>CM060918.1:277342055-278778305 GCA_030737875.1 Allium sativum
TGAAGACGGTGATATACAAGGGCTATTCTTGAATAGTGCCTTCGGTTTGTCCAATCCCAAGACAACTTGTATGGACGAATGTCTGACAAAGAAATTCTAATTGATCAGTACGTTTATCTCTCCAAACGTATTTATACTATGGCATAGGAATTCGTTTCTCTCGCTGTATACTATAATATATTTTTGGGGAAGTCAATTAGTGGTTGGTGAGTTCTGACGATGTGGCATTCAAAGAAAATAAACAGTGATGATGGAAAGGTAAGCCTAGCCTCAAGCCTAACACCTAGGAAGTGACAAAAATCGGGTAGGCAGCATGGCTATGTGGGTCACTCCCATTAGGGTGTATAATCACCTATCTAGAGAAATTCCTTTTACTTCTTTAATCTATTTCGATGATGTCCCTTTTCAGGAAATGGTGGTTTGAGCCCAACCGTTAGTGATATACATTCCATATACTCAAGCGAAATAAGTGGTCAGTCATGTGTGGGCCGGGTTGCAAGAAGTTCTTGTTGAACCCAGGTGTATTCGCCTCTAGAGATACACTGTCGGCAGGTGGTCCCATACCTTGTCATAGTCAAAAATCAAATTCCCATAAGCGCCAAGCGGTTTTATTTGTATACTATATAGGAGAATGTGAGATGCAAGCATTCTTCTAGATTCTAAAGTATTTGTGAAAACTTATAGACACTATGATAATATCTGATTTAAAGTATACAAAGTGTTTTGATCTCATAAGGTAAAAAACCGTTCTGTATTCATGGCATGGTCTTGTGAGATATTTTTATTTAATCTGTCTTAAATTGTTTACTCATACCAGTCCGCTGACTGACCCGGAGTTTATTTTTCTGTGTTTCCCTTAAACTCTTGGGTATTCATAACACTTGTTATGAATAGACAAGTGAATCAGGATTGGATAAAACTTGGAAAGCTGGGATGGAACTTTCTGGGTGCTGGTCCACTTATCATATCTACTGTATGATTATAAGTATGCAAGTTTCGTCATCAATGACATGTATAATTAAAGATGTACTATGAAGTGGCTTGTATCACTAGATCTATGATGCTCTGATGTAATATGTACTGCTGCGTAGTATTATGAAGTATCATCTTTTGAAAAATTCCGCTGTGAGATTCTGATGTTTTCTGTGATTTTATCTTCTATCCATTCTTATTCTTACTAATGCACGACTTTCGATGTGTTCAAAAGTTGGGTCATTACAGTTGGTATCAGAGCTTAGGTTACTGATTACCTAGGCTTTGGGTGAGTGTAAGAGAGCATATTTTTGAAAATTTAAAATAAATTTAGATCAACTTGGATGGTATACCTAAGTTAGTTATATCCAATCAAGTCTCGATTGACAACCTGTTATATTCAGGTGATTAAAATGAGTAGCCGAGGATGAAGAGGTCAATCTAGTGGAACTTCCACCGCTACTGGTCGTAATACTGGATCCCAGGATCAAGGGGAGACTGTAGAGGAAGTTGCACCAGTTTAGCAGGATAAAAGCTTTGCGACTATCTGTAAGGAGTATACCACTCTAGGAGGGAAGGTATTTAAAGGGACAGAATCTTTCATTGAAGTTCAAGCATGGTTGAGGTCCTGTGAGAGGATTTTCAAAGACTGAAATTGAATGATGAGTAGAAACGTCTCTTAGCTTCGTGGCAACTTCAAGAAGCTGCTGCTATTTGGTGGGATGCTCAGACCATGAATGTTCCTGAGGAAGACTTCACTTGGGAAAAATTCATAGAAGCTTTCGAAGCACAATTTCTACCTGCTGCAGGAAAGACTAGAATGTATCAGGATTTCATCGATCTCAAGCAAGGGAACATGAAAATATTCGAATATGAGAACAAGTTCAATTCACTTTCTTGTTTCGGGCCAGAACTGATCAATACCCCACTCAAGAAGAATGAAATGTTCATAGCAGGGTTGAAGGATAGTCTGCAAGTTCAAATGATTGGGCATCTCAAGATTCCATTTGTCGATCTGGTGAATATGACAGTTCGTTATGAGGCACTAGAGGGAAAGAAGCCAATTGCAAAACAACAGACATGAGAACCCAGTGGTGAGAACTCCAATAAAAGAAAATTTAATCCGAACTGGAACAACAAGGGAATATCAAAGATGCGGGAGAAAGCCAAAGAGCGTTATAAGGATACGCAATGCCATAACTGTAGGTAGATGGGACACATTGCTAGGTTTTGTACGAAGCCAGCAAGGGAAAAGCCACAGCAAACTCAACAGCCAGAGCAACCTCAAAAGAAACCAAAGGGAACAAGTGATGCTATTCCCCAAAAGTTTTCATGCTATAACTGTCATCAGCCTGGGCACTTGGTTAAAGACTGTCCACTTATGAAAAAGGTACAACAACCAAAGGTCTATGCTTTAATGGATAAGTCATCAACTTCTGAGAATGTTAAAATGGAAGGAGCTTCAGAAGGTACCTTACTCTTTTTAGATAAAAGGAGTAAATTAACTAGGATCAGCCTTAAGATAAATTAAATCTGGTTGAAATAAATTAGAATAATATTTAATCATATTGATACCGGAATCAGGTTAGAATTTTTAAATTGAATTAAAATTTGGATTCCTGTAATTAAGTCTAGACTTAAGTGTTAATTGGATATGAACTCTGGGAAAGTGAACTGGTCGATTTGTGAAATAAAATCAGATTTGGGAATCCTGAAAGGAGATAACTAATGGAAGAATGAATTACTTAAGGATGGTAGTGGACGAAACATAACTAAGTTAAGTGAATTGACTGATGATTTAAAAAGGGAATTTGGACAGATACATATGCTTGAGCAAGATTGATTCAAATCAATAAAGTGAATAAGACCTGAGGTCTATTTTCCAAAATAAAATCAAAGATATTTGGAAGTTGTTCAGAATTATAAGACAAGAAGTAGTAATGCATAAATGAAAATGTTTTCCAATCATGGTGACAGATATTTTTGGTTATGAATAGGAAAATTGCTAATGTGTGTTAATTTTCTGTATATAAGTCGATAACTTTAATCTACTGTTTACAAATTTCGAGGACGAAATTTTTGTAAGGGGGTAGATTGTAATGACCCGGTCTTTACACATATCACTGACACAGATATGAATTGGTCGTAAGTACGAATTTACAAATACGATTTAAAATCCAGACTTTAGAATTCCTAAACATGTTAACGTATGTATAATAGCATTTACATATGCATGTATCACAGCATTTACTAAAACCCATTTTTACACATTCATGTATGATAGCATGTATTAGATAGCGTTTGTTTAAATTTATTTTACACATGTTGGTAGGATAAAACTTATGCATAGCAAGTTTTTAAAACGCTATTTTCTATTACACATGTTTTGTTCATTTTTTTCGTAGGATTAAAAATTTGGTTTTTTGCAAATTTCTTGAGTAAATAAAAGACAAGACACTTAAACAAATTTTTATACAAAGCTACCACTTCCGTTGCTATACAAGTTCAAGTGAAAATCCTTTGTTCGCATAAACATAAACCAAAACATGGAGTGTCATTCTCTTTTGCAAACATGTTTTCACATATAAACTTAAGGATACAACCTATCCTAGTAATAGGCAAGCATCTAGGACCAAAGATTTATCATAAAAATATGTTCACATGACCAAATCATTTGTGATCAAATATTTTCAGTTTTAAAATCTTTTTACATGTGATTTCTGAAAGTACACTTTCTTTTCTCAAGACATGGTGATGTTTGTCATAACCCATATGCCTTAAAATCTTGCTAGATCTTGCATATATTACCAAAGATCTTGCCTACACTAGATCAATTCTAAAACATAGATTTTCTAAGATTTTTTATGCATATTTCATCACATGCCATGGATTCTTTTGCACAAAAACGTTCAGATTTTAGAGGACCTTGGAAGGCAAGTAAATATTTTATATGATTTCTTGTTGAATCAATATGTCATATGAAAAATAAAGAGAGAAAACCCAAAATATTCTGAGCATTTATGGTACAAAGGATGATCACCAAATTTGTGTATACCAAGGAAAGATTTGGGGAGAACATGGTTGTACCATTGGCATTTAAGGTAGTAGTTCCTAGAAGACCAATATGAGAAGTGGATTTTCTTGCACAAGTGATTTCAGTATAAATGTTGGCTGATATAAGCCATGTGAATTTGGGTAGTGGTGCTTTGATTTAGAAAGAAAAAGATTTTCTAAGATGTCAATCATTTGTCTCAAGAAAATCTGAAAAAAAAACTGTTTTTACTCTTCTTCCAAAACAATATTGAATGCACATTTATTATTATTATTTTCCTACTACTACAAATAGACCATGAGCATACACATTCTACTCACACAACAAAAGAGCATTTGAATTAAATCAGCATAGAAAAACCAAGAGCTCAAGTTTTTCTGGTGAGTAAACCTTTCCAGAAACTTCTTCCTGCATTTTTTCTGTTTTGAACCTGTTCATTTGTATGCCTTTGATTTGATTTGTTGTGTTGAATGTACACTTGGTTGAATTACCCTCTTTACTTAATCAAGAACTAGGGGTAGGTACTCTAATTTCACTGATTAGGTTTGGTTTAGATACTTATAATTACAGGTTAACAAATCCTAATGTTTGCTAGAACATAGTGATAATCCTTGGTCAATAACTTAAGTTAGGTGATTTCAATATGAGTTCTGGTTAGGTTGATACCTCTACGTCATCAGTAAACCATTTAAGAGTAAGGAATAATGTAAAATACCTTGAAAAAACACTGGTCTCTGAAACAGGAAAAACACAGACTATTAAATAGCTCTCTGTTACATCAAAATTTCAAATTGCGTAAAAACTCAACTTGAATGTATAAATGGAATTAGGTGTGAAAATGATGATTTTTAGATGTGGTTTCATGATTTTTATGGTCTTGGATCGTGAGTTATGCTAGGGTGATCGGAATTTGAACATTGATCAAATTCCGATCACCAAAGCGATTTGAGACCGTATGGTTAGAGGTGAAGTATCATATAAGATCAGGGATGCTAGAAAAAATGCGAGATAAATTTTCTAATGTGGAAAATCGAAGGATTTGATCGAATTAGGGTCAATGGAGTACTTTTTGGGTTTGGTTATTCTCGCCGGAACTGCTCTTCGATACGGTGGCTAGGGGGTTGCGGTCCTAGGGGATTGGCGACGTCAGAGTGATGTGGTGGCGGGGCATGAAGCGGAAGGCAGTCGGTGGTCGAGGCGAGGTGTGGTTGGTCATTTTCTCGGATGGCGTTTTTTCTGGAAATGGTGGTGGTACGATGAATACTCATTAACGACGTGGTGATGGTGATTGGGACATGGGATTGTGATCAGTGGGTGGATAGTGACTCACGTGGATGATCAGTGGTGATGGATGTGGGCTCTCGTGGTTGTACATGTGCACGGACATGGCAGGAGAAGGAAGAAGAAAGAGATGTGGTACTTTGCAAAAACCATGGGAACCAGGCTGGATTTTACGTGTGCACACCACGAGATGGAAGTGGTACTTTAGGTTGGTGTGGTGATTTAGCTGACGGGGTGGTACTTTACAAAAATCGTGAGGGCCAGGCCTTATTCCACATGCGCACACCATGAATTTCCAACTGGTACTTTGTGAAAATTGGTACTTTGCTATATTTGCTTTTTAAATAGGAATTTTTGAAATTAATTTTATTAAAGCCAGGTTTTAATTAAATAATAAATTAAAAACATATAGGGGAAATAAATAATAAAATAAAAATAGAATTTTTATTTAAATTAGCAAGCGGAGAAAGAAGTGAATCAGGATCAAGTGCAATTTTTGTCAAAAGTTTAAATTAAAGTGTAGAAGCTGTAATTTTAGTAAATTATAAATTCAGTTTATAATTTAAATTAAATTTATTTTCTAGTGAAATATTTAAATTTTAAACAAACAAGGTAAAGAGAAACCGTATGCAACGCATACGCTAAATTTGTCAGTTTTAAACTGTAATCTAAATTCCCTGGTACAAGCAACTGATCATGTACAATTCTGTATTTTATAAAATAAGAACTATAAATCATATTTTTATTCGTGTTTAGATTGATAAATAAAAAGAGAAATTTTATTGGTATATAGAAAGAAGAAGTAGATCGAATATAAGGGATCAAAGGGAAATTTGACGAAAACAATATAAAGTGTAAAAGCTGAAATATAAATTGTAAATTATAAATTTAATTCATTTACAAATAATTAGATTAAGGAATAATTATGAGTAATAAATTTCTAAAAGAATAATGTAAGTATTTATTTATGAATAAAAAGGAAGGAAAAACCGTGTGTGACGCGCACATTGAAATTGTCCATTTTTAAAGATTATCAAAATACCCGATATAAGCAAGAGGATTATATACTGTTTAGTTTGACTATAATTATATATGTAAATTAGATTATAATCATGTTAGATTAATAATTTAAGAAGGAAATGTTTCGCTAATCATTTCAAAGAGGCCGAAATAAACATTTCACTTTGATTTGATTATACGCCGCGCGTTAGAGATTTTTAAATTGAAGACGGTGATATACAAGGGCTATTCTTGAATAGTTCCTTCGGGTTGTCCAATCCCTGGACAACTTGTATGGACGAATGTCGGACAAAGTAATTCTAACTGATCACATACGTTGATCTCTCCAAACGTATTTATACGGTTGTAGAATAATTCGTTTCTCTCGCTGTATACCTATAATATATTTTTGGGGAAGTCAATTAGTGGTTGGCGAGTTTTGACGATGTGGCATTCAAAGAAAATAAATAGTGATGATGAAAAGGTAAGTCTATTCTTAAGCCTCACACTTGGGAAGTGACAAAAATCGGGTAGGCAGCATGGCTATGTGCGTCGCTCCCATTAGGGTGTATAATCACCTATCTAGAGAAATTCGTTTTACTTCTTTAATCTATTTCGATGCTATCCCTTTTTGGGAAACGGTGGTTTGAGCCCAACCGTTGGTGATATACATTCGATACACTCAAGCGAAATGAGTGGTCGGTCATGCGTGGGCCGGGTTGCAAGAAGTTCTTTTTGAACCCAGGTGTATTCGCCTCTAGAGATACACTATCGGCAGGTGGTCCCATAACTTGTCATAGTCGGAAATCCAATTCCCATAAGCGCCAAGTGGTTTTATTTGTATATTATATAGGGGAATGTAAGATGCAAGCATTCTTCTAGATTCTAAAGTATTTGTGAAAACTCGTAGACACTATGATAATATCTGATTTAAAGTAACAAAGTGTTTTGATCTCATAAGGTAAAAACCCGTTCCGTATTCACGGCGTGGTCTTATGAGATATTTTTATTTCTTTAATCTGTCTTAAATTGTTTACTCATACCAGTCCCCTGACTGACCCGGAGTTCATTTTTTTGTTTTTCCCTTAAACTCTTGGGTATTCATAACACTTGTTATGAATAAACAAGTGAATCAGGATTGGATAAAACTTGGAAAGCTGGGATGGAACATTCTGGGTGCTGGTCCACTTATCATATCTACTGTATGATTATAAGTATGCAAGTTTAGTCATCAATGACATGTATAATTAAAGATGTACTATGAAGTGGCTTGTATCACTAGATCTATGATGCTCTGATGTAATATGTACTGCTGTGTAATATTATGAAGTATCATCTTTGGAAAAATTCCACTGTGAGATTCTGATGTTTTCTGTGATTTTATCTTCTGTCCATTCTTATTCTTACTAATGTCACGACTTCCGATGTGTTCGAAAGTTGGGTCGTTACAATTTGTTATTTGTGACGTGTTGTGATTTGTTCTGAATACAATCCTTAGCCATCGTAGTTTTGTATTAGATGAATTGAGTTCCTTGATCTAGTAGAGGTAAGAAAAGAAAATTTTATACACCCAATCGATGTGTTTAATACTAGTCTAAAACAAGATTATGGATGCTCACTCCTAACTGCCCCTAAGCTCCACTCTAATAGACAACATTATTCGTTAATGCTCTTTAATAGAATAAGTCTCAGGGTGGCGCATTACACCGTCCGCGTCCAAAAACCCCCAGTCAAATCAAGTTATACCAATTGAATCACAAGTCATGTGAGTAATCGAAGGAATATGTCTGTTGGAAGTAGCTAACATCATTGGCCTAACATAGGCTCTTATTTTAGTCATTTTAATTATGACACAAATACAAAGGCTACCCATCATAATTCTCTTACTTCATTCTACTAAGTGTTTGCCAATTCAACTATTTTGTTCTGGAATATCCTCCACATACATAGTTTTTAAAGTGGTTTTAGTTTTGATAGAGAGTATGAAAATATCTAGCCACGATATCTTTAATAACCAATCGCCGTTCTACACATCGTGGTCAATTTGTGCTTAAATATAACATCATATGACATGTTATAGACTGATTTACTTAAAATCCCAATTTCACATTATAATTTTCTTAAATCAATTAAATATTGAATTCAAAATTCAATCTTATAGTTCAGATCATGAATCTCTTCATTATCAAATTAAAAATCCGGCATGAGACTTTAATGTCATGGTTATTTTAACCAAATTAAATCTTATATTCAAACATTTTGAGCTCAATAGCTTGGACTAGAAATAAACTTTCTATTCATAATAGCTTGTGTGTATATATTAAATATTTAATATTAAAATATTATAGTTTAATAAAATAATAACTTAAAGATTAGCGTGAAATAAAATAATATAAGAGGAAGCAGTTTAAATAGAACAGTTTAATTGAAAATACTAATAATTTTAAAAATAATATAAATATAATATTTTGAAATATATATTATTTCCTCTTAAACCATTTGAACCTAATTCAAGTTTCAATATCCACGTAATACCATTTTCGATTTGATATTCCAATTCAGAACAAATTTCAAATAGTTTAAACTTTAAGTTATTGTTTATTAATGTGTAGATTTATGGATTCAAAAATCATCATTCAAGAAAGCATCCATTTAATTAAATTATATCCAATATCCCAAATAATGTCTTAAGATCAATACTTAAATTCAAATTAACTTAGAAATTTCTCTTTTAAAGTTTCAGCGTAAATTACGATAAATTACGATCTCAAGATCAAGTTAAATTATACTTCGATTAAATTCCAATTTAAATTTATGCTTTACAAAATTGTGAAAAACTGGAAATCTTAGTTGATGAAATAATTATGTTAAAAATTATTAATTCAATTAATAAACATTCGTTTAACATCATTATATTCAAAAATATTCAAATTTTCAACTTCAATTAATTACATATCTAAGTTTCAAAAATCGAGTTTTAAAAAAAATCAATTTAAGGTCAATTATCAATAAATTATCATATAATTCATAAAGTCTCAATTTATTAAGAAAACGAGTCGAGTAATAAAATAATTTTTCAAAACAATTTCTGTTAAAAATATAAATCATTGATTAATAAATTACAAACCAATTTCAAGTTATAAAAAAATTATTTTATCCAATGGTGTTTATAATTCAAATTTTCTACTAGGGTAAGTGAAATATTTATAATTTAAATATGGGTATATATAATTTTAACCTTTCTCAATGATACAAGTTATTAGTCCAAACATGTATGTTATCAATAGGGAATTTACATAATCGGGATGGAAATTTATTAGCATGCATTAAATCATTTAATGCTGATAATGTAGGAGTAAAATCATAAGCTAAATATCTGTTTCCTACATATATGTCCATATTTATAATAAGTTATATGTGTTATGTGCATATCATGTCAACATGTGCGCAAACATCGCAACCAATCCATATTCATCCAAACCAGTTCATGTATATTGATTAAATTCAAACGAGATACAAATATACGATAAATTAAATTTATTGATTTACATGAAAATATTAGTTAGCATGAGTGTGTAAACTCCCAATTCAATGACCGTCCAACTTGATGAAATCCAAATGAACACATACACTCATGATATGATACATACACATATAGATATGCACACATGGATGTATGAATACATGTACACAAACTCGACCCAAGTGCGATACAACAGGTTTCGACGACACAAGTTAACGCTGTGATGACCATCGTGAGCATAATATTTTGCAGTAGAGACATGTAACAGAAACATCTCATAACTCCAACTCAATAAAAAAATAATATATGCATATATCATGTCTTTTGCTATAGGCACATGCATGAACAAAATCCATTTTAGTATAATAGATAGAGAAGATCGGAAAGAGTTGTGGGCCTTCGGTTGAAGTGGAGGTTATGGGGTTCTGGCTTACGAGAAGGGGAGGCGGGTTGTGATAGGCTGCATGGTGTTGGAGGTTGGTTTTTAGGTGGTTGATGAAGGCGAGTCAAATTTAGGTAGAGGCATGAGCTCGAGTGGATATCCGGTGCAGAGAGAGGGGAGGTGATCGAGTGCGGGTCCTATAGCGGGTGGTGGTGAAGATCTTGAGTGCAGGCACAAACAAGGATGGAGGGTTTTCATAGTAGCAGGTTTCACACTACAGGTTTTCGAGAATTTTTAATCCAGATTTGAACTCAATAAATAAGAAGAAAGAGTGGTAGTGGAAGCTAACAGAGCTCAGTAGTCGTGGTTAATGAGGGGAACCAAACAAATGAGGGCGAAGGTGGCACATGCTTGGTGATGCGAGGTAAGAGGCTAGAGCAAGTTTCTAGTTTTTTTGTGTATATATATATAAATATATATATATATATATATATATATATATTTGTACATATATGTATTATATATATGTTAGATATAAAGTGTGGATTAAAAAGGAAGAAGAGGTAGAGTAGTTGCATAAATTAAATATGAATAGGGAGACATTGGTTTTGAATTCAAATCAACATACATTCAAGTATACTTTTGGCCCAACACGGTACACATGTGCCGTAAATCTGAAATTCAAATTAACGTACGAATTGTGTTGTTGTCCAAATATATGGAATGAAATACCTTTGTGTCTAGTGCATCAGTGTAATGACCCACTTTTTGCTCGGTCAGAATCGATTGCTAAATCGACCAAGACCATTCAAAATTATGGATTATCATGAGAACACGACGCATCAGAACACATAACAAGAGAACATTTTATTGCTATTACACTAATTTACATCAGAGTACAAGAATATCAAAGTACAGATAATAATATACAATAGAAAAATATCATAGAATAATAAACTAAAAAACAGTGAAATAAGATAAATAGTCCTGCGAACAGCTCCAGTAATAATCCAGGATCCTGCTAAATAATATCTGCGAAACTAAAACTATTAGCTGCCCATGTGGAAAATATGGGCACCCAAAGTTTAGGTGGGAAACAATAAACTCTGAGTCAGTCATGAGACTGGTTTGAGAACTAAAAACAGTTATTAACTTTATTTAGAGTTTGGAAATCATGGGACCACGCCGTATAATATGGAACGGGTTTACTCCACATGAATATCATTAAAACAAAAACAACACAATGTTTTTTGAAAAATGAAGCTATTATAAGACTCAGGTCCCATCACACAATGCACTGTAAGACGGAGGATAGAGTTTTATCTTATAATGGCCAAACATGCTTTATATGCTTTAAAATACAAATATTTTGATATTATTATAAGTGTATAGTGTAGAAAACAACTTTGAATATAAATGTATCAATCTTAGACGGCATAGTACCCCGTCCTTCCATGTTGCCATATGTATACAACTAAAACAGTAAAATCGCGTATTGAAATTTGGATTTCCATCATGAGCCGAGGCAAGGGATTTTCCTCATCTGATTCGGACCATCTCAGATGTCTAGGACCACACACTTGGGAGACCCTTGGATCTTGTAGGGCCGGTCTGCGCTTATGTTAGCAGATTGGTAATTCCTAAAGAATACGTTTCTCGGTCCTATTGGACCTCTTGGTCTGTCCATCGACCGTGGTCTGCATGTCGACCATATTGGCCTTTTGCAAACATATCTGAAGTGCCTCGCTTTCCATCATCCATGTTAGACCAAAAAGTGGTTCTAACACCCAAATTGATTAAAAGCAGAATGAAATGAAATCAAAAATAAAAATGAACACACAGGATTTATAGTGGTTCGGCGAAGAAATGCCTACGTCCACTTGTCTTTCACTATTTTCACTGATTTAGTTGCAAGTACAATGAAATTTTCACTTGATTTCTCTCACAACTCACTTACAATCGCTCCATTCTAAAAACAAATAATGAAAGAAGATTTGGATTTTCCGGGAGTGCTGGAATTCGGGTTATGAAGGTAGTTGAACTCTCAAAGTGCCCGAAAAAAGATCCTTTTCTTTGTCTCCAGACGGGGTATTTATAGGTGAGAATTTGCTCAGGACCCGATCCGGATCGGAGCCACGTGTCATCCATCCCATTAGCCTCGGGTTCGGATGAATTTCTGTGTTGACAACGCATCAGAGTAGTGGACGTTGTGGGTAGGAACTGGTCATAGCCGCTCCGAATAACAAGGCGCTCATGCAGGAAAGTGACGTGTGAAATGGGTTCGGATCGGAGGGACATGCTCATGGGGTTCGGATCGGCATCTCCGATCCGACCAGGATTAACTCAGGGCCAATTCTCTCTCCTTTTTACTCTACTCCGCTCCGATCTATTTCTGTAGCAACTGGGTGGCTTTCCGATCCAACTTGAAGTAGATTGCCCTCTGATCCGAACAGCTGTGCCTCTCTGATTCCAACAGCGATTGTTCACCGATCCGAACGGAAGACCTTATCCGATCCGAACCGATACGCTGCTTCGATCCGACCTGCTTCAGCACTTCCCAAGTTTTTTCAATATTTCACATCTTGACTTTGTGTTGCCCAGTTCACAAAGTGGGCTAACATTTTGCCCCCTCAAAGGATGCTTCTGTTGGGGACGGAGCATGCTTTGACCATCAATGCATAGCACTCTTCGAGGTAATTTCTCTTTTGATTTTCCCTGCGTTTTTATCTTTTTCTTCAAATTTCAATTCAGTTTGTTGCTGAGCTAAAGAACTCGGTTCGGTTCGGATTCCGATCCGAACAGATCCCTTCTCCTTTCTATTTTCCACTGGACAATTGGGCCAAGCTTCGCCTCTGGGCTGTCCATCCGATCCGAACGAGAAGTCTTCTACTGGGCTACCGATCCGAATGGGGAGACGAATAGACACTCTTCTCTTCTATATAAATACTGCCTTCTTCCTCCTTTCATTTTCACTGTTTTACTGCTTGAGTTCTGCAAAACGAGAAAGAATTTTCTCTGTGAAACTTCAAAATTCTTCTTAATTCTCGAAGTAATCACACTGGTAGGTTATAAAACTTTGAACAATCCCTTTTTTAATTACTCCTGATTCGAATTCGTAGACGATTAGGATGATTTGAGCATGAAACTCTGATGAACTTGCCGCCGTGACCCTCCCTCGTCATCATCACCAATAAACTCGTCGTCGTCTCGAGATTGGAATGGAGGAGATTATAATCCGTTGTTAAGTGCACCAGCGTAGAATTGCTTGGCCTCGATTTGGGTGACTGGCACAAAATTGGCCTCGGAATTGGATAGGGAAGGAAGAGGGTGAAGGAGAAGAAGAAGATGATGGAGAATCGGTTCGGTTCGGAGGGACATGGAAGTTGAAAAAAGTGAGGGAAAGAGGAAAGGAGTTCAGGAAATCGGATCGGGTCGGGGCAAGTAAAGAAAGAAAAAAGAAAAGAAATCCAGGAGATCGGATCAGGTCGGAGCAAGTATTTGAAGAAGGAAAAAAGGAGCTTACCTAACCGGATCGGGTCGGACCGTAGGATGACGGAGGAGAAATAAAACTACGTGATCCGATCCGAACCATTAGGGGACTTTGCCTCCGATCCGATCTGTCTTTGATTTCTGAGTTTCAATGTGATATTCAAGCCTAAGGCCACGCCCCCGATCCGATCCCAATGAATGGACCCGAACCGAACCGAAGCACTGCCTACCTTAACGCATAAAAACTCGTCTAACTGGCCCAATCAACTTTTGGCATGATCTTCAATTTAATGGACAGTTAGGATAGTGCCTTGCGAACGTAACTGGACATCAAGAATTACTTCAACTTTTTATATCTTGCCAAACTTTTTCGTCGCACTTTTAAACATTTACTTTGCACTTTCCGTATGCACTATTTACACTTTAGTTTGCACACACGCACGGGGGGATACGGGCTAATTTGCTCTAATTTGTGCTATTGCTTCTTCAATAGTTTTATGACCATGAGACCCAGACGCTCTTCCAGGCTAGCTGAGAGGAGAGAAGCCCCGGAAACTTCAAACAAGATTACTCTCGTGGACATATCTTCTCCGTCGGATCCAGAATGGGACAATGAGGGTTCAGACTACGACGTCGGAAATCGTAAAAGTGACGAAGTGTCTTCAGAGAATGAAGTTTCTTTAGGGTTTGAAGAAGAAGGAGGGGTTGGCGACGACCGGGTTCCTGATGAGTTTGAATCGGCTGTCATATTGGAATCGCCCCAAGATTCTGTTGAATCAACAATTGACAACGACCGACTTGTCCGAATTTGTTTGAAATATGGGATAATGAAAAGGGACACTCTAGTGCCTTCAAGCTATGACCGTCCCCACAACCCTCCAGAAGGATATATGACGGTCACTCGGTTGATGTGTATGGTCGGTGCTATCCCTCCATTTTCTCCCTTCATTGTTGACTTTCTAAGACAAATGCGGATTGCCCCCATGCAGCTGCATCCCAATTCTTATGCCTACTTGCACACTTTGTACATAGCATACCGTGAGATCTTAGGCATAGAGCTCACGTTCGATGACGTTCATTTTTTCTATAACTTCAAGCATCGGACTCGAGAGACTCCATCTTTCTGCTATTTTGAGTCTGTTCCTAAAAGGAAGATAATCTCGGCACCATTCAGCAGTAAAGCTGGAGAATCCAGACTGGAATGGTTCTACGTGAAGCGACAGCCTGGATGTGCCAGGAGGTGGACAAAATCAAGTAAAGCACTGATTCTCTTAATCCGGGCTCTATACACTCGAGTCATCACCTTAACTTGTTTTCCTTTTTGTTTGCAGTCGACAATCCAAAACAAATATCAGATCAGGTGTTCTTTGACCAGATGCACCAACTTCTTAATGGCGATCAGAAATTCTTGACTATCGATGAAGTCCTTAAAGACGAATATCTTCACTTTCATGGGCTGTTATCCGTTTTTCGTAGTATTGGTCATGGGACGGCTCCATACGTATATATTCCTCCAGTGGAGGTAGTCCCAGAGACAGGAGAAGGCTCGGGAGTTCCTACAGTGCCTCTTCAAACTTCACCTTCTCCGTCTTCTACTCAGGATGACGAATTGGCTAACCTAGCCAAAAAGCATCGTGAAGGATATACAGCCCCTGAGGAGGCTACTTCTCTGGAAAAGTCAACATCCTCCCAAGAGTCGCCACATAATGCTTCCGAGGGAGATGTCCCTAGTACTGATGACCCAATATTTCAGGGTTTGGGGGATCTCCCCTTACCTGAAACTATATACACTTCAGAGGATTTTAGGAAGGATCCTTTAGTCTTCACCTCTTCTGAAGAGACCACTCCTACTAAGGCCAAGGAGCCTGCCCGTACTAGTCTAGCTTCAGACTCGGGTTGGTTGGGGGGAAATACACCACTTAGGACACATTTTATACAACAGCATTAGCATTCATCGCACCTCTTTCTCCGTGAATCCATTGATTCTGAATTTCGTTTGTCTTATTGTGCAGGTACGATGTCTCGATCCTACTATGATATCAGGAAGCTTCGCCGCAGCATGTCTAATCCACCTCAGGATATCGAGTATGATCGCCGTGATGATCGTGGTAGGGAGGAGAGAAGGCCTTATGATCCCTATCGTTCTCGACCCTCACGTTCTCGCTCTCCCGTTCGGTCGGATCAAGAGAAGTACAAAGGTTATCAAAGCCGTAGGGAAGAGGACAGGCCACAATCGAAAGACTCCACCTCTTCCCACGAAAAGCGCAGCAGAGAGAGAAGTCCTCCAAAGGATACTGAGTCTCGAAGTAAGCGCAAGGTCCCTGCTACTAAACGACCTAGGACAGACAAAGAAACTACTGAATCCTCCACACACAGGGACACTGAATTGATGATCCCCGCTCCTCCCCCACTAGATGCGGAAACTGCAATAAAGCGAGCGTATTTGGAGGAGCATTTTCCCGAACACTACTTCGAGACTCTGACTTTTTTACCGGCCCTTGAACCTGTTTCTTCTAAGTGGGCAGATGAGGCCAAAGCGAAGATAGACGCGGTTGAAAAACAGTATTTTGAGATGTTTAAATATTCACGCAATCTTTCCAGAATTATCCGTACTCTAATCACGAATGCTGATTCAATGCAAAAAACCGCGGAAGAAGATGCTAAGGCCTTAAAGAACCTTGGTAAAGATTTGGAGGACACACAGGCCCAGCTTGCTATTGCTCAGAGGGACGCTACCAACTTCAAACAACAATTTGAGGACATGCAAAAACGTTATCATGACTTGCTTGAATCTCACACTCAAGAGCGTTCTGAGTTAAAAAAGCAAGCTGATGAGGCTAAGTCAGAAGCTGCTAAGACACGCCTTGCTTATACTGACCTCGAACGGAAAAATGCCGAGTTAGCAAAGAGGAATGCTGAACTAGAAAAGAAGAATGCTGACTTGGCTTCAAAACTATTGGAGGTAGAGAACAGAGCTGCCCTGGCTGAGGGCAACGTGGAGTGTGCTATCAAATCTGCGGAGGAAGCCCGCAAACAACTGTCTGAGGCAGAGGCTGATATTCAGGGTTTCGGCGAATTAATGATTGAATTCTTCGCACATATCATCCGTCGCCGAAACATTTCTTGGATTGAGGATTATCCATCCACTCTAGTTCAAGTATGGAATCATATCGTCGAGTGGAAAAAGGAGGAGCTTAAGGCCGATTCCATCGATGAAGATAAGCTAATGGAGAAATACTTGAGGGATGATGAGCCGGAACGCCTAGCTGAAGGGCGCCGCCTCATTGCTGAGGCCATGGAAGAAGAGAGACGGAAGTCTAAACAGAAGAATGTTTTCGAAGCTGGTTCCTCTTCTGCTGCCCCTGCGACTTCTGAAGTAGAGGGGTATGATCCTGAAAATCCGGGAATCCCCCGAACAACTCTACTATCACCTATTCCTGAAACAGCATCGGAGGCAATAGTTACCCCTGCCGAGAAGTCTTCGGAAGGTATCCCTACCTTTTCTCCTCAATTTGTCAAGGCTATTTCTACCTTTCGCCACATGATTGAGCAATCGATGAAAAACCCATTATTTTCGTCTGAGTTGATAACTGTTGCTTCTCATTCTGTAGGTATTGAGCCATCCAAAAAGACAGATGTGACTCAAGGAGCCACCACCGGGGCAGAACCTACAGAAAAGGCAAAAGAAGGGGAGGACAAGGCTGCTCCTATAGACTTGGGAGAAGGAAGTGTACCGACTAAGGCCGCCACTCCCCATGATGAAGAAATGATAGCAGCTTTAAAGGATGATGGCGGTGACGAAGGTCATAAGGAGGAACCAGAAGTTGCAATAGTCGGGGAGTCAAAAAATGCTGATGATGTTACTTTGGCTGCAATGAAAGTTGATCAAGACAAACGCTTGCAATTGAAAGCCGAAGAACTGGACGCTGAAGCCCTCAAGCCCCTCGCAGTTGTGGATGCGGGATCAAGGTTAGTTGTTAAGCTCTCAACTAGATCTATTACAGAGGAACTCGCTAAAAAATCTTCTCTTGATTCCAGCGCTCCGCCCTCTGGGAAGAAGTCTGCCGGTTCCAGCACCGCATCTTCAGGAAAGAAGAAATCAAAACGAATCTTGACAGAGGCCGAGAAAGAAGCAAAGGATGCGGAGAAAGCCGCCAAGAAGTCCAAGGCTCACTCAAAATCTAAATAGTGGATTGCCTTGTGTCGTTTTAGCATTTAGTGAACCAACAATTGCTGCTACAAGAGTGGCTCTTGCACCTTCTTTTTTAGCTACTCTCCTGTACAAATTCATTCATTCGTAAATAAATAAAAAATAATTCATTTTCTGCAATGTCTGTTTGTCAATAGTTCTGCACTTATGTAAAAATGCATGTCTTACTATAGTTATGAAATGAAGTTACAGAGGGAGGAAATATGCGTAAATATATATGCCCCCAGTCAATTCTCACAAATTATTTAATGCTTAATCAAACAATCTGAATGCTCCCGATTTTCTGATGGGTTAGCATTTCCTGTGTTGTCAGTGCCTGTCGTTTTTTTTGGCATTTCTTTTATACTCTCCTGTCTTATACCCAGGTTAGAGTTCTTACTAAGGCGGTCCCTTGTCTGGGTGTACCTTCATGCCTCAGAGGACGTCGTCTTCCCGTCCTTTTATACTCTCTCTCTCTCTCTGGAGAGTTAGAGTTCGAGCTCAGCAATCTATTCATTCCCCGGTCTTTCAGCGGGGAAAGATCTCTTTTTCAGCGCTCAGTCGGAGATGCTTTTATACTCTCTCTCTCTGGAGAGTTAGAGTTAAGAATGTCGTTTTCTCATTCTTTTATGTCTTGTTGCACAAATAGTCGTCGTGCTTTTTCTTATGCTTAAACTGTCTTCAACCTTTTCTGGTTTTGAATCATCATGTATTCCATAATCACAACAAAATAATCGACGAATGTATATATAATGCATAAAAGTAAATAACACACAATATTTTTATAGTGGTTCGGCTAAGTCGTAGCCTACATCCACTTTATAGTCCTTTATTCATATCGTCAGATTTTCCCATGGCAAGTCGTGCCTTATTACAGAGTTCATAAGAAAAATAACAAAGAGTACAACATTTCTAATCCAAATATCGCATTAAGTGTTGGGCATTCCATGCTCTAGGGACTTCTTCGCCATCTACGGTCGTTAACTTGAAGGTTCCTTTTTCAAGTTTCCGTTAGATGACAAAGGGTCCTTCCCACTTTGGACCGAGGTGGGGAAGGGATGGAAAAACTCTCTTTAGCACCAAATCTCCTAGTTCAAAAGTCCTGAGGCGAACTTTTTTGTCGTAATAGCGTGCCATCTGACGTCGATGTCTTGCCGCACGCAAATCTGCTTCGTCCCTTTTTTCTTCGACTTCATCAAGAGACTCAAGTAAGAGTGCCCGATTCGTCATCGGGTCATAATACGTAACTCTGTGGGAAGGAACTTCCAGTTCAACTGGGATTACTGCTTCTGAGCCAAAGGAGAGAGAGAAAGGGGTATGACCAGTAGCCATCTTAAATGTTGTCCGATATGCCCACAAAGCTAGGGGCAATTCGTCAACCCATTTTGCCTTTGCGCACTCTAACCATTTCTTGAGGATGGTTTTTATTACTTTGTTTATTGCCTCAACTTGCCCATTTGACTGCGGATAAGCCACGGCAGTGTATCTCTTGTCAATCTTATACTTCTGGCAGAAATTTCTGAATTCAGTGCCATCAAACTGGGTTCCGTTGTCAGTTATAATCGTTCTTGGGATCCCGAATCGGCATATAATATTTCTGACCACAAAACTTATCACCTTTCTTGCCGTGATTTTGGTCAAAGGTTCTGCTTCCACCCACTTCGTAAAATAGTCCATGGCCACTATTGCATATTTCGCTCCTCCTTTAGCAATCGGTAGAACTCCAATGATATCAATTCCCCACGTGGCAAATGGCCAAGGACTCACCATTGATTTAAGTTGGGTCGACGGTGCTCTGGGGATTTTGGCGAATCTCTGGCACTTATCGCAGCGTCGTGAATAATCAGCTGCATCTTTATTAATTGTGGGCCAGAAGTATCCGTATCGCAATATCTTTTTTGCTAAAGTCTGACCTCCTGTATGATCTCCACACTCACCTTCGTGCACTTCTCTCAGTACACGTTTGATGTCGTCGTGTGCTACACATCGTAACAGGGGCATAGAAAATCCTTTCCTATAAAGAGTATCATCTTGCATGACATATCTGGTAGCCTTGCGAACTACGGCCCTTCTCTCACTCTTCTTTGATGGGAGTGTCCCATTCTTAAGGAAGTTCTTAATTGGGGTCATCCATGACTCTTTTTCCTGTTCCGCTTCGAAAGCGAACTCAACTTCCATTGACTCAAAGCTTGGCGATTCCAACGTTTCAATTGGAATTATTTCAATCTCTTCTGGATTGTTGGAACTAGCCAGCTTTGCCAGCCTATCCGCCTTCTGGTTTTCGGCTCTTGGGATGTGTGTTATATTGTACCGCTCCAAGCTACTCAATAGCTCTCTCACTTTCCTGAGGTAGGCGATAAGTCGAGGTCCCCAAGCCACAAATTCCTCTCGCACTTGGCAAACAACGATTTTAGAGTCACAGAATATGTCCAACGTTTTTATTCCGAGGTCTTTAGCAAGCTTCAGCCCGGCAATCAGGGCTTCATATTCAGAGTCATTGTTAGTCGCCGAAAATTCTAATCGTAGAGCGTAATATAACGACCGTCCTTCAGGAGTGACTAAGACGATTCCAGCTCCGGACCTTCGGTCGTTCTTGGCTCCATCTGTGTATAGTTTCCATGGATCTATCTTTAACTCATCCTCGGACTTAACCACTCTGTCATCGATTACTTCCTCCTCTGGGATGGTGAACTCCGCAATAAAGTCTGCCAGAGCTTGCCCCCTGATCGACTTTCGTGGTTGAAAATTCAAATCAAACTGACTTAATTCTATATTCTATTTGATCAACCTTCCCGATGCTTCGGGTCTCTGCAACACCTGCCTCAAGGGCTGGTCGGTGTATATGGTTATTGGATGAGCTTAGAAATAGTGATGAAGTTTTCGAGATGCGATTAGGAGGCTGTAAGCGAGCTTCTCAATCTTTGGGTAGTTGCGCTCTGCCGCTGCTAATTTCTTGCTTACATAATACACTGACCTTTGTACTTTGTCTTCTTCTCGAACCAGAGCTGTGCTAACGGCGTGAGCCGACACTGCCAAATAAACAAACAGTTCTTCGTGATCTACTGGCTTTGACAAAATCGGCGGTTTCTCTAGCAGTTCCAATAAATTTCGAAAGGCCTCAACACAGTCCGGAGTCCACTCAAAGTTTTTCATTCCCCTTTTAATCAAATCAAAAAACGGAATGCACTTGTCTGTAGCTTTGGAGATGAATCTACTCAACGCGGCTACTTTCCCTGTAAGACTTTGGACATCTTTAATTCTTCTTTGTTCTTCAATGTTTCTAATCGCTGCTATTTGGCTAGGATTGATTTCAATTCCTCGGGAGCTCACAATGAAGCCTAGGAATTTTCCCGACGCCACCCCAAATGAGCATTTCAGAGGATTCAACTTCATCCGATACTTTCGCAGGATACCAAACATTTCCGCCAAGTCTTGCGTATGACTGGAGGACTGTTTCGATTTGACAAGCATATCATCTACGTAAACTTCCATAGTCTTCCCTATTTGATTATAAAACATTCTGTTCACCAAGCGCTGATAAGTGGCTCCGGCATTTTTCAGTCCGAACGGCATTACGACATAACAATATAATCCCAAATTCGTAATGAAGCTCGTATGTTCTTGGTCTGGCACGTGCATAGGAATTTGGTTTAATCCAGAATACGCATCCATGAAAGAGAGAAGTTCATGACCTGCTGTCGAATCTACAAGCTGGTCAATTCTGGGAAGTGGGAAACTATCTTTTGGACAGGCTTTGTTCAAATCTGAAAAATCAATACAAGTCCGCCACTTTCCATTCGGCTTCTTTACCAAGACAGGATTCGATATCCAGTCACGATATGTCGAATCTCAAATAAATCCGTTCTGCTTCAGCTTCTCCACTTCCTCTTTGAGAGCAGCCGACCTCTCTGGGCCCAGCATACGTCTCTTCTGCTTCACAGGCGGATGTTTCGGGTTTACATTTAGTTTGTGACTTATAATGGATGAAGATATCCCACACATGTCAGCGTGGGTCCAGGCAAACACGTCCAAATTTGCCTTCAAGAAGTCCGTTAGTTCTTTGGCTCGACATGGATCCAATTGAGAACCAACCTTCAAAACTTTTGTCGGATCAGTTTCATCAATGGGAATTTCCACTGTCGCTTCATTAGGAGTTGCATTTTTAGTTTCTAGTTCCTCGTCTTTTCTGGGATCCAGGTCTTCAGGCGTTCTTTGAGCAACTCCTTCGGGGTCAATTTCTCTAATTGCTATGCCAAGCCCCCCTTTGGGGGAGGCGAGGCATCTTTACTCTCGATGTTAAGTCCTTTCATCAACATCTTTAATTCGGCAACATAGCAGGCCCATCCGGAAACTTGATCCCCTCTCATTACTCCAGTTCCGGCTTCGGTTGGGAACTTAAGCAACAAACACCAAGGGGCGATACAGGCTCTGAATTCAGCAAGGGCAGGCCTTCCCAAGAATGCATTATAAGGCGAATCTACGTCCAATACTACGAACAGAAGCATCCGCACTCTTCTGCATTCTCCTTGCCCCAAGGTCACGGGCAATTCTATGTATCCCATGGGAGCTATTGATGCCCCGTTGAAGCCTCTGATCCATCCTTCATGTAACACCCCACTCCCGCTATGATAACTCACTAAGGGAATGCCATAGCATCGGTGGAGTATTTTAGTGAATATAGAACAGAAAAATTACAACAAGACAGATATAAATAGTACTTGAAATTTAAAACATCATCTCATAACAGCGGAAGTAAAACATGTCTGGTTACATCATAAAACCACAATAAAAGTCAAGTACAATATCCATCAAAATAAAGAAGTACATAATCCCACTCTCATACAATAGCCATGACAAAAGAAAAGATAACTGGGTAACTGGAGCTTTACATCTATCCAAGCTCCTAAAGACTGGAACAGCAATCCGATCAAGCTCCACTACTGCTAGGATCCACCGTAGGACCTGAGGGTTGGGAAAAAAGATAAAAACAACGGGGTCAGACATAAGTCTGAGCGAGTCCTATAACTTTAACAATACAATCGTTAAAGTAACCAGAGAAGACATAAACTGATATACGGTAACTTATGGGGATGAATGGCTACACTAAGCAGTCAACTAAACTAAGATAAAAGATAAAGACGCATCTACCCTTCCAAAGGTAAATTACTAAACTGCACCACACTAGTCGTTCCTAACTTAAAGGTTGATCCCACCCATGGACTTATAAAATTAACTTAATAGTTCTCGCGTACCCCTAGGTGACTAAGTAGACGCCACGGGGCCCTACAATCCACTAGGTGTACACACTACTCCCCATTCGATCGGCTCCCTAACGTAGATACCCGTGCTGGCCCCACCGTGGGGTGTACCATTCCCCAACGTGGCAACCTGATAAAATTAATGGTGCACGGCTTATATCTACACGATGCAAAAACGTCTTATTTACCAGCCCGGGTCCACACACGCATATGAAACCCGTTGGTCATGCGTTGCCACCGCTAACCCATTTTGGCCTCTTATAGTCAAGCCCAGTATGCGTGTCCCGTCCTCGACATGGGTCAAGCCCACTAAGATACGTATGGGTTACTGGTTGAAATGGGCCCCCACCACAAGCCATCCCCCTAAGCTTGGCCCACACACTAGTGTTTCCCACTTAACCCTTTAATCATGTTTAATTACATGTTTCATCTTGGTTAAGTATTTAATCATATTTTCTATTAGCAACCACTAGCAATTTCCACATACCACCCAAGGTACCCACTTAACCCCCATGCCCCACTACATGCTTATCTGGTTAAGTGTTTCTTAATTGATTAACACCGTAACCGTGTAAAGGACCCCTCACATCGGACCGTCATTTGTAGATGCCTGGTTAAGCCGGTAAACTCCGGGCAGTCTTACACTACAAACGGGTCCAACCTCGTGTCATTTACCCTTGTTACGTATTTAATTTATGATTAAGACCTCTCACATTGGACCATCATTTGTAGATGCCTGGTTAAGCCGGTAAACTCCGGGCAGTCTTACACTACAAACGGGTCCAACCTCGTGTCTTAATCGATTAATTACTCCTAATTAATCCCCCCCATAATTTGTGTTAATTATCATGTTTATTTTAGGAATATGGGTACACCTAACTTAATAGGCAAATTCCCAACTCCAAAGTGTGGGTACACCTAACTTAATAGGCAAATTCCCAACACATAGTATGGGTACACCTAACTTAATAGGCAAATTCCCATACTATGTTCATTTATTTTATGTTATGCATAATTATATAAATTTCACACAATCTTATTAACATATGCATTGAATTAACCCCCTCGTTCCCACGTAATTTCGTTCTCATGACATAACACATATAAAAGGTGTCAACTTGCATATGTATGAACATGTTTCATAGGTGCCATCTTGCATATTAACAAACACATAACTTGCATATGAACTTGCATAATATGTCACATAACTTGCATATAATCTTGTATAACATGTCACATAACTTGCATATAATCTTGTATAACATGTCACATAACTTGCATATAATCTTGTATAACATGTCACATAACATACATATAATCTTGTATAACATGTCACATAACTTGCATATAATCTTGTATAACATGTCACATAACTTGCATATTAACTTGCATAACATGTTACATAAACTTACATATTAACAAATACATGACTTGCATATAATATGTCACATAACTTGCATATGAACTTGCATAACATGTTACATAACTTGCATATGAACTCATAAACTTGCATATGAACTTATAAACTTGCATATGAACTCATAAACTTGCATATGAACTTGCATAACATGTTACATACTTGCATATGAACTCATAAACTTGCATATGAAGAAACATACAACTTGCATAGTTATCATACATGTAACTTGCATATTATCATACATGTAACTTGCATATTAACATATGATCACAAAGCACAAAACTTGCATAACCCACATACATTAGCAAACTAACATCATGTCATATGACTTAAAACCCATTAATCCCCAAACAAAACCATATGATATCATCATATCTCATCTACTTAGTTTAGCAATTGATCATTAGAGTGATAGAAACTCACAACTAGCAAATTTACACTCCAAATGAAGAAGATTAAGATGCTTAGAATGGATTAGAGGTTGATTAGAGAGTGATTAGCTTGCAACCCTCTTCATAAATTAGTGGAGGCTCCTTCTAAGATTTAATTTGGCGGCATGAAGCCCTCAATTCTATTTTTAGTATGGATTAGGGTAGGTTTAGGGTGTATTTATAGATTAGGTGAGTGTTTTAGGCCCTTAGATTAACCCTAAATTAGATTAGGACCCTTAGATTTCGGAACTTTCCAGAAATCAGCCCTAAGACCAAGCCTAAACCCCAAACTGGTGCACCCAACCACAGAACTCTCTAGAAACTGTGCAGGTTTTCTGTCCCGACATGGGCGCACTTCCCAAGTGCGCCAGTGTATTTTTGTACTGGCGCACTTCACAAGTGCGCCAGTGCATTTCTGGCCTGTTTCGGGTTTTTCTGCCTAACTTCGTTCGTCCATATCTCTTTCATACGGTACCCGTTTTACGCAAACTCGGACTCTATTTCGCGTATTTTTCCGAGACGAACGCAATGACGCAGCCCGTTTCCCCTGATTCTCATATCTGAGATTAATTATACTTTAATTACTAACCATTAGTGTTAATTGAAATTCGGGGTGTTACATTCTCCCCTACTTAAAGGATTTCGTCCTCGAAATCTCTAAGTCAAGAAGAACATATCCTACCAACCAAACAACCATCTACTAAACCATCAACCACAAGCAACCATTATCCTTAGAAACTTCTAATGATGTATGAACATATGCAGAAAGTGTGTGTATATGTCCGTATACTAATGCAAAATCAGGCGGTCTACTGATT
The DNA here is from genome assembly GCA_030737875.1 of Allium sativum. Classification (NCBI taxonomy): domain Eukaryota; kingdom Viridiplantae; phylum Streptophyta; class Magnoliopsida; order Asparagales; family Amaryllidaceae; genus Allium; species Allium sativum. The sequence continues at coordinate 277,367,870 of CM060918.1, forward strand.
CAGTCGACCTCCTTAATGCAAACCATGATAGTGCCATGCATCCAATATGTATGCGAAACCCTATTGACACATACAATTTCTATATGCGTGCACAACCATACACAAAAATGCATCATCCACATGATAACACAGCCATGATACATCCATCAATCTAACTACCACATCCATTTATGCGATATGCAACATGAAGTGACTGAGCCGATCTAGTGCCTAATGTGTGTGTATATGCATCCACGAGCAACCACTAGCAAACAATTGCATCCACATGCATCCATCAACCATAACATGTTTCAAACACATGTTTCAACCATAGGCTTTACCCTATCTAAAGGTCATAGGTACTAGCGAGAGGATATACTAAAGATAAGATAAGTACTAGACACGCGATAAAGGAGAAGTTAAAAGACATACTCTCAAAAAGAAATGGGTACAAAGAACGCATCTTCGCTTCCGTCTCCCAAGTAGCATTGCTTTCGTCATCTCCCCATTGCACTTTAACTAGCTGAACTTCTCTGTTCCTCAACTTCCTAGTTTCTGACCCAAGGATGCGAGTAGGAGCTCGTCGAATCGTCGCATCACGCTCTACCTCTACATCTCTAAGCAAGCTCGGCTCTACCACCTCTGCGGTCTCATGTAAGCACTTCCTCAAATGTGATACATGGAATACATCATGAACACCACTAAGTCTATCGGGCAACTCCACCCTATATGCCATCCGTCCAATCCTTTCCTTAATAGGAAACGGCCCAACAAACCTCGGTGCTAACTTCCCAACGGACCCAAAGCGAACAACATTTCTCAACGGAGATACTTTGACAAAAACCATGTCCCCAACCTCAAACTCAAGATCCGTCCTTCTCCGATCCGCATAAGATTTCTGTCTATCTTGCGCTGCCTTCATCCTTCTTCGAATCAAATCAATCTTCTCTGAAGTCTCTCTAACCATATCTGGCCCAAGCAAGATCTTATCTGTAGATTCCCACCAACATGTAGGAGATCGACAAGGCCTTCCATAAAGAGCTTTGAAAGGTGCCATGCCAATACTAGACTGAAAGCTGTTATTGTATGCGAACTCCACTAAAGGAAGATGTTCTTCCCATGTACCTCCAAAATCCAGGATACAAAGCCTCAAAAGATCTTCTAAGATACGATTCACCCTCTTGGTCTGACCGTCCGTCTGAGGATGATATGCGGTGCTCAAACACAACTGAGTCCCTACCGCCTCTTGCAAACTTCTCCAAAACTCACTAGTGAAGATAGGATCTCGATCACTCACAATGCTGGATGGTACGCCAAGCAATCTAACAATCTCTCTAACATAGACTGAAGCAAGCCATGGAGCGGTCCTCTTACTCTTCACGGGTATAAAATGGGCACTCTTGGTAAGTCTGTCTACCACAACCCAAATTCCCGTATTGCCCTTCCTCGATCTCGGTAACCCATCGATGAAATCCATCGAGACACTATCCCACTTCCATTGCGGAACTTCCAATGGGTGTAGCAACCCACCGGGTTTCCTTTGCTCCGCTTTAACTTGTTGGCACACTAAGCATCTAGCCACATACTCAGCCACATCTTTCTTCATACCGGCCCAGAAGAAAACTCTCTTCATATCTTGGTACATTTTTCTCCACCGGGATGAATAGTCATTCTTGAACAATGTGCATCATCCAAAATAGCCTTCTTCAAACCCTCATCTTGCGGTACACAAAGTCTACCGTCTCTATGCAACCATCCCCTATCATCTATGGTATATCTACCCAAATGGCTGGACGACTCCCCCCTTATAAGCTTCTCTACCAACTCAACCAACTGTGGGTCGTCTCGCTGAGCCTCGCCAATCCGTCCCAAAAGAGTAGGTCTAACCTCCAAGGATGCCAACAAACCAGGTACAAAGTCAACAGAAGGTCTGAAGTCGAACACAGAAAGAAACTCCAAGCTTCGCCGTTCCACGAATAATGGACTCAAAGATAGCCTTTTTCAACTCAAGGCGTCCGCCACCACGTTACCCTTGCCAGGGGTATACGCTATCTCGAAATCATAGGATGCTAAGAACTCCATCCACCTTTGCTGTCTTAAGTTTAAATCCTTCTGAGAGAATAAGTACTTCAATGATTTATGGTCAGTGAACAACTCGAATCTCTCACCAAGAAGATAATGGCGCCAAGACTTAAGTGCGAAAACAATCGCGGCCAACTCTAGATCATGGGTAGGGTAATTCTTCTCATGCACTCTCAATTGCCTCCCTCCATAGGCTATTACCCTTCCCTCCTGCATCAAGACTGCGCCTAATCCTGTCCCACAAGCATCGGTATAAACAACAAACGGCTTACTCCCATCTGGAAGAACTAAAACTGGAGCGGTGGTCAAAGCTCTCTTTAACCGTCGGAAAGCATCATCACAATCTACGTCCCATGAGAAAACCAGATTCTTTTTCGTCAATCGGGTTAATGGGGCTGATATCTTCGCGAAGTCTTTGATGAACTTCCTATAATATCCTGCCAACCCCAAGAAACTTCTTACTTCGGTAGCATTTCTAGGAACTTTCCAATCCTGGATAGATACTATCTTTGCGGGATCCACAGCTATCCCTTCCTTAGAGACCACATGCCCTAAGAATCGCACTTCTCTTCTCCAAAAATGACATTTAGAGAATTTAGCTTTAAGACTATGTGCTCGAAGAGTCTCCAACACTTCTCTGAGATATAAGGCATGCTCTTCTTCACTCTTGGAAAAGACCAAGATGTCATCCACAAAGACTACTACAAACTTATTCAAATACTCTCTGAACACTCTACTCATCAGATCAACAAAGTATGCAGGGGCGTTTGTCAACCCAAATGGCATCACAAGCCACTCATAAAAACCATCCGGAGTCCGGAAAGCAGTCTTCTCTATACTGTCCTCTGCCACTCTTAACTGATGAAACCCTGTAGCTAAGTCCATCTGCGAAAACACTGAGGCGCCAACCAACTGATCAAAGAGATCATCTATCCTCGGTAATGGGTGTCTATTCTTCTTCGTGAGCTTATTAAGTTCTATATAATCCACACAAAGTCTGAGGGACCCATCCGCCTTCGTGGCAAACACTACTGGAGCTCCCCACTCCGATATACTTCGCCTTATGAACCCCTTCTCAAGCAACTCCCCTACTTGCTTATGAAGTTCTCTTCTCTCACGAGGAGCCATGTGGCGTACTGGCAAAGACACTGGTTTGGCATTATCCACCAAATGAATTCGGAAATCTATCTCCCGCTTCGGAGGCAAACCCTTCACTTCTTCAAACACATCCGGATATTCCCGGACCACTCTGACAGAACGCAAACTCTCGACCGAAGCATCGAGCGATTCAAGATAACTTAGCAAAACAGATTCCATGGGATTACAAGAGATCTCGAGAGTATTACCCAAGCGGGTCATAAGCCTGACAACTCTCCTTTCACAATCAAGAACGGCACCATTACTGGATAACCAGTCCATGCCCAAAATCAACCCATAGCCCGTGAAGCCCAATACAAAAGCATCACATCCAAACTCAACGCTAAGTATAGAAATCTTCAAACCCAAACATATCATAGACAGATATATGGAGCCCCCAATTGGGTTTGAAACAACCAAGGGATCATCAACTAGACTGGTGTCTAAGTGCAGTGACTCAACTAACGATGATGAGATAAAAGAATGCGATGCGCCAGAGTCAAACAAAGTACGAACTGGATGATCAAACAGAAAAACCAGACTTTCAACAGAAATAGTTCTACCTCTCTGCTGAATCGGTGGAACTGAGAGAGCCTAAACTTGCCCCTCTGCCTGAGCTGGTGCCATAAGAGCTTGCACCTGACCTCCTGAGGTAGACCTCATCTTCTGCCCCTTCTTTGGGCAGTCCTTCACAAGATGTCCTGCTTCACCACAATGAAAGCAACCGGTCTTCTTCTTTTTGCGACAATCCTTGCTGAGGTGGCCTGGGGTCCCACAATTGAAGCACTTCTTCTTCTTCTTCTTCCCCTTGTCACCATTGCCTTTTCCACCCTTGCCTTGTTGTTGTTGTTGCGGTTTCTTCTGATCCCCCTTCTTCTCTGGTGCCTTAGAACTCTTATCATCCTCATGCATAAGTGCCATGTAGACAAGCTTCTCAAAGGTGGCCCCCATAGGAGTGTGAGTCATAGCTATTCCTTGCAATGGTTCGTTCAAGCCTCTAACGAACCTCAAAGCCTTCTTCTCCGGTGTATTCACCAACTCTATGCCAAACCTTGCTAATTGATTGAATTTGTTGACATATTCTTTCACCGTGAGATTCCCTTGCTTCAAATTCAAGAACTTCTCCATAAACAGATTCTCTTCCGCCCTTGAGAGAAACTTAGCCCCAAACCTTTACTTGAAATCTGCCCAAGAGTCAACAGGGCGTTCTCCATTAGTGACCTCCCACCAGAATGAGGCCTCTCCCTTCATTAACCAAGCCGCCAACTTGACTTTCTTTCCCTCTTCCACTTCAAAGATATCTAGCAACTCTTCCACTTCCTTAAGCCAATCTCTAGCCTCTACGAAAGTCTCTGAACCTAGAAAAGGTTTTCCTCCTATAGCCTTGAACTCCTTGCAAATCTTAGCAAAATTATCCACTCTAGGCTGAGGAGGAGGAGCGATTGCCTCTGGTGTAGTAGCATTGGCTGGACCCGCAGCCGCGGCCCTAGCCTCTTGTAACCTCCTATACCATAGTGGTATAACTAAGCCCTCCGGGATGTTAAGATCTTCAGCCATGCTGAAACGAAAGAGGAAAGATTCAAAAAGGAGATTCCGAAAGATAAAGATATGGCTATTGGGGATTATGCTTTTCTTTTTCAAAAACTTTTCTCTTAAAAGACATGTTTTTGAAAATACTTTTTCCAAAAATAATACCTTTACTATTTTCTAAAAAATGATTTTTTCTCAAAAATTTATCTGTTCCGGTAACCTTCAGCTCTGATACCACGTGTAACACCCCACTCCCGCTATGATCACTCACTAAGGGCATGCCATAGCATCGGTGGAGTATTTTAGTGAATATAGAACAGAAAAATTACAACAAGACAGATATAAATAGTACTTGAAATTTAAAACATCATCTCATAACAGCGGAAGTAAAACATGTCTGGTTACATCATAAAACCACAATAAAAGTCAAGTACAATATCCATCAAAATAAAGAAGTACATAATCCCACTCTCATACAATAGCCATGACAAAAGAAAAGATAACTGGGTAACTGGAGCTTTACATCTATCCAAGCTCCTAAAGACTGGAACAGCAATCCGATCAAGCTCCACTACTGCTAGGATCCACCGTAGGACCTGAGGGTTGGGAAAAAAGATAAAAACAACGGGGTCAGACATAAGTCTGAGCGAGTCTTATAACTTTAACAATACAATCGTTAAAGTAACCAGAGAAGACATAAACTGATATACGGTAACTTATGGGGATGAATGGCTACACTAAGCAGTCAACTAAACTAAGATAAAAGATAAAGACGCATCTATCCTTCCAAAGGTAAATTACTAAACTGCACCACACTAGTCGTTCCTAACTTAAAGGTTGATCCCACCCATGGACTTATAAAATTAACTTAATAGTTCTCGCGTACCCCTAGGTGACTAAGTAGACGCCACGGGGCCCTACAATCCACTAGGTGTACACACTACTCCCCATTCGATCGGCTCCCTAACGTAGATACCCGTGCTGGCCCCACCGTGGGGTGTACCATTCCCCAACGTGGCAACCTGATAAAATTAACGGTGCACGGCTTATATCTACACGATGCAAAAACGTCTTATTTACCAGCCCGGGTCCACACACGCATATGAAACCCGTTGGTCATGCGTTGCCACCGCTAACCCATTTTGGCCTCTTATAGTCAAGCCCAGTATGCGTGTCCCGTCCTCGACATGGGTCGAGCCCACTAAGATACGTATGGGTTACTGGTTGAAATGGGCCCCCAACACAAGCCATCCCCCTAAGCTTGGCCCACACACTAGTGTTTCCCACTTAACCCTTTAATCATGTTTAATTACATGTTTCATCTTGGTTAAGTATTTAATCATATTTTCTATTAGCAACCACTAGCAATTTCCACATACCACCCAAGGTACCCACTTAAGCCCCATGCCCCACTACATGCTTATCTGTTTAAGTGTTTCTTAATTGATTAACACCGTAACCGTGTAAAGGACCCCTCACATCGGACCGTCATTTGTAGATGCCTGGTTAAGCCGGTAAACTCCGGGCAGTCTTACACTACAAACGGGTCCAACCTCGTGTCATTTACCCTTGTTACATATTTAATTTATGATTAAGACCTCTCACATTGGACCGTCATTTGTAGATGCCTGGTTAAGCCGGTAAACTCCGGGCAGTCTTACACTACAAACGGGTCCAACCTCGTGTCTTAATCGATTAATTACTCCTAATTAATCCCCCCCATAATTTTTGTTAATTATCATGTTTATTTTAGGAATATGGGTACACCTAACTTAATAGGCAAATTCCCAACTCCAAAGTGTGGGTACACCTAACTTAATAGGCAAATTCCCAACACATAGTATGGGTACACCTAACTTAATAGGCAAATTCCCATACTATGTTCATTTATTTTATGTTATGCATAATTATATAAATTTCACACAATCTTATTAACATATGCATTGAATTAACCCCATCGTTCCCACGTAATTTCGTTCTCATGACATAACACATATAAAAGGTGTCAACTTGCATATGTATGAACATGTTTCATAGGTGCCATCTTGCATATTAACAAACACATAACTTGCATATGAACTTGCATAACATGTCACATAACTTGCATATAATCTTGTATAACATGTCACATAACTTGCATATAATCTTGTATAACATGTCACATAACTTGCATATAATCTTGTATAACATGTCACATAACATACATATAATCTTGTATAACATGTCACATAACTTGCATATAATCTTGTATAACATGTCACATAACTTGCATATTAACTTGCATAACATGTTACATAAACTTACATATTAACAAATACATGACTTGCATATAATATGTCACATAACTTGCATATGAACTTGCATAACATGTTACATAACTTGCATATGAACTCATAAACTTGCATATGAACTTATAAACTTGCATATGAACTCATAAACTTGCATATGAACTTGCATAACATGTTACATACTTGCATATGAACTCATAAACTTGCATATGAAGAAACATACAACTTGCATAGTTATCATACATGTAACTTGCATATTATCATACATGTAACTTGCATATTAACATATGATCACAAAGCACAAAACTTGCATAACCCACATACATTAGCAAACTAACATCATGTCATATGACTTAAAACCCATTAATCCCCAAACAAAACCATATGATCTCATCATATCTCATCTACTTAGTTTAGCAATTGATCATTAGAGTGATAGAAACTCACAACTAGCAAATTTACACTCCAAATGAAGAAGATTAAGATGCTTAGAATGGATTAGAGGTTGATTAGAGAGTGATTAGCTTGCAACCCTCTTCATAAATTAGTGGAGGCTCCTTCTAAGATTTAATTTGGCGGCATGAAGCCCTCAATTCTATTTTTAGTATGGATTAGGGTAGGTTTAGGGTGTATTTATAGATTAGGTGAGTGTTTTAGGCCCTTAGATTAACCCTAAATTAGATTAGGACCCTTAGATTTCGGAACTTTCCAGAAATCAGCCGTAAGACCAAGCCCAAACCCCAAACTGGTGCACCCAACCACAGAACTCTCTAGAAACTGTGCAGGTTTTCTGTCCCGACATGGGCGCACTTCCCAAGTGCGCCAGTGTATTTTTGTACTGGCGCACTTCACAAGTGCGCCAGTGCATTTCTGGCCTGTTTCGGGTTTTTCTGCCTAACTTCGTTCGTCCATATCTCTTTCATACGGTACCCGTTTTACGCAAACTCGGACTCTATTTCGCGTATTTTTCCGAGACGAATGCAATGACGCAGCCCGTTTCCCCTGATTCTCATATCTGAGATTAATTATACTTTAATTACTAACCATTAGTGTTAATTGAAATTCGGGGTGTTACACTTCACATGGCTTCAAATCTTCAGATTCAAGCTTCATCTGATCAAATGACTTTTTAAATAAAATATTGACAGAACTTCCGTTGTCTACTAATACCTTATGAACCAAGGCCGGCCCAATGGTGGTAGTAATAACCAACGGATCATCAGTGGGTGATTGGATCCCAGTATTATCTTTGCTGCGGAATACCACGTCGTCAAACATGGTCTTCTGTTGTTTTATGGGGGTGATATCCTCCATATCATCACCTTCATTCACATCTATGTGCTTGGCAGCATTTACATATTGATCCATTGCTCTGAAACTACGGATTGCCGGGTGAGGTCCACCCACTATGGAGTTGATAACAATTCCTTTACCTTTCTGCTGTGCTGTAGGCTTGGGAGCAGGTAGAATCTGTTTTGGAGCTTGATCTCCTTGCCCCCTGTCCCTCGGGGCAACCTTATATTCATCTCACTTCCCTTCACGCAGCAGCTTCTCAATCACATCTCTCAAATGCCGACATTCATTGGTTGAATGCCCATGAGTTCCATGAAACAAACAAAACTTCCCAGTCGCCATTTCTTTCTCTGTCGAGTCACGAGGGGTCGGTCTTTTATATTGCAAAACGTTGTACGTATCCAGGTAAATATTCTCTAGGGTGTCGTTCAATGGTGTATAATTCTCGTAGGTCTGGAATCGGGGCCTTTTGTTAGGATCGCTTCCCCTATTTCTATTTTTTCTGTTACCGTTCGCATTACGGTTATTGTTGTTGCCCCCGTTTCCAGCATTGTTGTTTCCACCCTTGTTTCCCACGTTTACTTCAACCTTTCTGGAACTTCCCCAGACTGCTTCACGGCGATGTTACTCTGCACATTTTCTTTTGAAGCCGCCTCAGACTTTCTCTTTCGGTTTGCCCTGGCCTCCTCTCGTCTTAAATAAATATCGGCTTTTTCATAGAATATCTCTCTTGTGGAGGGTGTCTTGCCAGAAAGGTAATCCCCGAACTCGGATTCAGGATCGACTCCTTCTTTTAATGCCATCAGAATGGTGGGCTCATGAGGGTCACTAACTTCAGTCACAACTAATTTAAAACGGTCAAGATACGACCTCAAAGACTCTCTTGGCGCCTGCTTAATTCTTGATAATTCAATAACACTTTTGGACTTTCGGGTATGGAGTCAGAACTGATTCATAAAACGTTCGCTCAGTTCCCTGTAATTCGAAACCGAACGAGGGGGAAGTCGAGTAAACCAGAACAGCGCCACATCTTCTAAGTAGATCGGGAATGCTTTACACTTCACTTCATCAGGGGCAGCAGCAGCATTCATGAGCCACGAGTATCGCATCAAATGCTGTCCCGGATCAGTTCTCCCGTTGTACTTGTCCATCTGAGGCAGGTTAAAATGCCGGGGAAACTGGACGTCGAGGATATCGTCGGTGAAAGGAGTATGGCTTCGCTCAATGCCATAATCTTCATTTGTATAGTTCCGACTCTCGGACATGATCTGGCGCACCATTGCCTGTACATCAACATTAGTTAGGGGCCATTCAGGTTCCCTGGCCCTAGTATCCGGGTTCCTTCTGGGCTCTTGTTCAGGAGATGCCCTTCTTCTTCGAGCTGCTTCTGCTCTATTCTGTTCCCTACGCTCCCGGTCGATCTCGGGAGGAGGGGACTGGAGCCTTTGCCCCCGAGTGGGGTCATTGTTTCCTAGTGCTCGTGCAATATCCTCACGAGACCCCAAAGATCCGAATGTCAGCTGCTCCACATTCTGAGGTCGTTCGAGCGGCCTTCGTTCACGGGGCCGCTCTTCCTCGGAAGATGAAGACTGATCCGCTGGTGTGTGACGAACCGGTGATGGGGTTCTCTGTCGACGGAGTTCGCTAATCTCCCTGCTCATGAGCCTCATATTTTCCTGCATCATGAGATTAGTGCGCTCATGGACTTTCATAGCCTCCCTAGTACTCTCGAGCATGTCAAGTAAGCGCGAGAAATCTCCTTGAGTAATGGGTGCAGATGGATTGACCCGGTCACTGACCCTGGTGGCTGGAATCGGAGCATTTGTTGGGACTCGAGTAGAGGTTCCAACATCACCAAGAATCGGATCGGATCGGAGATGGGAGATCGGGTCGGTTCGGAGCTGGGGAGCCTGGTCGGGTCGGTACATGGCAAGCTGCTCGGGTCGGTTCAGATTGGGGGAATGCACTGCTTCAGAATCTCCTACCCGGATCGGATCGGAGTTCTCCCCCTGGAGGCGGTTCGGATTTCCTTCATCGGTTCGTCCTGCTGCTGAACTCTTCCCACGAGACCTTGTCACAACCGCATTTTGCTGATCTTCGCCAGCTCCATTTCCTCGACCAGATTGAACTTCTTTGCCTTTTCCTTCGGCCATGATTCTTCGACAATCACTTCAACAAATATCCAAGGGCGTTGAAACCTGAGGATTAACTTCTTTGAACTCAACGGTCCAAAAAGTAGACTGATAATCCCGAAAAACAAAGAATTCAGATGAGTTCTCAGTGAAAGCACCAAAATGTTAGACCAAAAAGTGGTTCTAACACCCAAATTGATTAAAAGAAGAATGAAATGAAATCAAAAATAAAAATGAACACACAGGATTTATAGTGGTTCGGCGAAGAAATGCCTACGTCCAGTTGTCTTTCACTATTTTCACTGATTTAGTTGCAAGTACAATGAAATGTTCACTTGATTTCTCTCACAACTCACTTACAATCGCTCCATTCTAAAAACAAATAATGAAAGAAGATTTGGATCTTCCGGGAGTGCTGGAATTCGGGTTATGAAGGTAGTTGAACTCTCAATGTGCCCGAAAAAAGATCCTTTTCTTTGTCTCCAGACGGGGTATTTATAGGTGAGAATTTGCTCAGGACCCGATCCGGATCGGAGCCACGTGTCATCCATCCCATTAGCCTCGGGTTCGGATGAATTTCTGTGTTGACAACGCATCAGAGTAGTGGACGTTGTGGGTAGGAACTAGTCATAGCCGCTCCGAATAACAAGGCGCTCATGCAGGAAAGTGACGTGTGAAATGGGTTCGGATCGGAGGGACATGCTCATGGGGTTCGGATCGGCATCTCCGATCCGACCAGGATTAACTCAGGGCCAATTCTCTCTCCTTTTTACTCTGCTCCGCTCCGATCTATTTCTGTAGCAACTGGGTGGCTTTCCGATCCAACTTGAAGTAGATTGCCCTCCGATCCAAACAGCTGTGCCTCTCTGACTCCAACAGCGATCGTTCACTGATCCGAACGGAAGACCTTATCCGATCCGAACCAATACGCTGCTTCGATCCGACCTGCTTCAGCACTTCCCAAGTTTTTTCAATATTTCACATCTTGACTTTGTGTTGCCTAGTTCACAAAGTGGGCTAACAATCCACATAAGTGAAAATGCCTGGACTCCATACCATGAAACCACTTCTAGCTAGAAATAAAAGCATGTCCTCTATGATACCCCTCATCCTATTTTTGATTCATACCGGTGTGAAGTTCGCGAATTAACACTATACACAATGCTACACTATATCAGTTTTGCTTTGATCATCATCCACAAAGCTCTGCTTTTCAGCAAAATCTTTGATTACTGCATCTCAGCATGCCACGCAGTCATTCCAGACCATATAACTGATAACTACCAATATATAACCTCCAAGCTCGTACATCTAAGAGAAGGGTGTTAAGCTAAGAAAATAAATTCTCTACCACAAAACAGATATATATCTAACAAAAATCAATTAATACAGTGCAGAATAACAAGTCAGACACACAATCCATTTACAAGTTTGTTCTTGGTTGGGACGAAACCGGAGGCACCTTATTCCTCATCCCATATGTCCAATACAGGAGAGAGGTCCTCACATATTCGAACAATCAACAAGTACGTCCGAACAACTGCCACCATAACCCCTTCAGGGAGTTACCCAAATCTAGGGCATTAATAGTAATCCAAATGATGTGAAAATCTTTGGTCTTCAACCACCATCTTCATATCTTCAACTTTTAATCGTTGTAATAGTTATTTAGAATGGGTTAAACCCGGTCTTTTTGAATAACTCACGCATCTTTGAAATCAAGTGATATATAAACATACCAACGATCTCATTCCAATCCAAAATATTCTTTTACTCAAATATTCAGTACATGGGAATCAACTCCATAAATCTTATCAAAGATTTATTTTCATTTAAACCTCTTGTTTAAATCTTTCCTTCGATAACATTGCAAAAGATTTTGTAATATCTTTTCATGATCTTAAACCAAATTAAGGTTTATACGCCTTGTTAGGATTAAAGAGCCTTACCGAAGGAATCATTCATTTTATTATCCTAATCCAAACCTATTCATCCCATGGAGCAAAACTGGTAGTACTCCATATCTTACACCCATAGTGTTATCAGTAAAGTTAATTACCATTTAATGCTCCAAATCTAATTAAAGATTTAACTATCGCATGGAGTAAAACAGGTGGTACTCTACCTCAAACACTTCTTGAATTCGGTAAATTAAATTACCCTATTCACATTTTAATCTATTTAAAGATTCATCAAAACTCCAACTTAATTTTAATCTTGAAAATCATAACTTAATGATTACTCAACTTTGGAAAATTAATCCTGTCTTTAACTGGGTTGAAGAAGAAATGTTATTTAAAACATCGTTCATGATAAACCCAAAGTCAACTTCCATTTAATTCCAATTTAATTTATTAAATTGGAAAACTCCATTGAATCATAATTAAGAGATTTAAATCTCAAATTCCATTTTCAACTGGGTTGTAAGAACAGTGTTATTAAAGACACCCTTCAAAACAAATCCAAAATACAATTTGATATTAAATATAAGGCTTTGAATAGAAATCGTATCGACTTACATTCAATGTCAAATTCTGAGACCAATAGATATCGTATTGGAATAATGATATCTATATCTTCCAAATTCCTCAACTATATCTACATAATTACGGAATCCAATATTTAAATATCCGAAGATTATTTCCATTCCAATTTGTATGTTGGAAAAATATAGTTATATTCAAAACCAATTACAAACCAATATGTTAATTTAAAACCATTGGATCATTTAACTTCAGAAAACATCATATGATCTTAGTCGAATACCTGATGTTCCTTTTGGTTCTTCCCACCCCTCGCCTAATGGAATAATTTCCGATTAGATCTCATGGTTGCTACTAGACTGTAGTCTTAGGAATCGTCGCATATTCCTTTTGGTTCTTTACTCTAATTGTTAACTAGTTTATTCTGATAAAAATATCTTTTGTCTTTACAAAACTTGGAATATTTCATCCAAAAATCATTCCAAATCATTTATTATGATTTTACATAATTTATTCATATTTTTCATAATTTGTTCATATTTTTCATAATTGTTCAAGGCCTTTACAGTCGGTTTCCAATTTTGGCCACCGAACAACATCCATAGTGACCATTTCCAAAACTGATTTGGACTTAAATTAAAATCATACCATTGGATCCTAAAGCTCTTACTGCCATTTAAAAGGTCTTTTCGATACAACCCTAACGGTTCTGGTTTCAAGAGAATCCGTGTAACACCCCACATCCATTAGTGTCACTCACAAAGGGAATGCACTAAGTTCTGTGGAGCATTTTAGGGTAAAAGATGCAGATAAATTACAAGACAGACAGAAATTAAACAGCGGAAAATAAAACTTTTCTTTATTGATAAAATAGTTCGTACAACGATTTCTTTACAATATCAGAGCATCATCTGTCTTACAAAATAAAGAAGCATAAAAATACATTTATATTCCCCAATGTAGCAAAAACCAGCCAAAGCATCTGAAAAGAGAATCCAAGCAAACTTTGACAAATCTTCAAGCTGAGAAAGAGTGACAGTCCAACTTAACCTGAGCTATACAATTCCCTCCTTTACTACCTGGGGGGGGGGGGACGGAAGAAAAGAAGACGAAAGAAAAACAGAGTCAGACATAAAGCCTGAGTAAGTTAGTTCAGTAACTTCCAGCATGTGAACATGGAAAACAAAACGACATGAATTAACTGAATACGAGATAACACCATGATGATAGGGTTAGCAAGATTAGACAAGGCTAACACAAGATATGCTAAGATAAGATAAACTGGATGTTCTCTAATACTTTCGCCGCTTCGCCATTTCCTTGTTATACGGATTTCTATTATCTCTGCACCACCTAACTAATGTCCTAACTAGTAACGCTAACGAGATCCCAATCCCTGTATTTTCCATCGCCTTCAGGCATCCATTTATTTATTTGTTGCCGAGATTTAATCTAGGGTTTTCTACCAAGTGCCTTCTAGATTCAACTAGAGTTTACGCTGTCTGTTGAACGCTTCTCGGATTCAGGATTTATGCCACCTAGTTCAACTAGGAATTATGCTACCTATCGAACGATGCCCCCAAGTCTAGGACACACTACCTAAAGTGCTATATGTTCCTATACTTCCCCACGCATGTATCGCGAATCGTTATCGCTTGTCTAGATGCACTGTCCCATAATGTGCGGTCCGAGTCCTGTGATAGGGCAAATCAAGGAATACAGAACTCGGTCGGGAGCTTTCAGATATCTGTCGATGCAGATACTAAGGTCTGTTTTTATTCCAGTGGCTATGGTCCCACTTGACCCCTCCCTCAACTAATGAAAGGCACACCTTGAAAAATGAGAACTATACGCCGGCCCCCGGTGCCTCACTATCCTATGGCCATCCTCACCCATAACTAGATAGCAAGTATATGGTCTTTTGGAGTTCTCCGCCTTTCCGCTTCACGTATCTCGATTGACCGAAGATGGATGGTAGACGATGAGTCGCTATCACAGGGCTACCATTTGCTCGCCGAATCACGCCGGTCCATCCTAGTCTTTAGGTTGCCATATATTGCAACCAAGGCATACCCCTGGTTCTTCTACGCAGACCTTAACCTTTGTGGGCCCAGGCGGATCATCTGCAGCCTCACAGAGGGATACAAAGAGTACCCTTATGTCCCCTCGAAGCCTCGGGCTTCGTTACCCAATTCGTTGGAGCCTCCTTTTTACTCAGACGGACATTCGCTCCTTCCCGTGTTATACTAAGAATTACTATTAGTTTTATTACTAAGATTTACCACTTAGTTTCCAGAATCATTATTTTCTTAACTAAGGTTTACTTAGTTCTCTTTCCCGTCAATTTGTATTGGTTAAGTGTCATTAGTCAACTCGAGCCAACTTAACCCTCTTCATTCGTCCTGTTAAACTGGTTAAGTGTTATCAGTGATTCATGATGACTTAACCCTACCACAAACCAAGTTATATTGGTTAAGTATTTTTTATTACTTAACCCTCCCCGTTCATCCTGTATTGGTTAAGTGTCCCTTTTTAACTTAACCCTGCCCGTCTGTTTTAACTAACATGTTATTAATGGTTAAGTATTATCCCTTCATGTTTCAGACTTAACCCTATTCCTTCATCACAATCCAGTGGTTAAGTGTTCAAGCTTACTTAACCCTACAGTCTAGCCCAGCTAACCTATCAATTCGGCTAAGTGTATTTACTTAACCCCAACCTCTAGTCTAGTTAACATGTTAATTTGGCTAAGTGTTTTCTTAGTTACTTAACCCCTACAAATCTGGTCTTGTTGCCATAAGTTTGGTTAAGTGTCCCTATGGACTTAGCCCTCCCATTCTAGCTTAACTGTATTAAGTTGGTTAAGTGTTCCTATGGACTTAACCCTCCCATTCTAGCTTAACTGTGTTAAGTGTCAGTCTGAACCTAACCCCACCCATCAGTCTAGTTGTCATGTTGAACTGGTTAAGTGTCTTAGTTAACTTAACCCTACCATTCTTGTTCTAGCTTTAACTAAATAAATTAAAGCCGCTACCACTCACATTAGACAGGTATTGTTGCAACTACTGGATGTGCCGGTTGGTTCCGGGCAGGTTTACATCGCAACTCAGTCTAACCTCGGGCTAGGCATATTCGTGTTTTCTAAGTTCAAAGGGTTTCAATTTATTTTCAAATCAAGTTTTGAAAGTAACCATCCCGTTCATCGGATCAGTTAGGGATAGCCAGGGAGAGCAGGAAACTTGTATTTTCCAAACCCAAGCCTAGACACTATCCTCTCTATCACCCTAGAACTTTCTGGTGTGTCGTTAAAAGAGATGTCGTTAATAAACCTTTAATTTATCTAAATTTATATTTCCTCATTCAGGCCAAATTCTATAAGTAAATTATTTCTAATTTACCTATTTCCTAATTACTCTTTTGATGTAAATTGTCTACATTCATTCTTATGGCCCATTTCCCCTTCTAAATCATATTCATGCTTTTTGGTATGTGGACTATACCAAATTAAGTGTCACTAACCATGATTTCGCTAAACCTGACGGTTATTCCCAATTATGGCCAATCTCAAATTTATACCAATATACTTATTACGCCAAATTAGCTAATCCAATCCTGATTTAACATTCTAATTACAGTTCACGTCAAACTAGTCTTATTATTCTAGTTCATAACTCAAGAAAATGCTAGATTTTCAAGTCAATACTAGATTCAAATTACACATCCTATAATTCATGTCAAATTTATCCAATTTGCATTTCTATGACATGCAATAATACATGTTCCCAATTTATGCCAATTTCCAAGTTAAACTACGTATTTGGTAAATTTCATATTTTGCCCAAACCGCATTCCCACCGTTCGTATAATCGTGATTCAGTCTAGATTATAAATAAAGCTAGGTTCGTAGAAAATAGGGAATGAACCAATGATGCTATGCAAAAGATAGACATACTAACTGGCATAAAAAGGGTTGAATAACGACGTCGGTTCAAGAACATGGGTAGACCTAACTTAATAGGTAAATTCGCAAGGTCTAAAACCAAAGAAAACCAAGAATAGATAGAATAGAGACGTAGGTTCAAGAACATGGGTAGACCTAACTTAATAGGTAAATTCCTAAGGTCTAAAGCCATAGATAACCAAGAATAGACAGAATAGATGATTGGGTTTAGACCCAATTTTATAGTCACAAAACTTAAGCAACACTTTCCTAGTCAGGAATCGCAGGTGTTTAATCACAGATGTCCTTGTTATGTCATAGGCGATAGTTTATATTTCCTAATCGAAGGCATAGGCTTAGTCAAGGAAATAATCCTCATAGTCACAGTCATAGGCAATGTTCATAGTCATAGGCAATGTCCATAGTCGTAGGCAATGCACATAGTCATAGGCAAATGTTCATAGTCATAGGCATATGGTTTTAAGGTCCATAGTTTCATAGTCATGGTCTTATTTGTCCTCGAATCATAACAGTTCTTAATTAGGTTCAAGAGTATAGGCACTGATTCGAATAGAGAGAGAGAGATTTGGCATATTCTTTTATTCCTTTAATTTCATGTCACGAACAGAGAAAAATGTTCAAATCTAGAAATAACCGACTTATAGAGATTAGATTAGAATAGAAAGATGGCGTTGCTATAATTCGTAGAAAAACAGTCGTTGCAGTCGTTCGAATCTTCACTTGAATTCTAGCTTGAATCTCCTCTTTGAAAGTCTTTGAGCAGCACCTCCTTGTCTTGATTTATTATATATATATTATTTTATTTATTATTTAATTAAGAGGAGGAGAGGAAGCCATGTTCACTAAGAATCTTTGCAGCATAAGGGTAGAGAAGAATTGTGAATAGAGAAGGAGTCTAGGGCTGTTTATATAGTGTAGAAGTCAACGAATCTAGTCAGGATGGCGTCAGAATACAGAGAAACGAATCTGGTGCAGAAAACAGGAAAAAGCGGGGGGGGGGGGGGGGGTCGACCCCCAGGTCGACTACCCAGTCGACCTGGGTACCTTGGGTGGGAAAATTCCCGCCCAGCCCATTCTGGGTCCGATTTGAATTTTGAACCTAACCTGTTTTGAAATTTGAACTTCGCGGAATCTTCCGGAGGCCATATCTCCCTCATACGGACTCCGATTTACGCAAACTCGGACTCGTTTTCATGCAGAATTCCGAGACGAATGCAATGGCGCAGCCTGTTTCCCTTTCTTTTGGTTTTAACTGTTAATTATGCCTTGATTTGTGAATCTTAGCGTTACAGAATCACGGGGTGTTACATTCTCCCCCACTTAAAAGGATTTCGTCCCCGAAATCTTCAAGTTAGGAAGAATGTGTCCTACCATCCAATCACCCATCTACTCAACCATTCAATCACAGGCATTCATTGTCCTTAAAAGATTTCTAATGTTTTCATGTTCATATGCATAGTGTGTGTATATGTCTTTATCTAATGCAAAATCAGGCGGTCTACTGATTCAGTTGACCTCCTTAATGCGAATTATGTCGGTGCCATGCATCCAATCATGTATGCAAGCATCCCTAGTTATGTAAATACTACATGCGTGCACAACCATTCATCCATATGCAACATCCATATGATAACATATCAAGTTCAACTTACAAACAAATACATCTCTGTAAATGCAATATGAAAGCGTCTGAACTGATCTATTGCCTAATACATATGCATATGCATTCACGAGCAACCATTTGCAACCACTTGCAACCATCAACCATAACATGTTTCAAACACATGTTTACATCCATTGGATTCTACCTAAGCATCGAAGATACGACCTAGAGGATATACTTTGGAAAGAGAGAAACAATTATGCGTAAAGCTCCTACAAAAAGAAAATCAAGGATGCGCCCTTAAGGAAAAAGGGTATGATGCTAGTATCTAGCCTTCTTGAGCTTTACTCCACTGTATCTTAACTAACTTTACTTCACGATTGTGAGGTTTCCGATCTCCATTTCCAAAATAAAAAGATGTTAACTATGGTACCAAGTGTAAATACCAGAATGGTTTGAGGTCCCTCCTCTTAGCTTATCCATCACGCCATAACTATGAGGGTCAAAAGGTAACTACGTGCTTTTTGGAGTGCCTGTCACAACTATTCATCTATCACGCAAACCATCCTAGTCGAACTCGATATTCCTCAAGTACAAGCCCGAAAGGCCTAAACCAATATCAGACAAGCACCCAAGGAATATCTCCTCCGAATTTAGACGATCTACGTGAGATGATATAAGCAAATTCGATAGCTATTCTCAAATCCCTACTAACCAAAAATAAACTGGTCGAAAAACCAATTGGATTTGAGACTCTAGTGGGATCTTTCTACTATATAAGTACTATGGTGCAGAGACTCAACTATGGAAGTGGATATGAACAAATGCGAAGAGCTAAAAACCAAAGGAAAAAGTACAAATAGCAAAACTAGACTCTTCCAACAGAACTTTACTACCTTTCTCCTAGGTACGCTTAGTGGTGAAAGTAGGTTCTTGCCCTTCTGAAAACCTTGTTCCTCGTTCTTGCCCTTGCCCTTAATTATATGCCCTATCATTCCCTAGTAAAGATACTTCCTCTTGTCTTAGGTTTTATAATTTCTTCCTCCTTCGTGAGCTAAATCTACATCCATGAATTCCTCACCCTAGGGATGTACTCCCTAGCCAAACTCCTCATCCCCTTCCGTGTGTAGTCATGTTGACAAATCTCTCGAAAGCTGCTTCCGTCGTACAGAAAACCCTATAAGCTTGAAAGAAAACTGGACGTAAGTGAAACAACCACAGCCCTAGATGGAAGTCGGGTACTACTTTGTCCTTCGATGAGGTTACCTCCCAGAAAGCCAGGAGCCCCAGAGACTTAAGAAAGAAGGAGACAAGAATTCAAACAGAGGAAGAGAAAATAGTGCGTATGGCTTTGGGGAATATGTCTTTAAAACAAATCATTTCTTTTGAAAATGCTTCTTTAAAAACCATTTTGAAAATAATTTTTCAAATCCATTATCTGATCTGGTAACCTTCAGCTCTGATACCACGTGTAACACCCCACATCCGTTAGTGTCACTCACAAAGGGAATGCACTAAGTTCTGTGGAGCATTTTAGGGTAAAAGATGCAGATAAATTACAAGACAGACAGAAATTAAACAACGGAAAATAAAACTTTGCTTTATTGATAAAATAGTTTGTACAACGATTTCTTTACAATATCATAGCATCATCTGTCTTACAAAATAAAGAAGCATAAAAATACATTTATATTCCCCAATGTAGCAAGAACCAGCCATAGCATCTGAAAAGAGAATCCAAGCAAACTTTGACAAATCTTCAAGCTGAGAAAGAGTGACAGTCCAACTTAACCTGCGCTATACTATTCCCTCCTTTACTACCTGGGGGGGGGGGAACAGAAGAAAAGAAGACGAAAGAAAAACAGAGTCAGACATAAAGCCTGAGTAAGTTAGTTTAGTAACTTCCAGCATGTGAACATGGAAAACAAAACGACATGAATTAACTGAATACGAGATGACACCATGATGATAGGGTTGGCAAGATTAGACAAGACTAACACAAGATATGCTAAGATAAGATAAACTGGATGTTCTCTAATACTTTCGCCTCTTCGCCATTTCCTTGTTATACGGATTTCTATTATCTCTGCACCACCTAACTAATGTCCCAACTAGTAACGCTAACGTGATCCCAATCCCTGTATTTTCCATCGCCTTCAGGCATCCATTTATTTATTTGTTGCCTAGATTTAATCTAGGGTTTTCTACCAAGTCCCTTCTAGATTCAACTAGAGTTTACACTGTCTTCTGAACGCTTCTTGGATTCAGGATTTATGCCCCTAGTTCAACTAGGAATTATGCTACCTGTCGAACGATGCCCCCAAGTCTAGGACACACTACTTAGAGTGGTATATGTTCCTATACTTCCCCACGCATGTACCGCGAATCGTTATCGCTTGTCTAGATGCACATGTCCCATAATGTGCGGTCCGAGTACTGTGACAGGGCAAATCAAGGAATACAGAACTCGGTCGGGAGCTTTCAGATATCTGCCGATGCAAATACTAAGGTCTGTTTTTATTCCAGTGGCTATGGTCCCACTTGACCCCTCCCTCAACTAATGAAAGGCACACCTTGAAAAATGAGAACTATACGCCGGCCCCCGGTGCCCCACTATCCTATGGCCATCCTCACCCATAACTAGATAGCAAGTATATGGTCTTTTGGAGTTCTCCGCCTTTCCGCTTCACGTATCTCGATTGACTGAAGATGGATGGTAGACGACGAGTCGCTATCACAGGGCTACCGTTTGCTAGCCGAATCATGCCGGTCCATCCTAGTCTTTAGGTTGCCATATATTGCAACCAAGGCATACCCCTGGTTCTTCTACGCAGACCTTAACCTCTGTGGGCCCAGGCGGATCATCTACAGCCTCATTGAGGGATACCAAGAGTACTCTCACGTCCCTTCGAAGCCTCGGGCTTCGTAACCCAATTCGTTGGAGCCTCCTTCTTACTCAGACGGACATTCGCTCCTTCCCGTGTTATACTAAGAATTGCTACTTAGTTTTATTGCTAAGTGTTAGACCAAAAAGTGGTTCTAACACCCAAATTGATTAAAAGAAAAATGAAACGAGATCAAAAATAAGAATGAACACACAGGATTTATAGTGGTTCGGCAAAGAAATGCCTACGTCCACTTGTCTTTCACTATTCTCAATGATTCAGTTGCAAATACAATGAAATATTCACTTGATTTCTCTCACAATTCACTTACAATCACTCAATTGTCTAAAAACAAATAATGAAAGAAGATTTGGATTTTCCAGGAGTGCTGGAATTCGGGTTATGTAGGTGGTTGAACTCTCAAAGTGTCAGCCAAAAGATCCTTTACTTTTTCTCCAGACGGGGTATTTATAGGTGAGAATTTGCTCAGAACCCGATCCGGATCGGAGCCACGTGTCATTCATCCCATCAGCCTCAGGTTCGGATGAATTTCTATATTGACAACGCATCAGAGTAGTGGACGTTGAGGGTAGGAACTGGTCACAGCCGATCCGAATAACCAGGCGCTTATGCAGGAGAGTGACGTGGAAGACAGGCTCGGGTCGGAGGGGTATGCACAAGGGGTTCGGATCGGCAATTCCGATCCGACCAGGATTAACTGAGGACCAATTCTCTCCTCTTTTTACTCTGCTCCGCTCCGATCTATCTCTGTAGCAATTGGGTGGCTTTCCGATCCGACTGGAAGTAGATTGCCCTCCGATCCGAATAGCTGTGCCTCTCTAATTCCAATAGCAATAGTTCACCGATCCGAACGGCAGACTTTACCCTATCCGAGCCGCTACTCTGCTCCGATCCGACCCGCTTCAGTGTTTTTCAAGTTCTTCAATATTTCACATCTTGACTTTGTGTTGCCCAGTTCACAAAGTGGGCTAACATTTTGCCCCCTCAAAGAATGCTTCTGTTGGAGACGGAGCATGCTTTAACTATCAATGCATAGCGCTCTTCGAGGTAATTTCTCTTTTGATTTTCCTTGTGTTTTCATCTTTTTCTTCAAATTTCAATTCAGTTCGTTGCTGCGCTAAAGAACTCGGTTCGGTTCGGATTCCGATCCGAACAGACCCCTTCTCTTTTCTATTTTCCACTGGACTATTGGGCTGAACTTTACTTCTGGACTGCCTATCTGATCCGAACGGGGGTTCTACTATTGGGCTATCGGTCCGATCCGAATGGGGAGACGAATAGTCACACTCCTCTTCTATATAAACACTGCCTCCTTCCTTCTTTAATTTTTACTGTTTTAGTGCTCAAGCTCTACGAAACGAGAAAAAATTTAATTCGTGAAACCTCAAAATTCTTCTTAATTCTCGAAGCAATCACACTGGTAGGTTATAAAACTTTGAACAATCCCTTCTTTAATTACTCTCGATTCGGATTCGTAGGCGATTAGGACGATTTGAGTATGAAAATTGGATAGCTTCGCCACCGTGACTCCCCTCCTCGTCATCATCACCAATAAACTCGTCGTCGTCTCGAGATTGGAACGGAGGAGATTATAATCCGTTGTTAAGTGCGCCAGCGTAGAATTGCTTGGCTTTGGTTTGAGTGACTGGCATGAAATTGGCCTTGGGGTCGGTTAGGGAAGAAAGAGGGTGAAGGAGAAGAAGAAGATGAGGGAGAATCGGTTCGGTTCGGAGGGACATGGAAGTTGAAAAACATGAGGGAAAGAGGCAGGGAGTTCAGGAAATCGGACTGGGTCGGGGCACGTAAAGAAAGAAAAAAGAAAAGAAATCCAGGAGATCGGATCGGGTCGGAGCAAATATTTAAAGAAAGGGAAAAGGAGCTTACCTAACCGGATCGGGTCGGACCGTAAGATGACGGAGGAGAAGTATAACTACGTGATCCGATCCGAACCGTTAGGGGACTTTGCCTCCGATCCGATCCGTCTTTGATTTCTGAGTTTCAATGTGATATTCAAGCCTAAGGCCATGCCCCCGATCCAATCCCAATGAATGGACCCGAACCGAACCGAAGCACAGTCTACCTTAACGCATAAAAACTCGTCTAACTGGCCCAATCAACTTTTGGCATGATCTTCAATTTAATGGACAGTTAGGATAGTGCCTTGCGAACGTAATTGGACATCAAGAACTACTTCAACTCTTTATATTTTGCCAAACTTTTTCGTCGCGCTTTTAAACATTTACTTTGCACTTTCCATATACACTGTTTACACTTTAGTTTGCACACATGCACGGGGGGATACGGGCTAATTTACTCTAATTTGTGCTATTGCTTTTCAATAGTTTTATGGCCATGAGACCCAGACGCTCTTCCAGATTAGCTGAGAGGAAAGAAGCCCCGGAAACCTCTAACAAGATTACTCTCGAGGACATATCTTCTCCGTTGGATCCAGAATGGGATAATGAGGGTTCGGACTACGACGTCGGAAATCGTAAAAGTGACGAAGCATCTTCAGAGAATGAAGTTTCTTTAGGCTTTGAAGAGGAAGGAGGGGTTGGCGACGACCGGGCTCCTGATGAGTTTGAATCGGCTGTCATATTGGAATCACCTCCAGATTCCGTTGAATCAACAATCGACAACGATCGACTTATCCGAATTTGTTTGAAATATGGGATAATAAAAAGGGACACTCTAGTGCCTTCAAGCTCTGACCGTCCCCACAACCCTCCAAAAGGATATATGGCAGTCACTCGGTTGATATGTATGGTCGGCGCTATCCCTCCATTTTCTCCCTTCATCGTTGACTTTCTAAGACAAATGCGGATTGCCCCCATGCAGCTGTATCCCAATTCTTATGCCTACTTGCACACTTTGTACATAGCATACCGTGAGATCTTAGGCATAGAGCTCACGTTCGATGACGTTCATTTCTTCTATAACTTCAAGCATCAGACTCGAGAGACTCCATCTTTCTGCTATTTTGAGTCTGTTCCTAAGAGGAAGATAATCTCGGCGCCATTCAGCAGTAAAGCTGGAGATTCCAGACTGGAATGGTTCTATGTGAAGCGACAGCCTGGATGTGCCAGGAGGTGGACGAAATCAAGTAAAGCACTAATTTTCTAAATCCGGGCTTTATACACTCGAGTCATCACCTTAACTTGTTTTCCTTTTTGTTTGCAGTCGACAATCCAAAACAAATATCAGATCAGGTGTTCTTTGACCGGATGCACCAACTTCTTAATGGCGATCAAAAATTCTTGACTATCGATGAAGTCCTTAAGGACGAATACCTTCACTTTCATGGCTATTATCCGTTTTTCGTAGTATTGGTCATGGGACGGATCCATACGTATATATTCCTCCAGTGGATGTAGTCCCAGAGACAGGAGAAGGCTCGGGAGTTCCTACAGTGCCTCTTCAAACTTCACCTTCTCCATCTTCTACTCAAGATGACGAATTGGCTAACCTGGCCGAAAAGCATCGTGAAGGATATACTGCCCCCGAGGAGGCTACTTCTCTGGAAAAGTCAACATCCTCCCAAGAGTCGCCACTTAATGCTTCCGAGGGGGATGTCCCTAGTACTGATGACCAAATATTTCAGGGTTTGGGGGATCTACCCTTACCTGAAACTATATACACTTCAGAGGATTTTAGGAAGGATCCTTTAGTTTTCACCTCTTCTGAAGAGACCACTCCTGCTAAGGCCAAAGAGCCTGCCCGTACTAGTCTAGCTTCAGACTCGGGTTGGTTGGGGGGAAACACACCACTTAGGACACACTTTATACAACAACATTAGCATTCACTGCACCTCTTTCTCTGTGAATCCATTGATTCTGAATTTCGTTTGTCTTATTGTGCAGGCACGATGTCTCGATCTTACTATGATATCAGGAAGCTTCGCCGCAGCATGTCTAATTCACCTAAGGATACCGAGTATGATCGCCGCGATGATCGCGGTAGGGAGGAGAGAAGGCCTTATGATCCCTATCGCTCTTGACCCTCACGTTCTCGCTCTCCCGTTCGTTCGGATCAAGAGAAATACAAAAGTTATCAAAGCCGTAGGGAAGAGGACAGGCCACAATCGAAAGACTCCACCTCTTCCCACGAAAAGCGCAGCAGAGAGAGAAGTCCTCCAAAAGATACTGAATCTCGAAGTAAACGCAAGGTCCCTGCTACTAAACGACCTAGGACAGACAAAGAAACTATTGAATCCTCCACACGCAGGGACACTGAATTAACGATCCCCGGTCCTCCACCATTAGATGCGGAGGCTGCAATCAAGCTGGCGTATTTGGAGGAGCAATTTCCTGAACACTACTTCGAGACTTTGACTTTTTTACCTGCCCTTGAACCTATTTCTTCTAAGTGGGCAGATGAGGCCAAAGCAAAGATAGACGCGGTTGAAAAACAGTATTCTGAGATGTTTAAATATTCACGCAATCTTTCCAGAATTATCCGTACTCTAATCACGAATGCTGATTCAATGCAAAAAACCGCGGAATAAGATGCTAAGGCCTCAAAGAACCTTGTTAAAGATTTGGAGGACACACAGGCCCAGCTTGCTATTGCTCAGAGGGACGCTACCAACTTCAAACAACAATTTGAGGATATGCAAAAACGTTATCATGACTTGCTTGAATCTCACACTCAGGAGCGTTCTGAGTGAAAAAAGCAAGCGGATGATGCTAAGTCGGAAGCTGCTAAGACACGCCTTGCTTATACTGACCTCGAACGGAAAAATGCCGAGTTAGCAAAGAGGAATGCTGAACTAGAAAAGAAGAAGGCTTACTTGGCTTCAAAGCTATTGGAGGCAGAGAACAGAGCTACCCTGGCTGAGGGCAATGTTGAGTGTGCTATCAAATCTGCGGAGGAAGCCCGCAAACAACTGTCAGAGGCGGAGGCCGATATTCAGGGTTTCGGCGAATTAATGATTGAATTCTTCGCACTTATCATCCGTCACCGAAACATTTCTTGGATCGAGGATTATCCATCCACTCTATTTCAAGTATGGAATCAGATCGTCGAGTGGGAAAAAGAGGAGCTCAAGGTCGATTCCATCGATGAAAATAAGCTAATGGAGAAATACTTGAGGGATGATGAGCCGGAACGCTTAACTGAAGGGCGCCGCCTCATTGCTGAGGCCATGGAAGAAGAGAGACGGAAGTCTAAACAGAAGAATGCTCTCGAAGTTGGTTCCTCTTCTACTGCCCCTACGACTTCTGAAGTAGAGGGGTATGATCCTGAAAATCCGGGAATCCCCCGAACAACTCTGCTATCCCCTATTCCTGAAACAGCATCAGAGGCAGTAGTCACCCCTGCCGAGAAGTCTTCGGAAGGTATCCCTACCTTTTCTCCTCAATTTGTCAAGGCTATTTCTACCTTTCGCCACGTGATTGAGCAATCGATGGAAAATCCATTGTTATCGCCCGAGTTAATAACTATTGCTTCTCATTCTGTAGGTATTGAGCCATCCGAAAAGACAGATGTGACTCAGGGAGCCACCGCCGGGGCAGAGCCTACAGAAAAGGCAAAAGGAGGGGAGG
This sequence comes from Allium sativum, assembly GCA_030737875.1. Classification (NCBI taxonomy): domain Eukaryota; kingdom Viridiplantae; phylum Streptophyta; class Magnoliopsida; order Asparagales; family Amaryllidaceae; genus Allium; species Allium sativum. The sequence continues at coordinate 277,394,807 of CM060918.1, forward strand.
ACAAGGCTGCTCCTATAGACTTGGGAGAGGGAAGTGAGCCGACTAAGGCCGACACTCCCCATGATGAAGAAATGGTAGCAGCTTAAAAGGATGATGGCAGTGACGGAGGTCATGAGGAGGAACCAGAAGTTGCAATAGTCGGGGAGTCAAAAAATGCTGATGATGTTACTTTGGCTGCAATGAAAGCTGATCAAGACAAACGATTGCAATTAAAAGCCGAAGAACTAGACCCTGAAGCCCTCAAGCCCCTCGCAATTGTGGATGCGGGATCAAGGTTAGTTGTTAAGCTCTCAACTAGATCTATTACAGAGGAACTCGCTAAAAAATCTTCTCTTGATTCCAGCGCTCCGCCCTCCGGGAAGAAGTCTACCGGTTCCAGCACCGCATCTTCAGGAAAGAAGAAATCAAAACGAATCTTGACAGAGGCCGAGAAAGAAGAAAAGGAGGCGGAGAAAGCCGCCAAGAAGTCCAAGGCTCACTCAAAATCTAAATAGTGGATTGCCTTGTGTCGTTTTAGCATTTGGTGAACCAACAATTGCTGCTACAAGAGCGGCTCTTGCACCTTCTTTTTTTTAGCTACTCTCCTGTACAAATTCATTCATTCGTAAATAAATAAAAAATAATTCATTTTCTGCAATGTCTGTTTGTCAGTAGTTCTGCACTTATGTAAAAATGCATGTCTTACTATAGTTATAAAATGAAGTTACGGAGGGAGGAAATATGCGTAAACATATATGCCCCTAGTTAATTCTCACAAATTATTTAATGCTTAATCAAACAATCTGAATGCTCCCGATTTTCTGACGGGATAGCATTTCCTGTGTTGTCAGTGCCTATCGTTTTTTCTGGCATTTCTTTTATACTCTCTCTCTCTCTTTCTGGAGAGTTAGAGTTCGAGCTCAGCAATCTATTCATTCCCCGGTCTTTCAGCGGGGAAAGATCACTTTCTCAGCGCTCAGTCGGAGACGCTTTTATACTCCCTCTCTCTTTGGAGAGTTAGAGTTAGAGGAAGAATTTCTTTTTCAGCGCTCAGTCGGAGACGCTTTTATACTCTCTCTCTCTTTCTGGAGAGTTAGAGTTAGAGGAATAATTTCTTTTTCAGCGCTCAGTCGGAGACGCTTTTATACTCTCTCTCTTTCTGGAGAGTTAGAGTTAAGAATGTCGTTTTCTCATTCTTTTATGTCTTGTCGCACAAATAGTCGTTGTGCTTTTTCTTATGTTTAAACTGTCTTCAACCTTTTCTGGTTTTGAATCATCCTGTATTCCATAATCACAACAGAATAATCGATGAATGTATATATATAATGCATAAAAGTAAATAACACACAATATTTTTATAGTGGTTCAGCTAAGTCGTAGCCTACATCCACTTTATAGTCCTTTATTCATATCGTCAGATTTTCCCAAGGCAAGTCGTGCCTTATTACAGAGTTCATAAGAAAAATAACAAAGAGTACAACATTTCTAATCCAAATATCGCATTAAGTTGGGCATTCCATGCTCTAGGGACTTCTTCGCCATCTACGGTCGTTAACTTGAAGGTTCCATTTTCAAGTTTCCGTTGGATGACAAAGGGTCCTTCCCACTTTGGACCGAGGTGAGGAAGGGATGGAAAGACTCTCTTTAGCACCAAATCTCCTGGTTCAAAAGTCATGAGGCGAACTTTTTTGTCGTAATAGCGTGCCATCTGACGTCGATGTCTTGCCGCACGCAAATCTGCTTCGTCCCTTTTTTCTTCGACTTCATCAAGGGACTCAAGTAAGAGTGCCCGATTCGTCATTGGGTCATAATACGTCACCCTGTGGGAAGGAACTTCCAGCTCAACTGGAATTACTGCTTCTGAGCCAAAGGAGAGAGAGAAAGGGGTATGACCAGTAGCCGTCTTAAATGTTGTCCGATATGCCCACAAAGCTAGGGGCAATTCGTCAACCCATTTTGCCTTTGCGCGCTCTAACCGTTTCTTGAGGATGGATTTTATTACTTTGTTTATTGCCTCAACTTGCCCATTCGACTGCGGATAAGCAACCGCAGTGTATCGCTTGTCGATCTTATACTTCTGGCAGAAATTTCTGAATTCAGTACCATCAAACTGGGTTCCGTTTTCAGTTATAATAGTCCTTTGGATCCCGAACCGGCATATAATATTTCTAACCACGAAACTTATCACCTTTCTTGCTGTGATTTTGGTCAAGGGCTCAGCTTCCACCCACTTCGTAAAATAGTCCACAGCGACTATTGCATATTTCGCTCCTCCTTTAGCAGTTGGTAGAACTCCAATGATATCAATTCCCCACGTGGCAAATGGCTAAGGACTCACCATTGATTTGATTTGGGTCGACGGTGCTCTGGGGATTTTGGCGAATCTCTAGCACTTATCGCAGCGTCGTGAATAATCAGCTGCATCTTTATTAATTGTGGGCCATAAGTATCTGTATCGCAATATCTTTTTCGCTAAAGTCTGACCTCCTTTATGATCTCCACACTCACCTTCGTGCACTTCTCTTAGTACACGCTTGATGTCGTCGTGTGCTATACATCGTAACAGGGGCATAGAAAATCCTTGCCTATAAAGAGTATCATCTTGCATGACATATCTGGTAGCCTTGCGAACTACAGCCCTTTTCTCACTCTTCTTTGATGGGAGTGTCCCATTCTTAAGGAAGTTCTTAATTGGGGTCAACCACGACTCCTTCTCCGGTTCCGCTTCGAAAGCGAACTCAACTTCCATCGACTCAAAGCTTGGCGATTCCAACGTTTCAATTGGAATTATTTCAGTCTCTTCTGGATTGTCGGAACTAGCCAGCTTTGCTATCCTATCCGCCTTTTGGTTTTCGGCTCTTGGGATGTGTGTTATATTGTACCGCTCCAAGCTACTCAGTAGCTCTCTCACTTTCCTAAGGTAGGCAATAAGTCGAGGTCCCCGAGCCACAAACTCCTCTCGCACTTGGCAAACAACGATTTTAGAGTCACAGAATATGTCCAACATTTTTATTCCGAGGTCTTTAGAAAGCTTCAGCCCGGCAATCAGGGCTTCATATTCAGAGTCATTGTTAGTCGCCGAAAATTCTAATCGTAGAGCGTAATATAATGACCGTCCTTTAGGAGTGACTAAGACGATTCCAGCTCCGGACCTTCGGTCGTTCTTGGCTCCATCTGTGTATAGTTTCCACGGATCCATCTTTAACTCATCCTCAGACTTAACCACTCTGTCGTCGACTACTTCCTCCTTTGGGATGGTGAATTCTGCTATAAAGTCTGCCAGAGCTTGCCCCCTGATCGACTTTCGTGGTTGAAAATTTAAATCAAACTGACTTAATTCTATATTCCATTTGATCAACCTTCCCGATGCTTCAGGTCTCTGCAACACCTGCCTTAGGGGCTGGTCTGTGTATATGGTTATGGGATGAGCTTGGAAATAGTGATGAAGTTTTTGGGATGCGATTAGGAGGCTGTAAGCGAGCTTCTCAATCTTTGGATAGTTGCGCTCTGCTGCTGCTAATTTCTTTCTTACATAATACACTGGCCTTTGTACTTTGTCTTCTTCTCGAACCAGAGCTGTGCTAACGGCGTGAGCCGAGACTGCCAAGTAAACAAACAATTCTTCGTGATCCACTGGCTTTGACAAAATCGGCGGTTTCTCAAGCAGTTCCAATAAATTTCGAAAGGCCTCAACATAGTCCGGAGTCCACTCGAAGTTCTTCTTTCCTCTTTTAATCAAATCAAAAAACGGAACGCATTTGTCTGTGGCTTTGGAGATGAATCTACTCAGCGCAGCTACTTTCCCTGCAAGACTTTGGACGTCTTTAATTCTCCTCGGCTCTTCAATGTTTCTAATCGCTGCTATCTGGCTAGGATTGATTTCAATTCCTCGGGAGCTCACAATGAAGCCTAGGAACTTTCCCGATGCCACTCCAAATGAGCATTTCAGAGGATTCAACTTCATCCGATACTTTCGCAGGATACCAAACATTTCCGCCATGTCTTGCGTATGGCTGGAGGACTGTTTCGATTTGACGAGCATATCATCCACGTAAACTTCCATAGTCTTCCCTATTTGATTATAAAACATTCTGTTCACCAAGCGCTGATAAGTGGCTCCGGCGTTTTTCAATCCGAATGGCATTACAACATAACAATATAACCCCAGATTCATAATGAAGCTCGTATGCTCTTGATCTGGCACGTGCATAGGAATTTGATTATATCCGGAATATGCGTCCATGAAAGAGAGAAGTTCATGACCTGTTGTTGAATCTACAAGTTGGTCAATCCTGGGAAGTGGGAAACTATCTTTTGGGCAAGCTTTGTTCAAATCTGAAAAATCAATACAAGTCCGCCACTTTCCATTCGGCTTCTTTACCAAGACGGGATTCGATATCCAGTCGGGATATGTCGAATCTCGAATAAATCCGTTCTGCTTCAGCTTCTCCACTTCCTCTTTGAGAGCAGCCGACCTCTCTGGGCCCAGCATACGTCTCTTTTGCTTCACAGGCGGATGTTTCGGGTTTACATTTAATTTGTGACTTATAATGGATGGCGATATCCCACACATGTCAGCGTGGGTCCAGGCAAACACGTCCAAGTTCGCCTTCAAAAAGTCCGTTAGTTCTTTGGCTCGACGTGGATCCAATTGAGACCCAATCTTCAAAACTCTTGTTGGATCAGCTTCATCAATGGGAATTTCCACTGTAGCTTCATTAGGAGTTGCATTTTTAGTCTCTGGTTCCTCGTCTTTTCTGGGATCCAGGTCTTCAGGCGTTCCTTTGAGCAACTCCTTCGGGGTCAATTTCTCTAGTTGCTATGCCGAGCCCCACTTTGGGGGAGGCGAGGCATCTTTACTCTCGATGTTAAGTCCTTTCATCAACATCTTTAATTCGGCAACATAGCAGGCCCGTACGGAAACTTGATCCCCTCTCATTACTCCAGTTCCGGCTTCGGTTGGGAACTTAAGCAATAAACACCAAGGGGCGATACAAGCTCTGAACTCAGCAAGGGCAGGCCTCCCCAGAAATGCATTATAAGGCGAATCCACGTCCAATACTACGAACTGAAGCATCCGCACTCTTCGGCGTTCTCCTTGCCCCAAGGTCACGGGCAACTCTATGTATCCCATGGGAGCTGTTGACGCCCCGTTGAAGCCTCTGATCCATCCTTCACACGGCTTCAAATCTTCAGATTCAAGCTTCATCTGATCGAATGACTTTTTAAATAAAATATTGACAGAACTTCCGTTGTCTACTAATACCTTATGAACCAAGGCCGGCCCAATGGTGGTAGTAATAACCAACGGATCATCAGTGGGTGATTGGATCCCAGTATTATCTCTGCTGCGGAATACCACGTCGTCAAACATGGTCTTCTGTTGTTTTATGGGGGCGATATCTTCCAAATCATCACCTTCATTCACGTCTATGTGCTTGGCAGCATTTACATACTGGTCCATTGCTCTCAAGCTACGGATTGCTGGGTGAGGTCCACCCACTATGGAGTTGATAACAATTCCCTTGCCTTTCTGCTACGCTGTAGGCTTGGGAGCAGGTAGAATCTGTTTTGGAGACTGCTCTCCTTGCCCCCTGTCCCTCGGGGCAACCTTATATTCATCCAACTTCCCTTCACGCAGCAGCTTCTCAATCACATCTCTCAAATGCCGACATTCATTGGTTGAATGCCCATGAGTTCCATGAAACAAACAAAACTTCCCAGTCGCCATTTCTTTCTCTGTCGAGTCACGAGGTGGCGGTCTTTTATATTGCAAAACGTTGTACGTATCCAGGTAAATATTCTCCAGGGTGTCGTTCAATGGTGTATAATTCTCATAGGTCTGGAATCGGGGTCTTTTGTTAGGATCACTTCCCCTATTTCTATTTCTTCTGTTACCGTTCGCATTACGGTTATTGTTGTTGCCCCCGTTTCCAGCATTGTTGTTTCCACCCTTGTTACCCACATTTACTTCAACCTTTCCGGAACTTTCCCCACACTGCTTCACGGTGATGTTACTCTGTACATTTTCTTTTGAAGCCGCTTCAGACTTTCTCTTTCGGTTTGCCCTGGCCTCCTCTCGTCTTAAATAATTATCGGTTTTTTCATAGAATATCTCTCTTGTGGAGGGTGTCTTCCCAGAAAGTTAATCCCCGAACTCGGATTCAGGATTGACTCCTTCTTTTAATGCCATTAGAATGGTGGGCTCATGAGGGTCACTAACTTCAGTCACAACTAAGTTAAATCGGTCAAGATACGACCTCAAAGACTCTCATGGCGCCTGCTTAATTCTCCATTATTCAATAACACTTTTGGACTTTCGGGTATGGAGTCGGAACTGATTCATAAAACATTCGCTCAGTTCCCTGTAATTCGAAACCGAACGAGGGGGAAGTCGGGTAAACCAGAACAGCGCCACATCTTCTAAATAGATCGGGAATGCTTTACACTTCACTTCATCAGGGGCAGCAGCAGCATTCATGAGCCACGAGTATCGCATCAAATGCTGTCCCGGATCAGTTCTCCCGTTGTATTTGTCCATCTGTGGCAGGTTAAAACACCGGGGAAACTGGAAATCGAGGATATCATTGGTGAAAGGAGTATGGCTTCGCTCAATGCCATAATCTTCATTTTTATAGTTCCGGCTCTCGGACATGATCTGGCGCACCATTGCCTGCACATCAGCATTAGTTAGGGGCCGTTCAGGTTCCCTGGCCCTAGTATCCGGGTTCCTTCTGGGCTCTTGTTCAGGAGATTCCCTTCTTCTTCTTCGAGCTGCTTCTGCTCTATTCCGTTCCCTACGCTCCCGGTCGATCTCGGGAGGAGGGGACTGGAGCCTTTGCCCCCGAGTGGAGTCATTGTTTCCTAGTGCTCGTGCAATATCCTCGCGAGACCCCAAAGATCCGAATGTCAGCTGCTCCACATTCTGAGGTCGTTCGAGCGGCCTTCGTTCACGGGGCCGCTCTTCCTCGGAAGATGAAGACTGATCCACTGGTGTGTGACGAACCGGTGATGGGGTTCTCTGTCGACGGAGTTCGCTAATCTCCCTGCTCATGAGCCTCATATTTTCTGCATCATGAGATTAGTGCGCTCGTGGACTTTCATAGCCTCCCTAGCACTCTCAAGCATGTCAAGCAAGCGCGAGAAATCTCCTTGAGTAATAGGCGCAGATGGATTGACCTGGTCACTGACCCTGGTGGCTAAGATCGGAGCATTTGTAGGGACTCGAGTAGAGGTTTCAACATCACCAAGAGTCGGATCGGATCGGAGATGGGAGATCAGGTCGGTTCGGAGCTGGGGAGCCTGTTCGGGTCGGTACATGGAAAGCTGCTCGGGTCGGTTCAGATTGGGGGAATGCACTGCTTCAGAATCTCCTACCCGGATCGGAGCTCTCCCCCTGGAGGCGGTTCGGATTTCCTGCATCGGTTCGTCCTGCTGCTGAACTCTGCCCACGAGACCTTGTCACAACCGCATTTTGCTGATCTTCGCCAGCTCCGTTTCCTCGACCAAATTGAACTTCTTTGCCTTTTCCTTTGGCCATGGTTCTTCGACAATCACTTCAACAAATATCCAAGGGCGTTGAAACTTGAGGATTAACTTCTTTGAACTCAATGGTCCAAAAAGTAGAACGATAATCCCGAAAAACAAAGAATTCAGATGAATTCTCAGTGAAAGCACCAAAATGTTAGACCAAAAAGTGGTTCTAACACCCAAGTTGATTAAAAGCAAAATGAAACGAGATCAAAAATAAGAATGAACACACAGGATTTATAGTGGTTCGGCGAAGAAATGCCTACGTCCACTTGTCTTTCACTATTCTCAATGATTCAGTTGCAAATACAATGAAATATTCACTTGATTTCTCTCACAATTCACTTACAATCACTCAATTGTCTAAAAAAAAAATGAAAGATGATTTGGGTTTTCCGGGAGTGCTGGAATTCGGGTTATGTAGGTGGTTGAACTCTCAAAGTGTCAGCCAAAAGATCCTTTTCTTTTTCTCCAGACGGGGTATTTATAGGTGAGAATTTGCTCAGAACCCGATCCGGATCAGAGCCACGTGTCATTCATCCCATCAGCCTCGGGTTCGGATGAATTTCTATATTGACAACGCATCAGAGTAGTGGACGTTGAGGGTAGGAACTGGTCACAGCCGATCCGAATAACCAGGCGCTTATGTGGGAGAGTGACGTGGAAGACAGGCTCGGGTCGGAGGGGTATGCACAAGGTGTTCGGATCGGCACTTCCGATCCGACCAGGATTAACTGCGGACCAATTCTCTCCTCTTTTTACTCTGCTCCGCTCCGATCTATCTCTGTAGCAATTGGGTGGCTTTCCGATCCGACTGGAAGTAGATTGCCCTCCGATCCGAATAGCTGTGCCTCTCTAATTCCAATAGCAATAGTTCACCGATCCGAACGGCAGACTTTACCCTATCCGAGCCGCTACTCTGCTCCGATCCGACCCGCTTCAGTGTTTTTCAAGTTCTTCAATATTTCACATCTTGACTTTGTGTTTCCCAGTTCACAAAGTGGGCTAACACTAAGATTTACCACTTAGATTCCAGAATCGTTATTTTCTTAACTAAGGTTTACTTAGTTATCTTTCCCGTCAATTTGGATTGGTTAAGTGTCATTAGTCAATTCGAGCCAACTTAACCCTCTTCATTCGTCCTGTTGAACTGGTTAAGTGTTATCAGTGATTCATGATGACTTAACCCTAACACAAACCAAGTTATATTGGTTAAGTGTTTCTTATTACTTAACCCTACCCGTTCATCCTGAATTGGTTAAGTGTCCCTTTTTAACTTAAACCTACCCGTCTGTTTTGACTAACATGTTATTAATTGTTAATTATTATCCCTTCATGTTTCAGACTTAACCCTATTCCTTTATCACAATCCAATGGTTAAGTGTTCAAGCTTACTTAACCCTACAGTCTAGCCCAGCTAACCTATCAAATCGGCTAAGTGTATTTACTTAACCCCAACCTCCAGTCTAGTTAACATGTTAATTTGGCTAAGTGTTTTCTTAGTTACTTAACCCCTACAAATCTGGTCTTGTTGCCATAAGTTTGGTTAAGTGTCCCTATAGACTTAGCCCTCCCATTCTAGCTTAACTATGTTAAGTTGGTTAAGTGTTCCTATGGACTTAACCCTCCCATTCTAGCTTAACTTTGTTAAGTGTCAGTCTGAACCTAACCCCACCCATCAGTCTAGTTATCATGTTGAACTGGTTAAGTGTCTTAGTTAACTTAACCCTACCGTTCTTGTTCTAGCTTTAACTAAATAAATTAAAGCCGCTACCACTCACATTAGACATGTATTGTTGCGACTACTGGATGTGCCGGTTGGTTCCAGGCAGGTTTACATCGCAACTCAGTCTAACCTCGGGCTAGGCATATTCGTGTTTTCTAAGTTCAAAGCGTTTCAATTTATTTTCAAATAAAGTTTTGAAAGTAACCATCCCGTTCGTCGGATCAGTTAGGGATAGCCAGGGAGAGCAGGAAACTTGTATTTTCCAAACCCAAGCCTAGACACTATCCTCTCTGTCACTCTAGAACTTTCTGGTGTGTCGTTAAAAGAGATGTCGTTAATAAACCTTTAATTTGTCTAAATTTATATTTCCTCATTCAGTCCAAATTCTATAAGTAAATTATTTCTAATTTACCTATTTCCTAATTACTCTTTTAATGTAAATTGTCTACATTCATTTTTATGGCCCATTTCCCCTTCTAAATCATATTCATGCTTTTTGGTATGTGGACTATACCAAATTAAGTGTCACTAACCATGATTTCGCTAAACCTGACGGTTATTCCCAATTATGGCCAATCTCAAATTTATACCAATATACTTATTACGCCAAATTAGCTAATCCAATCCTGATTTAACATTCTAATTACAGTTCACGTCAAATTAGTCTTATTATTCTAGTTCATAACTCATGAAAATGCTAGATTTTCAAGTCAATACTAGATTCAAATTACACATCCTATAATTCATGTCAAATTTATCCAATTTGCATTTCTATGAACATGCCATAATACATGTTCCCAATTTATGCCAATTTCCAAGTTAAACTACGTTTTTGGTAAATTTCATATTTTGCCCAAACCGCATTCCCATCGTTCGTATAATCGTGATTCAGTCTAGATTATAAATAAAGCTAGGTTCGTAGAAAATAGGGAATGAACCAAAGATGCTATGCAAAAGATAGTCATACTAACTGGCATAAAAAGGGTTGAATAACGACATCGGTTCAAGAACATGGGTAGACCTAACTTAATAGGTAAATTCCCAAGGTCTAAAACCAAAGAAAACCAAGAATAGACAGAATAGAGACGTAGGTTCAAGAACATGGGTAGACCTAACTTAATAGGTAAATTCCCAAGGTCTAAAACCAAAGATAATCAAGAATAGACAAAATAGATGATTGGGTTTAGACCCAATTTTATAGTCACAAAACTTAAGCAACACTTTCCTAGTCAGAAATCGCAGGTGTTTAATCACAGATGTCCTTGTTATGTCATAGGCGATAGTTTATATTTCCTAATCAAAGGCATAGGCTTAGTCAAGGAAATAATCCTCATAGTCACAGTCACAGTCATAGGCAATGTTCATAGTCATAGGCAATGTCCATAGTCGTAGGCAATGTTCATAGTCATAGGCAATGTTCATAGTCATAGGCAATGTCCATAGTCGTAGGCAATGTTCATAGTCATAGGCAAATGTTCATAGTCATAGGCATATGGTTTTAAGGTCCATAGTTTCATAGTCATGGTCTTATTTGTCCTCGAATCATAACAGTTCTTAATTAGGTTCAAGAGTATAGGCACTGATTCGAATAGAGAGAGAGATTTGGCATATTCTTTTATTCCTTTATTTTCATGTCACGAACAGAGAAAAACATTCAAATCTAGAAATAACTGATTTACAGAGATTAGATTAGAATAGAAAGATGGCATTGCTATCATTCGTAGAAAAACAGTCGTTGCAGTCGTTCGAATCTTCACTTGAATTCTAGCATGAATCTCCTCTTTGAAAGTCTTTGAGCAGCACCTCCTTGTCTTGATTTATTTTATATATATTATTTTATTTATTATTTAATTAAGAGGAGGAGAGGAAGCCATGTTCACTAAGAATCTTTGCAGCATAAGGGTAGAGAAGAATTGTGAAAAGAGAAGGAGTCTAGGGTTGTTTATATAGTGTAGAAGTCAACGAATCTAGTCAGGATGGCATCCGAATACAGAGAAACGAATCTGGTGCTGAAAACAGGAAAAAGCGGGGGGGGGGGGGGGGAGGGGGTCGACCCCTGGGTCGACTATCCAGTCGACCTGGGTGCCCCAGGTCGGCAACCAGTCGACCTGGGTGCCTTGGGCGGGAAAATTCCCGCCTAGCCCATTATGGGTCCGATTTGAATTTTGAACCTGACCTGTTTTGAAATTTGAACTTCGCTGAATCTTCCGAAGGCCATATCTCCCTCATACAGACTCCGATTTACGCAAACTCGAACTCGTTTTCATGCAGAATTCCGAGATGAACGCAATGGCGCAGCCCGTTTCCCTTGATTTTGGTTTTAACTTTTAATTCTGCCTTGATTTGTGAATCTTAGTGTTATAGAATCACAGGGTGTTACAATCCGAGGATCGGTCGGATCTCCCATTACGTCCATTCGAAGTTACGGGTTGACGTTCGTGAACCGTCGCTGCGAGAAGCGTCCTTTTCAAACCTGAATAAATTTAAAAAATTTAAATATAAATCGAAACACTTCAAAACCATTTTTATAAATTATATAAAATATATAATTTCATCTTTGAAAACTAATTTCAGTTGTTTATCTTCATAATCACACATTTCATTGTTCATTAAATTCTAATATTAATTTAATGTATAAAATAATAATATTTTTTAAAATTCCTTATTCTACGTTCAAGTTTTCCTTACATTCGTTATAAAAATAAACAAGACACTTTCAAAAGAAAACTTCTTTTAAAAATGGTTGCTTAATAGCCTAACTGAACCTTACTTTGAAAAGTTACTATTCATTTCAATTTGAAAAATTTTCATGGCAAAACTATACTGTAACGACCTGGATTTTTGACCGTTCAAATCGACAATAGACCACACATGACCAACCCAGATAGTTATTGGGAAAAAAGAAGAAAACGAAGAATGAGGAGAAAACAATCATAGAATCTCACAGCGGAATGACAACATATAATAAACAAATAATGGTTCAAAACATTTTTAAACATATACATTCGAGTTACATTTTCAGTCTCAGAGTTCATTAATACAAGTATATACAGTAATGCAGCAGAAATAAAGTGCAGCGGAAAAACTTATATATAGTAGATATATACCAAATCTTCATCTTCAATCTCCAGGGCAGAGTAATCTTCGTTAACTGCAAACTTCTGCTGACCCGAGCGTATTGCATAAAAAGGAAACACAACAAACATTCGGATCAGCACTAAATCATTCTCATATTCGTTAAATCAAAATACGAAATAACTTGAGTTCATGGGTGCAGTAACTCAAGAGATGTTACGGGATTTTTCATCTCTCAAGGATCCGTTAAACTAATACATACATAGTATAATACGCTATTATTTTAATGTTTATTCAGTAAAGTAAACATAATGCAAACTTCTACTGACCCGAGCGTATTGCATAAAAAAGGAAACACAACAAACATTCGGATCGGCACTAAATCATTTTCATATTAGTCAAATCAAAATACAAAATAACTTGAGTGTCATGGGTGCAATAACTCAAGTGATGTTACGGGATTTTCCATCCCTCAAGGATCCATTAAACTAATACATAGTATAATACGCTATTATTGTATTTTTTTCAGTAAAGTAAACATAATGAAAATAGCGTAAGCAGGATTACATTTTTACCCTTACATCGTTTATAATACCGTAGTCTATACAGTACTGTAAACCCATCGTAACCGATGGAATCAGAGGGCACTCCATAGGTATGATAAAAAACAAAATCGTACGGTGCTCGATAAGGATAAATATGACAAGGCGCTCGAGGCAATACCCAGGGTAGCCAAATGCACTCCCGAACTAGTGGTAACGAATAGCAGCCACTACCGCCCACCTCGGAACACACTCCCAAATCAAATGAGCCCAAATCATCATCATCGTAGTCATAGAAATAGTATCGAAGAAGTGCGTCTGATCAAAGGTGCTACCTAAATTAGTCACGGTATAGCTCCTGTTTTAGTCATTTCAATTATGACCTGAAGGTTAAGGCTATATTCATTATCATTCATCTTCTTCAATCCAATAATTGCCTCCAAGACATCATATTTCATTTTGTGTACATCATAACGTTCACATTTGTTAAAGTGGTATCGAAACTGACAGAGAGTATGCCATTTGTCGACTCCGGTCTCTTTAACAACCAACGTTTTACATTTTCCATAGCGGTCGGTTCTTTTACTTTTCACCAAGGTTTGCTTTCATATCAAAATATAATATTTTGTTTCGAACCCAATTTATATTCAAAATAGAATATAATTTCATATCAAAATATCTCAATCATTACAAAACCAATTATATTCTAAACTAGAATATATTTCCATATCATTATATTATAATCATACAATATTTCACAAAATCAATTTATATTCAAGTAGAATATACTTCATATCAAAGATTTTAATTATTTCAGTTTTTTATGTTCGAAATCTATTCATATTCAAATAGAATATATATATTCCATTACAACTCATTTCGATCCCTTAGGAGATCCAATCATATTCAAGTAGAATATAACTTACATTTCCATATTAAAAATCGGTTTAAAAATCGATTCATATTCGAATAGAATATACTTTATCTTCACTCCATTTGAACCAACGGTTTAAATCCAAGCACTTTCCATTCGGAAGAAATTTTACAATCATTTAATATACTTGAAAATAGATGCTTATAATTAAAGTCTTTATATAACATATATGTATAGAAGATAATGGTTAAGACAAAATAAGATAAATTTAGATCACTATGTACATATATAAAATATAAGTTTTACTAATTAGTTTAATTAATCAAATATAAGGAAATTTAGTTATAACAAATTGTTTATAAGTAAAAGTTTTAATAAATGAAATTTTAAGGAAAGGAATGGTTTATTTGAAATCAAACAGTGTAAATATATATAATAAAATTCTTTACCTATAGTTGTTCCTTTCTTCCAAATTTCCAACACTTGAATCTGTACTCCAGTCTCAATGGAGTTTTCCTAGTTCAATATCTTGTTTCAAACACCATTCAAACCAATCTTTCAATTTAGAGAATTCAACCCATATTCAACTTTAAGTTTAAAATAACTACGAGTATCCTCGATTATCTTTATTTCAAATTAAATTCAATAAGAATTCATTACATTCAAATCCACACCCTTAATTTGAAAATCTCAAATTTTATTCAAATCCCAATTTAAGAATTTCCACTTCATTTGGGAAAAATTCTATTAACCATTTCAAATAAACATTCACAATCCAGATCTTTAAAGGAAACAAGTTTATCAAGTATCGGCTCATTCTTTAAATGAAATTTCTATCAAATAAGATTCCCAAATATTTAGAAATCATTTAACCAACCGATGCCCGTATATAATTTCCTATTTTATGACCAAGTGATATTAAATTTAATTTTTCGATATTTCAGGGATAGATCTATCATTTCAATACAAATCAGGGTCACAGAGATTTACCATTTCACTCTGTGTTCTTAATTTATTTAAATCGATAAATCGTGGGTTTATTCAATGCACGTAACATCAAGAGTGGAAAAATGGGATTCATCGACAAATGAGCATAAAACATCCATATACTGAATAGGGAACATTTCAAGTAACATAAATTCGGAAATCAAATCAACCAAGGCAACCATCACAACCATTTTTCTTCATGGTAAATATTTAATCATTTTACTTATTAACAAATGTCGGTATTTCTAACTAGAATTTAATTAACTACCATAACTAGTTATCAAATTAGCAGATTAACATAATTGCATATCAGTTTTAAGCAACAATCATCAATCATACACAACCATGCAACCAAATTTATTTCACAATTTAATTTAATAAATATCGGAATAATTTAGTTATTCGTGAGTGAAAAAAATCACTCACCTTTAGATCTTTAGAAGATCGGACGTCCAACCAAAGCCCAAAATTTCATAGCCTCCAAATGCATCCAAACCAGTACCCAAACGTCTGCAATTTCGCCACGATCCTAAAGCAACAAATCGCGCGTCAATCCGAGTTCGCATGTAAAAGTTATCAGTGTTTTACTATTTGAATTTAAAATATATAGAAATTATTAAAATTAAAATCTCACCCAATCAGACCGTGACACGGCAGCGCCCTCACCTACCTTCTTCCCGCTCCCTTCGGAACTACTGTAGTACACGTACGTAAAATAACCCATCACGCACCCACGTTTGACCAACAATTGCTTCTTCCTCTGATCAAATTAGGAGCTCTGACCACCGCTAACACGACCACCCCTCCAAGCCGCATCCACCAATACTGGAGCCGCTGCCTCCAGCGGTCCCCAGCTCCGCCGCCGAGCCCAAGAAAATAACGGGTTTCAAAACCTAAAACAAGAATTTTTGGCGGCCTACTCGACGATAGAATGAACGAACTCTACCATTGCACTCCCATGGACCTTCTCTAAAATCCCCAGAAGGTCGATTCTCCGATTAAACCCTAAATCGGAAACGCCCAATTTTGATTTCATGGGTTTGTGATAGCCACCTTTGACTGCAAATTTCAGCCAAACGAAGCACTGCATGTCGAAACGAATTACACAGAAGATTCGTATCATCGAGGGCTTCGATATGATATATAAAGGCAGTCGATCTGATATATAATTTGCTAGTTTTTGGAGATATTTGATTTTCATCTTGTAATTTGTTTAAACTTGGGTTTTGAAATTAATTTTAGCCATGGAAATAAGGTTTTAATGAAGAAAAGTGAACGTATAGTATAAATGGGCTGATGGGTGGAGGAAAGGAATTTCATTTATAAAAATATAGAAGCCCAACATAAGGAACAAACAATTATCAGATTGCCTTGATTCCATTCGCGTTTGCTCCCTTACGATCAAATTACAAGTCTGATTTTAATGAAAATTGAAATCCCAAAATAATTCACCGTTCCGGATCCAATGGCGCCAGTTTCGTCGAATTCCGAGACAATTGCCAAAACAGTTAAATTTCATAATTAATTAATTAATTAAATATTCCATTATTTGCTTAACTGCTTTTAATTCAATTTAAATATTTATTAAATTCCATTTTAAATCTAATTATAACTTAAGTAAATTTTATAAATTGGTTTCAAAGTTCTTAACTTCCCACATTTGATTATTTGAATTTCGAATTCAACTTAAACAACTTAATTTTATCTAATCATTTAAATATTATTTCTCAATTACAACATTTCTAAATAAATTAAATTTAAAAATCCATTTATACTCCATTCAAATAATCATCATCATTATAATCAGCAAAATTTGATTTTTATCCAATATTATCCCATTTATTTATTTTAAATTCAAATTTTAAATATACTGAAAATTATGGGTTGTTACATTCTCCCCCGCTTAAAATTATTTCGTCCTCGAAAAGAGAACAACATAAGGTATTGAGCACATTCATACGTTCAAATTCATACTTATAAAATAGAATTGATAAAATAAGTTATGTAGTTGTAAAATTTCATAATTTTTTTCTAAATCCCGAAATCACGGAAAACTCGGTAGCATCTCCTTTGTACGGAGAGGTCCGGAAAAATCACATACATACATAAATCCAAATATTCATCTCATCACATTATGAGGCATCCCAAATAATTGTGAAACGATATGTATATACCAACAAAACTATATAACACGAATACGTACATTCTTTAGCGTTATTTGCAATTTATTTGCCTTAGCACTTTAGTATTTAGCGCAAGCGAGCTCCAAAGTGTAGCGCACACTCCTTACACCTGCTAAATACTCACATAGGCATAAGAATCCAACATATAAACATTACAAAGCAAACGCACATAACCTACACAATATGTATTGAACATTTCAACTACAAAACCAAGATACTCATAACAAGTCAGCGAACAAATTGAGGGTTATCACCCCTTAGATGATGAAATTTGACCATAGCATAGGCAAAAGTTGTTGCTTTCTTTTCAGGCTTTCTGAATTGTCTGGATTCATCGAATTCGGAAAATTCATTCAAAAAGTTATGACCATTTTAGCGGCAGCGAACGCTTCAGCCACATAATGAAAAATGCAGGTCTGGGTTGTTCAACCTAGTTTTTAACCTTTTAAACATCAAATTTTTACCCAACACATTAATGAAAAGTTTTAGTTTAGATCCTGAGCTTTCCAACTTGTACTCACACATCAAAATCTGACACTCCGCTAGGAAGTTAGGGGTCAAAACAATATTGGTATACAGTTCGGATTTTTATTTTCTACGCATAGTTCTACGAAAGTTTGGATTTCAGCCTAGTAAACTTGAGAATTTCAACATGGCGCTATTAACGGAAGTTTTAGCTTAGATTCTAAGGTTTCCAAAAAGTCCAGAATCATCGAATTCCAGTCATCCATTTAAAAGTTATGGTCATTTTAGCTTCAGTTTATCGAATATTTCAGATTTTCACATAGCATCGATTATTTTATTTGAAGTTTCAGCATTTTCGATTCCAATACTTTTGTAAATCTTTAACACCTTAATTTGTTATCAATTCATTGTTCGAGAAACGGATTCACATTCGATTGCTTACCCTATTCCGATATATTTCCTATCCATTATCTAGTTTCATTTCAAGCACTAATTCTAGTTAAAACTTGAATTCATTTTAATTTTCCAACGAACTTGATTGTATTAAATCCTTAATTCATTACCACAAATTGATTTTGATAACTCATTCCTTCTCTAAGTACTTAATTCTCAATTGATTTTCATTTGGTTTTCTAACTTAACCCGTATTGGTTCAATTCACTCAATTCGACTATGTTTAACTTCGTTTCATATTTCATTTGCCAGTTCTAGTTACATATATTTCCCTTGCTAATGATTTTATTTTCCAAATAGACTTTAAAATCGCTTTCATGCCATTTTATTTCAACCAAATTTCCTTTAAATGTTGGTTTATTTGAGTTGAAGTCTCAACCTTTGAATTTCCATACCTTAGCAAACCATGACCACTAGATTTGGTTATCACTTATCAATGCAATGGTTTACACTTCAGTTGTTCATATGAATCAAATTATACTTATTCAATCCAACAATCTATACAAACTCTAAATCGACTTATTTAATTCTCCTAAGTTGATTTCATCTTATTAAATCCATCCATCCAACTTAGATCAAGTTTTATTTTTATATTTCATTCCAATATCTCCATTATTTTATTCCGAATGAACCAAATTTTATATTTGCATCACATTTCTCTTGTTTTGGCATATCCACTCATTCATTTAACTATTTTATTATTCACTTATTCCCCTTTCATTTTATATTAAATCTTATTCCATTAACCCAATTTATTTATTCGACGCACAAATCATAAATTGAATTAATGACTATTCATAACTCAAATTTATACATAGTTCTTGAACCATTTTTATTTGATTTCCTAAGTTAAACTTTATTTAATTCGATTTCTCTACTCAAATTAAGTTATATCTCACTTGAAAAATGATTTGAATTCCATTCATTTCACTGTCCATTCTCAGATTTACATTCGAGGTATTATCCGAATGAGGCTTACTCATTTAGATTTCTTTCATTTCTAATTTATCGACCATTCACATTTCATTAACAAACTTCTTTTTTTTAACTCCTTCTCGACTAACTTGATATACTTATTAATTAGCCAAGTTATGGGTTAAAACTTTTTTTTACACAATCTATTCTTCCAATTTAATTTAGTTGACCTTTACTTTGCGATTAATTTCAAACTTCTCTAAATACTAAAGTCCATTTCTTGGTTTCAAAATCTAAAGTTCTAATGCATCGAGTTACTTAGTACCCAAATCAATATCCTCAGATAAGATAAACTAAAAACTATGATTTCGGTTTTATAAACTAAGTAAAATAATAATATATATACTTATACTAATTCATAGAAACCCATACCATATAAAATTTTAAATCCAAATCTTTATTAACAAAGAACTTAGAAATTTTCAAATTCTGGTTAAATTTAAATTCAACTTTAAATAACAAATACTAATACTTTTATATAAATTTATACCATATGGAATTAAATCCGAAATCCTTTTTGGTCAAACAAGTTATAAAAATCATTAAGTGGTCTCTCCCCCACTTAGACTCTGTAAAGTAAACATCGATAATGTGTGCACTCATTACTGAAGTCATTTCTAAGGTCCAAGAAGGGAGACACTAATTTCATTTAAAATCTTTTGAAAACTACGTTGAGAACTATTTCTCGTAATACATCATTATTTCAAAACTTTGGCAAAACTATTTTCAAAATCACCATAATCAAGTCCTCAAATTCATTTCCATTTTAATCGCAAAATATTTTATGAAACCAATATACTTAATAAAGTTCATTCTCAAATTTTTCTAAACCCTTTAAAATTTTCCCATTAGGTTTATTATCTAATCAGCCATAATAGGTAGTAATTTAATATAACCACCTACTAAAACGAATGCATATAAACTTAAAACCAATAATATATTTGATATATATTTAAAATATGATCGAAAACCATATTATGTCGATCCATTTTGTTTAGTTATTTAGAAATTCCTATCGGTTCCATGGCGTCCCATAAACCGACTAGAATTTATAAATAATCAATAGAACCAATCACACAATAAAAAACCATTTTATATCCAAAATACAATTACGCTCTCTCATATATCACTCAAACTCATTCTAGGATATTATTATTCCTATCTCTAATGAGTTAATTCCCAAACAAAGCTAAGGTTGTCGTCAACCTGGCTCTAATACCAACTGTAACAACCTAGATTTTTGACCATTCAAATCGACAATAAACCACACTTGTCGACCCAAACGAATCACCAACCCAGATAGTTATTGGGAAAAAGAAGAAAGAGGAGAAAACAATCACAGAATCTCACAGCGGAAGGACAACATATAATAAGCAAATAATGGTTCAAAACATTTTTAAACATATACATTTGTAACGTCCCAACTTTCGAACACATCGGAAGTCGTGTCATTAATAAGAATAAGAATAGATAGAAGATAAAATTTCAAAAATATCAGAATCTCACAGTGGAATTTTTACAAAAAGATAATACTTTATAATATTACACATCAGGACATATTACATCAGAGCATAATAGATCTAGAGATACAAGCCACTTCTTAGTGCAACTTTAATTATACATATAACTGTTAACCCCGTTCTTAGAACGCGGTTCAGAACTAAGAAGTGTTCACGGACAATGGTACACTGCATAACTGACTCATGTCATTTCTACGACATAGATCCTACAGTCATCCACATGACATGATTTTAAGTCGTTAACAAAAGTTGGATTCAAGTCGTTAGAACGACATAAGCCTAAATTGTGGCGCAAGCCTTCACGTCGTCACTTTAAACTTTAAGGTGTTTCAGGCAAGTCGTGGAAAGCATGTAAATTGGTCTCGGAAATGGCATAACAACACAAAACTATATGTATACAACATGGAAAAATACATATTGAGTCACATTTGAATTCCATAAGGCTTTTATATCCCAGCACATGGTAATATGTAGCGACGGGTTGACAAAACAAGTGTACAAAACAGTTCACATGTATAAATCTTTCATATTGAACGATGATACAGTATTTAAATCGTCCATGCCGCAATGCGTAGGCAAGTTTGGCGATTGTGCGGTTAAGAGGACACGTGGACCACTCCTGTTCTAGCACAAAGCCATTTGTATAAGTCATTATGTGGCAAAAGTAAAGGACTTTCACAGTTAGGTCGTTATCATATTATTTAACCATGTCATTAGTGCGACATGGTGTGAATCCGATCATGCGACATGGAGTAAGTTGGTTAAATGACATGATTAAAGTCGTATGCCAGCTGCTAACAGAAGACTGTAAAGGATTTTGTCTGAGACCATTTAAGTTGTTATGTTTCATGCCGCGTGCTAGAGTATTCTAAAACATGACGCTGGAATTTAAACCATAGGAAGTGCGTCAGTTCTTCTCTACACGTGGAGGCGGGACGCCATGACATAAAAAGTAACTCATGTCGCATGTCGCAAGCCGCACATCATTCGAGGCATCCCATTCCATGCCATGGATATTACCATGTCGTTATCTCATTTAAGCGGTTATACCATTCATGCCGCATATGGCTGAAGGATCCATGTCGTATGGCGTGAACTAGAGCATGCCAATCCATTTCATGGCATTAGTATGGATGTACACCCAATTTACCAAAGTGCCACTCCTCTCTAGTCTCTCCTATAAATACCCCTCTTAATTCATTTAAGGAGGGGGATCGAAAATTCATTCCTACAAGGAGACGTCGTCAAATTCAAAGCTCATCTACAACTTCTCTAATGGCTTCTATTGATTCAACAACACTTTTCTAACTTCATGAAGATCAAATCCAAGTGAATGATCATAAAAGCTTTCTCCAATCAAATCTAAGGACCTTCAATCTCATTCAAGCTACATAATAAATCTCTCAAGCATCATTCAAATGATCTCTTCTCCTCTCCGAAACTTAAAATCGAATGTTAATTCACTACGAAATCTATGACGATCATGGAAAAGGATCAAAGCACATAAGTGGTTGAAGATTCATCACAAAGCTAAAAGATCTCTTCATTTTCTTCACCAAATTCAAGTGAAAGTAAATCGTCAAGAGAGTTAAAAGAGAGAAATGATTGTAATGAGGGAAAATTCATATTTTGTAAGCTTGAGTATTATAATGAGATTTGATTGAAAGTGGACGTAGATTCATAAAGAATCGAACCACTATAAAAATTCCTTTGTGTTCTTACTTTCTTTTATCCGTTTATTTTGCGATTACGTGGTTTCATATTCTTACCAAATCGGTGAAGTGTGACTTTTTACACCTTTAGTGTTTGATCCCAAATTTGGAGCAAACAATCACTGATGACCAAACTTGCATACTTATAATTATACAGCAGTAGAATAACACATAGATAGTTTCCATCTAGCTTTCCAAGTTTTATCGTGACCTGATTCACTTATCTACTCATAACAAGTGTTATGAGTACCCAAGAGTTTAAGAAAAACACAGAAAAATAAACTCCGGGTCAGTGAGGTAACTGGTATGAGTAAACGGTTTTAAATCAAATTAAATAACTAAAACTGTCTCATAAGACCACGCCATGAATACGGAACAGGTTTTTACCTTATGAGAACAAAACACTTTGTATACTTTAAATCATATATTATCATAGTGTCTAGGGTTTTCACAAATAATCTAGAATCTAGAAAAA
Source organism: Allium sativum (assembly GCA_030737875.1). Lineage (NCBI taxonomy): Eukaryota > Viridiplantae > Streptophyta > Magnoliopsida > Asparagales > Amaryllidaceae > Allium > Allium sativum. The sequence continues at coordinate 277,417,303 of CM060918.1, forward strand.
TGATTACATCTCACATTCTCCTATATAGTATACAAATAAAAACCGCTTGGCGCGTATGGGTGATGGATTTCTAACTATGACAAGGTGTAGAACCACCTTCCAATCGTGTATCTCTAGGGGCGAATACACTGGGTTTAACAAGAACGTCTTGTAACCCGGCCCACACATGACCGACCACTCATTTTTCTTGAGTGTATCGAATGCATATCACCTATGGTTGTGTACGATGACCATTCCCTAAATAGGACAGAATCGATAGAGTAAGAAACAAAAAGAATTTCTCTAGATAGGTGATGCTATACCCTAATGGGAGCGACCCACATAGCCATGCTGCCTACCCGATTTTTTTCATTTCCTGGGTGTGAGGCCTTAGGCTAGAATTACCCTCCATCATCATGCTGATTTATTTAGTTTTGAATGTCACATCGTCAAAACATGCCAACCACTAATTGACTTCTCTAAAAATATACTATAGGTATAAAGCAAGAGAAACGAATTCTTCTGCCACCATATAGCTATGTTTGAAGAGATCAACGTACGTGATCAATTAGAATTACTTTGTTGGACATTCGTCCATACAAGTTGTCATGGGTTTGGACAAACCGAAGATATTATTCAAGAATAGCCCTTGCATACCTCCATCTTCAATTATCTTCAATACGTGACGCATAAATCAAATCAAAGTGGAATACTAATTCCGGACTCTTTGAAATGATTTACGTAAAGTTTATCCTATCAATATTACTTAAGAATGGTTTTTAAATCAAATCTGAAATGTTAGTTATTTGTTTACGCTGGACAAGATTAAGTATAATTTAATTTCTATACTAAGATCTTTAACAAATAGGAAAGTATATATGATTGTATTGTTCAAACCAAGGGATTTGTCTATTTTAATAATGAACAACTAAAGTGTGTGCGTCGCACACGGTATTTTATTCTATTTGTTTTACATGACAAACATTTCCAAATTTCATTATCGTCTCATCTGTAAACTATATTTTTCATTCTTAACACATCATAAATAATTTATGTTCTCATTTAAATTATTTCCAATTCATTTTATTTTAAAAACTACGGAACTTCGGGAGTCAAGTACCTTTGTTATCGTCTTGCTTTCCGCCTGCCCACTGCATTATGCTTTTCTTTACCACAAATTAAAATTTTATTTATTTATTTAACTAATTAATTAATTACCCATTTTATTAAAACTAGATTTAATTTAAAACTTCGTTCAAAATCTCGTTTTTCTGCATCTTTTCCAATGTACCAGTTTTGTTAAAGTACCAATGCGCTGACGCTAAAATTTCCTTGCCACGACCGTGTTTTTCCATCGTGCCAAAGTACCACCTGGTACTTTCCCATTGCCAAAGTACCAATGCGCCGCTTCATAAAATCCCTTGCCACGACTTTATTTCTCCATCGTGTCAAAGTACCACGTGGTACTTTCCCATTACCAAAGTACCAATGCACTACTTTACAAATTCCCTTGCCACGACTGTATTTCACCATCCGATCACCACACAAGGACTTGTGCACATGCACACTTGAATGAACCACTGTTGATCGCTCGTGAGTATCCAAACACGTCGCACATCTCCTCCAGACCTCGCCAACATCACTTGATCCGATCACCGAAGACCGTACAGTGTTTTCACTATGTCATCGTCCTTAGCAAAAAAATGGGTTATCGAAAAAACTTCGACCGCTTCCACCTCCTTCCACGGGAATTCGTACCCTTCAAGCTACACCACGTTGACATCCTCCAGCATCGATTCCCCCTGGTGCGCAACCCGTAGCGTTGACGTCGAGGAGCAGTTCCGGCGTGAACAATATGTACCCAAAAAAACCCATTTTAACCTATTTTTACTTCGTTTCCAAAATCTATGAATTAGAAAAATCTTTCAGTATTTTTTCCGTAATCTACAACTTCTCGTATCCCTTCTGGCCGAATACCATCACTTCCAGTTGAGTGGTTAGCCGAAAGGTCGTCAAAATTGCTTTTCCGACCATCTCCTTATTTCTCAAGATCCATAACTTTAAAAATCATGATTTTCCCATCAAAAATCATCATTTCATACCACTAATGCATTTATATAATCAAAAAAGGTTTCTATGATGTTTGAAAAACCATTGTGTGTTGGGTTACAGAGAGCTACTGTTTTTTTTTTCTGTTTTCATACATATTTGTTTATTTGAAACGTTTCACCTTCTTTCCTTACTTTTAGATAACTTATTTGCTATGTAATGGTATAAACTTAACGTGATGTCTCATTCAAACCATCTAACATTGGTTTACTGACCAAAGAATCAATAGTTTGATTCTTTAAAACTGTAACAAATCAACAGATTTCATGCCAGTATGCTAACACCCTCAAACTAGTGCCACTCAAAAGTTTAAGTACTAACCACCAGTTCTTTTATTAGGCAAAGAATGATATTCAAACAGGACCTATGACTTAACTAAGAACATCCAAGAACAAATTCAACTTATCTATTTTAGGCAGAATACAAAAAAATTACAGGCATTTAACCTAAGGAAATGAAGAAAGTTTACTCATAGGAATGTGTTTGAAGCTCTCAATTTTCTTCACTAATTTTAGCTCGAAAGGTTTTTGTGTGAGGAGAGAAATACATGGTTGTGTCTTTATATAGGAGTAGGAAATTCTTAAAATATTGGGTGCATTAAATACAGGTCTGGGAAAAAGTGAAGAACAGTTTTTCCAGGTTTTCACTTTGACAAATGATTTACATAAAAAAACCTTTTCCCTCTAAATCTATACACTACTACCTGGCTAACATGATCTTCATCAGCAAATCCTTGCTCTGAAAATCCCCTACGCATGTGCTCTCTTTTCTCCCATTGTTTTTCTAGGAAATATCACATCAAATGCCTATGTACAAACCATGTTCATTTCCAAATCTTGTATTGGTATAAACAAATATAGTAGCCATCCTTTTGTACTAAGTGTGCTCAGAAATTCTTTGCGTTTCTCAACCATATTTTGCACATGACACTTTGATTTAACAAGAAAACATTTAAAATTCTTTCTTGGCTACAAAGGTATTGCAAAACTGAAAATCTTGGTACAAATGATTTACGGCCATGTGATGAATGTGCATGGAAATATCTTAGATGATCTATATGCTAATAAAAATCTAGTGTAGGCAAAATCTTTAGTTTATATTTTCAAGTTTCCACAAAGTCTAAGGAGATATGTTTGCTTGAGCATAAGAAAAATGATTTTTCTTTTTCCCTGTTTTTATGTTTAGGAAAAAACTGAAAATATTATGATTATAGAGATTTGGGCATGTGAAATATGTGTATGACAAAAGCCCAGGTAACTAGATGCTAGTATGATTCTAGAGTAAAGAAATCTTATGTTTAAATACACAATATTGAGCAAGAACTTAAGGCACATGTGCTTTCTATTTTGAGTACAAGAGAAATGGATTTTCTCTTTAAATTTTGTCTTGTGAATGATAGTATAAAAATTTGCCTACATGTCCTTTGTTTTAAAACTCCAGAACTTTACTTATATTTTTAAACTCTTTATAAAAACGGATAAAGTATGTGTAAAAAAAATGGCATTTTAATTTTTGCTACACACACATGCTATCGTACATACATGTGTAAAATGAATGGCAATTTAAACCCTTTGACATGTTTGAATTATTTAAAGTATGGAATTTAAATCGTATTTGTAAAGTTGTTCTCACAATCGATCAATATTTGTGTTAGCAATATATGTTAAGAACCGGGTCATTTCAACATTCGATTTACATTTCCAGTCATCAGAGTTCATTAATACAAGTATATACAGTAATGCAGTGGAAATAAAGTGCAGTGGAAATACTTTTATATAGTAGATATATACCAAATCTTCATCTTCGATCTCCAGGGCAGAGTAATCTTCGTTAACTGCAAACTTCTGCTGACCCAAGTGTATTGCATAAAAAAGTAAACACAACAAACACTCGAATTAGCACTAAATAATTCTCATATTAGTCAAATCAAAATACGAAATAACTTGAGCGTCATGGGTGCAGTAACTCAAGAGATGTTACCGGATTTTCCATCTCTCAAGGATCCGTTAAACTAATACATACATAGTATAATACGCTATTATTGTAATGTCTATTCAATAAAGTAAACGTAATGAAAATAGTGTAAGTGGGATTACATTTTTACCCTTACACCGTTTATGATACTGTAGTCTATAAAGTACTGTAAACCCAACGTAACCGATGGCATCAGAGGGCACTCCATAGGTACGATACAAATCAAAATCCTATGGGGCTCGATAAGGATAAATATGACAAGGCACTCGATGCAATACCCAGGGTAGATTCTACCAATTGCACTCCCGAACCAGTGGTAACGCATAGCAGCAACAACTGCCCACCTCGGAACACACTCCCAAATCAAATGGGCCCAAATCATAATCATCATGGTCATAGAAATAGTATCGAAGAACGAAGTCCGATCAAAGGTGCTACCTCAATTAGTCATGATATAGCTCCTGTTTTAGTCATTTCAATTATGACCCGAAGGTCAAGGCTATATTCGTTATCATTCATCTTATTCAATCCAATAATTGCCTCCAAGACATCATATTTCATTCTGTATACTCATAACGTTCACAGTTGTTAAAGTGGTATCGACACTGACAGAAAGTATGCCATTTGTCAACTCCGGTCTCTTTAACAACCAATGTTTTAAATTTCCCACATCGGTCGGTTCTTTTACTTTTCACAAAGGTTCGCTTTCATATCAAAATATCATATTTTGTTTCAAACCCAATTTATATTCAAAATAGAATATAATTTCATATCAAAATATCTCAATCATTCCAAAACCGATAATATTCTAAACTAGAATATATTTCCATGTCATTATATTATAATCATATAATATTTCACAAAATCATTTTATATTCAAGTAGAATATACTTCATATCAAAGATTTTAATTATTTCAATGGGATTTATGTTCTAAATCCATTCATATTCAAATAGAATATATATATTCCATTACAACTCATTTCGATCGCTTAGGAGATCCAATAATATTCGAGTAGAATATAACTTACATTTCCGTATTAAAAATCGACTTATATTCAAATAGAATATACTTTATCTTCACTCCATTTGAACCAACGGTTTAAATCAAAGAACTTTCCATTCGAAAGAAAATTTACAATCATTTAATATACTTGAAAATAGATGCTTATAGTTAAAATCTTTATATAACATATATGTATAGAAGATAATGGTTAAGACAAAATAAAATAAATTTAGATCACTATGTATATATATATATATATAACATATAAGTTTTAATAATTAGTTTAAGTTATAAGGAAATTTAGTTATAACAAATAGTTTATAAGTAAAAGTTTTAATAAGTGAAATTTTAAGGAAAGGAATAGTTTATTTGAAATCAAATAGTGTAAATATATATAATAAAATTCTTTACCTATAGTTTTTCCTTTCTTCCGAACTTCCAACACTTGAATCTATACTCCAGTCTCAATGGAGTTTTCCTAGTTCTATATCTTGTTTCAAACACCATTCAAACCAATCTTTCAATTTAGAGAATTCAAACCATATTCAACTTTAAGTTTAAAAAAACTCCGAGCATCCTTGATTATCTTTATTCCAAATTAAATTCAATAAAAATTTATTATATTCAAATCCACACCCTTAATTTGAAAATCTCAAATTTTATTCAAATCCCGATTTAAGAATTTCCACTTTGTTTGGGAAAAATTCCCTTAACCATTTCAAATAAATATTCACAATCCAGATCTTTAAAGGAAACAAGTTTATCGAGTATTGGCTCATTATTTAAATGAAATTCTATCAAATAAGATTCCCGAATATTTAAAAATCATTTAACCAACCGATGTCTGTATATAATTTCGTATCCTATGCCAAGTGACATTAAATTTAATTTCTCGATATTTCAGGGATGGATCTATCATTTCAATCCAAATCAGGGCCACAGAGATTTATCATTTCACTTTTTGTTCTTTATTTATTTTAAATTGATAAATCCCGGGTTTATTCGATGCTTGTAACATCATGGGTGGAAAATGGGATTCATCGACAAATGAGCATACGACATCCATATACTGAATAGGGAACATTTCAAGTAACATAAATTCAGAAATCAAATCAACCAAGGCATCCATCACAACCATTTTTCTTCATGGTAAATATTTAATCATTTCACTGATTAACAAGTGTCGGTATTTTAACTAGAATTTAATTAACTACCATAACTAGTTATCAACCTAAATTAGTAGATTAACATACTTGCATATCAATTTTAAGCAACAATCATCAATCATACACAACCATGCAACCAAATTATTTCACAATTAATTTAATAAATATGGGAATAATTTAGTTATTCGTGAGAGAGAAAAATCACTCACCTTTAGGTCTTTAGTGGATCAGACGTCCAACCAAAGCCCAAAATTTCATAGTCTCCAAATGCATCCAAACCAGTTCCCAAATGTCCGCAATTTCGCCACGATCCTAACGCAACAAACCGTGCGTCAATCCAAGTTCGCATGTAAAAGTTATCAGCGTTTTACCATTTGAATTTAAAATATATAAAAATTATTAAAATTAGAATCCCACCCAATCAGACCGTGACACGTCAGCGCCCTCACCTACCTTCTTCCCGCTCCCTTCGGATTTGCTATAGTACACATGCGTAAAAACCCATCACGCACCCACGTTTGACCAACAATTGCTTCCTCCTCCGACCAAAGTAGGAGCTCTGACCATTGCCAACGTGAACACCTTGCCAAGCCGCATCCACCAGTACCTGAGCTGTCGCCTTCAGCGGTCCCCAGCTCCGCCGGCAATCCAAAGAACATAACGGGTTTCGAAACCTAAAACAAGGATTTCCGACGGCCTGCTCGACAATGGAACGAACGAACTCCACCGTTGCGCTTCTATGGACCTTCTCTAAAATACCCAGAAGGCCGATTCTCTGATTAAACCCTAAATCGAAAATGCCCAATTTTGATTCCATGGATTTCGTGACAACCACCTTTGACTTCAAATTCTGGGCAAATGAAGCACTGGATGTCGAAACGAATTACACCAGAAGCTTCGTATCGTAGTGGGCTTCGATCTGATATATAATTAGCTAGGTTTGGAGAGATTTGATTTTCATCTTGTAATTTGTCTAAACTAGGGTTTTGAAATAATTTTCAGCCATGGAAATAAGGTTTTGATGAAGAAAAGTGAACGTACAGTATAAATGGCTGATGGGTGGAGGAAAGGAATTTCATTTATATAAATATAGAAGCCTAACATAAGGAACAAACAATTATCATACTTCCTTGATTCCATTCGCGTTTTCTCCCGTATGATCAAATTACAAGTCCGATTTTAATGAAAATTGAAATTATACAATAATTCACGGTTATGGATCCAATGGCGCCAGTTTCGTCGAATTCTGAGACAATCACCAAGACAGTTAAATTTCACAATTAATTAATTAACTAAAGATTCCATTATTTACTTAAATGCTTTTAATTCAATTTAATTATTTATTAAATTCCATTTTAAATCTAATTATAACTTAAATAAATTTTATAAATCGGTTTCACAAGTTCTTAAGTTCCCACATTTGATTATTTGAATTTAAATTTGAATTTCAAATTCAACTTAAACAACTTAATTTTATCAAATCATTTAAATATTAATTCTCAAATTATAACATTTCTAAATAAACTAAATTTAAAAATCTATTTATAATTCATTCAAATAATCATCATCATTATAATCAACAAAATTTGATTTTTATCCAATATTATCCCATTTATTTATTTTAAATTCAAATTTTAAATATACTGAAAATTATGTGTTGTTACATGTACGAAAATTAATTCAAAATCATTTTGTTCAATTACGAAAATTCATCGATATTTTAATATCTTTGCATCCATCCAAAATCGAAAGCCAAAATCAAACTTTTATTTTCATCAAATATTATATTATTAAAGTATTTTGTTTTCTTCTAAATTGGAATGAAACCTCAGCCAATATCCTTATATATAAATTTATATGGATTTCATTTATCATATGCTTCCAACAATAGTTGTAAACAATCATTAAACACCCAATTCACACCATAACCCAATTGATATCACTTAAATAGGCGAACATAAACAAGCCGTTCAACTTGTAAATAGATGTTTAATCCAATTTCAACTACCACAAATATTTTAAAATTGTTTTTGACATGTTAATCAACTAAAAATCACATCCAAATCATAACACAATCAATCAGCCATTCATCCATATGGTTTTCAAACAATTTTTAAAATGAGCTACCATATACCGTATAATAATTTGTGATATTTAATCAGATAAAAGTTAGTATGGGTAATCAATATATGCTCGGTTAGGATTATAATAACTAAAAAAATCAGTTTGAGTGAGAGTTCTCACATAGGATGTTTATCGCTAAATAACGATAAACGTCTATGAAGTAAATCAGATGTTTTCCTCCGTCAAAAATCAGCATAAGCTCTAAATTGCTCCAAATCAGGTTCATTGCGAAGCTCTTGTTGATACGGTTTCAACACATCATGTTTTGCTGAATTTCAATAACGTATGTAAAAGTTATGATTTTTACAAGTTTGTATACCTATTTCAACCAAACACTAAGCAACTTATTTATGGTCTAACTAAGTAAATTACATATTTTAAGCAAGAAATTCTCACCTGAAGCATCCCTACGTCAAAACACTTCACCGTAGGTCCTCTACAAGCTTGCTACGAGCTAAAAATGTCGCCTTTTCCACTCAAACTCGCTAGCGAACATTCGTCTACACGTATATAACTAGATATAGAAGTTTGAAGTGAAACAGAGGGGGTTTATAAGTGTGTAAGGGGCTGTGGGACCCACAAGCACACCGGTCCAGGTCTGACGTGGCTGGAGCGAGGTCCACGGGGCTAGACGTGGTGGTTAGAAGAGACATGAGGGAGTATTGAGATGGTTGTGTGCAAAATTGGTTAGAAAAGGGGTGTTTTGGAGATTTAAAGAAGATGGGGAGAGAAGGGGGCCCACACACCGGAGGTGGCTACTGCAGGGGCGGTGCAGTGGCGGGGGGGTATGGGGCATGTGCACAACACTCAAAGGGGGAGGTGGTGGAGGAAGGAGGCCATGGAAGGAGGAAGAAGAAAGGAGGAGCAAAGTGAGAAAAAGGAGGAGGAAAGAAATGAAAGAAAGTAAAAAAGAGTAGGGGCTTTTATGCAAATTTTCCAAGGCCAAGCATGCGTATCACTGCATGTCACGATGCGGGAGCTCACAACTAAAACACTTCAAGCAGTTGGATGGTCACCATTTTATTTCAAGCTTTCTAATTCAACATTTATAAAAATGTGCTACTTCGCCTCCACTTCTTTTGATCGCACGACCAAATATTAGTTCCGTTTGTCACGAAATTTTGGATTATGACAATAAAAGTAATTCCGGATCCAACGGAATATGTCTCATCGAATTCCGAGTTCATTTGACCCAAAGTTTTATTTTTCGAACTTATTTCAGCTTAATTTCAATATGTAATTTTAGCGTACGTTTTCTTCTCGAGTGCCCACATGCTAGCTCCAAAAATTATGAAAAATAAAATTCTACGATTATTTGGTGCTATGTATTCAATAAAAAAGTTACATCGAAATCCGAGGACATGTTAATAATGTTCCTTCGTAAACACCTCAAATCAACTTTTAATTACCGATTTTTGAAATTTGATCTTAAATTCACACAAAATTATAATAAAAATAATTTTAAATTGGTTCCAAAATTCCAGGTTGTTACAGTCAATACGAATAGAGTAGCACCGTGAAAACTGATAATTTAATGCTAGTATGAAAATTTGCTATTTGAGTTATATTAGTTGTCGCTACCATAGTTGATTCTATAAATCAATTTAAATGCACTTAACGAAATAGAAATTTGATGAAATGAACATCAATGTTTATATTATTAAATTTTCTAAGGTAATTCCATATAAAATATTCTATTTGAAAAATTAACATTTCAATGTTAATTTATTACGGATTTCACAGTAAAATTTCTAAACAGATAAATTCTGAGTTAAACTATTGTATTTATTCATTATATTCAAATTAGCATACATACTCTAAATTCATCTTTAGAAATAGAATCAATAAATTCTAGGGGTGGACATGGTTCGGTTCAGTGCGGTTTGGAGCGCAAACCGCTTACGCACCGCATCAAATGGTTTTCCCAAAATACAAATCATTATACTAACCGTTTAAGCGGTTCGGTTTCGATGTAATACGGTCCGATTTGAACCCTTATTAAATATAAAACAAGAGAATTACTTCCATTTACAATCAATTTATGATTGTATGACATTGTGTCACCTAAAGGCTAAAATACATAGTGTTATCTTGAATTGATATAACTACAACATACGCTGAAAATAGAATATATATCGTTAAAATAAAAAGTTAGATAGGAATTTGTTAATTTTTTTATCATAACATTACCAGAGTAACTATGCGGTTCGGTTCGGTTTAATATGGTTTGGTAATAGTTCAAACCGCAACCGAACTGTATCGTTGCGAGTCGGTTCACTTTGGGATGTTTTCTTTAAAAAGAGAATCTAGCGCGATTTTCCGCACTATTTTTACGGTTCGGTCTGGGTGGTTTCCGCATTGTGGTGCGGTTTATGCCTACCCCTAATAAGTTCTGTATAATTCAAAATGAATGGAATTTTATTATAATTATAAAAGGTAAATTTACGGTCTGTTACACTTAATGGGTGTGTGTGCTATGTGATTTTACACTCTACGAGTATAAAAATATATGTATATATATTGTTATCTGCGTCCCCCAACATGAGAAGTCTTAGAAACGAATTTATATTGAAATCGTGACGTTTATCCACACCTAGTCCCACAAAGGAGGTACTACATAAATTTTTCAAAAATTTAGGAGGTAGAAAAAAAATGTTTTTTAATGGGAAAAGTTAATAGGTTTAGTGGCGTTTTTCTTAACTTGTAATTTCGGGACAAAATCCTTTTAAAGGTGGGAGAATAAAACGACCCAGATTTTTAGCACTTAAATAATTTACTCCAAGTGTTTTGAAGTCTAAATGTTTCAATCCATATGTTTAGAAATCGATTAACAATAACTCGATTTTGTTAACAGGTTAAATATTATTTTAACAAACTATCTCAGATTTCTACAAAACCAGTTCCATAGGACCCAGAGTTGTAAATTATTGTAAGATGCTTATTTTATGATTGTACGCGTTGGAAATGTGTGACATCATAAAATTTATATTATAATGTGATTTGAAAGTCTAACTTTATCTATCTATCTCTCTCTCTCTCTCTCTCTCTCTATATATATATATATATATATATATATATATATAATCAAATTAGGTCCCAAAAGTGGTGTCACTTAAGCCTTAAATAGGGTTAATTATTTTGGATGCCTATGAGCACGTCTCGATTGAAGTTTGAAAATTTTAACAGTGAATAGTTTTTTAGAAAACTTTAATATAAGAACCTCATGACATTATATTTCTCAAATTAGAAACCCAAGGCATCATTAAAATAAACAAACTTGTGGCTGAGATTACATGCAGTGAATAGAGCCAAATCGAAGGAAGTCTCCAACATGAAACGGGTGTGCGTTCATTACAAATTCAACGATTGTGATAGACTAACCATCGGAGAAATGACATGGACAAAACATCATTTAACCATGGCTATCACAACATCGTTATTTCGTCCTAGCATCATCTTCATTAAGAGTTAGCCCAGGAAAACTGAAGAACAAAGGAGGAGGAGAGGCAAACGAAGTTACTGGGGTGGTCGGGGGGTTGTAAGGAGGTCCAGAGGCAGAGAAACTGGTAGTTGAACATTTTTACTCACCGACTTTTTGTAAGTTTGGTGGCGCGAAGCGAGGAGGTGCTCTGGGAATGGGGTTGGCACATGTAGTCGCAGGTGACAACGGTGTCGATGGGGGGTCTTGTAACCAAAGAGAGGCAGGCATCATTGTTTTTGACTCAAAGCAGGTTGAAATCACAACAAGGAAGAGAAGTTGATTAAGGCATTATTAACTTAAGTCTAACGATGTAATTTATTTTCCAATGATGTTCATTTATTATTTTAATGCATATGCAAACCCACAGCTGCAATAATGTTTTATACGAGGTCATATTTAAATGAGGACAGTCGTGCTAGATATTTATCAATAAAGTCTACACAAAGGAACCATATTTGGTGCATTTGGAGCTGAATGGAATTCTAGTTAAAATTATGCCTTCAATTCTTACTATACAACAAAGAGAAAACTTTAACTAGATATTATGTTAAGTAAAAACTCATACTTTTTAATATATCATTGTGTAGTATAGTTGTATGATTGCATGTTTGGATGATTTACCATTTTATCAGTTGGTTTGGATATATTCCCCCCTTGGAGCGGATGACCTTTTATATATACACACCTTATTGCAAATGACCATTATTATATGTTATACTTGTTGCAAGAGAATAGATTGGAGGGATCTAACAAGATTTCGTAGCCCAATTGATCAATATATATATATATATATATATATATATATGATTGTGATGTAGGATGACATGTTGGAGGAATCTAGTAGGACTCCTCAATATGATTGTTATGTTATTTGTATTCATCAGATTTTGGACATGATTACTATAAGACATTGACATATATTAAACTTCAACAATGTTATCAAAATAATCAATAAACAATATTGGTTAGGTGCTTGGTAGCTGTTAGCCTCAAATAAATATTTTGAAATACGATGACTTTCCAGAAGGCAAAAAATAACCTCAAATTTGGTATTTTGAAATACGATGTTGACATAAGGAAAAAACCTCCAATTTAGTAGTTTTGAAATACAATGATTTCCTATAATGAAAAGAATTAAATAATGAAATTTACAAAAGTAGTTCTATAACAAAACAAGTTTGTAAACATATTTTATATAAGTTATAAAAAAATAGTTTTATAAGGAGATCAAGTTTTATGAATAGAATTTATAAAAAGATTGTACTATGTGTTTTAAGCGAATATAGACATGTAAAGGATTTTATAACAAATTCCAGTTTCAATTAACAAGTGAATATATCTTCATAAAGGATTTAAAAAAAGGATTTTATAACAAATTCCACTTTTTATAAACAAATTATATAAAAGATTTTCATGTGTTTTATACACAGCCAAGTCTTTATTCATAAATTTATTAGTTATAGACCGAAGATTTTATGAAGAGATCAAATTTTATAAATGATTTCAAACTGTTTGAAATACATTTTAGAAATAATCTTAATGTACTATAAAAAACTTAAAAAATGATATTAGAAATTAAAATAGTGTTTATAAAAGTTTAGCGGTTTAAAAGTGAAATCATAAATGTTTTGATATATTATAAAAATAATTCTTTAAAATTTGAAAAGAGATTTGAAGTTTCAAAAACTAAACACATTTAGTTACTTAATACAAAATATTATGATTAAACTCTATACTAAATATTGAAGATAAAACTCATACTATCCATACTAATATGAAAGGTGTTTTCATCGTTGTTCGATGAATATTGATGGTTGAAAACAAAAATTGGTATTAAGTATAATTAGCCTTATACTGTGTATCCTTTTTACTCAATCCCAACGATTATGTTTAACTGTAAACGATGTATTATATGACATTGTTTCGATCCTTATATGCTCTATAAGCATACTTATACCTTCGAGTTAAGGATATAACAATATACTCTAAGTATTGAAATATTTATGATTTTTTAATACACTTATACTGTAGAGACAAGGGTATAGCTATGTTTCAAAGTATTCAAAAAATAATAATTTGTGAGCATGATTGTTTCATCAAGAAAATTGTATGGATATGTTTTCAAAATAATGAAAATAATATGACTATGAATGCGCTTATCCCTTTAGAGATAAGTGTATGGATATGTATACATATTATGTTGAGAAAAGCATATGGAATCAATTTTCAAAAATCGCTGAAATGATTCTAGTTGATGAATATTAATTAAAAAGGGCTTATTTGCTTCATATATGCTTAACTTAGTAAACTAATTAAATGTTTAATGGTTATTAAACTATCTTGCCAGTTCGGGGAAACCGCTTTCAGCCGATCTACATCTTAGAATATGCATGTATCTGGATGGTTATGATTTAAATGCATAGATCTTCGAAATGGAAAGGACTGTGTTACTACCAAATTTAGCAACACAAGTTGCTCACGATGAAGGTGTATCAGACCGCAATCAACACAAAAGAGTGATCCGAAAGCATGAACTCGGCAGCAGACTAAAGCCGAAAGCACGGAGAAAGCAATTAGGTCAACAAGCTATCGACACCAACATAAAAGAGGAAAACCTGGTGTCGATACGAAAGGAGATAGTGGAAAAGCAATGGCGACACCAAAAGCAACTAGTATGAACTTAATCCGAAGGCAAATTACCGGAAGCCGGAAGTAGAAGGGAAGGAAAGAACGAAAGTTTATAACTCGTAATCAAAGGCAAGACAAGAAGCACCGAGCCAAATAAAAGGAGACGAAAGGGATATCGACACTAATTAGCTTAGTGCCAATACAGAAGGAGGTGAAGATATCAAAAACATAAGAAGCCAAAACAAAAGAAAGATACCTCGAAAGCCTACTATCGAAATTAAAGCTTGTCGGCTACCGGAGCTTATTCCCGAAAGCCATTCCCAAAGCTATCCATACCAAATCGCTTGGTATCGATATGGAAGGTAGAAGCCGCATCAAAGAGAAGCTCCTAAGACTGGGACCAATCTTCTGAAAGTCAAGACCGACACACCTAAAGCCAAATTGGTCTTGGAAACAATAATAAGTGCAAAGAAAGGCGGTCGAACCCCCTACCACCAGAACCGAAAGGTCCGAGGCAGCCGACATCATGTTTTTGAGCTCGAAAGAGGTTCTATTGAGTCAATAACAAAAGGAGGGCCAAATTGTCTATAAATAAAACCCCAGGGATCACAACTTTTAAGGGACGATTTTCTCATTCTATAATCTTGTATTTCTTTCTTCAAGGAAAACCCTAATTTCTCAATGCAATTGGGGATTTCTTCAATTCTTGTAATATACTTGAAATAAATAAAAAGGAGAAGTCTAGGACTTAAATATTTCTTGATTCGATAATCATATTGTGTTTGTCATGATTAAACAGGGGGTTAATGTTAACCTTCTTCATGAAAGGGTTGATCAGAATCAATTGGAGGAGGAAAGACTTTAGGTAGAACTAAAGAGTTTCCTCTTTCGACCCTACTGCATGTGGCTTAACTCCTTCATAATGAGCCTAATGAAGCACAACACATGGCGAAAACTTTTTGTAAGCTTGTGGCTTGATAACTAACACAACCAAGGCCTTTTATGGGCTGGTTCGATGTGGAAATATCACCTAAGTCAATACGCGCTATGACACGTTAATGACCTAATTGTTGTGAAGCATTAGCCTGTTTACTCTCAACACACTGTATATTATTTTATCATGAATCTAATGATGACTAGTGCAGCAAGGTACTCAACCTTCCATAACTCGTAGCGCCCTCATCCCAAGCTAACAATTGATCTTATAGTCTCGAAAGCGTGATACTCACCTCCTAGAAGGAAGAGTAACTAATCTTCGGAATTAAGGTGTTAATGTCTAGGAAACGACAGATCAAGTTAGTCTTTTTTAGACTTAGCTGCATTTCAAAGTCTATTTGATTAACTATTTGTTAAGCTTCAATACACATGCATCGTTAAGCCTATTTCCGGTGTTGACGAATTACATCGTTAACATTTTGGTGCTAGAAGGTGGGCTTGAATCTATGATCTTTTTATTATATTATGGATTAATTTGGTGAACCGCTTCTTAATAGGAAGAGATGAAGTCGAAAAGGTTGGAGGCATTGAATAAGGAACCAGCTCCTGATGCAACTCTTGTGGAGAATGCGAGTCCAACATTCAATCCTAACAACACTGAAATAGGAGCAACCCATAATCCAGTGCAACCACCAAATCCAAATGCCACAGATGAAAACTCCGCCAAATTCATTGCTCTAGGAAAACGAGTCCAGGAGATGCAAGCTCAAATGGATGCTACTTAAACACAAAAATATTCAAAGGTCACCAAATCAAGTCAAAGGGAGGAAGATGAATCTCCAAAGAGGAGGGCTCCCATCCAATGTTCTAAAGGAAAGGAGAAACTAAAAATGGCTTCTTCTAAAAAGAAAAGGTCTCATCTGACAGGAGTGGACCATCAAGGAAACCAATGCAGCCAGAAGCAGTTTGGGAGCTCTACTACTAAAAGTTACAATCTTAAAAGGAAGGATTACAATAACACAGAGGCTTATCTCAAGGACATAACAAGGAAAACCGTCAAAGATCTGTTAGGAAGAAAGGGAAAGATAACCCAGGATGGTAGGGTTAACGACAATGAAAGGGTGGCCCCTTTCACTAACCAGATCATGAACACTATGGTACCATCCTGAGTAAAAGTTCCAACCACAAAGTATCTTGGAACCACTGTCCCTGATGACGACTTAATGGCTTTTGACAGCCAAATGGATATCTATAACGCTTCCGACGCTGTCTGATGTCATCTTTTCCCAGTAACCCTCTAAGGGGAAGCAACTAAGTGGTACCATCAATACAAGGAGTACACCATCTCCTCGTGGAAACAATTTTGTTATGAATTTTCTGCACAGTTTTCACCTGAAAAGATCCGACGATGGATTACACGGTCATAGCTAACATTAAGCAAAGAAAAGGGGAGTCCTTGGGAGATTACTTGATGAGGTTCAATATAGAAGCTTTAAAAGCAAAGCATATGAATGACCGCGACAAGCTCATCGCTGTCTACTCACGGTTGATTGAGAACACCTCTTTTTGGAAAGATCCATACATTCATAGGTGTAAAGACCTACAAGACTTCCACTTCCAAGCTGACAATTTCATATCTATGGATGAATTATACTACACAAAGAAGAAGTTTAGGCCTCAAAGCGAAGGAGGAAAGCCGGGCTTTGGTCGAAATCCTCAAGGTGGAAGGTTTGGTCTAGATGGGAATCTGAAAAGACCAAGATAGGAGGACTCCAATTCTAACTTAGTAACCCTACACAAGTCCATCTCCTTTGTATATGATGTGGCCAAAGAAAGGATCAATAAATTCCCTATCTCATTTAAAGCCAAGAATTTCCCTGAACCCTATGGTGAAGGAAAGTATTGCGAATATCACAAAACGAATGAACATAAGAGTGACGAATGCAAGGTATTGGAGGGAATCATTCAAAAGCTTATTCGCAAAGGGCATTTGAAAGAGTTTGTTATTAACAAGCAACTGTCAGCCCACCATACAAATGGGCACAAAAAGGTTTCAGCCAATGTAGTGGAATCTCCAACTGAAGAATTGCATCTAGATCGTGGCCTTCCCGTAAACCGAATTAATGTGATCCATTATGGGCCACATCCAGTTGGAAACTACCCAGTAACCCGGAACCGATATATGAGGAGGCCCGCAAAGGGATATTCTCCATCCAAGAGGAACCATCATTAAAAAATTCCTACTACAACGTCAAAATGCACAATCTAGTGATTTCTCCAGATGAGATGAGGAAAGGGGTTCATCATCCACACAATGATCCTCTCATGGTAACGGCTCAAATTGGGCTCGCTGTTGTGTCCAAGATTCTTGTTGATAATGGGAGTGCAGTAAATGCGATTTTTAAACATACTTTTGATCAAATGGGAATATCTGAGGAAAACCTAGTGCCAAGCAAAGAGCCTATCTTCGGATTCAACAACAATGGATCCACTCCATGGGGCAGATCATGCTCCTGGTTCAAGTAGGATTGTCTACTCTCCAAAGGACCTTTGAGACTTTCTTCGTCGCCATCAACCGACCTTCCTACTATAATGCTTTCTTTGGTCGGCCCTCTCTCCAGGAGATGAATGCTTTTGTCTCATCCAAAAATCTTATGATGAAGTTTTTAACAAAGTAAGGATGGGGTACTATCAGAGGGGAACACTTCAGTTCTCGTGTGTTGTATTTTGCAACCGTGGACCAATACAAAAGGGAGTATTCTACTTACTTTGATTCTTCCACTATTTTTCGACCTTTGGGTGATGGATTCTTACATCCAACATTGGAAGCTAAAATAAGAATTAATAAAACTGAAAAATGTGTAAATGGAAGGTACACTTTTTTGAGGAGAAAGAGGAAAAGGTTGACAAAATAAATTTGGCAGAAGAGGAAGAAATCGTGACTGAGTTGGATTCCCGAGGGGATACTGAAAGGATCAAACCAATAGA
Source organism: Allium sativum (assembly GCA_030737875.1). Classification (NCBI taxonomy): domain Eukaryota; kingdom Viridiplantae; phylum Streptophyta; class Magnoliopsida; order Asparagales; family Amaryllidaceae; genus Allium; species Allium sativum. Next base: position 277,435,693 of record CM060918.1, read on the forward strand.
AGACTTGGAAGAAATAAATGTTGATCCAATTGATAAACCTAGAATCCATCAACATAGGAAAGAGGTTGGAAGAACCATTAAGATGCAATTTGATTCAATTCTAACAACGTAATAAGGATGTATTCACTTGGATCCATTCATACATGGTAGGAATCAATCCCTCAGTCATCATCCATGCCCTAGATATCAATTCGTCCATAACCCTCATCCGACAATGAAAAGGAAATACAATAGAGACAGGTCAGAAGCTTTGAAATAAGAGGTCAAGAAGTTGCTCGCAAATGAATTCATCTGGGAGGTCTTTTATCCCAAGTGGCTAGCCAACCCCGTACTAGTGAAAAAGTCTAATAGGAAATGGCTTGTGTTGAATATTTGGACATAAATAAAGCTTTCTCAAAGGATTGCTACCCTCTACCCAGGATAGATCAGTTGGTGGATGCGACCAGGGGATGTATGTTGTTATCTCAAATGGACGCCTACTTAGGGTACAATGAGATCCTTATGCATAAGCCAAATGAGGAACACATGTAACAACCCGCCATTTTGACAGTGTCGAATAGACGAAACATGTCAAAACCGAAACGTTCAAAATGAAAGATTGTTATTAGTTTCTATTTTAGTCACATCAAGTTGGCTCATAGGAGTAAGGGTCTCGTAATTAATATGAAAAATAGAGTCATTCGCCAAACAATACTACTTCATTCTGAATTCCCATCACTTACACAGTTGTCAAAGTGGTTTTCGGTATTGGCAGAGAGTATGACAATAGTCGATCCCGGTCTCTTTAGCAACCAATTGTTTGCATTTTTTCACACCGTGGTCATTATTTTATAAATAACTTAATAAAATCATTTATACGAATTCTTGTATTCGAACTTGAAATCAAAATTAAATATCTATATTTAATTTTGATTTCAAATTCGAGTATGAAAATTCGTATAAACGTTTTTGTAAAGTGATTTATAAAATAATGACCATGGTGTGAAAAATGCAAATGATTGGTAGTTAAAGAGATCGGGATCAGCTATTGTCATACTCTCTGCCAATACCAAAAACCACTAAGACAACTGTGTACGCGGTGGATATCCAGAATGAAGTAGGATGGTTTGGCGAATGACTCTATTTTTCATATTAATTACGAGACCCTGACTCCCATGAGTTAGCTTGATGCAACTAAAACAGAAGCTAATAACAATCTATCATTTTGAACGGTTTGAGTTTGGAATGTTATATTGATTCGGCACGGTCAAAATGGCGGGTCGTTACAACACACAAGCTTTATTACTGATTGGACAACCTTTTGCTACAAGGTAATGCCCTTTGGGCTAAAGAATGAAGGCGCAACATATCAGAGGCTGGTTAACAGAATGTTTTAGGATCAAATAGAGTGAAACATGGAGGTATATATGGACGATCAATATGCTAGTGATACCCACAAAAACAGAACACCTTCCGGCAATCACATCCGAGAAAGTGTTGAGGTTTGTAATAAAGAATATCATCACACGCTTTTGAATTCCCTACAAAATCATATCAGACAATGGAATGCAATTCGAAATTGAAGAATTCACATGATTTTGTGATAAAAATGGAATCAAAAAAGTTTTTCCCCCATGGCACATCCAAGAGCAAATGGTGTCGTTGAAGCTGCAAATAAAACCATAAAGACGATTCTAAAAAAAGATTGAACCAAGCTAAAGGAAATTGGGCAGATGAATTACCCTTAGTACTTTAGGCATATTAAACTTCCACCAAAACAATAATGCGACATACTCGACATACCCTGACGAATGGATGAGAGGCTATGCTTTTAGTCGAGGTTAAGATTCCCTCCCATAGAAAAGTAGCATATGCTTTTGATCCTAATCAAGAATCAAGAAAGGAATCCTTAGATCTAATCCAAGGGTTAAGGGATGAGGCTACATTTAAGATGGTTGAGTATCAAAGGAAGATTACTAACTACTACAATTCGAGCGTTAGAGCAAGAACCTTCACTAAAAGAGACTTGGTCTTACGAAGGGTAATGGCCAACACAAAGAATCTGTTAGACGGTCAGCTTGGCCCAAACTGGGAGGGACCCCTAATCATTCACCAAGAAGTCATACCTAGGATGTATCGACTCTGCAAACCAAATGGTAATCTCGTGCTTAGAACATGGAACACAGAACTCGGAACAACTAAGATCATACTTTTCGACAATAAGAGAAAAAGAAAAGTCTTCTCCAAGAATACTCGCACAAACAAGGGTATGGAAACCCTTTCAAAAAATTTAACTACCTAAAAAGTGGATAAAGCAACCTACAATTGTCAAAAATCCTTGTCAACGCCAAGATGGCCAGGGTACGGCACCTTCCGAAGGAAGGTTGAGTGTAAGCCTTTAGCATTGTCCAAACTAGAAAGGACCAGGCTAAAGCATCAAAAGTGTAAGCCTCCAATCCATGCTAGAAATGGTTGAGATGGAGCATCTAATTAGTACGTCCTACCTCTGCTCGTAGAAGAGTATGCACTGCCTCTGCTTTGAACTAAGCACGTCCTACCTCTGCTCGTAGAAGAGCATGTCCTACCTCTGCTTAAGTTCCTCGTATCCTGCAGAAGGGAATGAATTAGCGTGCTCTACCTCTGGTTGAAGAAGAGCAGGCCATGCCTCTGCTTCGACTAAGTATGTCCTGCCTCTGCTCGTATAAAAGCGAGCTCTACCTCTACTTATTTCTCCTCCCGCAGAAGGGAGCAAAAGCCCAGAGAGCGGCTTACAAGGCACTTACACCCTCTTCCTTGACAATTCAAAGCCTAGAGAGTGGCTAACGAAGGACGTCCATTCTCTCCTTTGCTAAATAAAGGCTCGGAGAGTGGCCTAGTGAGCACGTACATCCTCTACTTACATCTAATCCCGAAAAAAGGAAATAAAAGCTCTGGAGGAGCAAGCTAAGCATGCAATTGCCTCTATTTACACTAGCATCTTGCAAGAAAGGAATGATGCACAAACCACTTCAGCCTTTTAGAGCAAGCCTAGAAACGACACTAATACCCGAATCTGGGTTGGTTCGTGACTTCTACTTGATACCAAAAGTGGATTTCTAGTCTTATATCTCTAATACCCAAATTAGGGCTGGTTAGGGACTTATACTTAATAATAGAAGTGGATTTCTGGTCTTATATCTCTAATACCCGAATCTGGGTAAGTTCGGGACTTTTGCTTAATACCAGAAGTGGATTTCTAGTCTTATATCTCTAATAACAGAATCTGGTTGGTTTGAACTTCTACTTAATACCAGAAGTGGATTTCTGGTCTAATATCTCTATACCCGAATCTGGGTTGGTTAGGGACTTCTATTAGTATCAAGAATGGATTTCTGGTCTTTCATCTATACTTGAATCTAGGTTAGTTCAGAATTTCTACTAATACTAGAAATGGAATTCTGGTCTTCTATATTTAATACCCGAATCTAGGTTGGTTCGGGACTTCTTTTATTCCTAGAAAGAGGATTCTAGTCTTCTTTTATGAACACTCAGGGTTTGGTAATATGGATAAACTTTATCCATGTTTTAGGAACCAAGAAATTTTATGGGCCTTATTTATTATTTTTTCGGTAAGGTATAAAGCATTAACAATTGTAAAGCTTTAATTACAGACTTAACATACTCTAGGGCTTAGTCCCAAGCAATGCTTAATATGATATGGATGAAATAACTGAAGAAAGTAAAGGAAGACTAAAAGACTAACGCAAAGTATTAGCTGTAGAAATTTATGTAAGAATAAAATGCAGGTAAAACTTTAAGCAAAATGTCATAAGTTGAAAAGGAAAAGCTGACTTGTAAAGTCAGAAACATCCCTTCACTAGGAGGCAAATGTTACTACCAAATTCAGCACCACAACCTGCTGACGGTGAAGGGGTATCAGACCACAATCAACATAAAAGAGTGATCCGGAAGCATGAACACAGCAAAAGACTAAAGCCAAAAGCACAAAGAAGGCGATCGGTCAATAAGCTATAGGCACCAACATAAATGAGGAAATTCTGATGTCGATACGAAAGGATATAGTGGCAAAGCAATTACGACATCAAAAGAAACTAGTTTGAACTTAATCCCGAAAGTAAATTACCGGAAGTCGGAAGCAGATGGGAAGGAAAGAACGAAAGTTTATAACCCGAAACCAAAGGTGAGACAGGAAGCACCAAGCCAAATAAAAGGAGATGAAAGGGCTATCGACACTAATTAGCTTTGTGCCGACACAGAAGGAGGTAAAGATATAAAAAACATAAGAAGCCAAAACACAAGTAAGATACCACGAAAGCCTGCAATCGGAATTAAAGCTTGTCGGCTACCAAAGCTTATTCCCAAAAGCCGAAAGCCATTCCCAAAGCTATCCATACCAACTGGCTTGGTATCGATACGGAAGGTAGAAGCCGCATCAAAGAGAAGCTTCTTAGACCGGGACCAATCTTCTGAAAGTCAAGACAGGTAAATCGAAAGCCAAATAGGTCTCGGAAACAAGTGCAAAGAAAGGCGGCCGAAACCCCTGACACCAGGGGCGAAACCCCTAACACCAGTGCAAAGCAGCTGACACCATGTTGTTCCACCTGAAAGAGGTCATGTTGAGTCAATAACAAAAATAGGCCCGAATTGTCTATAAATAAAACCCTTGAGGTCACATTTTAGGGGCCGATTTTCTGATTCTACAATATTGTATTTCCTTTTTCAAGAGAAAACCCTAATTTCTCAATTGAATTGGGGATTTCTTCAATTCTTGTAATATACTTGAAATAAATAAAAATGAGAAGTCCTAGACTTGAAAATTTCTCAATTCGATAATCATATTGTGTTTGTCATGATTAAACATGGATTTAAAGTTGACCTTCTTCATGAAAGGGTTAATCACAATCAATTCAAAGAAGGAAAGACTTTGGGTGGAACCAAAGAGTTTCCCCTTTCGACCCTGCTATATATGACTTAACTCTTTCATAATGAGCCTAATGAAGCAAAACACATGGCGGAAGCCTATTGTAAGCTTGCAACTTGATAACTAACACAACCAAGGCCTTTCGTGAGTTGGATCAATGTGGAAGTATCACCAAAGTCGATATGTGCTATGACACGTTAATGACCTAATTATTGTGAAGCATTAGCCTATTTCTCTCAACATAGTGTATATAGTGTGACAAGGTATTCAACCTTCCGTAACTCATAGCGCCCTCATCCCAAGGAAACTATCGATCTTATAGTCTCAGTGTGGTACTCATCTCTTAGAAGGAAGAATAACTAATCTTCGCACTTAAGGTCATAATGCCTAGGAAACGACGTATCAAGTTAGGCTTGTTGAGACTAAGCTGCATTTCAACGCCTATTAGATTAACTATCTATTAAGCATAAATACACTTGCATCGTTAAGACTATTTCCGGTGTTGACGAATTATATCGTTAACATACTGCTTATTGAATCTCTCTGATTAGCTACGAGGATTACAGTATAACAGTGTTCCCTATGTTCTAGGGATTTACATGATGCGATAGGGCTGTCAACGGATACTTTCGGATACGGATAGTGCTATATCAGTATTTGTATCCAAAATCATTTTCGGATATCAGATATCTGTATCCACGGATACGGACGGATATGGATAATTATCCTATCCGCCAACGATCGATAAATCAAGAAATATAAATGAAAATTTATAGTTTAACATAAATGTTTTTCAATTTCTTTCATCACTGAAGTGTTAAAAATAAGCATATATGATGAAATTAAATAGATTTGAGTAGTTAATATGCATTTAGTGCTTATAATACAAGCCTTTGACTTAGTAAAGCAATAAATAAATTTGATTCACCATACTAAAATACATATAATTTTGAGCATAATGCTAAAAAAAATTGGATGGATAATTTTCGGATGCAGATATCTATGTATCTGTATTCGCATCTGTTTTTTCGGATATCGGATATTTATCCACTTTTCGAATACGGATGCGGACGTATATCGGATTTTTCGAGTATCCATTGCCAACTCTAGATACGAGGACTTATTGTTACTAGTCCTATGGGTGATAATTAGTACTATGGATAATGGATATGATGACAATAACTTTAGGGGAAAATATAAAATATAAATATTAATATTAATTTTACTAATGTTTATCTGGATATATTGTATGTAGTGCCTAATACACACACACATACACACACTCGCACATATATATATATATATATATATATATATATATATATATATATATATATATATATCGGTGATGGTGACTATACGACATAAAGTGTAGATTCAGGATGATGATGATGTTAATATAGAGATACGAGAATTTGTAGACTCATGAGTATTGCGGATTTATAGAAGTTCCAGATAAGTTACAATCTTAGAATGTATGTTATAAGTCTAGTAGTCTCTTTTTCGAAATGTTTTTCAAATAATCTATGTTTTCAAAATGATATTTTTCAAAACATCCCTTTTCATTTCTAACCATACATATTGTTTATATATTTTATGTTTATAAGTTGACGAATTTCTTCGTAATTTTTTCTTAATAGTTTTATATTATTATATTTAATGTTTTATATTAAATATTTTAAGAATTACTAGTAAAATTTTAGTATGATTAAAATATATAATAACTATGTTCAAATGATTTTAAAAAAAATTCATAATATTCTATAAAGAAATGTGTTTTCAAAATGATACCACTAAATTAATTTTCAAATTTTGTAAGGGATATGTCAACATATCCTAGTAATGCATGTCGACATGCTAGCCAATGTTTTGAAAAATGAATTTTCGATAGAAGTACCTATTCGTCGCAACCTTTTGTGAGTTGACATGATTATTAAACCATAATAAATTCGAAAGTTCCTAAAAAAAATTCATTTATATCCTCCATTATGTCTTCTCTTTTTATTCTTTGTTTTTCTAAGAAAATCTTAACCATACTCTTTTGAATTTCAACTAGAACTAGATTCGCTCTTCTCGTATTTTGATTCTTTACTCATCGAGCTCTCAAAGTGCAAATTCAAAGTTATAGGAGCGATTTTAGTGAAAGATCAAAATTTATGACTCTATAACTCTTTCTAATGAAAAATCTCTATCTATAAGGATGCGGTGGTAGTTCATAAAGCCATTGGGTGTTGTTGAGCTAGAAATCAATTGGGTAAGCTTAATTGCCCTTGAAACCAAAGCGACTCTACTAAGAGGTCAAAATTGTGGAGGGTGTCTCTCGTAGACTTAAAACCGAAATTGTATTTGAATTTCTTGTTGGAAAATAAAATAGTATACGGTTTGCATTGGACTTGATGTAGGATAAATACAAGCTAGTATAGAATCACAGTATGTTTTTTCTTTTTACTGCACTTACTTTTATCTGCATTTTGATTCTATGATTGTTAATAACATCAAATAAGTATGATTCTGTTAAAAGGTTAAAAATATTCAAATAATTAAGCAAACATTATTCACCCCTCTCTAGAGTTAATATTAGCCTTTAGATCTATATTTTGCATTCTCACATTTGTTATTAGAGCAAGGTTTTTTAAAATACTCATAATCTGGTTTTTGAAAACTTTTAAAATGGAAGCCAATACTATTATCTAGAAAAGTTAGTAATATAGTTAATAATTCATTTGCAGAAGGCCAATCTACTGCCAGATCACCACTTTTTAATGGTAGTAATTACACACATTGGTCGTGTGGAAAGAAAAATTATTTGCAGTCAATAGGATCATACTCTTGGAATATCGCACAAATTGAGTACACTGAACCCAAGACAAATTTTGTATACTGGGCTACTAACCAAAAAGAAGTTGCATAAAGTAACATTAAGATCATGGATATATTATTTTGTTTACTAAATAGAAATGAATTTAATGGAAGTCTATTTGTAGGTCTACATTAGAAATTTGGAGAACTTTCCAAGTTGCACACGAAGGCATAAGTAAAGTTAAATAAACTAAGATTTTAATGTTAGTAAGTCGGTTTCAGTTATAATGAGTCCGAATAAGTCAAAATTTGACATGTATAGTAGATTTCAAGATATAGTACGTTCACTTATTGCATTGGGTAACAAATTTTCTAAGAAGATCAAGATAGAAAAAATAATCACTTAATCCTGGGTGAAATGAAAGGACTCTAGCAATTGAAGAGGCTATTGAAATTAATACTCTAAAGACTAAAGATTTAATTGACAGTTTAACAATTTTTGAAGCACAGACGTGGGCAAAAGAGAAAGAAAAATAATAGAGTGGAAATTTATATCCTTTAATGTGATAAAAGACAAATCAGATTCAAAAAGTGAAGACGTTGAAGAAATTGTGTTTATAACAAGGAGTTTCCGTAAATTTATGAAATGTGCAAGGAGGGATGATTTCAAAATAAAGAATAACAAAGATTCAAGAGACTGAAGTGGAATTTAAAATGATACTAGATGTTACAACTATGATGAACTAGACACATAAAACGACACTGCTCATATCCGCATAAAAAGAAAATGACAAAAATACAAATTCATTTAGAAAATGGAAAAGAGCATATACTGTGACAGTAAATGATTCAGATATATTTTCAAGTGATAATGATTCGAATAGGAAAATTCCAACATGTGCTGCACAGTAATTCATGGTATAAACAAAAGTCAAAATTGGGTCTAAAATAGGTACACATTTAAATTGTTTATTTTGGATTTTGTTACTTTGATTTTTTTTGGTTGCTTTGATTTATAGATGTATTGTTTGTCTTAAATTTTGAATTAATCAATTGATTATTTTTTTGAAACTCTATTTAAATAGTATTATAATCATTTAATTTTTAAATCAATCAAGTAATACTATTTTTTTTTGAAATTTGTTAAATTACTTTGTTAGGCACACAAGCCTTAGAAGAAGTTGATTCATCACATGCGATACACAATGTAACATACATTAAAATACAAACTGGCTTAAACTAATACATTCCATTAATAAAGCGAGAGTGAATCACTTCGTCTCCCCGAATTCTCGACTAATCAATTCATGGCGGCTACAGAGGGTTACTACTTATTTCTGGAACTTTGACCATCGCTTCCATCAGAGTTAGTTCATCTATCTTAACAGTGATGGGTTCCAAGCTATCGGGAAGCAAATTGCGGTTAATTCTTCGAGTACTCCATTTTATCTCCTCTATGGCAATCTTACCGATGGCACTTCCTTTTCTTTGTTTCCCTTTGAAAATTCTACCATTTCTCTCCTTCCAAATTGCACTTGTGATAACTACTACAACGATGATATTCAGTTTGGACATCAAATCTTTGCTACTGTAATTTCTGGCCAGGTACGGAATCTGTTCCTTAAGACTAATGCTATATATTGATAATTTAAACATGGATAAATAGTTCTAAGAACAATTGATGAGTAATCGCATCCAAAAAACAAATGTTCATGACTTTCTTTGCTTAGTTACACAAAACGCATAACTTATCATGAGATATCCCCCAAGACAAGATCCTGTCTCTATAGGTAGACGATGCAACATTGCTTTATAAGCTAGGAATGAATTTTTGGGATAGTTAGATATATCCCAAATAATTCGACTCTGGTCAAGTTGTTGGTGATGCATACAAATTGAATTCCATGCTAATTTTGTAGAAAATTTACTATCAAAATGATTCCAACTCAAAATGTCATTATTTCTCTGTGAGTATAAAGTCATACCCTCAATAATCTGTTTATGTTCTCTACCACAAGGGAGATATTGACACTTCAAACTTTGGTTTTCGACAATTGTGTCTGTGACGGCCCGCCCCGCACCAATCGGCATTTCCTCCTAAAGTGCGCTGTACACATGCCCGACTAGCCCGTAACGGTCGCCAAAGAAAGGAAAGAAGAGAATAAACTAATCAAGAACCTGTAGAATGTCTCATAGCACAGGGAATAAAATATAATAATAACATACTTGACATGAAACAGGTGAGACAGCGCATAAGCTGAAGCTAAACATCATGGCAGCGGAAAATCCAAATACAGCTTATGTTCCACATTATCATTATTACAACTTTAAAACTGTCTCTAAAGCAAAAGAAAGGAAGGGTGCACTACAAATGCCCAAAGTAGTGACCAACATCGACACAGGGAGAATATCTATATATATCATACGTGGAAGCCTCCTACTCGTCTCCGGTACAACTACTCGTGCATCACCAGTTAACGTGTCTCTAGTCTGCTCGTGAGAGCACGCAGCGTAATAAGAAGAGACATAAAACTCTTGGTCTGACAAAAGTCTGGTATGAGCGATAAGCAGCAAAACAGACAATAATAGGTATACTAAACCATACCTAAACCTGGACCTGCAACCAAAGAGTTAGCACTACATACTGTACAATACTCTAAAGTGCCACTAACACATGGTATAAAGAATACGGAGGTAGGGTGTGCATGTCATAGTGATGGCAAACAAATCAAACATAGCAACCATCCACACATCTCTTACTCAGTGCGTAAAGCATACGATGTCCACTACTTCGATCACTAGACCCATCAAGGTAATGGCAGAGTTCGGCTTGTACAACTACTGCTACCACCAAGCTTACCTCATGGGATCATGACCAAACCTTTTCAAATGACCCCACTTCATTGGTCTATAGCCCACTAGTCGTACCTAGGCCACTGTGGCCCTGAATCCGTCCACATACCTTCCATGCACAGTGATCCAAAGTCATAGACATCGACAACCCCTTAGCACACGTCCTGCAGCAAAGCCCAACTCATGGTTCCCAACTGGATCTTGAGTACAAACTTCCCACTTGGACTACCTTTGCATCTCGGGTTTTGGTCTTCTCCTCCGGATCGGTCTTTATTTGGTTCGCAACCCATGCCTCGCATTCAAACTTCTAAGTTTGGTTTGTGGCCATCATCTTCCTTTGGATCGGTTCAAGCTACCTGCATCAGATCGGGTCATGGTGCCCAAGCTTCAGATCTTGACATCATGCTCCAGTTCAGTTCATAGGTGGTCCCTGCTCCCGGTCGGGTCGTGCCTTCTGGTCGGGTCGGGTCGCTGCACCTGCTCGTGGCTCCTTCACTGGTGATGCCTCAGTTCAGTCCTCCTCTTCAGGCATCAGCTCGTGGCGTGCTTTCCCAAGCGGTTCGTGGAAGGGCGGAGCAGCTCGTGGAGGTGGTCACGATCGGGTCGAATCGTGGAAGGGAGGGGCGATCAGATCCGATCCTCTGCATATTTCCTGCAACTTTCCAGCAACTGTTTTACGCCATACGACGGCGTTTTCGACCATTCTAACTTTTCTAATTAATCACAAAGCATACCATACAGTCTTAGCAACATATAGAACTGACCACAAACACCAAAACAACAACTTGATAGGTTAAAACGGATCAAACATAGCCAAAACCTCACATTTTCCCTTAAGCATTTTTAAGCAAATCTAATGATAGGATTAGCAAAATTTAACCAAATTAACCCAAACTTATAACAGAGGTCTAAAACATCATTTCGAATTTTATAAATATTTTTCCAGAATTTATTAATGTATAAATTCGCTAATTAACACTAATTACCCTTAATTAACCGTAATTAGTGGGAAACTTTGCAAATCACTCACCTTGGCCACAAATAAAATACCAAATCTGAAGTATTCTCTGTTTGGATCAAATTTCAATGCCTAGCAGCAACTCCAACTCTGATTTGGTGCTATTTCTCCTTGGTTTGATGTTGCTAAGCTTAATCCTTGATTAGAAGATGATTTGGAGGCGTTTTAGAGGTTGGAGGCCATTACTAGGGTTCCAAGAATGAAAGCAGCGGCTGAAAAAGTGTCTAAAGAAATGTTTTCTAACCCTAATCTGCCCCTATATACCCCTAATCCCGAAATACCCCAATGGGCCTAGCTGTTAATCACCCAGTTAAGCCCAATTAAGCTGTTTTTCACCATCTGAAACTTGTTTCAGCCATATCTCCCAAACGGTAAGTCCGTTTGGCTAATGTGACCACTCTACGGAATTGTAAATCATCATCCGGATCCAATGGAAGTGGTTTCAGGTCAAAATTCCTTTGCATTCAAAAATTATAGCCAAAACAAAATCATCTAAGGGCAAAACGACAATTTAAAAATCGGCAAAAATCATGAATATGGGAAATGACCCCAATAGTCGTCTCCCAAAGTTACATGACCATACGACTTCACATGTGAAAGAAACAAATATACGATCCTTCATTGCGTAGAATACGGGTCGTTACACTCTCTCCCCTTAAGAAAATTCATCCTCGAAATTCATTAACCCAAAACATACAAAGGATCCTGCATGCCTACCAATCATATACAACAATCAACGATACAAAACAAATAAAACAAACCTATCCTAGCATGCGGAAAAACTAAATCGAAACTGAAATCTTACCAGGCGAAGAGTTCAGGATACGTCTTCCTAATGCTCTACTCTGTCTCCCAAGTACAGTCATTCTCATCCTCGCCCCACTAAACTTTGACTAATTTCACCGCCTTCCTTCAAAGTTGCTTCGTATCGTTCCCAACAATACGCATAGGCCTACGGTTCCCAACCGCCTCGGGTTCAACCTCGATATCATCCAACTGATCAGGTAAAATAGTCACATTAGGGTCGTGCACGAATTTCGTTAACTGGGAAACATGAAATACGTTGTGAACTCCTGCCATCCTCTCTGGTAATTCAACTTTGTATACCAAATTCCCAATTAGCTCAAGAACTGGGAATTGACCAACAAATCTGGGTGCTAACTTGCCTCTCCTGCCAAATCGTATCACGCTTTTCAACAGTGAAATCTTGACAAACACCAAGTCGCCAATGGAGAACTTTAATTCTCTCCTCTTATCAGCATAACTTTTCTGCCTATCTTGGGCACCTTCATTCGCTGTTGGACAACCTTAATCTTAGCTAAAGTTTCTCTTATCTCATCTAGTCCAAGCACAAACTTCTCAATAGTTTCTAACCAACATGACAGTGAGTTGCACGGTCTTCCGTACAAAGCTTCAAATGGAGCCATACCAATATTGAATTGATAAATATTATTATATACAAACTCTACTAGATGCAAATGGTTATCCCGTGATCCACCAAAATCCAATACACAAGCTCTCAAGAGGTCTTCTAATATATGATTCACCCTCTCTGTTTTACCGTCGGTTTGAGGATGATAAGCGGTACTGAGATGTAATTTTGATCCTAATGCCTCTTGTAAGCTCTTCCAAAATCCACTAGTGAACAATGGATCTCGGTCACTCCCAATGCCTTTGGGTATTCCATGAAATCTCACTACCCACTTTACATATAGTTCAGCTAACTTAGTTGTCGTCCTGTTTGACTTGACGGGTATAAACCTTGCACTCTTAGTCAATCGGTCCAAAATCACCCAAATGCTATCATGGCCCGATCTAGTCCTTGGTAACCCATCAATGAAATCCATCGAGACTTGTTCCCATTTCCATTTTGGAATCTCCAATGGTTGTAACAAACCACTAGGCTTCTTTTGCTCAGCTTTAACCAGCTGGCAATTCATGCATTTGGATTTAAACTTCCCAATGTCTCTTTTCACCCCTTCCCAGTAGTTGGTCTGCTTCATGTCTTGATACATCTTGTTACCACCGGGATGTATATTCAGTTTTGAGTGATGACATTCTCTAAGCACTTCATCTCTCAATCCATTGACATTTGGTACAACTTTTCTTCCATTCTGCCTAAGCCATCCATCTTGATCAAGCCCATACTTGTTCATCTCTTCTTCAATTCTCATCTCTAACTTTGAGATGATTTCCGATAGGTTATGATCGTTCCTCTGACAGGAACCAATCCGCTCAATCAAAGTGGGTCTGATCGTCAAACTTGCTAACATTTCTGGATCCAATTCGCACTTTGGTCTGAAATCATACCCTGCAATGTACTCCAGTTGCCTCCATTCTAGAAACATAGCCCCTGGACTGGCATGTCTTCTACTCAATGCATCAGCCACCACATTGCCCTTTCCTGGTGTATATGCGATGTCGAAATCATAGAAAGCTAAGAATTCTAACCATCTTTGCTGTCGGATATTTAGATCCTTTTGAGAGAAAAGATACTTTAGTGACTTATGATTAGTAAACAACTCGAATCTTTCTCCCAAGAGATAATTTCTCCACATCTTCAATGCGAACACGATCGCTGCTAATTCCAAATCATGGGTAGGGTATCTTCTCTCGTGTGTTTTCAATTGCCGACTTGCATAAGCTACAACCCTACCTCCTTGCATCAATACAGCACCTAGTTCGGTACCATATGCATCTGTGTATACCGTCATCTCTTCATTCCCCTTAGGAATGACTAACACTGGTGTACATGTCAACTTTTCCTTTAGAATCTTGAATGCATTTTCGCACCTTTCGTCCCAGACAAAGGCTTGATTCTTCTTGGTCAACTGAGTCAACGGTGCTGCTATCTTGGAGAAGTCTTGGATAAACTTGCAATAATATCCAGCTAATCCCAAGAAACTTCTTATGTCCGTTGCATTCTTGGGCATAGACCAATGTTGTACCGTAGCCACCTTCGCAGGGTCCACGACGATACCATTTTCTGAAACGACATGGCCCAAGAATCTCACTTTCCTTCTCCAGAAGTGACACTTAGAAAACTTTGCTTTCAATTGGTTTTTTCTCAACACCTCCATCACTATCCTAAAATGTTCCTTGTGTTCTTCCTCTGTCCTCGAATAAACAAGTATATCGTCCATGAACACAAGAACAAACTTATTCAACTGATCTCTGAATACCCTATTCATAAGATCCACAAAATATGTTGGTGCATTGGTCAGCCCGAATGGCATGACCAACCACTCATAAAATCTAGATGGCGTTCGAAAGGTCGTTTTAGCTATACTCTCAACTTCCACTCTAAGCTGATGAAAACCTGTCGCGAGACCCAACTGGGTGAACACTCTCGCGCCACTCAACTGATCAAACGAATCATCTATCCATGGTAAAGGATACTTATTCTTCCTCGTCACCTTATTCAACTCGCGGTAGTCTACACACAATCGAAGGGAACCATCTTCCTTGGTAGCAAACACAACTGGTGCTCCCCACTCAGAAACACTTCTTCTGATATATCCCTTCTTCAAAAGATCGCTTACTTGCACCCCGAGCTCTCGCTGCTCCCTTTGTGCCATACGACGAAGTGGCATCACTATAGGTCTGGCATCTTTCACTAAATCAATACGAAACTCAATCTCTCGGTGTGGTGAATGCCCGATCAGTTCCTCGAAGACGTCCGGATACTGGCCAACCACAGGCAAACCTGACAACTCATCATGCGGGATGTCGAGGGAATTTAGAAAACTAGCCATTACCCCATCACTAGGTAGACCACCAAACACTACCCTCCGCACATCATCCGCTCTAGCTGTCACCTAAAAGCCCTCACAGTCTACCACCACCACGTATTTTTAGAGCCAATCGACTCCCAAAATAATGCCAAACCCAGTAAAGCCCAAAACAAAGCAATCAAAACAAACATGCATCCATGACTCGATAAGACCGCATTACAACAAATCATGCTAAGGCTAGTCGAACCACCAATCGGGTTCGTCAATACTAAAGGTCTATCGACAATCTCGGGCTCCAATCCCCAACTATCTACCAGGTCACTAGATATGAAAGAATTGGAAGCTCCGGTATCAAACAAAACTCTAACATAAACATCATAAACAGAAAGCATACCTTGAATAATGACATTCTTTCCCTTCTCCGCCGCAGTTGGGGCATTCGACGAAGAAGGAATAGCATTAACGGCATATGCTTTCACCATCTGCTTTTCTTTGGGGGTTGCGGACACTTGTCCTTGTGATGTCCCACTTGGCCACAGTTGAAGCACTTCCTATCCGATGGCTTGGCCCTACAAATAATAGTATAATGGCCCTTCTTACCACAGCTGAAGCACTCAACATCTTGCTTATTCTTTTTCTTCTGGCCATCCTTGGTCTGATTCTGCATTCTCTTATTCTGAGAACCATTCTTGCCTCCACCGCTTGCTTGCGGTCTTGGTTCCTTTGCAGTTGTGACCTCAGTCTTCGACTTAGGGTAAAGACTTTCTGATCTTAAAGCTTTCCCCACAATCGATTCAAACGTCTCATCGATGTGGTTAATAATCCTTTCTCCCAAGTATCCATCCAAGCCAGTTATGAACTTCTCGTTCTTCTTCTCGGTAGTATCTATTAGGGCTAACGCATATTTCGACAAAGTGTCGAATTCGGCAATATACTCCGATACAGCTCTGCCATTCTGCTCGAGTTCCAAGAATTTCTTAAACAGCACTGACTTCTGAGCAGCTGGAATGAACTTATCGCTAAAGCGAGCCTTAAACTGATCCCAGGTAACATGATCCTCGGGAGTAGCTGCCTTTATAGCATTCCACCAATTCGTTGCCCGTCCTTGCAGATGACGGGATGCTAGCCTTTTCTTCATCTCATCCTCTATACCCAATTCTTCGAAGATACGCTCGCAGTTATCCAACCAATCCTGAACATCCTTAGCCGACTCCGTTCCGTGGAACGGCTTCCCACCAAGACTAGTATAATCCTTATTCAACTTGGCGAAATCGGCACTAGGCGCCTGCCCTATTGGACCACCTCCATTAGCAGCATTGGGAGCTGCCCTCTGCACATCCCTAAGCATCTCCCTCATGAGGTCAGTAAACATTGTCCTCATCTCAGTAGCATTCCCATTATTGGCTCCTCTACCGGTACCCCTTGCATACCGGCTCATCGTTTAATCTGCACAGAGAAAACGATTAACCATCTCCATAGTGGTGCCAATGCAGTGCGACTTCATCCTTAGCTATACTAATAATATATATATAGCTTTTGAAAACCAAAATAATCACAAATACGCGCTTTCATATACGTATTATCTCTCCCTGGTGTCTTTCCCTAGGTTAACTACGAAACCTAGAGCTTTGATACCAAGTGTGACGGCCCGCCCCACACCAGTCGGCATTTCCTCCGAAAGTGCGTTGTGCACATGCCTGACTAGGTGGGAACGGTCGCCAAAGAAAGGAAAGAAGAGAATGAACTAATCAAGAACCTGTAGAATGTCTCACAGCACAAAGAATAAAATATAATAATAACATACTTGACATAAAACAGGTGATACAGTGCATAAGATGAAACTAAACATCATGGCAGCAGAAAATCCAAATACAGCTTATGTTCTACATCATCATTATTACAACTTTAAAACTGTCTCTAAAGCAAAAGAAAGGAAGGGTGCACTACTAATGCCCAAAGTAGTGACTAACAGCGACACAAGGAGAATATCTATATATATCATATGTGGAAGCCACCTGCTCGTCTCCGGTACAACTACTCGTGCATCACCAGCTAACCAGTCTCTAGTCTGCTCGTGAGAGCAAGCAGAGTAATAAGAAGAGACATAAAACTCTAGGTCAGACAAAAGTCTGGTATGAGCGATAAGCAGCAAAACAGAATAATAACACGTATACTAAACCATACCTGAACCTGGACCTGCAACCAAAGAGTTAGCACTACATACTGTACAATACTCTAAGGTGCCACTAATACATGGTGTAAAGAATACGGTGGTGGGGTGTGCATGTCATAGTGATGGAAAACAAATCAAACATAGCAACCATCCTCACATCTCTCACTCAGTGCGTAAAGCATACGATGTCCACTACTTCGATCACTAGACCCATTGAGGTAATGGCGGAGTTCGGCTTGTACAACTACTGCTACCACCAAGCTTATCCCATGGGATCATGACCAAACCTTTTCAAATTACCCCACTTCATTAGTCTATAGCCCACTAGTCGTACCTAGGCCATAGTGGCCCAAAATGCGTCCACGTACCTCCCATACATAGTGATCCAAAGTCATAGACATCGACAACCCCTTAGCACACGTCCCGCAGCAAAGCCCATCTCATGAAGTTAAATCGTTGGTTCCCAACTGGATCCTGAGTACAAACTTCCCACTTGCACTACCTTTGCATCTCGGGTTTTGGTCTTCTCCTCCAGATCGGTCTTCATTTGGTTCGCAACCCATGCCTCGCATTCAAACTTCTAAGTTCGGTTCGTGGTCATCATCCTCCTTTGGATCGGTTCGAGCTACCTGCATCGGATCGGGTCGTGGTGTCCAAGCTTCAGATCGTGACATCATGCTCCAGTTCAGTTCATAGGTGGTCCCTGCTCTGGGTCAGGTCGTGCCTTTTGATCCGGTCGGGTCGATGCACCTGCTCGTGGATTCTTCATTCGTGGCGCCTCAGGTCAGTCCTCCTCTTCATGCATCTGCTCATGGCGTGCTTTCCCAGGCGGTTCGTGGAAGGGTGGAGCAGCTCGTGGGGGTGGTCACGATCGGCTCGGATCGTGGAAGGGAGTGGCGATCCGATCCGGTCCTCTGCATATTTCCTGCAACTTTCCAGCGACTGTTTTACACCATACAGCGACGTTTTCGACCATTCTAACTTTTCTAATTAATCACAAAGCATGCCATACAGTCATAGCAACATATAGAACTGACCACAAACACCAAAACAATAACTTGATAGGTTAAAACGGAACAAACATAGCCAAAACCCCATATTTTCCCTTAAGCATTTTTAAGCAAATCTAATGATAGGATTAGCAAAACTTAATCAAATTAACCCAAACTTCTTAAAGTGGTGTAAAACATCATTTCGAATTTTATAAATATTTTTCCAGAATTTATTAATGTATAAATTCGCTAATCAACACTAATTAACCCTAATTAACCGTAATTAGTGAGAAACTTTGCAAATCACTCACCTTGGCCATAAATAAAATACCAAATCTAAAGTACTCTCTGTTTAGGTCAAATTTCAATGCCTAGCAGCAGCTCAAACTCTGATTTGGTGCTATTTCTCCTTGATTTGATGTTGCTAAGCTTAATCCTTGATTAGAAGATGATTTGGAGGCGTTGTAGAGGTTGGAGGCCATTACTAGGGTTCCAAGAATGAAAGTGGCGGCTGAAAAAGTGTCTAAAGAAATGTTTTCTAACCCTAATCATCCCCTATATACCCCTAATCCCGAAATACCCCAATGGGCCTAGCTGTTAATCATCCGGTTAAGCCCAATTAAGCTGTTTTTCACCATCTGAAACTTCTTTCAGCATATCTCCCAAACGGTGAGTCCGTTTGGCTATTGTGACCATTCTACGGAATTGTAAACCATCATCCGGATCCAATAGAATTGGTTTCAGGTCAAAATTCATTTCCAGTCAAAAGTTATGTCCAAAACAGGACCAGCTAGGGGCAAAACGGTCATTTAAAAATCGGCAAACACCATGAATATGGGAATGACCCCAATAGTCTTCTCCCAAAGTTACATGACCATACGACTTCACACGTGAAAGAAACAAATATTCTACGATCCTTCGTTATGTAGAATGTGGGTCGTTACAGTGTCCATAGTTTTTTCGGGTAGCCCAAAAGCCGAATAAGTATCCCATCCAACAATGTCGACAAGAGCTTTGCCATCAATCCACAGATCTTGCCATAAGTTAGTATCCATTCCATTCGCAATTTCTCTTGTACAATTAGCAGCTACTGTGTCTCTCATTCTTAAGATTGCCTTCCGTGTGGATGAAGCATTGATGTCAATAGGCATATGCCAAAATTTGCCTTTTATATATCTCTGTCTCATCCAACGCGCCCAAATGCCATCTGATGTTATGATTTTCCATCCCTGTTTAAGGGTAAATACGTCTCTCATCTCTCTTAGATTTCTTAAACCAACACCACCTTTTTCTTTTGGTCTACACAGATTAGAATATTTTTTCTTGCGCATCCCCCCTCTCCAAATAAAATCATTACATGCTTTTTCTATCTTGTCTATAGATGCCATAGGAATTTGAAATGTTTAAAGCCAATAATTAACTTTAGCTTGAATCATAGTATGAACCAATTCAATCCGACCAGCGAATGTCAGAAGTTTGGAACTCCATCCCTGCAGTTTACCTTTGATTTTGTCTATCAAAACAACACACTCTCTATCCGTAATCTTATTAGTCGACAAAGGTAATCCAAGGTATTTAACTGGAAGTACCCCTTCAGAATCACCCAAAATCTCCAGAATTCTATCTCTTCCATCACAAAATTTGTTAAATTAGCATTTAGACTTGTTCTCACTTAACTTCATACCAAAACTCTTCTCTAATAAGTGAAATTTGTCTTTAATAGTTCTTGCAGTGATTTTATTTGATTTAATGCATATTATCGGGTCGTCTGCATATAGAAGGTGGCTAATCCTAGGTTGGAAATTGTACACCATTTGAATTTGTCTTTTGTGCTCTGCTAATTCCATCTAGAGAGAAAAATACTCCATAACTACTGCGAAAAGGTAAGGAGAGAGTGGATCTCCTTGTCTAATACCACAATTAGAACCAATTTGACCTTTAGGAACGCCATTAATCATTAAAGAAAATGTAGGAGTATTAACGCATTCACCAATCAAATTAACAATCTTTTTAGGAAGACCCATACATCTTAACATAGAATAATGAAATGAAGATTAATTTTATCATAAGCTTTGTGAAGATCAACTTTCATACAAAATTTATTTGCACCTGTTTTGTTGAAGTTTCTAATAAGTTTATATGCCAACAACGAGTTTTCAGAAATGCTCCTCCCTTTTATGAATGCACTCTTACATTCTACAATGATGTCTAATAATATCTGCTTCATTCTACTGCAAATGACTTTACTTAGAATCTCGCACACCACATTACCACAAGTTAACGGTTGATACTCTTTAGGTCTAGAAGGATTTTATACTTTTGGGATTAAGCAGATTAAAGTGTGATTAATCTTTTTGATGATTTTTCCAATATCAAAAGCTTCTGGTATCGTCATGCAAATATTTTTTTCAGGTCTTGCCAGTGTACTTTGTAGAACATATTAGTTCAGTCCATCAGGGCCTGGACTAGAATCGACACTAATGGAGGAGATTACAGCCTAAATTTCGTCGAGACTGACGTGGCTACACAACATCCTCCTACCAATGGCATTAACCTTTCTCCTACATTCAACAATAGGTAAACTAGATTTACAAACACCATTATATAGTGTAGAAAAATATTCAATGGCATCATTTTCAAGATTATCAACATTAAAACTATTAGATCCACTAAAATCAATAGACCGATGACATCTATTATTGTGAGACTGAACATACATCTTAGAATAAAAAAATTGGTTCATTCATCTCCTCTAGCAATTCCTTTTTTTTTTTTTTTGCTTTTTGTTTGGGCTCCAGAGATTTGTTTTTGAGGGCTTCCTTAAGTTTTCTTTGAGAATCAGTGTAAAACTTCCATACTTCATTAGAGTTATCCCCAGCATCAATCTTCTGCAAATAGTTTTCACATTCATTTTGTAATTAATTGATAGTGCCATTGTCTTTAAGTCTGCAACTGTTCCATCCTTTAAGATAATTTTTAGCAAACTTTAGAAGTTTAATTAGCCTGCAACCAGCACAACCAGGCTTAATGTGACAATGACTGAACTTCATTACATCCCCATAGCCTTCAATTAGACGCCAAATGTTAGCATAACGAAAAGGCTTCCCTTTATTTGACTTAGGATTTTTAGAAATTTGGATATGAATCGGACTATGATCGCTAGTAAAAGTTGACAAAATGATCACTTAAAGGTCTTGAAATTTGTTGATACAATCACCACTGACTAATACCCTGTCAGTTTTACAAGATATCTTCTTTTCTTCACCACTTTTCCATTATATTTCAGACCAGAGTGTATTGGTTCAAGCAATCCTGCTCCAATCACGCAATTGGTGAACTCGGTAAGTTGAGCTACTTTTAATTGTTGTCCACCTTATTTGTCTTTTTTTGTTTAAAACTGCATTAAAATTTCCTATTACAAGCCATGGACCATTGATACTATTCGCAATATTTTTAATTTTGTCCCATAATTTACTGTGATCACTTGCAAAATATAATGTAAAAGTTAAATATTAGTATTTATAGTTTATTTACTATAAAAAAATAAATAAGTAGTAGTGTAAATAAACAAATAAATAAATAGGAAAAGACAAATTTTCTTCATAAGAATACATATGTCGACATATCATATTCATACACGTTGACATAACTGGAAAGCTTTAGAAATTAAAAAATTTAATTTCCCATGACCTCTTCACTAAGCCCTATGTCATTAAAAGACACCTTTTTGACCAGAACACATGACCATTGATCATCTATTTTTTATATTTGTATCTCTTTATTCACTTCATCTTTCGTTTTCTTTTTTCAAACTTTGTTTAAAAACTTACTGTAACAGCCCCATTTTTCAGAATAAACAAAATATACAACTAATTAATGAACAGAGAATTTTTTTTTTTGGAATTGTCAGAATCTAGTAAGAAACTTATAACATTGAGTTCTTGGCGATTTTCTGATTAATTTACATATACATAATATGTTTCGAATGTATTTCATACAAGAAAATTATTGACATTCAAAATTCTTTATCGGAAAAATAATTTTATGTGTAAACATATGTATATATTTTATTTATAATCATATGGGCACGAAAATTTCAAAAAATAATGCACATTTGAATTGGAATAACTGATGTACGTCATAAAAATAATTAAATCACAAAACAATGGGAATTAATTAACGTTAATAGGATAACGCCTAATCTAAATTAGAGAATTAGTTAAACATAAGATGAGCATGTCAAAACACATGTAAGAACTATAGGATTGAGCCTTAGATAGGTTGGGTCAACCTATAGTTCGACTTATGGGGTCTACGGTTCGACCGATAGATTTTAATAATTTTAGTTCTCTATAAATAAACTTGCAGGACTAGCTTTCAAACCCTTTTTTTGAATGGGTGTGGAAGCCCTACCACTTTTCCTACCCCTCCAATTCTTCAGAAATTTTGTATATTAGTTTTAGGCTTTTTGATTATAGAACGGAAGAAAAAATACTGTAGATCTAGGGAAGGGATGTCCAAAATAAGTCATCAATATGAGGTAAGTTTTACAAATCTAGTTTTCTAGTTTGTTTACTTTATTTGTTTAGATATAAATTTAGGAATCCATGCAATTCCAATTTGTGGATCCAAAAGGTTTACAAAAGGGAAGGCTACGGATAATAGAACTAGATCCTGGTGAGATGATTTAGATTATATACCAATTGGAGATTAATATATAGAGTATTAAATTGACGTTGACATACTTAGACAAAATTATGGTAGTTAGCTTATGCAAGTTCATTGTATGCAAACTGTAAACCTTAAGAAATTGTACGTACATAAAAATGGCATTCTTAATGGATAAAAGTTTAATAAAAATAAGTAATCTTGGGCTTAATAATTGTAGAGAAAGGCACAAGACTAAATGAGAAAATTTTACAGTGAAAATATCAAACTTACAAAATAGAATAAAAGGAAGTATAATATATAAATTTTTTGGAAATTAGTAATAGCTTAGTGTAATGACCCATATTTTATTGATTGGATATTTAAATATTTTATTTAGATATTGATCGTTAATTATTCAATTAAAGGCTCCAAAAGATGATTTTTCATAAATGTTTGAACGAGGCTCGAGACTAGCTCTGTTGGGTTCGTATGGTTCATTACGTTAAGAAAAATATAAGGATCACTATATTTTGAGATCGGGGGATTTTAGGTCAAAACCCTCTCAAAATATGCATAAAATCACCATTTCGAGCAACAATCTCGGATTACAATGAAATTAATGCCATCGGAACCATAACATTGTAGTGATGCACGTCGTCAAGTTTTGTAACATTTGGATGAACAATTTGGTCGTATGGGATTAAAACATGCATAAATTTCAAGTGGAGAATTTAAATGTAAAATAATATGATATTCAACTAAATAGCTACAGTAACCCATTCCATCTGACTCGTATTATTCTCCAAATCCCATTTTTACTATTCCAATAAAATCCATGGCCGCAATTCTTCTTTTCACTTCAAAATTAAATCCGATTGATTCACTCCATGAATATTCACGAAAACAAGTTTGTTCAACTCACCTTGATGCTCATCACCATCCCATACCCGTTTCCATGAGTGTGATTCATTTATGGGTTGTCATTTTTGTGACCGGGCCTAGGGTTAGAGGTTGTCGGTCAGAGGAGGAGAGGCAGGTCCATTAGCGATCGTCATTGAGTTGCTCATGAGATTTTGTATCAAGTCATGTGCTTCATTTTGGGTCCGAGCTAAATTAGGTGAGTGCGACATTTGGGAGTGTGAGAGCATGTACAGAGGTCGCGATTTTTAGATGCCAGCCGAGTTTGATGACATGGGGTTGGCGATGTCGCTTTCGCGAAGATGAGTTTATAGGAGAAGACGGATTCATTAATCGTTGACTGGATTGGGAGAACAACGGATTTGAAGTTTACTGTAATGGGTGTTGTTAATTGTGATTTGCACAGCTTGACATTAAGGGTGCATTTTCTTAATTAGGTAATTATCTAATTCAGTTAGATTAGTTTTAGTAATTAATCGTTAAAACCCATTAAGCTTATACATGTTGTATCTTGTACATATGATGTCAGATTTCGATGCTATTTCGTCCAATGGACTCATATTGACGAGCTCACATTTTAGAGGTCATTTGGAAAGGTTTGGCTAAGGTGAGTGATATTATCTCTCAGTGGACTTTATTTGTTCGTATAGTATAGATTTGACGTTTTAAAATGAATTCTGTTTATAAAAAGTATATTTAGGATTGTTGAACCTAGTAAATAATAAATAAAATATTAGAAAGCGATTTAGTGGATTTAAACTGATTATCACATATCTACGCGTTACGCGCTATAAATGCTAATTTTACTATATTGTTAGACATAGGTCATTTGGACACTTATTTCACCTTGATTGCTATAGATAGATTCTTTTTGACTTATCATTATTGTTATGGATGTTTGTCTGCTAGTTTAGGAATTTATACGATTATTGGTTGTATGGTTGAATTGTTTGCTTAGTTTAGATTAAAATGTCGTTCGTAGGTGACTTACTATTAGGAAATATTTCGTTCGTTAGAGTTTGGGGTGCCCATCGATCAAATGCATATGTTGGTGTATCTTGATTGTATGCACAATGGTAGTAAACTCGAACGGGTGAACTATATTTTCGAAGAAGATTCAGAGCGCAAGGTTAGACTCTACGACAGAGCAACATTGGGCCTCGACATCAGACCTGAAGAATTGGATGGAGCAAAGAATTCAAAGGGTAGGGCAGATCTCGGCTCGACCAATCTCGGATCATCTATATCGATCCGGATCCAGGTCGACCAAGTCTGAATCGACTATGTCGATATGGATATAGGTGACCAATTTGGATTGACTATGTCAGAAAGGATCAGGTTCGCCTAGGTCGAACCGAAGTTGGGCTGACACAGGGAAAGCGTAACAACCCGGATTTTTAGCCGTTTAATTTTGGATTTTTTTAAATGTTCAATTAGAAACATAAATGGAATTTTATATGGAATTTACCGATTTAATAAGCGGAATAAAATTTACTTTCAAACATATCAAATTATCATTATATGAAAACGTTAAATTAATCTGAGATCTGAATATCGAGTTTAAAAGCAAGTTAAATTTATAATTTGAAGCTATATAAAATCTATTTTGAATATATATACGATAATAATAATTTATTAACAATGGATTTGATTTTTTTAAATCGAGTTCTATTTTATCGATTTAATTTAACAAATTAGAATGACCAATTTTCAAATGAACTCGGATTACAATGAAACCAAATTTATAAAATCCATAATGGTTAATTATTGTAAGATTTCCAATTTCGAGTGAATCGAAATTATTATGTGAGTGTGTGCAATATAAATGCATTGCAATTTAAATTTTGAAACTAGAATAGGAGTTTTTCGAATTATCTCGGATTTTAATGAAACCAGTTCCATTGGGTCTAGAATATTAAATTACTATATGACTTCGAATTTCATTCCAATTAGATGATGTATGTGATTGTGCGAGCTTAAAATGTCGAGCATGAATATAATTGAATAAAATAATAAAATATCTACCAAATTAATACATCCTAAACTATCCTTTACCCTAAACTGAAGCGAACACTACACCTGCTACTATCTCTTATCGTTCCATTCGATTATTTAATTTAATTTCACAAACAATTAAGAATTAGTTGAAATCACCAACTATGAAGTTGTGGAGGGTGCTAAAGATAAGCTATTGGCAGAGTTTGAGGAAGGTGGCATTGGAGGTACGGCGGTGGCGTCACGAGGGTTGAGGTCGGCTCTGGTGGCTTTTGGCAGGTGCAGTGGTGATGTGAAGGCCATTGTGTCGAGTTGTTTTCTTGGGACCTAGGTGAATCAGGGAAGTCATGTTTCTTTCTGTAGGGAAGAGGTGTTAAGGGCTAATACATGGCTTATTTAATTGCTAATAAGGTAATTAAGAAAATAATGATGGTTGTTAAGAAGTTTTGTTAATTTCATTCAAGTTAAATATTTTAACGATTATAACTTTTCCATACATGAAGAAAATTCAACAAAACAAAGCACGTTGAATCGGATGAACGAACATTACACGATTGAGATGGTTTGGAATGATTTGGAGCCAATGGGATTTTTATATATTTTCATGTGCTTGTTTGAAACTATATAAATCAACCTAAAATCATCAATCAAAACGAAATGTGAGTTAACTCTCACGTTTCTGAAATATTATGATGTTGTAAAATTCATATAATTATCATTTATCGTCATTGGTATAAATTGGTTGTTTGGATGCTTTAAATGATTTTTGTTTGTTTGTTGATTGACGATATTTATATTTTTCGTCATTTAAATGAATTAGATTAGAAATTTTGTTTCATATGCATCTATTAAATGATATTATGAGACGTGATGCAGGGCATATAGGTTGGAGGAATTCAACAGGATTTCTCAAATATTCTATATGTTATTTGATTTCATATTGTTTATATATGAACTTTTTAACCCAAATAGCATTAAATTTGGTTCAAATGTTGATTTTTGTTTTGATTTCAAAGTTTGAGTTATTATTAATCAATAAACAGTATTGATTTAGGGATCGGCAGCAGATGGCCCAAAATTTAAGACATTGATTTGCCGTCAAGCGAATTGACTACTTTGAAGTTATAAAATTTATTTTTATAATTGAAGCAAAATTTTAACTTATATTGTTATATAAATTAGAAGTTTTATAAACAAATTGACATTCATAATTGGTTTTTATAAAATGTTTTATATAGCAAAATATTCTATATATAAGTAAGTTTTATACGCAAGAAGGTCAAAAAATTAACCTAAGGGTTAATAGTTTGGAACAATTGTTTTAAAAAAAAATTAAATGATATTATTAAATTAATTAAGTTATTTAGTGTATTGTCCTGTACTTTTACAGTTTAATAATTATTTAATTTAATTATTTAAATAGTGATTTAGAAATTTAAATGGTTATTTAATTAAATAATATCAAATAATTAATTAATACTTACAATATAATAATATATTATAATTTCGAAATAGTCGAAAATAGCTGAATTCACAATACGGTGTGAATTGGATCATATATAAGGTATAATTCAGCTTAGAATGGAATGAGAATAACGAATATATTATTGAACGACAGTTGAAAGTATAAATTATAATTTAATTATAATCGAGCCCGTAACATCGCGGCAATTCGTTATTTGGCGATTTGAACTTCAACTGAATACACATAATCTATTTTAAGTCGGATTTCTATGAAACAAGAAACGCTCGGATCTGTTGAACTATAATTTTCTAATGAAACAGAAAAATCAAGATTTTGGTCCTGTAGATTGTAAGTTATGTTCAAATCAAAATTTAAAATAGTCGCTATGGAATTCGTTTATATTTTATAACGATTTAATTATATTATAAAGAAATTTTAATATAAATCGAATAGCGATATAAACTGAAATATTGAGTTATAAATCCAGATATGTATATTTTGGAGCTATATGATATTATATTGTGAAAATATAAAATAATATTAATTTATTAATATTTAGTTTAATTACTTTTAAATATATTATATTTAAATGGGTTTATTTAAAGCTTTAAAAATAGCCATTTTTGCAAACGACCTCCGTTTTCGATGAATCTAATTTTGTTGAATCCGGAATATTTAATTATTGTTATATTTCAATTTTTGTGATTTTTGGAGTAGTATGTGGTTGTGCCGAATTTTAATGTGAAAAACAGTCGATATTTTGATGGTTGGAGTTCGACGAAACAAGTTTCATTGGGTCCGTAATGTCAATCTTTAGCTGCATGTCAATTTCCATGATTTTTGGATATTGTATGTGATCATAGGTATTTTTAGAAGACGAATAAATTAGAAAATGACTTAAATAAAATAAAAAAATAGAATAAAAAAAATAATATATCCTACTTATAGATACTCCTAACCATTTCTAACCCTAATGTTTCTTCATCTGGTAAAAACATGGTCGCCTCCAAGAGATAAAATTCCAACATAAAAACAAGCTTTGGAAAATCAAAACAAATCCAAATCAAATCAGAAAATTCAAAACTATATATATATATATATATATATATATATATATATATATGATCCTCATTCGATGCTCTTCGATCTGGTATCAGCGTTATTGGGCTCGGTGATGGTTTCAATCGGTCGAAATATGTACAGCATGGGTTTCGTAGACTTAGGTTTAAGGTTTTCGAGAGTTTGGAGCATCAAATTGAAGAACTAGTGTTGTATTGGTGTTTAGGGTGGAAAATGGCTTGTGTGTGCCGAATTTTGGGGTGTGCGGTGCATTTCTAGGTCACGGGTTCCTGTTGAGGGTATGGGTTTGGTCTGGAAACGCAAGAAGGAGGGGGAGCTCGAGTTTGGATTTATGGTAATGGAGATGAAGAGAGTTTGAAGAGAAGGAGAATAGAGGTGGTTTCATGTGATTTAATGGAGAAATGGAGGAGAGATGGGAGCTTGAAGCGGTGGAAATGGTGGAGGAATCGGTGGACCTACTGTATATTGGTTTGGAGGAGATGAATGACATGGGTTTGGGTTAGTTTGATGGGGTATTGGGTTGGAAATTATAAGGTGAAGGTCCATTTGTGTTTAAATCTAAGTTTTAATTCATTAAAATGTATACAAACTTGTAAACGTCATAACTTTGTCATATGAAATCGAAATTCAGCGAAACCGGTCACATTGGGATCTTATGGACATAGGCTTCACAATTAAACTGGTTTGGAGTGGTTTGGAGCTCATCTCAATTTATGGAAAAATAGAACGCCTGAGTCAAATCAATGGACGAATATCGTTATTTAACGATAACGAACCAAAGTGAGTAAAACTCACTAACTCTGTTTAAATTATATTTTTATAAATACAATCTAGTAATGATAAATGATGATTAATTTCTGTGTGATGATTGTTTGGTTGAATTGTTGTTTGATTGGTTGAAATTACAGTTAACGATATACACACATAACGTTAAACAAACATTTATTTTGTTCATCAGAATATATTATATTAAACTGGAATTGATATGAATTATACTCTGTAACATCTGTAAATGCAGGGAAACAGGTCGGAGTGATCCGACTGGATTCCTCAACATTTATTTCACTATTTTTCATGTATTGTTATATATGATGTGATATATAGTCTGATATTGATTACATATGTTTGACTGATATTGATCATTGTTGTATGGCATGTTAAACACCATAAGAAGTACTGAAATGTAAAAAGAGTATTTTATAGTGTATATTGAAAATAAAATATTTATTTTGAAAATAAATAGAATTATAAATGGAATATTTATTTAGAAAATAAATAGAATTATAAAAGGAATATTTATCTAGAAAATAAATAGAATTATAAAAGGAATATTTATCTAGAAAATAAATAGAATTATAAAAGGAACATTTATCTAGAAAATAAATAGAATTATAAAAGGAGTATTTATTTAGAAAATAAATAGAATTATAAAGGGAATATTTATTTAGAAAATAAATAGAATTATAAAAGGAATATTTATTTAGAAAATAAATAGAATTATAAAAGGAATATTTATTTAGAAAATAAATAGAATTATAAAAGGAATATTTATTTAGAAAATAAATAGATTTATAAAAGGAATATTTTAGAAATAAATAGATGTTTTAAAAAGAAATATTTCAGAAATAAATGGACATTTTTAAAAGGAATATTTCAGAAATAAATAGATTTGATAAAAAGAACATTTATAAAATGAATATATTTTATATAGGGAAACATTTATAAAACGAATAGATTTTATAAAAGGAAACAATTGTACATTGAATAGAATTTTATAAAAGGAATTATTTATAAAATTGAATAGAATTATAAAAGGGAATTGACAAGATATAAAGAACTATATGAGATGAATTTAAAATAAATAGAAATCTATTTTAACAGACAACTGGAGAAGATAGATTTATAAATAATGTTTTATAAATTAAATGAAATATTTATCACTCGACAAATGAAATATATAAATCCAAACCTATATACAAGCAGAAATCGGTTTTGACACCGACAGTTTTAAGTAGAATGTGAACTCAACATTTATAAAGTGAATTATAATTGAGATTTTAGCGTTAGAAAATAAAAGGAGATTTCATATGAGAAATTATATAAATAGAAGTACAAATAGAATTTGAAAATGGAATATTATTTTATATACGAAATCAAACGAAATGGAGTGTATAAAAGCAAACATTTTTTACATTCGATGTGAATGATGAAATTATGCAAATATTTTGCAAATAAACATATTTGTAAAGGAAATTGGATTTTTGAACAATAATTCAAACATAAATGAAATTCTGAATGATTAGAAATAAATAACTTGTTTAATAATAAAAACAAGTGGTTGGATTTATAAACGATGTTTATAAATGGTTTAAATTATAATTATTAGTGGACAATTGAGATTGCAAATTCAACAATGAATGAGAAAAATGGGAAACTGAAAGTTGTTTAAAAAGGAAACGGTGAAATCCATTTCGATATTCGAAATGTAAAAAGGATTAAATAAAATCTGCAAAGGTGTTTAATTAGCATTCGACTAGAAACTAATAGTTATAATCGAATATAAGTTATTCGAAGTGAATTAATCGAATCTAAGTTATTCGAAGTGAGTCACTCGAATGTAAGTCATTCGAAAGGTAATTTATTGAATATAGTTATTCGAAAAATAGTTAATCGAATATAAGTTATTCGAGAAGAGTTAATCGAATAGAGATTACTTGAAAGACAGTTACGCATCGAATTCAATTATATCGAATTCGGGAAAATAATATTTACTTTCCGATTTTTAAATCAAGAGTATATATTAATAAATTAGTGTTTGTTTAACTATTCGAATTAAGAAGTAAAAGTTATATTTTAAGTTAGATATTTCAGAAGTATAAATTATGACATTCTCGTTATAATAAATGTTTTTCAGAAAATAAATGGAATTGTAAACTGAAACCAAGAATTTGCGTAAGCAATGAGTATACAAATTAGAGTATTGAGCTTTATTTGTTGCAAGGTTAAGAACGTTGTTCAGTAAAGGCCTGATAGGTAATTATAACCCAACTTAATTGGCTTCGTGATTAACTAAGGAATAATTGAAGTTCGGTGAAGAAGATTGATTAAAGATACAACGAAGTAGTAAATGATTAATGGTTTGCGTGGGCGTAGGATTTTTATATAACAATCATTTGAAATACATATAAATGAGTTTTGGAAACGCTTTCCAAATATAATCAGAGAAGTTTCTAAGCATAGCAAATGAAATAATTGATGATAAAGAATACTAGAATGGTAGTGATACGTGGAAAAGAGATGGAAATGTTTTCCAATGATTAATAACGTATATTTTCTAAATTTAGAAAATAAGGAATGTTGAATATATGGAAATAGGAAATGAAAATGAATGAATTAATGAACTAAAGAGATAAATGTTAAATGATGATTGATCTATATAATTTCCATCTGGAAATAATATCGTTGTTCGCACACGTGTTTTTCTTTGATAGTTAAATCACCGACTATCGAAGTTTTAGTCCATTTTTACGTTGTCAATACGGAGAGACCGGGATCAGATTCATTATTTGAAAACCACTCTGTATGGACGTTAGCGTTGCGATCAAATATGATGAAGATAATTGAAGACGGAGTTGTGCAAGGGCTATCCTATTTACAAAATAGTGCCTTCGGGCAAATTTATATGGACGAGTGTCTGACAGAGTATATCTAAAGGATCGCGTAAGTTTATCTTTTCAAATGTAGTTAAGTTTGGTGGCGGAGGAATTCGTTTCTCTTAGCTGTATACCCGTAGTATGTTCGGCGAAATCAAATTGTGATTTGGCGGATATGACAATGTGACATTCAAAGTTAATGAAGACCAAAAGATACGTTATAACCTTTAGCCTCACAACCGGGAAATGGTATAAAATAGGGTAGGTCGCATGGTTAGTTGGGTCATACCCAAGCAGGGTGTATTGTCACCTGATCTAGAGAAATTCCTTTTGCTTCTTAAATCTATCGATGCTATCCCTTTCGGGAAATGGTTGCTGATCCCAACCATTGGTGATAATACATTCGGTACTCTCAAGCTAAGTGAGGGACCGCTCATGTTTAGCCTGGGATGCAAGATGTTCTTGTTGAACCCGGTGTATTTCTCTCTAGAGGTACACTATCGGAAGGTGGTCCCATGCCTTGCCAGTTGGAATCCATTATCCAAGAAGAGCCCACGGTTTTGATTGTATACTATATATGTAGAGCGTGAGATGCAAGCGTTCTGCTAGATTGATATTACTTGTATTTAGACATTATTATAATATCAGACGAATATTGATTTCAAAGAATGCTTTGGGTTATCGTAAGGTAAAAACCATCCGTGTTTATGTATGGATCAGTCTTACAATTATCCTTTCTTTTAAAAGGATTTTTAAAAGTTAAACCAAGTGGTTGGAGTTTACTCACACCAGTCCCATGTCTGACCTAGAGTTTATTTTTGTTTTGTTTTTCCCTAACCTCTTGGGGGCCCAAGTTTGTACGGGCAGTCATGTAGTTCAGGTATTTTCAGATATCATTGGAGGAGCTTGGAGCAGGAGGCTTCAGCGTTATCTAGTTATTGTTATTTTCCGCTGTGTTGTAAATGTTGTACTCTGATAATATTATTGTGCATATATATATATGTATTGTTTTATTTCAAAGTTATGTTATATTTTATTCGTTCCGCTGTGAGATTCGTGTTATTCTAATGTGTTGTGTGTTATTCTTCTTCTATTCTAATTTTCTTTCTTATCTATTCTCCCTCTCTAACTTCTTTCATTAACGTTCTGGAATGTTCGATGCCTGAATAATTGACATAGGTTTTGGGTGGATTTTATGGGTCAAAAATTCCAGTTCGTTACATTAAGTAATTGAAGAGGAAGTATTAATGGAAATCAATTAACAAGCTAACATAAGTATTCAAGTTGACTAGGTCAACTATTCCAATAGGAATTAGTTAATAGATTTATTTGTTACCAATTAATGTATTCAAAATAGTTTTAATGAACAATATTTTAAATTTAACGAGTGCTCATAAAATATTATCTTTTAACTAATAGTGTTTAAAAATATTTATCGAGTTGACGGTTGTTAATGAAATTAGTCATTATTTAATGTTTTTATTTAATTTTTCGTTAATAAAGAAGTAAACGACTTTTACTTTAGTAAACGATGAAGTTAATTATTATTTTTAATTAACTATAGTGATTACTTTTTAAATGAATTCATTTAAGATAGTAATCGAGTAAGTAATGAGATATAGTTAAATTCAGAAAGCGGTTTTATAAAGGGATTTTATAATAAATCCAAGTTTTATAAACAAAGTTTAGAAAAGAGGTTTAATACTCAGGCGATGATTTTATAATAAGCAGTTACTTAAGAATTGAATTAAGTAAAACAATTAAATTGGAAGGATAGTTGCAAATATGCAAGAATAAGATGCTTAATGGGTTTACGTAGAGAATTAGGTAAATGGGTTTGTTGTAATAAATCCAAGTTGGGTTTTATAATAGAATGTTAGGGATTGCGGAATGGATCGCTAAGGAAAAACAAACACTAGAGGGGGTGAATAGTGCTTGTGAGAATTCAAACAAAATCAAAAACTCATGTGAATAACAGAATGAATCAAACACTACAAACACAACTACAGATATAGATTCAAACATAGATGCTAAATAAACGAAAATAAAAAATGCAGAAAAGGAAAGAACACACCGAATTTTATACTAGTTCGGATTGCTCCTATGTCCAGTCCCGCACAACGCTAGATTGTGCAGAGTTTTATTACCAAGTCAATAGTCAAGTACAACCTCCTTGATTTCACGGCTACAAGGGATACCACCGATTCCTGCTTCCTTGATTTCATGGCTACAAGGAAAACATCGATTCCTACTTCCTTAATTTCTCGGCTACATGGAACACATCGATTCCTACTTCACTCAACCCAAGCAATTACAAACATCACTATAACTCTTCAATAGCACTTGGTTCAAAGAGAGATGAGAAGAGAGTGTAGAGAGAAGAAGTTCGATCAAAACGGAATTGAATTCGGTAGAGTATATGTGCAGAAATCATAAAAATGATAAAGAATAACTATATAATGAAAGAGAGTGAAAGTGGAGAAGAAGAGATGATTAAAAATTTGAATTCAATCCCTTTTTATAGTGTGTGAAAGGTTGTAGCGTTTCTGAAATGTTTCAAAACTTCCTTTCAAATTTAAATTTCTGACAGTTAAATGTCGACATAGTGTTTTATGTATGTCGACATACTCTAGTGTAAATTTGAATTTTAAACATTTTTTAAGTATTTTGATATAAATATGATTCTGGAAATTCTTGAATAAAAATATTGTGTTGTAAATTAATATTATAAAGTAGAAAAACATATGAAAGCATAAAATTAAACTATATATACATATTTATAAAATTATACGGTTTTAAGTTGTATAAAGTATAAAAACATAAATGCATAAAACTTAGGTTTGAAAAACAAAGATAAATAAAAAAGAAAATAGAAAAGTTAAAAAAAATAGAGAGAATTAAGGATAGAAAATATAATTTGAAAATCAAAATTTGAATATTGAACCTAGAGTTCTATTTAGAGTCTTACAAAATCTAGGCTCTATAACCATATTAATCTTGAACTCTTGAAACCTTGAATACTCACGAGTCTTGATATTTCTCTGAATTCAGAATCTTTATCATCTTTAAACTGTACAGTCTTCAGTAATATTTCCTGTGTATTAATTCCTGCATATGTACATATATATTCTATACAAAAATTGTTAGAATATATTTTATAATTAATGATAGTTGAAATAAGGTTGTTGTCATCAAAACTTCATTCTCCAACAGTCTCCCCTTTTTTGATGATGACAACCTTAGTTTATAAAATATCATACTTGTATACACCTGTTGATGATGATCCTTCTAATACTCCCCCTGTCTGTAAGAATCCTATAAACTATGTCCATATTTTTACAATTTCTACCTCTTTGGCATTATCAAAAAGAAATCATAAAGGTATCCCCCCCTAAATTGTATAACTTAAGTAACTAATCCAATAAAGATACTCCCCGTTAATCTTATGTCCATACCTTTATGTTTAGAGAGTTATAACTAATCAAACCATAAACATAAACGATAATTTTATTAATTATGAACATGAATTTGTAAAATTACACGAATTTATACGATTTATCTTAGGAACGCAATAAAACGAAAGAACAAGAAAACCCTTAAACACTTAATTATTTGACAATGGGAGATTTGTGAAGTGGATAATTTGGATAATGGAGAAAAAATTCTCCATTCTTTTCAATCACATTCCCATTTTGATCAAATAAAACCTCTCCTACACACTCAACCTTGTCATCTTCTTCAGTAATTGTTGGTTGAGTCTCTTGTTGTTCTTCCTCCTCCATCATTTCTTCTTCTTCTAGTTCTTCCTCCTCCATGGCTTGATTATCATCATCGATGATAATCGGATTAGCCTGATAATCCGTTATGTATTTAAGTAAACTCCTTACTACTTTTCCTTGCCTGTTTTGTTCTTGATTCATCCTTATTTAAAGTACTTGAATTTCAGCCAATATTTGTATAACATATTCCATCTTTTCTTCGATTTTGATAACCCGAGATAGCGTAGATCATTGAAAAGGACCCTAAGAAGGTCCAGCATGTGAATCGGAGTTGATATGAGTGTTTAGGTTAGTGGAGGCCATTGTTTTGATTAATTCAGAGTTTTTTACAGAGAAGGGGAGTGAAAATGAAGAAGAAAAATCGAAGTAGAAGGTTTAAATAATTGAAATAACTAACTTTTGGTGGGAATTTTAATTTGAAATTTTGGCAGTTATATGTCGACATACCAAAACTCTATGTAAACATACTATTGTTTTAAATTTTATTATTTTAATTTCTTATGTTTTGTTTATATATTTTAATTTATTTAATTATTCTAACTCACTTAATGAACATATGCCTAATTCTCTCCTAGATTTAGTGAATGTTGTTTCATTTAATGGTTTAGTTAATATATCTGCTATTTGTTTATCTTTTTCTATAATTTCAAGTGAAATCTTTTCTTTACTTCTGTTATCTCTTAGAAAGTGATATCTCATGTCGATATGTTTAGTTCTCGAATGATGAGTTGGATTTTTAGAAATATTTATAGCACTTGTATTATCAGTATATATGTGATTTATTTATATTTAAGCCAAAATCGTTTAAAGTTTGTTGCATATATATTACTTGTGAACAAGACAAAGCAGCAGAGATATATTTTGTAACACCCCACCTCCGTTAAGGTCACTCGCAAAGGGAATACCTTAACTTTGGTGGAGCATTTTTAGTAGACAGAACAGAAATTTACAAGACATATAAAGTAGTACTTGAAAAATTTATAACTTTTTACAACAAAAACAGAAACGAGTTTAGCTACATCGTTCAAAACCACAATATCGGAATTCAAGTACAAAAATATCGGTCTTGTACAAAAGCCTTCAGAATGCGTAGTTTTTAAAGCCATAATCCCCAATATAAACTGCAATGGAAAGATAGAGCCAAAGCCAAGTTATACTTCAAACACTTTAAGCAGAGAGAATCTGAATCAAGCTCCTATGTTTCCTTCCTGAAAACCTGAAGGGGGGAGTAATGGAAAGAAAAGAGGCGAAACAAACTAGGTCAGACATAAGTCTAGTGAGTCCAGTGACTTTCAGTATATAAACAGATAATAGTATCATGACATGTAAATAAAACTAGATGAGAGATAACCGTAACAGAAATAGCAGGTTAACAGAAGAAACAGAATGAGATAGGCTAAGCTAAGCTTTTCACTTCTCTGCACTAATACTAGTATAACTGGATTAGGTGTTACCCTAATACCTAAACTGAAATAGAAACGGAAACAAATTAACCTCTACAGAAATAGAAATGCTAGTAATGGGCCTTTACTACCCGAATAGACAGAAGGTACAGAAACAGAGTACTAATAATGGGCCTTTACCACCCAACTAATAACTGAAATAAAAACGTAAACAGAATAATCTCTACAGAAATAGAAATGCTAGTAATGGGCCTTTACTACCCGAACAGACAGAAGGTACAGAAACAGAATACTAATAATGGGCCTTTACCACCTAACTAATGGGCCTTTACCACCCTAACAGATAGAAGGTACAGAAACACAATCGGAAACGGAATCAGAGACAGAAATAGAATAATCCCTACGGAAACAGAATGTTAGAATTAGGTGTACACTAGTAATGGGCCTTTACCACCCCAACAGACGGTACCTCGCAGAAACAGACAGGTGTTGCCAACTGACAGAAACAGACGGTACCAACAGAAACAGACATAACTAAGTGTACCCTAAGTCCTAACCACAAGAGATCGACTCCCTAGTACATAAATACCCTGCGTCGGCCCCACATTAGGGTGTATCTGTAACAACCGGAATTTTAATAACATGTTGAAACTAGAAATCAGGGTATGAATAATTTTTAAAATAAGAATTAAGGGAAACGGGTTATGCCATTGCTTTCGTCTTGAATTTTTACATGAAATAGAGTCCGAGTTTTCGAAAATCAGAGCCCGGATGAAGAAGTTATGGCCTGTAGAAGATTCAGCAGATTTTAGGCAGCATAGGACCAGGAAGGTCTACCTGGGGGTCGACTTGGGGACCAGGTCGACCATGTGGTCGACCCTAGTGTCGACCTACCCCCCAGGTCGACCATGTGGTTGACCTCCCCCCTTACAGGTCGACCTGGTCGGCCTGTTTTGACCCGGAACTCATTTTTGAAGTCTGAGACGTGTTTTGATGGTCCGGATTGATTCTAGGGTTAATCTGAGGGCCTAAACTAGTTGCTACACCTATAAAAACACCCTTAGACCTAACCTAATTCATATCAAATCATTCTTACACCATTATGATGCTAAAATACATCTTGAACCATGGCCGCCGTCTCCAAATCAGAGTACAAACATTCAAACTCAAATCAATTCAAAGAACAAGGCTTCTACAATGATTCAAGACAATAAATTAACAACGCCGCGATATTTTTACAACAAATTCAGTTCTTAATTCATTAGCCATCCTCTGTAAGTTCTTGTTGTTTTTAGATTTAAACATTTAATTATAATATGGCCATGGAATAAAGTGGAATTGGATTTAAGTATGTTTATTGATTCAGATCTATTTCTGTTGCTTCTTGAATCTTGAGTTCTGGGACTTTTCTATGTTCGTTCTCATGTCAAGATTATGATCTATTCAGCCTGTTATAATCAGTTTTTCTTGATTCATATTGATATTATTGTCAAGATCTATCTTTTATGCCAGGGATGATGTTTTTATGCCAGTTTTTCCTCTCTATACTGATTGTTATACAAATTCTACCTTCCCCTATTTATTTTCTTTCAATGAACCTAGTTCAATTTCGGACCTAGGCCTGAACCGTGATTTGCGTGCGATTGAGTGCGGGGAAATATGGGAATGTTGTCTATATTGGATATATATATATATATATATATATATGTTTGGTGGAATTGACGGCATAACATAAAATGGGGATATGAGTATTATCGCTATAATTAAAAATTGTAAGTTTGGATAAAATGGTGTAAACATGGAATACACGTAGTTTGGTATGAAACTCGACCTATATAAAATGGCCAGAATATTGATATATGTAAACGGCATGAAACTTGGTATTTGTGTAAATTGGTATAAAATTTTCATACATGTGAAATGGCGTGAATTAAACATATGTAAATTTGGTATGAATTGGGCATATGTAAAAACTAACATGTAATCTAGAACTTGGGCGTATGTTAATTATGTAAATTTTAGAGTTGGAACATATATGAAAATTTATGACTTGGTAGAGGTTTAATATGAACATGCCTAAGTTGGGTTTTGGGTAGTTGGCATGTATTGTAAATAAAAGGCGATAACTTGGCATAACCTTATAGTGAATTATGATAATAATTTGGGAATACGTTTTGGGGCAAAAACATGAATTATGAACTTGATAATTGACATATAACTTGAAATATGAACGTGGTTGGAACATGAACATTTCTATATGTTAAACACATGAACTGATATTGGGGTTTTGGGTGGAATATGACCATTAATGAACCTTTGACACGAGGTTAGACTCAGTTTGTGGTGAAAATCTGCCCGGAACCGCCCGGCAAATCCAGTAGCCACAAAGTGTCAGTCTAATGTGAGAGGTCGAAGGCCAAATTGTAACAGTTTATGACACGAGGTTAGACCCAGTTTGTGGTGTAAATCTGCCCGGAACCGCCCGGCAAATCCAGTAGCCACAAAATACACGGTCTAATGTGAGAGGTCATGATTCGTTCGTCATAATGAATGAATTAAGGAATACTAACCATAATAAGACGTCGGTATGGTTGGAGGGTTAGGTGGGATGACATGGAAATTTGACATGTAAATTGGACCTAACCGGTATGAGTTAAGAACATGTAAAACTTACAAATGTAGGCTTAACGAACATAATAGTTAATCAGACCAGTGGGTGGGTTAAGTAATATGACTAGACTAATGACACTTAACCAAAAAAACATGACACGTGGCAGGGTTAAGTCAACTTGAACATATAGGTAATACTTAACCAACTTAGCATGCTACGTGGGCGGGTTAAGCCATGAATTATTTGAATATACTTAACCAATTGAACACAATGATTTGATAGGGTTAAGTCATAAACCGCTTGAATATACTTAACCAATTTGACATGATGATTTGATAGGGTTAATTCATGAACTTCTTGAATATACTTAACCAATTTGACACGATGATTTGATAAGGTTAAGTCATGAACCGCTTGAATGTACTTAACCAATTTGACACGATGATTTGATAGGGTTAAGTCATGAACCGCTTGAATATACTTAACCAATTGGACACGATGATTTGATAGGGTTAAGTCATGAATCTCTTGAATATACCTAACCAATTTGACACGATGATTTGATAGGGTTAAGTCATGAACCGATTGAATATACTTAACCAGCTTGACAGATGATTCGTAGGGATAAGTCATGAACTTGAACGACAACACTTAGACAATTTGACATGACATGTAGGCGGGTTAAGTCACGAACTTGAATGACAACAATTAACCAACTTGACATGCTAGACTGATGGGGTTAAGTCTCGACTTTAAATGACAACACTTAACCTACTGGACAGAAGCTCTAGTTGCGCGGTCCTTTTCAGCAGTAACCCAC
Organism: Allium sativum; assembly: GCA_030737875.1. Classification (NCBI taxonomy): domain Eukaryota; kingdom Viridiplantae; phylum Streptophyta; class Magnoliopsida; order Asparagales; family Amaryllidaceae; genus Allium; species Allium sativum. Next base: position 277,476,536 of record CM060918.1, read on the forward strand.
TAGATGTATCACGGTACCCTGGAACTACGCACGGTGGGGCACGATTACTGGGCTGATTGTAAGCGACCAGAACGACGGCTGAGTTGGTGCGCCATTGTAGGTTCTGGCGGACTATGGTCGTGCACATAGTCCGGAGTTGAAAAAGCAGGCATTGGGCACAGGTAGGTTTACACTGTGCATGCTTGATTCGTGTCGGTGGTTGGCACCCTAGTGCTTGATGCACCCTATGGTGGACCTAGCACAGGTGACTACATTTCGTGATTAGGCCATATGACACAGACACATGAACGAGCTAGGACTTGTAGGGAGCCGATCGATTAATAGATCTTATGTGGAAAAAGGGTGTTTTTCGTTAGGTAGCATAATCCCTAGTGATCCTAGGTGGCATAAACCCTAATCGAATCTAGAAAACGTTCAATAGGTAGCATAATCCCTAGTGGTCCAAGGTGGCATAAATCCTAGTTGAACACGCGATAGTTCATGATAACGAAACCTAGCCAGAACAAGGGTGGCAGTCCAAACGATTTCAAGAATGGTGGCACTACGTCGAAGTAGTATAGAAATACGTGGTGAAACCTGTACGATATACGGAAAGGGACTGTACATATACATGGAAAGGATGATACTGGTTGGGGTACTAGTACAGTTGGTGCAGAGAATTTAGGAAATCAAAGAAAATATTGGAATAGTGAAGCTTAGAAATCTTGCGATGTTATACTTAATAGAAACCTTGCAATGTGATACTTGGTAGGAACCTTGTGATGATACTATTGATAGGAAGCATGGAATGTTATACTTGATTCATTGTGCCTGTAGATTACCTTGTCATCATGCTTATGTTTACTTTCAGTTTATTTATGCCATATTATCTTCACCTATTTTTATGCTGAAAGCCACTAGAACTTACTCAGTCTTTATGTCTGACCCAGTTTGTTTCACCTCGTTTTCTTCCGTTCCCCCCCTCCCCAGGTTCGCAGGGTAGGAATACAGCTTAGTTCGGATCTTACCAAGCTCCAAGGCTCTTTCATGTACTGCTTGGATTTCTCTTGGCTATGGCTTGCTTTGCTTTATTGGGGAATACTACAATTTATTTTCATGCTTCTTTGTTTTTGAGAAAGACAGATATTTTAGCTATGTAATTGGGTACTGAAGTTGATGGGCTTTTATTGTAAACAATTATATTTAATAAATGATTTGAGTTACTTCCACTTTACTTTCCGTTTTTTTATATATGTCTGTCTTGTAATATTTCTGTTCCAGTACCCATAATGCTCCACTGAAGTTAAGACATTCCCTTTGTGAGTGACCTTAACGGATGTGGGGTGTTACATTTGGTATCAGAGCAGAAGGTCACCAGACTGGGCAAAAGTTTTTAAAACCTTTTGAATTTATTTTCAAAACCATTTATAAAGAAGCATTTTTTCAAGAAAAGTTTTATTTTTAAAGGCTATTCCCCAAAGGCCATTAGCATTATCCTTTGTTTCCTTGTTTGAATCCCTTTTCCTTTCTTCCCTCCATCTGTAGTCACATTAGTTCCATCTGCGACTAATCTTATTTCAAGCTTTGTAGGGTTGCCGTGTGATGGAGTTAGTTCTCGAGAGACCTGTTAACACATTATATAAGAGGGGATAAGAGTGGTTAAGGCGAATGAGGCTCAGAACAAGAAGGTAGAAATGTTTCTGTAGGAAAGTCTAGTTTATCTCTCTATCATGTTGGTGCCCTTTTTGATTATGGTACATCGCATCTTTTTTTTATTTCTTCTTCGATAGTTGAGTCTCTGCACCTTAGTACTAGAGTAGTAGAGGATCCCGTTTTTGTCTCAAATCCTGTGGGGAATCGGCTCATTTATTCATGACTTGTTTGGATTTAAGAATGTCTATGCTAAGTGTTGAGTTTAGAAGTAATGCTTATGTTTTTGGGAAATGGGTTGATTCTAGGGATGGAGTGGTTTTCCAAAAATGATACCATTCTCGAGTATGAAAAGAGGGTAGTTAGACTCTTGACTTGCCCCGGTAATGCCCTCGAAGTCTAGTGTAACCCTTACGGTTCTGCCATGCTTAGTTACCTAGAATCTCTTGATATATTTATTGATCCACTCGAGTAGTGTTCGCCACCAAGGCGGATGGTTCATCTCGCTTATGCATAAGTTATAGAAAATCACCTTAGTAAGTACACTTGGCAACATGGTTGGCATTTGTTTATTTTCAAGAGATAATTCATTTATGTGGAATACCTTTTAGTAAGTGAATGAGATCCGAGATTCACTAGTGAATTTTGGAGAGCTAGCATGAAACCATGAGTACGCAGTTATGTTTAAGCCGAGTATACTAGAAAAAGGATAAGTGAAAGTGGAACGAGAGGCGACAGTGAAATGAGTTCCAACTCATATTTTGGAAATAGGAATTAAGAAGCTACAAAATTGTGAAGTTAAAGACGGTGAAAGCAGAATGGAGTGAAGCTCAAGGAAATTCGACTTAGAAGATTGAAGACTAGATACGCGCATCATATCTCTTTTTAAGAGTATATACTTGATCCCTCTTTTCCTGTAGAACTTACTTGCATGCTATCTTTTATGTATATCCTCTCGGTCCTATTCTCAATCCTATTTCCGTTGCAAACCCCATAGGGAGTATAGCTCATCTGTTAGTAATACATGTTGGGGCTTGAGGGTGTCCGTTGGGTTGACTAAACTTTTTGGGTTTTATAGGATATGGCTTGGTCTTAGGAAGGGATTTCTTGTGACCAAAAAGGATTCCATCATGCTTAGTTTCCTAGAAACATATATATTGGTTGGTTAATTCTTTGGGTATCAGTCTGATATTGATTTCGGTCTTCAGGGATGGTGCTTAGGGAGTTCTTCTCCAAACCAGTATATATATGACATAGATTTCCAGTTTTGACATTGCCTAATGGGCACAAAGTTTTTACTTGCTTCTATCATTCGACTATATCTTTAGGTAGGAACAATTGGGTGTAAACAAGTGTTTGAGACATGTTATGGTTGATTGTTGCAAGTGGTTGCTAGTTGTTGCTCGTGGATGCATGAGCACACATTAGGCACTAGATCGACTCTGTCACCTTTCATATTGCGTATGCATGAGTGTTTATACTTGTTTATGGATGAAATTAAATGTGTTATCATGTGGATGTTGCATATGGATGGATGTTTGTGCACACATATAGTGTTTATGTGACTAGGACTATTTGCATACATGTTGGATTCATGGCACTAAACATATTTTGCATTAAGAAGATCAATCAGGCCTGATCATTTGCATTAGATAAGGAACATATACACAAACTTTCTGCATATGTTTATACAGCATTAGAAATCACTTAAGGACAATGGATGCCTATGATTGATGATTGAGTAGATGGATGATTGGATGGTAGGACACATTCTTCTTAACTTGAAGATTTCGGGGACGAAATCCTTTAAGGAGGGGAGAATGTAACAAACCGAATTTTAATAACATGTTGAAACTAGAAATCAGGGTATAATTAATTTTTAAAATAAGAAAGGGAAATGGGTTATGCCATTGCGTTTGTATCGAAATTTTACATGAAATAGAGTCCGATTTTTCGAAAATCGGAGTCCGGATGAAGAAGTTAAGGCCTGTAGAAGATTCAGTAGATTTTAGGCAGCACAGGACCAGGCAGGTCGACCTGGGGACCAGGTCGACCATGTGGTCGACCCTAGGGTCGACCTACCCCCCAGGTCAACCATGTGGTTGACCTCCCTCCTTGCAGGTCGGCCTGTTTTGAAACAGAACTCATTTTTGAAGATTGAGACGTGTTTTAATGGTCCGGATTGATTCTAGGGTTAATCTAAGGGCCTAAACTAGTTGCTACACCTATAAAAACACCCTTAGACCTAACCTAATTCATATCAAATCATTCTTACACCATTATGCTGCTAAAATACCTCTTGAACCATGGCCAACGTCTCCAAATCAAAGTACAAACATTCAAACTCAAATCAATTCAAAGAACAAGGCTTCTACAATGATTCAAGATAATAAATTAACAACGTCGCGACATTTTTACAACAAATTCAGTTCTTAATTCATTAGCCATGCTATGTAAGTTCTAGTTGTTTTTAGATTTAAACATTTAATTATGATATGGCCATGGAATAAAGTGGAATTGGATTTAAGTATGTTTATTGATTCAGATCTATTTCTGTTGCTTCTTGAATCTTGAGTTCTGGGACTTTTCTATGTTCGTTCTCATGTCAAGCTTATGATCTATTCAGCCTGTTGTAAATCAGTTTTTCTTGATTCATATTGATATTATTGTCAAGATCTATCTTTTATGCCAGGGATGATGTTTTTATGCCAGTTTTTCCTCTCTATACTGATTGTTATACAAATTCTACCTTCCCCTATTTATTTTCTTTCAATGAACCTAGGTCAATTTCGGACCTAGGCCTGAACCGCGATTTGCATACGATTGAATACGGGGAAATATGGGAATGTTGTCTATATTGGATATATATATATATATATATATATGTTTGGTGGAATTGACGGCATAACATGAAATGGGGATATGAGTATTATTGCTATAATTAAAAATTGTAAGTTTGGATAAAATGGTGTAAACATGAAATACACGTAGTTTGGTATGAAACTCGACCTATGTAAAATGGCAAGAATATTGATATATGTAAATGGCATAAAACTTGGTATTTGTGTAAATTGGTATAAAATTTGCATACATGTGAAATGGCGTGAATTAAACATATGTAAATTTGGTATGAATTGGGCATATGTAAAAACTAACATGTAATCTAGAACTTGGGCGTATGTTAATTATGTAAATTTTGGAGTTGGAACATATATGAAAATTTATGACTTGGTAGAGGTTTAATATGAATGTGCCTAAGTTGGATTTTGGGTAGTTGGCATGTATTGTAAATAAAAGGCTATAACTTGGCATAACCTTATAGTGAATTATGAAAATATACGTTTTGGGGCAAAAACGTGAATTATGAACTTGATAATTGACATATAACTGGAAATATGAACGTGGTTGGAACATGAACATTTCTATATGTTAAACACATGAACTGATATTGGGGTTTTGGGTGGAATATGACCATTAATGAACCTTTGACACGAGGTTAGACTCAGTTTGTGGTGTAAATCTGCCCGGAACCGCCCGACAAATCCAGTAGCCACAATGTGTCAGTCTAATGTGAGAGGTCGAAGGCCAAATTGTAACGGTTTATGACACGAGGTTAGACCCAGTTTGTGCTATAAATCTGCCCGGAACCACCCGGCAAATCCAGTGGCCAAAAAATGCACGGTCTAATGTGAGAGGTCATGATTCGTTCGTCATAATGAATGAATTATGGAATAATAACCATAATAAGACGTGGGTATAGTTAGAGGGTTAGGTGGGATGACATGGAAATTTGACATGTAAATGTGGACCTAACCGGTATGAGTTAAGAACATGTAAAACTTACAAAGTAGGCTTAACCAACATAATAGTTAACCAGACCAATGGGTGGGTTAAGTAATACGACTAGACTAATGACACTTAACCAATATAACATGACACGTGGCAGGGTTAAGTCAACTTGAACATATAGATAATACTTAACCAACTTAGCATGATACGTGGGTGGGTTAAGCCACGAATTATTTGATTATACTTAACCAATTGAACACGATGATTTGATAGGGTTAAGTCATGAACCGCTTGAATATACTTAACAATTTTGACACGATGATTTGATAGGGTTAAGTCATGAACCGCTTGAATATACTTAACCAATTTGACACGATGATTTGATAAGGTTAAGTCATGAACCGCTTGAATATACTTAACCAATTTGACACAATGATTTGATAGGGTTAAGTCATGAACCGCTTGATTATACTTAACCAATTGGACACGATGATTTGATAGGGTTAAGTCATGAACCGCTTGAATATACTTAACTAATTTGACACAATGATTTGATAGGGTCAAGTCATGAACCGATTGAATATACTTAACCACCTTGACAGATGATTCGTAGGGCTAAGTCATGAACTTGAATGACAACACTTAGACAATTTGACATGACACGTAGGCGAGTTAAGTCAAGAACTTGAATGACAACAATTAACCAACTTGACATGCTAGACTGATGGGGTTAAGTCTCAATTTTAAATGACAACACTTAACATACTGGACGGAAACCCAAGTTGCGCGGTTCTTTTCAGCAGTAACCCACTAGATGTATCACGGTACCCTGGAACTAGGCACGGTGGGGCACGATTACTGGGCTGATTGTAAGCGACCAGAACGACGGCTGAGTTGGTGCGCCATTGTAGGTTCAGGCGGACTATGGTCGTGCACGTAGTCCGGAGTTGAAAAAGCAGGCATTGGGCACCGGTAGGTTTACACTATGCGTGCTTGATTCATGTCGGTGGTTGGCACCCTAGGGCTTGATACACCCTATGGTGGACCTAGCACAGGTGACTACATTTCATGATTGGGCCGCATGACACAGACACATGAACGAGCTAGGACTTGTAGGGAGCTGATCGATTAATAGATCGTTACATGGAAAAAGGGTGTTGTTCGTTAGGTAGCATAATCCCTAGTGGTCCTAGGTGGCATAAACCCTAATCGAATCTGGAAAACGTTCAATAGGTAGCATAATCCCTAGTGGTCCTAGGTGGCATAAATCCTAGTTGAACACGCGATAGTTCATGATAAGGAAACCTAGCCAGAACAAGGGTGGCAGTCCAAACGATTTCAAGAATGGTGGCACTACGTTGAAGTAGTATAGAAATACGTGATGAAACCCGTAGGATATACGGCAAGGGAATGTACATATACATGGAAAGGATGATATGGGTTGGGGTACCAGTACAGTTGGTGCAGAGAATTTAGGAAATCAAAGAAAATAGTGGATTGGTGAAGCTTAGAAATCTTGCGATGTTATACTTAATAGAAACCTTGCAATGTGATACTTGGTAGGAACCTTGTAATGATACTCTTGATAGGAAGCATGGAATGTTATACTTGATTCATCGTGCTTGTAGCTTACCTTGTCATCATACTTATGTTTACTTTCAGTTTATTTATGCCATATTATCTTCACCTGTTTTTATGCTGAAAGCCACTAAAACTTACTCAGTCTTTATGACTGGCCAGTTTGTTTCGCCTCTTTTTCTTTCGTCCCCCCCCCTCGGTTCGCAGGGTGGGAATACAGCTTAGTTCGGATCTTACCAAGCTCCAAGGCTCTTTCATGTACTGCTTGGATTTCTCTTGGCTATGGCTTGCTTTACTTTATTGGGGAATACTACAATTTATTTTCATGCTTCTTTGTTTTTGAGCAAGACAGATATTATAGCTATGTAATTAGGTATTGGAAGTTGATGGGCTTTTATTGTAAACAATTATATTTAATAAATGATTTGAGGTACTTCCACTTTACTTTCCATTGTTTTATATATGTCTGTCTTGTAATATTTCTGTTCCAGTACCCATAATGCTCCACTGAAGTTAAGACATTCCCTTTGTGAGTGACCTTAACGGATTTGGGGTGTTATAGTATCACTCCCTAAAGTGGCAACCTATTGGCACAGACCTATTTACAGATGTCACGGTGTCTTACATCATCAGGGCAGACCGGATCCATGCACGCACATGACCCGGTTGGAACGCACCATCAACAACCCTCGCCATTATCAGAATGAACCGCTTATAATTAGTTCAGTAAGTATGCCCGGACCCCTACATAGCGTGGGGTCAAAGTTTTGATACCAGAAAGGGCTACTGACTAATATGGTCCCAAACAATAGGTGACACAAGTATTTCCCCTCCTAACCTTGTGTCCCCAGACTAACAGATTTCAGATTAACTTGTTTACAGATTTCAGACAAAGTTCAGGTTACTAGTTCACAGATCAGACAATCAAGTTAACAAGTTTTCAGACTAATGGATTAGATATACAGATTAACAAGTTCTCAGACTAATGGATCAGATATACAGATTAACTGGATTACAGATTGTTTTACCTAACTTTGTATTGGGCCTACAGATTTACGAAACGGGTTTATTAGATTCATCAGACCAATTGTTTTAACCCTATCCACCCAACATGTTTTAGGTATCATATTTATCTTAGATTTGCATTAATTAATTATTAATGAACAGACCTCTCACATTAGGTCGGTAGCTTGTGGCCGTTGGATATGCCGGGTGGTTCCGGGCAGACTTTTGCCACAAGCCAGACCGAACCTCGTGTCTAAGCATATTTTAGTTATGCCTACGACCTATCACATTAGACTGACAGTTTGCGGTTGCTGGTTAAGCCGGTTGGTTCCGGGCAGGCTTTCACCGCAATCGGAGTCTAACCTCGTGTCATAGCCACTTTACAGAAAATATCAGACTAATTATGTCTATTTAGCATATCTAACTTCTTTACAAGTTATGACAGATTATCCAAAGTTCTATTAACATGTTTTGCTCAATTTTAGATGGAGCCTCCAATTTATAATTATTCAGCTTTCAACAGATTAAGCAATTCAACAGATTTAGCAGATAACAATTTTAGCGGATTGGGCAATTCAGTAGATTTAATGGATTAAATATTTCTTAAAGTTCTATTTAAATATCTTGCCTAGATTTACATGCCTAAATCATGGTTATAATTCATAATATGACATATGCCCCAAATTTAATTAAACATTGCATAGTACAGAATATTCTCTAAAAAGTCCCAAACAATATGAATTATGCCAAATTATAGCCTATGATGCCAAATATCCTAAAATCCATATTTAGGCGCATTCACATTAATAGTTAACCTATTTTAATATAGATCTTTACGCCTAAGTCAATATATCTTTTTTTTCTTTTCAAGTCATAGATCGTGATATAAAATATGCCCCAAAATCTAGATCTTAAATTTTAATCATGTATTAAGTCCTCAAAATCCGATCTTGCATTATAATATGCATTATATTCCAAATCCCAAGTCGTACGCTATCATATAGTAGTTCTTCTTCCAAATCACAGTCTTTTATACATAGTATGCACTGATTCTAGACCTTAATTTACAATTTATGTTCTTTTCTCAAATCAGTCACAGATCAGTCATGTCCAATTATGCAATATTCATTATTTGTCACAAAATTAGCGTTCATGCGTTAATCTCTTATGAGATTTGGCGCAGGCTCATATTAGCCTGGCTATAGAACAGAAAGAAAAAGGAGATACAGAATAATCACAGAAAAACAGATTTGACAGATAAGAATATGCATAACCTCAGATTCAGATTTATAACCATGCCAAGATCATAATAAAAGTTTATATCCGAAAATAACTGTACTCACAAAAAGGGAACGATTCTTATTTTTTGGAATCTGTGTTCTGACACCGAATAGCGGTCCTTTGATGTAGACTAGTTGTTCTTTTAATCCTATTCAGTTTGGAAGAAGATGCACTAGTTTTATCCTAGGTTTCAGCAGAGTAGCGACGCCATTATTTTATTTTCTAAGAGGGAGAGAGCTATGGAGGCTAGAGAATAGTGTAGGAGATTTAGGTTTTGGCTTAGGGATGTATTTGTAGGAGAATAGAAGTGTCCATAGCCTTAGATATTAACCTAGAACCAATCCAGACCATCAGAACAGCCAAAACCACATCACACGCCGAAGAAATCGGATCTGAGCAAAACAGGTTGACCTGTAGAGGGGGGGGGGGAGGTCGACACTAAGGTTGACCCCCAGGTCGACCCTACGGTCGACCTGCCTACCCAGGTCGACCCTATTGTCGACCTGGGTCCTGGGAGCGAAATTTCCCGCCCAGCCCGCTTCTAGGTTTTGATTTTGAATTTCGAATTTTTGAATTTATTTTCGAGCTGTTTTATATTTTCAGAAACTTCCGAAGGCCATAACTTCTTCATATGGAGTCCGATTTACGCAAACTCGGACTTTATCTCAAGCAGAATTCTAGGACGAACGCAATGGCATAACCTATTTTCCTTATTCTCACATTTTAAAATTAATTATACTTCATTTTGTCATTCTTATGTTCACAAAAAAATCGGGGTGTTACATTCTCCCCTCCTTAAAGGATTTCGTCCCTGAAATCTTCAAGTTAGGAAGAATGTATCCTACCATCCAATCACCCATCTAATCAACCATCATCCACAAGCATCCATTATCCTTAGAAAACTTCTAATGTTGTATGAACATATGCAAAAGTGTGTGTATTTGTTACTTATCTAATGCAAAGATTTGGTGGTCCACTGATTCAGTTGACCTCCTTAATGCGAATTATGTCAGTGTCATGAGTCCAACATGTATGCAATTTTCCTATTTGATACATATCATTTCTATATGAGTGCACAACCATTCATTCATATGCAACATCCATGTGCTGAGTCGACCATTTCGCATCCATAAAAATTTTAAAAAAATGCACACACATCCATATGCAATATGAGAGTGTTTTTGAGCCGATTTAGTGCCTAGTGCGTGTATATGCATCCACGAGCAACCACTTGCATCCACTTGCAACCATCAAACATAACATGTCTCAAACACATGTTTACACCCATTAGTTTCTACCTAAAGGTCGAAGACTCGGTCGACAGGATAAAGTCGAGTGATAGAAGCAAGTACAATTAAAACAAAAGCTAGGTTCCCATTAGATATCGGTTTAAGAGAATAACCCCCTAATTATCAACCCCGAAGACCGAAATCAACGTCAGATTAACACTCAGAGAATCGCTCCCATTAAACAAATGTCCAACTGAAAATCTACTTCATGCTTTGAGTAAAAAACCCTATCCTTTTCAGAAACATTTAGATACCTACAGAATACTGATACAGATCACATTACCAAATGATTATTAGGAAACTAAGCATGATAAAAACCCAAGATATATGCGTCATAGTCAACTTAACGCCCAACACAGATACCCTCAAACCCCAACTTATCACAAACTTATGAGTCATAACCCTCATGGGGTTTGAGACTATAGCGGAACCAGAAACAGGACTAGTATTAAAGTGTAGAGTTTCAATTACAGAATCAAAATGCCAGAATCAGAAAGAGTTTTTAACTCCACAATCAGATCAGGAGATTAATCCCTCTATAGAAAGTTTTACTATTTCTATCTGATCCACGAGCCTCTAGGGTATTCGTCTGTCCTCCAGAAGTTGGTCCTGCCCTCTGCCCTTGTCCTAGTTTCTTTGGGCAGTCCCTAGTGAAGTGCCCCATTTCTCCACAGTTGAAGCAAGTGCCCTTCCTCTTTCTGCAATCCTTGTTCAGATGGGTCGCGCTTCCACAAGTAAAGTACTTCTTCTCCTTCTTATCTTCAGTCTTCTCATCCTTCTTTTATGTTTCCTTTTTGGGCCCCACCTTCTTGTTCTATGGTCCTTCAAGTTTTTCTTCTTTCTTCTCACTTTTGGTTTCCTCTTCATGCATCAATGCCATGTCAACTAATTTCTCGAAGTTAGCCTCCATAGGAATGTAGGACATTGCCAATCCGTGTAGTGGCTCGTTCAAACCTTTAGCAATCCTTAGTGCCTTCTTATGCGGTGTATTCACCAAATCCAAGCCGAATCTTGCCAACAGATTAAACTTGTTGACATACTCTCTCACTGATGAATTCCCCTGCTTCAACGCTAAGAACATCTCTACGTATAGACTCTCTTCCACTCGTGAGAGAAATTTCATCTCGAACCTATGCTTGAAATCCATCTCTCTACCAGATGCTCTCCATTTGTGACCTCCCACCAAAAAGAAGCTTCGTCCTTAAGCAACCATACCGCCAATTGTATCTTCTGCCTATCGTCCACCTCGAAGATAATGAAAAAAATCCTCAGTTTCTTTGAGCCAGTTCCTTGCCTCCACGAAGGATTCATTTCCATTAAAGTTCTTCCCACCCATGGCTCGAAAGTCTCTACATCTTCGGGAAAGTATTCAGGCACGGAGAAGGAGGAACCGCTGCAGTTGGGGGAGGAGGGACGTTTGTTGGGCCCGCATCATTAGCCCTAGCTTCTAGGTACCTCCTGAACTAGCCAGGTATTGGTATGCCCTCCAGAAGGTTAAGATTCCCAGACATGCTGAAACGAAAGAAAAGGAAAGATTCAAAACAAAGAATAGAAAGATAGGCTATGACTTTGGGGATTATGTTTTTCAAAATAAACTCTACTTTTGAAAATACTTCCTTTTTAAACCTTTTTGAAAATAGTTTTCAAAACTTTTTATCAAATCTGGTAACCTTCAGCTCTAATACTAAGTGTAACACCCCACTTCCATTAAGGTCACTCGCAAAGGGAATGCCTTAACTTTGGTTGAGTGTTTTTAGTAGACAGAATAGAAATTTACAAGACAAATAAAGTAGTACTTGAAAAATTTATAACTTTATTACAATAGAAACAGAAATGAGTTTAGTTACATCGTTCAAAACCACAATATCATAATTCAAGTATTAAAATATTGGTCTTGTACAAAAGCCTTCAGAATGCGTAGTTTTTAAAGCCATAATCCCCAATATAAACTGCAATGAAAAGATAGAGCCAAAGCCAAGCAATACATCAAACAATTCAAGCAGAGAGAATCTGAATCAAGCTCCTATGTTTCCACCCTGAAAACCTGAGGGGGGGAGAAACGGAAAGAAAAGAGGCGAAACAAACTAGGTCAGACATAAGTCTGGTGAGTCCAGTGACTTTCAGCATATAAACAGATAATAGTATCATGACATGTAAATAAAACTGGATGATAGATAGCTGTAACAGAAATAGCAAGTTAACAGAAGAAACGGAATGATATAGGCTAAGCTAAGCTTTTCACTTCCCGGCACTAATACTAGTATAACTAGATTAGGTGTTACCCTAATATCTAAACCGAAACGGAAACGGAAACAGAATAATCTCTACAGAAACAGAAATGCTAGTAATGGGCCTTTACTACCTGAACAGGCAGAAGGTACAGAAACAGAATACTAATAATGGGACTTTACCACCCAAGTAATAACCGAAACAGAAACGGAAATGGAATAATCTCTACAGAAATAGAAATGCTAGTAATGGGCCTTTACTACCCGAACAGACAGAAGGTACAAAAACAGAATACTAATAATGGGCCTTTACCACCCAACTAACGGTTCTTTACCACCCCAACAGACAGAATGTATAGAAGCAGAATTGGTAACGGAATCAGAGACAGAAACAGAATAATCCCTACGGAAACATAATGTTAGAATTAGGTGTACACTAGTAATGGGCCTTAACCACCCCAACAGATGGTACCTCACAGAAACAGACAGGTGTTGCCACCCAACAGAAACAGATGGTACCAACAGAAATAGACAGAACTAAGTGTACCCTAAGTCCTACCCCCAAGCGATTGGCTCCGTAATACATAAATACCCTGTGTCGGCCCCATAGTAAGGTGTATCCGTAACGGGACGGATTTTGCCCGGACCCAATCGATCGTAAAATCGACCAAGACCATTCAAAACCCGAATACGTTAACTTTGGGAATACAACAGCATCAGAACAACAAAAGCAGACTTTTATAAACATCATAATAATGTTACATCAGAGTACAGAGTATCAGGGTACATCGAATAAAATTACAGCGGAAGAAAAATTACAATATTTTAATACATTACAGTGGAAACAATAAAATAGATACAGCGGAAGACAACTATGCTCTGGACACAGCTTTAAGCTTCGATCCAGCATCCTGCTCAAGAGATAAATATCTGCAAAAAGCTACTCAAGTGCCCGTGTGGAAAAAAGGGCACCCGAGTTTGCAAAGTGAAACAAACTACGATTCAGTCATGGGACTGGTGTGAGAATTCTTAACTAATATAACTAATAGCAATAAGGCAAGTCTAAGGACCACGCCGCTTACGCGGAACGGGTTTTATTCCAATGGATTGCCGGTGCATAAATTAAAGTCAATCGCTAAACAACGCAATGCTTTTTTGGAAAAATGAAACCATTAAAAGACTCAAGTCCCATCACACAATGCAACACAAACCGGAGGATAGAGTTTTACCTTATAATGGTCAAAAATGCTTGATACGATAAAAAAAATGGGTTTGATATTATTACTAGTGTATATAAGTTTCAAAAGCAGTTCAATCATAATGTATCAGTCATAGACAGCATAGTACCTCATCCTACTATGTCGCCATACTAGTTCTACAATCAAAACCGCATGAGGTGGTATTGGAAATTGGGTTTCCATCATGAGTCAAAGTGAGGGATGAGCTCCTTACCGTTTCGAGACACTCTAGCTAATGTCTCAGGATCCCCCGCAGTGAACCCTTGGAAAGCTGCAGGGCCGGTCTACATATGCGATTTTGCGGATTGGCAATTCCTGAACACACGTTTCCCGGTCCTATAGAACCTAATATCCGAGGTGCCTCATTCCATCATCCACATAAGTAAAATGTCGGGACGTGTGAAACCCAAACACCACTTCTAGCTAGAAAGAAACGTGCTACTCTCGCTGCGTTCCATTCTCCCGTTTTAGACTCCAACCGGGGTGTGAGGCTCGCGAAGCTACGTAATACACAAAGCTATTCTTTTCAAGATGTGCTTTGATCATCATCCACAAGGTTCTGCTTTTCAACAAGAAACCTTGATCATTGCATCTTGGTATGCCACACTGTCAATCTATATCATACTATTAATCCTTTGCCAAAATATAAAAAAGGGTGTTAAGCAAGAGAATAAATTGTTCACCACCAAGCATTCATACGTTTGGCAGAAAATCAATAAATACAATATAAAGGAGTACAATGTCGGACACACGTTCCATTTATAACCCCGTTTTGGGTCTGAACGAAACTATATCCGGTAGATCTCCAAGTACGTTTGGACTGCTACCACCGAAACACTTTTCAAGGTAGCAAATCAATCGAGGGCATCAATAGCCGTCATCCATTCGATGTCGAAGATTACCGGTCTTCAATGACCTTCTTCAACTCTTCGACTTAGGTCGACGTCTTATAATTTGAAATGAGATTGAACTCGGACTTTTCAAATGATCCTCGCATATATATTTTTTAAAATCATTTCGTATCGTTATTAGTATTTAATAATGATCTATCACTATTTTTATTTATATAAAAATAGCTAAATTTAATTTAACGACGCTTCAGGTCATTGGGCGACCCTGGTGCTGTTTTTGCTCAAATTTGTTTTACACGTTTCTCTAAATCTAACCTTTGGATCTTAACATAATTCATATCATTGGAACGATCTTCCCAAGGCGAAACTAATGGTTTCAGTTTTCGAAAAATCCGACGGTCGGATATTTCAGCATAACTATTTAAAGTTACGCTTGTCGAATCGCGAACTACCGCGCGCGATTAGTTTAATTTTAATTTACATATATATACTTATATATAATTCCGTCATCCATTTCATTTCACTATATTTTGCTAACATCTAATATCCCTATTTGTGTATATAATATCGAGGTATAACATGGCACACAATAATGTTTATTATATTTTAATTCACATACACATGTTATATCCAACAATGTATTTTTTCTTCTTTCCTCTTTCAATTTACACCAAATGTAATTTTGGTTTCATTATTCCTTTTTAATGAAAACCCATTCCTTAAAATGTAAATTTCTAATCCTTTTATTTACATAAAAAAATGTAAATTTCTATTCCTATTTTATTTACATTGAGAAATGCAAACTTATATTTCAATATATTATTATATTGAAAATGTAACTTTTATTTCATATTCTATTTACACTGGAAAATGTGAATTCCTAATCATTCTTTTATTTCTTTTGTTTACATTGAAAAATATAAATTCTTTTATTTACATATATAAAAAAAAATTCTATTTCATCCTTATTTACATTGAAAAAATGTAAGTTTCTGTATTTCTCTAATTACATATAAAAATGTAACTTCCTATTTTTCTTTTATTTACATTGACTAATGTAACTTCTTTTTACCGCCTCTAAAATGACGATAAAAATATATTATAGTTATTCTATTCTTTTATCGCATCTAAAGTGACGATAAAAATATACATTTCATTTCTACTCTTTTTATCGCATCAAAAATGACGATAAAAATATACATTTTAATTCCATTATTTTTATTCACATTAAAAATGTAAACTTTTCTTTTTAATATAATCTACATTACATTAAATAAAATTGCAATGTCAAAATCTAATCTATTCATTACGTAAAAATGAAATTTTCTTACTTTAAAACTTAATTACATGAAAATGAAATTTTCTTCTTTAAATACTCTGTGACGGCAAGGAATTTCGCTCGGTCCGAACCAGTCGCTAAACCGACCCAGACCGTTCGAAACACCCTATCGTTTGAGAACACGACAAAACAGAACGCATACAGAAGAACGTTTCATTGTATATTACAACAATGCACCAGAATACAAGAATATACAGAGTATAAATGAATAATACACAGAATTATCAGAGATTTAAATTACATTTAAATACATAGCAGCGGAAAATAATACAATACACAACTAGAAGAGATATACGGATACAAAGCTTTCCGGATATCATTCCAGCTGTAAACCAGGATCCTGTGAATATAAATCTGCAAAACCAAAACTACTAGCTGCCCGTGTCAAAATAAGGGCACCCAGAGTTTAGGTTAAAACAATAAACTCCAGGTCAGTCATGTGACTGGTGTGAGAACTAAAACAGTTATTAATCTTTATTTTCAAAGTTAGGTAAATCAAGGGACCACGCCGTATAACACGGAACGGGTTTCCTCCCAAGAATACCAGTGCATAAAACAAATAGCGCAATGCTAAATAAAGAAAGATGAAGCTGTTATAAGACCCAGGTCCCATCACACCATGCAACGCAGCCGAGGATAGGGTTTTCCCTTATAACAGCCAAAGAATGCTTGATACGTTTAAAAACAAATCATTTGATACTATAATAAGTGCATAGTGTATAAAACACTTCAAATCATAAGTATCAATCATAGGCGGCATGAACGACCCATAACACTATGTCGCCATATATAAGTTTACAATCAAAACCGCAAATGTCGTATTTGGAAATTGGATTTCCGTCTATGAACCGAGGCAAAAGATAGTCCTCAACCGATTCGAGACTGTCTAGTCCGAGCCTCAGGCAAGTACTCTGTCAAGCCTTTGGATCGTCAGGGCCGGTCCACCGATGTGGATTAAAATGCCTGAACACTACGTTTCCCCACCCTATGGGGTGTAAGTCTGGTCCGTCAGCCGACCAGAATGCATCGGCCGAAACCGATATAACCGAGGCGCCTCGCAACAGCAACAACCACATAAGTCAAACTCGTCAGGGCGTGTAAAACCACTGACGCCACTTCTAACTAGAAAGAAACGCAAGTCCTCCCTGAGGTCCGTCTCCCGTTTTTGGTTCATACCGGGTGTGAAACACGCGAGGTAAACGTTACACAAAGCTACGCCACAAAGGCCGTGCTTTGATCATCAACCACAAGACTTTGCTTTTCAATAGAAGCCTTGATCATTTGCATCTTAGCATGCCACACAGGCAAGCCATCCTATGCAACCGATATCAGTCACACAGAATGAAATCCGATGTCAGACACACAGTCCATTTACAAGTCCGTTCTGGGTCTGAACGAAACCGGAGGCACCTAGTACCCCGCATATCCATCGATCTCCAAGCACGTCTGGACGATCACTAACTGTTTCCATCTTCTTGGGTGTACAGCCCAATCAAGATCATCAGTTATCACCCAAACGACGTGAAGACCTCCGGTCTTCGACCATCGTCTTCATCTTCGACTTATCGTCGTATCAGTTATTCAAAATGGGATAAACCCGGTCTTTTCGAATAACTCGCGTATATTTTAAATAAGTGTTACACAAACACAACATACGCCTCATTCCAATTCATTAGTCACTAACCGTAAATTAATCAAGAGAATAATTCCCCAAATATTAACCCCGAAGGCCGAAACCAACATCAGATCAATATCCAGAAAACCCTTCTGCTTGGCTAACCGACAATTAGTTTCTAAATTTCACGTTCAAATCTAATTAAAGATTTAACTATCGCATGGAGCAAAACTGGTGATACTCCATTCTCGATCTTTTCAATCTAATTAAAGATTCATTAAAACTCCACTTAGTTTTAATCTTCGACTGGGTTAAAGAATCAGTGTCATTTAAAACACGGTTCACGATAAACCCAAAATCACATTCCATTAATTATCGGGTTAAAGAACAAGTGTTATTTAAAACACTGTTCACGATAAACCCAAAAATCAATATCAATTCAATTCCAATTAAATATTATTTAATTGGTACACTTCATTAAATATAAATAAAAAGATTTAATCTTTTCTCAACTGGGTTCAAGAACAGTGTTAGTGAAGACACCATTCACGACAAACCCCAAATCACATTTGATATTCAATACAAGGCTCTGAATAGAAAATATATCGGCTTATATTCAATATTAAATTCCACGACTAACAAATGTCGTATTGGAAATAACGATATAAATATATATATCTTTCAAATTCCCATAACAACATCTGTATAATCACGAATTCCAACATCGAAATATTCCGAAGACAATTTCGATTCAAATCCACTCCAATGCAATCATTGGAAATTTTGGTTATTTTCAAAACCCTTTTTAAATTCAATTTATTTATTTAAAAATAAATAGAATTATATTTCTAGTTCAAAACTAGTTCATTTCGATAAAAATCTATTTTTATCTTTTCAAATATGGAGTTTTTCATCCCAAATCTTCACAAATCATTTCTTATGATTTTACACAAATTATTACTATTTTTAATAATTTTATCAAGGCCCGTACAGTCGATTTCCATCAACGGCCATCGAACTGCACTTACAGCGACCTTTTTCGAATTTGATTTGGACATAATTCCAAATCCAACCGTTAGATTTCAAATTTCTAACCTTCGTTAGAAAGCTCTTTTCGATACGAACCCAACGGTTCCGGTTTTAGGAGAATCCGACGGTCGGATCTCCCGTAATGTCCGTTTGAAATAAATGGTCGAAATTCGCGAACTGCCGCGGCGCGGCGCGTTCTATTCAGGCCATTATATTATATATATAATATATATAATATATATTTCGTCGATTTCTATTTAAAACGAATTATATAAATAGTTTTAAATTCGTTTCAAATTCTATTTCAACTTCTATTTCAATTCAAAGCAAAATTTAATTCTTCTTTATAAATTCGTTTTAAAATTCATTTCTATTCAATTCGAATTTCAATTCAATTTGAATTCATTTCAATTCGCTTTCAATTCCATTTGAATTCGTTTTCAATTCAATTCATTTCGAAATCGTTTTCAATTCAATTCATTTCGAAATCGTTTTCAATTCATTTTGAATTCGTTTTCAATTCAATTCATTTCGAAATCGTTTTCAATTCAATTCATTTTGAATTCGTTTTCAATTCAATTCATTTCGAAATCGTTTTCAATTCAATTCATTTCGAAATCGTTTTCAATTCATTTCGAAATCGTTTTCAATTCATTTTGAATTCGTTTTCAATTCATTTCATTTCGAAATCGTTTTCAATTCATTTCATTTCGAAATCGTTTCCAATTCATTTCATTTCAAAATCACTTTCAATTCAATTCATTTTGAATTCGTTTTCAATTCCATTCATTTCGAAATCGTTATCAATTCAATTCATTTCGAAATGAATAAAATCGATATAAATATCGTTTACGTCAAAATGGCGTCAATCTAATCAACACGGCTTCATATATTCCTTTATTTTCAAATATTCTATTTCAAATATTTCTTTTTCAAAATAGTTGTTATTATCAAAATATTTCGTTCAACACATGACCAATCTCAATGAATGAGTACTGTCAACACATGAACTTTTATTTTATAATATTCTTTATTTTTCAAATTGGAATGAGGCCCAATCAATTACCATATAAAGTTAATTATATGGATTTTCATACAACACATGTATATAATAGCATTGAAAAATAATCAACCATCAACCAAAGTGCACTACACTGTATAAGCATCAAATATAGATATTCAACGCTTATAACAGCCTGTCAATCAATCGATCGACATATTTAATCCATCAGGATGAGTGAACTTCAAATTTCATCCCAACACCCGTGTGGGGTTTCAAACAATCAAACACCTATTTTATTTGTGCTGTTGGGCGATGTGTAAAATTTATCGTCCCAATCAATGTCATTCAAATAGGTGTACATAAACAAACCGTCCGGTTTATAAATGAATATTTTATTTTATTCACTTCACGTTAAAAATTATATTTTTAACGATAAAACATTTTATTTCAACCTATGAATTTCTATTCAATTCATTTATCCAATAAAATGATATTTTTATTTTTCTAACTCATTTTAGAAAATTTCGGCGGCATAACGGCACGATACTAGAAACGGGACGAGGCCTAGCCTTATCCCCAGTCTAGTGAAGGCCCACGCCATTCACACATCAATCAAATCAATTCGTTATGCAAACCACAAAATTTGGAGTAAGGGTCTAACCTAGCCTTACTCCTTCGCCTTATAACGGCGCACGTCTAATCCTAACCAATTTATCGATTCGATTTTTCACACCACAAACCACATTCAAACCAATATCGCAATCAATAACCAAACAGCCAAACAAACAAGTCCATGGTCTGTGGACGATTGTGTCGGGTGCTACTAAGCACCGTCTGCATCCTAGTATATATATATAACTAGAAAATAAATTGAAAGGTGAGAAATTCTCACATATTAGCTATCCTAGCTCCACGGCACTCCTTTTGCAGAAGTCTTCGTCGTTTCGCCTTTTTGTCACCTTCGTTGTTGCTTCCACTACATATGTAAAAATCGAGTTTTTAGTTCGCTATTCAATATATAAAAATCGAATTTTTACTTTGCTATTCAATATATAAAAATCGAATTTTTACTTTGCTATTCAATATATAAAAATCGAATTTTTAGTTCGCTATTCAATATATAAAAATCGAATTTTTAGTTCAAAGTTCAATATATAAAAATCGAATTTTTAGTTCAAAGTTCAATATATAAAAATCGAATTTTTATTTCTAAGTTCAATATATAAAAATCGAATTTTTAGTTCAAAGTTCAATATATAAAAATCGAATTTTTAGTTCAAAGTTCAATATATAAAAATCGAATTTTTATTTCGAATGCTATTTTCTATTCTAAATCCATGTATTTTCCTATTCTTATTTTCAAATTCAAACTTTTTATTCATTCAAAAAAAATCAGTTTTAAAATCATTTATAAAATCAGTTTTTAACATTATAAAAAATCAGTTTTTAACCATTATAAAAAAATCAATTCAGTTTTTATCTTTTATAAAAACAGTTTTACTTTTATAAAAATTTCTGTTTAAAATTCTCTGTTTTTAAAAATCGAATTTTTACTTCGATGTTCAATATATAAAAACTATATCTTTCTATCGAAGTTCAATATATAAAAACTATATCTTTCTATCGAAGTTCAATATATAAAAACTATATCTTTCTTTCGAAGATATCGTCTTTCCACATTTTAAAAATCTAACTTTTTTGCATTTTAAAAATCTGTTTATAATCATTTTAAAAATATGTCTTTAACATTTTAAAAAAAAACTGTTTTAAACATTTAAAAAAACTGTTTCCAACATTTCAAAAAAAACTGTTTTAAACATAAAAAAAACTGTTTCTAACATTTCAAAAAAAACTGTTTTAAACATTTAAAAAAAAACTGTTTTTAACATCTCAAAAAAAACTGTTTTAAACATTTAAAAAAACTGTTTTTAACATTTCAAAAAAACTGTTTTTAACATTTAAAAAAACTGTTTTAAACATTTAAAAAAACTGTTTTAAACATTTAAAAAAAACTGTTTTAAACATTTAAAAAAAACTGTTTTAAACGAAAATAAATAAATAAATAAATAAATAAAACAAAACTTACAGGGGGCGCTGGTCATAGGCGGTGGCGGCGGGCTGTGATGCTCAGGGCGCGGCTAGGGTTTGTGGATTGGGGGTCTCGGGGTTCCTTGAACAGAGCTCGGTGGAGAGGAGAGGGAGGGGAGGAGAGGCGTTAGCGTGGAGCAGGGCTCGTGGGGGGTGGCGCTGCCACGATGGGCGGCGGATCGGTGATTGGGGGGGGCTTCGATCCGTTCTTCTTCTTTTTTTTTTTTTTCCTTTTTCGATTTCTGTTTACACGGGGGGGGGGGGGGGCTGGTAGTTAAGGGAGAAAGGTTTTTTTTTCTTTTTTTTATTTTATTTTATTTTCTATTTTGGCCAAAAAGTTGACTTTCACCTACGACCTCGAAACGAGGCCCACCGCCTGTCATCCATAGCGTTTCACCCCCATTCCGAACTCAATGGGATATGTACCGCAAGCTGATTCGATCGTTACAATCAGTTTCCTTTTGAATTTTCATTTAAATCACTATATTGAATTTTAAACGTACATTTCAAATTACCGGGGCCACATACTAACTAGAAAAATTCCAGAAAAATATTTTCTAGCTTCGTATTGACGATACGGTCCTAACAAAACTAGTTTCGTCGAATTCTGAGATCGTTAGAAAAATGGCCAATTTCCAGTCGATTAAAATCAACTGAAATGGTCAAAACACGTTTTCCTTTGCCACGCTCACATACTGGTTCGAAAAATTATGAAATTTGGAATCCAGCAATAACTTAACATCACGGACCCAACAAAACTGGTTTCGTCGAAATCCGAGGTCGTTTGCAAAATTGCTATTTTTAAGGGCCTTATATATATAAAAATATATATAAATTCCACAGCGACTATTTCTAATTTTAAACTGGACATATCTTATCATTTCTAAGATGAAATCTCAGTTTGTCAACTTCGTTGGAAAGATATCATCTATTAGATTCCATTATTTTTGGTTTCACTAAAATCCGGATTGTTTTGCACCCGGTACATTCAATTGAAGTTTGAAATCGAATTATCGAACTACCGCGCCATTTTCAATTCTATTTATAATTATATATAAATATTTTATATTCTAACGACGACGTATATAATATATACGTTCGAATTATATTCAAAATAAATTTCTCGTCGATATTATTTAAAATAATTCATTTTAAATAATCAAAATTCGCTAAAATGGCCAAAATAAAAATTTCAAACTGGCTCGCATTTTATGGGTTGTTACAATCTCCCCCACTTAAAACTTTTCGTCCCCGAAAAGGAACAAAGTCGAAAGTGGTTTGATTAATCAGCCCTACGCTCGATCTGGCTTCCATTCTCCAACTCTTTAGTTTCTGAGAATTTTCAAAATTTCAAAAATTTGGCTAACACCCTAAATTTTCGAAAAATTTCGCCATAACCTCCCCTGCACCGGGAGCCACGGGAAAATCCCGAAATTGCCATATAGGCCTTCTGATCTCAAAAAGAAAAAGAAAAAGCCAAGCGGCTAGCCAATAGGCTCACAAAATCATCATCACCCAAACAAAACAGGAAATTATGTAGTAAACATGTACCTATTTGTCGGGCAAACAAATTTTATTCTCTGCTCTAGCCTCCTTGCTATGACCTGTTCAAAGATATATATGTATATGCAAGCAAATGCAACCAATTTCAATACAATTCAATATTTGGTTCAATTAGGCATAATAGTTCAAAATTAGCAAACAAATAAACAATCAACTCAAACATCAATCAATTAGTGAATTTAAAGTTTCAAATTCATAATTTTGATACATATACTAAAATCGTGTTTTTGATGCCAATTCACAACAAAGTGTTCTAACTATATTAGTTTTGGTTTTCACACCAGTCCAATGGAAATATATAGAAATCACACCTTCGAAACACGAATATAAATGTTGATGATGCGATCGCTATCATCAATATCATCTTCGGGCGACTAGAGTGTGTTGCTATATCTATCCAATATATTAAAATTTCAAATACACGTGGATCAGACGTATACTTAAAATCTATATATACTGGATTGTCCACATCAATATAAATAAATAACCAAATACGAATAATTGATTTAAATCTTCAAAACAAAAATTTGTTTTCACTTTTATAAATATACTCTTCACACTCGTTCTAGGATACTACTGATCCTATCTCTAACGAGTCATCCCATTGGATATTACTAATCCAATTATTGATGAATTCTTTCGTATGGTTCTAATGTGCCTTGTTCTCTGAGCTTTGTAAACCAAAGCTCTGATACCAACTGTGACGGCAAGGAATTTCGCTCGGTCCGAACCAGTCGCTAAACCGACCCAGACCGTTCGAAACACCCTATCGTTTGAGAACACGACAAAACAGAACGCATACAGAAGAACGTTTCATTGTATATTACAACAATGCACCAGAATACAAGAATATACAGAGTATAAATGAATAATACACAGAATTATCAGAGATTTAAATTACATTTAAATACATAGCAGCGGAAAATAATACAATACACAACTAGAAGAGATATACGGATACAAAGCTTTCCGGATATCATTCCAGCTGTAAACCAGGATCCTGTGAATATAAATCTGCAAAACCAAAACTACTAGCTGCCCATGTCAAAATAAGGGCACCCAGAGTTTAGGTTAAAACAATAAACTCCAGGTCAGTCATGTGACTGGTGTGAGAACTAAAACAGTTATTAATCTTTATTTTCAAAGTTAGGTAAATCAAGGGACCACGCCGTATAACACGGAACGGGTTTCCTCCCAAGAATACCAGTGCATAAAACAAACAGCGCAATGCTAAATAAAGAAAGATGAAGCTGTTATAAGACCCAGGTCCCATCACACAATGCAACGCAGCCGAGGATAGGGTTTTCCCTTATAACAGCCAAAGAATGCTTGATACGTTTAAAAACAAATCATTTGATACTATAATAAGTGCATAGTGTATAAAACACTTCAAATCATAAGTATCAATCATAGGCGGCATGAACGGCCCATAACACTATGTCGCCATATATAAGTTTACAATCAAAACCGCAAATGTCGTATTTGGAAATTGGATTTCCGTCTATGAACCGAGGCAAAAGATAGTCCTCAACCGATTCGAGACTGTCTAGTCCGAGCCTCAGGCAAGTACTCTGTCAAGCCTTTGGATCGTCAGGGCCGGTCCACCGATGTGGATTAAAATGCCTGAACACTACGTTTCCCCACCCTATGGGGTGTAAGTCTGGTCCGTCAGCCGACCAGAATGCATCGGCCGAAACCGATATAACCGAGGCGCCTCGCAACAGCAACAACCACATAAGTCAAACTCGTCAGGGCGTGTAAAACCACTGACGCCACTTCTAACTAGAAAGAAACGCAAGTCCTCCCTGAGGTCCGTCTCCCGTTTTTGGTTCATACCGGGTGTGAAACACGCGAGGTAAACGTTACACAAAGCTACGCCACAAAGGCCGTGCTTTGATCATCAACCACAAGACTTTGCTTTTCAACAGAAGCCTTGATCATTTGCATCTTAGCATGCCACACAGGCAAGCCATCCTATGCAATCGATATCATTCACACAGAATGAAATCCGATGTCAGACACACAGTCCATTTACAAGTCCGTTCTGGGTCTGAACGAAACCGGAGGCACCTAGTACCCCGCATATCCATCGATCTCCAAGCACGTCTGGACGATCACTAACTGTTTCCATCTTCTTGGGTGTACAGCCCAATCAAGATCATCAGTTATCACCCAAACGACGTGAAGACCTCCGGTCTTCGACCATCGTCTTCATCTTCGACTTATCGTCGTTTCAGTTATTCAAAATGGGATAAACCCGGTCTTTTCGAATAACTCGCGTATATTTTAAATAAGTGTTACACAAACACAACATACGCCTCATTCCAATTCATTAGTCACTAACCGTAAATTAATCAAGAGAATAATTCCCCAAATATTAACCCCGAAGGCCGAAACCAACATCAGATCAATATCCAGAAAACCCTTCTGCTTGGCTAACCGACAGTTAGTTTCTAAATTTCACGTTCAAATCTAATTAAAGATTTAACTATCGCCTGGAGCAAAACTGGTGATACTCCATTCTCGATCTTTTCAATCTAATTAAAGATTCATTAAAACTCCACTTAGTTTTAATCTTCGACTGGGTTAAAGAATCAGTGTCATTTAAAACACGGTTCACGATAAACCCAAAATCACATTCCATTAATTATCGGGTTAAAGAACAAGTGTTATTTAAAACACTGTTCACGATAAACCCAAAAATCAATATCAATTCAATTCCAATTAAATATTATTTAATTGGTACACTTCATTAAATCTAAATAAAAAGATTTAATCTTTTCTCAACTGGGTTCAAGAACAGTGTTAGTGAAGACACCATTCACGACAAACCCCAAATCACATTTGATATTCAATACAAGGCTCTGAATAGAAAATATATCGGCTTATATTCAATATCAAATTCCACGACTAACAAATGTCGTATTGGAAATAACGATATAAATATATATATCTTTCAAATTCCCATAACAACATCTGTATAATCACGAATTCCAACATCGAAATATTCCGAAGACAATTTCGATTCAAATCCACTCCAATGCAATCATTGGAAATTTTGGTTATTTTCAAAACCCTTTTTAAATTCAATTTATTTATTTAAAAATAAATAGAATTATATTTCTAGTTCAAAACTAGTTCATTTCGATAAAAATCTATTTTTATCTTTTCAAATATGGAGTTTTTCATCCCAAATCTTCACAAATCATTTCTTATGATTTTACACAAATTATTACTATTTTTAATAATTTTATCAAGGCCCGTACAGTCGATTTCCATCAACGGCCATCGAACTGCACTTACAGCGACCTTTTTCGAATTTGATTTGGACATAATTCCAAATCCAACCGTTAGATTTCAAATTTCTAACCTTCGTTAGAAAGCTCTTTTCGATACGAACCCAACGGTTCCGGTTTTAGGAGAATCCGACGGTCGGATCTCCCGTAATGTCCGTTTGAAATAAATGGTCGAAATTCGCGAACTGCCGCGGCGCGGCGCGCTCTATTCAGGCCATTATATTATATATATAATATATATAATATATATTTCGTCGATTTCTATTTAAAACGAATTATATAAATAGTTTTAAATTCGTTTCAAATTCTATTTCAACTTCTATTTCAATTCAAAGCAAAATTTAATTCTTCTTTATAAATTCGTTTTAAAATTCATTTCTATTCAATTCGAATTTCAATTCAATTTGAATTCATTTCAATTCGCTTTCAATTCCATTTGAATTCGTTTTCAATTCAATTCATTTCGAAATCGTTTTCAATTCAATTCATTTCGAAATCGTTTTCAATTCATTTTGAATTCGTTTTCAATTCAATTCATTTCGAAATCGTTTTCAATTCAATTCATTTTGAATTCGTTTTCAATTCAATTCATTTCGAAATCGTTTTCAATTCAATTCATTTCGAAATCGTTTTCAATTCATTTCGAAATCGTTTTCAATTCATTTTGAATTCGTTTTCAATTCATTTCATTTCGAAATCGTTTTCAATTCATTTCATTTCGAAATCGTTTCCAATTCATTTCATTTCAAAATCACTTTCAATTCAATTCATTTTGAATTCGTTTTCAATTCCATTCATTTCGAAATCGTTATCAATTCAATTCATTTCGAAATGAATAAAATCGATATAAATATCGTTTACGTCAAAATGGCGTCAATCTAATCAACACGGCTTCATATATTCCTTTATTTTCAAATATTCTATTTCAAATATTTCTTTTTCAAAATAGTTGTTATTATCAAAATATTTCGTTCAACACATGACCAATCTCAATGAATGAGTACTGTCAACACATGAACTTTTATTTTATAATATTCTTTATTTTTCAAATTGGAATGAGGCCCAATCAATTACCATATAAAGTTAATTATATGGATTTTCATACAACACATGTATATAATAGCATTGAAAAATAATCAACCATCAACCAAAGTGCACTACACTGTATAAGCATCAAATATAGATATTCAACGCTTATAACAGCCTGTCAATCAATCGATCGACATATTTAATCCATCAGGATGAGTGAACTTCAAATTTCATCCCAACACCCGTGTGGGGTTTCAAACAATCAAACACCTATTTTATTTGTGCTGTTGGGCGATGTGTAAAATTTATCGTCCCAATCAATGTCATTCAAATAGGTGTACATAAACAAACCGTCCGGTTTATAAATGAATATTTTATTTTATTCACTTCACGTTAAAAAATATATTTTTAACGATAAAACATTTTATTTCAACCTATGAATTTCTATTCAATTCATTTATCCAATAAAATGATATTTTTATTTTTCTAACTCATTTTAGAAAATTTCGGCGGCATAACGGCACGATACTAGAAACGGGACGAGGCCTAGCCTTATCCCCAGTCTAGTGAAGGCCCACGCCATTCACACATCAATCAAATCAATTCGTTATGCAAACCACAAAATTTGGAGTAAGGGTCTAACCTAGCCTTACTCCTTCGCCTTATAACGGCGCACGTCTAATCCTAACCAATTTATCGATTCGATTTTTCACACCACAAACCACATTCAAACCAATATCGCAATCAATAACCAAACAGCCAAACAAACA
Source organism: Allium sativum (assembly GCA_030737875.1). Classification (NCBI taxonomy): domain Eukaryota; kingdom Viridiplantae; phylum Streptophyta; class Magnoliopsida; order Asparagales; family Amaryllidaceae; genus Allium; species Allium sativum. The sequence continues at coordinate 277,505,156 of CM060918.1, forward strand.
AGTCCATGGTCTGTGGACGATTGTGTCGGGTGCTACTAAGCACCGTCTGCATCCTAGTATATATATATATAACTAGAAAATAAATTGAAAGGTGAGAAATTCTCACATATTAGCTATCCTAGCTCCACGGCACTCCTTTTGCAGAAGTCTTCGTCGTTTCGCCTTTTTGTCACCTTCGTTGTTGCTTCCACTACATATGTAAAAATCGAGTTTTTAGTTCGCTATTCAATATATAAAAATCGAATTTTTACTTTGCTATTCAATATATAAAAATCGAATTTTTACTTTGCTATTCAATATATAAAAATCGAATTTTTAGTTCGCTATTCAATATATAAAAATCGAATTTTTAGTTCAAAGTTCAATATATAAAAATCGAATTTTTAGTTCAAAGTTCAATATATAAAAATCGAATTTTTATTTCTAAGTTCAATATATAAAAATCGAATTTTTAGTTCAAAGTTCAATATATAAAAATCGAATTTTTAGTTCAAAGTTCAATATATAAAAATCGAATTTTTATTTCGAATGCTATTTTCTATTCTAAATCCATGTATTTTCCTATTCTTATTTTCAAATTCAAACTTTTTATTCATTCAAAAAAAATCAGTTTTAAAATCATTTATAAAATCAGTTTTTAACATTATAAAAAATCAGTTTTTAACCATTATAAAAAAATCAATTCAGTTTTTATCTTTTATAAAAACAGTTTTACTTTTATAAAAATTTCTGTTTAAAATTCTCTGTTTTTAAAAATCGAATTTTTACTTCGATGTTCAATATATAAAAACTATATCTTTCTATCGAAGTTCAATATATAAAAACTATATCTTTCTATCGAAGTTCAATATATAAAAACTATATCTTTCTTTCGAAGATATCGTCTTTCCACATTTTAAAAATCTAACTTTTTTGCATTTTAAAAATCTGTTTATAATCATTTTAAAAATATGTCTTTAACATTTTAAAAAAAAACTGTTTTAAACATTTAAAAAAACTGTTTCCAACATTTCAAAAAAAACTGTTTTAAACATAAAAAAAACTGTTTCTAACATTTCAAAAAAAACTGTTTTAAACATTTAAAAAAAAACTGTTTTTAACATCTCAAAAAAAACTGTTTTAAACATTTAAAAAAACTGTTTTTAACATTTCAAAAAAACTGTTTTTAACATTTAAAAAAACTGTTTTAAACATTTAAAAAAAACTGTTTTAAACATTTAAAAAAAACTGTTTTAAACATTTAAAAAAAACTGTTTTAAACGAAAATAAATAAATAAAACAAAACTTACAGGGGGCGCTGGTCATAGGCGGTGGCGGCGGGCTGTGATGCTCAGGGCGCGGCTAGGGTTTGTGGATTGGGGGTCTCGGGGTTCCTTGAACAGAGCTCGGTGGAGAGGAGAGGGAGGGGAGGAGAGGCGTTAGCGTGGAGCAGGGCTCGTGGGGGGTGGCGCTGCCACGATGGGCGGCGGATCGGTGATTGGGGGGGGCTTCGATCCATTCTTCTTCTTTTTTTTTTTTTTCCTTTTTCGATTTCTGTTTACACCGGGGGGGGGGGGCTGGTAGTTAAGGGAGAAAGGTTTTTTTTTTCTTTTTTTTCTTTTATTTTATTTTCTATTTTGGCCAAAAAGTTGACTTTCACCTACGACCTCGAAACGAGGCCCACCGCCTGTCATCCATAGCGTTTCACCCCCATTCCGAACTCAATGGGATATGTACCGCAAGCTGATTCGATCGTTACAATCAGTTTCCTTTTGAATTTTCATTTAAATCACTATATTGAATTTTAAACGTACATTTCAAATTACCGGGGCCACATACTAACTAGAAAAATTCCAAAAAAATATTTTCTAGCTTCGTATTGACGATACGGTCCTAACAAAACTAGTTTCGTCGAATTCTGAGATCGTTAGAAAAATGGCCAATTTCCAGTCGATTAAAATCAACTGAAATGGTCAAAACACGTTTTCCTTTGCCACGCTCACATACTGGTTCGAAAAATTATGAAATTTGGAATCCAGCAATAACTTAACATCACGGACCCAACAAAACTGGTTTCGTCGAAATCCGAGGTCGTTTGCAAAATTGCTATTTTTAAGGGCCTTATATATATAAAAATATATATAAATTCCACAGCGACTATTTCTAATTTTAAACTGGACATATCTTATCATTTCTAAGATGAAATCTCAGTTTGTCAACTTCGTTGGAAAGATATCATCTATTAGATTCCATTATTTTTGGTTTCACTAAAATCCGGATTGTTTTGCACCCGGTACATTCAATTGAAGTTTGAAATCGAATTATCGAACTACCGCGCCATTTTCAATTCTATTTATAATTATATATAAATATTTTATATTCTAACGACGACGTATATAATATATACGTTCGAATTATATTCAAAATAAATTTCTCGTCGATATTATTTAAAATAATTCATTTTAAATAATCAAAATTCGCTAAAATGGCCAAAATAAAAATTTCAAACTGGCTCGCATTTTACGGGTTGTTACATACTCTTTACATGAAAATGTCAATTTTCTCTCTAATTCTTTTACATGAAAATGTAATTTTTCTTACTTTAAACTTTATCCACATTAAAAATGTAAATTTTCTTCTTTACCTTATTCACATTAAAAATGTAAACTTTTCTTTTTCTAATCTAATTTACATTAAAAATGTGACTTTTCATTTTACATTAAAAATGTAACTTTTATTTCTTTATTCTTTTATTTATATAGAAATGTAAATTACATTTCATGGTTGCACTTCAAACTTTATTCTTTTAATTCTATTCTTATGATTTCATGGAAAATCCATTCTTTTAATTACATATAAATATAAGTAACATTACACTTCAAATTTTGTCTTTTAGTTTGCAATGTAAAATTTCTACCTTTTTGGTTACATTAAAAATGTAATTAATATTACATGACAAATCTTGCTTTTTTTTTCATCCTTTAATTTGCCATGTAAAATCTACCCTTTTAAGTTACATTAAAAATGTTATTTTAATTACACTGTCAAATTCTACTTTTTAATTACATTAAAAATGTAATTTTATTAACAGTGCAAATTCTTCTAAATGCAACATTTTACAGTAAAAATAATAATTTTTTTTAATGCAACATTTTTAACAAAAGTGAACCTTTATTCCTTATGCAACAATTTATAAGATAAAAAAAAATGTTACTTTTCTATGCTAACATTTCATATAATAAAAATGATCTTTTCTAGTGCTAACATCTTAAATTGGGTTTTGCCCAATTTAATAAAATGTTACTTTTGTCTAATCTTTCAATGGAAACAAAAATGTCATTTTGGTCTTCATTCTTTTAAAGTAAACAAAATTCTAATTTTTCTTCAATCCCTTTTAATGATCTAAATGTAATCTTTCTTCTTAATGAACAAAAATGTATTTTTGTTTAAACTCTTTTTAATGTATAAAATATACATTGCCAATTCATGCTCTTTTAAGGTGACAAAATGAATGTTTTCTAATTCATTTCTCTAAAGTGACAAAAATGAATGAATTTACTTCATTCCTTTCAAAGTGACAAAATGAATGAATTCTTTCTTTAATCCTATTTTCACAAAAATGTGATTTCACAAAAATATGTACTTTTATTAACGTCAAAAATATGTACTTTTAATACGAACCAAAAATACGTTCTTTTAATATGAACAAAAATATGTTCTTTTTATAACGTACAAAAATGATACTTATGTTATAAAAAAAATGATACTTATGTTTGAAAAACGACGCTTAAAATTGGCTCTTTTTATTTTCAAACAAAACGACATTAAAATTTCATCTTTTTATTATAAACAACACGACATTAAAAAATGTCATCTTTTTATTTATAACAACACGATGCTGAAAATCAAATCTTTTCAATTTAACAAAATGATGTTAAAACCCAATCTTAACAAAACGATATTTTTAATATGAACAAAGCGATATTAAAAAGATAATCTTTTTAATATGAACAAAAAGTAAGACATTAAAAATTCTTCCCAACAATTCAATAAACAAATATGATGAATTTGGTTTAACCATTTCCGACATACACAAATGCAAATTTTAAACACACAAATTCTAAGGAACCATTCGTATATATGTATATAAATCTCAATAAAAAATGAGATTTTGATCGCAATGACAAAACTGAAATAATAGAACTGAAATAAAGAAGTAAATAGCAGTGCAATATCAGATCTGAAATAATGATCTGGAATTAATAATAAATTTAATCGCGAATTTAGAACATAAATTTGAATCTCAATAAATATGAGATTTTAATCGTATCAACCCAAGCGAATATATCAAACACAACAGAAATACGTAAACAAGTAAATCCTAAATTACCATAGTGTAGAATAAAATACATATAGCGATTCAGAGGCGAGAACAATAATTAAAATATAATTATTTATAAAAATAGATAAGATTTCTCACATCGTTTTGAATTTTTGAGTCATTCAGATCCAAAAATTGGCCAAATTTCAACTTGCTCAGAATCAGGTCTAGTCAGTTTCATCGCGAAGGTCTTGGTGTCACGATCATGGCACACCTGAAAATCGTTCAATTTCGAGTTCGTACGCATTAGATATGATTTAATTTGTGTAAATAACAATTTGAACTAATTAATTAGTTAACTTGAAAAAAAATCACCTCCTTCTACCTTTTGCTCTCAAGGCCGTATGTTTTCAACTTGGGTTCAATTCTAGGGTTCCCTTTTTCTCAAAATACAAGAGGCTCGAAGACGATCAGAGAATGGCACGTCGGAGAGGAGGGAGAGGGGGTGCCTGCGCCTAGGGTGATGGTGGGGGCGGTGGGGCCTGGCGGCGAATTTGGGCGGCATGAGTCTCGAGATTCGGGCACTTCCAGATGATGATATATTGGTATGTATGCGAAGAGGATAGGAATCTCCACAAAAAAGTCTAAAGGAGGAGGAGCTAATTATTTGTGTAGGAGGAGGAATTAAAGGAGAGAATCAAGCTCTTTAGGCCCTGAAAAATAGAGATGGCAGCTGAAGCACGTTGGGAAGAAGGTGGATTAGGGTTGACTGATGACAAATTTATAATATTTTAATATCCACTAATCACTTAAAGGCCCGTTTAGCCACTATCTCAGAATTAGGCCCAACGACTGTCGTTCTTACCTATTAAACCTTATTCCGGATCATCTAGCTATGTTCCGCTGGCCCAAATGATTGTTTGGACCCGGTTTTCTCTAATTTAAAATATTTACTTTTATTTTTAGTTCAACCATATGAATAAATTTACCGGGACCACAAATTAACTTTGAAAAATCCCGAAAAATATATTTAGCTTTGTTTTGACACCGCGGACCTAGGAAAACTAATTTCATTTAATTCTGAGCCTCTTTGAAAAATGGCATTTTTCAAGTCGATTAAAATTGACCGAATTTGACAAAACACATTTAAATTTACTGTGCTCGCATATAAATTATGGAAAATTAAACTTAATAATAATTTGACATTCCGGTTCCAACAAAAGTGGTTTCGTCGAAAACGAATGTCGTTTGTAAAATGACTATTTTTAAGGGCTATATATTATATTAAAATATATATTTTTAAACAAATAATTTCCGAAACTCGAAATATATAAGTGTTTATTCTTTTAAATGCAGAAACGTCATTCTAAACTCAACGGAAGTGGTTTCGAATCCAAATTCCTTCGTATGCAAAAAGTAGCATTTTTGACCTTTATACTATATATATAAATTTCATAGCGACCCTTCTAAATTTTAAACTGGGCATAACTTTTAATTCCTGCTATGAAATTTCAATTTTTCAGATTCCTTAGAAAGATATTTTTAAATAGATTCTAATATTTTTGGTTTCACTAAAATCCGTTAAATTTTGCATCCTTTACGGTCAGTCAAAGTTCAAGTTTGACTTTTCAAACTACCGCGCTATTTTTAACTCCTTTTATAATTAAAATTAAATTATTCATCCTAACTTCGATTTAAATAAATTTTTAATCATTATTATTTTAAATAAATTATTTTAAATATCAAAACCCATTAAAATTAGTTAAAGTAAAATTTTAAATTTACCCCAAAATTCAGGGTTGTTACAGTCTCCCCCACTTAAAAACTTTTCGTCCTCGAAAAGGAATGAAGCTAGAGTTGTTTAATTAACTTACTCATCTTTTTCATTCTTTTATTCGTTTCTATAATTTTTTTAGTCGAACTAATAATTACACTACACAACCATCAATCCATTTGTTGATTAGCTTTTAAAATATATAACTTTTATATATTCAAAAATCATATTTTCTAAAGTAGATTATATATAATCACAAATAGGTTAATTATAAGCTTGTCACTCTCAACTCATTCTAGGGCATTTCTAACCCCATCTCTAATGAGTTTTCTCATTCTAGGATACTGCTGATCCTATCTCTAATGAGTATTCTTATTGGATATTACTAATCCAATCTCTGATGAGTCTTTTGTTCAGTTCTAACGAGTTGTACCCCAAAGATTTGAGCTAACCAGAGCTCTGATACCAACAGTAACGGCACGGATTTTGCCCAGACCCAATCGATCGTAAAATCGACCAAGACCGTTCAAAACCCGAATACGTTAACTTTGGGAATACAACAACATCATACTTTTATAAACATCATAATAATGTTACATCAGAGTACAGAATATCAGAGTACATCGAATAAAATTATAGCTGAAGATAAATTACAATATTTTAATACAGTGCAGCGGAAACAATAAAAAAGATACAGCGGAAGACAACTATGCTCTGGACACAGCTTTAAGCTTCGATCCAGAATCCTGCTCAAGAGATAAATATCTGCAAAAAACTACTCGACTGCCCGTATGGAAAAGAGGGCACTCGAGTTTGCAAAGTGAAACAAACTACGAGTCAGTTATGGGACTGGTGTGAGAATTCTTAACTAATATAACTAATAGCAATAAGGCAAATCTAAGGACCACGCCGCCAACGCGGAAAGGGTTTTATTCCAATGGATTGCCGGTGCATAAATTAAAGTCAATCGTTAAACAATGCAATGCTTTTTGGAGAAATGAAACCATTAAAAGACCCAAGTCCCATCACACAATGCAACACAAACCGGAGGATAGAGTTTTACCTTATAATGGTCAAAAATGCTTGATACGATAAAAAACAGGTTTGATATTATTACTAGTGTATATAAGTTTCAAAAACAGTTCAATCATAATGTATTAGTCATAAACGGCATAGTACCGCATCGTACAATGTCGCCATACTAGTTCTACAATCAAAACCGCACGAGGTCGTATTGGAAATTGGGTTTCCATCATGAGTCAAGGCTAGGGAGGAGCTCCTTACCGATTCGAGACACTCTAGCTAATGTCTTAGGATCCCCCGCAGTGAACACTTGGAAAGCTGCAGGGCCGGTCCACACATACGATTTTGCGGATTAACAATTCCTGAACACACGTTTCCCGGTCCTATAGGACCTAATATATGAGGCGCCTCATTCCATCATCCACATAAGTAAAATGTAGGACCGTGTAAAACCCAAACACCACTTCTAACTAGAAAGAAACGTGCTGCTCTCCCTGCGTTCCCTTCTCCCATTTTAGACTCCAACTGGGGTGTGAGGCTCGCGAAGCTACGTAATACACAAAGCTATGCTTTTCAAGCTGTGCTTTGATCATCATCCACAAGGTTCTGCTTTTCAACAAGAAACCTTGAGCATTGCATCTTGGTACGCCACACTGTCAATCCATATCATACTATTAATTCTTTTCCAAAATATACAAAAGGGTGTTAAGCAAGAGGATAAATTCTCCGCTATCAAGCATTCGGCAGAAAATCAATAAATACAATATAAAGGAGTACAATGTCGGACACACATTCCATTTATAAGCTCGTTCTGGGTCTGAACGAAACTATATCCGGTTGATATCCAAGTACGTTTGGACAACTACCACCGAAAACCTTTTCAAGTTAGCAAATCAATCGAGGGCATCAGTAGCCGTCATCCGTTCGATGTCGAAGATTACCGGTCTTCAATGACCGTCATCAACTCTTCGACTTAGGTCGACGTATAATTATTTGAAATGAGATTGAACTCGTACTTTTCAAATGATCCTCACTTATATATTTTTTTAAATCATTTCATACCGTTATTAGTATTTAATAACTATATATCTCTATTTTTATTTATATAAAAATAGCTAATTTTAATTTAACGACGCTTCAGATCAATGGGCGACCCTGGTGTTGTTTTTACGCTAATTTGTTTTACACATTTCTCTATATGTAACCGTTGGATCTTAACATAATTCATATCGTTGGAAAGATCTTCCCAAGAGAACCTAACGGTTTCAGTTTTGGGAAAATCCGACGGTCAGATATTTCAGCATAACTATTTAAAGTTACGCTTGTCGAATCGCGAACTACCGCGCGCGATTCGTTTAATTATAATTTACATATATATATACTTATATATAATTCCGTCATCCATTTCATTTCACTATATTTTGCAAACATCGAATATTCCTATTTGTGTATATAATATCGAGGTATAACATGGGACACAATAATGTTTATTTTATTTTAATTCACATACGCATGCTATATCCAACAATGTATTTTTTCTTCTTTCCTCTTTCAATTTACACCAAATGTATATTTGGTTTCATTATTCCTTTTTAATGAAAACCCATTCCTTAAAATGTAAATTTCTAATCCTTTTATTTACATAAAAAAAATGTAAATTTCTATTCCTATTTTATTTACATTGAAAAATGTAAACTTATATTTCAATATATTATTATATTGAAAATGTAACTTATATTTCATATTCTATTTACATTGGAAAATGTGAATTCCTAATCATTCTTTTATTTCTTTTGTTTACATTGAAAAATATAAATTCTTTTATTTACATATATAAAAAAAATTCTATTTCATCCTTATTTACATTGAAAAAAATGCAAGTTTCTATATTTCTCTAATTACATATAAAAATGTAACTTCCTATTTTTCTTTTATTTACATTGACAAATGTAACTTCTTTTTACCGCCTCTAAAATGACGATAAAAATATATAATAATTATTCTTTTCTTTTATCGCATCTAAAGTGACGATAAAAATATACATTTCATTTCTACTCTTTTTATTGCATCAAAATTGACGATAAAAATATACATTTTAATTCCATTATATTTATTCACATTAAAAATGCAAACATTTCTTTTTAATATAATCTACATTACATTAAATAAAATTGCAATGTCAAAAATCTAATCTATTCATTACGTAAAAATGAAAATTTCTTACTTTACCTTATTCACATTAAAAATGTAAACTTTTCTTTTTCTAATCTAATTTACATTGAAAATGTAACTTTTAGTTTTACATTAAAAATGTAACTTTTATTTCTTTATTCTTTTATTTACATAGAAATGTAAATTACATTTCAAGGTTGCACTTCATTCTTTATTCTTTTAATTCTATTCTTATGATTTCATGGAAAATCCATTCTTTTAATTACATATAAATGTAAGTAACATTACACGTCAAATTTTGTCTTTTAGTTTGCAATGTAAAATTTCTACCTTTTTAGTTAACATTAAAAATGTAATTAATATTACATGACAAATCTTGCTTTTTTTTTTCATCCTTTAGTTTGCAATATAAAATTCTACCCTTTTAAGTTACATTAAAAATGTTATTTAATTACAACGTCAAATTCTACTTTTTAATTACATTAAAAATGTAATTTTATTAATAGTGCAAATTCTTCTAAATGCAACATTTTACACTAAAAATGTTAAAAAAAATTTAATGCAACATTTTTAACAAAAGTGAACCTTTATTCCTTTTGCAACCATTTATAAGATTAAAAAAAATGTTACTTTTCTATGCTAACATTTCATATAGTAAAAATGATCTTTTCTAGTGCTAACATCTTAAACTGGGTTTTGCCCGATTTAATAAAAATGTTACTTTTGTCTAATCTTTCAATGGAAACAAAAATGTCATTTTTGTCTTCATTCTTTTAAAGTAAACAAAATGCTAATTTTTCTTCAATCCCTTTTAATGATCAAAATGTAATCTTTCTTCTTAATGAACAAAAATGTATTTTTGTTTAAACTCTTTTTAATGTATAAAATATACATTGCCAATTCATGCTCTTTTAAGGTGACAAAATGAATGTTTTCTAATTCATTTCTCTAAAGTGACAAAAATGAATGAATTTACTTCATTCCTTTCAAAGTGACAAAATGAATGAATTCTTTCTATAATCCTATTTTCACAAAAATGTGATTTCACAAAAATATGTACTTTTATTAACGTCAAAAATATGTACTTTTAATACGAACCAAAAGTGATTTCATCTTTTTATTATAAACAGCACGACATTAAAGAATGTCATCTTTTTATTTATAACAACATGATGCTAAATATCAAATCTTTTCATTTTAACAAAATGATGTTAAAACCCAATCTTTGCATTTTAACAAAACGATATTTTTAATATGAACAAAGCGATATTAAAAAGATAAGCTTTTTAATATGAACAAAAAGAAAGACATTAAAAATTCTTCCCAACAATTCAATAAACAAATATGATGAATTTGGTTTAACCATTTCCAACATACACAAATGCAGATTTTAAACACACAAATTCTAAGGAATCATTCGTATATATGGATATAAATCTCAATAAAAAATGAGATTTTGATCGCATTGACAAAACTGAAATAATAGAACTGAAATAAAGAAGTAAATAGCAGCGCAGCATCAGATCTGAAATAATGGATCTGGAATTAATAATAAATTTCATCGCGAATTTAGAACATAAATTTGAATCTCAATAAATATGAGATTTTAATCGAATCAACCCAAGCGAATATATCAAACACAACAGAAATACATAAACAAGTAAATCCTAAATTACCATAGCGCATAATAAAATACATATAGCAATTCAGAGGCGAGAACAATAATTAAAATATAATTATTTATAAAAATAGATAAGATTTCTCACATCGTTTTGAATTTCTGAGCCGTTCAGATCCAAAAATTGACCAAATTTCAACTTGCTCAAAATCAGGTCTAGTCAGTTTCATCGCAAAGGTCTCGGTCTCACGATCGTGGCGCACCTGAAATCGTTCAATTCCGAGTTCGTATGCATTAGATATTATTTAATTTGTGTAAATAACAATTTGAACTAATTAATTAATTAGTTAACTTGAAAAAAAAATCACCTCCTTCTACCTTTTGCTCTCAAGGCCGTATGTTTTCAACTTGGGTTCAATTCTAGGGTTCCCTTTTTCTCAAAATACAAAAGGCTCGAAGACGATCAGAGAATGGCACGTCGGAGAGGAGGGAGAGGGGGTGCCTGCGCCTAGGGTGATGTAGGGGGCGGTGGGGCCTGGGGGGCGAATTTGGGCTGAAACCCGCGGTGGGAGGGCATGAGTCTCGAGATTCGGGCACTTCCAGATGATGATATTGGTATGTATGTGAAGAGGAGAGGAATCTCCACAAAAAAGTCTAAAGGAGGTGGAGCTAATTATTTGTGTAGGAGGAGGAATTAGAGGAGAAAGAATCAAGCTCTTTAGGCCATGAAAAATAGAGGTGGCGGCTGAAGCATGTTGGGAAGAAGGTGGCTTAGGGTTTACTAATGACAAATTTATAATATTGTAATATCCACTAATCACTTAAAGGCCCATTTAGCCACTAACTAAGAATTAGGCCCAACGACTGTCGTTCTTACCTATTAACCCCTATTCCGGACTCATTTAGCTATGTTTCGCAGGCCCAAATGATTATTTGGACCCGGTTTTCTTTAATTTAAAATATTTACTTTTATTTTTAATTCAACCATACGAATAAATTTACCGAGGCCACAACTTAACTTCGAAAAATCCTGAAAAACATAATTAGCTTTGTTTTGACACTGCGGACTTAGGAAAATTAATTTTGTTCAATTCTGAGCCTCTTTGAAAAATGGCATTTTTCAAGTCGATTAAAATTGACAGAAATTGACAAAACACATTTATATTTACTGTGCTCACATACAAATTCTGAAAATTATGGAAAATTAAACTTAAAAATAATTTGACATTCCGGTTCCAATAGAAGTAGTTTCGTCGAAAACGAATGTTGTTTGTAAAATGACTATTTTTAAGGGCTATATATTATATTAAAATTTATATTTTTAAACAAATAATTTACGAAACTCGAAATATATAAGTGTTTATTCTTTTTAAATGCAGAAACGTCATTCTGAACTCAATGGAAGTGGTTTCGAGTCCAAATTCCTTCGTTTGTAGAAAACAACATTTTTGACCTTTATACTATATATATAAATTTCATAGCTACCTTTCTAAATTTTAAACTGGGCATAACTTTTGATTCCTGCTTTGAAATTTCAATTTTTCAGATTCGTTAAAAAGATATTTTTAAATAGATTCTAATATTTTTGATTTCACTAAAATCCGTTAAATTTTGCATCCTGTACGATCAGTCAAAGTTCAAGTTTGACTTTTCAAACTACCGCGCTATTTCTAACTCCTTTTATAATTAAAATTAAATTATTCATCCTAACTTCGATTTGAATAAATTTTTAATCATTATTATTTTAAATAAATTATTTTAAGTAACAAAACCAATTAAAATTTGTTCAAATAAATTTTTAAATTTACCCCAAAATTCATGATTGTTACGGTATCACTCCCAAAAGTGGCAACCTATTGGCACAGACATATTTACAGATGTCACGGTGTCTTACATCCTCAGAGCAGACCAGATCCATGCACGCACATGACCCGGTTGGAACGCACCATCAACACCCCTCGCCATTATCAGAATGAACCGCTTATAATTAGTTCAGCAAGCGTACCCGGACCCCTACATAGCGTGGGGTCAAAGTTTTGATACCAGAAAGGGATACTGACTAATATGGGTCCCAACCAACAGGTGACACAAGTATTTCCCCTCCTAACCTTGTGTCCATATACTAACAGATTTCAGATTAACTTGTTTACAGATTTCAGACGAAGTTCAGGTTACTAGTTCAAAGATCAGATAATCAAGTTAATATGTTTTCAGACTAATGGATCAGATATATAGGTTAACAAGTTCTCAGACTAACGGATCGGATATACAAATTAACAGGATTACAGATTGTTTTACCTAACTTTGTATTGGGCCTACAGATTTACGAAACGGGTTTATTAGATTCATCAGACCAATTGTTTTAACCCTATCCACCCAACACGTTTTAGGTATCATATTTATCTTAGATTTGCATTAATTAATTATTAATGCACAGACCTCTCACATTAGGTCAGTAGCTTGTGGCCGCTGGATATGCCGGGCGGTTCCGGGCAGACTTCTGCCACAAGCCAGACCTAACCTCGTGTCTAAGCATATTTTAGTTATGTGTAACAACCCGAAAATTTGGGCCAGTTTAAAATTTTTATTTTGTTAATTTTATCTAATTTTGAATATTTAAAATGAATTATTTTAAATAATATCAACGAGAAATTTATTTTGAATAGAAATCGAACGTATATATTTATATACGTCGTCGATAGAATATACATAATTATATATAATTATAAAAGGAATTGAAAATGGCGCGGTAGTCCGATAATTCGATTTCAAACTTCAATTGAATATACCGGGTGCAAAATAAACCGGATTTTAGTGAAACAAAAAATATTTGAATCTAATTCTGAATATCTTTCCAATGAATCTGAAAAATTGAAATTTCATAGCGGGAATCAAAAGATATGTCCAGTTGAAAATTCTGAATAGTCGCTATGGAATTCAGGCCCTTAAAAATGGGAATTTTGCAAATGACCTTGGATTTCGACGAAATCACTTTTGTTGGGTCCGAGATGTCAAGTTATTGCTAGATTCCAAATTTCATAATTTTTCGAATCAATATGTGAGCGTGGCAAAGGAAAACGCGTTTGACCAGTTTTAGTTGATTTTAATCGACTGGGAAATGGCCATTTTTCCAACGGTCTCAGAATTCGACGAAATTAGTTTTGTTAGGACTGTATCATCAATACGAAGCTAGAAAATATTTTTCGTGAATTTTTAGAGTTAGTATGTGACTCCAGTAAATAGAAATGCAAGTTCAAATTCAATATATAGAGTTATATGTTGATTTTGACGAAAACTGATCGAAACGGTCGAATCAGCTTACGATACATATCCCATTATGTTCGGAATGGGGGTGAAATGCTATAGACGACAGGCGGTGGGCCTCGTTTAGAGGTCAAATGAAAAAGTCAACTTTTTGAAATCAAATAATTAAATAAAAAAAATTAAAACTCTCTCCTTACATCATTCAGCCCCCCCCCCCCCCCCCCGCGGTTAAAAATCAAAATCGAAAAAAAAAAGAGGAGCGGGCGACGGGGGGGGGGGGAGGGGAGGGGGGAACCGCCGCCGCTTCCATCGCCCCCCCCCCCCCCCCCCCCCCCCGATTGTCGCCGCCGCCAGGAGGCGCAGCACCCACCCTTCCATCTTCGTTCTCCTCTTCCCCCACCTCCCCTTCTTCTTCTCCTTCTCCTCCATACAGCCTCCTCGATTTCCGCTAGACCCACTCCCGACCTCCCTGAAAGCGGCGCAACCATCTTGAGCCCGCCACAGCACCGCCAACGACTCCCTCCAACCTCCCTCTCCTCCGTACCGACGTCCTAAACCCCCCTGACCCACGAGACAGCCACCCCGAGCACCCTCCGTCATTCAAAATCGATTTCTTTCCCAAAGCAAGGTGAGTTTTTTTTATTATTTATTCAATTTAATTAATTCAAATTTGAATACATGATCGGAAATCAGTTTTTAGTTCATAGAAAAAAATCATTGTTTGTCAAATGATTTTTGATACGAAAAGATTATATTTTTAAAACAAGAAAGATTAGATTTGTATAGACGATAAGGATTATTTTTTTAAACTAGAAAAGGATTTATTTTTATTGATAAAGATATGATTTTTATATTATAGAAAGAATAAAAATAAAATCTTTATATTTGAAAAGGCGGAATCTTTATATTTGAAAAGGCGAAATCTTTGTATAGAGAATAGCGTGATAAAAATAGAATTTTTATCTATATAGTAGCGTTGTAAAAATAGAATTTTTATCTATATAGTAGCATGGTAAAAATAGAATTTTTATCTATATAGTAGCGTTGTAAAAATAGAATTTTTATCTATATAGTAGCGATGTAAAAATAGAATTTTTATCCATATGGAGTGATAATAAAAATATGATTTTTATATACATAGCAACAATATAAAAAAGTGATTTTTATATATGTAGTGGCTACGGGCAACGAAAGTGACAAAAGGTGAGAACGGCGAAGACTTCTACATAAGAAGAGTCGAGGCGTTTGGATTAGCTAATCGGTGAGAACTTCTCACTCTAAATTCTCTTTTTCTAGTTATAAATATATATACTAGGATGCAGACGGTGCTTTGCAGCACCCGCCACCCGTCATCCACAAACCATGGATGGCTTGTTTGTTTGATTGATGTGTTGTGAAAATTGTTTGTGATGTTGATGTGAAATCGATAATAAATTGTAGATGGTTGAAATAGATTAATTATCGTTGAAAATATAATTTTTAACGTGAATGTGAATAAATGAATATTTATAAACAAATCGGCCGATTTGTTTATATACACTGATTTGACTGATATTGATTAGGATGATAAATTTTACACATCGCCCAACTGCACAAATAAAAATATGTGTTTGTTGATTTGAAACCCCACACGGGTGTTGGGATGATATTTGGCGTACACTAATCCCAATTATTTAATTGTATGTCGATCGATTGGTCGACAGACTGTGTAAGCGTTGATTATTTATATTTGATGCTTATGCAGTTGTGTGGTGCACCTTGGATGATGGTTGATTTTTTATCATTGCTAATATATACATGTGTTGTATGGAATCCATATAATTAACATTATATGGTGATTGATTGGGCCTCATTCCAATCGGGAAAATAATGAATATTATAAAAGAAAATTCATGTGTTGAATATAAAAATAGTCATGTGTTGACGATGTTCATGTGTTGAAACTATTTATGTGTTGAGTAAAGTATTTTAATAATTAAATTTACATCTTTATCATATTTAAAATTAGAACTACTTTCCAGTAGGAGTCTAATTAAAAATCAAACGATAGATACCATAATTTTATAAAATCTTTTACATAACAAAAATAGTTGTGTGTTGACAGTACTCATGTGTTGAGATTGATCGTGTGTTGAAAGAAATATAGATTCAAGTGTTGGATGGAATACATATTCACTTGTTGAATAGAATAACGAATTTATTGAAATATATATATATATATATATATATATATATATATATCCGTGTTGATTAGAGTTACGCCATTTTGACGTGAACGATATTTATATCGATTATATTCGTTTTTATAATGAATATAGAAAAGGTGGTAATTTCAAAATATAACGTTTTGAAAATATTATCATTTATATAATAATGATATGAAATATTCAATTTTGATTAGGAATTGAAATAGAGTTGAAATGGTTTTGGAAACGAATTTAAAACGATTTATAAAATACATTTTAAAAAGGAAATCGACGAAATATATAATATATATATATATATATTATATATAATGGCCTGAATAGAACGCGCCGCGCCGCGGCAGTTCGTGAATTTCGACCATTGACTTCGAATCGACGTTACGGGAGATCCGACCGTCGGATTCTCCTAAAACTGGAACCGTTGGATTCGTATCGAAAAGTGCTTTCCAATGAATATTAGAAATTTGAAATCTAACAGTTGGATTTGGAATTATGTCCAAATCAAATTTGAAAAAGGTCGCTGTAAGTGCAGTTCGATGGCCGTTGATGGAAATCGACTGTACGGGCCTTGATAAAATTATTAAAAATATTAATAATTTGTGTAAAATCATAATATATGAATTGGAAAGAACTAGGATGAAAAATTCCACATTAGCAAGGATAAAAATATATTTTTGTCGAAATGAACTAGTTTTGAACTAGAATTAAAATCAATTTATTTTTGAAATAAATAAATTGAATTTGATAGTGATTTTAAAAATAATCAATATTCCCAATACGTGAAGTGGAAGTGGATCTGAATCGAAATTGTCTTCGGAATATTTCGATGTTGGATTTCGTGACTATACAAATATTGTTATGGGAATTTGAAAGATATATTTTATATCGTTATTTCCAATACGATATTTGTTAGTTTCAAGATTTGATATTGAATATAAGCCGGTATGTTTTCTATTCATAGCCTTGTATTTAATATCAAATGTGATTTGGGTTTGTCGTGAATGGTGTCTTCATTAACACTGTTCTTAAGCCCAGTAGTGAAAAGATTAAATCTTTCTATTTAGATTTAATGAAGTGTATCAATTAAATAATATTCAATTGAAATTGAATTTAAATTGCTTTTTGGGTTTATCGTGAGCGGTGTTTTGAACAACACCTGTTCTTTAACCTGATTAACAATAGAGTGTGATTTTGGGTTTATCGTGAACCGTGTTTTAGATGACATTGGTTCTTTAACCCAGTTAAAGGCAGGATATTGACTTTTGAAAGATTAAAACTAAGTGGAGTTTTAATCTTTCTTTAATTAGATTGAAATGTGAATTGATAATTTAAATTATCAAATTTGGAAAGTGATCGAGAATGGAGTATCATCAGTTTTTCTCCAAGGTGATAGTTAAATCTTTAGTTAGATTTGAACGTGAAATGGTAATTAATTTTACCGATAGCACCGTGGTGTTAGGTATGGAGTATTACCAGTTTTCTCCATGGGATAAATAGGTTGGGATTGGGAAATAAAATAAATAATTACTTTGGTGTGGTTCGCTAATCCCGACTAGTTTGAGATGATATCCAAAGGAAGATTAAAGAATAAATTTAGAATAATTTATCTTGGATAAAATTAAAGGGAACCTTTCCCTAAGAATGTGATTTTGTGAATAAAAGAACATTCTAAATTGGAATGAGGCGTTTGTTGTGTTTGTGTAACATTTGTTTATCATATACGTGGGTTATTCAAAAAGGCCGGGTTATACCCATTCTGAATAACCGATTCGACGAGATGTCGAAGATGAAGACGGTGGTCAAAGACCGGAAGTCTTCACATCATTTGGGTGATTACAGATGATCTCGATTGGGCTGTACACCCAAGATGAGGGAAACAGTTGGTGATCGTCCAGACGTACTTGGAGATGGATGGATATGCGAGGAAAGTGCCTCTGGTTTCGTTCAGACCCAGAACGAACTTGTAAATGGATTGTGTGTCTGACATTGGATTTTATTCTGTTTTGATTGATCTCTATTAAATATACATCTGTTTGGCGGCAGAGAATTTATTCTCTTACTTAACGCCCTTCTCTGAGACGTACAAGCTCAGAGGTTGTATATCGATGGACATCAGTCGCATGGAGTGGATTGCCAGTGTGGCACGCGTAAGTGGCAATTGAACAAGGCTTCTGTTGAAAAGCAAAGTCTTGTGGTAGATGATCAAAGCACGGCCTGTGTGGCGTAGCTTTGTGTATAACGTGAATTCGCGAGCCTCACACCTCGGTATGAGTCAAAAACGGGAGACGGACCGCTGGGAGAGCACGACGTTTCTTTCTAGCTAGGGCGGTGTCAGTGACCTACCAGCCCTGACATTTATATACTTTTCACCTGTGTGGTTGTTGGGATGCGAGGTGCCTCGGATATAGGTCTGTAAGGACCGGGAAACGTGTGTTCAGGAAAAACTAATCCTCCAAAGTTAGGTAAGGACCGGCCCAGCCGATTCCAAGGATCAAAGTGGGGTCCTGAGACATTTTCTAGAGTGTCTCGAACGGAGAGGAGCTTGCCCCTTGCCTCGACTCATGATGGAATCCAATTTCCAATATGTGTGTTTCAGTTTTATTTGTAGAGCCTAGTATGGCGACATAGTGGGATGGGGCGCTTATGCCGTCTATGATTTATATTTATGATTGAAATTGTTTTGACACTATACACCTATAGTAGTATCAAATAATGTGTTTTAAACGTATCAAGCATGCTTTGGCTGTTATAAGGTAAAAACCCTATCCTCCGGCTTGCGTTGCATTGTGTGATGGGACTTGGGTCTTATAACAGCTTCATTTTCCTTTATTTAGCATTATGCTGTTTATTTTATGCACTGGTATTCTTGGGAAGAAACCCGTTCCATGTTATATGGCGTGGTCCCTTGATTTACCGAACTTTAAAATTAAGATTAATAACTGTTTTAGTTCTCACACCAGTCACATGACTGACCTGGAGTTTATTATTTTAACCTAAACTCTGGGTGACCTTATTTTCCACACGGGCAGCTAGTAGTTTTGGTTTTGCAGATTTATATTCACAGGATCCTGATTTACAACTGGAACGATGCTCGGAAAGCTCTGTATCCGTGTATTACTTTCAGTTGTGTTTTGTATTATTTTCCGCTGCTATGTAATTTATTGTAATCTGATATTTGTCAAATGTGTAATTTAATTTATTCATTTATACTCTGTATATTCTTGTATCTGATGGAATTGTTGTAATAACAATGAAATGTTCTTCTGTCTGCGTTCTGATGTGTGTTGTTCTCATCTCAATCCGCGCTTTCCTTCACGGGGGAGTTCGGGTCATTATAGTTTGGTATCAGAGCTTTGGTTTACTGAGCTCGAGAACAAGACACATTAGAACCATACGAAAGAATTCATCGGATATTGGATTAGTAATATCCAATTAGAATGGCTTGTTAGAGATAGGATCAGTAGTATCCTAGAATGGGTGTGAAGAGTATATTTTTTTCAAATGAAAACAATTTTGTTTTGAAAATTTAAATCGCGTTATACGTATTTGAATATTTATTTATTTTGAATTTGGACAATCGAGTATATAAAGATTTCGCGTATACGCGTCATAAACGTATAGTCGAAGTTTTAATATACTGGATAAATATAGAGTCACATTCTAGACACCCGGGGATAATTCTGATGATGTGGCCACATCATCAGTATTTATGTTCGTGTTTCGAAGGTGTGATATCTATATATTTCCATTAGACTGGTGTGAGAACCAAAACTTATATAGGATTATTTGTTGTGAATTGGCATCAAAAACATGATTTTCTGTATATATATATCAAAATTATGAATTTGAAACTCTAGTTCACTAATTGATTGATGTTTGTGTTGTTTGTTTATTTGTTTGATAATTTTGAACAATTATGCCTACTTGCATCAAATACTGAATTGTATTGAAAATTGGTCGCATTTGCATGCATATACATGTACTTACATTGAACAAGTCATAGCAAGGAGGCTAGAGCAGAAGAATAAAATTTGTTTGCCCGACAAATAGGTACATATTTACTATAATTTACTATTTTGTTTGGGTGATGGTGATTTTATGAGCCGATTGGCTTTTTCTTTTTCTTTTTGAGATCAGAAGGCCTGCATGGCAATTTCGGGATTTTCCCGGTGCTCCGTGTGTAGGGGAGGTTATGGCGAAATTTTTCGAAAATTTAGGATGTTAGCCAAATTTTTGAAAAATTTGAAAAGTTCTTAGAAACTGAAAAGTTGAAGAACTTAAGCCGTAGTCAAAGTAATGGAAGTTGAGTTGATTTGTTAAACAACTTTCGGCTTCGTTCCTTTTCGGCTTCCATTGTTATGTTCCTTTTCGGCCTTTGATTTAGAGAAGATTAGAATATCATCAATAAAAACCAGAACAAATTTATTCAATTAAATCACACATTGAACTGATTAGAAAATAGTTAGAAGTATATACTTATGCATTATATATGTTTGAACAGGAAATTGGATAGCTGTTGAGTAAAGATTTTATTTGCGTGCCCGACAAATAGGTAAACCTTAATGAGTTGGATGCGAAATATTATTATATCAACTCCTGTGAATGCCATTGGATGCGGAGTGCTGGTTATTCTGTGTGAAATAATAAACATCGCCATAGGATAGCAACAATTAATCTTGAACTACCTTACATGGCATACTTCTGGAAGATAGGCATACTTCATCATATACCACATAAGCATTTGGAGCTTGTGTGACGAGGTGGAAGATTTACCATACGAGCGAGAGTCTTGTATGGCGATGACTATATTTTATAGGTTGAACTGATGACTGATATGGACTATTTAAATTGTAACGATAAAATTGCCAGATTAATAAAAAACCCACGCGGGTCTAGAGTTGCCAATATTCACGTCTCTCTGGTTATTAGATATGGCACATGGACTATTTATTTCCCACACGGGACGAGGTGATGAGGATTTATCCTCTGGAGCATTTAAAATACACACTCCCTCAGGCTTTGACAGGGTGACGAGAATTTATTCTCTGGAGTTATTATCAATACACGCTCCCCTGTAAACACCAGAATATATCACTATAAATATGTGTATGCTTATTAGGATTTATTGGGTACCTAATACGGCCCAATAAATTTCCAAACCTCTCCCCGTACAAAGGAGGTTATGGCGAAATTTTTCGAAAATTCCGGGTGTTAGCCAAATTTTTGAAGAATTTGAAAATTCTCAGAAACTGAAAAGTTGGAGAATGGAAGCCAGATCGAACGTAGAGTTGATTAATCAAACCACTTTCGACTTTGTTCCTTTTCGGGGATGAAAAGTTTTAAGTGGGGGAGATTTTAACAACCCGAAAATCAGGGCCAGTTTAAAATTTTTATTTTGGCAATTTTAGTGAATTTTGAATATTTAAAATGAATTATTTTAAATAATATCAACGAGAAAATTATTTTGAATAGAAATCGAACGTATATATTTATATACGTCATCGTTAGAATATAAATAATTATATATAAGTATAAAATGAATTGAAAATGGCACGGTAGTTTGATAATTCGATTTCAAACTTCAATTGAATATACCGGGTGAAAAATAAACCAGATTTTAGTGAAACCAAAAATATTTGAATCTAATTGTGAATATCTTTCCAACGAATCCGAAAAATTGAAATTTCATAGCGGGAATCAAAAGATATGACCAGTTGAAAATTCTGAATAGTCGTTATGGAATTCAGGCCCTTAAAAATGGGAATTTTGAAAATGACCTCTGATTTCGACGAAATCACTTTTTTTGGGTCCGTGATGTCAAGTTATTGCTAGATTCCAAATTTCATAATTTTTTGAATCAATATGTGAGCGTGGCAAAGGAAAACGCGTTTGACCAGTTTTAGTTGATTTTAATCGACTAGGAAATGGCCATTTTTCCAACGGTCTCAGAATTCGACGGAATTAGTTTTGTTAGGACTGTATCGTCAATACGAAGCTAGAAATATTTTTCGTGAATTTTTAGAGTTAGTATGTGACCCCAATAAATAGAAATGCACGTTCAAATTCAATATATAGAGTTACATGTTGATTTTGACGAAAACTGATCGAAATGGTCGAATCAGCTTACGATACATATCCCATTGTGTTCGGAATGGGGGTGAAACGCTATGGACGACAGGCGGTGGGCCTCGTTTAGAGGTCAAATGAAAAAGCCAACTTTTTGAAATTAAATAATTTAAAAAAAAAAAATTAAAACTCTCTCCTTACATCACTCAGCCCCCCCCCCCCCGTTAAAAATCAAAATCAAAAAAAAAGAGGAGCGGGCGACGGGGGGGGGGGGGGGGGGGAACCGCCGCCGCTGCTTCCATCGCGCCCCCCCTACCCCACCCCGATTGTTGCCGCCGCCAGGAGGCGCAGCGCCCCCCCTTCCATCTCCATTCTCCTCTTCCCCCACCTCCCCTTCTTCTTCTCCTTCTCCTCCCTACAGCCTCCTCTATTTCCGCGAGACCCCCTCCCGACCTCCCTGAAAGCGGCGCAACCATCTCGAGCCCGCCATAGCACCGCCAGCGACTCCCTCCAACCTCCCTCTCCTCCGTACCGACGCCCTAAACCCCCCTGACCCGCGAGACAGCCACCCCGAGCACCCTCCGTCATTCAAAATCGATTTCTTTCCCAAAGCAAGGTGAGTTTTTATTATTATTTATTCAATTTCATTAATTCAAATTTGAATACATGATCTGAAATCAGTTTTTAGTTCATAGAAAAAAACCATAAAAGATTATATTTTTAAAACAAGGAAGATTAGATTTGTATAGACGATAAGGATTGTTTTTTTTAAACTAGAAAAGGATTGATTTTTATTGATAAAGATATGGTTTTTATACTATAGAAAGAATGAAAATAAAATCTTTATATTTGAAAAGGCAAAATCTTTATATTTGAAAAGGCGAAATCTTTGTATAGAGAATAGCGTGATAAAAATAGAATTTTTATCTATATAGTAGCGTTGTAAAAATAGAATTTTTATCTATATAGTAGCGTGGTAAAAATAGAATTTTTATCTATATAGTAGCTTTGTAAAAATAGAATTTTTAACTATATATTAGCGATGTAAAAATAGAATTTTTATCCATATGAAGTGATAATAAAAATATGATTTTTATATATATAGCAACAATATAAAAATGTGATTTTTATATATGTAGTGGCTACGGGCAACGAAAGTGACAAAAGGAGAGAACGGCGAAGACTTCTACATAAGAACAGTCGAGGCGTTTGGATTAGCTAATCGGTGAGAGCTTCTCACTCTAAATTCTCTTTTTCTAGTTATAAATATATATACTAGGATGCAGACGGTGCTTAGCAGCACCCGACACCCGTCATCCACAGACTATGGATGGCTTGTTTGTTTGATTGATGTGTTGTGAAAATTGTTTGTGATGTTGATGTGAAATCGATAATAAATTGTAGATAGTTGAAATAGATTAATTATCGTTGAAAATATAATTTTTAACGTGAATGTGAATAAATGAATATTTATAAACAAATCGGCCGATTTGTTTATATACACTGATTTGACTGATATTGATTGGGATGATAAATTTTACACATCGCCCAACTGCACAAATAAAAATCAGTGTTTGTTGATTTGAAACCCCACACGGGTGTTGGGATGATATTTGGCGTACACTAATCCAAATTATTTAATTGTATGTCGATCGATTGGTCGGTACACTGTGTAAGCGTTGATTATTTATATTTGATGCTTATGCAGTTGTGTGGTGCACCTTGGATGATGGTTGATTGTTTATCATTGCTATTATATACATGTGTTGTATGGAATCCAAATAATTAACATTATATGGTGATTGATTGGGCCTCATTCCAATTGGGAAAATAATGAATATTATAAATGAAAATTCATGTGTTGAATATAAAAGTAGTCATGTGTTGACGATGTTCATGTGTTGAAACTATTTATGTGTTGAGTAAAGTATTTTAATAATAAAATTTACATCTTCATCATATTTAAAATTAGAACTACTTTCCAGTAGGAGTCTACTTAAAAATCAAACGATAGATACCATAATTTTATAAAATATTTTACATAACAGAAATAGTTGTGTGTTCACAGTACTCATGCATTGAGATTGGTCGTGTGTTGAAAGAAATATAGATTCATGTGTTGGATGGAATACATATTCATTTATTGAATAGAATAATGAATTTATTGAAATATATATTTAAAGCCGTGTTGATTAGAGTTGCGCCATTTTGATGTGAATGATATTTATATCGATTATATTCGTTTTTATAATGAATATAGAAAAAGTGGTGATTTCAAAATGTAACGTTTTGAAAATATTATCATTTATATAGTAATGATATGAAAAATTCAATTTTGATTAGGAATTGAAATAGAGTTGAAATGGTTTTGGAAACGAATTTAAAACGATTTATAAAATACGTTTTAAAAAGGAAATTGACGAAATATATATAATATATATGTATATTATATATATATAATGGCCTGAATAGAACGCGCCGCGCCGTGGCAGTTCGTGAATTTCGACCATTGACTTCGAATCGACGTTACGGGAGATCCGACCGTCGGATTCTCCTAAAACCGGAACCGTTGGGTTCGTATCGAAAAGTGCTTTCCAATGAATATTTGAAATTTGAAATCTAACGGTTGGATTTGGAATTATGTCCAAATCAAATTTGAAAAAGGTCGTTGTAAGTGCAGTTCGATGGCCGTTGATGGAAATCGACTGTACGGGCCTTGATATAATTATTAAAAATAATAATAATTTTTGTAAAATCATAATATACGAATTGGAAAGAACTGGGATGAAAAATTCCACATTTGAAAGGATAAAAATATATTTTTGTCGAAATGAACTAGTTTTGAACTAGAATTAAAATCAATTTATTTTTGAAATAAATAAATTGAATTTGAAAGTGATTTTAAAAATAATCAATATTCCCAATACGTGAAGTGGAAATGGATCTGAATCGAAATTGTCTTTGGAATATTTCGATGTTGGATTTCGTGACTATACAGATATTGTTATGGGAATTTGAAATATATATTTTATATCATTATTTCCAATACGATATTTGTTGGTTTCAAGATTTAATATTGAATATAAGCCGGTATATTTTCTATTCAGAACCTTGTATTTAATATCAAATGTGATTTGGGTTTGTCGTGAATGGTGTCTTCATTAACACTGTTCTTAAGCCCAATAGGGAAAATGATTAAATCTTTCTATTTAGATTTAATGAAGTGTATCAATTAAATAATATTCAATTGAAATTGAATTTAAATTGCTTTTTGGGTTTATCGTGAGCGGTGTTTTGAACAACACCTGTTCTTTAACTTGATTAACAATAGAGTGTGATTTTGGGTTTATCGTGAACCGTGTTTTAGATGACATTGGTTCTTTAACCCAGTTAAAGGGAGGATATTGATTTTTGAAAGATTAAAACTAAGTGGAGTTTTAATGATTCTTTAATTAGATTGAAATGTGAATTGATAATTTAAATTATCAAATTTGGAAAGTGATCGAGAATGGAGTATCACTAGTTTTGCTCCAAGGCGATAGTTAAATCTTTAGTTAGATTTGAACGTGAAATGGTAATTAATTTTACCGATAGCACCGTGGTGTTAGGTATGAAGTATTACCAGTTTTCTCCATGGGATAAATAGGTTGGTATTGGGAAATAAAATAAATAATTACTTCGGTGTGGTTCGCTAATCCCGACTAGTTTGAGATGATATCCAAAAGACGATTAAAGAATAAATTTAGAAGAATTTATCTTGGATAAAATTAATGGGAACCTTTCCCTAAGAATGTGATTTTGTGAATAAAAGAACATTCTGAATTGGAATGAGGCGTTTGTTGTGTTTGTGTAACATTTGTTTATCATATACGTGAGTTATTCAGAAAGGCCGGGTTATACCCATTCTGAATAACCGATTCGACGAGATGTCGAAGATGAAGATAGTGGTCGAAGACTGGAAGTCTTCACATCGTTTGGGTGATTACTGATGATCTCGATTGGGCTGTACACCCAAGATGAGGGAAACAGTTGGTGATCGTCCAGACGTACTTGGAGATGGATGGATATGCGAGGAAAGTGCCTCCGGTTTCGTTCAGACCCAGAACGAACTTGTAAATGGATTGTGTGTCTGACATTGGATTTTATTCTGTGTTGATTGATCTCTATTAAATATACATCTGTTTGGCGGCAGAGAATTTATTCTCTTACTTAACGCCCTTCTCTGAGACGTACAAGCTCAGAGGTTGTATATCGATGGACATCAGTCGCATGGAGTGGATTGCCAGTGTGGCACGTGTAAGTGGCAATTGATCAAGGCTTCTGTTGAAAAGCAAAGTCTTGTGGTTGATGATCAAAGCACAGCCTGTGTGGCGTAGCTTTGGGTATAACGTGAATTCGCGAGCCTCACATCTCGGTATGAGTCAAAAACGGGAGATGGACCGCTGGGAGAGCATGACGTTTCGTTCTGGCTAGGGTGGTGTTAGTGACCTACCAGCCCTGACATTTATAAACTTTTCACCTGTGTGGTTGTTGGGATGCGAGGCGCCTCGGATATAGGTCTGTAAGGACCGGGAAACGTGTATTCAGGAATAACTAATCCTCCAAAGTTAGGTGAGGACCGGCCCAGCCGATTCCAAGGATCAAAGTGGGGTCCTGAGACATTTGCTAGAGTGTCTCGAATGGAGAGGAGCTTGCCCCTTGCCTCGACTCATGATGGAATCCAATTTCCAATACGTGTGTTTCGGTTTTATTTGTAGATCCTAGTATGGCGACATAGTGGGATGGGGCGCTTATGCCGTCTATGATTTATATTTATGATTGAAATTGTTTTGACACTATACACCTATAATAGTATCAAATAATGTGTTTTAAACGTATCAAGCATGCTTTGGCTGTTATAAGGTAAAAACCCTATCCTCCGGCTTGCGTTGCATTATGTGATGGGACCTGCGTCTTATAACAGCTTCATTTTCCTTTATTTAGCATTGCGCTATTTATTTTATGCACTAGTATTCTTGGGAGGAAACCCATTCCGTATTATACGGCGTGGTCCCTTGATTTACCGAACTTTAAAATAAAGATTAATAACTGTTTTAGTTCTCATACCATTCACCTGACTGACCTGGAGTTTATTGTTTTAACCTAAACTCTGGGTGCCCTTATTTTCCACAAGGGCAGCTAGTAGTTTTGGTTTTGCAGATTTATATTCACAGGATCCTGATTTACAGCTGGAACGATGCTCGGAAAGCTCTGTATCCGTGTATTGCTTTCAGTTGTGTTTTGTATTATTTTCCGCTGCTATGTATTTTATTGTAATCTGATATTTGTCAAAATGTGTAATTTAATTTATTCATTTATACTCTGCATATTCTTGTATCTGATAGAATTGTTGTAATAACAATGAAATGTTCTTCTGTCTGCGTTCCGATGTGTGTTGTTCTCATCTCAATCTGGGCTTTCCTTCACGGGGGAGTTTGGGTCGTTATATTATGCCTACGACCTCTCACATTAGAATGACAGTTTGCGGTCGCTGCTTAAGCTGGTTGGATCCGGACAGGCGTCTACCGCAAACGGAGTCTAACCTCGTGTCATAGACACTTTACAGAAAATATCAGACTAATTATGTCTATTTAGCAGATCTAACTTCTTAACAAGTTACTGTAGATTATCCAAAGTTCTATTAACAAGTTTTGCTCAATTTTAGATCGAGCCTCTAATTTATAATTATTCAGCTTTCAACAGATTAAGCAATTCAACAGATTTAGCAGATAACAATTTTAGCAGATTAGGCAATTCAACAGATTTAACGGATTAAATATTTCTTAAAGTTCTATTTAAATATCTTGCCTAGATTTACATGCCTAAATCATGGTTATAATTCATAATACGACATATGCCCCAAATTTTAATTAAACTTTGCACAGTACAGAATATTCTCTAAAAAGTCCCAAACAATATGAATTATGCCAAATTATAGCCTATGATGCTAAATATCCTAAAATCCATATTTAGGCGCATTCACATTAATAGTTAACCTTTTTTAATATAGATCTTTACACCTATGTCACATATATCTTTTTTTTCTTTTCAAGTCATAGATCGTGATATAAAATATGCCCCAAAATCTAGGTCTTAAATTTTAATCATGTATTAAGTTCTCAAAATCAGATCTTGCATTATAATATGCATTATATGCCAAATCCCAAGTTATATGCTATCATATAGTAATTCTTCTTCCAAATCACAGTCTTTTATACATAGTATGCACTAATTCTAGATCTTAATTTACAATCTATGTTCTTTTCTCAAATCAATCACTGATCAGTCATGTCCAATTATGCAATATTCATTATTTGTCCCAAAATTAGCGTTCATGCGTTATTCTCTTATGAGATTTGGCACAGGCTTGTAGTAGCCTGGCAATAGAACAGAAAGAAAAAGGAGATACAGAATAGTCACAGAAAAATAGATTTGACAGATAAGAATATGATAACCTCAGATTCAGATTTATAACCATGCCAAGATCATAATAAAAGTTTATATCTGAAAATAACTGTACTCACAAAAAGGGAACGATTCTTGTATTCTGGAATCTGTTTACTGATAGTGAATAGCGCTCCTTTGATGTAGACTAGTTGTTCTTTTAATCCTATTCAGTTTGGAAGAAGATGCACTAGTTTTATCCTGGGATTCAACAGAGTTGCGACGCCATTATTTTATTTTCTAAGAGGGAGAGAGCTATGGAGGCTAGAGAATAGTGTAGGAGATTTAGGTTTTGGCTTAGGGATGTATATATAGGAGAATAGAAGTGTCCATAGCCTTAGATATTAACCTAGAACCAATCCAGACCATCAGAACAGCCAAAACGACGTCACACGCCGAAGAAAATCAGATCTGGGCAAAACAGGTCGACCTGTAGGGGGGAGCTCGACACTAAGCTCGACCCCCAGGTCAACCATATGGTCGACCTGCCTACCCAGGTCGACTCCCGGGTCGACCCTTGTGTCGACCTGGGTCCTGGGCGGGAAATTTCCCGCCCAGCCCGCTTCTAGGTTCTGATTTTGAATTTTGAATTTTTGAATTTATTTTCGAGCTATTTTATATTTTCAGAAACTTCTGAAGGCCATAATTTCTTCATATGGAGTCACGCAAACTCGGACTCTATCTCAAGCAGAATTCCGAGACGAACGCAACGGCTTAACCCATCTTCCTTAATTCTCTCATTTAAAATTAATTATACTTCATTTTGTCACTCTTATGTTCACAGGAAATTCGGGGTGTTACATATTCTGCTTCAGTTGTTGACAAAGATACGGTATTTTTCTTTTTACTGAACCATGAGACAAGGGAATGTCCTAGGAAGTGAAATGCTCCATTAGTACTTTTACAATCGGATTTGCATCCTGCATAGTCAGCGTCACAGTACGAAACTAAATTGAATGAATAATTCTTAGGATAAAATAATCCAAAATATGATGTATGCTTTACATACCTTAGAATACGTTTTACGGCTTTCACATATGTTTCCTTAGGTTGTGATTGATATCTTGCACAGAGACATACGCTATGCATTATATCTGGTCTACTAGCGGTTATATATAATAATGATCCTATCATTCCCCCATATAGTTTTTGATCAACGTCTTTTAATGTATCATCTTTACTTAAAGCAATATTAGTTGCTATAGGTGTTGTTCTACCATTTGTTGTTTTCAGATTATATTTATTAGTTAAATCTCTTGCATATTTTTCTTGATTAATAAATATTCGATTCTTTAATTGTTGAATTTGTAATCCTAAAAAGAATGATAATTCTTCCATATGGCTCATTTCAAATTCTTTGGTCATAATATCTAAAAATTCTTTATTCATTTGATCATTTGTTGACCCAAAATTATATCATCAACATACATTTGTACTAGTTGTATATCTTTGTTATTCTTCTTGATAAACAAAGTATTATCTAATTTTCCTATTTCAAAGTTTGATCATAACAAATAATTTCATAATCTATCGTACCAAGCCCTAGGAGCTTGTTTTATTCCAGATTATGCTTTCTTCAACTTATATATGTGATTTGGTAATTTTTCTTCTTTAAACATGGGTGGTTGCTCTACATATTCGTCTTCCTTGACAAATACATTTAGTAAAGAACTTTTGACATCCATTTGATATAATTTGAAATTATTATAGTTCGCAAAAGCTAGTAAAATTCTAATAGCCTCTAGCCTTGCTAGGGGGCAAAAATTTCATCGTAATATATTCCTTCTTCTTGAGTATAGCCTTGTGCAACTACCCGTGCCTTATTTCTTACTACCTCACTGTGTTCATTCATTTTATTTTTATAGACCATTTGGTTCCTATTATTGTTTTATCCTCTATCCTAGGAACAACTTCCCATACTTTATTCCTAGTAAACTGATTCAATTCTTCTTGCATAGCAAGTATGTATGGATCGTCGGAAGAAGCTTCCTTTGGATTTTTGGGTTTAATAATTGATTACGAGTTCCAATAACGGATTCAATATCTCCTAATATATTTTCTACTGGATGGTCTCTAAGTAATCTAATTGTTTTATTTGGTTGATTATCCTCATAATTTATTTCATTAATTTCATTTTCACAATCGTCTTCATTGCTTTGAGTTATACTTTTATAGTTTTCGTCAAAATATACATTTAGTGCTTCTTTTATAGTGTTGGTTCGGGTATTGAAAACTCTATAAGTCTTGCTCCTTTCCGAATATCCAATAAATATTCCTTTATCGGATTTTGAATCAAATATGTCTAAATTATCTTATGTATTTAGTATAAAACATTTACTTCCAAATATTTTAAAATATGATACGTTTGGTTTGTTGTTATACAAAAGTTCATATGGTGTTTTATGAGTTAAAGGTCTAATTGAAATTCTATTAATAATATAACAAGCTGTTGCAACTGCCTCAGCAAAAAATTCCTTAGTAAATTACTATCGGATAATGTAGTTCTTGCACATTCTTGTATTATTCTATTTTTACGTTCAACTACTCCGTTTTGTTGAGGGGTTCTTGGAATTTAAAAATTGTGAGTTTTTCCCTTTTTATTACAATATTTTTCAAAATGCTCATTTTCGAATTCTCCGCCATGATCACTACGTATTATTTTAATTTTCAGTGATTATAAATTTTGAATCCTTTTAGAAAAAAATTTAAATTGATCGAAAGCATCACTTTTATTTTTAAGAAACAAAGTCCAAGTAAATCTAGAAAAGTCGTAAACTATCACATACATATATCTATTATGATTTATCGATTGAACTTGCGATGGACCAAATAAGTCCATGTGTATTAACTCTAATGGTGTTAAAGTACTAATTTCTTCTTTTGATATAAACGAACTCTTATTTAATTTTCCGAAGTGACAAGCATCGCATAATTTATTAACTTTAAATTTCATTTTGGGTAATCCTCTAACTGAATCTAATTTAGAAATCCTAGAATTGTGTTTGAAATTTGTATGACCAAATCTTTAATGCCAGATCCATGGATCACTTATATTGGCCATAAGACATAAATTATCGCTGAAGATTTTCATACTCAATCTATAGATATTTTTCTTTCTATCTCCTTCGAATATAAATTTTGAGTGCCTATTTTCTATGAAACTTTTATTCTTTTCAAAATTTATTTTATAACCCTTATCGCAAAGTTGACTTACTTAGCAAGTTGTGTTTTAAATTCCTAACTAATAAAACATCATAAATAATAGGAGTTTCAAAATTACCGACATTGCGAATTCCAATAATGTACCCTTTAGAGTTATCTTCAAAGTTCACCATTCCTCCATCTTCATACTTCAGATTATTGAGTAGTTCTGGATTTCCAGTCATATGTCTCAAACAGCCACTATCCAGTATCCATTAGTCCTTTTTTATTTCCACCAATTGCTTTCCAGAATTTGAATTTTCAACTGCCATGTAACACACCAGTTCAGAATTGAATTTCCAATAGCCACCTTTTCAGAATTTGAATTGCCAACGGCCATTTTACCCATCTTTTCAACTTTTGAGTTTTCAAAAGTCAAAGAACTCAGCCTTTTCTAAATTGAACAATATTTCAGCAAATCACATGCCTCTTTAACATTACTATAGGAAGACTCTTTCAACATTGATACAATGCATGAATTGACACTAGTATTAATAGAGATTCCAAAACTTTTCATTACAAAATTTCAAAAATCAGATTAAGAACTTTTTGAAAGACCTTTCTCTGATAACAATTGTTAGGGATTGTTGAATGGATCATTAAGGCAAAACAAACACTAGAGGGGGTGAATAGTGTTTATGAGAATTCAAACAAAATCAAAAATTTATGTGAATAACAGAATGAATCAAACAGTACAAACACAATTACAGACACAGATTCAAACACAGATGCTAAATAAACAGAAATAAAAATGCAAAAAAGAAAAGAACACACTGGATTTATACTAGTTCGGATTGCTCCTACGTCCAGTCCCACACAATGCTGGATTGCACAGAGTTTTATTACTATATTAATAGTCAAGTACAACCTCCTTGATTTCACGGCTACAAGAGATACCACCAATTCCTACTTCATTGATTTCACGGCTACAAGGAAAACACCTGTGACACCCACGTTCGTTAATGTCACTCTCTAAGGGAATGCATTAAGTTTCGTGAAGCGTTATAGGTAAATAAGAACATAATATCACAAGACAGGCATGTAAAACAGCAGCGGAATTAAAAATTTATTTAAATCAAAACATCATGGTCCCAAATACTAAGTTTACATCGTAAGTTGAAGTAACCAATTACATAAATAATCTATCTTGCCAAAAATATCAGAGTACAAAAGCATAAAACCATATTCCCTGTGAAGCCATAAGGGAGTTGACCAGAAGTCAAAGCGATACATCTATATCCAAAATCCAAGCTAAGCTGAAAGAATCCAAATCAACTCTAAGAACTTCAACCCTGAGAACCTGAGGGGAAACGAAAGAGAGAGAAGACAGAATAAAAAGGGTCAAACATAAAGTCTGGAGAGTCCAGTTACTTTTAAATATAAATAAATAAAAGTATCATGGTAGGTATATATAAAACTCGAAGAAAGAGATAACAGTAACAATAACAAGTGTGAACTAAGTAAGATAAGATGAATAGGATATATGGCGCTTCTTAAATACATTTCTCTACACCGCGCCGATACTAGTATATCAGAAATAGAATGATCCCTACTAACACCGTTCCATTACATTTTCTTGATTAGGTTACTTGGGTTAATAGAACTCAAGACTTATATGTGCATCTTACCCATTTACTTTCCCATGGATTCACCCAATACAATATATGTAGTTATCTATCAATATTGAGATACACCCCATGGTAACTCCCTTGCACGGTCTCCATCGTAATGAACGCAGTCCCTCATCCTACGGCGGAGTGACATATGGATCTCTATATAAAATGTTATGTTCTGCATATATCTACCATTACTATGATATGTAAGCGTATGGACTACCACCATCGATCGAATCAGATTCCTTATCGGAATAATGCCCTCTAGTCTACGATACACCAACCAGAGCAGATATGCATGTATCTAGACTGTCCCACATATGTACTGTAATTATAGCTCGATGCCTCAATCACACATCCTCTAATGTGCATCGAGTTCCACGGCATGGCGATACAAGAAACACAGTACTCGGTCGGGAGCTTTTCCATATTTGTACAGGCCCGTCTTTAAAGAGCATCTATATACAGATATACCTAGGGCCTATTTTCTGGTGGCTATGGCCCCGCCTTGGCCCCTCCCTCAACTAGTAAAGACTACAGAGCTTAGTGACCTCCCGTAATAAGAACCAATCTAAACATCCATGTAGCGTCTACCCTCCACCCCGTACCTCGATAATGAAAGGTGAAATGATATCTTGGGTTTAGCTCTAGTCTTTTCGCATCCCATTGGCTGTCGATGACGGGTTTCGATGGTCTACGATCCTCGTTGGTCATGACCGTCTCTACCTCCACATGAGGCAACCGTCGAATCACTCTGGTGTCACCTCGTCACAGCATTTAGACTGCAAAGCTACATCTGAAGTCAAGGCCTACCAACCTAGTAGTTATGCGCAGACCCGACCTCTGCGAGTACAGCCTAAGACATCTGTCACCGCACAGAGGACTACTAGGAGCACCTTACGTACTTCAGGAAGCCGCATTCTTCCCCTTCCATTCCTTTGGAGCCGTCATAACAATCAGATGAATGTGCGCTCCCTTCGTGTCATATAACACCTCAATGATGTACCCTGTTGGGTTATTCACCCTCAAACGTACGAACTAGTCCGAGGGCTTTTCTTTAATATGATGTTAGACCCTATGTCTGAACATTCTTTTACGTGCTTGCCTTACCTTACCAGGTTCCCATTTAACTTGGTTATTTCCTATTCATATTGAATTCCTATTCCAATTTACCCAGTTTCTCTTGCTTATTAATTTCAATCATATAACTTAGTCAATTTAAGTTTATTAATAAGCCCACAACATGTTATTCTCTAGATTGTGGCCCAAGGTCTGTAATCTACAATCTATTTTATTATCTTGCTTGGTTACATCATTACAATAACATGTTCTCCTTAATACATTATTAAATATATCCCAATTCACATGTTTCCTAATTAACATGTCACTTACCATTTATGATTAAATATAACTTATTTATTTTACATGTTTTCCTCATTCTTGCTCATTTAATAATAAATTCAATTTACACTGTCACTACAACTTATCGTTGTTTACTTAGCAGATTATTATGCATATCTAATTCTATCATTTCTACGAGTTATGCTTACTCTACAAGGTGTCTTTTAATTACATAACTTTATTATATTTTCCACTGGTTATGTATACCACTAGGTGTCTTTAATTACATAACCTTATTGGGTTAAGTTCATGAGCCTATATGTAAATATTACCCACCCCCTCTATTTTACTTAACCCACCCACTACCCATCCAATTTTATTTAACCCTAACTTAAGTTCATAGTTGTACAATCCTTATGGATTAAATTATGTTAAGTAGTCCAATTCATTACCATGTCCAATTATGGTTATAATGGGAAAGACCTCCCAAATTAGGCCTACAACGTGTGGATGCTGGATATGTCGGTCGGGCCCGGGCAGTCTTATTCCACAGTTGGGTCTAACCACGTGTTGTAGCCCGATTCATATTTGCATACTTAGACCTCTCACGTTAGGTTCAACATTAGTGGATGCTGGATATGTCGGTCAGGTCCGGGCAGACTTCCACCACTAATGCAACCTAACCTCGTGTCATAAGTGCAATTATAATTCCTAATTGTAATTACTAGACATCCCATTTTTATCCAAATCTACCTATGTCATTATAGGTGATTATTTTTCTTTTTCCCCATATTTAATTATATGCTCAATTCACTATTCAAATCATATACTTTTACACCCCTTTTTAATTCACCTTTTAATTATGCACCATATGCCCTTTTTCCTAAGTTATAAATCAAGGCATATACATACATACATACATATATATATATATGTGTGTGTGTGTGTGTGTGTGTGTGTGTGTGTGTTATGCACAAAACCAAATCTACATATTTTTCCAATTTATGTCCCTAGTCCATATTCGCCCATTTCAATACAAGTTATACCCAAATCCATATTCAGATATTTTTCAATATATGCCTAAAATTCATATTCACATACGTCCAAATTTATGTCCCAAATAAGTACTTACACATGCCCCAATTTATGCTCAAATTATATTTTCCAATGTACGCCTAAATTCATATTCATAGTATACAACACAATATATGCCCCCAAATTCATATTCGTATATTTCCAAATTTTATGCCCAAATTTATGTCCATATTTTCCAATATTAATTATGCCCCAAATTATGTCTTTCCCAATCGTTCCCAATTTTGCATGTTCGCATTTTTCAGTATTAGGCCTAGGCTCGAAGGTAGCCTGGCTATATAAAAATAAAAGTGAATATTAGGCACACATCCCTAAAACGAAACTTAATTAGGCTCACCCCCGGTCATAAACTTATTGTAAATTTAGTCCCTATTTTTTGAAAATTCATCAAAAAAATACAAAAAAAAAAAAAATTAAAAAACCATGTAAATTCGTATTTAATTAAAACAATTAATCGTGAAAAAAATCAGATCAAAAAAACATTAAAAACAACGTCAAAATCATGAAATACAGAAAATCAACGAAATGCAGTAAATTGCATCAAAACATGCATATAAATCGATTAGTTGCATACATGTATGCATTTATTTCAAATCTGCGTCAAAACTGCAGTATAAATGCATACATGTATGCACATATTGTTAAAACATGCATCTGCTGATGCATTTATTTAAAAACTGCATACCTACGTGCAACTTATTCACGTTTGCATATATTTTGACATATATGCACACATGTATGCAGTTATATAGAAAAACTGCATACATGTATGCAATTTTTCAAACAGGCGTGCATAAATATATGCATGTGTATTCGAATAGTTGCATAAATGTATGCAACTATTCGTAAAAGTTGCATACATTTATGCAACTTTTTTTTTTTTAATTTCTGTCGACTTCCGAGAATATTTATAGATTTTAGAATATATTTTTTTAAGTGATAGCGCCTGAAAATTTGGACAGAAAACGAAAGAGGCGGAGGTATGGAAATTGGCAGGCGGAAGATTCCAAGCGGCAGCTAAATTAGGGGGCGGGTTTACAGAGAAAACATTACAGAGATGTGGTGTGAATTTAAAACTTGCAAATAGTTGCATACATGTATGCAACTTTTGCCAATAGTTGCATACATGTATGCAAGTATTTCTGAAGCTGTTTTAGTTGAAAATGTATGCAGAAACTTGCATACATGTGTGCAACTATTTGAAATACTTGCACACATGCATGCAAGTATTTACATGTGAAAATAAAATGTGTGCAGAAACTTGCATACATGTATGCAACTATTTTAAATACTTGCACACATGTATGCAAGTATTGCATGTAAAAATATAACAGAGAAATACTTGCACAGATGTATGCAAGTATTCCAAATATGTGCATGATTTGATGCAAATTACTGCATTTTTCGTTGTTTTCTGTATTTTTTGATTTTGATGCATGTTTTGATTTTATTATGATCTGAATTTTTGGGCGAGTACATGTTTAATTTAAATACGAATTATCGTGATTTTTTAATATTTTTTTATGAATTTTCGAAAAATAGGGACTAAATTTACAATAAGTTTATGACCGGGTTTTTTTTTATATTTTGAAACTTAATAGGGACCTCTAAAAAACGCACCCAAAATAAAAAGGGAAAAAGAGGGAGAGAAGAGAATCAAGAATAGGCATAATAACGAATCGATAATAAACTGATAGAAATAGGCATAACTGAATAGGCATATTATGACAAGATTTAACATGGTGGCGGTATAAACATATAAAAGCAAATCTAATAATTATGTCATAATAGAACTGATTAGGCACCGATTCAAAATCCAATTTTTATATACATATCAAGATTACTATTTAAACATTCAGATCTAAAAATAACATGAACTCACAGTGAATAGATATAAGGAAATGGATCCAGTTTACTGCGAAGAACATATTGAATAAGTTGTTGTAGCCATCGCTGAATTTGTTATACCAATCTTCGAATATGTACAATCTTCTTCGAATTGATTTAGAAAAAGAAAAACCATTTTAATTTTCGTTGCAACAAAGCTTCGCCGTCACCATTATTTTTAGATAAATAAAACCTAGGTCTAGGGTCCTTTATATAGCCTAGGGTTCAATGAATCTTACTTAGAAAGGTGTCCAGATACAAAACGAAGTATTTCGCCCAGATCTATCAGGGGTGGGTCGACCCCCTTTGAGTGGGTCGACCTATGGGTCGACCCCCCTTAGGTAGGTCGACCTATGGTTCTACCCCCCTTTGAGTGGGTAGACTCACCTCGGCGGGAAATCTGCCACCTTCCCAAATTTTGAATTTTGAACCGAATTTCAAATTTCTGGAACCGTTTTTGAATTTCTGAACCTATTATATATATGTATATTATTCTTGTGAATATACAAACTTCAAACCTTAATAACTTCTTCATACGTTGTCCGATTTATGCAAACCAGGTGTCTATCTTGACCAGAATTTTGAGGCGGACTAAATGGCGCAGTCCGCTTTACTTAATTATGATTATTAAATTAAGTTTTCCCTAATTCATTGTTAACAGTATATTTCACATTGATTATTCCGTAATTCATCATCTTTAGCGTCGTTAAAATTTCGGGGTGTTACATTCTCCCTACTCGAAGGATTTCGTCCCCGAAATCTCTAAGTTAAGAAGAATGTATATCCTAACATCCAAAAATCATTCATTCATTTAGTTATCACCGATATCCATTGTCCTTAAGTGATTTATAATGCTTTATGAACATACATAATAGTGTCTGTATATGTCTGTAAACTAACGCGAAAGATTGGGCGGTCTACTGATTCAGTTTACCTCCTCAATGCAATTTATGTTTGTGTCATGCAACCAAAATGTATGCAAATCTTCCTAATCCATGTATGTTCTATATGTGGCACAATCATCCATCCAAATGCAACATCAATGTAACGATAATCCATACAAATTTAAAAATGTACATACATCAATATGCAATACGTAAGTGATTGAGCCGGTCTAGTGCCTATTGTGTGTGTATATGCATCCACGGGCAATCACTAGCAACTATTTGCATCCATCAACATAACAT
Organism: Allium sativum; assembly: GCA_030737875.1. Classification (NCBI taxonomy): domain Eukaryota; kingdom Viridiplantae; phylum Streptophyta; class Magnoliopsida; order Asparagales; family Amaryllidaceae; genus Allium; species Allium sativum. The sequence continues at coordinate 277,544,384 of CM060918.1, forward strand.
GTCTCAAACACATATTTACATTCATTAGTTTTCTACCTAAAGACTCGATCGATAGGAGATATTCAAACTGTAGATACAATTATTAATTCGAAGCTTGGAAAAAGAAGTTAAGGACATACTCTCGAAAAGGAAAGGATATAAAGCACGAATCGTGTCTTCAGCCTCCTAAGTAGCGTTCTCGCGGTCCTTTCCCCATTGCACTCTTACTAGCTTTACTTCTTTGTTGCATAATTTCTTAACCTCCGAACAAAGTATGCAAGTCGGAACTTGTCCTATCTGTAACACCCCGTATTTTTTTAATACAATTAAAAATGAAATAAAATATATGAAAATATGCTTATGATAGGTAAATAATGGTGATGCATAAGGAGAATTAATTAATACATGGAAGAGAAGAAAAATTAGTTCGATAACGGAATATGTAACGGAAAAGATAGTAAAATAAGGATAACTAATTCAAGAATCAGGAAATAGGAAAACTAGACATCACCAATGCATTCCTATCGGAAAAATACGCGAAATAGAGTCTGAGTTTTCGAAAATCGGAGTCCGTATGACCAAGATATGGCCAAAACAAGATTTCAGCAGACTTTCTGGCAGACTACCCGTGTCGACTGTAGTGTCGACACCCAAGTCGACCTGGCCCCCCTTGTGTTGACTGTAGTGTCGACTCCCCGATGTACAGGTCGACCTGGTCGGCCTGGGGTGGCCCAGAACCCATTTTTGAGGCCCGAGATGAGTTTTGATGGTCCGGATTGACTATAGGGTTGATCTAATGGCCTAAATGAGTTTCCTACACCTATAAAATAACACCTAGACCTAGCCTAACTCACACAAATCATTCTTACACCGTTATGCTGCTAAAATCTCTCTTGTGCCATGGCCGCCGTCTCCAAATTAAAGCTTAAGCGTCCAAACTCAAATCAAATCAAAGATCAATGCTTCTACAACAAATTCAAGGGGATAGATCAATGACACTGCAACTTTCTAAGACAAATTCACTTCTTAATTCATTAGCCGTTCTCTGTAAGTGCTAGTTATTTTCGGATCTAAATATTTAATTTTAATAAGGGCATGAAATAAAGTGGAATTGAATCTAAGTATGTTTATCGATTCAGCTCTATTCCTGTTGCTTTTTGAATCTTTAGTTTTGAGACTTGTCTACCTTTATTCTCATGACAAGTTTGTGATTTATTCAGCAGTTTTCTTGATTCGTAATGATGTTATCATCAAGTTCTAATCTTTATGCTTATCATGATGTTGTTTTTCTCTCTGATCTATTTATTATGCAAATTTCTACCTCCCCCTATTTATTTTCTTTTGATGAACCTTGGTCAACTTCGGACCTTGGCCTAAAAACGCGATTCGCATACAAGATGTATACGGGGGAAATATGGGATTATTGCTTATGTGGATATGATTAATAATTGGCAACATGAAATTGGATATTGTCATTTAATTTGCAAGTTTGGGGTAGATCTGTAAAGTTTGGTATAATCTCGTTATGATAAAATTTGCATAAATATTATATACATGGAATTCGACACCAATTGGATCTATGTAAATTGAATCAAAAGATTGGGCTTATGTTAATTAGGCATATGTAGATTTGGGAATTTGAGCATAAAAGCGATTGTAAGCTTTATAATTGGCATAAACATGTATTATGAACTTGGGCAACCGGCATGTATTGAAACAAAAAGGATTATAGCTTGGGATAACTACATCATGAATCATCGAATTTGGGTATGAAACTTGATACATGTAATTTTGGCTAGATCTTGACATATGTAAAGAAGGCATGAAACTTGGTATATATGTAAACTGACTAGAATTGGGTACATATATTAGTTGGTATGTAATAGCCCTAAAAGAGGGATAAATATAAATTGAGATAAGTTGCCTTTAATGGCCTAAGATAAATTGTAGTAAAATTGGTATGATTTTGCATACCATTAATAGATGGACATAATTGAGTCAATTATGGACATCGTTAAATTAGGAATTAATTGATAATTTGAATAGGGGAAATAAATTCAAATTGGGGTAAAAGATTATAAGTGATAATCAATGCTTAGGACACGAGGTTGGACTCATTTGTGACGTAAACCTGGCCGGAACCGCCCGACGAATCCAGTAGTCACAAATGTCAGCCCAATGTGAGAGGTCCTAGGCCCAAATTAAAAGCGTAACAGTTGTAAAGACACGAGGTTAGACTCTTTTATGGTGTAAGACTGCCCGGACCCGCCCGGCAAATCCAGCTGCCATAAATGTCAGTCTAATGTGAGAGGTCTTTATAAGGTTACGGCCTTAATGAATTAAGAAATAATTAACCAGATAAACATGTGGTGGGACATGGGGTTAAGTGGGTGACATGTGGGTGACATGTGGAAATACGAATAATAATACTTAACCAACGTAACATGGTAATTAGACCAGTGGGTAGGGTTAAGTAAATAAGAACACTTAACCAATATGATATAAATGGGTGGGTTAAGTAATATGATTAGGTTAATCTGGACACTTAACCAATTTAATATGTTGACTACGGGAGTGGGTAAGGTTAAGCAAATGTTTAACCATTATAACATGATTAAACTGGACTAGAGAGTGAGGTTAAGTTAATGAGAACACTTAACTAATACAATGGGTTAATTAGACAAGTGGTTGCGGTTAAGTAGTAACACTTAACCAACATAACAGGACAAGCGGGTGGGTTAAGTTAACTTGAATAAGTTGATAACACTTAACCATTATAATATGACAAGTGGATGGGGTTAAGTTAACATGCACTTAACCAATCTGATGTGATGCGTGGTAGGGTTAAGTAACACATGGGGTTAAGTTAACAAGAAAATTCTTAACCAATGTAACCAGATTGACGAACGGGGTTAAGTTAATAAACCACACTTAACCAATCAAACATAATAAGCGAGAAAGGTTAAGTTAACTAAGGTAAACACTTAACCACGGTAACATAACGAGTAGAAGGGTTAAGTACATATCGGGTTGGTGGGTAATATTAGTAAATATAGGCCCACATACACTTAACCATTAAATACACATGCTTGAATCAGTAGCGGGGTTAAGTACACATTAGGGTTGGTGGGTAATATCAGAGAATATAGGCCCACAGACTTAACCATTAAAAAAAAAACCTAGTAACGGGGACCTATTTTAGTAGTAACCCACATTAGGTATCAACGGAAACCTGAGCTAGGCAGGGTGGGGCACGATTACTGCGCTGATTATAAGAGGTCAAATTAGTGGCGGTTGGTGCAGCAGTGCAGGTTCTAATGGAGTGCGGGCGTGCACACACTTCGGCGCAGAAAATTTAGCCACTGGGCATCAGTAGGTATAAAGCTGTGCATCTTGATTGTGTCAGAGTTGCCACCATGGGACTTGATACACCCCATGGTGGGACCAGCACAAGTGTCTACAAGTAGGGGGCTGCGTGACACAAACGAGAACTAGGTCAAGTAGGGAGCCGATCGATAAGGTAGTAAGGGTGCATCGATTATATACATGGCCATTGGGGTGATCGAGGTGGAATCCTCAAAATCGATGTACACCTGAAGGCTACCATAATTGCAGGGATTGGGATCACGTTGTAATTATTATATAACACGGGCTACTAGTTGGGACACTAGTATGGGGTACAGATCCTTGTTACACAGGACACTAGTTGGGATACTAGTAGGAGTACAGATCATTCCATGTAAGACACTTATGAGGATGCTAGTTAGGTGGTGCAGAGAAAATAGATATCGTTTTAATGGTAAAGCTTAGAAACCTTGCGATATTATTCTTGATTAAACCACGCGGTGGGATACTTGATAGGAATTATGGATGTTATACTTGTTTCATCGTGCCCGAAGTTTATCTTGTTACCTTAGTTTATCTTGTTATCATAGTTTGTCTTGTTATCTTAGTTTATCTTGCCTACCTTGTCATCATGCTTATGTTTACTTTCAGTTTATTCATGCCATGCTATCTTTACCTATTTTTATGCTGAAAGTCACTAGGACTTACTTAGTCTTTATGACTGACCCGTTTTGTTTCGCCTCTTTTTCTTCCGTTACCCCCCCCCCCAGGTTCACAGGGCGGGAATACAGCTTAGTTCGGATCTTACCAAGCTCCAAGGCTCTTTCATGTATGGCTTGGATTTCTCTTGGCTATGGCTTGCCTTGCTTTATTGGGGAATACTGCAGTTTGTTTTTATGCTTCTTTGTTTTTGAGCAAGACAGATATTTTAACTATGAAATTGGGTATTGGAAGTTGATGGGCTTTTCTTGTAAACATTTTTATTTAATAAATGATTTGAAGTACTTCCACTTTATTTTCCGCTGTTTTATATATGTCTGTCTTGTAATATTTCTGTCCAGTACCCATAATACTCCATTGAAGTTAAGGCATTCCCTTTGTGAGTGACCTTAACAGATGTGGGGTGTTACATTTGGTATCAGAGCAGAAGGTTACCAGACTGGACAAAAGTTTTCAAAAACCTTCTGAAATTAATTTTGAAACATTTACAAAGAAGCAAATTTTCAATAAAATTTTGTTTTAATTAAAAGGCATATTCCCCAAAAGCCATATGCACTATCTTTTGATTCTCTCTTGAAATCTCTTCTCTCTTTTCACCAGAGTTTCGTAGGCATCCGACACATGTCGGAGGGCAATGGAGTGCCCAACCTCCGTCTATAGCCATGGTAGTTCCATCTGCGTCTAATCTTATTTCAAGTTGGGTAGAGTGCCATGCGTTGGAGGTAGCTTCGAAAGACTTGTCAACAAACTGTACAAGGACAGTAAGAACAAGGAACTAGTCGTTATAGCTTAATCCACGAAGGAGGAAAAAGGTGAAACGAAAGGGGCCTAAGTGAAAGAATAGTAAAACCCATGAAAAGAGAGAGTATCTTTAGTGAGAAGGGACATGTAGTTAAGTATTATAGGACAAGGGCAAGGGACAAGATCGTCGAGAGGGCAATTGTATGCTCTCACTACTAGCATACCTAAGAGAGTGGTAACGTTTCTGTTAAAGGTTCAGCTTTTCTTTTCTATCATCCCGCTAGAACTTTGTTTTTGTACATCGCATCCTTTTAATTCTTCTTCGATAGTTGAGTCTCTGCACCTTAGTACTAGCATAGTAGAGGATCCCATTTTTGTCTCAAACCCTATTGGGGAAATCGGCTCATTTATTCATGACTTGTTTGGATTTGAGAATGTCTATGCTAAGTGTTGAGTCTAGAAGTAATGTTTATGTTTTGGGCTATGGGTTGATTCTAGCGATTGAGTGGTTATCCAGTAAGGGTGACCTTCTTGGTTTTGAAAAGAGGGTAGTTAGACTCTTGACTTACCTCGGTAATACCCTCGAAGTCGCATGTAACCTTTAGGGTTTTATCATGATTTGTTTCCTAGAATCTCTTGACACATTTATTGGTAATTTGTAATCCGATCGAGTAGTGTTCGCCACTAAGGCGGATGGGTCATTTCGCTTATGCATGAGTTGTAGATAATCACCTTAGTAAGTACATTTGGCAACATGGTTGGCATTTATTTCCAAGAGATAGTTCTTCTGCGTGGAATACCTGATAGTAAGTGGACGAGATCCAAGATTCACTAGTGAATTTTGGAGAGCTTGCATGAAACCATGAGTACGCAGTTATGTTTGAGCCGAGTATACTAGGAGGAGAATAAGTGAAAGTGGAACGAGAGGCAAAAGTGAAATGGATTCCAACCCATATTTTGGAAACAAGAATTAAGAAGCTACGGAATTGTGAAGTTAAAGGCGGTCAAAGCACAATAGAGTTAAGCTCAAAGAAATGCGACTTAGAAGATTGAAGACTAGATTCGCGCATCATATCTCTTTTTAAGAGTATATCCATGATCTCTTTTTTCCTATAGAGCTTACTCACATGCTATCTTTTGTGTATATCCTCTCGGTCCTATCCTCAATCTAATTTCTGTTGCAAACCCCATAGGGAGTAAGACTCATCTGTTAGTAACACATGTTGGGGCTTGAGGGTGTTCGTTGGGTTGGCTAAACTTTTTGGGTTTTATAGGATACGGGTTTGTCTTAGGAAGGGATTTCCTTGTGACCTAATAGGAGTCCATCATGCTTAGTTTCCTAGAATCATATATATTGGTTGGTTGAGTAATTCTTTGGGTGTCAGTCTGATGTTGATTTCGGTCTTCGGGGCTGATGCTTAGGGAGTTCTTCTCCTAATCAGGATATATGTGGCGTAGATTTCCAGTTTTGACATTGCCTAATGGGCACAAAGTTTTTACTTGCTTCTATCATTCGACTATACCTTTAGATAGGAACAATTGGGTGTAAACATGTGTTTGAGACATGTTATGATTGATGGTTGCAAGTGGCTGCAAGTGGTTGCTAGTGGTTGCTCGTGGATGCATTTACACACATTAGGCACTAGATCGGCTCAATCACCTTTCATATTGCATATGTATGGGTGTTTACACTTGTTTGTGGATGAAATTGAATGTGTTATCATGTGAATGTTGCATATGGATGGATGTTTGTGCACACATATAGTGTTTATGTGACTAGGACTATTTGCATACATGTTGGACTCATGGCACTAAACATATTTTGCATTTAGAAGATCAATCAGGCCTGATCATTTGCATTAGACAAGGAACATATACACACACTTCTTGTATATGTTCATACAGCATTAGAAATCTCTTAAGGACAATGAATGCCTGTGATTGATGATTGAGTAGATGGATGATGGATGGTAGGACACATTCTTCTTAACTTGAAGATTTCGGGGATGAAATCCTTTAAGGAGGGGAGAATGTAACACCCCTTATTTTTTTAATATAATTAAAAATGAAATAAAATATATGAAAATATGCTTATGATAGGTAAATAATGGTGATGCATAAGGAGAATTAATTAATACATGGAAGAGAAGAAAAATTAGTTCGATAACGGCGTATGTAATGGAAAAGATAGTAAAATAAGGATAACTAATTCAAGAATCAGGAATTAGGAAAAATGGACATCACCATTACGTTCCTCTCGGAAAAATACGCGAAATAGAATCCGAGTTTCCAAAAATCGGAGTCCGTATGACCAAGATATGGCCAAAACAAGATTTCAGCAGACTTTCTGGCAGACTACACGTGTCGACTGTAGTGTCGATACCCAAGTCGACCTGCCCCCCTGTGTCGACTGTAGTGTCGACTCCCCCCCTGTACAGGTCAACCTGGTCGGCCTGGGGTGGTCCAGAACCCATTTTTGAGGCCCGGGATGAGTTTTGATGGTCCGGATTGACTCTAGGGTTGATCTAATGGCCTAAATGAGTTTCCTACGCCTATACAATAACACCTAGACCTAGCCTAACTCACACAAATCATTCTTACACCGTTATGCTGCTAAAATCTCTCTTGTGCCATGGTCGCCGTCTCCAAATTAAAGATTAAGCGTCCAAACTCAAATCAAATCAAAGATCAATGCTTCTACAACAAATTCAAGGGGATAGATCAATGACACTGCAACTTTCTAAGACAAATTCACTTCTTAATTCATTAGCCGTTCTCTGTAAGTGCTAGTTATTTTCGGATCTAAATATTTAATTTTAATAAGGGCATGAAATAAAGTGGAATTGAATCTAAGTATGTTTATCGATTCAGCTCTATTCCTGTTGCTTTTTGAATCTTTAGTTTTGAGACTTGTCTACCTTTATTCTCATGACAAGTTTGTGATTTATTCAGCAGTTTTCTTGATTCGTAATGATGTTATCATCAAGTTCTAATCTTTATGCTTATCATGATGTTGCTTTTCTCTCTGGTCTATTTATTATGCAAATTTCTACATCCCCCTATTTATTTTCTTTTGATGAACCTTGGTCAACTTCGGACCTAGGCCTAAAAACGCGATTCGCATACAAGATGTATACGGGGGAAATATGGGATTATTGCCTATGTGGATATGATTAATAATTGGCAACATGAAATTGGATATTTTCATTTAATTTGCAAGTTTGGGGTAGATCTGTAAAGTTTGGTATAATCTCGTTATGATAAATTTGCATAAATATTATATACATGGAATTCGACACCAATTGGATCTATGTAAATTAAATCAAAAATTGGGCTTATGTTAATTAGGCATATGTAGATTTGGGAATTTAAGCATAAAAGCGATTGTAAACTTTATAATTGGCATAAACATGTATTATGAACTTGGGCAACCGGCATGTATTGAAACAAAAAGGATTATAGCTTGGGATAACTACATCATGAATCATCGGATTTGGGTATGAAACTTGATACATGTAATTTTGGCTAGATCTTGACATATGTAAAGAAGGCATGAAACTTGGTATATATGTAAACTGAGCAGAATTGGGTACATATATTAGTTGGTATGTAATAGCCTTAAAAGAGGGATAAATATAAATTGAGATAAGTTTCCTTTAATGGCCTAAGATAAATTGTAGTAAAATTGGTATGATTTTGCATACCATTAATAGATGGACATAATTGAGTCAATTATCGACATCGTTAAATTAGGAATTAATTGATAATTTGAATAGGGGAAATAAATTCAAATTGGGGTAAAAGATTATAAGTGATAATCAATGCTTAGGACACGAAGTTGGACTCATTTGTGACGTAAACCTGCCCGGAACCGCACGGCGAATCCAGTAGTCATAAATGTCAGCCCAATGTGATAGGTCCTAGGCCTAAATTAAAAGCGTAACAGTTGTAAAGACACGAGGTTAGACTCTTTTATGGTGTAAGACTGCCCGGACCCGCCCGGCAAATCCAGCTGCCATAAATGTCAGTCTAATGTGAGAGGTCTTTATAAGGTTACGGCCTTAATGAATTAAGAAATACTTAACCAGATAAACATGTGGTGGGACATGGGGTTAAGTGGGTGACATGTGGGTGACATGTGGAAATACGAATAGTAATACTTAACCAACGTAACATGGTAATTAGACCAGTGGGTAGGGTTAAGTAAATAAGAACACTTAACCAATATGATATAAATGGGTGGGTTAAGTAATATGATTAGGTTAACCTGGACACTTAACCAATTTAATATGTTGACTACGGGAGTGGGTAAGGTTAAGAAAATGTTTAACCATTATAACATGATTAAACTAGACTAGAGAGTGAGGTTAAGTTAATGAGAACACTTAACTAATACAATGGGTTAATTAGACAAGTGGTTGCGGTTATGTAGTAACACTTAACCAACATAACAGGACAAGTGGGTGGGTTAAGTTAACTTGAATAAGTTGATAACACTTAACCATTATAATATGACTAGTGGATGGGGTTAAGTTAACAAGCACTTAACCAATCTGATGTGATGCGTGGCAGGGTTAAGTAACACATGGGGTTAAGTTAACAAGAAAATTCTTAACCAATGTAACCAGATAGACGAACGGGGTTAAGTTAATAAACCACACTTAACCAACCAAACATAATAAGCGAGAAAGGTTAAGTTAACTAAGGTAAACACTTAACCATGGTAACATAACGAGTAGAAGGGTTGAGTACATATCGGGTTGGTGGGTAATATTAGTAAATATAGGCCCACATACACTTAACCATTAAATACACATGCTTGAATCAGTAGCGGGGTTAAGTACACATCAGGGTTGATGGGTAATATCAGAGAATATAGGCCTACAGACTTAACCATTAGAAAAAAACCTAGTAACGAGGACCCATTTCAGCAGTAACCCACATTAGGTATCAACGGAACCCTGAGCTAGACAGGGTGGGGCACGATTACTAGGCTGATTATAAGAGGTCAAATTAGCGGCGGTTGGTGCAGCAGTGCATGTTCTAACGGAGTGCGGGCGTGCACACACTTCGGCACAGAAAATTTAGCCACTGGGCATCAGTAGGTATAAAGCTGTGCATCTTGATTGTGTCAGGGTTGCCACCATGGGACTTGATACACCCCATGGTGGGACCAGCACAGGTATCTACAAGTAGGGGGCCGCGTGACACAAACGAGAACTAGTTCAAGTAGGGAGCCGATCGATAAGGTAGTAAGGGTGCATCGAATATATACATGGCCATTGGGGTGATCGAGGTGGAATCCTCAAAATCGATGTACACCTGAAGGCTACCATAATTGCGGGGATTGGGATCACGTTGTAATTATTATATAACACGGGCTACTAGTTGGGACACTAGTAGGGGGTACGGATCCTTGTTACACAGGACACTAGTTGGGATACTAGTAGTAATACAGATCATTCCATGTAAGACGCTTATGAGGATGCTAGTTAGGTGGTGCAGAGCAAATAGATATCGTTTTAATGGTAAAGCTTAGAAACCTTGCGATGTTATTCTTGATTAAACCACGCGGTGGGATACTTGATAGGAATTATGGGATGTTATACTTGTTTCATCGTGCCCGAAGTTTATCTTGTTTCCTTAGTTTATCTTGTTATCATAGTTTGTCTTGTTATCTTAGTTTATCTTGCCTACCTTGTCATCATGCTTATGTTTACTTTCAGTTTATTCATGCCATGTTATCTTTACCTATTTTTATGCTGAAAGTCAATAGGACTTACTTAGTCTTTATGACTGACCCGTTTTGTTTCGCCTCTTTTTCTTCCGTTTCCCCCTCCCCCTGGTTCATAGGGTGGGAATACAGCTTAGTTCGGATCTTACCAAGCTCCAAGGCTCTTTCATGTATGGCTTGGATTTCTCTTGGCTATGGCTTGCCTTGCTTTATTGGGGAATACTGCAGTTTGTTTTTATGCTTCTTTGTTTTTGAGCAAGACAGATATTTTAACTATGAAATTGGGTATTGGAAGTTGATGGGCTTTTCTTGTAAACATTTTTATTTAATAAATGATTTGAAGTACTTCCACTTTATTTTCCGCTATTTTATATATGTCTGTCTTGTAATATTTCTGTTCCAGTACCCATAATACTCCATTGAAGTTAAGGCATTCCCCTTGTGAGTGACCTTAACAGATGTGGGGTGTTACACTATCATTGCTTCCTTCTCTACTTTCATTTCCTCTCGCAAGTTTGGCCCCACTACCTCGAACTCTATACATTTTATCGCCGCTTGGATGAATAGTCATCTTAGAATGATGGGCTTCCTCAAGGACTATCTTCAATAGGTTTCCCATCCCCATATGATTCACCTATCAAACCTCCTCTCAAGTAGCTCCCCTACTTGCATATCACGTTCCCTCTTTTCTTTTAGGAGTCACATGTCGCAAATCATCGATAGATATATCAAGAGGTTCTAGGAGACTAAGCATGACAGAACCTTTTGGGGTTATATGAAATATTGAGGGTCTTTCTATGGCAAGTCAGAAGTCTAACGACCTTCCTCTCACAATCTAGAATGGCTCCATATATGGTTAACCCATCCATCCTAGAATCAAACCGTATCTTATGAAATCAAGAACATGTGCGTTGCAATTAAACTCGATACCTAACACAGAGATCCTCAAATCATCGATAAATGAGCCGTACCTCCACTGGGATTTGAGGCAATAACGGGGTCCAAAACCATACTAGTATCTAGGTGCAGAGACTCAACTTAAGGATCGGATATAAAAGAATGTGAAGCGCTAGGAAAAGAATCCTAATAGGATGGTCAGAAATAGAAATCAATCCTTCGATGGAAACTTTCCTACCCCTATCCTATCCACCAGCAAAGAGAACATTAGCGTGCCCCCTAAAAGTTCCTGCCCTCTGGCCTTGTCTTTGTCCCTTCAAGCACTCCTAAATGAGGTGTCATGTCTTACCAAAGTGGTAACAAACGCCTTTTCTCTTTCTGCAGTCATTTTCCAGATGACCCACCATTCCGAAATTATGGCATTTCCTCTTTTCTTCTTTGGGTTGTGCTCCTTAGCCCCATCTACCTTATTCTCCTTTTTACCATCCTTGTGCAGCATGCTAACAGGTCTCTTGAAAGCTGCCTCCATCGCACGAAAATCCTTACGAGGCTTGAGAGAAAATAAGATGCAGGTGAAACCACTGCGACTAAAGATGGAGGTTGGGCAATTCTTTGCCCTTCGACATGTACCTTAGTTATAACATGCCTACTGAACCGTGCCGAAATAGGGATACCCTTTCGAGAGGAAACGGTTCCCCGATCAAAAGGGAAAAGAAATCAAGCGGAGAATCGAGAAGATATTTATGGCCTTGGGAAATATGCTTTTCAAAAACAGACTTTTTATTTTAAAATACTTTGATTTTGAAAACCATTTTCAAAATATTTTATCCGATCTTACAACCATATGCTCTGATACCAAATGTGACACCCCATGTACGTTAAAAGCACTCACTAATAGAATGCATTAAGTTTCGTGAAGCATTATAGGGAAATGAGAACATAATAGCACAAGACAGACATGTAAAATAGCAGTGGAATTAAAACTTCATTTATATATCAAAACATCATGGTCCAAAATACTGAGTTTACATCGTAAATTGAAGTAACCAATTCCATTAATAATCTATGTTGCCAAAAATATCGTAGTACAAAAGCATAAAACCATATTTGCTTGTGAAACCACAAGGGAGTTGACCAGAAGTCAAAGCGATACATCTATATCCAAAATCCAAGCTAACCTGAAAGAATCCAAATCAACTCTAAGCACTTCCACCCTTAGAACCTATGGGGGAAACGGAAGAGAGAGAGAGAAGACGAAACAAAAAGAGTCGGACATAAAGTATGGTGAGTCCAGTTACTTTTAAATATAAATAAATAAAAGTATCATGGTAGGTATATATAAAATTGGAAGAACAAGATAGTCGTAAGTGTGAACTTAGTAAGATAAGATGAACATGATATATTGCGCTTATTAAATACATTTCTCTGCACCGCACCGATACTAGTATATCAGAAATAGAATGATCCCTACTAATACAATTCCATTACATTTTCTTGATTATTAGGTTACTTGGGTTAATAGCACTCAAGACTTATACGCTCATCGTACCCATTTGCTTTCCCATGGATTCACCTAATACAATATATGTAGCTATCTATCAATATTGAGATACACTCTATGGTAACTCACTTGCACGGTCTCTACCGTAATGAATACAGTCCCTCATCCTACGCTGGAGTGACATACGGATCTCTATATAAAATGTTATGTTTCGCATGTATCAACCATTACTATGCTACGTAAGCGTATGGGCTGCCATCATCGATCGAATCAGATTCCTTATCGAAATAAGGCCCTCTTGTCTATGATACACCACCTAGAGCAGATATGCATGTATCTAGACTGTCCCACATATGTAATGTAATTGTAGCTCGATGCCTTAATCGCACGTCCTCTAATGTGCACCGAGTTCCGTGGCAGGGAGATACAAGAAACACGGAACTCAGTCGGGAGCTTTTCCATATCTATACAGGCCCGTCTTTAAAGGGCCTCTATATACAGATATACCTAGGGTCTGTTTTCGTGTTGGCTATGGCCCCGCCTCGGCCCCTCCCTCAACTAGTAAAGGCTACAGAGCTAAATGACCACCCTAATAACAACAACCAATCTAAACATCCATGTGGCATCTACCCTCAACCCCGTACCTCGATAGTGAAAGGTGAAATGATATCTTGGGTTTAGCTCTAGTCTTTTCGCATCCCGCTAGCTGTCGATGACGGTCTTCCGACGGTCTAATATCCTTGTTGGTCGTGACCCTCTCTACCTCCTCATGAGGCAACCGTCGAATCACCCTGGTGACACCTCGTCATAGCATTCTGACACATAGCTACATCTGTAGTCAAGGTGTAACACCACACATCCGTTAAGGTCACTCACAAAGGGAGTGCATTAACTTCAGTGGAGCATCATAAGTGTATAGAACAGATAAATTACAAAACAGACAAAATTTAAATAGCGGAAAACTTTACTTCATTAATAAAAAAAAGCAGCTTGGTAAAACAACTCGCACAAAGATTGTTTTCCAACACCAAAACACTAATACCCATTACAACAAAGCAAATGTCTTGTTTAACAAAATACGGAAGCATAAAATGACAATGATATTCCCCAATAAAGCATGAGCCAGCCATAGCAGTGGAAAAGAGAGTCCAAAGCAATACATTTTCTATCTTCGAGATTGGAAAGAAAACTGAGCTAAGCGGTAATATTCCCTCCCTGTGAACCGGGGGGGAACGTAAGAAAAGAGAGCGAAACAAAGCAGAGTCCGACATAAAGCCTGGTAAGTCCAGTGATTATTCAGCATGTGAACAGGTAAAAGGATCATGACATGAATAAATCGAATACTAGACATAACCATGATAATAAGCATAACAAGACAACAAATGATGATCATTAGATATGACAAGGTACACAAGATGAACAGGATATAATGATTGCGCTCCTGATTATTAAGATATTTCCTACACCGCACTGTTTACTAATATACCTTGGTTAGGAGAGTAACTCCCTGAGTACGAACCCCGAAGACCGAAATCAAAATCAGATTGACCCCCAAGAAATCACCCAACCCAACCAACCTTATGTTACCACACTATTACAAGATTACACCTCACCATTAGATATGACAAGGCAAGATACACTGAATGCGCTTCGGTTCTTTCTCTAATTTCCTATTTTCTCTGAACCACCCAACTAGCATCCTAACTAATGTCTTTTATAGAATGATTCATATTCTCTACTAGTGTCCCAACTAGTATCCTGTGAAAAAGGATCTATATCCCCTACTAGTGTCCCAACTAGTACCCTGTGTTATAAAATAAGGTGATCCCAACCCCGCAATTGTGGTAGCATTCAGGTGTACATCTAGTATGAGGATCTTACCTCAACCAGCCTTATTGCCATGAAGATGTTAGTTGTACCCTTACTACCCTATCGATCGGCTCCCCACTTGTATTAACTTTCCTTGTGTCTATGTCAATCGACCCTCTCTTGCGTATAGATACATTGTGTTGGTCCCACCATAAGGTGTATCAATCCCTATGATAGCGACTCAACACGATTCAAAATGCACAGTGTATAATACTGATGCCTAGTGCCTGCTTTTCCACTCCGGAGCACGTGCATGCCTATATTCCTTCAAAACTACACTGCTGCACACCCTGCCACTATTTTGACTGCTTATAATCAGCCTAGTAATTGTGCCCCACCCTACCTAGTTTCAGGTATCGTGATACATCTATGTGGGTTACTACCAAAATGGGTCCCCGTTACTAGGGTTTCCAAGAGTCTATTCGTATAACCCCAAATTGGTTAAGTGTTATCCATCTATTCAAGTTAACTTAACCCATCAACACGTCATGCCAAGTTGATTAAGTGTTTCTTATTAACTTAACTCTTCTCATTCATCATGTTGTAATTGGTTAAGTATTTTCTATTAACTTAACCCTGTTCATTCATCATACGATATTGGTTATGTGTTTCTCCTTATCTTAACCCCATTCATTCATCATGTTATGTTGGTTAAGTGTCATCAATCCAGTCGATTTAACTTAACCGACCCATTTGTCATGTTACATTGGTTATGTGTTGCCCTCTTGTGTTACTTAACCCTATCACACATCATTTTATATTGGTTAAGTGTTGCCTTAATTAACTTAACCCTACCATTCTTAGCATTTATGTTCCTTAGCTTTAATTCATTCATTAAAGCACCAACCTCTCACATTGGATATGTATTGTTGCGGTCCCTAGATGTGCCGGGCGTTTCCGGGCAGTCTTACACTGCAATTCAATCTAAATTCGGGTTTTTTGGGCTTAATGCCCTAACCTCTCGTATTAGATCTATATTGTTGCGGTTGCTGGATGTGCCGGGCGGTTCCGGGCAGTCTTACACCGCAACTCAATCTAACCTCGAGTTAGGCATATTCATCTTTTACTTAATTTACATATTTACCATTCATGTTTTTATGTAAATTATCCACAAGTGTTGTCAAATCAATTCATGTTCCATTTACCCTCTAAATTATGTCCATAATTCTAGGTATACAAATTCTACCATTTCATGCTACTAATTATTTACGTGATTATAAGCCAATCTATGCCAATAGCATGTAGTTTAATATTTTTCCCCAACGTCTCCCCCGTTATTCGTTCGCTAAATTCACATAGAATGTTAGGCTCGCAAACTAGCCTAACTTATAAAAAAATGGGAAAAGAAAGCGACATATAACATTCCAACAGGCATAAACAATATAGATCAACATGCATAGTATAAATTTGGGATAGAACGAAATAAACTTAATTAAGCACATAAACATGATCTTACATTTAAATTAGATCCAATTAGCCTGTGAACTAGCATAGATCTAATTGTATAAGCATGAACATATATTGATCTTAAACATGGGTACTAGCTTGGATCTAAACATTTAAGCATGTACGAACATAACTTATCATGTAATTCGCATATACAGCATGGTAGGTTCAATTGTGTCAGTCCAATAGTCCCATAGGCATAGGATGCACAACATGATAAATCAATCACAACAGTCCAGTAGGCATGATAGGTTCTACTATGTCAGTCATAACAGTCCAATAGGCATGATAGGTTCTACTATGTCAGTCACAACAATCCAATAGGCATAAGCAATTCAGAATTGACAAAAGGATAGGCACGAATAGAGTTAGCCATAGTTCTAGATCCAGTTATTACAGTCATGATTTCTTATTAGGTGTTCACATCTAAACAATAACTGTACTTATAGAAAAAGGACGGATCTTGATTTTTGAGATCTAATTTCTGAATTTGAAAAGCTATCCTTTGATATAGACGTTTTGATTCTCTAGTTCTTCGAATTGATTCCTAGTTTGAATTTGATTCTCTAGTTTGGGGTAGATGGATGGAGGCTAGGCCAGTTTGTAGACGAACAGCATGATGGCTTCATAGAATGAGTTCTATGTTTGAGGTTTAGGGTAATTATATAGAAGTCTATGTTCAATTCTAGCCTTTAGATTAGTCTAGGAGAAATCATAGCCACCAAACCAAAGAGATGTGTCATCTAGCCAACCGTAGCATGACACATATGCCCTAATACCCTATAAATCAGTCGTTGGCCAATCTATGAAGGCCACGTCGTCACAGGGCTGTAAAAATTCATCAATGTAGCTGGATCTGGGAGGGGTCGACTCATTACCGGGGGGGGGGGGGGGGGTGGTCGACACCGATGTCGACTACCTTATAAGGGGGTCGACAACTATGTTGACTCCCTCTGGGGGGCGTCGACACCCCTGAGCGAGAAATTTCCTGCTCGGGTCGCTCTTGCCAGATTTTGGAACTTGGACTGTTTTCTTATTTGATTTATTATTATATTTAATTACTATTTAAACTTGAAAACTTCTGAACTCCATAACTTCTTCATACGGAGTCCGATTCACGTAAACTCAGACTCTATCTCAAGCAGAATTCTGAGGCGAATGCAATGGCATAACCCTTTCATCCAATTCCACTTTTAAAAATTAAGTGTTCTTAGATTCGTTAATTTTAATGTTCACAGAAAATACGGGGTGTTTTATTCTCCCCTCCTTAAAGGATTTCGTCCCCGAAATCTCTTAGTTAAGAAGAATGTATCCTAACATCCAACATCAACCATTCAATCACAGACATCCATTGTCCTTAAAAAGGTTTCTAATGCTTTATGAACATATGCAAGGGTGTTTGTACATGTCCCAATACTAATGCAAAAGATCAGGCGGTCCACTGATTCAGTTGACCTCCTTAATGCGAATTATGTTAGTGCCATGAGTCCAACATGTATGTAGTTATTCCTATGGTACTTTATAACTTCTATATGAGTGCACAATCATCCATATGATATCACATCAAGTTTCAATCCATATATATAAAAATCCACTCATCCATATGCAATATGGAAGTGACGGAGCCGATCTAGTGCCTAATGTGTGTGTATATGCATCCACGAGCAACCACTAGCAAACACTTACATCCACTTGCATCCACCAAACATAACATGTCTCAAACACATGTTTACATCCATTGGCTTCTACTTAAGGATCGAGGATAGGACCGAGAGGATATACTTAAAAGGTAAAGATTAGCATGAAAATAGACTTTACAGAAAAAGGGAGATCAAGGATATACCACCAAAAGGGTATGATGCGCGTATCTAGTCTTCAGCCTTCTAAGCCGCATCTTCTTGAGCTTCACCCCATTGTGCTCTGACTGTCTTAACTTCACGATTGCATAGCTTCTTAATTTCCGTTTCCAAAATACGAGTTGGAACCCATTACACTTTCGCCTCTCGTTCCACCTCTTCTCCTTCTAGTATACTTGGGACTACCACTTTTGCTGTGTCATGCTAACATTTCCTCAAAGGGTCTTCAAAATTCACTAAAGGGTATTCCATGTGGAAGAACTATGTCTTGAAAATAAACAAATGCTAACCATGTTTCCAAGTGTAGTTATTAAGGTGATTAGAGGTCTCTTCTTAACTTATCCATTGCGTCAACTATCTGAGAATCTTTTCTTTGTGGAGTCCATAATTGATCCAAAAGTGTAGGTCTTACTCCCAGCGATGCCAACCACTAACTTAACGGAAGGTTTTAAAATCAAAGGTGGATATGTATTCTGAAATTTTCCGTTTCACATAAAGAGGACTTGAAGTCAACCTTTTTTCTTCTTAAGGCATCCGCTACGACCTTATCCTTCCTTTTCACACCAAAATGGCGCCTAGTCCCATGCCGCATGCATCCATGTATACTGTGAAACTTTTACTACCATTAGGTAAAAGTCAAAACTGGGATCGTTGTAAGAGCCCTGTTCGATCATTGGAAAGTGACATTGTGAAAACCCGTAACTTCCCCGATGAGGAAAGCGCGGATAGTTCGAGAACAAACCACAACAGAACGTAGACGAAAGAACATTTCATTGTTATTACAACAATTCCATCAGAATACAAGAATATACAGAGTATAAATGAATATTACACAGAAATATCAGAGATTTAAATTACATTTAAATACATCGCAGTGGAAAATAATACAATACACAACTAGAAGAGATATACGGATACAAAGCTTTCCGGATATCATTCCAGCTGTAAACCAGGATCCTGTGAATATAAATCTGAAAACCAAAACTACTAGCTGCCCGTGTCGAAAATAAGGGCACCCAGAGTTTAGGTTAAAACAATAAACTCCAGGTCAGTCATGTGACTGGTGTGAGAACTAAAACAGTTATTTATCTTTATTTTCAAAGTTAGGTAAATCAAGGGACCACGCCGTATAACATGGAACGGGTTTCCTCCCAAGAATACCAGTGCATATAAGTAAACAGCGCAACGCTTTTCTAAAAATGAAGCTATTATAAGACCCAGGTCCCATCACACAATGCAACGCAGCCGGAGGATAGGGTTTTCCCTTATAATAGCCAAACATGCTTGGTACGTTTTAAAAATCAAATCATTTGATACTATAATAAGTGTATAGTGTCAAAACAATTTCAATCATAAATATCAATCATAGACGACATGGGTACCATATATCATGTCGCCATACTAGTTCTACAATTAAAACCGCAATACATATATTGGAAATTGGATTTCCATCATGGTGGCTCCTGATTCGAAAGATCGATCGCGTAATGCAATTCACCACGGCTTACGTCCCAACAAGAGAAAACACCGTCTGCACATCCGCACATTTGGGACCAGAGTATCACCGTGGCTTACGTCCCAACGAGAGAAAACACCGCTTACTCTATATATCCCTGAGCACTAAGCTCATCTCGGTCGACCGAATCCACGACACCACTAAGGTGCCCATCCACTAAAAAAGCATACTGATCAAACCATCAGTTTACCACCATACCAGGATGTGAGGCTCGCGAATCAATGCTATACACAAAGCCATGCTATATCAGCTGTGCTTTGATCATCATCCACCAAACTTTGCTTTTCAACAAAAGTCTGGATCACTGCATCTCAGCATGCCACACTATCAATCCATATCGTACCACTGATTTCTGCCAATATATAACCTCTGAGCTCGTATGTCTCAGAGAAGGGCATTAAGCAAGAGAATAAATTCTCCGCCGCCAAACAGATATATATTTAGCAGAGATCAACGAATACAATATAAAGGAATACAATGTCAGACACACCATCCATTTACAAGTTCATTCTGGGTCTGAACGAAACCGGAGGCACTTTCCTCGCATATCCATCCATCTCCAAGTACGTCTGGATGACCACCAACTATTTCCATCCTCTTGGGTGTATAGCCCAATCAGGATCGTCAGTAATTATCCAAACGATGTGAAGACTTCCGGTCTTCAACCACCGTCTTCATCTTCGACATATCGTCGAATCGGTTATTCAGAATGGGAATAAACCCGGCCTTTCCGAACAACCCACGTATATTAAAAATAAATGTTACATAAACACAACATACGCCTCATTCCAATTCATTAGTTACTAACCGTAAATCAGTAAGAGAGCAATTCCCCAAATATTAACCCCAAAGGCCGAAACCAACATCAGATCACTCTAGGAAACCATTCTTCTTAACTAACCTTCAGCTAGTTTCTAAATTTCAATTCTTAGGGAAAGGTTCCCATTAATTTTATCCAAGATAAATTCTTTAAAATTTATCCTTTAATCTTCCTTTAGATGTCATTTCAAACCAAATTATGGTTTTCCAAACTAGTCGAGATTAGCGAACCATACCGAAGTAATTATTTAATTTATTTCCCAATCCCAACCTATTCATCCCATGAAGCAAAACTGGTAATACTCCATATTTAACACCACTGTGTTATCGGTAAAATTAATTACCATTTCACGTTCAAATCTGATTAAAGATTTAACTATCGCTTTGGAGCAAAACTGGTGATACTCCATTCTCGCTCATTTTCTAAAGTTGATAATTTAAATTATCAATCCACATTTCAATTTAATTGAAGATTCATTTAAAACTCTTTTTACTGGGTTAAAGAACTAGTGTAATTTAAAACACAGTTCACGATAAACCCAAATCACATTCTATTTATTATCGGGTTAAAGAACTAGTGTTATTTAAAACACAGTTCACGATAAACCCATGAATCAATTCTATTTAAACCCATTTCAAATCCAATTTATTTATTTAAAAATAAATGGGTTTTAATTTCAGTTCAAAACTAGTTCATTTCGATAAAAATTTATTTTTATCTTTTCAAATATGGAGTTTTTTATCCCAATTTTTCACAAATCATTTCTTATGATTTTACACTAATTATTACTATTTTTAATAATTTTATCAAGGCCCGTACAGTCGATTTCCATCAACGGCCATCGAACTGCACTTACAGCGACCTTTTCCAAATTTGATTTGGACGTATCTCCAAATCCAACCGTTAGATTTCAAATTTCTAATATTCGTTAGAAAGCTCTTTTCGATACGAACCCAACGGTTGCGGTTTTAGGAGAATCCGACGGTCGGATCTCCCGTAATGCCCATTTGAAGTCAATGGTCGAAATTTACGAACTGCCGCGGCGCGGCGCGTTCTATTCAGGCCATTATATTATATATATATATAATATATATAATATATATTTCGTCGATTTCTATTTAAAACGAATTTTATAAATAGTTTTAAATTCGTTTCAAAAACAATTTCAACCTCCATTTCAATTTCAAATCAAAATTGAATTTTCTATTATAAATCCTTTTTACTTTCATTTCTATTTGATTTCAATTCAAATCGATTTTAATTCGATTCGAATTCATTTTCTTTTCAATTCGATTTCAATTCGTTTTCTATTCAATTCGAATTCAATTCGTTTTCTATTCAATTCGAATCAAATTCGTTTTCTATTCCATTCAAATTAAATTCGTTGTATATTCAATTGAAATCAAATTCGTTATATATTCAATTCAAATCAAATTCGTTGTATATTCAATTGAAATCAAATTCGTTATATATTCAATTGAAATCAAATTCGTTATATATTCAATTGAAATCAAATTCGTTATATATTCAATTGAAATCAAATTCGTTATATATTTAATTCAAATCAAATTCGTTGTATATTCAATTGAAATCAAATTCGTTTTCTATTCCATTCAAATCAAATTCGTTGTATATTCAATTGAAATCAAATTCGTTATATATTCAATTGAAATCAAATTCGTTTTCTATTCCATTCAAATTAAATTCGTTTTATATTCAATTGAAATCAAATTCGTTATATATTCAATTGAAATCAAATTCGTTTTCCATTCCATTCAAATTAAATTCGTTTTTTATTCCATTTAATTCAAATTTCATTTCAAAATATTCGATTTCGAAATCACTTTTCAATATTCATTTTAAAATGAATAAAATCGATATAAATATCGTTCACGTCAAAATGGCGTCAATCTAATCAACACGGCTTCATATATTTCTGTTTTCAAATATTCTATTTCAAATATTTCTTTTTCAAATATTTCTTTTCAAATATTTCTATTCAAATATTTCTATTTCAGATATTTCTATTTCAAAATATTTCTATTATCAAAATGTTTCGTTCAACACATGACTAATCTCAATGGATGAGTACTGTCAACACATGAACCTTTATTTTATATTGATAAAGATGTAAATTTTATTATTAAAATATTTCGTTCAACACATGACTAATCTCAACGGATGAGTACTGTCAAGACATGAACCTTTATTTTATATTATTCTTTATTTTTCAAATTGGAATGAGGCCCAATC
Source organism: Allium sativum (assembly GCA_030737875.1). Lineage (NCBI taxonomy): Eukaryota > Viridiplantae > Streptophyta > Magnoliopsida > Asparagales > Amaryllidaceae > Allium > Allium sativum. The sequence goes on from CM060918.1 coordinate 277,567,061, forward strand.
AATTACCATATAGCGTTAACTATATGGATTCCATACCACACATGCATATAATAGCAACGATAAATAATCAACCATCATCCAATGTGCACTACACTGTATAAGCATCAAATATAGATATCTAACGCTTATAACAGCCTGTCAATCAATCGATCGACATACAACTAATTATTGGGATTAGCGTATGCCGTATTTTATCCCAATACCCGTGTGGGGTTTCAAACAATCAAACACAGATTTTATTTGTGCAGTTGGGCGATGTGTAAAATTTATCGACCCAATCAATATCAGTCAAATCAGTGTATATAAACAAATCGGCCGATTAGTTTATAGATATTTATTTATTCACATTCACGTTAAAAATTATATTTTTAACGATAAAATATTTTTAACTATATAAATATTTTATTTTCTTTCAACACATTAAGTTTTAGTTCATTTACCCAATAAAATTATATTTTCATTTTTCTAACTTATTTTAGAAAATTTCGGCGGCATAACGGCACGATACTAGAAACGGGACGCGACCTAGCCTTATCCCCGGTCTAGTGAAGGCCCACGCCATTCACACATCAATCAAATCCATTCAATTCAACAAACAATTTAATTCAAACCAAATAATCTAACCAACTACACAACCAAACAAACAAGTCCATGGTCTATGGACGATTGTGTCGGGTGCTACTAAGCACCGTCTGCATCCTAGTATATATATATATAACTAGAAAAAGAAATTAAAAGGTGAGAAATTCTCACCAAAAGCTATCCCAACTTCACAACACTTCATTTATAGAAATCTTCTTCTTTTTCGCCTTTTGTCACTTTCGTTCCCGTATTCTCTACATATATAAAAATCACATTTTTACTTCGTTATTCAATATATAAAAATCGAATTTTTACTTCGCTATTCAATATATAAAAATCGAATTTTTACTATGCTATTCAATACATAAAAATCGAATTTTACTACGCTATTCAATATATAAAAATCGAATTTTTACTACGCTATTCAATATATAAAAATCGATTTTTTACTTCGCTATTCAATATATAAAAATCGAATTTTTACAGTTTCAATTTCATATTAAAAATCAATTTTTATCACTTCCACTTCATATTAAAAATCGGATTTTTTATCACTTCAAAAGATCGAACCTTTATGTTAATAAAAATCTCTTCTTTTTTTTATATAATGAAAAATCTAGTTTTTAGTTGTTACTTCACATGAACAAAAATCTAACCTTTTTAGTTTTTAAAAACCTAACCTTTCTTGATTTAAAAATCATAACTTTTCTTGATTTAAAAATGATAACTTTCCTCTTAGAAAATCGTATACATTCATTTAGGAAAATTAAATCTGCTCACATAGAAAAATCGTATGTTTTCATAATTATAAATCTCATTTTCATAGAAATAAAAATTGAACCTTTAGAGAAGTAAAAATCTAACCTTTATTATGTTATCATTCATATGAAAATCCTGCTCTTCTTCTCTATTTTTATATATTGAAAATAAAAGAAATTGTAGGAATTCTAAATTCAGAGAACTCACATTGAGTTCGGCGAAGGATCAGAGCAGCATCAACAAGGGAGGTCTAGGGTCGGTGAATTGCAGTTAGCTCCTCGGAGTTGAAGTCGTGCTCGCCTTTGGCAGCGTCGGAGTTAGCTTAGGTCTGGGTGGAGAGCGAACTGACGTTGAAGGCCTGAATGGCGGAGGCGCAGCGCTCGAAGCTCCAAGGCTTCTCGAAAATCGTGTTGAACTTCGTGGAGGAGGGCGTTGGTCTGGTGCGCGGAGGGAATGATGGGTGCGCGACAGAGCTCGACAGCGGAGGTGAAGAAGAATCGGAGGGGAAGAGAGGGAGGTGGCGGACATCGACGGAGGAGGACGCGCGTTGCTCCGTTGGCGGCGAATAGGGCCTCCGACGAGGCGGCTAGGGTTGGGCGACGGGATTGGATTTGAACGAGGGGGAATCGGGTTGTTCTCGTTCAATTTGGTTGACCCGGTTATGAGGGTAAAAAGGGGGGCCAAGAGATATTTATAATTTAATTTAATTTTTAATTCCCCTAAAAGTAACTTTTTATCTCGACCTCCAAACGAGACCCACCGACTTTCGTCCCTAGCTAATTACCCTTATTCCGAACACAATGGGATATGCCACGTAGGCCAATTCGACCGTTACGATCAGTTTCCGTTCAAATTAAATTATAAATCAATGTATATTGAATTTGAACGCACATTTCAATTTACCGGGACCACACACAGACTCGAAAAATTACAGAAAAATTATTTCTAGCTTCGTATTGACGATACGGTCCTAACAAAACTAATTTTATCAAATTCTGAGACCGTTGGAAAGATGACCATTTTCCAGTCGATTAAAATCAACTGAAACTGGTCAAATGCATTTTCCTTTGCCACGCTCACATATTGATTCGAAAAATTATGAAATTTGGAATCTAGCAATAATTTGACACTGCGAATCCAACAAAAGTGGTTTCGTCAAAATCTGAAGTCGTTTGCAAAAATTCCATTTTTAAGGGCCTGAATTCCATAGCGACTATTCAGAATTTTCAACTGGACATATCTTTTGATTCCCGCTATGAAATTTCGATTTCCCGGATTCGTTGGAAAGATATTCTCAAATAGATCCTATAGTTTTTGGTTTCACTAAAATCCGGATTATTTTGCACCCGGTACATTCATTTGAATTTTGAAATCGAATTATCGAACTACCGCGCCATTTTCAATTCCTTTTATAATTATATATAATTATTTATATTCTAACGACGATGTATATAATATATACGATCGAATTCTATTTAAAATAAATTTCTCCACGATATTATTTAAAATAATTCATTTTAAATAATCAAAATTCGCTAAAATTGCCACAATAAAATTTTTAAACTGGCCCAGATTTTCGGGTTGTTACAATCTCGTCCACTTAAAACTTTTCGTCCCCGAAAGGGAACAAAGTCGAAAGTGGTTTGATTAGTCAACTCTACGTTCGATCTGGCTTCCATTCTCCAACTTTTGAGTTTCTAAGAATTTTCAAATTCTTCAAAAATTTGGCTAACACCCTAAATTTTCGAAAAATTTCGCCATAACCTCCCCTGCACCGGGAGCCACGGGAAAATCCCGAAATTGCCATATAGGCCTTCTGATCTCAAAAAGAAAAAGAAAAAGCCAAGCGGCTAGCCAATAGGCTCATAAAATCATCATCACCCAAACAAAACAGGAAATTATATAGTAAACATGTACCTATTTGTCGGGCAAACAAATTTTATTCTCTGCTCTAGCCTCCTTGCTATGACCTGTTCAATGTAAGTATATGTATATGCAAGCAAATGCGACCAAATTTCAATAATATTCACTATTTGATCAAATTGGCTATATGGTTAAAATTTCAACTAACAAACAATAATCAAACAACACAACCATCAATCAATTAGTTGATTAGCTTTTGAAATTCATAACTTTGATATATAGTCAAAAATCAGATTTTTGATGCCAAATCACAACAATAGGCCCTATCTAATTTTGGTTCTCACACCAGTCAATAGGAAATATATAGAAAGCCCACTTTCGTCACTCGAACATAAATTCTAATGATGGAGCTCCATCATCAAAATCATCTCCGGGCGATTAGAGTGTAATTCTATATCTATCCAGTATATTAAAATTTTTAATACACGCGGATCAGACGTATACGAAAAATTTATATATACTGGATTGTCCACATCAATATAAATAAATAACCAAATACGAATTATTGATTTATATTTCAAAACAAGATTTGTTTTCATTTTCAAAAATATACTCTTCACACTCGTTCTAGGATACTACTGATCCCATCTCTAACGAGTCATTCTCATTGGATGTTACTAATCCAATTTCTGATGAATCCTTTCGTATGGTTCTAATGTGTCTTGTTCTCTGAGCTTTGTAAACCAAAGCTCTGATACCAACTGTGAAAACCCGTAACTTCCCCGGTGAGGAAAGCGCGGATAGTTCGAGAACAAACCAAAACAGAACGTAGACAAAAGAACATTTCATTGTTATTACAACAATTCCATCAGAATACAAGAATATACAGAGTATAAATGAATATTACACAGAAATATCAGAGATTTAAATTACATTTAAATACATCGCAGCGGAAAATAATACAATACACAACTAGAAGAGATATACGAATACAAAGCTTTCCGGATATCATTCCAGCTGTAAACCAGGATCCTGTGAATATAAATCTGCAAAACCAAAACTACTAGCTGCCCGTGTCGAAAATAAGGGCACCCAGAGTTTAAGTTAAAACAATAAACTCCAGGTCAGTCATGTGACTGGTGTGAGAACTAAAACAGTTATTTATCTTTATTTTCAAAGTTAGGTAAATCAAGGGACCACGCCGTATAACACGGAACGGGTTTCCTCCCAAGAATACCAGTGCATATAAGTAAACAGCGCAATGCTTTTCTAAAAATGAAGCTATTATAAGACCCAGGTCCCATCACACAATGCAACGCAGCCGGTGGATAGGGTTTTCCCTTATAATAGCCAAACATGCTTGGTACGTTTTAAAAATCAAATCATTTGATACTATAATAAGTGTATAGTGTCAAAACAATTTCAATCATAAATATCAATCATAGACGGCATGGGTACCATATATCATGTCGCCATACTAGTTCTATAATTAAAACCGCAATACACATATTGGAAATTGGATTTCCATCATGGTGGCTCCTGATTCGAAAGATCGATCGCATAATGCAATTCACCATGGCATACGTCCCAACAAGAGAAAACACCGTCTGCACATCCACACATTTGGGACCAGAGTATCACCGCGGCTTACGTCCCAGCGAGAGAAAACACCGCTTACTCTATATATCCCTGAGCACTTAGCTCATCTCGGTTGACCGAATCCACGACACCACTAAGGTGCCCATCCACTAAAAAAGCATACTGATCAAACCATCAGTTTACCACCATACCAGGATGTGAGGCTCGCGAATCTATGCTATACACAAAGCCATGCTATATCAGCTGCGCTTTGATCATCATCCACCAAACTTTGCTTTTCAACAAAAGTCTGGATCATTGCATCTCAGCATGCCACACTATCAATCCATATCGTACCACTGATTTCTGCCAATATATAACCTTTGAGCTCGTATGTCTCAGAGAAGGGCGTTAAGCAAGAGAATAAATTCTCCGCTGCCAAACAGATATATATTTAGCAGAGATCAACGAATACAATATAAAGGAATACAATGTCAGACACACCATCCATTTACAAGTTCGTTCTGGGTCTGAACGAAACCGGAGGCACTTTCCTTGCATATTTATCCATCTCCAAGTACGTGTGGACGACCACCAACTATTTCCATCCTCTTGGGTGTACAGCCCAATCTGGATCGTCAGTAATTATCCAAACGATGTGAAGACTTCCGGTCTTCAACCACCGTCTTCATCTTCGACATATCGTCGAATCGGTTATTCAGAATGGGAATAAATCCGGCCTTTCCGAACAACCCGCGTATATTAAAAATAAATGTTACACAAACACAACATATGCCTCATTCCAATTCATTAGTTACTAACCGTAAATCAGTAAGAGAGCAATTCCCCAAATATTAACCCCGAAGGCCGAAACCAACATCAGATCACTCCAGGAAACCATTCTTCTTAACTAACCTTCAGCTAGTTTCTAAATTTCAATTCTTAGGGAAAGGTTCCCATTAATTTTATCCAAGATAAATTCTTTAAAATTTATCCTTTAATCCTCCTTTGGATGTCATTTCAAACCAAATTATGGTTTTCCAAACTAGTCGAGATTAGCGAACCATACCGAAGTAATTATTTAATTTATTTCCCAATCCCAACCTATTCATCCCACGAAGCAAAACTGGTAATACTCCATATTTAACACCACAGTGTTATCAGTAAAATTAATTACCATTTCACGTTCAAATCTGATTAAAGATTTAACTTTCGCTTTGGAGCAAAACTGGTGATACTCCATTGTCGCTCATTTTCTAAAGTTGATAATTTAAATTATCAATCCACATTTCAATTTAATTGAAGATTTATTTAAAACTCTTTTTACTGGGTTAAAGAACTAGTGTCATTTAAAACACAGTTCAAGATAAACCCAAATCACATTCTATTTATTATCGGGTTAAAGAACTAGCGTTATTTAAAACATAGTTCATGATAAACCCATGAATCAATTCTATTTAAACCCATTTCAAATCCAATTTATTTATTTAAAAATAAATGGGTTTTAATTTCAGTTCAAAACTAGTTCATTTCGATAAAAATATATTTTTATCTTTTCAAATATGGAGTTTTTTAATCCCAATTTTTCCCAAATCATTTCTTATGATTTTACACTAATTATTACTATTTTTAATTATTTTATCAAGGCCCGCACAGTCGATTTCCATCAATGGCCATCGAACTGCACTTACAGCGACCTTTTCCAAATTTGATTTGGACGTATCTCCAAATCCAACCGTTAGATTTCAAATTTCTTATATTTGTTAGAAAGATCTTTTCGATACGAACCCAATGGTTCCGGTTTTAGGAGAATCCGACGGTCGGATCTCCCGTAACGTCCATTTGAAGTCAATGGTCGAAATTTACGAACTGCCGCGGCGCGGCGCGTTCTATTCAGGCCATTATATTATATATATAATATATATTTCGTCGATTTCTATTTAAAACCAATTTTATAAATAGTTTTAAATTCGTTTCAAAAACAATTTCAACCTCCATTTCAATTTCAAATCAAAATTGAATTTTCTATTATAAATCCTTTTTACTTTCATTTCTATTTGATTTCAATTCAAATCGATTTTAATTCGATTCGAATTCATTTTCTTTTCAATTCGATTTCAATTCGTTTTCTATTCAATTCGAATTCAATTCGAATCAAATTCGTTTTCTATTCCATTCAAATTAAATTCGTTGTATATTCAATTGAAATCAAATTCGTTATATATTCAATTCAAATCAAATTCATTGTATATTCAATTGAAATCAAATTCGTTATATATTCAATTGAAATCAAATTCGTTATATATTCAATTGAAATCAAATTCGTTATATATTCAATTGAAATCAAATTCGTTGTATATTCAATTGAAATCAAATTCGTTTTCTATTCCATTCAAATCAAATTCGTTGTATATTCAATTGAAATCAAATTCGTTATATATTCAATTGAAATCAAATTCGTTTTCTATTCCATTCAAATTAAATTCGTTTTATATTCAATTGAAATCAAATTCGTTATATATTCAATTGAAATCAAATTCGTTTTCTATTCCATTCAAATTAAATTCGTTTTCTATTCCATTTAATTCAACTTTCATTTCAAAATATTCGATTTCGAAATCACTTTTCAATATTCATTTTAAAATGAATAAAATCGATATAAATATCGTTCACGTCAAAATGGCGTCAATCTAATCAACACGGCTTCATATATTTCTGTTTTCAAATATTCTATTTCAAATATTTCTTTTTCAAATATTTCTTTTCAAATATTTCTATTCAAATATTTCTATTTCAAATATTTCTATTTCAAATATTTCTATTTCAAAATATTTCTAATATCAAAATGTTTCGTTCAACACATGACTAATCTCAACGGATGAGTACCGTCAACACATGAACCTTTATTTTATATTGATAAAGATGTAAATTTTATTATTAAAATATTTCGTTCAACACATGACTAATCTCAACGGATGAGTACTGTCAACACATGAACCTTTATTTTATATTATTCTTTATTTTTCAAATTGGAATGAGGCCCAATCAATTACCATATAGCGTTAACTATATGGATTCCATACCACACATGCATATAATAGCAACGATAAATAATCAACCATCATCCAAAGTGCACTACACTGTATAAGCATCAAATATAGATATCTAACGCTTATAACAGCCTGTCAATCAATCGATCGACATACAACTAATTATTGGGATTAGTGTATGCCGTATTTTATTCCAATACCCGTGTGGGGTTTCAAACAATCAAACACAGATTTTATTTGTGCAGTTGGGCGATGTGTAAAATTTATCGACCCAATCAATATCAGTCAAATCAGTGTATATAAACAAATCGGCCGATTTGTTTATAGATATTTATTTATTTAGATTCACGTTAAAAATTATATTTTTAACGATAAAATATTTTTAACTATATAAATATTTTATTTTCTTTCAACACATTAATTTTTAGTTCATTTACCCAATAATATGATATTTTCATTTTTCTAACTTATTTTAGAAAATTTCGGCGGCATAACGGCACGATACTAGAAACGGGACACGGCCTAGCCTTATCCCCGGTCTAGTGAAGGCCCATGCCATTCACACATCAATCAAATCCATTCAATTCAACAAACAATTTAATTCAAACCAAATAATCTAACCAACTACACAACCAAACAAACAAGTCCATGGTCTATGGACGATTGTGTCGGGTGCTACTAAGCACCGTCTGCATCCTAGTATATATATATATATATATATATATATATATATATATATATATAACTAGAAAAAGAAATTGAAAGGTGAGAAATTCTCACCAAAAGCTATCCCAACTTCACGACACTTCATTTATAGAAATCTTCTTCTTTTTCGCCTTTTGTCACTTTCGTTCCCGTATTCTCTACATATATAAAAATCACATTTTTAATTCGTTATTCAATATATAAAAATCGAATTTTTACTTCTCTATTCAATATATAAAAATCGATTTTTTACTACGCTATTCAATACATAAAAATCGAATTTTTACTACGCTATTCAATACATAAAAATCGAATATTTACTACGCTATTCAATATATAAAAATCGAATTTTTACTTCGCTATTCAATATATAAAAATCGAATTTTTACAGTTTCAATTTCATATTAAAAATCAATTTTTATCACTTCCACTTCATATTAAAAATCGGATTTTTATCACTTCAAAAGATCGAACCTTCATGTTAATAAAAATCTCTTCTTTTTTTTATATAATGAAAAATCTAGTTTTTAGTTGTTACTTCACACGAACAAAAATCTAACCTTTTTAGTTTTTAAAAACCTAACCTTTCTTGATTTAAAAATCATAACTTTTCTTGATTTAAAAATGATAACTTTCCTCTTAGAAAATCGTATACTTTCATTTAGGAAAATTAAATCTGCTCACATAGAAAAATCGTATGTTTTCATAATTATAAATCTCATTTTCATAGAAATAAAAATCGAACCTTTAGAGAAGTAAAAATCTAACCTTTATTATGTTATCATTCATATGAAAATCCTGCTCTTCTTCTCTATTTTTATTTATTGAAAATCAAAGAAATTTTAGGAATTCTAAATTCAGAGAACTCACATTGAGTTCGGCGAAGGATCAGAGCAGCATCAACAAGGGAGGTCTAGGGTCGGTGAATTGCAGTTAGCTCCTCGGAGTTGAAGTCGTGCTCGCCTTTGGCAGCGTCGGAGTTAGCTTAGGTCTGGGTGGAGAGCGAACTGACGTTGAAGGCCTGAATGGCGGAGGCGCAGCGCTCGAAGCTCCAAGGCTTCTCGAAAATCGTGTTGAACTTCGTGGAGGAGGGCGTTGGTCTGGTGCGCGGAGGGAATGATGGGTGCGCGACAGAGCTCGACAGCGGAGGTGAAGAAGAATCGGAGGGGAAGAGAGGGAGGTGGCGGACATTAACGGAGGAGGACGCGCCTTGCTCCGGTGGCGGCGAAGAGGGCCTCCGACGAGGCGGCTAGGGTTGGGCGACGGGATTGGATTTGAACGAGGGGGAATCGGGTTGTTCTCGTTCAATTTGGTTGACCCGGTTATGAGGGTAAAAAGGGGGGGGCCAAGAGATATTTATAATTTAATTTAATTTTTAATTCCCCTAAAAGTAACTTTTTATCTCGACCTCCAAACGAGACCCACCGACTGTCGTCCCTAGCTAATTACCCTTATTCCGAACACAATGGGATATGCCACGTAGGCCAATTCGACCGTTACGATCAGTTTCAATTCAAATTAAATTATAAATCAATGTATATTGAATTTGAACGCACATTTCAATTTACCGGGACCACATACAGACTCGAAAAATTACAGAAAAATTATTTCTAGCTTCGTATTGACGATACGGTCCTAACAAAACTAATTTCGTCAAATTCTGAGAACGTTGGAAAAATGGCCATTTTCCAGTCGATTAAAATCAACTGAAACTGGTCAAACGCGTTTTCCTTTGCCACGCTAACATATTGATTCAAAAAATTATGAAATTTGGAATCTAGCAATAATTTGACACTGCGGATCCAACAAAAGTGGTTTCGTCAAAATCCGAAGTCGTTTGCAAAAATTCCATTTTTAAGGACCTGAATTCCATAAATACTATTCAGAATTTTCAGATGGACATATCTTTTGATTCCCGCTATGAAATTTCGATTTCCCGGATTCGTTGGAAAGATATTCTCAAATAGATCCTATAGTTTTTGGTTTCACTAAAATCCGGATTATTTTGCACCCGTACATTCATTTGAATTTTGAAATCGAATTATCGAACTACCGCGCCATTTTCAATTCCTTTTATAATTATTTATATTCTAACGACGACGTATATAATATATACGATCGAATTCTATTTAAAATAAATTTCTCCACGATATTATTTAAAATAATTCATTTTAAATAATCAAAAATCGCTAAAATTGCCAAAATAAAAATTTTAAACTGGCCCAGATTTTCGGGTTGTTACAGACATCACAATCAATATCCCACACAAAGGTTAGATTCTTCTTCATTAAACCAACAAGTGGGGCTAATACCTTCGCAAAGTTCTTAATGAACTTCCTATATTAACCCGCTAGTCCAAGAAAGCTTCTTACTCTTGTTGCATTCCTTGGGACCTTTTAGTCTTGCACCGCGATTACTTTTGCGGGATCTACTGCTATCCCTTCTTTGGACGCCACATGTCCTAGAAACCTTACTTCTTCTCTCCAAAAATGACATTTTGGAGAACTTCGCCTTAAGCTGATGTGCTCGAAGTGTATCCATGACTTTTCTTAAATGCAAAGCATGTTCTTCCTCGTTCTTTGAGAGAATCAAGATATAGTCTACGAAGGCTACTATAAACTTATTAAGGAACTCCCTAAACACCCTACTCATCAAGTCAACAAAATAAGCGGGTGCATTCGTCAAATTGAAAGGCAAGACAAGCCACTCAAAGAAACTGTCAGGGGTCCTAAAAGCAGTCTTGTCTATACTTTCCTCAGCTACTCTTAGCTGATGAAACCCTGTAACCAAATCTAGTTGGAAGAAAATAGACGCACCTACAAGTTGGTCAAACAAATCATTTATTCTTGGAAGTGGGTTCCTATTCTTCGTAGTCAGCTTGCTTAATTCTCTATAATCCATGCATAGGCGGAGTGAACCACCCGCTTTGGTTGCGAACACTACGGAAGCACCCCATTCACAAATTCTCCGCCTTATGAACCCTTTTGTCAAGCAGCTCTAAAACTTGCTTGCTAAGCTCTTTCCTTTCCCTTGGAGCCATGTGTCGTACGGGTAATGCAACTAGGTTGGCGTTATCAACCAAGTATATGCGGAAATCTATTTCATGTTTTGAGGGTAAACCCTTCACTTCATCAAAGACATCGGGATACTCATGGACTACTTGAACAGATTGTAAATTGTCAACAGATGTATCAAGAGATTCTGGGTAACTAAGCATGAGAGAACCCTTAGGGTTACATGAGATTTCGATGGTATTACAAAGGCAAGTTAAAAATCTAACTACCCTCCTTTCCCAATCGAGAATGGCACCATTACTGGATAACCAATCCATCCCTAGAATCAACCCATAGCCCATGAAACCAAAAACGTAAACATTATATCTAAACTCAACGCTTAGTATAGATATTCCCAAATCTAAACAAATCATAGATGAATGAGCCGAACCATCAACTGGATTTGAGACAATACTAGGATCTTCTACTATACTAGTACTAAAGTGCAGAGACTCAACTATGGAAGCAGGTAGAAAAGAATGTGAAGCGCCACAATCAAATAAGGTTCTAACAGGATGACTGAAAAGAAAAACTAAACTTTCAACAGAAACGTTCCTACCTCTCTTAGGAACACTAGTAGTGAGAGCATGCAATTGCCCTCTAGAAGATTATGTCCTTTGCCCTTGTCCTTTTCCTTCGGGCAATCCTTGATAAGATGCCCCAATATACTGAAAACAACCACCTGTCCTTTTCTTCCTACAATTCAGTGACCCACTATACCATAGAAAAAACACTTCTCCGTGTCATGGGATCTATTATTTCTTTCACCCTTCTTATATTCCAATCCCTTGTTTGTGATTCTTCTACTTTGGCCTCTTTCTTTTCACCTTTCTCTTTCTGCGTGGATTAAGCCATATCAACAAGCTTCTTATCCTTAGGCTTGTTCTTCTTAGTCCAAACTCCCTTATTCTCATCCTTCCTATCCTTGTATAGCTTGTTGACAAGTTTCTCGAAACAACCTCCATTGCACAGCGACCTACAAAGCTTGAATGAAGATTAGCCGTAGGTGAAACTACTCCGGCAACAGATGGAGGATGGGCACTACTTTGCCCCCGACATATGCCGTATGCCTACGAAACTATGTCGAAAAGAAAGAAAGAAGAGATTCAAATAGAGAATCAAAAGATAGTGCATATGGCTTTTTGGGAATATTCCTTTTAAAAAGAATACTTTTCTCTTGAAAAACGCTTCGTTAAAGCATGTTTTAGAAAACACCCCCTTTAAAATATGCTTTTGAAAAGTCTTTTATCTGTTCTGGTAACCTTCGCTCTGATACCATGTTCAACACCACACCTCCGTTAAGGTCACTCACAAAGGGAATGCATTAACTTTAATAGAGCACCATAAGTGTATAGAATAGATAAATTACAAAACAGACAAAATTTAAACAGCGGAAAACTTTACTTCATTGATAAAAAAAAAGCAGCTTGGTAAAACAGCTTGTAAAAAGATTGTTTTCCAACACCAAAACACCAATACCCATTACAACAAAGCATCTGTCTTGTTTAACAAAATAAAGAAGCATAAAATGACAATGATATTCCCCAATAAAGCAAGAGCCAGCCATAGTAATGGAAAAGAGAGTCCAAAGTAAAACATCGTCTACCTTTGAGCTTGGAAAGAAAACCGAGCTAAGTGGTAATATTCCCTCCTTGTGAACCTTGGGGGGGGGGGAATGGAAGAAAAGAGAGCGAAACAAAACAGAGTCATACATAAAGCCTGGTAAGTCCAGTGATTATTTAGCATGTAAACAGGTAAAATGATCATGACATGAATAAACTGAATACCAGACATAACCACGATAATAAGCATAACAAGACAACAAAGGATGACCGTTACATATGACAAGGTACACAAGATGAACAAGATATGATGATTGCGCTTCGGATTATTAAGATATTTCCGACACCGCACTGTTTACTAATACACTTGGTTAAGAGAGCAACTCTCCGAGTATCAACCCCGAAGACCGAAATCAACAACAGATTGACCCATAAGGAATTACCCAACTCAACCAACCATATGTTATCGCACTATTACAAAAAAACACCGCACCATTTGATATGACAAGGCAAGATACACTGAATGTGCTTCAGTTCTTTCTCTGATTTCCTATTTTCTCTACACCACCCAACTAGCATCCTAACTAGTGTCTTTTATAGAACGATTCGTATTCCCTACTAGTGTCCCAACTAGTATCCTATGAAAAAGGATCTGTATCCCCTACTAATGTCCAAACTAGTATCCTATGTTATAAAATAAGGTGATCCTAACCCCGCAATTGTGGTAGCCTTCACGTGTACATCTAGTATGAGGATCTTACCTCAACCAGCCTAATTTCCATGAAGATGCTAGATGTACCCTTACTACCCTATCGATCGGCTCCCTACTTGTATTAACTTTCCTTGTGTCTGTGTCAATCGGCCCTTTCATGCATGTAGATACCCTGTGCCCGTCCCACCATAAGGTGTATCAATCCCTATGACAGCGACCCGACACTATTCAAGATGCACTGCGTATACTATTGATGTCAAGTGCCTGCTTTTCGACTTCGGACCACGTGCACGCCCACACTCCGTCAGAACTACACTGCTACACCCCCTGCCGCTATTTTGACCGCTTATAATCAGCCTAGTAATCGTGACCCACACTGCCCAGTTTCATGGTAGCGTGATACATCTATGTGGGTTACTGCTGAAATGGGTCCCCGTTACTAGGGTTTCCTGGGATCTATTCGTATACCCCCAAATCGGTTAAGTTCTATCCATCCATTCAAGTTAACTTAACCCATCCACACGTCATGCCAAGTTAGTTAAGTGTTTCTTATTAACTTAACCCTTCTCGTTCATCATGTTGTAATTGGTTAAGTGTTTTCTGTTAACTCAACCCTGTTTATTCATCATATGATATTGGTTAAGTGTTTCTCCTTAGCTTAACCCCATTCGTTCAACATGTTATGTTGGTTAAGTGTCATCTATCCATCCGATTTAAGTTAACCCACCCACTTGTCATGTTATATTGGTTAAGTGTTGCCCTCTTGTGTTACTTAACCCTATCACACATCATGTTTTATTGGTTAAGTTTTGCCTTAATTAACTTAACCCTACCATTCTTAGTATGTCTGTTTCTTAGCTTTAATTCATTCATTAAAGCACCAACCTCTCACATTAGATATGTACTGTTGCGGCCACTGGATGTGTCGGGTGGTTCCAGGCAGTCTTACACCGCAATTCAATCTAACCTCGGGTTTTTCGAGCTTAATGCACTAACCTCTCACATTAAGTCTATATTGTTGCGATCGCTGGATGTGCCGGGCGGTTCTGGGTAGTCTTACACCGCAACTTAATCTAACCTCGGGTTAGGCATATTCATCTTTTACTTAATTTATATATTTACCATTCATGTTTATATGTAAATTATCCACAAGTGTTGTCAAATCAAGTCATGTCCCATTACCCTCTAAATTATGTCCATAATTCTAGGTATACAAATTCTACCATTTCATGCTACTAATTATTTACATGATTATGAGCCAATCTATGCTAGTAGCATGTAGTTAAATATTTTTCCCCAACGTCTCCCCCGTAATTCGTTCGCCAAATTCACATAGAATGTTAGGCTCGCAAATTATCCTAACTTATAAATAAAAGGGAAAAGAAAGGGATATGTAACATTCCAACAGGCATAAACAATATAGATCGACATGCATAGTATAAATTTAGGATAGAACGACATAAATTAATTAAGCACATGAACGTGATCTTACACTTAAATTAGATCCAATTAACCTGCGAACTAGCATAGATCTAATTGTATATGCATGAACTTATATAGATCTTAAAGATGGGTACTAGCTTGGATCTAAACATGTAAGCATGTATGAACATAACTTATCATGTAATTCGCATATACAACATGGTAGGTTCAATTGTGTCAGTCCAGTAGTCTCATAGGCATAGGATGCACAACATGATAAATCAATCACAACAGTCCAATAGGCATGATAGGTTTTACTATGTCAGTCACAACAGTCCAATAGGCATGATAGGTTTTACTATGTCAGTTACAACAGTCAATAGGCATAAGCAATTCAGAATTGACAAAAGGATTGGCACGAATAAAGCCAGGCATAGTTCTAGATCCAGTTATTACAATAACTGTACTTATAGAAAAAGGACGGATCTTGATTTCTGGGATCTCATTTCTGAATTTGAAAATCTATCCTTTGATGTAGACGTTTTGATTCTCTAGTTCTTCTAATTGATTACTAGTTTGAATTTGATTCTCTAGTTTGGGGTAGATGGATGGAGCCCAGGCCAGTTTGTAGACGAACAACATGACGGCTTCATAGAATGAGTTCTAGGGTTGAGGTTTGGGGTGATTATTTAGAAGTCTAGTTCAGTTCTAGCCTTTAGATTAGTCTAGGAGAAATCAGAGCCATCAAACCAAAGAGATGTGTCATCCAACCAACCGTAGCATGACACATATGCCATAATACCTCAGAAATCAGTCATTGGCCAATCAGAGAAGGCCACTTCATCACAGGGCTGTAAAAATTCATCACAGGAGATGGATCTGGGAGGGATCGACTCCTTATAGGGGGGTCGACACCTATGTCGACTCCCCTATAGGGGGGTTGACACCTATGTCGACCCCCCTAGGGGGTCGACACCCCTGAGCGGGAAATTTCCTGCTTAGGCCGCACTTACCAGATTTTGAAATTTGAACTGTTTTCTGATTTGATTTATTATTATATTTAATTATTGTTTAAACTTGAAAACTTCTGAACTCCATAACTTCTTACTACAACAAAATGACCCTATTACAACGGTGGAACACCATTGTAATATACATTTTACAACGGTGTGCTAATCGTCGTGTATTAAGAAGTTATAATAGACCAAAATCTTTTACAACTTTTTTGCACTGTTGCAACACAGTTGTAATATGTATATTTTAGAATTTTTTTCCACCGTTCTAATAAACTTTATTACAACAGTTATGCAAAGTTGTTGTTGTAATTTTTACAACTATTTATAACCATTGTGATATATTTTATTACAACTTTTATTTTACATTTGTAATATATCCACAAATTATATTAATAAGAATCTATATATATTTTATATGTGCGACAATAAATAGATAAATAACATAAGAAATAAATGTAAGTTTAAAGGCATGATGATCCACTCATTGATAAAAATCACAACTTTATATCCATAATACAAATTATAAATCATATACGACATAAAAATGTAAATTATTACAACTGTCCTCGCCTTTAACCTAATTACAAAGCCCAATTACCACATAAAAATGGAACTCCTTCATTGTTTACAGTCTTCGGTTCGTTGTCTAGGTTATTAATTTCCATCTCGCAGCTCTTCAGTCTGGACTCGGGATTTTGTAGTTCTCAACAAAAATGAAAATAAAACAAAACATTATCATAAAATAAAAACCAAAGAAGCTAATCAATTTTTGAAAGACGTGAACATTACCTCCAACCTGGAAGTCAAATTACTTGCATGGTTTTCCGCATGATCAACCTTAGAAGTTAAATGCTTGATCTCCTCACCCTAACCTGATGTATTTTATAATATGACTAACGTTAACATTTGACAAACTAATACAGTTGAACTTGGTCGTGAAGACATCAAGTGCAACCTAACAAAATTTCAAATAGCATAATTAGGAAAAATTAGGACCAACCAAGAATTACTATTGAACTTGGTTCAGCTTTAAAGCAGAAACTTCATTGATCCTTCGCAATTTGCAAGGCAATCCATAGGTTACTACATCTTGAATTGTCGAACACTTATCCAATATAAATGTCTCCTTTTTGAATTCCCTTTGTATGATTTCTCCTAAGTCCCTCCAAGTGACCATTTCTAGAATGATTAAGTAATACTCGCAAAAGTTGGTGTTTTTCCTAAGTAAAACAACATCGTGGGATCTGAAATATAAATGTGGGGGCACATAAGGGATTTGAATTAATACCCTTTTCTGAACAAGGATTAGTCGCTACTATTAGTGCTTTAGTGTGGAATAATAGAGACTCAAAATATTGGTACAGTTCTCTTTTCTTCAGCTCCTGGGTTGAGGTGAACATCAAATGTGGAAGTAACAGTATAACACCGACTATAAATCATATCTAATAATTCAACTATACATGAATGAGTAATTTGGAAAACCATCTTTAATAAGCTACTCTACAGAAGAAAAAAATGATAGAGTCCAGTTTCAATCTACCTGAATCCTGTCATATATGCGAATGTAAATAACTATCAAATATGCCTTACTTTTTCAAAAACACAAGAACAACAGAATAATTTATCTCAACTCCAATCTAACCTGTAATTTAACAAAAAACAAAGGGTAGACATATCATCTCAAAAAAAAATGTTGTACCCATTCTGTCGAGCGCAACAATGCATGAAACCAGATTGAAATGCCATGCTCCAACCGACTGACCAAGCTACACTATCCCATTACTCCAATGATTAACGCCACCAATCGAGCTAGTCATGAATTCAACCAGCAATATTCATATTTAAATTCGAGTATTGAAACTTCAGTCATCCTTGAAAAGGGTAACGTAGAAACTTACCTCCAAACCAATTTCGCAAGCCTTCTTGGCAACCAAAGCTGCTCTGAGCATTACATTAGGGTTTCATGTGTTCATGGAAATAGACCTCAAATTGTAAACAATCTAGAAATAGTGATTCATATCGGAGGCTCACCATCGTCGTTGGAGAATGAGGTGGTGGTGTTAGAAGTGGAGTTAGGTCTCGTGAGTTTAGTTGGGGTGGTGGTCTTTGAGTTTAATTGAGGCAGTGGTGAAGACCGTAATACTTTTCTTGAGGCGGCCATTGAAGATCTGGAGAGCTAGGGTAAGGTCTCGAAATTTAATTGGGTTCATGAAAATTTGGGATAGAAAAGTGGGCTTTCGGAGGGAAGATAAAAATTTCGGGGACGTACATCCGGGCTTGTGGAGGGAAGCGAAAAATTTGGTTTACAGGATCCTAAAAGTTTTGTTTTGGAAATGTTCTGATTTTTTTCTTTGGAGCTAAAATGCCTTTTTTTGAAAGCCGAAGTGTTTTGATGTTCAAAGCCAAGAAGTATATTAAAAAAAAAATCGAGTACGATCTAAATTTGAAGAAAAGGGTTGATAGTCAATATTCGACAGTTAGTCAAGATTCGACAGTTAGTCAGAGAACACCAACAGTCATCGCCAAGGCTTGATAGTCAAGATTCGACGGTTAGTCGGAGAACACCAATAACTAAATGGCGACAACTAGGATTATTTCCAGAGGCATGACATATTCATAGGCTTAATTGAATGTACGGAGTCAAGCAAATTCAGCATGTTGATCACCTAATTACTCATTATTAAATACTTAACAATCATTATTAAAAAATAATGACTATTTATTAAATATTAAGGAATTATTATTTAATAGTAATTATTATTTATTTGTAAGGTTAAAATTGATTATTAATTATTATTAAAATATTAATATTATTAATTATTAAATATTAGATATTACTAATATTTAATTGCCCTCTATTACAATTAGCAGAAAAAAGAAATGCTGAAAATAATTTTGTAAAATTTTCTAATAAAATCGTTTTAATTATTAATTACCAAAATTAATTACT
This sequence comes from Allium sativum, assembly GCA_030737875.1. NCBI lineage: Eukaryota > Viridiplantae > Streptophyta > Magnoliopsida > Asparagales > Amaryllidaceae > Allium > Allium sativum. The sequence continues at coordinate 277,586,313 of CM060918.1, forward strand.
AATATTAAATATTACTTATTATTTATTACTTCTTAATTATTAATATTAATGATTATATCTTAATTATTTATCACTAAAAATTAATTATTAACTATTTAACAATTAATTATTAAATTACAGCTATTGCATGTTTTCAAATTAACTATTATTTATTATTATTAAATAGTAATATCACTTCTTAATAACTATTACTTTATTACTTCCTAATTGATTATTAATAGTAATTATTAGTTATTAATTATAAATAATCAATATAAATATATTAAATATTAGTTATTAGTTGTTAATTAATTATATTAAAATATAGTCATATATTACAACAGTCCAAAAATAAAAGTTGTGATAGGATTTTATTGTCAAAATAACACAGTTGTTAGAAATAAGTTTATTACAACTTTTCTGGAAAAAAGTTGTAAAAAATATTTATTACAATAGTGCTTTTACCACTGTTGTAAAATTAAAGTTGTATTATGGTGTTTTTGTTGTAGTGTCTTCATATGGAGTCCGATTCATGCAAACTCGGACTCTATCTCAAGCAGAATTCTGAGATGAACGCAATGGCATAACCCGTTTCACCCAATTCCTCTTTTAAAAATTAAGTGTTCTTAGATTCAATAATTTTAATATTCATAGAAAATACGGGGTGTTACACAACCTAGTAGTTATGCGCAGACCCAACCTCTGCAAGTACAGCCTAAGACATCTGTCACCACACAGAGGACTACTATGTAACGACCCGCATTCTACGCATTGAAGGATCACAGAATATTTATTTCTTTCACATGCGAAGTCGTATGGTCATGTAACTTTGGGAGACGACTATTGGGATCATTTCCCATGTTCATGATTTTTACCGATTTTTAAATGACCGTTTTGCCCCTAGCTGATCTTGTTTCATCCATAACTTTTGATTGGAAAGGAGTTTTGACATGTAACCACTTCCATTAGATTCGGATGATGGTTTACCTTTCCGTAGATTGGTCACATTAGCCAAACGGACTAACCGTATGGGAGATATGGCTGAAACAAGATTCAGGTATTGAGAAACAGCTTGATTTGGCTTAACCTGGTGATTAACAGCTAGGCCCAAAGGAGAATTTCGGGATTTGGAGTATTTAAGGGCTGTTAGGGTTTAGAAAACACCCTTTTTCTCACTTTCACAGCCGCCATGTTCATTCTTAGAACCCTAGTAGTGGCCTCCAACATCTAAAACACCCCAAATCACCTCCTAATTGCTAATTAATCCAAATCTACATCAAATCAAAGAGGATTAGCACAAGAATCGAGGTAGAGCTGCCGTGTTGCATTGGTATTCGTGCCAAATAGAGAATTATTTCAGATTTGGTAAATTGTTTGTGGCTAAGTTGAGTGATTTGCATAGTTCCTCACTAATTATGGTTAATTAAGAGTAATTAGTGATAATTAGCAAATTTATACATGTTAAAAATCTGGAAAAATATTGATAAATTTTGAAATATTGTTTTAGGCCTCTGTTAGAAAATTTGGTTAGTTTGGTTAAGTTTTACTAATCCTATCATTAGTTTGGCTTAAGCATGCTTAAGGGAAAACATGAGGTTTTAGCTATGTTTCATCCGTTTTAACTTATCAAATTGATGTTTTGGTGTTTGTGGTCATTTCTACATGTTGTTATGACTGTATGTTATGCTTTGTGATTGATTAGAATAGTTAGATTGGTCGAAAACGCCATCGTATGGCGTAAAACAGTCGCTGGAAAGAAGAGCAGAAAATTGCCCAAACCGGATCAGATCGGAGGAGGAAAGCACGATCCGACCTGCTCGTCTGGAAGCTCCATGATCCGACTTGCTTGTGAGAAGGAGCTCCAATCCGAACTGATGTCACTCACGAGCTGCTCCACCCTTCCACGAACCGCCTGGGAAAGCATGCCACGAATGAAGGAGCCACGAACAGGTGCAGTGTTCCGACCCGACCAGAAGGCACGATTCGATCCGGAGCAAGGACCACCTATGAACTGAACTGCAGTATGATGTCACGAACAGGAGCTTGGCACCATGACTCGATCCGATGCAGGTGGCCCGAACCAATCCGAAAGAGGACGATGACCACGAACCAAACTCAGAAGTTTTGAACGCGAGGCATGAGTTGTGAACCAAATAAAGATCGATCTGGAGAAGACCAAAACCCGAGATGCAAAGGCAGTCCAAATGAGAAGTAGAACTTAGGATCCAGATGGGAACCAATGAGTTGACTTCATGAGTTGAGCTTTGCTGCGGGACGTGTGCTAAGAGGTTGTCGATATCTATAACTTTGGATCACTATGTGTAGGGGGTGCGTGAGCGGATTCAGGACCACAGTGGTCTAGGTACGACTAATGGACTATTGACCAATGAAGCGGGGTCATTTGTAAAGACTTGGTCATGACTCCGTGGGGTAAGCTTGGTGGTATCAGTAGTTGTACAATTCGAACTTCGTCACTACTTCGATGGGTCTAGTTGTTAAGAGTGGTGGACATCGTATGCTTTACGCACTGAGTGAGAGACATGAGGATGGTTGCCATGCTTGAATTGCTTGCCATCACTATTGCATGCACATCCCCTCCCCCGTATTCTTTACACCATATGTTAGTGGCACCTTAGAGTATTGTACAGTATGTAGTGCTAAATCTTTGGTTGCAGGTCCAGGTTCAGGTATGGTTTAGAATACCTGTTATTGTTTTGTTTTGATGCTTATCGCTCATACCAGACTTTTGTCTGACCCAGAGTTTTATGTCTCTTCTTATTACTCTGGGTGCTCTCAAATGGGCAGACTAGAGACAGGTTAGGTGGTATGCATGGGTAGTTGTACCAAAGACGAGTAGGAGGCTCCCACGTATGATATATATATAGATATTCTCCCTGTGTCGCTGCTGGTCGCTACTTTGGGCATTAGTAGTGTACCTCTCCTTTCTTTTGCTTTGGAGACAGTTTTAAATTTGTAATAATGATGATGTGGAACATAAGTTGTATTTGGTTTTTCCGCTACTATGATGTTTAGTTTCAGCTTATGCAATGTCTTACCTGTTTAATGTCAAGCATGTTATTACTATATTTTATTCCTTGCGCTATGAGACATTCTACAGGTTCTTTGTTAGTTCACCACTAAGTTCTTATATGTTCCCTTTCTTTGGCGACCGTCCCGTGCCGGTTGGACATCAGCACAGCGCATTTTCATGGTAAATGTCGGTTGGTGCGGGGCGGGTTGTCGCACTTGGTATCAGAGCTCTTGGTTGCGTAGTTAACCTAGGGAAGTTATCAGGGAGAGATAGTACACGTATATGAGAGCGCGTATTTGTGATTATTTTGGTTTTGAGAAGCTATACATATATATACTATTAGTGTATTTAAGGATGAAGTCGCACTGCACGGGCACCACTATGGAGATGGTTAATCATTTTCTCTTTACAGATTGAACGACGAGCCGATACGCAAGGGGTGCCAGTGGAGGAGCCAATAATAGGAATGTTGCTGATATGAGGACGATGTTTACTGACCTCATGAGGGAGATGCTTAGAGATGTTCAAAGGGCAGCTCCTAATGCTAGTAATGGTGGTGGTCCAGCAATGCAGGCGCCTAGGGCCGATTTCGCCAAGTTGAACAAGGATTATACTAGTCTTGGTGGGAAGCCGTTCCATGGAACGGAGCCGGCTACGGATGTTAAGAATTGGTTGGATAGTTGCGATCGTATCTTCGAACACTTAGATATCGAGGATGCAATGAAGAGAAGGCTAGCATCCCGTCAGCTGCAAGGACGGGCAATGAATTGGTGGAATGTTATAAAGGCAGCTACTCCCAAAGATCAGATTACTTGGGATCAGTTTAAGGTTCGCTTTAGTGACAAGTTTATTCTAGTTTCTCAAAAGTCAGTTTTGTTTAAGAGGTTCTTGGAGGTAAAGCAGAATGGTAGAGCTGTCTCGGAGTATATTGCTGAATTCGATACTCTATCGAAATATGGATTATCCCTCATTGATATTCCCGAGAAGAAAAATGAGAAGTTCATAATAGGCTTGGATCAGTACTTAGGGGAAAGGCTAATTAACCACATCGATGAGACGTTTGAATTGATTATGGTGAAAGCTTTAAGAACAGAGAGCCTATATCCTAAGTCGAAGACTGAGGTTGCATCTGCAGAAGAGCCAAAGCCGCAAGCAAGCGGTGGAGGCAAGAATAGTTCTCAGAATAAGAGAAAGCAGAACCAGAATAATGATGGCCAAAAGAAGAAGAAAGATGTTGAGTGCTTTAGCTGTGGCAAGAAGGGCCACTATGCTAGTAATTGTCGAGCAAAGCCAGCAGACGGGAAGTGCTTCAACTATGGTCAAGTGGGACATCACAAGGACAAGTGTCTGCAACCCCCTAAAGAAAAGCAGAAGGTGAAAGCATATGCCCTTAATGTTGTTCCTTCTTCGTCGAATGCCCCAACTGCGGCGGAGAAGGGAAAGAATGTCGTTATTCAAGGTATGCTTTCTATTTATGATGTTCCTGTTAGAGTTTTTTTGATAACGGAGCTTCCAGTTCCTTCATATCTAGTGACCCGATAGATAAGTTGGGATTGGAACCCGAGATCGTCGATAGACCTTTAGTAGTGACGAACGCGATTGGTGGTTCGACTAGCCTTAGCATGATTTGTCATAATGTGGTCTTATCAAGTCATGGATGCATGTTTGTTTGTGATTGCTTTGTTTTGGGGTTTACTGGGTTTGGCATTATTTTGGGAGTCGATTGGCTCCAAAGATACGGGGTGGTGGTAGACTGTGAGGGCTTTTTGGTGACAGCTAGAGCAAATGATGGGCGGAGGGTAGCGTTTAGTGGTCTACCTAGTGATGGGGTAATGGCTAGTTTTCTAAATTCCCTCCACATCCCGCATGATGAGTTGTCAGGTTTGCCCGTGGTTGGCCAGTATCCGGACGTCTTCGAGGAAGTGACCGGGCTTCCACCACACCGAGAGATTGAGTTCCGTATTGATTTAGTGAAAGATGTCAGACCTATAGTGATGCCACTTCGTCGTATGGCAACAAGGGAGAAGCGAGAGCTCGGGGTGCAAGTAAGCGATCTTTTTAAGAAGAGATTTAGCCGAAGAAGTGTTTCTAAGTGGGGAGCACCAGTTGTGTTTGCTACCAGGGCTGATGGTTCCCTTCGGTTGTGTGTAGACTACCGCGAGTTGAATAATGTGACGAGGAAGAATAAGTATCCTCTACCGCGGATAAATGATTTGTTTGATCAGTTGAGTGGCACGAGAGTATTCTCCCAGTTGGATCTCGCGATAGGTTTTCATCAGCTTAGAGTGGAAGTTGAGAGTATAACTAAAACGACATTTCGGATGCCATCTGGATTTTATGAGTGGTTGGTCATGCCATTCAGGTTGACCAATGCACCAGCATATTTTGTGGATCTTATGAATAGGGTATTCAGAGATCAGTTGAATAAGTTTGCATTGTGTTTGTGGATGATATACTTGTTTACTCAAGGATAGAGGAAGAACACAAGGAACATTTGATGATAGTGATGGAGGTGTTGAGAAAACACCAATTGAAAGCAAAGTTTTCTAAGTATCACTTCTGGAGAAGGGAAGTGAGATCCTTGGGCCATGTCGTTTCAGAGAATGGTATTGCCATGGATCCTGCGAAGGTGGCTACGGTACAAGATTTGTCTATGCCCAAGAATGCAACAGACATAAGAAGTTTCTTGGGATTAGCTGCATATTATCGTAAGTTTATCCAAGACTTCTCCAAGATAGCAGCACCATTGACTCAGTTGACTAAGAAAAATCAAGCTTTCGTCTGGGAAGAAAAGTGCGAGAATGCATTCAAGAGTCTAAAGGAAAAGTTGACATGTGCACCAGTGTTAGTCATTCCTAAGGGGAATGAAGAGATGACGGTAAACACGGATGCATGTGGTACCGGACTAGGTGCTGTATTGATGTAAGGAGGTAGGGTTGTAGCTTATGCAAGTCGGCAACTGAAACCGCATGAGAAAAGATATCCTACCCATGATTTGGAATTGGCAGCGATCGTGTTCGCATTGAAGATTTGGAGACATTATCTCTTGGGAGAAAGATTCGAGTTGTTTACCGATCATAAATCGTTAAAGTATCTTTTCACTCAAAAGGATCTAAATCTCCGACAACAAAGATGGTTAGAATTCTTGACTTCCTATGATTTCGATACCCCATACACACCAGGAAAGGGTAATGCGGTAGCTGATGCACTGAGTAGAAGGAATGCCAGTTTAGGGTCTATGTTTCTAGAATGGAAGCAACTGGAGTACATCGCGGGGTCTGATTTCAGACAAAGTGCTTGGACCCAGAAATGTTAGCAAGTTTGACGATCAGACCCACTTTGATTGAGCGGATTGGTTCCGGTCAGAGGAACGATCCTAACCTATTGGAAATCATCTCAAAGTTAGAGATGGGAATCGATGGAGAGATGAACAAGTATGGGCTTGATCGAGATGGATGGCTTAGAAAGAATGGAAGACTTGTTGTGGCCAATGTCAATAGATTGTGAGATGAAGTGCTTAGAGAATGTCATCACTCAAAACTGAATATACACCCCGGTGGTAACAAGATGTATCGAGACATGAACCAGACCTACTACTGGGAAGGGATGAAAAGAGACATTGGGAAGTTTATATCAAAATGCATGAATTGCCAGCTAGTTAAAGCTGAGCAAAAGAAGCCTAGTGGTTTGTTGCAACCATTAGAGATTCCAGAATGGAAATGGGAACAAGTCTCAATGGATTTCATTGATGGGTTAACGAGGACTAGATCGGGCCATGATAGCATTTGGGTGATTGTGGACCGATTGACTAAGAGTGCAAGGTTTGTACCCGTCAAGTCAAACGGGACGGCAGCTAATTAGCTGAACTATATGTAAAGTGGGTAGTGAGATTTCATGGAATAACCAAAGGCATTATGAGTGACCGAGATCCGTTTTTCACTAGTGGATTTTGGAAGATCTTAAAAGAGGCGTTAGGATCAGAATTACATCTCAGTACCGCGTATCTTCCTCAAACCGATGGATAGACAGAGAGGGTGAATCGAGTATTAGAAGATCTCTTGAGAACTTGCATATTAGACTTTGGTGGATCATCGGATGACCACTTGCATCTAGTAGAGTTTGCATATAATAATATTTATCAATCCAGTATTGGTATGGCTCCATTTGAAGCTTTGTACGGAAGACCGTGCTACTCACCATCATCTTATTTCGAAATTGGTAAGAAGTTTGTGCATGGACCGAATGTGATAAGAGAAACTTCAGCTAAGATTAAGTTTATCCAACAGTGAATGAAGGCTGCCCAATATAGGCAGAAAAGTTATGCTGATAAGAGGAGAAGAGAATTAAAGTTCTCCATTAGCGACTTGGTGTTTGTCAAGATTTCTCCGTTGAAGAGCGTGATACGATTTGGCAGGAGAGGCAAGTTAGCACCAAGATTTGTTGGCCCATTCTCAGTTCTTGAACAAATTGGGAATTTGGCATATAAAGTTGAATTACCAACAAGATGGTAGGAGTTCACAACGTGTTTCATGTTTCCCAGTTAAGGAAGTTCGTACACGACCCAGATGTGACTATTTCACCTGATTAGTTGGATGATATCGAAGTTGAACCCGATGCGGTTGGGAACCGCAGGCCTATGCGTATTGTTGGGAACGATACGAAGCAGCTTCAAAGGAAGGCGGTGAAATTAGTCAAATTTCAGTGGGGCGAGAATGAGAATGACTGTACTTGGGAGACAGAGGAGAGCATTAGGAAGACATATCCAGAACTCTTCGCCTGGTAAGATTTCAGTTTCGATTTAGTCTTTCCGCAAGCTAGGATAGGTTTGTTTTATTTGTTTTGCATTTTGATTGTTGTATATGATTGGTAGGCATGCGGGATCCTTTGTATGTTTTGGGTCAAGGAATTTCGGGGATGAAATTTCATAAGGGGGGAGAGTGTAACAACCCGCATTCTACGCATTGAAAGATCATAGAATATTTCTTTCTTTCACATTCGAAGTCGTATGGTCATGTAACTTTAGGAGACGACTATTGGGGTCATTTCCCATGTTCATGATTTTTCCGATTTTTAAATGACCGTTTTGCCCCTAGTTGATCTTGTTTCGGTCATAACTTTTGATTGGAAAAGAGTCTTGATCTGAAACCACTTCCACTAGATCCGGTTGATGGTTTACCTTTCCGTAGAGTGGTCACATTAGCAAACGGACTCACTGTTTGGGAGGTATGGCTGAAACAAGTTTCAGGTAGTGAGAAACAGCTTAATTGGGCTTAACCGGGTGATTAATAGCTAGGCCCAAAGGAGAATTTCGGGATTTGGTGTATTTAAGGGCTATTAGGGTTTAGAGATCACCCTTTTTCTCACTTTCACAGCCTCCACTTTCATTCTTAGAACCTAGTAATGGCCTCCAACATCTAAAACACCCCAAATCACCTCCTAATCGCTAATTAAGCCAAATCTACATCAAATCAAAGAGGATTAGCACAAGAATCAAGGTAGAGCTGTTGTGTTGCATTGGTATTCGCACCAAACAGAGAATGATTTCAAATTTGGTAATTTGTTTGTGGTTAAGGTGAGTGATTTGCATAGTTCCTCACTAATTATGGTTAATTAAGAGTAATTAGTGATAATTAGCGAATTTATACATGTTAATAATCTGGAAAAATATTGATAAATTTCGAAATATTGTTTTAGGCCTCTGTTAGAAAATTTGGTTATTTTGGTTAAGTTTTACTAATCCTATCAGTAGTTTGGCTTAAACATGCTTAAGGGAAAATATGGGGTTTTAGCTATGTTTGATCCATTTTAACTTATCAAAATGATGTTTTGATGTTTATGGTCGTTTTTACGTGTTGCTATAAATATATGGTATGCTTTGTGATTGATAAGAATAGTTAGATTGGTCGAAAACGCCGTCGTATGGCATAAAAAAGTCACTGGAAAGAAGTGCAGGAAATTGCCCGAATCGGATCGGATCGGAGGAGGAAAGCACGATCCGACCCGCTTGTGAGAAGGTGCTCTGATCCGAACCGATGTCACTCACGAGATGCTCCACCCTTCCACGAACCGCTTGGGAAAGCGCTCCATGAGTGAAGGAGCCATGAACAGGTGCAGTGATCCGACCCGACCAGAAGGCATGATCCGACATGGCGCAGGGACCACCTACGAACTGAATTGGAGTATGATGTCACGACCAGGAGCTTGGCACCATGACCCGATCCGATGTACGTTGCCCGAACCGATCCGAAAGAGGGCAATGACCACGAACCAAACTCAGAAGTTTAGAACGCGAGGCATGAGTTGCGAAACAAATAAAGACCGATCTGGAGAAGACCAAAACCCTAGATGCAAATGCAGTCCAAATGAGAAGTAGAACTCAGGATACAGATGGGAACCAATGAGTTGACTTCATGAGTTGGGAATTTCTGCGGAACGTGTGCTAAGGATTTGTCGATGTCTATAACTTTGAATCACTATGTGTAGGGGGTACGTGAACGGATTCAGGACCAAAGTGGTCTAGGTACGACTAATGGACTATAGACCAATGAAGCGGGGTCATTTGTAAAGACTTAGTCATGACTCTGTGGGGTATGCTTGGTGGTAGCAGTAGTTGTACAAGTCGAACTCCGTCACTACTTCGATGGGTCTAGTGGTTGAGAGTGGTGGACATCATATGCTTTACGCACTGAGTGAGAGACGTGAGGATGTTTGCCATGCTTGAATTGCTTGCCATCACTATGACATGCACACCCCCACACACGTATTCTTTACACCATATGTTAGTGGCACCTTAGAGTATTGTACAGTATGTAGTGCTAACTCTTTGGTTGCAGGTCCAGGTTCAGGTATGGTTTAGTATACTTGTTATTGTTCTGTTTTGATGCTTATCGCTCATACAAGACTTTTGTCTGACCCAGAGTTTTATGTCTCTTCTTATTACTCTGGGTTCTGTCAAACGGGAAGACTAGAGACAGGTTAGGTGGTATGCAAGGGTAGCTGTACCGAAGGCGAGCAGGAGGCTCCCACGTATGATATATATAGATATTCTCCCTGTGTCGCTGCTGGTCACTGCTTTGGGCATTAGTAGTGTACCTCTCCTTTCTTTTGCTTTCGAGGATGTTTTAAAGTTGTAATAATGATGATGTGGAACATAAGCTGTATTTGGTTTTTCTGCTGCTATGATTTTTAGTTTCATCTTATGCACTGTGTTACCTGTTTATTGTCAAACATGTTATTATTAAATTTTATTCCTTGCGCTGTGAGAGATTCTACAGGTTCTTTGTTAGTTCACCAGTAAGTTCTTTTCTGTTCCCTTTCTTTGGCGACCGTCCCGTGCTGGTTGGACATCGACACAACGCATTTTCATAGAAAATATCAGCTGGTGCGGGGCGGGCTGTCACATACTAGGAGCACCTTACGTACTTCAGGAAGCCGCATGCTTCCCCTTCCCTTTCTATTGGAGCCATCATAACAATCAGATGAATGTGCGCTCCCCTCGTGTCTTATAACACCTGGATGATCTACCCCGTTTGGTTATCCACCCTCAAATGTATGGACTAGTCCAAGTGCCTTTCTTTAATATGTTGTTAGACCCTATGTATAAACATTCTTTTAAGCACTTGCCTTACCTCACCAGGTTCCCATTTAACTTGGTTATTGTAATGACCCACATTCTACGCATCGGAGGATCATAGAACACTTCTTTCTTTTTCATATGAAGTCGTATGGTCATATAACTTTGGGAGATGACTATTGGGGTCATTTCCCATGGGGTCATCTCCCATGTTCACAATTTTTGCCTAAATGACCATTTTGTCCCTAGCTAGTCTTGTTTTGCCTATAAATTTTGATTAGTAAAGAGTTTTGACCTAAAACCACTTCCATTAGATCCAGATGATGGTTTACCTTTCTGTAGAGTGGTCACACTTGTCAAACGGACTTACCGTTTGGGAGATATGGCTGAATTAATGTTTAGAAGGTGAAAAACAACTTAATTGGGCTTAACCGGGTGATCAGCAGCTAGGCCCATTGGGGGATTTCGGGATTAGAGCTATATGAGGGCTGATTAGTGTTAGTGAAACCTTTTACTTGTCATTTTCCAGCCGCCACTTACCTCTCTTCAACCTTAACAATGGCCTCCACTTTCTAAATTCATCCCAAATCACCGTTTAATCGCGTATTAGCTTAATCTACACCAAATCAAGGAAGTCTAGTGGCAAATCAGAGTTGAGGCTGCTGCTAAGCATTGGAATTCGACCTATAATAATAGCAAAGTTCAGATCTAAGATTAATTTGTGGCCAAGGTGAGTCGTTTGCATTGTTTTTCACTAATTACGGCTAATTAGGTGTGATTAGAGATAATTAACGAAATTATACAGTATTAAATTCTGGAAAAATGTTTAGAAATTCTTAAATATTATTTTAAGCCTTTGTTTGAAATTTGGGCTAATTTGGGCATATTTTGCTAATCCTATGGTTAAACATGATTAAGGGGAAAATATGGATTTTAGGTATGTTTGATCCATATTAACATGTTAAATTGTTGTTTTGGTGTTTATGGTAGTTTCTACATGTTGCTATGACTGTTTGGAATGATTAGTGATTGCATAAAAAAGTTAGATTGGTCGAAAACGCCGTCGTATGGTGTAAATTGCTAGTTGGAAAAGTTGCAGAATTTGGTCAGAACCCCTATTCGTGAAGCACCTATGCGACCCGACCCGATCGTGACACCACTCACCACAAGCCGCCTGTATCATCACGAACCGACCCACTTCGAGAGTCACGAGGTGACCTGGAGCTTGGAGCCACGAACCACCTTTCACAAGCCGTCGTGTCCTCCACGAACCTAGCCATTATATCACGACCAAGATGGAGTCCACGAGCTGGTCACGAGCTGGAGAGGGCAGGACTACGAGACAATGCAGGGAAGGAGGATCACGAACTGGAGTTGAAACCATGATCTAATGCCACGGGAGAGCCATGAACCGATGACCAGGGCGAATTACGAACCGATCTCAGAGTCTAGACAGCGAATGAACTGAATGGAAACTGAAGTGCGAACGGGATAATGACCAAAACCCGAGATGCAAAGGTAGTCCAAATGAGGAGTTGTTACTCAGGATCCATATGGGAACCAACGAGCTAACTTCATGAATTGGACTTTGCTGCGGGACATGTGCAAAGGAGTTATGATGTTCATAACTTTGATTCATCACCGAGAGACGAATGTTAGGCTACGGATCATTGCAGTGGGGTAGTTATTACTCCATGGGGTAGAGTGATCGTAGCATGGCTATGAGCTAGTGCAGTGAAGTCGTCATGACTTCATGAGGCAGAGTGGACATAACAAGGACTAGTGGCTATGGATCAGTGCAGCGGAGTCGCCATGACTCCATGGGGCAGAGTGATCATAGCAAGGATTTGGATGATCAAAGCGGTGGATATCAATGCTTTACGCACTGAGTGAGAGATGTGAGGACGTTTGCTATGTTTGATGTTTGCTATCACCAAGACATGCACACCCCCTCCCCCGTATCTTTACCCCATATGTTAGTGTCACCTTAGAGAATTGTGCATCTTGTGTGCAAACTCTTTGGTTTTAGGTCCAGGTTCAGGTATGATTATGTATACCTGTTATTGTTCTGTTTTACTGCTTATCGCTCATACCAGACTTTTGTTTGACCCGGAGTTTTATGTCTCTTCGTATTACTCTGGGTGCTCTTAAACGGGCAGACTAGAGATAGGTTAGGTGGTATGCACGAGTAGCTGTACTGGAGACGAGTAGGAGGCTTCCACATATAATATATATAGATATTCTCCTTGAGCTGTTGATGGTCACTACTTTGAGCATTAGTAGTGTACCACTTCCTTTTTCTTTAGAGACAGTATTTCAAAGTTGTAATAATGTTGATTTGGATGATAAGTTGTATTTTGAATTTCCGCTGCTATGACGGTTTAGTTTTCAGCTTATGCACTGTCTCGCCTGTTTTATGTCAAGTATGTTATTATTATATTTTATTCCATGCACTGTGAGACATTCTACATGTTCCTTGTTAGTTCAAATTCCTTTCTTTTACTTTTTTTGGTGACCGCCCCGTGCTAGTCGGGCATTAGCACAACGCACTTTCATTGGAAATGTCGGCTGGTGCGGACGGGCTGTCACACGTGGTATCAGAGCTCTAGGTTGCGTAGTTAACCTAAGGAAAGACACCAGGGAGAGATAGTATACATATATGAGAGTGTGTATTTGTGATCTTTTGGTTTTCAAAAATTATATATATACACTATTAGCATATTTAAAGGATGAAGCCGCACTGCACTGACACCACTGAAGGGATGGTTAATCGTTTTCTCCTTACAGTTTGAACGATGGGCCGACATACGAGGGGTACAGGTAGAGGAGCTAATAAAGGAAATGCTCCAGATATGAGGACGATGTTCACGGACTTCATGAGAGAGATGCTTAGGGATGTTCAGAGGGCAACTCCTAATGCTGCAAATGGTGGTGATGCAGTGGTGCAGGCACCTTGGGCCGATTTCGCCAAGCTCTGTAAGGACTACACTAGTCTTGGCGGGAAGCCGTTCCGCGGAACGAAGTCGGCTACAGAAGTTCATGATTGGCATGATAGCTGTGAGCGCATTTTCAAAGATTTGGGTATCGAGGATGCGATGAAGAGAAGGAAAGCATCCTGTCAGCTGCAAGGAATGGCAATGATTTGGTGGAATGCTATTAAGGAAGCTACTCCTGAGGATCAAGTTACTTGGAATCAATTTAAGACCCGCTTCAGTGATAAGTTTATCCCAACTTCTCAGAAATCAAAGTTGTTTAGGAAATTTCTGGAGCTTAAGCAGAATGGTAGGGCAGTCTCGGAGTACATTGCAGAGTTCGATACTTTATCGAAGTATGGATTATCCCTTATCGACACTGCCAAGAAGAACGAGAAGTTCATAACTGGCTTGGTTGGGTACTTGGGGGAAAGGATTATAAACCACATCGATGAGACTTTTGAATCCATTGTGGGAAAAGCATTGAGATCAGAGAGTCTTTATCCTAAGTCAAAGACCGAAGTTGCTATGGTATCTACAGGAGAACCAAAACAGCAAGCAGGCGGTAGAGGCAAGAATAATTTGCAGAATAAGAGGAAACAGAACCAAGCTAAGGATGGTCAAAGAAAGACAAGAAAGAAGTTGAGTGTTTTAGCTATGGAAAGAAGGGACACTATGCCAAAGAATGTCGAGCGAAACTAGCAGACATGAAGTGCTTCAACTGTGGCCAAGTAGGACATCACAAGGATAAGTGTCTTCAACCCCCTAAAGAAAAGAAGATTGTGAAAGCATATGCTATTAATGTTGTTCCTTCTTCGTCGAATTCCCCAACTGCGTGGAAGAATGGAAAGAATGTTGTCATTCAAGGTATGCTTTTAGTTTATGATATTCCTGTTAGAGTGTTGTTTGATACCGGGGCTTCCCGTTTTCCTTCATATCTAGTGACCTGGTAGATAGGTTAGGATTGAAGCCCGAGATAGTAGATAGACCTTTAGTTTTGACGAACCCGATTGATGGTTCGACTAGCCTTAGTATGATTTACTGTAATGTGGTCTTATCGAGTCATGGATGTATGTTTGCTTGGGATTGCTTTGTATTGGGCTTTACTGGGTTTGACATTATTTTGGGAGTCGATTGGCCCTAAAGTTACGGGGTGGTGGTAGACTATGAGGGCTTTTTGGTGACAGTTAGAGCGGATGATGGGCGGAGGGTAGTATTTGGTGGTCTACCTAGTGATGGGGGTAATGGCTAGTTTTCTAAATTCCCTCGACATCCCGCATGATGAGTTGTCAGATGTGCCCATGGCTGGCCAGTATCCGGACATCTTCGAGGAAGTGATCGGACTTCCACCATACCGACAGATTGAGTTTTGGATTGATTTAGTGAAAGATGCCAGACCTATAGTGATGCTACTTCGTCATATGGCACCAAGGCAGCAGCAACAGCTCGAGGTGCAAGTAAGCGATCTTTTGAAGAAGGGATTTAGTAGAAGAAGTATCTCCGAATGGGGAGCACCAGTTGTATTTGCTACCAAGACAGATGGTTCCCTTCGATTGTGTGTAGACTACCGTGAATTGAGTAAGGTGACGAGGAAGAATAAGTATTCTCTTCCGCGGATAGACGATTTGTTTGATCAGTTGTATGGAGCGAGAGTGTTCTACCAATTGGATCTCGCGACAGGTTTTCATCATCTTAGGGTGGAAGCTGAGAGTATAGCTAAAACGACATTTTGGACACCATCTTCATTCTATGAGTGGTTGGTCATGCCATTCGGATTGACCAATGCACCAGCATATTTTGTGGATCTTATGAATAAGGTATTCAGAGATCAATTGAATAAGTTTGTTCTTGTGTTCTTAGACAATATCTTGGTTTATTTGTGGACAAAGGAAGAACACAAGGAACATTTAAGAGTAGTGGTGGAGGTGTTGAGAAAACACCAATTGAAAGCAAAGTTCTCTAAGTGTCACTTCTGGTGGAGGGAGGTGAGATTCTTGGGCCATGTTGCTTTAGAGAATGGTATTGCCGTCGACCCTGCGAAGTTGGCTACGGTACAGGATTGGTCTAAACCCAAGAATGCAACAGACATAAGAAGTTTCTTGGGATTAGCTGAATGTTATTGTAAGTTTATCCAAGACTTCTCCAAGATAGCGGCACCGTTAATTCAGTTAACCAAGAAGAATCAAGCTTTCGTTTGGGACGAAAGGTGTGAAAATGCATTTAAGAGCCTAAAGGAAAAGTTTATGCATATGCTAGTGTTTGTCATTCCTGAAGGGAATGAAGAGATGACAGTATACACGGATGCTTGTGGTACTGGACTAGGTGTTGTATTGATGCAAGGAGGTGGGGTTGTAGCTTATGCAAGTCGGCAACTGAAACCGCATACGAAAAGATACCCTACCCACGATTTGGAATTAGCAGCGATCATGTTCGCATTGAAGATGTGTAGACATTATCTCTTGGGAGAAAGATTCAAGTTGTTTACTGATCATAAATCGTTAAAGTATCTCTTCTCTCAGAAGGATCTAAAGCTTTGACAGCAAAGATGGTTACAATTCTTGGCTTCCTATGATTTCGAAATCGCATGTACACCAGGAAAGGGCAATGCAGTAACTGATGCATTGAGTAGAAGAAATGCCAGTTTAGGGGCTATGTTTCTTGAGTGGAAGCAACTGGAGTATATCATTGGGTATGATTTCAGACCAAAGTGTGAATTGGACCCAGAAATGTTAGCATGTTTGACGATAAGATCCACTTTGATTGAGCGGATTGGTTCCAGTTAGAGGGACAATCCTAACTTATTGGAAATCATCTCCAAGTTAGATATGGGTATCAATGAGGAGATGGACACGTATAGGCTTGATCGAGATGGATGGCTTAGAAAGAATGGAAGATTAGTTGTGCCTAATGTCAATGGAGTGCGAGATGAAGTGCTTAGAGAATGTCATCACTCAAAACTGACTATACACCCCGGTGGTAATAAAATGTATCAAGCCATGAAGCAGACCTACTACTGGGAAGGGATAAAAAGAGACGTTGGGAAGTTTATATCCAGGTGCATGAATTGCTAGTTAGTTAAAGCTGAGCAAAAGAAACCTAGCGGTTTGTTGCAACCATTGGAAATCCCAGAATGGAAATGGGAGCATCTCTCAATGGATTTCATTGATGGGTTACCAAGGACTAGATCGGGCCATGATAGCATTTGGGTGATTGTGGACCGATTGACCAAGAGTGCAAGGTTCATACCCGTCAAGTCGAATAGAACGATGGCTAAGTTAGCGGAACTATATATGAAATGGGTAGTGAGATTTAATGAGTACCCAAAGGCATTGTAAGTGACTGAGATCCATTCTTTCACTAGTGGATTTTGGAAGAGCTTACAAGAGGCTTTAGGATCAGAATTACATCTCAGTACCGCGTACCATCCTCAAACCGACTGTCAGACATAGAGGGTGAATCGAGTATTAGAAAATCTCTTGAGAGCTTGCATATTAGATTTTGGTAGATCATGGGATGACCAATTGCATCTAGTGGAGTTCGCATATAATAATAATTATCAGCCGAGTATGGGTATGGCTCCATTTGAAGCTTTGTACAGAAGACCACGCAACTCACCGTCATGTTAGTTAGAGACAGGTAAGAAATATGTGCTTGGACCAGAAGTAATAAGAGAAACATCAGACAAGATCAAGATTGTTCAACAACGAATGAAGGCTACACAAGATAGGAAGAAGAGTTATGTTGATAAAAGACGAAGAGGCTTAAATTCTCCGTTGGTGACCTGGTATTCGTCAAGATATCTCCGTTAAAGAGTGTGATTCGATTTGGTAGGAGAGGCAAGTTAACATCAAGATTTGTTGGTCCATTCCCAGTTCTCGAACAAATTGGGAATTTAACATATAAAGTTGAATTGTCGGACAAGATGGCGGGAGTTCATAACGTATTTCGAGTTTTGTAGTTAAGGAAATTCATGCATGACCCAGATGTGGCTATTTCACCTGATTAGTTGGATGATATCGAAGTAGAACACGAGGCGGTTGGGAACTGCAAGCCGATTCATATTGTCGAGCACGATACGAAGAAACTTCGAAGGAAACCAGTGAATCTAGTCAAGGTTCAGTGAGGCAGGTATAAGAATGACTGTACTTGGGAGACAGAGGAGAGCATTAAGGAGACGTATCCAGAACTCTTTGCTTGGTAAGGTTTTCATTTCGATGTAGTCTTTCCACATGCAAGGATAGGTTTGTTTTGTTTGTTTTGTATGTTTAATTGCGAGATATGGCTGGTAGGCATGCGGGACCCATTGGTTGTTTCTTGGTTAAGGAATTTCGGGGGTGAAATTTCTTAAGGGAGGGAGAATTTAACGACTAACGACCCACATTCTACGCATCGGAGGGTCGTAGAATATTTATTTCTTTTTCATATGAAGTCGTATGGTCGTTTAACTTTGGGAGACGACTGTTGCGGTCATTTCCCATATTATTTTTGCCGATTTTTAAATGACCGTTTTGCCCCTAGCTGATCTTGTTTCGCCTATAACTTTTGATTGGTAAGGAGTTTTGACCTGAACCCACATCCATTAGATCCAGATGATGGTTTACCATTTCGTAGAGTGGTCATACCTGTCAAACTGACTTACCATTTGGGAGATATGGCTGAATTAAGGTTTAGAAGGTGAAAAACAGCTTAATTGGGCTTAACCGGGTGATTAGCAGGTAGGCCCATTGGGAGATTTCGAGATTAAAGCTATATGAGGGCTGACTAGGGTTAGAGAAACCTTTTCTTTGTCATTTTCTAGCCGCCACTTACCTCTCTTCAACCCTAACAATAGCCTCCACTTCTTAATTCATCCCAAATCACCGTTTAATCGCGTATTAGCTTAATCCACACCAAATCAAGGAAGTCTAGTGGCGAATCAGAGTTCGGGCTGCTGCTAAGCATTGGAATTCTACCTATAACAGTTGCAAAATTCAGATCTAAGATTAATTTGTGGCCAAGGTGAGTGGTTTGCATTGTTTTTCACTAATTACGGCTAATTAGGGGTGATTAGAGCTAATTAACGAAATTATACATTATTAAATTCTGGAAAAATGTTTAGAAATACTTAAATATTATTTTAAGCCTCTGTTAGAAATTTGGGTTAATTTGGACATGTTTTGCTAATCCTATGGTTAAACATGATTAAGGGCAAAATATGGGTTTTGGGTATGTTTGATCCGTATTGACATGTTAAATTATTGTTTTGGTGTTTATGGTCGTTTCTCATGTTGCTATGACTGTTTGGAATGATTTGTGATTGCATAGAATAGTTAGATTCGTCGAAAATGCCATCGTATGGCATAAATTGCTTGCTGGAAAAGTTGAAGAATTTGGTCAGGACCACTATTTGTGAAGCACCTATGCAACCCGACCCGATCGTTACACCCCTCACCACGAGCCGCCAGTATCATCACGAACTGACCCACTTCGAGAATCATGAGTTGACCTGGAGCTTGGAGCCACGAACCACCTTTCACGAGCCGTCGGGTCCTCCACGAATCGAGCCACTTTATCACGACCCAGATGGAGTCCATGAGCCGGTCACGAGTTAGAGAGGACAGGACCACGAGCCAATGCAGGGAAGGAGGATCACGACCTGGAGTTGGAACCACGATCCGATGTCAGGGAAGAGCCACAAACCAATGACCAGGGTGAATCACGAACCGATCTCCAAGTCTAGATAACGAATGAACTGAATGGAAACTGAAGTGAGAACAGGATAATGACCAAAACCCGAGATGCAAAGGTAGTCCAAATGAGGAGTTGTTACTCAGGATCCAGATGAGAACCAACGAACTAACTTCATGAATTGGACTTTGCTACGGGACGTGTGCTAAGGAGTTATCGATGTCCATAACTTTGATTCACCATGGAGAGACGAATGTTAGGCTACGGATCAGTGCAGTGGGGTAGTTATTACTCCATGGGCAGAATGATCATAGCATGGCTATGAACTAGTGCAATGAAGTCGTCATGACTTCATGGGAAAGAGTGGACATAGCAAGGACTAGTGGCTATGGAATAGTGCAGTGGAGTCGCCATGACTCCATGGGGCAGAGTGATCATAGCAAGGATTGGGTGATCAAAGCGGTGGATATTGTATGCTTTACGCACTGAGTGAGAGATGTGAGGATGATTGCTATGTTTGATGCTTTCTATCACCATGACATGCACATCCCCTCCATCGTATCTTTACCCCATATGTTAGTGTCACCTTAGAGTATCGTACATCTTATGTGCTAACTCTTTGGTTGCAGGTCCAGGTTCAGGTATGGTTATGTATACCTGTTATTGTTCTGTTTTGGTACTTATCGCTCAAGCCAGACTTTTGTCTGACCCAGAGTTTTATGTCTCTTCTTGTTACTCTGGGTGCTCTTAAACGGGCAGACTAGAGACAGGTTAGGTGGTATGCACGAGTAGCTGTACCGGAGACGAGCAGGAGGCTTCCACGTATGATATATATAGATGTTCTCCCTAAGTTGTTGTTGGTCCTTACTTTGGGCATTGGTAGTGTACCTCTTTCTTTTGCTTTAGAGAGAGTATTTCAAAGTTGTAATATTGTTGGTTTGGATAATAAGCTGTATTTTGGATTTCTGCTGCTATGATGGTTTAGTTTTCATCTTATGCACTGTCTCGCCTGTTTTATGTCAAGTATGTTATTATTATATTTTATTCTATGCATTGTGAGACATTCTATAGGTTCCTTGTTAGTTCAAATTCCTTTCTTTGGCGGCCGTCCCGTGCTAGTCGGGCATTCGCACAACGCACTTTCATTGGAAATGTCGGCTGGTGCGGGCGGGCCGTCACAGTTATTTCCTGTTCATATTGAATTCCTTTTCCAATTTACCAAGTTTCTCTTGCTTATTAATTTCAATCATATAACTTAGTCCATTTAAGTTTATTAATAAGCCCACGACATGTTATTCTCTAGATTGTGGCCCAAAATCTGTAATCTACAATCTATTTTATATTCTTGCTTGGTTACGTCATTACAATAACATGTTCTCCTTAGTACATTATTAAATATATCCCAATTCACATGATTCCTAATTAACTTGTCCCTTACCATTTATGATTAAATATAACTTATTTATTTTACGTGTTATCCTCATTCTTTCTCATTTAATCATAAATTCAATTTAAACCGTCACTACAACTTATCGTTGTTTACTTAGCAGATTATTGTGCGCATCTAATTCTGTCATTTCTACAAATTATGCTTACCCTACAAGGTGTCTTTTAATTACATAACTTTATTATATTTTCCATCGGTTATGTATACCACTAGGTGTCTTTAATTACATAACCTTATTGGGTTAAGTTCATGGGCCTATATGTAAATATTACCCACCCCCTCTATTTTACTTAACCCACCCACTACCCATCCAATGTTACCAAACCCTAACTTAAGTTCATAATCATACAATCCTTATGGATTAAATTAGGTTAAGTAGTCCAATTCATTACCATGTCCAATTATCGTTATAATGGGCTACACCTTCCACATTAGACCTACAACGTGTGGATGTTGGATATGCCGGACGGGTCCGGACAGTCTTATTCCACAGTTCCATATTTTGCAATACCAATTATGCCCCAAATTATGTCTTTCCTAATCGTTCCCATTTTGCATGTTCAAATTTTTCAGCGTTAGACCTAGGCTCGAAGGTAGCCTGGTTATATAAAAATAAAAAGGGAAAAAGAAGGAGAGAAGAGAATCAAGAATAGGCATAATAACGAATTGATAATAAATTGATAGAAATAGGCATAATCTGAATAGGCATATTATGACAAGATTTAACATGGTGGCGGTATGAACATATAAAATCAGATCTAATAATTATGTCATAATAGAACTGATTAGGCACCGATTCAAAATCCAATTTTTATATGCATATGAAGATTACTATTTAAATATTCAGATCAAAAAAAAACATGAACTTACACTGAATAGATCTAAGGAAATGGATCCAATTTACTGGGAAGAACATGTTGAATAATTTGTTGTAGCCATCTCTAAATTTGTTGTAGCAATCTTTGAATATGTATAATCTTCTTTAAATTGATTTAGAAGAAGAAAAGCCATTTTAATTTTCATTGCAGTAGAGCTTCGCCATCACCATTATTTTTAGATAAATAAAACCTAGGTCTAGGTTCCGTTATATATCCTAGGGTTCAATGAATCTTGCTCAGAAAGGTATCTAGATACAAAACGAAGTATTTCGCCCAGATCTGTTAAGGGTGGTGGGTCGACCTATGGGTCGACCCCCCTTTGGGTAGATCGACCTATGGGTCGACCCCCCTTTGAGTGGGTAGACCCACCTGGGCGGGAAATCTGTCGCCTTCCCAAATTTCGAATTTTGATCCAAATTACGAATTTCTGGACCCGTTTTTTTAATTTCTGAACCTATTATATATATATATTCTTCCTGTGCATATACAAACTTCAAACCTTAATAACTTCTTCATACGATGTCCGATTTAGGCAAATCAGGTGTCTATCTTGACCAGAATTTCGAGACGGACGCAATGGCGTAGTCCATTTTACTTGATTCTAATTATTAAATTAAGTTTTCCTTAATTCTTTGCTAATAGCGTATTTCACATTAATTATTCTTTTATTCATCATCTTTAGTGTCGTTAAAATTTCGGGGTGTTACAACACCGATTCCTACTTCCTTGATTTCTTGGCTACAAGGAACACACTGATTCCTACTTTACTAAACCCAAGCAATTACAAACAGCCCTATGACTTGTCAATAGCACTTGATTCAAAGAGAGACGAGAAGATAGTGTAGAGACAAAAAGTTTGATCAAAACGGAATTGAATTTGGCAGAGTATAAGTGTAGAAACCCTAAAAATGATAAAGAATAATTATATAATGAAGAGAGTGAAAGTGGAGAAGAAGAGATGTTTAAAAATTAGAATTCAAGCCCTTTTTATAGTATGTGAAAGGTTGTAACGTTTTTGAAACTTTTCAAATGGTGAAAAGACACTTCCTTTCAAATTTAATTTCTAACAGTTATATGTCGACATGGTGTTTTATGTATGTCGACATAATCTAGTTTAAGTTTGAATTTTAAACATTTTTTAAGTATTTTGATATAAATATGATTCTGGAAATTCTTGCATAAAAATATAGCATTGTAAATTAATACTATAAAGTAGAAAAACATATGAAAACATAAATTTAAACTATATAAACATATTTATAAAATTTTAAGGATTTAAACTATATAAAGTATAAAAACATAAATATATAAAACTTAGGTTTGAAAAACAAAGATAAATGAGAAAGAAAATAGAAAATATAAAAAAATAAAATAGAGAGAATTGAGGATAGAAAATAGAATCTGAAAATCAGAATTTGAATATTGAACCTGGAGTGCTAATTAGAGTCTTACAAAATCTAGACTATAAAACTATATTAATCTTGAACTCTTGAAATCTTGAATACTCATGAGTCTTGATATTTCTCTAAAATATGAATCTATATCATCTTTAAACTTTATAGTCTTCAATAATATTGCTTGCATATTAATTCCTGCATGTGTGTGTGTGTGTATATATTTTGAAAATTGGTTCACTTTATTGCTAAAACCAAATAAAAATGAAAATTGTTTCACTTTTTTGAAAAAAAAATCTATCTACTTCTCACCCTCTAGCTTCTTTCTTCTAACTATTCGCTTGGTTATGCCTTTTGAGTGTGACATGGATGGTTGACTGTTGGCTTATATGGTAGGAAAAGATAGGTCATTAAAGTAGGTATCAGAGCAGAAGGTTAAGTGATAACCTTGGCTCCGTGGCGTAACTCAATAGAGATGGGGCTAATAATACCCAAGATTAAGTTCGTAAGTATATATACGATAGAGCATACTTGTTAATGTTATAAAATGTTTTATTCTATGTTTATTTATCGGTTGAGTTAATTTCCAAATTGACATGTTTAGCAGACGTGGTCGATAGGGATTTCTAAACACTTGAACGAGGCAAATTGACATAATATTGTTTCTAACCGGGTAAATGAGATAATTTTATCTAGAGTTATTTTTTTATATAAAGGAATAACTTTTTGAAATTGTTAATGTGTTTTGTTGTTATAATTGTAATCAAACGAAAATATTATATTTAGATGGTTATATATAACCAAATAGAATTTGTATAAGAATGAAATATACAAATGAGCTAAATTATAATTGTATTTAGACCAAGACCGAGAATTTAAATCTTGGAAGTTCAGAAATATTTTCGGAAGTATTACAAAGTAATACAACATTACTTTGAGGAAATAGTGGATAAGAGTTTTGTAAATGGATTTTGGAAGTGATAAAGCACTGAACTCACTTTATCACTGGAAAACAATTTTGATAATGACAACAACATTATAGTGTTCATTTTCGAGTTTTTGAGCGATGGATTACTACCATAGTAATTTACTAACTGAAAGTTTTTTAAGAAAAACAAGTTTTAAAAAATTCAAATATTTTGAATTTTCAAATGGTAATATATATATATATATATATATATGCATATGCTTATATTATTTTAAAAGAATTTGAAATAAAATCTGGAATTTGAATTGTGAAACTAAAATTTAATTTATGCAAGCTAAATAGGTTGGAAGTATATAAGTAAATCTAATGGATTAAAATTTAACTTAAGTAAAGTTAAATCGAACTGGATTGGATTAGAAATAATATCGAGTGGAATTGAATACAGAAAAATTAAGTTGCATATGATTTAATAACCTAGTTATGAATTTTGGATGGAATATTTGATGATTTTGAACAATCAAAATTTTCAAGTTAGATTTGAAAAACTAGCTTAATTTATATTAAAATACAAGAGAATGGATTTGACATTTACTAATTAAATGTATAAATTTAATTTAAATAAAAACGAGCTTGTCGCATCGCAGTAGTTTGTAATTTTACGATTTGGATTTCAAATGGATATACAAGGTACAATGTAAGTCGGAAATCTTTGAAACAGGAATCCTTTAGATCTATTGGATTATAGTTTTCTAATGAAAGAGAAAAATAGAGATATCATATTGTAGATTTTGAGTTATATCTAAATCAAATTTCCAAAAAAATCGCAGTTTGATCATTTAAAGTATAATGATTTATTCAATAAATTTGAAGGATTTTAAGGAAATTAAATTACATAGCTTATAAAATGGAAAATGAAATGGTATATAGATCGATAGAAATGAACAATTGAATGATGGAATCTTGAGTTCTACTTATAAATATACATGTGTAGCATGTAGAATATGAAATTATGTGTTTGTTCGAATTAAAAGAATGGAAGTTATTAATAATTCATGTTTATGTGACTTTTATATTTTAAATTGCGTAGGTACAAGTACATGGAGTTGTATAACTTGGTTTTGATTGCGTTAATCGCATAAATATGAAGCGAGTTCGCTTAATAACACTTATATAAGGTATGTCTAAGCAAAAATAAAAAATAGGATACACAAATTTTAATATGGTGTTTTCCGTCCGCGTGGGTCAATGTATACAAATATCACTCCCTTGTTTATTTCTAAAGTCCCTTCATAGGGGCGAGACTCAACCAAAATTTAGAGAGTTACAACTGTAAGCTAAAGAGAATGATTTCTAAATAGGGTAATTTTGTAGGATTTTAACTTAGAAATGGGAATTAATTATTTGCATGAAAACTAGAAGTTTTGTATGGAAAGAAAAGTGTAGATCTTTTAGAAATTAATGGGTTTGGAGCATTTTTCCTGCATTAGTAATTTCGGGGATGAAATTCTTTTAAAGGAGGAGGAATGTAATGACCCAGGTTTTTAATCGTTTAATTTTGGATATTAAAAATCATGTTAAACATTGAATTAGAAATATAAATGGAATTTTATATGGAATTTTGTATGGAATTTATCTATTTAATAAGAGGAATATGATTTAATTTTGAATATATCGAATTACTGTAATACTAAAACATTAAATTAACTTGAGATTTGAATATCGAGTTTAAAAGGAATTTCTGTTTATAATTTGAAGCTATATAAATTATATTTGAATATATATATATATACACACACACACGATAATAATGATTTATTATAAATGGATTTGATTATTTTGATATCAATTTATAATTAATCAATTAAATTTAACAAATAAGAATAATCAATTTTCAAACGAACTCAGATTTCAGCAAAAGAAACTTTATAAAATCCGTGATGATTAATATTAGACCAAAGAGAGGTTCTAACACCCAATTGAAAAGAAATTGTGGATAATTATAATCTAAAAACAGATAAAAAGCAATTGACACATATGGTTTAGAGTGGTTTGGCGTTAACGAGCCTACGTCCACTTTATAGTTCTTTAACTGACGATTGATTACAAGTACAATGTAGATAGTCACTCAACCTCACAATTACAACAGAATATCTCTCAAAATATATGAACTTGTACTCAACAATCCGGAGTGCAATCTGATTAAAAGAGAGAAATACTGATAATGGTGGAGTTTGAGTATGTAGAGTGCCAAAAAATCCCAAAAAACCCTTAAATGGAAAGTCCTGGAGTATTTATAGGCATGGACTGCGGCGGGTCGCGGGATGACGTGGTGCTCATCCCTGAAATCTCGGAGTGTATCATAGCTAGTGGGAAGGTTGTTCCAGGAACGGTTCATGATACATCTTTCATGGTCCGCATTGATCGGCTAGAAATCTTTTCGTGGTTTGATCGCTTCAACTGCATGGACGGGGGATCGGGTCGAGCTGGTGTAATCCAAAGTGGCCAAGGCTTATGTACTTTCCTGTAGCGAGCGGGTCGGGTCGCTATCTCCTCGAACCGAGTCGGAAATGACATTGTGGAACATATTGCCTCCTTTTGTGCGAGCAGGTCGTCCTCGAACCGATTGCCTTGACCTGAACCACCTGTCTTGGGACTGTGATGAAGTGAATCATTCCTTCAGCTTGAAATTTATCCATTGGTCCATTCAGTCTCTCTTATTCATGAATGGCTGTTACTTACCCTATATTGCACTTGATCGTGAGTTCTTAGACTTTGTGTGGCCTAGTCACAAAACAAGCCAACAATTTTCCCCCTCGAAGTACGTTTTACCTAAGATGAGACGTGCTTCAAAATAATCAATCTGTCCATTCTCATACTGGTGAATGTCCATAGTCGTGTTTGTCAGTATAATTGCGACGCTTTATGAAATCGCATCCCCAAATTTCTAAAGAAAGTATAAATACAGGATCAGATTTGCAATCACTTTGGCAATGTCCAATAATTTCGAGCTTTAGATCAAAGTAATAACGACTTCGTAGCTAAATTCTTCGACCTCCATTAAATTAAAATAAAAGAGTTCAATTTATCTGATGTATTGTTCCATTGGTCTTCCTTACATAGGCATACACGATTTTTTTAATAATTTCCTCACCCTTGTTTGATATCGAGGTTTACCCACCGGGTCGGGTTGAGAGTTTTCGAGCCATCACCCCGTGCGATTGGCACAGTTCGCTTTAGCTTTGTTGTATACCATACACGCTGGGTCGAGTCTCATTCATGTGAGCCACTACATCATTCACATTGTGAGGCTTCGGTCCATTTTAATTATTAGGCCATTAAGTTGGGTAAAACACCGAGTTAAAGGGGGATATGAACAATCCCTTTTCTATATTTGTATATAATGCCCCTCTTTAACCATCTCCCCTTCACTTTTACCACAATCCTTTTTCTTTAGTCGCTGAAAACCCTAATTCTAATTTTCCCTAATTTGATCAGATGTCTAATTCGATCAAATGGTAAATGTGAATCTTTACATTTCAACTATCAACGCTTGTTTTGATCTAATACGCAAGTGAATTGGGTGAGATTTTTGCATATACCTTCACCGCCTATCTTTGATGACCTTGACGTCATCCTCCTCAAGATCGTCGCCAACGTCGGTGACGTCAGTCACATTCAGGCGGTGGTTGAGATATCAGGCACCTCTAGACTTGGGGTTGAAAGCATGGAGGAGAAGGGTGGTGATGATCTGAAGGCAAAGAGGGCGAAACAAGGATCCAAGACTTGTTCTGACGTTCGAAGCTTGATGATAGGGCTGAGGTAGAAAGTAAGAGGAGACGTACCGTTCATCTGGAGTGGATCGAAGAAGAAGGGGTGAAGAATGTCTTGGGATCGAGTCGCAGGTGGGGTCGAGTCTCTACGGCCCGATCCCCATATGTGACTCGACTCAAATGTGCTAGCCACCCTTAATACGCGAGCCGATCCTGATATGCGAGTCGATGCTTAATTGCGAGTCAGTCTTTAGGCGAGCCACTTACTAGTGGCGACCCGATCCTATACACCTAACCCATTATATGTGTTCCCCTCTATGCAATTGAACCTGACCAAGAGATAGATCTTAACAACACAACTTCATAGAACGTGCTAATATACATCTCCAACAAAGTTGACCACAACTTAATCAAACTAACGAACAGTTAGGAGCCCCTAAATTGGACATTTTGGACCTAGCAAGCACATAATTCACTAATATACATTGACCAACTGAATGTTAATCCGCTTACTTGATGTCTTCTCATTTCAATATTGCACACACCTGCACATACTAGTGCGCACACACACACGGGGGGTACTGGCAATTATACTCTAATCCTTAATGTTTATTCAATAGTACAACAAATATGTCGAGAAGAAGATCAACAAGACTCTCAGAAAAGAGTGCAGCCCCAGGATCATATAGCTACTTCAATCCTGATGTGTTCTCATCCAAATCAAACTGGGAAAATTCGGGTTCAGAATTCGAGATAGACATTCACGAAGAGACAACGTCACTTGAGGGAGAAGTATCACTAGATAAAGAAGAGGAAGGGGGAATTGCAGATAGTCGGGCTCCCTATGAGTTTGAGAGCACAGTTATTTTAGATGCTTCCAGTGACTTCGTGGCTTCAACAATTGATGAAGCGAAACTCAGGAGAATATGTCTAAGGCATCGAATTCCATAGGAGGAAGTTGCGGTGGCAAGCGATACAGATAGGCTTCACATCCCCCCGGAAGGTTATATGGCCATCAGTAATATAATGTGTACAATGGGAGCCATTCCCCCATTTTCGCCATTTTTTGTTATATTTTTGAGACGATTGCACATGGCTTCTATGCAACTCCACCCCAATGCATACACTAACTTATACACTTTATTTGTGGCATACATGGAAAACTTGGGTACGAAGCTTACTTTTGAGGAATTAAACTTCTTCTATCATTTCAAACATCGCTCAATAAGATCTTCATCTTTTGTTTTCTTCGAATCTGTGCCCAACAAAAAATCCTAAATGAAGGACATAACAATGTAGGGGATGTAAGGCCTGAGTGGTTCTACATCAAACACCAGGCTGAGTGTGCGAGAAGATGGCTCCAGTCGAGTAAGTTTTAAATCCTAGGATGTATGTTCTTGTCGCATCCTTGAATGCATTGACCTTCCTTTTCATTTTGCAGTTCCAAATCCCGAAAAGGAGCACAGCCAATTGTATGTAGATAGCTTGAGTCGCTTTCTGAATGGCAACCTAAATTTCCTCAATGTCAGAAAATGCTTGGTAGATGAGATTTTGCATAGGCATCGTTTACTTGACATAAGATGGGGTATTGGACGTCATGGAGGCAGAGCTTACACCTACGTGTCCCTGACTCAAACTGCTTCAGCTCCTGCAGGAAACAGTAGTGTGCCCCCCGTCGTGGTGCAAGTTATAACATCAATTGAGAATAGGAAGAGTTCGAAAGGTCTAGAACATACAGGCTCCGGTCAGGAATTACAATTGGGAGACAAAGGATGAACAGAGGAGGAAAATCCAGTTGCACTTCCAAAAATCCCTTCTCCAATGCCGATACAAGATGATGAAGCTTTACACATACCTGCTGAGGATGAGCCCCAAGGCGCTAACCCGATAGACATCTCTATCCTTGAGAGGCAACCTTCTCCTAAAACACGTTCTCCAACCAAGTCCCACGCCGACGATTCTAAACTAGATGATTCTGTATTCAGGGATCTAGCCAAGCTTCGTTTGCCTGACAAGATCTATTCTTCTAAAGATATCGGCATGGGGACCTTTTTCTCTTCCTCTGTAGAAAAAGCCACTTCTGTAAAAACTGGGAAGACCATATAGACAAGCCTAACTCCAAGCTCTGGTCCGTTGGGGGATCACTTAGGAAACGCACTACACTTGCACCACATGTCACAACACCTGTGAACTATATCAATCCCGATATCTAATAATTGTTTGTGCATTTTTGTAGGAAAGATGCCTTGCCAGAACTATAATCTCAGGAATGTCTGTGCAAGCTTACCCAGATACGACTCCGGCACCGAGCATGATCAATATGAAGGCCAGGGGAAAGATGACAGGAGAAGTCATCTATCTCAGTACCATCGATCCTTCCACTCTCGATCTCCATCTCGCTCCGATACAGATAAGCATAAGAGGCATTCCGGCAATCGCGAGGGAAATAAGTATGTTTCCAAAGAGTTATATCCTCAGGAAAAACCACCGAAGAGACATTCTGAATCAAAGGACAAACCAAAGGAATTGGGCAAAGAGGGAGAGAAAAGTAAAGCAGCTCTTGTGCCAACTAAGCTTCGGAATATTGAAGTCACTACAATGAGGCCAGTTATACTTGACACTGAAAATGTGGCCAAACTAAAGATTTTGAGGAACCAATTTCTAGAAAGCATTTTGGTAACATGCATTTTGTTCCATCCCTTGAGCCGGCATCTTCAGATTGGGTGGATGAAGTCAAAGCCAAGATAGATTCTGTGGACAAACAGTACAAGGAAATGCGCAAGTACTCACGAAATCTTTCCAAGATCATCTGCGATTTGTTGGTCAATGTAGGTAATATGAAGGAGATGGTTGAATATGATGCAAAGGCTATAGAAAACACTGGGAAACATCTTGAAGACGTGCATGCCAAACTTGCCCTTTCACAGTGTGATGTTGAGAATTACAAAAGTGCTACTATACCGAGCTTGATTCCCATAGCCAGGAGTGCACAACCCTAAAAAAGGATGTTGAGGATGTTAAATCAGAATAGTGGGATGAAGTTATTTTGCAGTCGCCTCGAACTGGAAAAGGTGGAGCTAGAAAAGAAGAACATCAGTCTGGCGGCCAAGCTAGTAGAGGCTGAGGAAAAGGCGGTCTTAGCTGAGGGGAACACCAACATTACCATCAAATCAGCTGTCGATTCTACTAAATAGCTTGCCGAAGCCCAGAAGGAGTTAGACGGCTACAACAAGCTTATGATCAAATTCTTTGCTCAAGTGCTTCGAACTTGTGACATTTCTTAGATTCAGGACTACCCGACAACCCTGGTTGATGTGTTTGATTAGATTGTTGATGATGAAAAGCGACGACTTAAGGTTGACACTATTGACGAGGAAGAACTCATGAGAAAAATACTTAAGAGGCGAGGATCCGAAGCAATCAGCTGAAGGGAGGGGACTAATCCAGGCAGCTATTGAGGAGGAGAGGCGCCAAACCAACGGAAAAGATATTATCAAAGGTGGTTCCAGCTCTTCCTCTGTTGTGCCTGAAGCGGCAGCAACTGAGGGATACGATCCCGAAGATCCAGTGATCTCCAAGGCTTCTCTCTTATCTCCCATTGAGGAAGGAGATATTCCTGGAGACAAATCCACTGAAGGTATCTCTACCTTTTCAACAAAATTTGTCAAGGCTATTACAATGTGTCATCGCATCGTAGAGCAGATGATTGAAAGATTTGTGTTTTCTTCAGAGTTAATAAATATTGCTCTCCTTCTTTAGGTGCAAAACCAATTGAGAAGGCCTGAGAGAAGCAAGAAGAGGTAGTTGAGAAACCCATCGTGTCATCCAATGCTGAAGCCCCGAAAGACAGAGATGTGATAGATGCTTTATAGGACATCGACAGCAATGAAAGCGAGGAAGATGAAGATGTTGTTGTGACTGAGGGACTTAGGCGAGACTGAAAACATTACTTTGGCGGAAATAAATGCAAAGAATCATAAGCTTCTGAAAGCCAAAACTAAGGAAGAACCTGTCAACATTGATCCTATCTAGGCAGTTGCTCCAGGGTCTAAGTTGATTGTCAAGCTTTCTTCTCGATCAATCACTGAAGAGTTAGCTCAGAAATCCTCTACCGATCCACGTGCACCTCCCTTCGATAAGAAAAGGAAAAAAGTATCCTCACCGACACTGAGAGAGAAGAGAAAGAGAAGCTTAAAGCTGCCAAGAGGTTCAAATCTTCCCTAAAGCCCAAGTGAAACATAGTCTAGTCTTTTTATTTTGTTTTCCACTGCCCTTATGTCATTGTAGAAAGTGAAGCCCTCGCCCTTTTGGTTAGTTTCTTTGTATAAATCCGCATTTTTGTAAATAAAGTAGTTTCCCTCCAATGTCATATATTTGCAAGCTTGTCGTTTATTTCAACCAAATGCAGTTGTTATCTTATCATTATTATGCTAAGTAATAAACAACAAATTGTATCATATATCAAACCAGGATTCATATTCAGCATCCTTGCAAACCAAAAATCAAAATTTCTGTAATTGAGGAATTATTACTAAACTAAGTAATAGACAGGAGCTCATATTGCAATTATTATAATGGCGTGATATGTCAATGCCCCCAATCAATCTTGAGTAAAGTGGCTGGCCAGGGATTATTTGGGATTGACTAGGATTATCCTTATATTGTCCCCAATCTTTCAGTGGGGAGTGTGGGCTCAGCTTTCAAACTTGTCCCTAATCCTTCAGTAGGGTAGGAACCCTTTTTCTTCAACACTAGGTCTCAGTGTCTTTATACTCTCCTATCGTATGCCCAGGTTAAAGTGTAGTTAAGGAAGTCTTTAATCCATGGAGCATCAGTCGCACCTCCTTTTATACTCACTTTCGGATCGAGAGAGTTTGAGTTGATCAAGCGAATGATTATACCATTCGCTATAGATTTCCTTCTAGACCCTATTTCCAAGAGCGGGATTCCATCGGTTCGAGTGTTGTTCTCGCACTCGATTTTAATCCACACTTAATGTTTCACACAAAGATCGAAACAATCACAAGGTACAGTAAAATAAATGCAGGAAAAGTAAATGACGCGTGATACTTTTATAGTGGTTCGGCCAAATCATAGTCTACGTCAACTTTATAATCTTTTTTTTATATCAACTAGACTGTTTTAGGCAAGTCGTGCCTTTTACATAGTTTACAAAACAAAAGAATCAACTATAATTTCAAGTCAAGTAATGCCTAGATGCTGGGCATTCCATGCTTTACGGATTTTCTCGCCGTCGACGATCATAAGCTTGAAAGCTCCTTTATCAAGCCTCTGCCGGATGACGTAGGATCCTTCCCAATTCGGGCCCAGGAAGACTCGTTTCAGCACCAAGTTTCCTGGCTCGAAAGTTCGATTTCGAACCTTTTTGTTGTAGTATCGAGCAATCTGATGTCGGTGCCTCGAAGCACATAAGTCTGCATCATCTCTCTTTTCTTCAATCATGTCCAAGGATTCAAGAAGAAGCACTTTATTCGTCATTGGATCATAGTATATTGTTCTGTAAGAGGGGACTTCCAATTCCACTGGAATGCCTGCTTCTGATCCGAACAAAAGTGAGAAGAGAGTATGACCAGTCGCTGATTTGTAGGTCATCTTGTAGGCCATAATGCTAAGGGTAATTCATCAAACCACATGGCTCTTACTTGTTCCAATTGCTTCTTTAGAATGGACTTTACGATTTTGTTTACTACTTCGACCTGTCGATTCTATTGCGGGTGAGCTACAGCAGTGTATCTCTTCTCGATTCTGTACCTTTGGCAGAAATCTTTGAATTCTATGATGGCAAACTGGGTCCCGTTGTCAGTTATAATGACTTTGGGGATCTAAATTGGCAGATGATGTTTTTGAAAACAAAGTTAATCACCCGCTTTGTCGTGATCATGGTCAGTGGCTCAGCTTCTGCCCATTCGGAAAAGTAATCCACGACCATGATTGTGTATTTTACACCACCTTTGGTGATTGGAAGACTTCAAATTATGTCAATCCCTACATACGACGAACGACCACGGGCTCACCATTGAGTTAAGATGGCTAGGAGGTGCTCTGGGAACCTTTGCAAATTTCTGACACCTATCGTAGCGCCGTGAATAATTGGCTGCATCTCGATTTACGGTTGGCCAGAAATAGCCATACTGCAGTATCTTCTTTGCCAACATCTGTCCTTCGCTGTGATCTCCACACTCGCCTTCGTGTATGTAACGACCCCGGTTTCGCCCGACCCGATCGATCGCTAGATCGACCAAGACCTTTCAAAACCCGAGTACGTTAACTTTGGGAATAAAACAACATCAGAACAATAATAACAGACTTTTATTACATTATAGTAATGTTACATCATAGTACAGAATATCAGAGTACATCGATTAAAATTACAGCGGAAGATAAATTACAATATTATAATACATTGCAGCGGAAACAATAAAATAGATACAGCGGAAGACAACTATGCTTTGGACACAGCTTTAAGCTTCAATTCAGAATCCTGCTCGAGATAAGGACCTGTAGACAAACTACTCGACTGCCCATATGATTATTTGAAATGAGTATAACTCGGTCTTTTCAAATAATCCTCGCATAATTATCATTTTAAAGCATTTCATAACATTATTATTTATCACTATTTTTATCTTGATAAAAATAGTTCATTTTCATTCCACTATATTTTTCTAGCAACAAATATTCCTATTTGTGTATTTAATATCAAGGTATAACATGACACACAATAATGTTTATTCTATTATAATTCACATACACAACAATGTACATTTTTCTTCCATCTTTCAAATTACACAAAATGTATATTTTGTTTCTTATTCTTTTTAATGAAGATCCATTCATTAAAATGTACATTTCTAATCCTTATTCCTTCCAATAAAAAAAAACCTATTCCTAAAAATGTACCTTTACTTTTATTAAATTACAAGAAAAATGTAACTTTTACCTTTAATCTTAATTACATGAAAATATAACTCTTATTTTAAACCTTAATTACATGAAAATGAAATTCTTCCTTTTAATAGAAAAGGTACTTTCCTTTCTTTAAATTAAAATTACATTAAAAATGTAATTTTCCTCCTTTATCATAATTTACATGATAAATGTAAATTTTTCACCTTTAATCTAATTCACATGGAAATTGACTTAATTACATAAAAATGTAATTTTTATGTTCTCTAACTTAATTACATAAAAATGTAAAACTTTTCTAATTTTTATTTACATTAAGAAAAATGTAACTTTCCTCTTTCCTTTATTATCTTATGTCAAAAATGTGGTGTTTGATGCAAACATATTTTTATTTCAAAAATATGATCATTTTTCTAGATTCATGACTTGCATTAAAAATGTACTCTTTTCTTTCAATGCATTATTTCTATTTTAAAATGATATCTTTTACTTCAACCCTTGATTTCATTAAAAATGCAAATTTCCATTTCATTCTTTATTTACATAGGAAAATGTAAATTCCTATGAAATCTTTATTTTATAAATGAACTTCATATTAAATTGTTTCTCACCCATTTATGTTTTAAAATGGGCCAGACCCCTCACATTAGGCCTATAACTTGTGGATGATGGATATGCCGGTTGGTTCCGGGTAGACTTATTCCACTTGTTGGGCTTAACCTCGTGTCTTGGCCCAATTCGTATTTGTGCACTTGGACCTCTCACATTAGGCCCAACATTTGTGGCTGCTGGATATGCCGGTTGGTTCCGGGCAGACTTCCACCACAAATGTGACCTAACCTCGTGTCCAAGAACAATTATAATTTATAATTGTAATTATTTCACTGTAAACATTCATTATTTTAAACTATTATTTATTTAAAATATTTTTTATTCTAAAATATTTTTTTCTAAAATATTTCTTTTCTAGATAACATTTTATAATAAAAAGTCATTTTTAATTGTATGACATAATTCCAATTTAAATGACATTTTTAATTGCATGGCATAATTCCAACTTAAATGACATTTATACTAAATGACAATTTTATATAAATATGACATATTTGATAAATGACCATTCTATATTAACAGGACATATTTAATAAATGACCATTCTATATTAATATATGACACATTTATTTTCTAATATAAATGGCACATTTATTCCCTACTATAAATGACACATTTAATTCCTAATATAAATGATTCTACAAATGATATTTTTTCCTAACATATCATGCTTCTAAAAGAATGATGTTTATAATCAAAATGACAGTTCCATACTAACTTAATAATTTATCACTAAAAATGTTAATTTTACATGAACATGACAATCTAATGATAATTTTATTTGTTAACAAATCATATTTAACAAGTAACATAAACATGCTATTTAATATGACTACAAATTATATTTACATGATGTTGGCTAGCTTTTTGACCAAGCCACCAAGGTTTACACACAAGCAGAGAGTATGAAGCTTTGTTCTTCTAGTTCATGAAAGGCCAGATCGCACCAGCGGATCGCACCCCTCGGATCGCTAGCACAGAACGCGACCCGATCTGCCCATGGGAGCACGACCCGATCCGCACCTATGCCACCACCTCACTCCGATCCGATCCCCTGCTACGTGGCGAAACTCCTGACTTGTTCAACCACGAACTGGTCTTCAGCGATCTGAAATACATGGATCCAGCGACACGTGTGCACAACTGTCACATTGACCAATTCTTCCTCATTGCTCGATCCGATCCGATATTCTCGGGATTTGCGCCACGTGTGACCGCGAACCTCCTGACAGAATCAGCTACAAATAGCCCAGAGACTAGCATTTTTCAGGATCCTTTGGCAGTATTGAGCACTGATTCCACCATTACTATCATACCACTATTTCTTATCAGTTTTACTTCGAGATTACTGAGAGAAATCATAATTGTAAGAGTGAGTTTGAGAGAAATCATTTGTTGTACTAGCATTCAAGGTATAATCGATAACATATAAAGTGGACGTAGGCTCGTTAACGCCGAACCACTATAAATTCTGTGTGTTTTCTGCTTTTTCTTCATTCTTCAGTTATAATTCTCTAGGAATCATAACAATTTGGGCGCTAGGTCCAAATTTTGATCTAACATTTTGGTGCTTTCACTGAGAATTGAACTCAGGGCCTACCGGATTGCTATTCTACTATTTGGATTTGAAAGTCCGAAGAAAACAGTCACAAAACTTCACTGTTCAGATTTCTGAAGATTCCAGCGACATCTGATATCATGGCTGGAAAGAAGTCTAAGGAAGCACGAGCTTCGCAAGCGAATGAGGCAGGTTAAGAAAGCGTACATGAACAGGTCGAGGAAGGCCTCGCGGATCGCGGAGACGTGGACACGATCCGATCCGAGCGTGGCGTCACGAGCCAATCAGAAGGGGGCGCCGCAGTCCGAAATGTTGAGGGTGACACGATCCGAACTGCAGAAGTAGTCGTCACCAAATCCCGAGACAACGCCGCGAACCCTCCTCGTAATGCTACCACGATCCGACCCCAGGGGGGCGTTACGAGCCACAGGCACAGGTCCACCGCGATACGAAATGATGACTAGACTACAACTCGACCTAAAAAGGAGGTTATAGCTCACACTTCCCGTCCCGGTACCTCTGCTCGACCTGGTTCAAGTTCTCTGCGCATAAGAGAAAATGTTGATGAACAATATGACCCTTCTGCTCCCGTTACTAAGGGAGATCTTTCTCGCTTTTCTGAAATGCGGGAGAGGCTATTTGATGAATTAGCTGCTCAAAGGCAGGAGAGCTCCGTGCTGCGACAGAACTTGACGGCTATGGATAGAAGGCTCAATGATCTTGCAAGGCAAAGGACGCCCCCAGTTCGTCCGCTCACCCCAGAGTACTCTTCTTTGTTAGAGGAATCGCCAAGACCTCCTCGGCGACCGTATGAGAGGCCTGAAAACATAGAGTAGCTCCGATTTGGAACCCTGCCATCGCGGGAAGAAGAGGTACTAGGCGCAGGGCCCTCAAACCGCAATGTGAATAATCGTGCCGCAACTCCCAGAGCTCGAGGTGTGGACAACCCTGTTGAGAATAGACTACCTCGCCCCTTCGCCGTACAAATGCTCATGGTAACAGGGGGCAGCGAAGCCCAATCCGAGCCCCAGATTTCGTGGCTGCCCCTGGAAGAGAGGTCATAGAGTTCCACCGAGCAAGAAGCGCTGATCCCAAGCCTCCGCTGACCAGTGCAAATGTTGCAGCTATGATCCATCAAATTCTGGCAAGTAGCCGTGGACAACAGAATGAAGATTGGGGAATTGACCGCAGTCACACCCCTTTCACTGATGACATTTTAGATGCGACATTCCCGAGGCGCTTCAACATGCCGTAGATGAACCGTTACGCGGGCAGATCTGATCCCATCCAACATCTGATGAGATATTCTTGGTCAATGGCCGCTGCCGCAGCTTCCGACGCTGTCAAGTGCAAAGCATTTCCTATATTCCTGGAGGATGTAGCGTTATTATGGTTTACTCGCTTACCAGCAAGATCAGTTTCCAGCTTCAGGGAGTTGAGTGAAAGGTTTGTGGAACAGTTCCGCATCTATGCACAAAGGACGAAGAGTGTGATTGACCTGTTCCTTGTCAAGCAACGACCAGGCGAGAGTTTGAGGGTGTATCTAGACCGTTTCAACCTAGTCGCTACTGAAGTCAAAGATCCTCATAAGCCAACTGTTGTGGCAGCCCTGATTGATGGGGTAGATAAAGACACCGAATTTGGGAGATACCTGGCCGGCAAGCCACCTCATACTAGAGAGTTATTCTACGAAAAAGCTAACGTGCACTTACGCCGGGAGGAGGTATATGCTAACCGGAAGGCAAAAATGGCAGATAAGGAGGAAATCCAGAGCAATGTTGCCATTAAGCAGACAGGAGATAGCTCGGGGAAGGTCGAAGTTAATGTCAAAAACCGGAACCAGGGTGGTCGCCAGTCAGGAAACAATGGTAATAACAGTAATGACAATAACCGAAAGAGGAATCGAGGGAATGACTCCCAGAGAAGGACTCGTCCTAGATCTTTTGAAAGTTATATGCAAATAAACGATACTTTGGAAAATATCTTCATGGATTCTTACAACGTCCTCCAAAATAAAAGGCCTCCTCCCAGAGAGTCGACGGAGAAAGAACGTGAGACGGGGAAGTTCTGTCTCTTCCATCAGATTCACGGCCACTCAACAAATAAATGCCGTCACCTAAGAGATGCGGTCGAGAAGCTTCTCCGAGAATTAAAATTGGATGAATACAGAGTGACACCC
Organism: Allium sativum; assembly: GCA_030737875.1. Classification (NCBI taxonomy): domain Eukaryota; kingdom Viridiplantae; phylum Streptophyta; class Magnoliopsida; order Asparagales; family Amaryllidaceae; genus Allium; species Allium sativum. The sequence goes on from CM060918.1 coordinate 277,625,228, forward strand.
AGAGACAGGGGGCAAGCCTTACAGGCCCCAAATCAGAACCAGAATCAACCTGCTGTCAGGCCAACTGCCCAGCAAAAGGGAAAGGACATTGTTATCAATACCATAATCGGAGGGCTTTATCTTGCCGAGCACGGTTCCAAGGCATTGGATCAGTATGTCAATGCGGCCAAGCAGCACATCAAGGTAGGAGAGTGTGGCAACCCTGAGGACAATGTCCCGGTAAAGCAACGAAAGATGATGTCCGACGACGTCGTTTTCCACGGACGAGAGAGCATCGGAGTCCATGCTCCAACCGAAGATCCATTTGTAATCACAGTTCCTATTGGCCCGGCCACTGTTCATAAAGTTTTGGTGGATAACGGGAGTTCTGTCAACATTCTTTTCAAAAAGACATTCGACCAGATGAATCTTGAGATAAAAGACTTGAAACCCGGTGAGGGATGGATCCGTGGATTTAACGGAGCATCCACCGCTACAATGGGATATGTAGAGCTACCAGTTATACTTGGGAAGGAGAACGCCAGAGAGTGAGAATTCTTCCCTTCGTGGTTTTGGGTATTGAATCACCCTATAATGCCTTCTTGGGCCGACCGGCCCTAGCCAAGTTCAGAGCCTATATAGCCCCCTGGTGCTTGTTATTGAAGTTTCCTACAGAAGCTGGCGTTGGTATTGTCAGAGGAGATCGGGTTGCCGCACGAGCATGTTATATTGCAGAGCTAAAGCTACTCCGCAACGGAGGAGACATAGAAACCAAGGGCGCTTCTCCCCCCGCAAGGGCGGAGACCTCATAGCAATTAAAGAGGATAACCGTAGGTGAGTCGCCCAAAGAGTTGCCCGAGGATATAGATCCCAGAGAGGACAAAGAACCTGGGGGCAGAATGGCGACTCCCAACGAGACAACTGTGGATGTACCGATCGATGATAGTGACCCAGAGAAGGTCCTTAATATTGGATCCCAGTTAAATTCGAATTTAGCTAAAGAACTGACAGATTTCTTGAAAGATAACTTGGATGTATTTGCTTGGACCCACACAGACATGTGTGGGATATCTCCATCAATCATGAGCCATTCATTAAACATTAACCCTAAGCATCCTCCGGTAAAACAAAAAAGGCAAATGCTTGGCCCAGAGAGGTCCGCTGCCTTGAAAGAAGAAGTTGGAGAGCTAAAGAGTAATGGATTTATCAGAGACTCAACCTACCCAGACTGGATTTCAAATCCAGTTCTGGTAAATAAGGCCAACGGGAAGTGGCGAACGTGTATCGATTTCTCGGATTTGAATAAAGCCTGCCCAAAAGACAGTTTTCCGTTACCCAAGATCGATCAGTTGGTGGACTCAACGGCGGGTCATGAATTTCTCTCCTTTATGGATGCTTATTCAGGATATAACCAGATTCCAATGCATGTTCCAGAACAAGAACACACTAGCTTCATTACGGATCTGGGATTATACTGCTACGTGGTAATGCCCTTTGGCTTGAAGAACGCAGGCGCTACATATCAACGGTTAGTGAACAGAATGTTCTATAACCAGATTGGGAAAACAATGGAAGTATACATCGATGACATGTTGGTTAAGTCCAGGCAATCCTCCAATCACACTACAGACTTGGTAGAGATGTTTGGCATTCTTCGAAAGTACGGGATGAAAATCAACCCAATGAAATGTTCATTCGGGGTCGCCTCCGGAAAATTCTTGGGATTCATCGTCAGTTCTCGCGGGATTGAGATTAATCCAGACCAGATCGCAGCAATCAGAGGCATTCAGGAGCCTAGGCAAATTAAAGATGTGCAAAGCCTCGCAGGGAAAGTAGCAGCACTAAGCAGATTCATCTCCAGGGCTATGGACAAATGCATCCCATTCTTCGAATTGATAAAGCGAGGAAAACACCACTTCAAATGGATGCCTGACTGCATAGAATCATTTCAGAACCTGTTGAGTCATCTGGAGAAACCTCCGATATTATCTAAGCCAGTGGATCACGAGGACTTATCCGTGTACTTGGCAATGTCGTCCCACGCGATTAGCTCAGCATTGGTGAGAGAAGAAGATAAAGTTCAAAGACCAGTGTATTACGTGAGCAAAAAATTGGCGGCAGCAGAGCGTAATTATCCAAGGATAGAAAAGTTGGCGTACAGTTTGCTGATTGCCTCTAGAAAACTACGACATTATTTTCAGGCTCATCCCATCACCGTGTACACTGATCATCCACTCAAGCAAGTTCTACAGAGACCAGAAGCGTCTGGAAGACTACCCAAATGGAACATTGAGTTGAGTCAATTTGATCTGAACTTTCAGCCCCGGCGGTCAATACGGGGGCAAGTGATAGCCGATTTCATAGCAGAGTTTACTATCCCGGAGGAAGATATAGCGGACGAAGAAGCTGACCCCCCAAAGTTACTTCTCGATCCCAGTGCCTGGAGATTGTATACTGATGGCGCTAGGAATGACAAGAGATCTGGCGCTGGAGTAGTGCTTGAAACTCCTGAGAAACGGCTGATATCCTATGCTATCCGGATGGAGTTTCACGCCACTAACAACGACTCTGAATATGAAGCCCTGATAGCAGGGCTAAGGATCGCAAAGGAGTTGGAAATCACAAAGCTGGACATATTTTGCGACTCCGAGTTAGTTGTAAACCAGGTCACTGGAAAATTCCAAGCCAAAAGCCCAAGATTGATTTTATACTTGGAGAAAGGGAAGGAGTTGCTGAACGGCTTCGATCACTACAGCATATCTCATATTCCGCGGTCAGAGAACCAACAGGCGGATAAGTTGGCGAAGAAGGCTAGTTCCGACGATCCTGAAGAGACTGGGCTAGCCCCAGTTGAAGTACTTCGGTCTCCTAGTATAGATCATATGGAAATTGATCCGGTACTAGAGACGGAACCAGAAAGGGAGTCATGGATGAACCCTCTAAAGAATTTCTTGATGAATGGAATGCTTCCGACCAAGAAGAGCGAAAGGCGTAAAGTAATTCGTAAAGCTTCCCGATACGTTCTGCAAGGCGGAATCCTTTAAAGACAGGGATTTTCGATGCCCCTTCTCCGGTGTATAGCTCATGACGACATCAAGCGTGTACTGCAGGAGGTACATAAGGGTGAATGCGGCGATCACACTGGAGGGCAAACGTTGGCAAAAAAGGTGTTGCGGCATGGTTATTTCTGGCCTACCATAAACAAAGATGCGGCGAAGTACGCACGACGGTGTGATGCATGCCAGAGATTTTCAAAGATACCTAGGGCACCTCCTAGTCAGTTAATAACGATGACAAGCCCATGTCCTTTCGCTATGTGGGGAATTGATATCATCGGAAGTCTCCCCATAGCTAAGTGTGGAGCGAAGTTCGCTATTGTAGCTGTAGACTACTTCACTAAGTGGGTCGAGGCTGAGCCACTGACTACAATCACAACCAAACGAGTGATCAACTTCGTCGTTAGTAACATCATCTGTCGATTTGGGATTCCAAAGATCGTTATAACTGACAATGGAACTCAGTACGATAGCACTAAATTCAGGGACTTCTGCCAGAAATACCACATCGAGAAATGGTACACCTCTGTGGCGCATCTGCAGTCGAACGGATAAATCGAAGCGGCGAATAAAGTGATTAAGTCCATTTTGAAAATAAGACTGAAGTGGGCCAGAGCCATATGGGTTGACGAATTACCCTTAGCACTATGGGCCTACAGGACAACGTATAAATCGGCAATAGGCCATACCCCCTTCTCTCTTGCTTTTGGAGCAGAAGCAGTCATCCCGGTTGAAATAAAAGTACGTTCCCACCGAGTGACTTATTATGATCCCAAGACTAATAACGAATTGCTCTTTGAATCCCTGGATATGATCGAAGAGAAGAGGGACGAAGCAGACCTGCGTGCCTTGAGATGTAAGCAACAGGTCGCCCGATACTACAACAAAATGGTTCAAGCCCGAACCTTTGAACCCGGAGACTTGGTTCTGAAGCGTGTCTTTCCACCCCCAACTCATATGGGTACGAAGTGGGAAGGACCGTACTCCATTCTGTGCAAGCTTGATAATGGAACCTTCAAGCTAGCAACCGTAGATGGAAAGGAAATCCCCAGAGTGTGGAATGCCCAACATTTACGGCCGTATTTAACGTAACGATGTCAGATCTGTTCTTTTGCTTTATTAAGGACCATGTACAAGGCACGACTTACCTGGAATATTCCGATTTCTTAAGCAAAAGATTATAAAGTGGACGTAGGTCATGATTCGACCGAACCACTATAAAAATATTGTGTGTCGTTTACCTTTATTGCACTATTATTTATCTGCCTATCTACTTTTATGGAAATTGCTGTGAACCATACAACGATCACAGGAACATATAATTATAGGTTCCTTCCATCAGAATGGAGTGCAATCAATAGTCAAAACTCTGAGGGTGCGATAAAGTAAATCATATCATTGATAGCGCTCTAACTCTCCAGAGCCGAGAGAGAGCATAACGGACATGAAGGCGATGTCTATGAGTCACGGCGATGTACCATGATCGGAACCGCCTTGACAAAACTCTAACCTCGGCGACTGCCAGGAGAGTATAAAAGCATCTCCGACTGAGCGCTGAGAAAGAGCTCTTACCCCGCTGAAGGATCGGGGAGCGACAGAACTGCTGAGCTCGCACTCTAACCTCGGCAACTGCAAGGAGAGTATAAAAGCGTCTGCGACTGAGCGCTGAGAAAGAGCTCTTACCCCGCTGAAGGATCGGGGAGCGACAGAACTGCTGAACTCGAACTCTAACCTCGGCGACTGCCAGGTGAGTATAAAAGCATCTCCGACCGAGCGTTGAGAAAGAGCTCTTACACCGCTGAAGGATCGGGGAGCGACAGAACTGCTGAGCTCGCACTCTAACCTTGGCGACTGCCAGGAGAGTATAAAAGCGTCTTCGACTGAGCGCTGAGAAAGAGCTCTTACCCCGCTGAAGGATCGAGGAGCGATAGAACTACTGAGCTCGAACTCTAATCTCGGCGACCGCTAGGAGAGTATAAAAGAGTCTATGATTAAGCGCTGAGAAAGGTGCTGGAGACTCAGTGCCCCCAGAACGCTCTCCCCGCTGAAGAATCGGGGAGCAGAATGAAAACCAAGCTCAAACTCTAACCCGCTAAAGGATCAGGAGAGTATAAAGGCGCTAGAGACTTAGCGTCACAGGAATTTCTACCCCGCTGAAGAATCGGGGAGCAAACAGGCATGATAACATATGCCGCTAAAGGGCTTCTATCCCGTAACACGACTGGGAACAAGAATGAAAAATGGAGCCCGAACCCCTCATCTCCGGGAATGGGGGCGGCACACACATGAATCTAATCAATCCCCAATAAACCCTGGCTAGGCACCATATTAATGGTTTATTGGGGACATACCCATACACATATATGCACGTAGAAGTGTAGTGCAGAAATTTAAAAAAAAGAAGTTTTATTGTTAGAATGATTCATGATTTGAGTATTTGTATTCGTGACTAAGTATGATAAACTTGCAAGAACACAGCAGTGTAAAAAGAAATAAACTTTCATTCATAACCTGCAAACCTACAAGATAAAGAGGAACTTAAACAAAAGTGAGGGCCATTCTCACAATTACATTTCATGGCCAGTGGAAAGCCTAAAAATTCCTAAGGACAAAATATGGACTGATATCTACTGCCTACTTATGTTGGGGGGAGGGGACTATGTAGACTTCTTGCTCTTTTTCTGCTTTCCCGATGCATCCTTGTCAACATCCGGACGACCACATTTTTTCCTCTTCCTCTTATCAACGAGAGGCTCCAGTGAAGAACTAGAGGACTGAGAGGCTAGTTGCGAAGTTATCGATCGGGAGGAAAATCTTACGACCAACCCAGTTTTGGGGTCGATCTCAGAGATAGGGGGCACATATACTGGATCCTGTCTCCCTTTCATAAGGAGCAACTGCTCCCCCTTCAGCCTGTTGTTCAGCTAAGATTTCCTCATCACCACCTCTGTTCTCTTTGGTCATGGCGATCTCCTCTTCATCACCGTCGTGGTGCCCGTCCATGTCTCTCAAAGCCTCGATAGTTTCAGCATCCGGGGGGACATCAGCACCAATGCCTGGCAGGATGTCAATCTTCTCCGCCCCTGCCTTCTTTTCGGCATCCTTATCAATCGGCCCGCTACCTATATCATGAGAAGCAAATGTTATTTTGGGAGAGAATGCGGTTTGCTCAGTTGACTGTCCGAAAAAGCGACGACAAGTGACAATTTCTTTGGCAAGTTGCGGAGAAAATATAGAGATACCTTCTGCCGATCCTCCATCCAAGCCAGCAGCAGAACCCCCGACAGCTGGGGGAGTTGGACCCAGAGGAATTAATGGATAATCTGGATTGTATTCCTCGATTTCGGAAGCCTTGGGCTCTACGGCTGAGCTCGGGCCTTCTCCTATTTTCTCTTTGCCCTTCACTTGAGTTTTCTCTTTTTCTATTTCTTCTTGGAGCAGGCGTCTGCCTTTCTCTAAATCCTCAGGCTCATTATCCCTCAGAATGGTCCGCATCAATTCATTCTCATCAATACCGTCAACTCCTAATCGCTGTTTCTCGCTCTCAACGATTGCATCCCATATGTTGGCTAGAGTGACATGATAGTCTGGGATCCAGGAGATATTACGGGTTCTGATGACCTGACCAAGGAAGTCGAATAACATTTCTTCAAATCCTTCGATCTCCTTCTCTCTCTCAAGGAGCTTTTCATTAGAAACAATGTCCATTTCAATGGCACTCTCCACATTATTTTCAGCAAGAATAGCTCGCTTCTCTGCACGCGCGAGTTGATCATTCAGGATCACCTTCTCCTTTTCGGCCAGAGCTAAGCTTTCTTTCAAACTTGCCTTTTCTTTCTCCCAAGCAGCTTTTTCGGCCTCGAAGTGATCCTGTGCTGTTTTCAGTTCGGAGTTGGCCATCCTGAGATCTTCCACCTCTTGCTTCAATAACGCTCGCTCTTTGCTATTAGAATCAAGTTCATTATGGAAACGTTGCCTGGCCTCCTCCAGCTCTATTTTGTAAGCTTTAGCGTCTCGTTGAGCCAAGGCAAGCAGAGATTGTGCGTCCTCTAAGTCCTTCTCCATTTTTGCCCTGGCCCTTTCATTGTTATCTATCTTCACTTTGGATCTATGTGCTTCCATCTCAAGTGTTCGGATGACCTCTGAAAGATTAACAGCATGTTTCTTCATCGCTTTATACTGCCTGGCTACATGGCGGATGTGCCCGATGACTTTAGTATCCCGGTTCCTAGGGACTGGTTCGAAGGTTGGAACAAACATCATCCTTTCGAAGAAGATGTCGGGCATTGTTCTTGCAACTTTTCCAGCTTAGCCTGAGTCTCAGGACCATGGATGTAATCTCATGACCCGGGGGCAATCAAACCTTGTTGGCTGGAACGGACAATGTCAATTTTCTCCTTCTCAGAATCCTCGATTGGATCCTTGCTTTTATCCTTGGGCTCGTAGTGTCTTTTTGATAACCTGCTGTGAGAGGCTGCGCTCTTCGGAGGGGTTAAGTCTTTGGGAAGTTGTTTTCCCCCTGTAGGTAGCACCGAATAACTGGGAAGCTTGCCAGAGGTTGGTTTTGATGGAGACCTGGATTGTGAAGAAGTAGGCTTATGAGAAAGGCCGCGAGCACGCTCAGGATTTGGATGAAGACTAGGTGTGCCTTCACGGAGAGAGCGATAAGAATAAGACCGCCTGCGAGACATTTTCCTACAAAAGAAACAAGAGCATATTAAAACCTTGAATAGTGTTGATATAAAAGTGTGGGGTCAGGCAGTGCGTGTGATTTGTGCATCCCATATAATTCCCCCCAACAGACCAGTGCCCGAAGTCAGGCTCATCTGAGTAGTTTCTCGTTCCCCAACTGGAGCGGTTGTTTCCTCATAAACAGGGAAAAATGGCTTCCCTTCGAAATCTCCCTGTGTGAATACATCATCAGGCAAAGGAATTTTGCTCAGCTCTTTAAATAGCTGCTCTTCTGTTAAATCATTGGGAGCAGCAGGTTCAACTGGAAGAGAGGCCCTTGAGGGGAAACCCCCCGGAGAAACTGGGATTTCCTTAGACTTATCACCACGGGCCTCATCTCCTCTATATATGTTTAGGTCTTCGTCGTCCTGAATGACTATCGGTGAAGGACTCTCACAAAATTTAATTGTTTCTGTTGCCCGTGATGTTCCTTCTCCCTTTGTCGGGGGCACGTATTTGTAGGATTTGCCACCCGCACCAAGTCCAAACCTTATATCCAGAAGGCGGTGCTTGTGAAGGTTCTCGTCAGTAATGCACTTCTTGATCTTTAGAAAATCGGATTTGCTTTGTAGAAGAAGAGACAGTCGATTATTGTATACCGAGCCTTCCTGTGACGGCCCGCCTCGCACCAGCCTGCATTTCCTCCAAAAGTGCGCTGTACACATGCCCGACTAGCACAAGACGATCGTCAGAAGAAAGGAAAGAAGAGAATGAACTAATCAAGAAACCTGTAGAATGTCTCACAGCGCATGGAATAAAATATAATAATAACATACTTGACACAAAACAGGTGAGACAGTGCATAAGCTGATAACTAGAATCAACATCAATCATCAAAGCAGCGGAAATCCAAATACAGCTTATTACAATTTTCCAAATTTACTGTCTCTAAACAAAAGAAAGCTGAAATAGAAGATACACCAACAATGCCCAAGCAGTGATCTTCAACAACACAGGGAGAATACTATATATATTACGTGGAAGCCTCCTGCTCGTCTCCGGATCATCTACCCGTGCATCACCAGCTAACCTGTCTCTAGTCTGCTCGTGTGAGCACCCAGAGTAATAAGAAGAGACATAAAACTCTGGGTCAGACATAAAGCCTGGTATGAGCGATAAGCATCTAAACAGAATAACAACAGGTATACTAAACCATACCTGAACCTGGACCTGCAACCAAAGAGTTAGTACCACATACCGTACAATACTCCAAGGTGCCATAATAAATGGTGTAAGAATACGGGGGTGGGGTGTGCATGTCAAAATGATAGCAACAAATCATCCATAGCAACCATCCTCACACCTCTCACTCAGTGCCTAAAGCGTACGACGTCTACCGCTTTGGAACACTAGACAAACTGAGGCAACAACGAATCCCGACTTGTAGAAACCCTGCTGTGACCAAGCCAAACACTTGGAGTCATGACCAAACATTTCAATGACCCACTTCATTGGTCATAGCCCTTGGTTCTACCAATGCCATAATGGCCCTGAATCCGCCTTCGTACCTCCTACCATAGTGGTCCAAAGCTATAGGTGTCGATAACTCCTTAGCACGCGTCCCGCAGCAAAGCCCAATCATGAAGTGAACTCGTTGATTCCCATCTGAATCTCAAGCTCTAACTTCTCATTTGGACTTCCTTTGCATCTCGGGTTTGGTCGAATTGGAGTGGGTCTTCAGAAAAGTTGTCGTACATTAACAGTCCTAGAATTCTGTTCGGTTCGGTAGTCATCACCATCATCGGTTCGGGTCGGTAGTCATCTTCTTCATCGGTTCGGGTCGGTAGTCATCTTCTTCATCGGTTCGGGTCGGTAGTCATCTTCTTCATCGGTTCGGGTCGGTAGTCCACTTCGGGTCAGTTGTCTCTGTTTGAGTTCGGTGGTTGCTCCCTTCTGAGTTCTCATGCCCGATCCTGTCCTTCTCCAATTGCCGATCCGCTCCGCCCCCTTAGCGTACTCCGATCCAATCCTCTCCAATCCGATCCACTCTCTAGTTTCGATCCGATCCGCTCCCTAGTTCCGATCCGATCCCCCCTTGTCCACTCCAACTCTAAGCAATGGCCTTCCTTCCTGCCAAACTTCTTCCAGTGGCAAGTCCTCATCCAGTTCGAATTCCCTTGGTCGGTTCCCTAGTCCGATCCGACCCCTTTTCTCCGATCCGAACCGGTTCGGAACCTGCACACTTCTGCAACTTTCCAGCGAGCTTTTTACGCCATTCGACGACGTTTTCGAGCAATTTAACTATTCTAATCAATCATGAAACATACCATAGAGTCATAGCAACATGTAATAGCAACCACAAACAGCAAACAACAATTTAAATGAATCAAAATGAATCAAAAGTAGCTAAAACCTCACATTGGCCTATAATCCCTCTTAATCATGTTTAAGCATATGATTAACAAAACACATCGAAATTAACCCAAATTTTTAACAGAGCCTTAAAACATTATTTTAGAATTTTAAGAATTTTTCCAGAATTTATTTACGTATAAATTCGCTAATCTTCACTAATTACCCCTTAATCACCGTAATTAGTGCAAAAACTATGCAAATCACTCACCTTGGCCACAAATGAAATTCTCAGAACTGAAACTCCTCTGATTTGGGGCGGATACTGATGTCTAACAGCGGCTCCAACCTTGCTTTGGTGCTTTTTCTCCTTAATTTGGTGTTGCTAAGCCTAATCTTCAATTAGAGAGTGATTTGGGGTGTCTTAGATGTAGGAAGCCATTACTAAGGTCTCAAGGAGGTTTGTGGCGGCTCAAAACTGAAATGAAAGTGATAACTTAACCCTAATCAGACCTCCTAAACCTCTAAACCCGAAATTCCCCTTGGGCCTAGCTGCTAATCACCCGGTTAAGCCCAATTAAGCTGTTTTTAACCATCTGAAACTTGTTTCAGCCATATCTCCCAAACGGTGAGTCCGTTTGGCTAATGCGACCACTCTACGGAAAGAGAAACCATCATCCGGAGCCAATGGAAGTGGTTTCAGGTCAAAATTCCTTTCCAGTCAAAAGTTATGGCCAAAACAGTGCCAACTAGGGGTAAAATGGTCATTTAAAAATCGGGAAAAATCATGAACATGGGAAATGACCCCAATAGTCGTCTCCCAAAGTTACATGACCATACGACTTCGTATGTGACAGAAATAAATATTCTACGATCCTATGATGCGTAGAATGCGGGTCGTTACACTCTTCCCCCCTTAAGAAATTTCGTCCCCGAAATTCCTTAACTCAAAACATACAAAGGATCCCGCATGCCTAACAACCACATATAACAACAATCAAACATGCAAAACAAGCAAACAAGCCTATCCTAGCATGCGGAAAAACTAAATCGAGGTCAAAACCTTACCAGACAAAGAGTTCTGGATACTTCTTCCTTACGTCCTCCTCAGTTTCCCAAGTACAATCACTCTCGTCCTCGCTCCACTGTACCTTGACTAGCTTCACCGCCTTCCTTCGAAGTTGCTTCATGTTGTACTCGACAATACGGGCCGGCTTGCGGTTCCCAACCGCCTCGGGTTCTACTTCGAAGTCCTCCAACTGATCAGGTGAAATAGTCGTATCTGAGTCGTGAACGAACTTCCTTAGTTGGGAAACATGAAATACGTTATGAACTCCCGCCATCTTCTTTGGTAAGTCAATTCTATATGCCAAATTCCCGACTAATTCAAGAACAGGGAATGGGCCAACAAACCTTGGTGCCAACTTGCCTCTCCCGCCAAATCGTATTACGCTCTTCAACGGAGAAATCTTGATAAACACTAAGTCGCCAACGGAGAATTTTAAGTCTCTTCTCCTCTTATCAGCATAACTCTTCTGCCTATCCTGGGCAGCCTTCATTCGTTGTTGAATGACCTTGATCTTATCTGAAGTTTCTCTCACCACATCTGGTCCAAGCATAAACTTCTCGCCAGTCTCTATCCAACATGATGGTGAGTTGCACGGTCTTCCATACAAAGCTTCAAATGGAGCCATACCGATACTGGATTGGTAACTATTATTATATGCAAACTCTACTAGATGCAAATGGTCATCCCATGATCCACCAAAATCCAATATACATGCTCTCAAGAGATCTTCCAAAATACGATTCACCCTTTCCGTCTGACCGTCGGTCTGAGGATGATATGCGGTACTGAGATGTAACTCTGACCCTAGCGCCTCTTGCAAGCTCTTCCAAAACCCACTAGTGAACAACGGGTCTCGGTCGCTCACAATGCTTTTAGGTACTCCATGAAATCTCACTACCCACTTCATATACAATTCTGCTAACTTAGCTGCCGTTCTGGTCGATTTGACTGGTATAAACCTTGCACTTTTAGTCAGTCGATCTACAATCACCCAAATGCTATCATGTCCCGATCTAGTCCTTGGTAAACCATCGATGAAATCCATCGAGACTTGCTCCCATTTCCATTCGGGAATTTCTAATGGCTGTAACAACCCACTAGGCTTCTTTTGCTCGGCTTTAACTAGCTGGCAATTCATGCATTTCGATATAAACTTCCCAACGTCTCTTTTCATCCCTTCCCAGTAGTAAGTCTGCTTCATATCTCGATACATCTTGTTACCACCGGGGTGTATGGTCAACTTTGAGTGATGACATTCTCTAAGCACTTCATCTCTCAATCCATTGACATTGGGTACAACAAGCTTTCCATTCTTTCTAAGCCATCTTTCTCGATCAAGCCCATACTTGTTCATCTCCTCATCGATACCCATCTCTAACTTCGAGATGATTTCCAATAGGTTAGGATCGTCCCTCTGACTAGAGCCGATCCGCTCAATCAAAGTGGGTCTGATCGTCAAACTTGCTAACATTTCTGGATCCAATTCGCACTTTGGTCTGAAATCAAACCCCGCGATAAACTCCAGTTGCTTCCATTCAAGGAACATAGCCCCTAAGCTGGCATGTCTTCTACTCAATGCATCAGCCACCGCATTTCCCTTTCCTGGTGTGTATGCGATGTCAAAATCATAGGAAGCTAAGAACTCTAACCACCTCTGCTGACGGAGATTTAAATCCTTCTGGGAGAATAGATACTTCAACGACTTATGATCTGTAAACAACTCAAATCTTTCTCCCAAGAGATAGTGTCTCCACATCTTTAACGCGAACACGATCGCTGCCAATTCTAAATCATGGGTAGGGTATCTTCTCTCGTGCGGTTTCAATTGCCGACTTGCGTAAGCTACAACCCTACCGCCTTGCATCAATACAGCTCCCAGTCCGGTACCACAGGCATCCGTGTATACCGTCATCTCTTCATCCCCCTTAGGAATGACTAACACCGGTGCGCTTGTCAACTTGTCCTTTAAACTTTTGAATGCATTCCTGCACCTTTCATCCCAGACAAAAGCTTGATTCTTCTTGGTCAACTGGGTCAATGGTGCTGCTATCTTGGAGAAACTTTGGATAAACTTACGATAATACCCCGCTAACCCCAAGAAACTTCTTACATCTGTTGCATTCTTGGGCGTAGGCCAATCCTGTACCGTAGCCACCTTCGCCGGGTCCACGGCAATCCCATTTTCGTATACAACATGGCCCAAGAACCTCACTTCCCTCTTCCAGAAGTGACACTTAGAAAACTTTGCTTTCAATTGGTGTTTTCTCAACACCTCCATCGCTACTCTTAAATGTTCCTTGTGTTCTTCCTCTGTCCTCGAATAGACCAAAATATCATCAACGAACACAAGGACAAACTTATTCAAATGATCTCTGAATACCCTATTCATAAGATCCACAAAATATGCTGGGGCATTGGTCAGCCCGAATGGCATGACCAACCACTCATAAAACCCAGACGGCGTCCGAAATGCCGTTTTAGCTATACTCTCAGCTTCCACTCTAAGCTGATGAAAACCTGTCGCGAGATCCAACTGAGAAAATACTCTCGCGCCACTCAACTGATCAAACAAATCATCTATCCGCGGTAGAGGATACTTGTTCTTCCTCGTCACTTTATTCAATTCGCGGTAGTCTACACACAAACGAAGGGAACCATCCGCCTTGGTAGCAAACACAACTGGTGCTCCCCATTCAGAAACACTCCTTCTGATAAATCCCTTCTTCAAAAGATCGCTGACTTGCACCTCGAGCTCTCGCTGCTCCCTTGGTGCCATACGACGAAGTGGCATCACTATAGGCCTGGCATCTTTTACCAAATCAATACGAAACTCAATCTCTCGGTGTGGTGGAAGTCCGGTCACTTCTTCGAAAACATCCGGATACTGGCCAACCACGGGCAAACCTGACAACTCACTATGCGGAATGTCGAGGGAGTTTAGAAAACTAGCCAATACCCCCTTACTGGGTAGACCACCAAACACTATCCTCCGCCCATCATCCGCTCTAGCTGTCACCAACAAGCCCTCACAGTCAACCACCACCCCGTATCTTTGGAGCCAATCTACTCCCAAAATAATGCCAAACCCAGTAAAGCCCAAAACAAAGCAATCACAAACAAACATGCATCCATGACTCGATAAGACCACATTGCGACAAATCATGCTAAGGCTAGTCGAACCGCCAATCGGGTTCGTCACTACTAAAGGTCTATCGACAATCTCGGGCTCCAATCCCAACCTATCTACCAGGTCACTAGATACGAAAGAACTGGAAGCTCCGGTATCAAACAAAACTCTAACAGGAACATCATAAACAGAAAGCATACCTTGAATGACGACATTCTTTCCCTTCTCCGCCGCAGTTGGGGCATTCGACGAAGAAGGAATAGCATTAAGAGCATATGCTTTCACCATTTGCTTTTCTTTAGGGGGTTGCGGACACTTGTCCTTGTGGTGTCCCATTTGGCCACAGTTGAAGCACTTCCTATCCGCTGGCTTGGCCCGACAATTACTAGCATAATGGCCCTTCTTACCACAGCTGGAGCACTCCACATCTTGCTTATTCTTTTTCTTCTGGCCGTCCTTAGCCTGATTCTGCTTTCTCTTATTCTGAGAACCACCTTTGCCTCCACCACTAGCTTGTGGCTTTGGCTCATCTGCGGATGCAACCTCAGTCTTCGACTTAGGGTAGAGACTTTCCGATCTTAATGCTTTCCCCACAATCGACTCAAACGTCTCATCGATGTGGTTAATAAGCCTTTCCCCTAAGTACTGATCTAACCCAGTTATGAATTTCTCATTCTTCTTCTCGGCAGTATCAATAAGAGATAACCCATACTTTGACAGAGTGTCGAATTCCGCAATATAATCAGAAACTGCCCTTCCATTCTGCTTGAGTTCCAAGAACCTCTTGAACAACACTGACTTCTGGGCCGCTGGAATGAACTTCTCACTAAAGCGAGCTTTAAACTGCTCCCAAGTAACCTGATCTTCGGGAGTAGCTGCCTTTATAGCATTCCACCAATTCATTGCCCGCCCTTGCAGCTGACGAGACGCTAGCTTTCTCTTCATCGCATCTTCGATACCCAAATCCTCGAAGATACGTTCGCAACTATCCAACCAATCCTGAACATCCGTGGCCGACTCCGTTCCGTGGAACGGCTTCCCACCAAGGCTAGTATAGTCTTTATTCAGCTTGGCGAAGTCGACCCTCGGCGCCTGCACTATTGGACCACCACCATTTCCGCCATTGGGAGCTGCCCTCTGAACATCCCTAAGCATCTCTCTCATGAGGTCTGTAAACATCGCCCTCATGTCAGCAGCATTCCCATTATTGGCTCCCCTACCGGCACCTCTAGCATCTCGGCTCATCGTCAATCTGAAAAAGGAAACGATTAACGATTCCATAGTGGTGCTAGTGCAGTACGACTTCATCCTTATACTACTAATAGTATATATATATATAGCTTTTAAAAACCAAAGTAATCACAAATACGCTCTCTCGTATACGTATCTTATCTCTCCCTGATAACTTCCCTAGGTTAACTACGCAACCTAGAGCTCTGATACCAAGTGTGACGGCCCGCCTCGCACCAGCCTGCATTTCCTCCAAAAGTGCGCTGTACACATGCCCGACTAGCACAAGACGATCGTCAGAAGAAAGGAAAGAAGAGAATGAACTAATCAAGAAACCTGTAGAATGTCTCACAGCGCATGGAATAAAATATAATAATAACATACTTGACACAAAACAGGTGAGACAGTGCATAAGCTGATAACTAGAATCAACATCAATCATCAAAGCAGCGGAAATCCAAATACAGCTTATTACAATTTTCCAAATTTACTGTCTCTAAACAAAAGAAAGCTGAAATAGAAGATACACCAACAATGCCCAAGCAGTGATCTTCAACAACACAGGGAGAATACTATATATATTACGTGGAAGCCTCCTGCTCGTCTCCGGATCATCTACCCGTGCATCACCAGCTAACCTGTCTCTAGTCTGCTCGTGTGAGCACCCAGAGTAATAAGAAGAGACATAAAACTCTGGGTCAGACATAAAGCCTGGTATGAGCGATAAGCATCTAAACAGAATAACAACAGGTATACTAAACCATACCTGAACCTGGACCTGCAACCAAAGAGTTAGTACCACATACCGTACAATACTCCAAGGTGCCATAATAAATGGTGTAAGAATACGGGGGTGGGGTGTGCATGTCAAAATGATAGCAACAAATCATCCATAGCAACCATCCTCACACCTCTCACTCAGTGCCTAAAGCGTACGACGTCTACCGCTTTGGAACACTAGACAAACTGAGGCAACAACGAATCCCGACTTGTAGAAACCCTGCTGTGACCAAGCCAAACACTTGGAGTCATGACCAAACATTTCAATGACCCACTTCATTGGTCATAGCCCTTGGTTCTACCAATGCCATAATGGCCCTGAATCCGCCTTCGTACCTCCTACCATAGTGGTCCAAAGCTATAGGTGTCGATAACTCCTTAGCACGCGTCCCGCAGCAAAGCCCAATCATGAAGTGAACTCGTTGATTCCCATCTGAATCTCAAGCTCTAACTTCTCATTTGGACTTCCTTTGCATCTCGGGTTTGGTCGAATTGGAGTGGGTCTTCAGAAAAGTTGTCGTACATTAACAGTCCTAGAATTCTGTTCGGTTCGGTAGTCATCACCATCATCGGTTCGGGTCGGTAGTCATCTTCTTCATCGGTTCGGGTCGGTAGTCATCTTCTTCATCGGTTCGGGTCGGTAGTCATCTTCTTCATCGGTTCGGGTCGGTAGTCCACTTCGGGTCAGTTGTCTCTGTTTGAGTTCGGTGGTTGCTCCCTTCTGAGTTCTCATGCCCGATCCTGTCCTTCTCCAATTGCCGATCCGCTCCGCCCCCTTAGCGTACTCCGATCCAATCCTCTCCAATCCGATCCACTCTCTAGTTTCGATCCGATCCGCTCCCTAGTTCCGATCCGATCCCCCCTTGTCCACTCCAACTCTAAGCAATGGCCTTCCTTCCTGCCAAACTTCTTCCAGTGGCAAGTCCTCATCCAGTTCGAATTCCCTTGGTCGGTTCCCTAGTCCGATCCGACCCCTTTTCTCCGATCCGAACCGGTTCGGAACCTGCACACTTCTGCAACTTTCCAGCGAGCTTTTTACGCCATTCGACGACGTTTTCGAGCAATTTAACTATTCTAATCAATCATGAAACATACCATAGAGTCATAGCAACATGTAATAGCAACCACAAACAGCAAACAACAATTTAAATGAATCAAAATGAATCAAAAGTAGCTAAAACCTCACATTGGCCTATAATCCCTCTTAATCATGTTTAAGCATATGATTAACAAAACACATCGAAATTAACCCAAATTTTTAACAGAGCCTTAAAACATTATTTTAGAATTTTAAGAATTTTTCCAGAATTTATTTACGTATAAATTCGCTAATCTTCACTAATTACCCCTTAATCACCGTAATTAGTGCAAAAACTATGCAAATCACTCACCTTGGCCACAAATGAAATTCTCAGAACTGAAACTCCTCTGATTTGGGGCGGATACTGATGTCTAACAGCGGCTCCAACCTTGCTTTGGTGCTTTTTCTCCTTAATTTGGTGTTGCTAAGCCTAATCTTCAATTAGAGAGTGATTTGGGGTGTCTTAGATGTAGGAAGCCATTACTAAGGTCTCAAGGAGGTTTGTGGCGGCTCAAAACTGAAATGAAAGTGATAACTTAACCCTAATCAGACCTCCTAAACCTCTAAACCCGAAATTCCCCTTGGGCCTAGCTGCTAATCACCCGGTTAAGCCCAATTAAGCTGTTTTTAACCATCTGAAACTTGTTTCAGCCATATCTCCCAAACGGTGAGTCCGTTTGGCTAATGCGACCACTCTACGGAAAGAGAAACCATCATCCGGAGCCAATGGAAGTGGTTTCAGGTCAAAATTCCTTTCCAGTCAAAAGTTATGGCCAAAACAGTGCCAACTAGGGGTAAAATGGTCATTTAAAAATCGGGAAAAATCATGAACATGGGAAATGACCCCAATAGTCGTCTCCCAAAGTTACATGACCATACGACTTCGTATGTGACAGAAATAAATATTCTACGATCCTATGATGCGTAGAATGCGGGTCGTTACACTTCCGTCTTAGGAAAGGCATGATCTGCTTAGAGAAAAAAAAGAGGGGCATGTTAATGCTTCGATTTCTTAAACAAGTTATTCAGTAAAAAGTTTAAAGTTTACTTGATTTAAGCCATCTTCTTGAACACCCAGCCTGTCTCTTTATATAGAACCAATCGGCCTTGGGATCCCCTATGTTGCTGTATCCGTCAGACAGAACCTTCCTATTTGCTACCGATTCGAAGAAAGAGAAATTTGGGGTTGCCGAGGAGCGATGCTTGAAAAGATAAAAGAATTTTAAATCTTTAAATGTGAGCTCGGTATGTAGGATTTCTGCGTATGCGATATATAGAGTGTATAGAGCCGCGTAGGCATTGGGATGAAGCTCCATCAGAGCAATACCCAATCTTTTTAAGGTCTCAATGGCGATTGGAGGAAACGGAGGAATAACTCCTACCCAGCACATGAGTCGCCTGACTGTCATATACCCCTCCGGAGCCAAATGAGGTCTATCTTCGCTGCTGGGTGTCCTCACATCATCCCAGGGGATCCCATGTCTCAAGCAAATTCTCTTAAGCTTTATGTCATCAAGTTTGGAAGCTAAAGAGTCTGTGAATTTCTCTATTTCTATTGCACCAGGAACTTCGTCGGGAGCTCGGTCGTCTACCTCTGACTCTTCATCAAGCGAGGTACTCTCAGACAGAGTAGATTCTGTTTCTGCCTCATATTCGGTCCAGAATCCGCACCCTCTGGATTAGTTGGAAGAACCTCGAGATTGAGATGCTCATACACCTCGGGATCCGTCCCTGTGTCAGATCTTGAAGGGGAACGATTATCCGACATTACTGTTTAGGCAAGTAAACATGAGAAATAAGATTATAATTACCCGTCCCCCCTATGTGTGTGAGTGCAAGTGTGTGCCTGTGCATGTCTTAAAGAAAAAGCATAAAGGTTATCAAGATCATCAAGATATTAGTCGTCATATGCAGTTAAATTATGTTGTCATCCAGTCCAGAAAGTTCGTCAGGAAGGCTCTAACCTAACTGTCCATTGGTATGATAGAGTTAAGTTGCACTGCTTATTTTACAAGTTCATTGGATCGTTCATTATGTGGCTCGTGATAATCCTTCGGATCGTGGGTAAGGGTTCGGATCGCGCTACATGGTCAGCTTGTGACGAAGGATTCAGTTCGTGGAAACGTACTAGTTCAAGGAAGGGCCACGGATCGCGCAACGCATCAATTCATATCTGAACGGATCGTGATAACCTCCTGGCGATCCATGACTCGCAACCCTCGCCACGATCCGCTACCTTGCTCTTCCCCCGATCCCACCACTTCCACCACGAACCGCTCCCTTGCCTCAAACACGACCCGATCCGATGCAAGACTTCACACCATAGCTTCCCCCTGATTTTTACATCACCACAATCCGACGTCTCGCCCTCCTTCTTCATCTTCTCCCTCTTCCTTCCGTTCCCACGAGTCGAACCGACATGCTCTCTTCTTCCTTTTCGTTCATCCTCCTCCTCTCTCTCGAGTGACCGAGACCCATCAGCCATGGTTCCGTGCCAGCCCCCAAAACCTCAAAAAACTACAAAATTTCGCCGTACTTATAATAGACGAGGGTGGAAATAACATGGAAGCATTTTCGTGCGTAATTACCTTTCTAAAATTAGAAAATAAGTGGATTTCCCAAAGATTTGAAGAATTAGGGCTTTTCTTTTGGAGAACCTGGCGGTGCGATACGGAAAGAAGAAGAAGGGGTTAAAGTGAAGAGGTTCGGGCTTATATAGAGGAAATCGCGACCGTTAGTCTTCTACTTTTTGTTTTATTCGCTCCTAACAGGCCGCGGGATGAAGCCCATCACGACCCGCGACGAGGCCCACCAAGTCACCAGATCACGATCCGTGGTCACGGATCGCGAAATGAGGATGTGACCTGGACCATTGTTTAAAAAAAAAGGAGAAGGAAAATTTCAGAAGTTTACCTGGTAAACTCGACGATGAAGTCTCCAAAAAATTCCAGAAAAGAATTGTTCAACGAACGAGAAATGATCGAAGACTATACTAGTATTTATACTTGTCAAAAGATGCGACTTTTCCGAAGTAGCAAGACTTTTCAGACAGGCACGACCATTAAATGGCATCACTTCGCGAAAAGATACCTCTACGACTTCGAAGCATGTTCCATCAATGAAACATACTTCGAGGGGGCAAAATGTTGGCTAGCTTTTTGACCAAGCCACCAAGGTTTACACACAAGAAGAGAGTACGAAGCTTTGTTCCTCTAGTTCATGGAAGGCCAGATCGCACCAGCGGATCGCACACGCGGATCGCACCCCTCGGATCGCCAGCACAGAACGCGACCCGATACGCCCATGGGAGCATGACCCGATCCGCACCTATGCCACCACCTCACTCCGATCCGATCCCCTGCTATGTGACGAAGCTCCTGACTTGTTCAACCACGAACTGGTCTTCAGCGATCCGAAATACATGGATCCAACGACACGTGTCCACAACTGTCACATTGACCAATTCTTCCTCATTGCTCGATCCGATCCGATATTCTCGGGATTTGCGCCACGTGTGACCGCGAACCGCCTGACAGAATCAGCTATAAATAGCCCAGAGACAGGCATTTTTCAGGATCCTTTGGCAGTATTGAGCACTGATTCCACCATTACTATCATACCACTATTTCTTATCAGTTTTACTTCGAGATAACTGAGAGAAATCATAATTGTAAGAGTGAGTTTGAGAGAAATCATTGATTGTACTAGTATTCAAAGTATAATCGATAACATATAAAGTGGACGTAGGCTCGTTAACGCTGAACCACTATAAATTCTGTGTGTTTTCTTCTTTTTCTTCATTCTTCAGTTATAATTCTCTACGAATCAGAACAATTTGGGTGTTAGGTCCAAATTTTGATCTAACACATGACAAATAAAATAATGTTTTATTTATAAATGTTTTATTTCTAACATGAATGTTCTTTCTAACATAAATGTTCTTCCTAACGTAAATGTTCTTTCTAATTCTAACATAAATGACGTTCTTGAATTCTAACGTAAATGACGTTCTTGAATTCTAACATAAATAACAACTTTTAATTAACATGAATGACAACATTTTATAATAACATTCATGTTTGCTTTAATTTCTAACATGAATGACTACCTTTATTCTATTTCAACATTTCCTTGAATTTTAACATAAATGACGTTCTTGAATTCTAACATAAATGACAACTTTTAATTAACATAAATGACAACATTTTATAATAACACTTAAACTACTTCGCTTCATATGCAAAAAGTGTGACCTTAACCATATATTTTATTTCATATGCCATATATGACATTACAAATATATGTTATTTCACATGCAGTATATGACATTAAACTATAATTTTATTTCATATGCAACACAATGCAACTCTTTTATTTCGCATGCAATGTTATGCAACATTAAAACTATAATATATTTATTACACTGTTTCAACTACACACTAAAATACTGTTATGTCCATATCTTAATTACAATGCTAAAATATGTTATGTCCATAATTTCTAATTACAACACTAAAAATTTCATTTGTCCATAACCTTAACTACAACGCTTAAAATATGTTGTATACATTTTCTAACTATGACGCTAAAAATATCGTTATGTTCATTTTCTAACTATAGCGCTAAAAATACCGTTATGTTCATTTCTAACTATAATGCCAAAAATGTCGTTATGTTCTCATTTCAACTTAGATACTAAAAACATGTTTATCATCACGTCTTTTCATAAGCATTAAAATTATGCCTATTTACATATTCATATAAACATTAATAATATGTTCATTTTTCTCTGTTTCATCTTGACAAAAAAAATACATTTATTTTTGTCACTTCATTTTGTCAACAAAAATATGTTCAAAATCACATCTCTGTATCTTAAACAATATTAGAAATCTAATCTTTATAAACCAAATAAAATCTCATCTTTATTTCATAAAGGAAATAAAAATCCGATCTTTTAAGTTAATAAACGAAGATAAAAATCAAATCTTTAATTCATAAATAAAAAATAAAAATCAACTTTTCACTTCATGAATAAAAATCAAATCTTGTCTCGTCCCATTCAGTATTTCTTGATCTATACAAAGGTGGCTAAATTAAACCACATAAATCCAACCATCGCATATAATCCATGACATCACAATTCGTAAAAACAATCAACAAACAAGAACCATACATCTCAAATCTATCATGATTAAAAATAATGAATTCTAAACGACTCATAAATAATTTAATATTTAATTAAATTTCAGATCAGAAAATCTCACCTTGATCGGTTTCAGAAATCGTTTGAATAACGATTGTTTTTGGAAAAATTAAACAAAAGTTTAATTTTATCAAAAATTCCAGCAGCTCCAAAAAGCTTTCAAATCTTTTTCAGTATCGTCACCACGATTCCAGCGCACCTGAGTTTGCTCAATTCTGAGCTCGTATGTCAAAGTTATGGTCAAAACAAGCTTTTAAACACTAATCGGTTATTAGTGGGGTAATTAATTAAATTAATTAACTTCTTAATCACCTTCCTCTCCACTAATTACTCTTCCCACCATGGCTGTGAGAAAGACCAGCAAACGCAGCAGGCTTATGGCCCCAATCCGGCTCCAACACCCCACAAACTCCAATCATACCCGTATGGATTTAAAGCTCTTTGAAATCCCTTGAATTTTTGTTTTGATTTCATTAATTAGTTAGGCTTGGATATATAGAAAAAGAAGGAGGAATGAGAGAGCATTTCAGCCATTCGTTATGAGGGTGGTGGCTAGTTTTGGGTAGTGAAGGATTAGGTTTAGAGATTAGTGCCTATATTTATATTATTTAATTAGTTAATTAGCCCATTAAGGTCCGATTTGGCCCGAACTCAGAATTAGGCATGCTTACTGTCTATCTTAATGTTTTGACATCTTCTGAACGCAATGGCGCTAGTGTCAAGGCCCAATTTCGAAGTCTACAGTAGGTTTACTTTATTTTTAATATAAATCACTTAATTTTTAATTCAACCGAACATGAAAATTCACCGGGGTCACAAGTTAACTTCAAAAATTTCTGAAAAATATATTTGGCTATGTTTAGATGCTGCGGACCTAGGAAAATTAATTTCGTTCAATTCTGAGCCCGTATGAATTTTAAATGAATTTTTAAAGTTAAAAATTGTCCGTTTACACTGAAAAATCAATTATAATTATATATTAATTTTAAAAATTACCGAAAAATTACTTTTAGCTTTGTTTTGAAGGTACAAACCCAACAAAATTAATTTTGTTCAATTTGGAGACCGTTTGCAAAATTTCAATTTTCAAGGCGTATATATTCAATATTAAAGATAAATTTTTATACCAATAATTTCCGAAACTCGAAATATATAAGTGTTTACTGTTTTTCAATGTAGAAACATCATTCTGAACTCAATGGAGGTGGTTGTGAGTCCAAATTCCTTCGTATGTGAAAAGTAGCCTTTTGGGCCATATATATTATATCTAATTCTACAACGACCTTTCTAAATTTTAATTTTAACATAACTTACAACTTATAAACTGAAATCTAAATTTCTTAAATTCATTATAAAGATATAATCAATACAGTTCTAGCGTTTCATGTTTCGTCCAATTTTGACTTATAATGAATTTTATATATTTTCCAAAGTTGGAAATCGAAATATGAAATTACCGCGCCATTTCAGGCTCGGAATAGAATTAATATAAATTTTAAGTTTTACTTCAAATAAAATAAAATTTTGATCGTTATTGTTTAAAATAAATTATTTCAAATAGTCAAAACTCACTAAAATTACTTAAAATAAAATTTTAAATTTACCCCAAAATTCTGGGTTGTTACAGTCTCCCCCACTTAAAATCTTTTCGTCCTCGAAAAGGAACGAAGCTAAAATTTGTTTACTTAACTAACTAAATTTTATTTTTTTATTGGTTCTAATTATTTTATTAGTTGGACCAATAATAACACAACCATCAATCAATTAGTTGATTAGCTTTTCAAATATATATATATTTTATATATTCAAAAATCATATTTTCTACAATCGGATTATATATATAATAAAAATACGCTAATTATAAATTTTTCACTCTGAACTCATTCTAGGGTATTACTAACCCCATCTCTAATGAGTTTTCTTATTCTAGGATACTGTTGATCCTATCTCTAATGAGTATTCTTATTGGATATTACTAATCCAATCTCTGATGAGTCTATTGTTCAGTTCTAATGAGTTGTACCCCAAAGATTTGAGCTAACCAGAGCTCTGATACCTACTGTAACGACCTCGGTTTCGCCCGACCCGATCGATTGCTAGATCGACCAAGACCATGCAAAACCCGAGTATGTTAACTTTGGGAATACAACAACATCAAAACAATAACAACAGACTTTTATTACATTATAGTAATGTTACTTCAGAGTACAGAATATCAGAGTACATCGATTAAAATTACAGCAGAAGATAAATTACAATATTATAATACATTGCAGCGGAAATAATAAAATAGATACAGCGGAAGACAACTATGCTCTGGACACAGCTTTAAGCTTCAATCCAGAATCCTTCTCGAGATAAGGACCTATAGACAAACTACTCGACTGCCCGTGTGGAAAGAGGGCACCCGAGTTTGTAAAAGGTGGAAACAAACAATGGGTCAGTCATGTGACTGGTGTGAGAATTCTTAACTAATTTCACTAATAACAATAAGACAAATCCAAGGACCACGCCGCCAACGCCGAACGGGTTTACTCCAATGGATTGTCGTGCATAAATTAAAGTAAATCGTTAAACAACGCAATGCTTTTTGGAAAAATGAAACCATCATAAGACTCAAGTCCCATCACACAATGCAACGCAAACCGGAGGATAGAGTTTTACCTTATAATGGTCAAAAATGCTTGATACGTTAAAAACGAATTTGATATTATTATTAGTGTATATATGTTTCAAAAAAAACATTTCAAAGTAAATGTATCAATCCTAGGAAGCATAGCTACCATATACTATGCCTCCATACTAGTAATACAATCAAAACCGCATGAGGTCGTATTGGAAATTGGGTTTCCATCATGAGTCAAGGCTAGTGAGGAGCTCCTAACCGATTCGAGACACTCTAGCTAATGTCTCAGGATTCCCCACAGAGAACCCTTAGATCCTGCAGGGGCGGTCCACACTTGCGGTTTGTGGATTGGCAATTCCTGAACACACGTTTCCTGGTCCTATAGGACCTATCATCCGAGGCGCCTCATTCGATCATCCACATAAGTAAAATGTCGGGCCGTGTTAAAACCTAAACACCACTTCTAGCTAGAAAGAAACGTGCTGCTCTCCCTGCGTTCCCTTCTCCCATTTTAGACTCCGCCAGTGTGTGAGGCTTGCGAAGTCATGCTATACACAAAGCTATGCCTAAACAGGCTTTGCTTTGATCATCCCACAAGGCCTGCTTTTCAACAAAGCCTTGATCATATGCATCTTAGCATGACACGTCGTCAATCCATACCATACCATTGATTTCTACCAATATATAACCTCTAAGCTCGTACGTCTCAGAGAAAGGTGTAAAACACCAAACGGATATATGTTTAGCAGAGATCAACGAATACAGTATAAAGGAATACAATGTCAGACATACAATCCATTTATAAGCTTATGCTCTGGGTCTGAGCGAAAGCCAAATCCGTACAAATCAACACTACGTCTAGACAATTTCCACTTCAACCCCTTCCTGGGAGCAAGTCAGTCCAGGGTCCCAGTAGTCGTCGCCCATCCGATGTGAAGATCATCGATCTTCAACACCGTCTCCCATATCTTCCATTTAAACGTCGTATGATTATTCGAAATGAGTATAACTCGGTCTTTTCAAATAATCCTCGCATAATTATCATTTTAAAGCATTTCATAACATTATTATTTATCACTATTTTTATCTTGATAAAAATAGTTCATTTTCATTCCACTATATTTTTCTAGCAACAAATATTCCTATTTGTGTATGTAATATCAAGGTATAACATGACACACAATAATGTTTAGTTTATTATAATTCACATACACAACAATGTACATTTTTCTTCCATCTTTCAAATTACACAAAATGTATATTTTGTTTCTTATTCTTTTTAATGAAGATCCATTCATTAAAATGTACATTTCTAATCCTTATTCCTTCTAATAAAAAAAACCTATTCCTAAAAATGTACCTTTACTTTTATTAAATTATATGAAAAATGTAACTTTTACCTTTAATCTTAATTACATGAAAATATAACTCTTATTTTAAACCTTAATTACATGAAAATGAAATTCTTCCTTTAAGTATAAAATGTACTTTCCTTTCTTTAAATTTAAATTACATTAAAAATGTAATTTTCCTCCTTTATCATAATTTACATGATAAATGTAAATTTTTCACCTTTAATCTAATTCACATGGAAATTGTCTTAATTACATAAAAATGTAATTTTTATGTTCTCTAACTTAATTACATAAAAATGTAAAACTTTTCTAATTTTTATTTACATTAAGAAAAATGTAACTTTCCTCTTTCCTTTATTATCTTATGTCAAAAATGTGGTGTTTGATGCAAACATATTTTTATTTCAAAAATATGATCATTTTTCTAGTTTCATGACTTGCATTAAAATTGTTCTCTTTTCTTCCAATGCATTATTTCTATTTTAAATTGAAATCTTTTACTTCAACCCTTGATTTCATTAAAAATGCAAATTTCCGTTTCATTCTTTATTTACATAGGAAAATGTAAATTCCTATGAAATCTTTATTTTATAAATGAACTTCATATTAAATTGTTTCTCATCCATTTATGTTTTAAAATGGGCCAGACCCCTCACATTAGGCCTATAACTTGTGGATGCTGGATATGCCGGTTGGTTCCGGGCAGACTTATTCCACTTGTTGGGCTTAACCTCGTCTCTTAGCCCAATTCGTATTTGTGCACTTGGACCTCTCACATTAGGCCCAACATTTGTGGCTGCTGGATATGCCGGTTGGTTCCGGGCAGACTTCCACCACAAATGTGACCTAACCTCGTGTCCAAGAACAATTATAATTTATAATTGTAATTATTTCACTGTAAACATTCATTATTTTAAACTATTATTTATTTAAAATATTTTTTTATTCTAAAATATTCTTTTTCTAAAATATTTCTTTTCTAGATAACATTTTATAACAAAAAGTCATTTTTAATTGTATGACATAATTCCAATTTAAATGACATTTTTAATTGCATGGCATAATTCCAACTTAAATGAAATTTATACTAAATGACAATTTTATATTAATATGACATATTTAATAAATGACCATTCTATGTTAACAGGACATATTTAATAAATGACCATTCTATATTAATATGACACATTTATTTTCTAATATAAACGGCACATTTATTCCCTACTATAAATGACACATTTAATTCCTAATATAAATGATTCTACAAATGATATTTTTTCCTAATATATCATGCTTCTAAAAAAATGATGTTTATAATAAAAATGACAATTCCATACTAACTTAATAATTTATCACTAAAAATGTTAATTTTACATGAACATGACAACCTAATGATAATTTTATTTGTTAACAAATCATATTTAACAAGTAACATAAACATGCTATTTAATATGACTACAAATTATATTTACATGACAAATAAAAAAATGTTTTATTTATAAATGTTTTATTTCTAACATGAATGTTCTTTCTAACATAAATGTTCTTCCTAACGTAAATGTTCTTTCTAATTCTAACATAAATGACGTTCTTGAATTCTAACGTAAATGACGTTCTTGAATTCTAACATAAATAACAATTTTTAATTAACATAAATGACAACATTTTACAATAACATTTATGTTTGATTTAATTTCTAACATGAATGACTACCTTTATTCTATTTCAACATTTCCTTGAATTTTAACATAAATGGCATTCTTGAATTCTAACATAAATGACAACTTTTAATTAACATAAATGACAAAATTATATAATAACATTTAAACTACTTCGCTTCATATGCAAAAAGTATGACCTTAACCATATATTGTATTTCATATGTCATATATGACATTACAAATATATGTTATTTCATATGCAGTATATGACATTAAACTATAATTTTATTTCATATGCAACTCAATGTAACTCTTTTATTTCACATGCAATGTTATGCAACATTAAAACTATAATATGTTTATTCCACTGTTTCAACTACACACTAAAATACTGTTATGCCCATATCTTAATTACAATGCTAAAATATGTTATGTCCATAATTTCTAATCACAACACTAAAAATTTCATTTATTCATAACCTTAACTACAACGCTAAAAATATGTTGTATACATTTTTTAGCTATGACGCTGAAAATATTGTTATGTTCATTTTCTAACTATAGCGCTAAAAATACCGTTATGTTCCTTTCTAACTATAATGCCAAAAATGTCGTTATGTTCTCATTTCAACTTAGATACTAAAAACATGTTTATCATCACGTCTTTTCATAAGCATTAAAATTATGCCTATTTACATATTCATATAAACATTAATAATATGTTCATTTTTCTCCGTTTCATCTTGACAACAAAAATACATTTATTTTTGTCGCTTCATTTTGTCAACAAAAATATGTTCAAAATCACATCTCTGTATCTTAAACAATATTAAAAATCTAATCTTTATAAACCAAATAAAATCTCATCTTTATTTCATAAAGGAAATAAAAATCCAATCTTTTAAGTTACTAAACGAAGATAAAAATCAAATCTTTAACTCATAAATAAAAAATAAAAATCAACTTTTCACTTCATGAATAAAAATCAAATCTTGTCTCGTCCCATTCAGTATTTCCTGATCTATACAAAGGCGGCTAAATTAAACCACATGAATCCAACCATCGCATATAATCCTTGACATCACAATTCGTAAAAACAATCAACAAACAAGAACCATACATCTCAGATCTATCATGATTACAGATAATGAATTCCAAACGACTCACAAATAATTTAATATTTAATTAAATTTCAGATCAGAAAATCTAACCTTTTTCCGTTTCAAAAATCGTTTGAATAACGATTTTTTTTGGAAAAATTAAACAAAAGTTTAATTTTATCAAAAATTCCAGCAGCTCCAAAAAGATTTCAAATCTTTTTCCTAGCGTAGTACTCGTCACCACGATTCCAGCGTACCTGAGTTTGCTCAATTTTGAGCTTGTATGTCAAAGTTATGGTCAAAACAAGCTTTTAAACACTAATCGGTTATTAGTAGGGTAATTAATTAAATTAATTAACTTCTTAATCACCTTCCTCTCCACTAATTACTCTTCCCCCCATGGCTGTGAAAAAGACCAGCAAAGGCCGCAGGCTTATGGCCCCAATCCGGCTCCAACACACCACAAACTCCAATCATACCCGTATGGATTTAAAGCTCGTTGAAATCTCTTGAATTTCTGTTTTGATTTCATTAATTAATTTGGCTTGGATTTAGAGAAAAAGAAGGAGGAATGAGAGAGCATTTCAGTCATTGGTTATTTGGGTGGCGGCTGGTTTTGGGTAGTGAAAGATTAGGTTTAGAGATTAGTGCCTAATTTTATATTATTTAATTAGTTAATTAGCCCATTAAGGTCCGATTTGGCCCGAACTCTGAATTAGGCATGCTTACTGTCTATCTTAATCTTTTGACATCTTCTGAACGCAGTGGCGCTAGTGGCTAGGCCCAATTTCGAAGTCTACAGCAAGTTTACTTTATTTTTAATATAAATCACTTAATTTTTAATTCAATCGTACATGAAAATTTACCGGGGTCACATATTAACTTCAAAAATTCCGAAAAAATATATTTTGCTATGTTTTGACGCTGCGGACCTAAGGAAATTAATTTCGTTCAATTCTGAGCTCGTATGAATTTTTAATGAATTTTTAAAGTAAAAAATTATCCGTTTACACTGAAAAATCAATTATAATTATATATTAATTCTAAAGTTTACCGAAAAATCATTTTTAGCGTTGTTTTGACGATACGAACCCAACAAAATTGATTTTGTTCAATTTGGAGACCGTTTGCAAAATTTCAATTTTCAAGGCGTATATATTTAATATTAAAGATAAATTTTTATACCAATAATTTCCGAAACTCGAAGTATATAAGTGTTTACTATTTTTCAATGTAGAAACATCATTCTGAACTCAATAGAGGTGGTTGTGAGTCCAAATTCCTTCGTATGTGAAAAGTAGCCTTTTGGGCCATATATATTATATATAAATTCTACAGCGACCTTTCTAAAGTTTAATTTTAACATAACTTACAACTTATAAACTGAAATCTAAATTTCATAAATTCATTATAAAGATATCATCAATACAGTTCTAGCGTTTCATGTTTCGTCTAATTTTGACTTATAATGAATTTTATATTTTTTCCAAAGTTGGAAATCGAAATATGAAATTACCACACCATTTCAGGCTCGGAATAGAATTAATATAAATTTTAAGTTTTACTTCAAATAAAATAAATTTTTAATCGTTATTATTTAAAATAAATTATTTCAAATAGCCAAAACTCACTAAAATTACTTAAAATAAAATTTTAAATTTACCCCAAAATTCCGGGTTGTTACAGTGTACTTCTCTCAGCACACGTTTGACGTCATCATGCGCTATACACCGGATTAGGGGTATTGAAAATCATTATCTATAAGGAACTTCACCCTGCATAATATATTTCGAAGCTTTGCAAATGACGGCGCGCCTTTCACTCTTTTTGTTCGGGAGCGTTCCATTTTGCACGAAGTTCTTTATCAAAGCCATCCATGATTATCTCTCTGGCTCGGTCTCCAACACAGGATCAACTTCCATCTGATCGATGCCCATAGTTTCTAGTATCTCAATTTCGACCATTTCCGTCTCCTCTAGACTATTGGAGCTCGCTAATTTGGCCAACTTATATGCCTTCTGACTTTATAATCATGGAATGTAGGACATGTTGTAGTGTTCTAGTCTGTCCAATAACTCCTTTACCATTTCGAGGTAAGCAGCAAGCCATGGTCCCTTTGTTTGAAATTCCTTTTGAACTTGACAGACAACAACTTGAGAGTCACGGAAGATATTTAGCGTTGCTACTCCCAACTCCTTGGCGAGCTTCAACCCAGCAATCAAGGCCTCGTATTTGGAAACGTTGTTAGTAGCGGAAAACTCGAATCGTAGAGCATAATAAATTGACTGTCCTTCAGGAGTTACCAGTATCACTCCGATGCCGGACCGTCGATCATTCCAAGCTCCGTCTGTGTACAACTTCCATGTACTAAATTCCAGCTTCTGTTCTGAGGGGCTAGCTTCTTTATCTAACACATCCTCTTCGGGGATTGTGAACTCGAAAATGAAGTCGGCTAGTTCTTCCCCCATATGGACTTTCTGGGGAGGAAATTGAGGTCAAACTAACCCAGGTCGAATTCAATTTGAGCCGACTTCGCAATGCTTCAGGTCGTTGCAGGACCGGTCGAAGCGATTGATCAGTGTATATAATAATCAGGTGAGCTTGGAAATAGCGGTGAAGCTTCTTAGAGGAAATCAACAATCTGTAAGCAAGCTTTCCTATCTTTGGGTAATTGTCTTATGCTGCCGCCAATTTCTTGCTCACATAATACATCAATCTATGAAATTTATCCTCCTCGCGTACAAATACTGAGCTGACAGCGTGTGATGATACAGCTAAGTAAGCAAATAAATCTTCATGATCCACCAACTTAGAGAATATTGGGGGCATCTCTAAAAGGTTGAGTAGGTTCTGGAAGGCTTTAAAGAAATCTAGGGTCCATGCGAAATTGCATTTTCCTCATTTTATTAAATTGAAGAAAGGTAAGCACTTGTCGGTGGCTTTGGAGATAAACCTGCTCAACGCTGCAACCTTCCCTGCTAGGCTTTGTACAATCCTGATCTTTCGTGGCTTTCTAATATTCCTGATTGCTGCAATCTGATCGGGATTGATTTCGATTCCACACGAGATGACGATAAAACTAAGGAATTTTCTTGATGCCTCCCCGAATGAGCATTTTAAAGGATTAAGCTTCATTCTGTAGCATCTAAGGATATCAAACATTTCCGCCAAGTCCGTTGTGTGATCGGATGACCGCTTAGACTATATGAGCATGTCGTTCGCATAAACCTCCATGGACTTCCCAATTTGATTGTAGAACATATGATTCACTAAACGCTGGTATATTGCTCTGGCATTCTTCAGCCCAAAAGGCATCACCACACAGTAGTACAATCCGAGATCAGTGACAAAACTGGTATGCACTTGATCTGGCACGTGCATAGTAATCCGGATGTAATCTTTGTATGCAACCATGAAAGAGAGGAGTTCATGCCCCGCCGTTGAGTCCGCCAGCTGATTGATTCTCAACAGCAGGAAGCTTTCCTTTGGGCAGGCTTTGTTCAAGTCCAAAAATCAATTCATTTGTGCCACTTACCATTAGCCTTCTTTATAAGTGCGATGTTCGGTATCCTGTCGGGATATGTAGAATTTATGTTGAATCCATTATCTCTTAGCTTCTCTACTTTTTCTTTCAAGGCGGCTGACCTCTCTAGGCCCATCATATGCCTTTTTTGCTTTACAAGAGGATGCTTCGGGTTTATGCTTAGCGAATGATTCATGATTGACGACAAAATTCCACACATATCTACCTGAGTCTAGGCAAATACATCTTGATTTTCTCACAGGAAGTCAGTCAACTCCCTCGTCTGGAGGGGATCCAAGCGATATTCGATCTTCAAGACCTTTGTCATCGTTACTGATCAGAATATCAATAGTTGCTTCATTATGTGTTTCCCTTCTACTTTCTAAATCCTCATCCTCTTTGGGATCTATGTTTTCAGGTAGATCGTCGGGCGACTCCTTCGACAATATCTTCTTTATTAGCTATGTTGAACCCTCCTTCGCAGGAGGGGAGGTTGTAACAACCCGAATTCCGACGGACCGATTTTTTCTCAAAAACCCAATCCATGAAACCCAAGTTGGTTCGCTCTGGTATCCTATATAAAAGACAGAGATATGAAACATGTCAGAGTTCGGAAAATATCTCACAGTGGAAGGAATAAAATATAATGTAACTAAAACATAGCTTTACCTTAATAACAATAATGCTAAAACAGTATCCAAAGCTATACAGTCTCTGTCATGAACCTAAACTGCGAATGTTATGAGGAGGGGGGAGGGTCAGAACACAAGTTCTGGTGAATGGACTTAAATTACACTTCTGGATAATCCTACATATACCGTTCAATCACATTTCTTATTTATTAGGTTATCTGTGTTATTAGTGCTCAAGGCTTACACACACACGTCGCACCCATCTACTCCCTAGTAGATTAACCTAATATAATGTATATGTAGCTACCCCCAAACTGAGGTACACCCCATGGTACCCCACTCGCATGGTCTCCTCCATAACACCACAATTATGTGCACGGTCCCGCATCCTATGCCATAGTAACGTACATATCTCTTTACATATATAACAACGCTACATCCGCATAGAACCACTTTCGCTGTACTACGTAAGCGTACCGATTGCTATCCTCAAACTTTTTCATCGAGTTAGATTCCTTTATCGATTAATGCCCCAAAGTCTAAAATACACCACCCAGAGCAGACATGCATGTATCTAGACTTTCCCACGTACGTATAGTCAAACGTATTCGATGACTAACCCGCACACCTATCGTGTACGTGCCCGAGTTCCATGCCAATGCTACACAAGAAACACAGAACTCGGTAGGGAGCTTTCCTCAAATCTGTGCAAGCCCTCCTTTAAGAGCCTCTCATACAAATATCCCTAGGGTCTGTTTTCTATGGTAGCTATGGCCCTACCTCAGCCCCTCCCTCAACTAGTAAAGACTACAAGAGCTAAGCGACAAGCCCTTAAGCAAACAATCTAAACATCCATGTGGCATCTCCCCTCAACCACCGTCCCAAGATAGTGAATTGTTAATGGTATCTTGGGTCTAGCTCTAGTCTTTCCGCATCCTACTGGCTGTGGTGACAGGCACTCGACGACCTACTATCCTTATTGGTCCTGACCCTCCGCCTCAGTTGAGGCAGCTGCCGAATCACCTTTTCCGTCACCGCGAACATCATTTTGACTGCCAAGTTATTCTTGTAGTCAAGGACCACCCACCTAGTAGTTACGCGCAAACCCAACCTCTACGGGCACAACGTTAAACATCTACCACCACACAGAGGACTACTAGGAGAACCTTTAATGTCTCAAGATGCCGCGTGCTTCTCCTACCAGTCCGTTGGAGCCGCCAGAATAATTAGATGAAGGTGCGCTCCCCTCGTGCATTATGACACTATGATGATCTACCTCATTGGGTTATTCATCCTATAACTTATGGACTGCTCCAAGTACCTCAGTTTGATATGTCATTAGACCCTACGTATAATAATTAATTACGCGCTTGCGCCACCTCTTCAGTCTTCTCATTTAACTTGGTTATTCTCATCCACAATGACTTCCTTTTCAAGTTTACCATGTTACCCTTGCTTATTAATTCCATTTATAACTTAACCCATTTAAGTCTATTAATAAGCCTACAACATGTTATTCTCATAATCTATTCATTATTTCATTTTATGGTTACAATAACATGTTCTACTTAATTTATAATTAAGTACATCTTAATTCACATATACATTGGTAAGAGAATAATTTCCTAAGTATCGACCCCGAAGACCGAAATCAACATCAGATTGACACTCAGAGAATTACTCAACTCAACCAATCTCTTGTTATGTCATTCATATAACTTATGTTATCTTCATTTGTAGATTTATTCTTGCCTTTACAAATGACTTAATTAACAATTAAGTACATCTAACCTTATTACATAAGTTATTTCATTTTCCCTTATCTTTCCTTATAACTTATCTTATTCCATAAGTTATAATTCCCACTTGTCCCCAGGACAAGCCTACCTATTATCTTTATATTCAAGTTCATTCATAATAGGTTATTACCATCATTCCCCACATTAATTAAGATTAACTTGACATTTTCCATTTCTTTAGCAAATTTACTTGACCCCTGCTCAATTCAATTGGTTCGTAACACCACTACAGACTTAACTAGGTTAAGTATTCCAATTTAACAAATTATCCATGCTACCCATGTTACCCACTTAACCCCTTTTATTATATCCATGTCAACCTTACGTGTGTCGTCTTGGTTAAGTGTTCATTATTATGTATTATGTCTGTAAACGCTCAAAACCTCTCATAGTAGATTGTCGTTTGCAGTTGCTGGATATGACGGGCGGTTCCGGGCAGACTTCTACCGCATCCGAATCTAAGCTCTTGTATTGACACCATTACGGGTCCAATTTCCACTTAAGACCTCTCACATTAGATTTCCGTTTGCGGTTGCTGGATATGCCGGGCAGTTCCGAGCAGACTTCTACCGCAAACAAAATCTAACCTTGTGTCTTGGGCGTTCATTATCTTTTTCTTAATTCGTGCCCAATTTCAAATCTTGTATTATAATATATTCCTATTACCTATAATTCTAATTCAAATTTTGTGCTTACAATTCTAATCCAAGTTATGCCTATATTTCCATGTATATAAGTTATACCAAATTATGCCCAAACCAACTTCATAATTATCATCAATCTTAAGCCAATTACTTTTATTTACATATTTCCCAAACATTTCCAATTG
This sequence comes from Allium sativum, assembly GCA_030737875.1. Lineage (NCBI taxonomy): Eukaryota > Viridiplantae > Streptophyta > Magnoliopsida > Asparagales > Amaryllidaceae > Allium > Allium sativum. The sequence continues at coordinate 277,661,304 of CM060918.1, forward strand.
CTTATATTTATTGCAATTATGCCCCAAATTCTAATCATTAATTTTTTCCCAAATTACAGTCTTTTATTCTTAATTAAGCATATTCCTATATTCCCTTTTTCAATTTCATACCCAAAATATTCCAATTATCTCAATTTCATTTGTGCGCATATTTTGGCGAGATTGACCTAGGCTCGAAGGTGGGCTAGTCTTAAAATAAAAAGGGAAATAGAGGGAGAAGAACAGAATGGACATAAAATTAAGACTGAAATTAAAGCATGTTATCAAATTAATCTTTACATAAATGGGGAACATCGAACGATACATATACTATTATTCAAAATTATAATTTAAACCCACTCACCTTAATTTTCTTTCCCAATTCTGAATTTAGAACCTCACTTGTAGCGTAAATCTAGGCATTGTTGTTGTAGATCCGATCTTTGCACAATCCTACTTTGATTTGTTGATCTTTGATTTCGCCTAATTTTTACTTTTAGAATAGGTTTTGGAGGAGAAGAGAAAAGAATTGCTTGAGGAAGAAAAGAGCAGAGTTTTGACGTATGTTCTGAAATTATGAGAGTGGAAGAAAACCTAGCCATCTATTTATAGGTGGGTTAGAAGAACTGGGCCCTTAGGATTAAATAAAAACTCATCTAAACCGTCCACAACACCCTAGAAAAGAACATTCCAGAACCCGGCTAACACAGCCAGGGTGCATTGCACGAATAGACCATGCGCAAGGGCATATGTTGTTATTATTTTTTTTTCTTTTTTTGATTTGAAATTTTATTCATTGCACATAAATAAAATTCCAAGACAATTTTTTCTTTCTTTGTTTGGTTGCTCCTTTTTTCGGGTGCAATGCTTGTTCTAACTAATATTTATTTATATTCCACCTTTGTGCATAAACTAAGTGATTGTATGTAAACAATTATTTGTCTTATTCTTCCTCTAATCAATTGGATGATTTAATTCTCTTTTTAACCATTGGATGCTCTTAAAAGAAACCACCTTAACCCTTTTCACACTTAGTGCTCTTTTAATTAAAAAGAAACTGCCTTATTTCTTTCTAATTATTGCATTAGTGTACTATTTTTAACGTATAGTAACCTCTTTCCTTCATGCATTTAATTCTTTTGACATTTCCTTACTTTAATTGCTCACTCTTTCCCTTTCATACACTTATGGTGTTTCTTTTGTGCCATTAGATTTATTGCTTATCTTTATATATATATATATATATATATATATATATATACATATATATATATATATGTATATATGTGGTCTACCCCCTTCTTTTAATTAATTGCTTTCTTTCTATTTTATTGCACGCCCTCATTTCAATCAATTTACTAATTCTTCTTTTTATTTTAATTTATGTTCATGCACATGTATGATTGCATGCATAAATAATACAATCTTCCATTTATTAATTTTATTCTTAATTATGCTTGTATTCATATGTGCGTAATTAATTGCATGCGTTAAATTCTTAACTATCTTGTGTATATCTATATATACACATCTTTCTTATTTTCACGCAATTAAATTTATTTATTAATTGCTCATTACCTTCTTCTTTTTACACATCATCTTTTAATTAAACTACATTCACACTAAGCCACTTTTTAACCATTCCTCTAAAACAAAAAATATGGCGCTGGCGAAAATCAAACTCTGTACCTCTTGTATGCAAGTCACATGCTCTAACCAATTAGGCTACTTAGTCTTTTGTTAACAAGACTTAGGACAATGGTAACCATTATTCTTTTATCATTCCTTTTTTAATTTTTTGTTGCAATATTTAATTTAAAGATATCTTTTTCATCTTAAATCAGATTTCTGCAACCCATAGGTCTAAACTAATAAGAAAATCGCCACGAACGCAATGACGCTAATTTCATGACCAAATTCTAGAAGCTCTTCAAATTTTCCTTTTTCTTTTCAAATGCTCGCATGCATTTCTTTGCATTTCATGTATTGCATGCAATTTCTTTTATTAATTTTTTTCTTCATTTCACTGCATGAACTTATTACTTGCAATTTAATTGTCATTATTTAATTTTTCTCTCAAATAAATTTATGAATATAATATATATACATATTTCAACATTTTTAATTTCATTAAAAATGCGGGGTATTATATTCTCCCACCCTTAAGAAATTTCGTCCCTGAAATTTTATTGGGATTAAATAGATAATCTCTCGCATAATATCCATCCATCATGTGTGCATCCAATTTTTGCAAACATTGTGCGCATGTGCAAAGTGAAATACATCATAGTAATGCATGTATGCCTAATTTGGTACCACCTATATCTATGCAAACTTTTAAAATCTCTTTCAAAACATGATGCTCACATCCTAAATATACTTGCAGTTCTATATGAATGCAATATTTTTGAAAACCAAAATAGCTTTTCATCCAAATTTTCCCACATTCTTATAAAATAAGAACATAGTTCATCCAATTGTTGCATCCAAAACCCTACCAACCATCATTAAATTTCGAAATTTAGAAAAATCTATTTTTCTAAATTCGACTTCTTATGTTACAAAAAGGTATAAAACGGAAGAATTTACATTTTCCATTTTTCTTTTATGTACCTTTTCTAATTGTACTTGGATTTTATGTAACTACTCTATAAAGATTTCCTATTTTCATATCCAAGCACAACCCACATAAGAAAATTTTCTTTTCTTTTTCAACTTATCTTGGAAAAAATTTCATTTTTATCCCTCTTTTCTTAAAATTTTCATTTTCTTTTCTCATCACGTTTGTTGCTTCATTGAATTTGTTTTTTTTTAATCAACAATCCTAGGCTTTACAATGCTTATGCATTCTACATGAATTTTCTACTATTCCAAGATAGTCCTTGCTATTTACTTCATAGCCTCAAACTTTTTCTCATTCTTTCTAGGCACTAATTCTTACCTACTCCATTCTTTTAAAAACATGATTTGGCCTCTCTTTTTTATTTATTTTCAAATCGCAAAACTGGTGTAGACAATGACACTATAGGGTTACATTGTTTATACCTACAATGTTAATTTTGACTGCTTTCTACAAGGTGTAAAAATCTACCATATTCTTACTCTTTACAACCTATTTTGTCCACCCAACAAAATTTCTTTTTAAAACAATAATCATTATTTTACAAAGTATACCCCACATTACTTTAAAACCCAATATGCATTTTTCAAATATGTTTCTTACATATCTCTTTCAAACATCAAAAATACTTTTAAGATTAAAACTTGAAAACACCACAAATTCTTTCGCTAAAACTTTTATAATTTCAATTTCTCAAAAGTTAATCATTGGGTTAGACTCAAAGAGGGTCTCCAACTCAACTAGGCTTTCCTAGACACCCCCACAAATTCAATTCTCTCAGCTATATATATTCCTAATCCATTTTCCTCTTTCTATTTAGTGGATTCCCCTATGGATCTAGGTTTATATGTATATAATATATTTATATTTTGGAAATACAAATACGGTGATTCATTATCTATATAGGATCCTAAATCGAAGCTCGGATACTAATTGTAACAACCCGAATTCCGAAGAACCAATTTTTTTTTCAAAAACCCAATCCATCTAAACCCGAGTTGGTTTGCTCTGGTATCCTGCATAAAAGACAGAGACATAAAACATGTAAGAGCTCGGAAAATATCTCATAGTGGAAGGAATAAAATATAAAATAATTAAAACATAGCTTTACCTTAATAAAAATACTGCTAAACCAGTATCCAAAGCTATTCAGTCTTTGTCATGAACCTAACCTGCAAATGTTATGAGGAGGGGGGGGGGGGGGGGTCAGAACACAAGTTCTAGTGACTGGACTTAAATTACACTTCTGGATAATCCTACATATATCGTTCAATCACATTTCTTATTTAGTAGGTTATCTGTGTTATTAGCGTTCAAGGCTTACACAGACACGTCACACCCATCTACTCCCTTGTAGATTAACCTAATATAATGTATATGTAGCTACCCCCAAACTGACGTACACCCCATGGTACACCACTCGCACGGTCTCCTCCGTAACACCACATTTATGTGTGCAGTCCCACATCCTATGCCATAGTAACGTACATATCCTTTACATATATAAAAACACTACATCCGCATAGAACCACTATCGCTATACTACGTTAGCGTACCGACTGCTATCCTCGAACTTTTTCATCTAGTTAGATTCCTTCATCGAGTAATGCCCCAGAGTCTACGATACACCACCCAGATCAGACATGCATGTATCTAGACTTTTCCACATACGTATATTCAAACGTATTAGATGCCTAACCCACACACCTATCGTGTACGTGCCCGAGTTCTATGGCAGGGCTACACAAGAAATACAGAACTCGGTCGGAAGCTTTCCTCATATCTGTGCAGGCCCGCCTTTAAGAGCTTCTCACAAAAATATCCCTATGGTCTATTTTCTATGATGGCTATGGCCCTACCTCATCCCCACCCTCGACTAGTAAAGGCTACAAGAGCTAAGCGACAAGCCCCTAAGCAAACAATCTAAACATCCATGTGGCATCTCCTCTCAAACACCGTCTCATGATAGTGAATGTATAATGGTATCTTGGGTCTAGCTCTAGTCTTTCCGCATCCTACTGGTAGTGGTGATAGGAACTCGATGACCTACTATCCTTGTTGGTCTTGACCCTCCGCTTCTGTTGACGCAGCCGGCGAATCACCTTTTCCGTCACCGCGTACAACTTTTTGACTGCCAAGTTATTCTTGCAGTCAAGGCCCACCTACCTAGTAGTTACGCGCGTACCCAACCTCTATGGGCACAGCCTTAAACATCTACCACCACACAGAGGACTACTAGGAGCACCTTTAATGTCTCAGGAAGCCGCGTGCTTCCCCTTCCAGTTCGTCGGAGCCGCCAGAATAATTAGATGAACGTGCGCTCCCTTCGTGCCTTATGACACTATGATGATCTACCTCATTGGGCTATTCATCCTATAACGTACGGACTGCTCCAAGTGCCTCAGTTTAATATGTCATTAGACCCTACGTATAATCAATAATTATGCGCTTGCGCCACCTCTTTAGTCTTCTAATTTAACTTGGTTATTCTCATTTACATTGACTTCCTTTTCGAGTTTACCAAGTTGCCCTTGCTTATTAATTACATTTATAACTTAAACCATTTAAGTCTATTAATAAGCCTACAACATGTTATTCTCATAATCTATTCATTATTTCATCTTATCGTTACCATAACATGTTCTACTTGATTTATAATTAAGTACATCTTAATTCACATATACATGGTAAGAGAATAATTTCCTAAGTATCGAACCTAAAGACCGAAATCAACATCAGATTGACACTCAGAGAATTACTCAACTCAGCCAATCTCATATTATGTCATTCATATAACTTATGCTATCTTCATTTGTAGATTTATTCTTGCCTTAACAAATTACTTAATTTACAATTAAGTACGTCTTACCTTATTACATAAGTTATTTCATTTTCCCCTATCTTTCCTTATAACTTATCTTATTCCATAAGTTATAATTATCACTTGTCCCTAGGACAAGCCTACCTATTATCTTTCTTATTCAAGTTCATTCATAATAGGTTATTACCATCATTCCCCATTTGGCATTAATTAAGATTAACTTGACATTTCCCATTTCTTTAGCAAATTTACTTGACCCTTACTCAATTCAACTGGTTCGTAACACCAATACAGAATTAATTAGGTTAGTATTCCAATTTAACAAATTATCCATGCTACCCATGTTATCCACTTAACCCCTTTTATTATATCCATGTCAACCTTACATGTGTTGTCTTGGTTAAGCGTTCATTATTAATTATTATGTCCATAAACGCGCAAGACTTCTCACATTAGATTGCCATTTGCAGTTGCTGGATATGTTGGGCGGTTCCGAGCAGACTTCGACCGCATCTGAATCTAACCTCGTGTCTTGACAGCATTACGGGTCCAATTTCCACCTAAGACCTCTCACATTAGAATTCCATTTGCGGTTGCTGGATATGTCGGGTGGTTCCGGGAAGACTTCTACCATAAACCAAATCTAACCTCGTGTCTTAGGCGTTCATTATCTTTTTCTTAATTTGCGCCCAATTTCAAATCTTGGATTATAATATATTCCAATTACCCATAATTTCAAATTCAAATATTATGCTTACAATTCTAATCCAAGTTATGCCTATATTTCCATGCATAAAGTTATACCAAATTATGCCCAAACCAACTTCATAATTATCATTAATCTTAGGCCAATTACTTTTATTTACATATTTCCCAAACCTTTCCAATTGCTCATATTTATTGCAATTATGCCTCAAATTCCAATCATTAATTTTTCCCCAAATTACAGTCTTATATTCTTAATTAAGCGATATTCCCATATTCCCTTTTTCAATTTCATACCCAAAATTTTCCAATTATCTCATTTTCATTCGTGCACATAATGTGGCGAGATTGGCCAAGGCTCAAAGGTAGCCTAGTCTTAAAATAAAAAGGGAAATAGAGAGAGAGAAGAATAGAATGGACATAAAATTAGGACTGAAATTAAAGCATGTTATCAAATTAAATTTTATATAAATGGAGAACGTTGAATGATACGTATACTATTATTAAAAATTATAATTTAAACCCACTCACCTTAATTTGCTTTCCCAATTCTGAATTTAGAACCTCACCTGTAGCGTAAATCTAGGCGTTGTTGTAGATCCGATCTTTGCACAATCCTACTTTGATTTGTTGATCTTTGATTTCGCCTAATTTTTATTTTTAGAATAGGTTTTGGAGGAGAAGAGAAAAGAATTTCTTGAGAAAGAAAAGAGTAGAGTTTTAACGTCTCTTCTGAAATTATGAGAGTCGAAGAAAACCTAGCCATCTATTTATAGGTGGGTTAGAAGAACTGGGCCCTTAGGATTAAATAAAAACTCATCTAAACCGTCCACCTTACCCTAGAAAAGAACATTCCAAAATCTAACCAACACAGCCAGGGTGCGTTGCACCCATAGACCATGCGCAGGGGCATATGCTATAATTATTATATATATATATATTCTCTTTTCGATTTGAAATTTTATTCATTGCACATAAATAAAATTTCGAGACAATCTTAACTTTGTTTGGTTGCTCCTTTGTTCGCATGCAGTGCTTGTTCTAACTTATATTATTTTATATTCCACCTTTGTGCGTAAACTAAGTAATTGTATGTGAAAAATTATTTATCTTATTCTACCTCTAATCAATTGGATGATTTAATTCCCTTTTTAACCACTGAATGCTCTTAAAAGAAATCGCCTTAACCCTTTTCACACTTAGTGCTCTTTTAATTAAAAAAAACCTGTCTTATTTTTTTTCAAATTAATGCATTACTATACTATTTTTAACGTATAGTAACCTCTTTCCTTCATGCTTTTAATTCTTTTGACATTTACTTACTTTAATTGCTCATTCTTTCCCTTTCATACACTTATGGCGTTTCTTTTGTGCCATTAGATTTATTGCTTATCTTTATATATATATATATATATATATATATATATATATATATATATTTATGTATGTATGTATGTATGTATATGCGGTCTACCTCCTTCTTTTAATTAATTGCTTTCTTTCTATTTAATTGCACGCCCTCGTTTCAATCAATTTACTAATTCTTCTTTTTATTTTAATTTTTGTTCATGTACATAGATGATTGCATGCATAAATAATACAAACTTCCATTTATTAATCTTATTCTTAATTATGCACATATTCATATGTACGTAATTAATTGCATGCATTAAATTCTTAACTGTCATGTGTATGTATATATATACACACATCTTTCTTATTTGCACGCAATTAAATTTATTTATTAAATGCTCATTAACTTCTTCTTTTTAAACATCATCTTTTAATTAAACTACATTCACACTAAGCCACTTTTTAGCCATTCCTCTAAAACAAAAAATATGGCACTGGCGAAGATCGAACTCTGTACCTCTTGTATGCAAGTCACATGCTCTAAACAATTAGGCTATTAGTCTTTTGTTAACAACACTTACGACAATGGTAACCATTATTCTTTTTCGTTCCTCTTTTTCATGTTTTGTTGCAATATTTAATTTAAAGATATCTTTTTCATCTTAAATTAGATTTCTGCAACCCATAGATCTAAATCGACTAGAAAATTGCCTTGAATGCAATGGCGCTAATTTCGTGACCAATTTTTAGAAGCTTTTCAAATTTTCCTTTTACTTTTCAAATGTTCGCATGCATTTCTATGCATTCCATGTATTGCATGTAATTTCTTTTATTAATCTTTTTCTTCATTTCACTGCATGAACTTATTACATGCAATTTAATTCTCATTGTTTAATTTTTCACTTAAATATATCTATGCATATAATATATATACATATTTCCGCATTTTTAATTTCATTAAAATTGCAGGGTGTTACAGAGCTATTCTTCGGTTCTATGTTATTCCATTGCGTAGCATTTTCAACTCAGCTATGTAGCAGGATCTCCCATTAACTTGGTCTCCACAGACCATAAACACCAGGGCGCAATGTAGGCTCTGAACTTCGTGAGAGCCGGTCTACCCAAAAAGGCATGGTAGGGTTAATCAATATCCATTACGACAAATGGAAAGATACATACTCTCCTATGATCTCCTTCTCCAAGATCCAAGCAATTCCACTACTACCATTGGAGTTGTTGCTGAGTCGTTGAAACCACGGATCCATCATGTGCATGGCTTCAAATCTTTAGCCTCCAATTTCGTCTGGTCGAAGGCTTTTTTGAACAAAATATTGACGGAACTCCTACAATAAATAAGGACTTTCCGTATAAGGGCTGGACTAATGGTATTCGTAATTACCAATGGGTCGATACTCGGAGTCTCTATCCCACGCTTTCTCTCTCTGAAGATAACGTCATCTGCCATTGTCTTCTATTGCTTCGCGGGAGAAGTATCTTTGAGGGAACTACATTCTCCCACTTCTGGATGTTTGGCAGCATTGATGTACTATCCATGGCTCTGTTGCTGAATCCGACTGGATGCTATCCTCAGACCATAGTATTAATGACTATGCCCTTCCCTTTCTACTGGGGAGTAGGTCTAGAGGCATATTGGTTCTAGTTTGGAGTCGATCCTCCTTGCCCTCTGTCTCTTAAGGCAACCTTATATCCGTCTAACTTCCCTGCTCGAACCACTTTTCCACAATGTCTCTCAAGTGGCGACATTCATTCATAAAGTGGTCGCAAGTCTCATGAAACAGACAGAACTTTCCAGTTTTATGCTCCTTTTCCGTCGAATCTCTGGGTCGAGGCTTCTTGTATTGGATAACATTGTAGGTATCCAAGTAATGTTCTCCAAGGTATCATTCAACGGTGTGTAATTTTCAAAAGATTGAAATTGAGCCCTCTTTTTGCGATCATTTCTCTAATTCCTGTCTCTCTTGTTGTCGTTCCCACCTTGGCGGTCATTTCCTCCACTCTTGTTGCCGACATTCACTTCAACTTCCCCGCACTGTCACCAGATTGCTTAATGGCGACGTTGCTCTGGATATCTACTCTCGGGGTTTTTTCGGATTTTCTTTTACAGTTGGCATAAATCTCTTCTCATTGCAGACGAATGTTTGCCTTCTCATAAAACAATTCTCTGGTTAATGGCGGTTTTCTGGCCAGGTACCTTCCGAATTCAATGTCTTTATCGACTCCGTCTATTAGTGCCATCAAAATGGTTTACTCGTGGAGGTTACTCATCTATGTAAAGCCAGATTAAAATGATCCAAATACGATTTCAGAGTTACCCCGGGAGCTTGTTTGATAACAGAAAGCTCGATAACATTTTGGGATTTTCAGGAGTGAAGTCGAAACTGATTCATGAAGCTCTCGTTGAGCTCTGTGAAACTGGAGATTGATCGAGGCGGAAGCTAGATAAACCACATCAGTGCGACATCTTCAAGGTATGTTGGGAAAGCCTTGCATTTCACGGTGTCACGAGCTACCACTGAGTTCATGCACCAGGAACATCTCATTAGAAGCTGCCTTGGATCAGTTCTTCCTCTATATCGGTCCATGGTAGGTAGACTGAATTGCCTCAGGTATTGGACATCTATTATGTCATTGGTGAAAGGAGTATGGTTGCGATCAATGCCCCAATCTTCATTAGTGTAAGCTCTACTATCAGCCATAATTTGACGTAACATAAGTTCCACTTCTGTATAAGTTAGCGTAGGCTCAGGTTCAGCATTTCTCGCTCTTCTAACACTTACAACTCCTACATTGGACTACATCCCATGGTTTTTCACAGGAGCAGAGTTTCCTTGCCCTCAGTGATCTTGGTCATTCACAGGACGTGTGGGATGAAGGAGTTGGCCTTGAGTGGCATTGGTAAGGTGCGGATCTTGAGGTAGGACTTGAGATCCATGCATTGGCAATAGCATGGGTACGACCAAGGTAGGATCATTAGGACCCAAACAACGAGTTGCATCTTTACAGGACCCCAATGAGCCAAACGTCGTTTGTTCGAGATTCTTGGGTCTTTCATATGGCCTTCTTGGGGTCTTGCATTCTCTTTTGAGGAGGATGAGTTGTCTACGATGAGGCGATGAGTCGAATAGGGCGTTCACTGCCTATGAAGCTCATCTTTCTGCCTATTCATCACATTAATGCTTTCTTGGATTGTGGCACTGTCACATCTTTGGGCCTCTAAAACTTCATTGGTTTTCTCTATCATAATAATCAAGCATGTAAAATCCATCTGTGACATAGGGGCAGAAGCAGGGAGTTGGTTCGTGGCACATGTGTCACAATCCATATTCATCGGCCAGAAATCTGTTCGTGGTTTGATCACTTCAACCGCCTGGATGGGGGATTAGGTCGAGCTGGTGCAATCCAGAGTGGCCAAGGCTTATGTGTTTTCCTGTAGTGAGTGAGTCGGGTCGCTATCTCCTCGAACCGAGCAGACAATAACATTTTGGAACATATTGACTCCTTATGTGCGAGCGGGTCGTCCTCGAACCGACTGCCTCAACCTGAACCACCTGTCTTGGGACCATAACGATGTGGATCATTACTTCAGCTTGAAGTTTATCCATTGGTCCGTTCGGACTCTCCTATTCGCGAATGGTTGTTTCTTACCATATATTTCACTTGATCGTGGGTTCGTAGACTTTGTGTGGCCTAGTCACAAAACAAGCCAACAGTTAATTATTGTAAGATTTCTAGTTTCATTCAATTGAAATTATTATGTGACCGGGCGTAATATAAATGCGTATTGATTTACTTTTTAAAATTAAAATAGGAGTATTCGAATGGTCTTGGATTTGGATGAAACCAATTCTATTGGGTTTGGAATATTAAGTTATTATATGGTTTTGAATTTCGTTCCAATCAGACGATGTATGTCATCGTGTGAGCTTATAACGTCAAGCGCGAATATAGTTGAATAAAATAATAAAATATCTACCCTATAAATACATCCTAAACTATCCCTATCCCTAAACCAAAATTAACACTACAACTGCCACTATCTCTTATCGTTTCATTCGAATTTCTATTTTAATCTCAAAAACCATTAAGAATTAGATAAAATCACCAACTAGGAAGTTGTAGAGGGTGGTGAGGACGATCCACTGGCAGAGTTCGGGGTGGTGCAATCACCTCAGAAGATCATAAATTGGGTTCGATAAGGGGATGCCTACGTTCATACTTTCTCGGATTCTGACCGATTCGAGGAGTTTCAAGTGGGATCGTTTGAAGGATAAGGGAACAAAAGGAGGAGGCCGAGGTTTTGGCACCGATCTGGTGACCTATGGTGGCGTGGGTTGGCTATTCTTCTGAGATAAATAAATTTTGTGTATTTTTCCTTTTTTTGCGATTAGCGATTATAGGAGGGGTGACATTCGAGGCTGGTGAGGGTGGAGATACGGCGGTGGTGTCGAAATGGTTGAGATCGGCTCTGGTGGCCTCTGGCAGGCACGTTGGTGATGTGAAGGCGATCGTGTCATGTAACAACCTGGAATTTGGGGCCAATTTAAAATTTTCATTTTAGAGATTTTAAGGGTGTTTAAATAGTTGAAATGAATTATTTTAAATAAAAATGACTAGAAATTTATTTTGATTGAATTTAATGTGAATATATTTAATTTAATTACAAAAGGAGTTAGAAAAGGGTGGTAGTTTGAAAAGTCAAACCTGAACTTTGACTGACCACACAGGATGTAGAATAAACCGGATTTTGGTGAAACCAAAAATATTTAGATCTGTTAATGAATATCTTTCTAACGAATCTGAAAAATTGAAGTTTCAAAGTGGGAATCAAAAGTTATGGCCAAATGAATTTTCACAAGGGTCGCTATAGAGAATATATCGCCCTTGAAAATAGACATTTTGCATACGACCTCGGAATTCGACGAAACCACTTTTGTTGGATCTGGGATGTCAAATTATGGCTAGGTTTCAAATTTCATGATTTTTGAAGTTAATATGTGAGCGTGGCAAAGGAAAATGTGGTTTGGTCAATTACAGTTAAATTGGATCGACCAGAAAATGACCATTTTTCAAACGATCTCAGAATTCGACGAAATTAGTTTTGTTAAGACCGAATCATCAAAACATAACCAAAAATAATTTTTCCGGATTTTTCTGACTTCGTATGTGACCCCGGTAAAATTAGAAAGTACGTTCGAATTTAATATTAAAGAATTAATTTGAAAATAAAGAAAACATACTGTAAACTTCAGAATTGGACTTCGGCAATAGCACCATCGCGTTCAGAAGGCATCGAAACCTATTGATCGACAATCGTTGGGCTCCGTTTGGAGATCGGACGGAAAAGCCCTAATTTCTGGAATTAATTAAATTAAAAATAAAATAAAATACCCTAGAAATACCATATAAATGTGGGATGAACAGTGTGTCGTTCTTCCTCATTTCAAAGCGCCGAAACCCATGAACAGCTCAAATCTTTGAGCTCTGATTTCTCCCAATCCATGGCGAATTGACATATGCCCCTTTAGACTTTTTTGAAGAACTTTGAACGCACTTCCATCCCAGACAAACCCCGCCCCTCCTCGTTGCCCGAACCGCCTCCACCACCTCCGCGAAGTCCAGCCGAACGCGGGCCCATCACGCCACCTACGAGCCGTCGGACCTCCCCCCTTTTCCGGCGTTCAGGCGCCTCTCCACCCCCTTCGACCTCCAGCAATAGGTTCCTGAAAACATCAACTACAGCTCGCGAATCCTTGATTCAAAGTTTTGAACAAACTGAAATTTTAAAGGTAAAATTCAACTCAGTTTTGCGACGCTTTTAATCGTTACAGTGACAGTTGTAATAAGTCAGTTTTCTAATTTATACATATGAATTTCAAATTGAGATCTTTCAGATCCGAAACCGCCGTGACTTTGAACACGATATCTGATCGAGTTCGAACCTTCTTTTCAAATCTAAACAAGGTGAGAATTTATTTTTAATTAAATTTAATTAATTTAATTATTATCCTAGCGTTATGTGAAGTTTGAATGGTAAATATCATGCTTACGATACAGATCTATTATGTTTTTTCATATTTATTGATGGTTGGTATGTGTTTGTGATGGATAGTTTAGATCCGTATGATTATCACCTCATATGTAATTACTTGTGTTGATTTGGATTGATCAAATTTATCAATTCAAAATAATAGAAATATGATTGTCACATTCTTATGTTATCGCCTTTGTATGATTTGAATTAATCAAACTTATCGATTCATAATAAAAGAGACATGGTTTGCCATCGTTATGTTAGTGCTTTTGTTTTACTTGAATTGATCTAGATTATCAATTCAACATAGAAAATAATGATTTGTCTTTTTATTTGAATTGATCTAGATTATCAATTCAACATAGAAAAAAAAGATTTGTCTTTTTATTTGAATTGATCTAGATTATCAATTCAACATAGAAAATAAAGATTAGTCTTTTTATTTGAATTGATCTAGATTATCAATCCAACATAGAAAATAAAGATTTGTCTTTTTATTTGAATTGATCTAGATTATCAATTCAACATAGTAAATAAAGTTTACATTCTTTTTTTTATATGATATAAAAAGTAGGATTTTACGACGTAACAAAATTACATTTTCCCATATGTATTAAAGTCAAGAGTTTGCATGTAAATTTAAATTACATCTGTATAATGTAAAAATAAAGGCATGTAAAATAAAATTGTATCTTTATAATGTAAATAAGAATGAGAATTTGCATGTAGACTAAAATTACATTTTTCATATGTATTAAAGTTAAGATTTTGACATGAACTAAAATTTACATTTTTATATGTAAATAACAAGTAGGATTTACATAGTAAAGAAAATTACATTTTTCTATGTAATTAAAATGTGATTTTACACCGTATGATAAAAATTACATTTTTCTGTGTAATCAAAATGTGAATTTACACCGTATGATAAAAATTACATTTTTTTCTATGTAATTAAAATGTGAATTTACACCGTATGATAAAAATTACATTTTTCTATGTAATTAAAATGTGATTTTACACCGTATGATAAAAATTACATTTTTCTATGTAATTAAAATGTGAATTTACACTGTACGATAAAAATTACATTTTTCTATGTAATTAAAATGTGAATTTACACCGTATGATTAAAAATTACATTTTTCTATGTAATTAGAAAGGAAGTTTGTATCCTATAATAAAAATCATATTTTGACAATGTAAATAAGAAGTAGAGTTTGCATTGTAATTAAAAATCATATTTTTATAATGTAAATTAGGAGTACAGTTTGCATTGTAATTAAAAATCATGTTTTTATAATGTAAATTAGGAGTAGAGTTTGCATTGTAATTAAAAATCATATTTTTTTTAAATGTAGATAGGAAGTAGAATTTGCACTATAATTAAATTTACATTTTATATGTAAATTTAGAATAGAATTCACACTGCAAATATAAGTTACAATTTTTTTATGTAATTAAGATGAGAAAGTACGTTGAGGTTGAAATTTACATTTTTACATGTAATTTAAAAGCAGGATTTTGCAATGTATCAAAATTTACATTTTTACATGTAAATAGAAAATAGGAATTAAATTTACATTTTCTATGTAAATGAAAAGAATGGAATTCACATTTTAATGTAAGTAAAGAATGAATTCAGGATGCGGTAATATTATCTTCATTTTCAGATGAATTAAAATTTAATAAGGATCGGTAGTTGTTAGAGCGTTATTTAAATCAAACGACGTTATCACGATTAATCGATTATATTTATATATATAATTATAATTAAAATTAAACGAATGGAGCACGGTAGTTCGCGTTTTGAAATCGTACCTTTAAACGACTATACAAGAAGATCCAACCATCGGATTTCCTTGAAACTGAAACCTTTAGGACCGTCTTGGGAAAATCTTTCCAACGATATATATGGCATTAAGATCCAACGGTTAGATTCTGAGAAATGTAAAAATCAAAATTGGTTGAATGCAGCGCTAAAATCGCCCATTGACTTAAGGCGTCGTTATATAAAAATTTAATTATTTTAAATAATTAAAATAAGAAGTAATCATTATAAAATGATATCAACAAATACGAAGGATTTTAAAAATATATAGATATACGAGGATTATTTGGAAAGTCCGAGTTCTCTCATTCCAAATAATTAAATGACGTTAATTGAAGTATGAAGATGGCATATGAAGACCGTAAATCTTCCCTCGAATGGACAACGATCAAGGCCCTGATTTGACTTGCTCCCAATTCAAGGGTCATGGTCATTGCCCAAACGTACGTGTTGATTTCACGGGTTTGGTTTTCGCTCAGACCCAGAGCATAAGCTAATAAATGGATTGTGTATCTGACATCGTACTCCATTAAATATCTTGTTATTAATCTTCTGTCGAATGTATGGATGTTTGGTGGCGGAGAATTTATTCTCTTGCTTAACACCCTTTCATATATTTCGGCAAATGATTGGTAGTGCGATATAGAGTGACGATATGGCATACTAAGATGCATATGATCAAGTCTTTGTTGAAAAGCAGGCCTTGTGGGATGATCAAAGCATAGCCTGTTTAGGCATAGCTTTGTGTATAGCGTGACTTCACGAGCCTCACGCACCAGCGGAGTCTAAAACGGGAGAAGGGAACGCAGGGAGAGCAGCATGTTTCTTTCTAGCTAGAAGTGGTGATTGGGCTTTAACACGGCCCGACATTTTACTTATGTGGATGATGAAATGAGGCGCCTCGGATGATAGGTCCTATAGGATCGGGAAACGTGTGTTCAGGAATTGCCAATCCACGAAGCTATATGTGTGGACCGGCCATGCTGCTATCCAAGGGTTCACTGCGGGGGGATCCTGAGACATTAGCTAGAGTGTCTCGAATCGGTAAGGAGCTCCTCCCTAGCCTTGACTCATGATGGAAATCCAAACTTCCAATACAAACTACGAATTTGATTGTATTACTAGTATGGAAGCATAGTATTATGGTATCTATGTGTCCTAGGATTGATACATTTATTTTGAAATGTTTTGATATATACTAATAATAATATTAAACTCGTATCTGCCGTATTTAGCATGTTTAATCACCATAAGGTAAAACCCTATCCTCTGGTTTGTGTTGCATTGTGTGATGAGACCTGGGTCTTATGGTGATTCTATTTTTCTCAAAAGCATAGCGTTATTTTACGATTTACTTATTATTTGTTCTGACACTTTAAATTATGCACGGTAATCCACTAGAGTAAACCCGAGCTGCGTGGTCTTTGAATTTGCCTTATTAATTGAGATTAATTAGTTAAGAATTCTCACACCAGTCCCACGACTGACCCGTTGTTTGTTTCCATCTTTTTGCAAACTCGGGTGCCCTCCTTTCTACACGGGTAGCCAAGTAAACAGGTTCATTCTTTGCTTGGAGTCTTCTCTTTGGAGCTGCTTATTATACTTCTTGGATTCGCTTTCGTGGAGAGGTGATGACTTGGAGCTTGAAGACATCTATCATTTGCTACTATTGCATTTTTCTTTTTTTAATTCCAGACATCAAGCTTGTTTCATTTCACGTTGTTTAAGTTGGAGTTGGAACTTTTTTCTTTTTTGCAACTTGATGTAATAATTTAGAATTCTGCGACTGTGGATTTTCTGTGGTTGATGCCATTATATTTCCGCTGCTATGATGTTGTTACTCTATGAATTTCCTATACTATGTTGTATCTGTCATCTCTATTATTGTATTTATGTTGTATTCCAAATGATTATTCCTTACTTTCATTCCGTGGAAGTTTAGGGTCATCACAGTTGGTATCAGAGCTTTGGTTAAACTTAGCTTTGGAATATAACATATTTATAATAATTCCTTTACATAGAATCACAATATTCTATGGCGAACATTTCATTTGAATACATAATAGTTAGTCATTCTATCATCATCTTTTCATCCGTCCTTTTTCCTTTATCATTTCTTAAAATCACCATTACAAGTTGTTCTGACTCTTTCCTGGATCGTACAGAACTAACTAGAAATGAGTACCGCTGCTGCTAGAGCCGCTAGAGCTAGAGAAAGAAGGAAAAATGTTGCTGGAACTGAGGAGGCTACTGTCCAACAACTACCACCACAGCAGCCCTTTGATTTGGAAAAGGTGGCGAAGAATTTCAAAAACCTAGGAGGAGTGCCATTCAAAGGTACTAAAATTGTGACATAAGCTCAAGCTTGGATGAGAAACTGCGAAAAGATTTTTGGAGGATTAGAGCTGGAGGATCAGAGGAAAAGATTAGTGGCTTCATGGATGCTATAGGAGGAAGATCAAAACTGGTGGGACACAGTCACGGTTGGAGGGATTGCAGATAATATGACTTGGACAAGGTTTAAGGTGCTTTTCAATGACAAATACATTCCAAGACAGGAGGTAGAAAGACTACATGACGAATTCGCCAATCTGAAGCAAGGCGACAAGACCATCTCAGAATATGTACAGAAGTTTGAAGACCTCTCCCGCTATGCCCCTAAATTGATTCAGGATGACTTTCAAAAGAACAAGAGGTTCATAAATGGGCTTGCGAGGAAATATATTGATAGAGCCACTGCCCACATCGACCTTTCATTCAATAGGTTGGTGGAGTTTGCTTGTCGATATGAGGAGAATGATAAGAAAAATTCCCAACAAGACAGGGAAAGGAGCTTGGCCAACAATAAAAGGAAGCAAACAGAGAAGAAAACGGAAGGAAGCAGTTATGGAGCTGCTAAGACTCATGATAAGTCTAAGGTGCAATGCTACAACTGCCAGAAGTTTGGACACTACAGCAAGGACTGCAGAAATCCAAAGAAGGCCCGAAGCGACGACACCAAGGAATGCTATAACTGCCACAAGAAGGGTCATATCAAGCCAAATTGTCTGCTGTTGAAAGGAGCGCAGATTGCACATGTGTATGAGGGGGCAAGCGCACCATCTTCTTCCGCACCTACTTCTTCCGAAGGAGAAGGTAAGCCTGATGTTTTAGGTGGTACCATTTCTGTTAAAAACATTCCTGTTACTGCTTTGTTTGATACGGGTGCATCAAGAAGTTTTATTTCTAGCAACACGGTCCAGAAATTGAAACTAAAACAAAGAAATCTTAAAGAGCCGATTAATGTTCATAATCCTGTAGGAGGTTCTATCGTCCTTGATTTGTACTTTCGGGTGCCTATTTCCTACTCTTACTTTCAGTTTCCTTTTGACTTGCCATTATGAATTATTCCGAATTTGATATCATCCTCGATCTTGATTGGCTAACCAAATATGACGCTGAAGTGCTATGCTCAGAAAGAGTGGTTAAGGTGAAAACAGGATTCGGGTACACTGTTTCTATACCTTGCCATGAGCCAAAATCTGATAGAAAGGCATTTTGGTCTTCCCTGGAGATCACTCCTATTTCTTTAGAAAAGATCCCCATGGTCAAAAATTACACGGATGTATTTGAAGAAGTAGACAGCCTACCCCCGCGAAGGGAAATCGATTTCAGGATTAATCTCGTTCCAAATGCAAGACCTGTAGTTCATGCTATCAGAAGGATGACCCCAAAGAAAAGAAAGAATTGCAAACCCAAACTAAGCAGCTCTTGTGGAAAGGGCTCATCCGACCTAGCTTTGTCTAATTGGGGTGCAGCTGTGGTGTTTGTCCCCAAATCCGACGGTACTCTAAGACTTTGTGTTGATTACCGCGATCTTAACAAGCAAACATTGAAGAACAAATACCCCTTGCCCTGCATAGATGATTTAATGGACCAATTAAATGGATCCAAGGTGTTTTTGAAGATGGACCTAAGCACAGGTTTCCATCAACTCCGCATAGCCGAAGAATGCATACCTTTGACCGCCTTCAGAGGTCCTGACATATTCTACGAATGGTTAGTGATGCCGTTCGGTCTATGCAATGCTCCAGCCTACTTTTTTGACTTGATGAATAGGGTCTTCCATGAGGTCCTAAATAAATTCGTCCTAGTCTTCATTGATGATATTCTAATCTATTCTAAAACTAAGGAGGAGCATGAAGGGCATTTAAGGGAAGTGTTGGAAATTCTGTGAAGAAATGTTTAAAAGCAAAGTTTTCCAAATGCACATTTTGGCAATAGGAAGTAAAATTCTTGGGCCATGTTGTGTCAAAGGAAGTAATTGCTGTTGACCCAAGTAAAATTGCCGCCATTCGAGATTGGAAGTAGCCCAGTACACCCACTGAAGTAAGAAGCTTCCTAGGATTGGTCGGATATTACTGGAAATTTGCCAAAGATTTCGCCAAGCTGTCTAGCCCATTAACAAAGCTCACCAAGAAGCATACCAAATTCAATTGGACATCGGATTGTGAGGAGGCATTACAAAAGCTAAAAGTGAGTTTGACCACTGCTCCCGTACTTACCATCATCAATGGCAACCAAGATTTAAAGGTCTACACTGATGCTTCTCAAAGTGGTGGTCTTGGAGCAGTACTGATGCAAAGGGGCAAGGTTGTTGCGTATGCAAGTCGTCAATTAAAGCCACATGAGAAAAATTATCGTGTCCACGACTTAGGGTTGTTGATCGTAGTCTTTGCTTTAAAAATTTGGAGACATTATCTTTTGGGCGAAAAAATTGAATTATTCACAGACCATCAATCTTTGAAATATCTCTTCGATCAAAAGGATCTGAATTTAAGGCAGCAACGATGGCTAGAATTTCTGGCGGCATACGATCTTGACATCTTATATACGCCGGGGAAAGCGAATGTTGTGGCGGATGCGCTTAGTAGAAAGGACGTCATTGTCGCAAGCCTCGTCATTACCCCTTCCTTGATTGATAAAATTTCTGCTCTTCAAAAGGATGATAAATTCATTCAGATGTTGATCAAGAGAATTGAAGCAGATGAAAATACGAACTTCCAAATAGATGGCAAGGAAATTCTTAGATTTCAAGGGAGGATTTGTGTTCCAGATATCAAAGACCTAATAAGGGAAGTTTTGGATGAGGTCACAAATCAAAGCTTTGCATCCATCCCGGTGTGAGCAAGATGTATCAAGACTTATAGCACACATTTTGGTGGAGATCTATGAAGAGGGATATATCCATTTATGTGAGTAGATGTCCTACATGCCAACAAGTAAAAAGTGATCAACAAAAGCTTGTGGGGTTGTTGCAGCCATTGGAAGTTCCAGATTGGAAGTGGGACCAAATCTCCATGGATTTTATAGATGGTCTGCCTCGTACTAGGAAAGGAAATGATAGCATATGGGTGATCGTGGATCGCTTTGCAAAATCTGCTCATTTCATACCTGTCAAGTCCACTAGAACTGCTCAAAGTCTGGCGCAAATCTATTTCAGAGAAATCGTTAGGCTAGATGGGTAATAAAACTAAATCTTTCCTTTTCATCATAATCTGAATGAAAATTTTCATTTCCGAATTAAATAATAACCTTTTGTTTTAAACAGAGTTCCTAGTAGCATTGTTAGGGACTGTGATCCTATCTTTGCTAGCAAATTTTGGGAAGCATTCCAAAATGAATTGGGAATGAAGTTAAATCTCGGTACTGCATATCACCCTAAGACTGACGGTCAGACTGAGCGAGTGAATCGCATTCTTGAAGATCTATTGCAAGCTTGCATACTCGATTTTGGAGGTTCTTGGGAGGATCACTTGCATTTAGTTGAATTCTCATATAACAATAGCTGTCAGGCAAGTTTGAAAATGTCTCCATTTGAAGCCTTATATGGTAGGCCATGTAGATCGCCAGCTTGTTGGGTTGAAAAAGGAAATCGGCTTGTATTGGGTCCAGACAAGGTCCGAGAAGCTTTAGACAAAGTTGATTTTATTAAGAAGCGATTATTGGCTGCCCAAAGTAGGCAAAAGAGCTATGCAGATGTAAGAAGGAGAGAGTTGGCTTTTGAAGTGGGTGACCATGTCTATTTGAAAGTTGCTCTAATGCGAGGTATAATCCGTTTTGGAAAAACAGGGAAATTAGCACCTAAATTCATCGGCCCCTTCCCTATTCTTGAAAAGATTGGCACCTTAGCCTACAGAATTCAGATGCCCGACTGGTTGCCTGGAGTACACGATGTATTCCATGTATCTCAACTTCGAAGGAATGTCCATGATCCGGATCTAGTTGTGGACGACGCTGCACAGCAAGATTTGGAGATTACCCCAAGCCTTGCAGTGAGAAGGGAACCACTAAAAATTATTGGCAAGGAGACTAGGAAGCTGAGAAATAAAAGTATCAACCTAGCAAAGGTGCAATGGAGCGGTGATCCTAGGGACTGCACTTGGGAAACCGATGAGAGTATCAAACAAGCCTATCCCAAATGCAGAATGGATATCTCCGATTAGATTTTATTTTGAGGTACGCTTAAAAAATTTCACATTCTCTGAGTTGGTTCAGGCTCTTCCATTTTCCTTTTTCCGTTTCGAGGATGAAAAGTTCTTAAAGGGGGGAGATTGTAACAACCCGGAATTTGGGGCCAATTTAAAATTTTCATTTTAGAGATTTTAAGGGTGTTTAAATAGTTGAAATGAATTATTTTAAATAAAAATGACTAGAAATTTATTTTGATTCAATTTAATGCGAATATATTTAATTTAATTACAAAAGGAATTAGAAAAGGGTGGTAGTTTGAAAAGTCAAACCTGAATTTGACTGACCACACAGGATGCAGAATAAACCGGATTTTGGTGAAACCAAAAATATTTAGATCTGTTAATGAATATCTTTCTAACGAATCTGAAAAATCGAAGTTTCATAGCGGGAATCAAAAGTTATGGCCAAATGAATTTTCAGAAGGGTTGCTATAGAGAATATATCACCCTTGAAAATAGACATTTTGCATACGACCTCGGAATTCGACGAAACCAATTTGGTTGGATCCGTGATGTCAAATTATGGCTAGGTTTCAAATTTCATGATTTTTGAAGTTAATATGTGAGCGTGGCAATGGAAAATGTGTTTTGGTCAATTACAGTTAAATTGGATCGACCAGAAAAATGGCCATTTTTCAAACGATCTCACAATTTGACGAAATTAGTTTTGTTAAGACTGTATCATCAAAACATAACCAAAAATAATTTTTCCGGATTTTTCTGACTTCGTATGTGACCCCGGTAAAATTAGAAAGTACGTTCGAATTTAATATTAAAGAATTAATTTGAAAATAAAGAAAACATACTGTAAATTTCAGAATTGGACTTCGGCAATAGCACCATCGCGTTCAGAAGGCGTCGAAACTTATTGATCGACAGTCGTTGGGCTACTTTTGGAGATCGGACAGAAAAACCCTAATTTCTTGAATTAATTAAATTAAAAATAAAATAAAATACCCTCGAAATACCATATAAATACAGGATGAACAGTGCGTCGTTCTTCCTCATTTCAAAGCGCCGAAACCCATGAACAGCTCAAATCTTTGAGCTCTGATTTCTCCCAATCCATGGCGAATTGACATATGCCCCTTTGGACTTTTTTGAAGAACTTTGAACGCTCTTCCATCTCAGACAAACCCCGCCCCTGCTTGTTGTCTGAACTGCCTCCACCACCTCCGCGAAGTCCAGCCGAACGCGGGCCCACCGCGCCACCCACGAGCCGCCGCACCTCCCCCCTTTTCCGGCGTTCAGGCGCCTCTCCACCCCCTTCGACCTCCAGTAATCGGTTCCTGAAAACATCAACTACAGCTCGCGAATCCTTGATTCAAAGTTTTGAACAAACTGAAATTTTAAAGGTAAAATTCAACTCAGTTTTGCGACGCTTTTAATCGTTACAATGACAGTTGTAATAAGTCAGTTTTCTAATTTATACATATGAATTTCAAATTGAGATCTTTCAGATCCGAAACCGCCGTGACTTTGAACACGAGATCTGATCGAGTTCGAACCTTCTTTTCAAATCTAAACAAGGTGAGAATTTATTTTTAATTTAATTTATTTAATTTAATTATTATCCTAGCGTTATGTGAAGTTTGAATGGTAAATATCATTCTTACGATACAGATCTATTATGTTTTGTCATATTTGATGATGGTTAGTATGCGTTTGTGATGGATAGTTTAGATCCGTATGATTATCACCTCTTATCTAATTACTTGTGTTGATTTGGATTGATCTAATTTATCGATTCAAAATAATAGAAATATGATTGTCACATTCATATGTTATCGCTTTTGTATGATTTGAATTAATCAAACTTATCGATTCATAATAAAAGAGACATGGTTTGCCATCGTTATGTTAGTGCTTTTGTTTTACTTGAATTGATCTAGATTATCAATTCAACATAGAAAATAAAGATTTGTCTTTTTATTTGAATTGATCTAGATTGTCAATTCAACATAGAAAATAAAGATTAGTCTTTTTATTTGAATTGATCTAGATTATCAATTCAACATAGAAAATAAAGATTTGTCCTTTTATTTTAATTGATCTAGATTATCAATCCAACATAGAAAATAAAGATTTGTCTTTTTATTTGAATTGATCTAGATTATCAATTCAACATAGTAAATAAAGTTTACATTCTTTTTTTTATATGATATAAAAAGTAGGATTTTACGATGTAATAAAATTACATTTTCCCATATATATTATAGTCAAGAGTTTGCATGTAAATTTAAATTACATCTGTATAATGAAAAAATAAAGGCATGTAAAATAAAATTATATCTTTATAATGTAAATAAGAATGAGAATTTGCATGTAGACTAAAATTACAATTTTCATATGGATTAAAGTTAAGATTTTGACATGAACTAAAATTTACATTTTTATATGTAAATAACAAGTAGGATTTACATAGTAAAGAAAATTACATTTTTCTATGTAATTAAAATGTGAATTTACACCGTATGATAAAAATTACATTTTCCTATGTAATTAAAATGTGAATTTACACCGTATGATAAAAATTACATTTTTTTTCTATGTAATTAAAATGTGAATTTACACCGTATGATAAAATTTACATTTTTCTATGTAATTAAAATGTGAATTTACACCATAGGATAAAAATTACATTTTTCTATGTAATTAAAATGTGAATTTACACCGTACGATAAAAAATACATTTTTCTATGTGATTAAAATGTGAATTTACACCATATGATAAAAATTACATTTTTCTATGTAATCAAAATGTGAATTTACACCGTATGATAAAAAATTACATTTTTCTATGTAATTAGAATGGAAGTTTGCATCGTATGATAAAAATCATATTTTTACAATGTAAATAAGAAGTAGAGTTTGCATTGTAATTAAAAATCATATTTTTATAATGTAAATTAGGAGTAGAGTTTGCATTGTAATTAAAAATCATATTTTTTTTAAATGTAAATAGGAAGTAGAATATGCACTGTAATTAAATTTACATTTTTATATGTAAATTTAGAATAGAATTCACACTGCAAATATAAGTTACATTTTTATTATGTAATTAAGATGAGAAAGTACGTTGAGGTTGAAATTTACATTTTTACATGTAATTTAAAAGTAGGATTTTGCAATGTATCAAAATTTACATTTTTACATGTAAATAGAAAACAGGAATTTACATAGGAATTAAATTTACATTTTTTATGTAAATGAAAAGAATGGAATTCACATTTTAATGTAAGTAAAGAATGAATTCAGGATGCGGTAATATTATCTTCATTTTCAGATGAATTAAAATTTAATAAGGATCGGTAGTTTTTAGAGTGTTGTTTAAATCAAACGATGTTATCACGATTAAACGATTATATATATATATATATATATATATATAAAATTAAAATTAAACGAATGGAGCGCGGTAGTTCGCGTTTTGAAATCGTACCTTTAAACGACTATACAAGAAGATCCGACCGTCGGATTTCCTTGAAACTGAAACCATTAGGACCGTCTTGGGAATATCTTTCCAACGATATATATGGCATTAAGATACAATGGTTAGATTCTGAGAAATGTAAAAATCAAAATTGGTTGAATGCAGCGCTATAGTCGCCCATTAACTTAAGGCGTCGTTATATAAAAATTTAATTATTTTAAATAATTAAAATAAGAAGTAATCATTATAAAATGATATCAGCAAATACGAAGGATTTTAAAAATATATAGATATACGAGGATTATTTGGAAAGTCCGAGTTCTCTCATTCCAAATAATTAAATGACGTTAATTGAAGTATGAAGATGGCGTATGAAGACCGTAAATCTTCCCTCGAGTAGACAACGATCGAGGCCCTGATTTGACTTGCTCCCAACTCAAGGGTCATGGTCATTACCCAAACGTACGTGTTGATTTCACGGGTTTGGTTTTCGCTCAGACCCAGAGCATAAGCTAATAAATGGATTGTGTTTCTGACATCGTACTCCATTAAATATCTTGTTATTAATTTTCTGTCGAATATATGGATATTTGGTGGCGGAGAATTTATTCTCTTGCTTAACACCTTTCATATATTTCGGCAAAGGATTGGTAGTGCGATATGGAGTGACGATGTGGCATACTAAGATGCATATGATCATAGATTTGTTGAAAAGCAGGCCTTGTAGGATGATCAAAGCATAGCCTGTTTAGGCATAGATTTGTGTATAGCATGACTTCGCGAGCCTCACACACCGGCGGAGTCTAAAACGGGAGAAGCGAACGCAGAGAGAGCAGCACGTTTCTTTCTAGCTAGAAGTGGTGATTGGGCTTTAACACGGCCCGATATTTTACTTATGTGGATGATGGAATGAGGCGCCTCGGATGATAGGTCCTATAGGATCGGGAAACGTGTGTTCAGGAATTGCCAATCCACGAGGCTGTATGTGTGGACCGGCCCTGCAGCTATCCAAGGGTTCACTGCGGAGGATCCTGAGACATTAGTTAGAGTGTCTCGAATCGGTAAGGAGCTCCTCCCTAGCCTTGACTCATGTTGGAAATCCAAACTTCCAATACGAACTTACGAAATTGGTTATATTACTAGTATGGAAGCATAGTATTATGGTATCTATGTGTCCTAGGATTGATACATTTATTTTGAAATGTTTTGATATATACTAATAATAATGTTAAACTCGTATTTGCCGTATTTAGCATGTTTAATCACCATAAGGTAAAACCCTATCCTCTGGTTTGTGTTGCATTGTGTGATGGGACCTGGGTCTTATGGTGATTCCATTTTTCTCAAAAGCATAGCGTTGTTTTACGATTTACTTATTATTTGTTCTGACACTTTAAATTATGCACGGCAATCCATTAGAGTAAATCCGTTCCGCGTTAGCGGCGTGGTCTTTGGATTTGCCTTATTAATAGTGATTAATTAGTTAATAATTCTCACACCAGTCCCATGACTGACCTGTTGTTTGTTTCCACCTTTTTGCAAACTCGGGTGCCCTCCTTTCTACATGGGCAGCCAAGTAAACAGGTTCATTCTTTGCTTGGAGTCTCTTCTTTGGAGCTGCTTATTATCTTTCTTGGATTCGCTTTCGTGGAGAGGTGATGACTTGGAGCATGAAGACATCTATCATTTGCTACTATTGCATTTTTCTTTTTTTAATTCCAAACATCAAACTTGGTTATTTCTTTTTCTACAACTTGATGTAATAATTTAGAATTCTGCGACTGTGGATTTTCTATGGTTGATGACATTATATTTCCGCTGCTATGATGTTGATACTCTATGAATTTCCTATACTATGTTGTATCTGTGATATATGTTATTGTATTTATGTTGTATTCCAAATGATTATTCCTTACTTTCATTCCGTGGAAGTTTGGGGTCATCACATGTTGAGTTGTTTTTTTTGGGACCTGGGTGAATCAGGGAAGTCACATTTATTTTTGTAGGGAAGCGGGGTTAAGGGCTAATATTTGGCTTATTTAATTGCTAATGAGGTAAGTCAGAAAATAATGATGGTTGTTAAGAAGTTTAATTAATTTAATTCAAGTTAAATATTGTAACGATTATAATTTTTTTCATACGTGAACTAATTCGACGAAGCAAAACATGATGGAACCGTATGAACGAACACTACACGATCGAGCCGGTTTGGAATGATTTGGAGGCAAATACTTGTTTGAAGCTCTATAAATCAACCTAAACTCGTCAATTGAAATGAAATGTGTGTTAACTCTCATGCTTTCTGAAATATATGATGTGGTAAAATTCATATAATTATAATTTATCGTTATTGATATAAATTGGGTGTTTGCATGCTTTGGATGATTGTTGTTTGATTGTTAATTGACGATATTTATATTTTTTCATTTAAATGAATTGGATTATAATTTCTATTTCATATGCATCTATTAAATGGTATTACGAGCTATGATACAGGGGAAACAGCTTGGAGGGATTCAACAGGATTTCTCAAATATTCTATATGTTATTAGATTTCATATTATTCATATATGAACTATCTAACTGACGTAGCATTAAATTTTATTTGAATGTTGATTGTTGATTTGAATTCAACATTCGAGTTATTATTGTTCTATGACCAGCACTGATCCCTGATTGACAGCATTGGCCCAAAACCCATTTTAAGATGTTGATTTGTCATTAGGTGAATAAACTATTTTAAAGTTATAAATTTTATTTTTATAATTGAAGCAAGATTTTAACTTATATTTTTATAAGTTATGTAAAATAGAAGTTTTATAAATAAATCGACATTTATAATTGGTTTTTATAAAATATTATAAATGTTTTATATATAAAATATTCTATATTTAAATAAGTTTTATAAGCAAGAAGGTCAAAAAATTAAACTAAGGGTTAATAATTTGGAACAATTATTTTTGTTTAAAACAATTAAGTGATATTGTTAAATTAATTAATTTATGTGGAAGGATTAGTGGAAACCAGTTAATAAGTTAACCATTGTTTTCAAGTTGACTAGGTCAACTGTTTAAATTGGAATTGGTTGATAAATTAATTTGTTTTCAATTAATCTAATCAAAATATTTTTAATGAACAATCATTTAAATGTAATGTGTGTTCAAAAAATTTATCTCTTAACTAACGTTGTTTAAAAATATTTATCAAGTTGGTGACCATTAGTGAAGTTAGTTGTTGTTTAATAATTTTATTCATTTTTAGTTAATAAAGAAGTAAATGACTTTTACTTTAGTTAATAATGAAGATAATTATTATTTAATTTGACTATAGTGATTACTTTTTAAATTGATTTATTTAAGATAGTAATCGAGTTGGCAATGAGATTTAGTTAAATTCAGAAAGGGGTTTTATAAAGGGATTTTATAATAAATCCAAGTTTTATAAACAAAGTTTATAAAAGAGGTTAAAATCTCAGGCGATGATTTTATAGTAAGCACATTTTTAAGAATTGAATTAAGTAAAACAATTAAATTGGAAGGATATTTGCAAATATGAAAAAGTAATATGCTTAATGGGTTTAGGTAACGAATTGGGTAAATGGGTTTGTTGTAATAAATCCAAGTAGGGTTTTATAATAGAATGCATAATGGATTTGTTAAAGATTCCGTAAATGAATGTTGTACTGAAATCCAAGTTGTAAATAAAATTATAAGAGATTTAAAGCTAAGAGGTTTGTATTTTATTAAGAATTTATTTAATAAACGAATTAAGTAAAAAAAGTTATATTTGGAAGGAGAGTTTTTAGAATGCAAGAAAAGGTTTGTAAAACCATATTTTAAATAATGTAGTAAATGAAATTGGTGTGATATTATAATTAATATCAGTTTTGAGTTACAACTCTAATATATCTTAAGATAAGAAAGTTGTCAAGTGAGGTCTAAGAGGTAATTAAAATACCCCAATTTGAATGATTTCCTGACTATCTGAGGGTTGGTACTGGTTTGAAATGGTAATGATATTGGAAATAATTTATTATTTCCATAAGAAAGATTGCAACTTTAATTTCGAAGATTTTGAAATTTAGTAAAATTGTTGTGTTTTATAGTAAGCAATGTATCACTTCACATTGTTTGACCCATATATGAGGTATGGCTATAAATATACCCATTCAGTTAAGTACATGGAAATATTTTCTAAATAATGAAAATATTATGCTTTTGGGAATACACTTATTTCAAGAAATAAGTAAATGGTTAGCATTTTCGAGGAAAATGAATCGAGAGGTTATACGGGTTTGAAAATGAAAATAGATGTGGAAATTGAATTATTATTTCTATAAGTGAAGTTTTAAACTTAAATCTGCAAAGTTTTGAAGTAAGATAAGATAGATCGGGGTTTTATATAATAAAATGTGATTGAATTACATTGTTCAACACATATAACATTTGGTGATTTAATCTATATCAATTGGCTATGTATATATAGCAATATTTTTGAAATAAAGGAAATAAAAATGGGTTTGTGAAAATATAATGATCAAGGTAAAAGAAATAAAGAGGAGGTTTTGTGAATATGCCCGTTATGAAGATATAAGTGTTGGCTACTATTTTTAAAGTAACAAAAATAAAAGATTTGTTCAGATAAGTATATGAAATTGATTTTAGATATATGGAATGATTTTTATGAAATGTTTTAATAAGAAGGGATTGAGCTGCTGATGTACTTGACCGTACTGTTTGAGTTAATAATTAAGTAACAGACTACTAATGAATTTCCCTTTTAACTTATGACATGTTTGTTCGAGGAGACCAGGATGAGAACTGGACCCATAACCTCTTTGAACCGACTTAATGTTCGAAAACTAAATTGCAGGGATGCTTATGAGATGATTTAAAGGCGTGGACCTTTGGAGCGAGAGGGATACTCATGGATGTCTTTGGTTAACTACCATGATTAAACTTGTGCAGTAATCCCTATGTTTTGGGGTATCTTCGATTTCGTTCAGTTCTAGAATGAACTTATATGGACAAATGTCTGACAGATTATTTCCTAGAATTACGTTGTTGGTTTTTACAAATATACCGAGTATGGTGGCGAAGAAGGCAGCTTGTTTATCTTAATACTCATAGTATCTTTTTGCAAATCAATTAGTGATTTGGTGGATCTGAAAATATGGTATTCAAAGTTTTATGTGATGTGCCTTAAAAGGTAATCGTGACCTCAAGCCTCATCAACCGAGACATGAATCAAATCGGGCAAGCAATAGAGTTATGTGGGTCATACCCATTAGGGTATATCATCACCTGATTTAGGGAAATTGATTTTCCTGATTTTTGTATGCTTTGGATTAATACAGTTACTGTTCTTAATGGTGGTGATGTTATATTTGGTACACTCAAGTTAAATGAGTGGTCAGTTCTATGTGTCCGGGTTGCAAAACCCCAGTGTTTTATCTTTAGAGAATACTGATTGGACGCTGGTTCCATACCTGGTCATGTTGGAAATCCAAAGACTAATATGAGCCGTACATTTTCAGTTGTAAACCAACTATGTTGAAAAGTGAGATGCTAGCTTTTCGGCTATATTCCTTTTTTAATTGTGGATTGGTAGACATTATTATAATAACACAAGATTTTGATATAAAAGTCATTTTATTATCGTAAGGTATGTCTTATAAGAGTTCCATTCTTTTAAAGTATTTTCTAAAGTTAAGAAAGTTGTTTGTAATGTGAGTTTTATCGCTGAAAGTATTCCTACTGATCAAGGTGATTTTGCTTTCATGAAAATGTACTCGGGTCAGACCGAATATATTTTTCAGGTAGCATTTGGTTTTTCTTTTGCCTTCAGGGGAGGAGCCGGAGTTGAGACATATTCTCGTATTTTCTGGTATTAACTTATTTCTGACGTGTGTGTTGTATTGTTATAGGTTGATCTGGTTATGTACACTGATGGTATGATCAAATATATTTATACAGTTATCTCTTTGTGTAAAGGGTGTTGTTATATTATATTTTATTCGTTCCATTGCGAGATACTATCTTACTCTGATTCTATAGTGTTGGTCTTCTTCTTCTTCTTCTTTATTCTAATATTTATTTCTTTCTACTTCTTATCCTCTAAGTTCTTTCTCCTAACTATCCACTTTCCTATACCTTGTGTGTGTTATATGGATGGTTAAATATCGATATAAATGGTACACAAAATTTAGGTTGTTAAATAAAGATAATTTGATAGCCAACTAGATAGTGAAGGATGGATTTGGTGACGAGCTGGACTTGGCGATGAGCTGGATTTTGCAGTGAATGCCAGACGTTTTTTTTTGGATGGGTATTTAACCAATTTTCATTAAATACATGATCAGGGTAGTCATTATCAATTATTGTGAAGTGGTCGATATCGATTACTAGTGGCATGGCCATTTTGACCAATTTTATATCGATGACATTGTGAATTCGGGGAGCAAGACATGATGGTTCATTCGATAGTGATTTCGAGTTAATGGCTTCTCGATTAGTGGTTTTGGCTTGAGGCGAGTATGTGGTGCTTCTATGCAATGATGCATCAATCGATGATGATGATTCTAGGATAAGGAGCAAGCTGTTGCGATGGATGGTTTTCTCTAAGATGCAGAAATGATGGTGTTCGTATTGAGTTGTTTGTCAGAGAGTGATAGATGGGAGACATATGAGGATATTATATGATATGATGATTGTCGAGAATAGTTCCCATATTGAGACAACTTCAGATAAGACACCTATGGATAGTCTAGTGATGGATTCTGCTGTGGAGAATGTGTGCAAAAGGGTTATTGGTATTCGTGACTTCAGTACACCTGAGAGAGAGTAGCATAAGGATGGACCAAAGGCAATGCGGTGTGCACTGATCGGCCTAGCTATGTAGACTGGGTAGGTTATCAGTTATAGCTCATGCGGTGGGGCATAGTGATAGTCTGGTGGAGCTCATGTGATGTGGCATACCAGTGTCTTGATTGATTGGGTGACCGGAGTACTGGATGTCATATGCTTTACGAAATGAGTGAGTGAATGTGAGGATGGTTGATGGATGTTATGGTTATTTATTTGTTAGGATTAATTTTTAGGAATAATCCAAAGATTAACGTGCCTTCCCATTATAATCCCAAGTTTGGATTATTTATGAATAATCTGAAGTTTGGGGGTGCCTTTCCATATTGTTCCCAATTACTGATTGACCTATTTAACCAGTTGCATTCCAATTTTTTTCCTTTCTAATCACTTTCAATTCTTGTCATTAGTTCTTTACACAACAAAAAAAGGAAACTTGAAATCCCAAAATGAAGTTCCAAATTTCCAAAAAAGAAGTCGAATTTGAAAAAATGAAAAGTAATCAAACCGCTTTGGCAATGATGTGAAGTGATTTGGGAATGGTCGGTCCTAAGATAGGTTCTGATTGTTGCTGAAGGGTGGTTGGTGGTGGTGCGTCGTTGATGTTGGTGGATGGATGATTGATGAGAAGGAAGATGAGCACACTGTATTGTGACTACGAGCAATGAAAAAAAGCAATTGATTCTTGTAGGTTTTTTGCTGTATACTGCTATTTATACTTGAATGCAGCAGTTTTCCCCTTTCCTTTTTCAATTTTAAAATTTATATCTGCAAATGAGCTGCTTCATTCTTCTGGAAGTTTCATCGTCTGTAAATGAGCTCTCATGGGTTGTTTTGTCTATGTTTCTAATTCTGTCAAAGCCTTAAAGATTTTATCTTGCTATGTAAAACTCAACTTTCCTCTATTTTTTGTGTTTTGAACTTGGTATATTTTTGTTTAAAAAATGGAAGCAAAAGTGGATTTGGAGTATGGAACTCCAAGTAGCAAGTTAGATCTAGACAAAGATGAGAGAGATCATAGAATTTGTCATTCTAGTCTGGAGAATAATGCAATTGTTTTCGACTGTTCCTGCAAAGATGATTTGGCTGCTACTCATAAACAATGCGCTGAAACTTGGTTCAAGATCATTTGCAAAGAATATGGTCATAGCCAGTGAAGAAGAAGTGATCATAGAATAAACAAATGAAACATATGGCAATACTGTAATTTCAGGTCAGCAAAATGAATACCGGAGTTTCTGGCATGGGCAAAGATTCTTGAATTTCTTGCTTGCTTGCATGGTATTCGCCTTCGTTTTATCTTGGCTCTTTCATTTCATATTTTCTAGCAAGATGAACTGCTAAAGGAGATGATGGAGAAAGACAAGGGGCAAGTGGTGCAAATGATTACGATACAACATAAGAGACAAAATAAGATAAGAGAGAGATAAAAGAAAGAAGGTGGAGAGATAAGAGAGAACAAAAGACGGAATAAGATACGAGAGTTGGAAGAAAGAAGGTGGAGAGAATTTAAGGCGGTAGGGAAAGATTGATCTAAGGAAAAAATTGGAAGAATTTGGGAAGAAGGCTGTGTCACGAGAGAGAGATAGGGATGAAACTGGTTGTAACAGGTTAAAAGGTCACCAGGATCATTTATGGAAGACACCCTCCCCCCCTAAACTTCAGATTATTCAGAAATAATCTAAACTTCATATTATTATTGAAAGGCACGTCAAACTTTGGATTATTTCTGACAGCTATTCCTATTTGTTACTACTTAGTACTTAAACATGTATCACACTGGTTTTCTATGATGTTGATCATAGTGTAGCATATATCGACAGTTATGTGCTAACTCTGTGACTGTAGGGAAAGGGAAGGTATGATTCTTCATACGCTCCATGCCATATATATATATATATATATGTATGTATTATATATTATTATGACTTTTACAGTACTTTGAGATATGTTTATCGCTCACACTAGACTTTTGTTTTACCCAAGGTTTATTTCCCTCTTATCCCCAAGGTGTTCATCGACGATGCAGATGAGCAGACCGGGTGGCAAGTTCAGGTATTACCGGAGCTGTGCAGGTGGATTAGCAAGAGGCTACGTTTTACCTATTTATATTTTTATCCATATTGTTTATTCCGTTGTCACACTGTGGAGCCTTGACGGTGTTATGTAGAGACAGTTTATCCGTTGGGGTTATTTATCTCATGTATACACTCTATTAATATTATATATAACTGTATGAGCTTGAATATTCTGATTATCTAGTTTATATAGTTATTACTGTCTTCCCTGTTTTATATCTATGAATTGATTATTATATGTTATCTGATGCTCTATGAGATATACGACAGGTTCTATGATTGTGTTTTTGTTCTCTTCTGTCTCTTCTCTTCTATTTTCTTCTTTCCTTTCTCTTTTCTCTTCTTCTCTATATTTCTTTCTCTTGACGGTCAGTTTACATTGATCGGGTGCTTATATAGTGCAATTTTTTAGTTTTGAACACTGGTGGTGTATGGCAGGTCATCACATTTGGTATTAGAGCTTAGGTTGCGTTGTCTAACCTAAGTAGAACAGAATATGAGAGCTAATATATACGAATGAGTACATATTTTTATATATTTTGTATTTCAAATCTATATATTGTTAGAAATATATAGTGGTGTTTGTTTTGCACACAATTGCCATTGGAATAGTTTTCTCAATTAGCGACTGATCGTCCTATTATCTGAGGTGATCTAGCAAACGAGAAAATACATTAAATTACTCCATCTCTAGAGTTGAGAGTCGGATAGAATCGAGAAATACCTGTCTCGATTTACAATTTATGTTTTCAGTAATGGTATGATCCATTATCTGGTATGCCCTAAAATTTATATTTAATTTTGGCGCTCAAGTGTCGCGATTCGACTATGACGCGTTTTGTGGATAATTACGCATCCATGTGGCATACCGTTCCTTGGAACGGAATTGACTGTGGTAGTTCTAGAGTTGTTTGGGTTCTCGCAAGGATTTTTCTTTGACAAGTTGGTCATGAATAAATTACGAGTTTACCCCAAAGAAACTCAAAGGTTGAGCCAGAATTGGTTGTGAGTGTTTATCATTTCATGTTTGTGAAATCAATTCGCTCGGGAGCGGTTCATGATTCGCTTCGAAATTGTTTAGTGTCGACTTTTAGTGGTCGATAAGGAATTCATCGATTTAGGGATGGGTTGGGTTGGAGCGTATGACTAAATTCGATGTGATTTCAAAGTAAGGCTAATCCTCTCTTTTGTCACTTGTCACTCTGAAGTGAGGAGTTTGCAGCTGGGTTAAGTGATCAATTCAGAGGATGGTTGATTTCATTATGAGGGAATGATGGTTTGAAGGAGTCAATCGAGTAAGCTCGCAATGTTTGAGCTTGCGCCCAGTGTTGTGGTTTGTCCTATTTTTTCGGGAGAAGTTATGGAGACATATGTCTTGATTGTCGTTCCTGTTCTGCCAAGTGCTCCCTCGATGAATCGGGAAATATTGACGTCACCATTCGACATATGTTTCTATCAATGGTGTTCCCATATGTACTTTAGTTTGACACCGAGATTTCATCGTTCCATTTGATCATGTGATTCGATGAATGGAACGGGATTAGGACTCGTGAATTGATTTGTCTCTCTTGATTATGAATACTATGTGAAGGGCTCGTTGGATTATATATGTGTGTAACATCCCATGTTTGGTCGCCAACACTTAATACTATAGGTCACTGCAGCATCCATAGCGATTAATGTCAGGCCTCAAAGTAGGGAGTGTTGTGACATAGTTAATTTATACTTGTTAGTATACTTGGTTTGTCTAAACTTAAGTTCATCATATCATGGTTTCATTTTTGCTAAACTAGTTTCACGCTGATTGTTAAACTTAACTGACTTATTATTTGAGTCCAAAAGTTCAATTACTAGGAGGATACATAATATGAGTAGAACTAAGAGGTTGTTGGCAATGACAGTGGGCTGGACAAGCTCTTCAGTAGTGAGTCTCCCTTGATTTAGCAATAGTGAGCTGGGACTTCAATCTTCAACATACGAGTCTCTTATTATCGGACTATATCAAGCTGAGACAGATCTCTACTAGCGAGTCGTTAACTGAGCTTGTATCTCGAGAGTATCTAGACACATTGATAAGGTGGCCAGGTTGCCACCATGTTTGAGTTGAGTTCCATATCGATCTATTTGTGGATGTTCTATCGTTGGGAATACCAAGGGGATTTTACCAATTGAGAGTAGTAGGCTGGTGTATGTTGATTATAACATTTTTATGCTGCTTCAATCTTGATTGGTTGGTTAGGCCTTTCGGGCCAACCAGCGAGTCGGCATATTTTGAGATTGGCTTGTTGGAGTTTCACTTTCCATTGAAGAAAGTGGAGTGATTGGGTCACATCATCTCGAGTAGGATGCCACTTTGAGTCCTACATGGGTTTGGAAGTTAGAATTGACCGATGAGTGTGTTGTTTTCTCGTTTCGAGTAGGAACGAGAAGGCGACAGTACTCACTTGGTTATGTGACTATTTAAAGTTCATTTTGCTTTTGAATATAAAGTTGTCATGTTTTAGCCAATAACCAAAACCAAATGAGTGTTATTCAACTCACGATTTGGAGTCGATGATGATGGAGTTCGTTTTGATGAGTTGGAGGCAATATATATTAGCAAGGGGGTTAGAGTTATTGCTGATGTCATATCACCAGGATTTCTCTTCCCTGAGAGGTATCTCAACCTTTGATAGCGGCAATGGTTGAAATCTTTGGCCTCCTTCGAGCATAAGTTTCCTATCAGTATGTGTAGGAAATGTAAGTTATTGGTATACGTCAAGTTGGAGATGTACCAGTATAGAAGCCATATACGTTTAGTGTATGTCACTTGTGTTTATTACTGGTTATGAATCCATAACTCAAGGAGAGGTAGTATAGACTCAACCGATGTTGTTGGTTCCATATTAAAGGGCTTGATTACGCATTCATTTCATAATTAATGTGATGTCATCTTGCTATAGCTAAATGGGATAAATTGAATAATTTTCTATAACTATTTGAGATTTCCAAATGGATATGGGAATAGTTATTGATGATTTCCATTGATAGGTTGCCATAGAAGTTAGGAATAGTATGATAGCGCTCAAGTCATGCCCGATTCATTGACAGGAGATGCTAGATTACAATTTTGATTTTTGAAATGGAAACCAAGTTGTAGAGTCATATATGGATTAAATTTAATATTGGATGTATCTTATTAGTTAGGTTAGTTTCCTGCGTGTTACAATATGCATGGATGTTATTTTCTATGTTTGCTATTGTTTTCCATTCATGTTTGACTATTGATGATGCTTGCGTGTTTATTTATATTTCTATGATTGTTAGGCATGTGGGGGTAATTAGACTCTTGTATCATTTATTAATTCAAAATGAAACCTATACATGACTTGACATGCTATGTTAGATAAATTTATTTTATTGAAGATGTTTATTCCCTTGTTGCTATTTCTACTATTGCATCTAATCTTGTTTGTGGAGTACATGCCTAGGTATAAAGAAGCAAGAATTGATTTATTTGGATGTTTATTTGCTTTTATTTGCATCTAAATGCTAAGCTTGTTTAAAAAGAGGTATGTAGTAGATGTAGAGTGGTGATTTTCACCATTGGGTGCATTTTGGTGGGTTTTGCCTCATGTTCAGGTAGCCACTTTTGGGCTTTCATTTTCTTTTGTTGATATAAGCCTTGCAAGATGATTTTGGATTTTTTTTTTGGATCAAGCCGTACACAGGGGTGTTGCTGAAATTTTCTGTGAATTTTGCCATATTTGGAAAGAAATTCAATGTGTGATGTTATGTTGAATTGTCTTCCAAATGGTAAGTTGTCACTTTTATTTTCCAATATCTATTGGTTTGGAAAATAATTGTACAAGTTAGGTGTTTGGCTTGGCTGCATCGTTCCCGAATTTGATGTGCTTGTATAAGGGAATGAGAATGTTGGCTTCGCTCCAAATTTCGAGTCGATTTCCCTTGTTATAGCTGCTTCAATGGTTGTCGTTGACATAGACAAGTGACAATTCCTTTTGTGTTGTCACTTTCTCGAGTGCGTTGGTGTAACAGCCTGCATTTTACGTATCGAGAGATCGTAAAATATTTTTATTTCATTCTCTGAGGGTTGGATAATTCTCATCGTTTGATATGTTTCTTATGGGGATTTGAGACATACTGATCGACGTTAATCTATGAATTAGAAAAGCGCGACATTTGTAATAAATTCTGCAAGCATACAGGTGTGTAGCATACAGGTCGAACACAGGGAGGAAAGTTAAATTTTATTATTTATATGTTTCGTGGGCGTGTTAGACGAACTTTGGAGGTTGATTTTGCAAAACTAAACAAAATTAAAACTGTAATTTGATTCAGAACAGATCTAACTGAACCGACGATCAAATCACAATTTCAATGGAAAGCAAATGAAACTATGAATTAGATTTGAATCTAATCAAACCCAATTTGACCTAAGAAAATAATAAAAAGCAGAAATTGAAATTGCAGAAATTGAAATAACAAACAAGAATTAAAATTAGGATTTCCGCTGAATCTAATCAGACGGTAAATCACTAATGCAAACAAGTGCAAAATACAAATAGTGTTCTACCGAATCTAATCGTGTAGACAACACTAGTTGCTAAGAAAACAAAAAAATGCAGAAAATAAAAGAGAAAGAAGAACTTTTATTAGAACAATGGAATAAGAGATGAGATAGGATGGTGGCTACAAGGTTATTACAAGGGTATATATAGGGTAGATAGCCAAACCCTAACCCTAACCCTAATGGTAAATGGGCCTGGTCATTACACCACTAATTAGTTACAATGAGAAACATAAATGGGCCTTTTATAATTAAAGCAATTTTGGGCCTTTTCTCTTTTTTCTCTTGATTCCTTGACATTTCTTCATTGATTTGTGATGTGCAAAGCCTTTCTATCACTCCTTTTCTTGTCCAACAGCAACCAGATGTGATATCTTCATCTACAATTCTTCAAAATGCAAATACACAGCAAATTGAACTCTATTTCTCTACATTTCTGGTTGCATGCGGGCTGGGTTGGACTATCTGTAAAAGTAACAAAACAATACCCAAGTAATATTTATTTATATACAAAAGACGAGATATGAGAGCATAAAACAAACACATTTCTATGTCAATCACATACCCATAATTTTTACCGATTTTATTTGTGACCAATTTGCCCCTATTAGCATTGTATAGGGCGTAACTTTGACTCTGGTCGAATCAGAGGGTGAGACCAATGCCATTGGAAAGGAATTGATGATTGCCTTTCCGTAGAGTGGTTGCATTAGGGATTTGGGAGAAATCGCTGTTTTAAGGTTTTCAGTCGGCTATTCGGGTTTTGGATCCTTAGTGGAATCCTATAAACAGGGGGTGAGAGTGGAGGGAAAAAGTTTACTTTCCCATTCTCTCATTTGGAGGCATTAATCTCCTTCTTCCTCTAACACCTTTCCACCATTAAAATCCAAATCCAAGGGAGGAAATCGAAGATCTACACCATTCAAGGCAAGATCTATATCGTTTCAAAGGCAAATTCATTGGATCGAGGAGTTTGATTCGAAGTACTCGCTGTCCGGATTCTTATTTCTATTATTTAGGTTGTTTTGGCAAATCGGTGAGTGATTTACATCTCTCACATGAATGCAATGAAGTATATGAGTGTTTGTGCATGTTTCTCATCAAATTGGGATGTTTTACCATAGACTCTCACCATTACAAGTTCATTTCCATATGCATCACTGTATGATCTAATCTAACAAGTTTTACTCGTTAATTTCATGTCATATTACATGTTTAGTTAGTCATATATCTCATTTTGATCATATATTCATTTTAATGGTTTTTGGTGAAATTTACATCATTTTTATGGTAATCGTCATATTCATGTGGTTAGTAATATTATGATATGTTTATGATTGTGTTTGATGATTTTGGTTGAGTTAATTTCATCGGATTCGTCGTTTAAAGAAGTTTTGGTTGAAATCTGAGTTGAATTGCAATATGCAGGAGTTGGCTCGGCCATATGAATGAATCGGTCCAGATCTGCGATGGGTCTGTGACGGAATGAATAGGTCCAGATCTACGATGGATCTGTGACGGAATGGATCGGTCCAGATCTGCGATGGATCTGTGACGCAATGGATCTGTCCAGATCTACGATGGATTTGTGATGGATCGGTCATGGTGGGTTGGATCGGTCGAGTTTGTGATGGATCGGTCATGGAGGGATGGATCGGTCAGATTTGTGATGGATCTGTGACGGAATGATCAGTGACGGATCTGTGATGGATCGGTCATGGAGGGATGGAGAGGTTGGGTTTGTGATGGACCAGTGAGGGATGGATCGGACGGATTTGTGATGGGTCGGTCATGGAGGGATGGATTGGTCGAGTTTGTGATGGATCGGTCATGGAGGGATGGATCGTTTTGGTTTGTGATGGATCGGTGACGGATCTGTGATGGATCGGTCATGGAGGGATGGATTGGTCGAGTTTGTGATGGATCAGTCATGGAGGGATGGATTGGTTGAGTTTGTGATGGATCAGTGAGGGATGGATCAGACGGATTTGTGATGGGCCGGTCGTGGAGGGATGGATTGGTCGAGTTTGTAATGGATCGGTCATGGAGAGATGGATCGTTTTGGTTTGTGATGGATCGGTCATGGATCAGTGAGGGATGTGGGGCATGTGGGGTAATTAGACTCTTGTATCGTTTATTAATTCAAAATGAAACACATACATGACTTGACATGCTATGTTAGATAAATTTAATTTATTGAAGATGTTTATTCCCTTGTTGCTATTTCTACTATTGCACCTAATCTTTTTTGTGGAGTACATGCCCAGGTATAAAGAAGCAAGAATTGATTTATTTGGATGTTTATTTGCTTTTATTTGCATCTAAATGCTAAGCTTGTTTAAAAAGAGGTATGTAGTAGATGTAGAGTGGTGATTTTCACCATTTGGTGCATTTTGGTGGTTTTTGCCTCATGTTCAGGTAGCCACTTTTGGGCTTCCATTTTCTTTTGTTGATATAAGCCTTGCAAGATGATTTTGGATTTTTTTGGATTAAGCCGTACACACGGGTGTTGCTGAAATTTTCTGTAAATTTTGCCATATTTGGAAAGAAATTCAATGTGCGATGTTATGTTGAATTGTCTTCCAAATAGTAAGTTGTCACTTTTATTTTCCAATATCTATTGGTTTGGAAAATAATTGTAAAAGTTAGGTGTTTGGCTTGGCTGCATCGTTCCCGAATTTGATGTGCTTGTATAAGGGAATGAGAATGTTGGCTTCGCTCCAAATTTCGAGTCGATTTCCCTTGTTATAGCTGCTTCAATGGTTGTCGTTGACATAGACAAGTGACAATTCCTTTTGTGTTGTCACTTTCTCGAGTGCGTTGGTGTAACAGCCTGCATTTTACGTATCGAGAGATCGTAAAATATTTTTATTTCATTCTCTGAGGGTTGGATCATTCTCATCGTTTGATATGTTTCTTATGGGGATGTGAGACATACCATAATTTTTACCGATTTTATTTGTGACCAATTTGCCCCTATTAGCATT
Organism: Allium sativum; assembly: GCA_030737875.1. Taxonomy (NCBI): domain Eukaryota; kingdom Viridiplantae; phylum Streptophyta; class Magnoliopsida; order Asparagales; family Amaryllidaceae; genus Allium; species Allium sativum. The sequence continues at coordinate 277,703,108 of CM060918.1, forward strand.
GTATAGGGCGTAACTTTGACTTTGGTCGAATCAGAGGGTGAGACTAATGCCATTGGAAAGGAATTGATGATTTCCTTTCCGTAGAGTGGTTGCATTAGGGATTTGGCTCAGCGGTTTGGGAGAAATCGCTGTTTTAAGGTTTTTCAGTTGGCTATTCGGGTTTTGGAGCCTTAGTGGAATCCTATAAACAAGGGGTGAGAGTGGAGGGAAAAGGTTTACTTTCCTATTATCTCATTTGGAGGCATTAATCTCCTTCTTCCTCTAACACCTTTCCACCATTAAAATCCAAATCCAAGGGAGGAAATCTAAGATCTACACCATTCCAGGCAAGATCTATATCATTTCAAAGGCAAATTCATTAGATCGAGGAGTTTGATTCGAAGTACTCGCTGTCCGGATTCTTATTTCTATCATTTAGGTTGTTTTGGAAAATCGGTGAGTGATTTACATCTCTCACATGAATGCAATGAAGTATATGAGTGTTTGTGCATGTTTCTCATCAAATTGGGATGTTTTACCATAGACTCTCACCATTACAAGTTCATTTCCATATGCATCACCGTATGATCTAATCTAACAAGTTTTACTCGTTAATTTCATGTCATATTACATGTTTAGTTAGTCAGATATCTCATTTTGATCATATATTCCTTTTAATGGTTTTTGGTGAAATTTACATCATTTTTATGGTAATCGTTATATTCATGTGGTTAGTAATATTATGATATGTTTATGATTGTGTTTGATGATTTTGGTTGAGTTAATTTCATCGGATTCGTTGTTTAAAGAAGTTTTGGTTGAAATCTGAGTTGAATTGCAATATGCAGGAGTTGGCTCGGCCATATGAATGAATCGGTCCAGATTTGCGATGGGTCTGTGACGGAATGAATAGGTCCAGATCTGCGATGGATCTGTGACGGAATGGATCTGTCCAGATCTACGATGGATTTGTGATGGATCGGTCATGATGGGTTGGATCAGTCGAGTTTGTGATGGATCGGTCATGGAGGGATGGATCGGTCAGATTTGTGATGGATCTGTGACGGAATGATCAGTGACGAATCTGTGATGGATCGGTCATGGAGGGATGGATTGGTCGAGTTTGTGATGGATCAGTCATGGAGGGATGGATCGGTTGGGTTTGTGATGGATCAGTGAGGGATGGATCGGACGGATTTGTGACGGGTCGGTCATGGAGGGATGGATTTGTCGAGTTTGTGATGGATCGGTCATGGAGGGATGGATCGTTTTGGTTTGTGATGGATCGGTGACGGATCTGTGATGGATCGGTCATGGAGGGATGGATTGGTTGAGTTTGTGATGGATCAGTCATGGAGGGATGGATCAGTTGGGTTTGTGATGGATCGGTCATGGATCAGTGAGGGATGGATCTGACGCATTTGTGACGGGTCGGTCATGGAGGGATGGATTGGTCGAGTTTGTGATGGATCGGTCATGGAGGGATGGTGATCAGTGACAGATCTGTGATGGATCGGTCGTGGAGGGATGGATTGGTCGAGTTTGTGATGGATCGGTCATGGAGGGATGGATCGGTTAAGTTTGTAATGGATCAGTCATGGATCAGTGAGGGATGGATCAGACGGATTTGTGACGGGTCGGTCATGGAGGGATGGATTGGTCGAGTTTGTGATGGATTAGTCATGGAGGGATGGATCGGTCATGGATCAGTGAGGGATGGATCGGACGGATTTGTGACGGGTCGGTCATGGAGGGATGGATCGGTCATGGATCAGTGAGGGATGGATCGGACGGATTTGTGACGGGTCGGTCATGCAGCTGCTCAGAATTGGCTAGTACTGCTAGGTAGCCCAATCTAATTGTACTATGTTGGTTCGAAAAGAATGTCGAACCAAGGAGATATAAAATGGTAGCCCGATATGCTGTGTCCTGGAAATCCACTACATCGAGATGCATCGTAATGTAATCAAGTAAATATGCGATGGAAATGGCACCATTGGACTTATGATCCACGGAAAAATCTGGCAAATACTGAAGGAAAGACTCCGGCGACTCATATGAGGTATCAAATTGGCAGGAGACTCTATTAGGGAGGCCAATCTCAATTCCCGTAAGCATGTAAAAATCGGCTGGGGTGATACCAAGCTCAAAATCGGGGAAGTGAAAAGTGTGTATCGTAGGCCACCATCTCTCTAGCAAGGCCTTTAGCAATGGCTGATCGAAGGACTGAGGAGGTATAATCTGTAAAAATAGTCCGATCGGACTAGCCAGTAGCCTCTCTCGAATATGTAATGGTAATATGTCAAGGGACTGTGTACTAAACTTCGCCCAACTCCCGCGAACGTAGATGTACCATGTCTATTAGAATGATAAAAGTTCAATAACTATAAAATCAATAGTTCATACTATTAAAAATTATAATGTACATGTACTAAACTATAACTATAAAACAAATGAGTCATACTACCTATGTAATTTAGTAAACTATTTAACAGTTCAATAAATATAAATGTTTAAATTTAAATATATACCAGAATGGTGCCGAGCGCAGTAAACGAACGGTGAGTGTATCCCTCTAGCAACTCGCGAAGGATCCGTAAGTCCTAAATCGTCATCTCTGCTAGTGGAGGAGGGTGCGTTGGACCAGCTGCGTCGTCTAGCTGAGGTCGAGTTGTACGTCTCCCCATCTACGTTACGCGTGGCGGCATACTAGTGTCACAAATAATAAAGAATAAATTAAAATGAGGAAATTTGGGGAAGGTATGGGGGCTATGGCCTACCACCCTATATATATAGGCACGGTAGGAGTGTGCGCTGATTTAATATAGGCGCGCTGATAAAATCGGCGGACCGTTGTGATATATCAAGAATATATCCGTGAATGTTACGGATCGTAACATTACGATCCGTAACCTTGCTGGAGTTGCTCTAAGTATATCAATAACCATTGACTCTGGGAAATAAAGTCTGAAAAAAAATGATGTAAAATCACCTCATACCCAGCAATTCTGGACATAGCTTTACTAATATCACTAAGCAAAGAGGTAGTAGAACATTGAGACATGGCTTGCCACACAACATCAAAAAATCCATTTAAACCATATAGAGATAGATCCAAACAGCACAATGTCACACTCCAAAACCCAAACTTCCAATGACGCAAACAACAAGACTACAGAATCATAGTCATCCTAGAAAAATTCCAAAAAAACACAAGCCAGAAAGACCTTACCTTCTTCGTCGGCTTTAAATTTCTCGTACGAGGAACCGGAGAACAATTTAGTGGGCTAACAGGTATTGTGGCCAATCTGACAAACCAATGCAAGATCTGATGCCTGCTAATCATCTGAGAGGAAGAGAAGGAAAGAAAATCCAAATTGCGAGTTGGATCAGAGATTAAGGAAGTAAGGCTAGAGTGGAAGCTTCTACGTAAAACCAGGCACAACGAAAGAATTTTCGGTGTAAGGAGGTGAAGTTGAATTGAAAAGCGGTGGGAGCGAGGAAGAGGGTGGAAGAAAACGTGAATGAGAAAAAGAAAATGTTTCCATTTCCAATCTTACATATGAAGCTCAGTTACCACAACATTGACATTTCATTCTATGTGAGTATAAATTCAACAACATAGTAAAAGAGTATATAAATTTCCATTTACTGGAAGTTTAGTTCTGACCTCCTCCTCATAACAACACGCAGGTTTGAGAGAAGGTAGAGATTATTTAGCTTAGTGAAACTTGTTTTATAAAGTGTTATTTTCTTAGTAAGCATTTACTAATATGATATTTTAATCATTTATGCTCTGAGTTATTTATTGAGATCTGATACATTATTTTTTTCTTATTTGTTGGATATCAAACACTTAACTCAAGCTCTATAAGACATAGATTTTATCACTTTATGAAAAATCTAGGCCTATTGGGGTTTGGGTTATTCCACTTATCTTCCAAAAAAAATCAATTAGTGGTTTCCTCAAGCATTCCCACCCTCACAGGACTCTCAAAACTATCAAAAATTATCTCTACCTCGATCAGGAGGATATTCAAGCCTATATGAGCTACATGAACTTTGAAAAGTTTGCAATTTAGTGATTTTACTACTTATGAAATTGTTTTTGTAAGGACCCTACCTCTGTATCCATACTACCTAAGAGTATTACGAAGTAATACTGTCGGATTATACAAAGAATGAGGTTATAGTGGCACACACATGTAAATTCTCTCGGACTAACAATGGTACGTATTAAAATTTTCTGAAATACGACTTACTATTGCGTATGCTGTATCAGTACAAAACAATAACATGCGTGCCTCTAGGATAGAATACTATTGAATATACATCAATACAGAGATCACAGAGTTAATCACAACGACAAAATATAATATTCATGTATTATTCAACATTTTATATACATTAACTTATTACACATCAATATATACATCAATCCATACAAATACATGATAGTAGATGAAATACTACGTTACAATACTCCTCTAAGCACAATGAAATAAAAGCTAGTCTCAATGTCCCTAAACCTATATGTCTCGGTCTGACCCGAATATTATATAAATAATAAATGTATCAGTCTATGTCTAAATCCATTATAGCTTATATAAAATGTTTGGGTTTTTAAATAATAATAATAATAATAAAATATAATAATAATAATAATAAATGACTGAAGTCTCATCATAATTAATCTAAAATCATCATTTGTAAAATCCTCAAAATAGATTCCATAAAATTAATACAAGAGACCGGTCATATAAATCCAATACTCAATCAAATTCAAGAATTACCTCCTAGAAGGATTTCATAATATATATATATACAGTCAATAAATAAATTAATTAAAATATCACTCAATCACTATAAATGTATCATCCTCCACATACATGAACATATATCACCAAATAAAATCATAGAAAAACTGAAAAATGGCAATAGAAGATATAAGAAGCAAATGAACTGTATGTATTTCAAATTTTATATAATAGTACCTGGAAATACGCCGAAATTATCACAATACAACAAAATACTAATAATCTATGGCGATACTTCTACAGAAGGAAACGGGGATGGATCATACTCAAAATACTTTGTATTGACTATACACTGAACTAGAGCTAGGAAGGGAGACTGGCGAATGCATCTTCTCCGGTAGACTCCACACTCACATCTCCTAGGGTCATCAGATATCATTACCTCTCACCCATTGGTATTGAGACAATGATGCACCATTTGTATGTTAACGCGTCATACTTCGGTCACGATACCCACATCAGATCATGTATCAACTGACCATTGGCTTAGGTGACACAAGGAGCACTACATATACCAATATAGATAATAAATAGTAATGTGTCATGGACCCAGAGTGCAAGCTTGCGATTAGGCCACTAGGGTGGATACTGGCCATTTTAGCTCACTCCCGAAATATATAGAAAGCTAGTCAGTGATAGTCCGGTGCTACTAACTAAACACACACATATACGTAATATCATAGCAAGTGCACTGCAGCATACGAAACTATGCAATTACTGATATATTACAAAATATTCATACCAACGTATTATATATAATATGTAGCTAACGCATGGCTAGATATAATCATACATTAGTAAATGATTACCACACACACACGCATATATATATACACACACACACATATACACACTCAACACAACGGATACTACACCATTAATCCCCGTATTAAGTGTCACACATGAGCAAAAGATAATCTGATAAATAACTCATTGGTGTCTCATACCACTGCATTTTCTAATCTATTTATTTGATTCTCACACATTACACTTACCCTTCAATACTGTATATAACAAATCTAATGAATAACCAGGAAGGTGATATCAAAAGTCTCGTACCAGACAGTTTCACCAAACCATTTATTCAAATTTCTCATCACATAGAATATAAATATTATAACATCATACAAAAATTATCATCACTGTATCATATTCAAATCATCAATCAAAATAAATCAACAGCGAATCATTCAAAATATAAAATTCAAACAAAATTGAAAATCATCAACTACACCAATAACAAATGAATTCAAGAATCATTCAAGGATTACATGAAATTCCAATATAATTCACAAATGAACAAAATAAAGTAATAATACTCAAATAATAATTCAAATACTTGGGAAAACATAAATATTCATCACAAATTTGTATAAATCAATAAAATACATTATGTGACAAAACAAACACAATGACATGCCAAATATTATCAAAACTACTACGTATTATAATAAAAATGAGAACTTCTCAAGTGGCTTATTTAAAATAATTGTAAAATACGTTAAGTAGCTAAGCAAAATCAATTAGAATTATTCTAAAATATTGTATCCAAATAAAAAGTGCGAACTTGATAAAATACATATGATCAGATTCATTTTCATACTTATATATACTTATCTATAATATACATTAAAGCACTAATATTTACTTATATAGATTTATACATAAGTATATATACTTTCAGTGAATAATTTAAAATAATAAATTCCTACAACATTCAAGACTAATGACTTAGATTATAATAAGGAAGTGAAGTAATTTTTAAAATAAGCATCACAACTGTAACATGCTAATTAGATTTATTTGGTTATAATGTGAAGAATGAATCAAAACATAGTATTATTTACTGCTTAGATTAATTTAGTTGTAGTTCAAAGGATAAATCAATATTTAAAATTACATTGTAAATTATAATTTATAATTCATAATCTAAAACGTCATATTGTTATTATCTATATATATATATATATATATATATATATATATGAGTTTTCTCAAATATATAAAATTATAAAATTGATCAATTGTCAAAATGAACAAATTATATAACCTCAATTTGAAAGTAACAATAGACAACATCCCCTTCATATTTCAAACTTCCAACCAACACAAAATTCATCATTCACCCTCAATTCATGAATAATTACACAATAATCAAATTAATGTTCTATAACAACCATTTCAATCAAGCAACCAATTAAACATTGGTGATAATTGGCATTCAATAATTCAATCATCAAAGTAATTTAATCATAAACTGGTAATGATTTATGTATAAGCATACTATAATGAATGAAGACATATATGTCAGTGAGGGAAAAACTCACTGAAATTCTAAGCATTTGTCTTCTCTCCTTCACCTATCGCGATGTCAACTCAAGCTTCACACTGATCTTCATGCGTCTCCTAGGTCACAGTACCTTGTTGTGAAGCTCACCTTCATCCCCCTCACATTGACATGTACTTGCGAACGCTAAACCTTCTCGTGAACATGACACATCCTCGCATGATCACGCCACCATGATTTCTTCCCTTGAGCGAACGAGCGAGCAAGGCCAACAATGAATGATTTTTTTTCCTTGAATCACTATTTCAAAAATGAGAAACAAGGGTTTTTGGGTTTCTGTTGATTTTCTAGAGAGTGACGACTTCGGCCTTGATCACCAAGGGGGTGGAATACCTGAGAGAGTGTGCCAAAGGATAGGCTTGGGCCATAATTTATTTATTTTAACTCAATTCTATTTTATTTTTATTTCCTGTTTTAGTAACTAAGTTAATGGAGCTTAGTTTCTAAACATATATGTATTGGAATCTAGGTTTTATTTATATATGTCTACTGATGAAAAATCCAGTGAAAGAAATCTCTGGATACTTGTGTTTTTTTTTTTTTTGAAATGATGAGATTTAGATACTTAGTCCTAATCTTACATAAGAAGCTAATATTTCTTTTCATCAGCATTGAATAGTAGGGTTAAAATATCATGTTTTATTCTTTATTTTCCATAAATCTAGGCGTCATCATTTTTTTCCTTACATTAACCATACCGTTATTATCAATTATGATGTGTGTGGATTGGCATGCACATGTTCCTGCATGAGTGAAAATAAGTAAATGTGTTGGTCTAGGATAATAAAATGCGGAACATAATCCTTATATGATGAATGTATATTATTCTTTTTTGTATTATGAGTTGTTAATGATTATTTATTAGTAATTGGGTTTATTTATTTTTATATTTTTTTGGATAAGTTTTTCCTTTATAATATTTTATTCTATTTATTGGGTAACAATTTGCAATGGGATTCGGTATTGATATTGATTTGGTTTGGATCTTTATCTATTGATTCTAATCCAATATTTCATTCTGATTTCAAAGTTACTATTATAATCCAAATATCCCAAACATGCCTATTTCTTTTTTTCAATTATTAATTTATCACTTCTCAATAGAGGTTTGTTATAGGTCCTCTTTATTTTGAAAACAATAATATTAAGCTTAATTATGCTTCTCAACATGATTCTGTGTGTTATCCACATTTATTCAAAATGTTTTATACAAATTTGAAAGAAAGGTTTTATAAAGGTAATGAAGGCGAAGTTTGGACTAGCATTAAAGGAATGCTAATTATTTTTATTATGAAGTTGGGCTTCACATACTTGGATGAAAATCCACTATTATTAATCTTTCTACTTTTGAAGTAAATGAGCATGGTCATGAGAATTTTCGTCATATTTTCAAAGAGGGTGATAAATTTTTGTCCAAAATCAAAATTTTCCACCAAAAGCCAAGATTTCGAACCTTCTTTTGTAACACATTAACACTTAAAGATAGGAAAATTTAAATAACCCGAAAGCCCTTTTTATTTTATTCTTTATGGTCATTATGACATAAATTGGGCACAACATATTTTAAATGATTTTTATCATAAAAATCTTTCAAACCCTGAACACACTCTTGTCCATTGTGACGACCCGCCCTGCTGGCCGATTCAGACCTTTCGTTAAACCGACATAAACCAATCAACAGACGTATCGCTTGGGATTACGGCTAATAAGAACTAAAAAACAACTTTTTCATTATTATTACACTAACTTTTACATCAGAGTACAACTTACATCAGAGTATAATAATAAGTACAATGCAGAGCGGAAATAACGATATCAAAGTGTATTTTATACACAACAGAAAAGATAAACTCAGCGGAAGTAATAAAATGCTCTGGACACAGCTCTAGCTTCAATCAAGCACCTGCTCTATGAAATATCGGCAAACCAAAACCACTAGACTACTCATAGTTTAGGTTGGAAACAATAAACTCCGGATCAGACATGGGAGTGCAAGAATTAATATAGTTATTTACTTCTAATTTAAAGTTGGTAAATCATAGGACCACGCCGTATAACACGGAATGTGTTTTCCCCACATGAATACCAATCACAAACTACTCATGATGCTTTTCGAAAAAATAAAGGTATTATAAGACTCAAGTCCCATCACATAATGCAATGCATATCGGAGAAAAGAGTTTACCTTATAAAAAACAAGCATGCTTGATATGCGGAAAAACAGATATTTTTGATATTATTACGTGTGCATAGTGTCGAAATCACTTTTGAAAGTAAATGAATAAATCCTGGCTCGCATAATGCCCCATTTCATTAGGTTGGCTATTAGGTTATAACTAAAAACGCAAAGCTCGTATTGGGCAAAGGATCTTCCTTAACCATTCGGAACACCTCTAATGGGATGTCCCAAGACTCACATATGATCCTTCGGATTGGCAGAGCCAACCAACACTAATAGGTTGATTAGAATCTTTCCTGAACATAACGTCCCCAGTTATATTTGACCGTCATTAGAGGCGCCTCGATTTATCATCTACGTAAGTAAACTTGTCTAGGCTCCATACCATGGCATCACTTTTTAGCTAGAAGGAAACATATGCCCTTGTCACTGTTATCCATCATCCTATTTTCGGCTATTCATGGGTTGTGAGGCTCGAGTGTCACGTTTTAACACGAAGCTATACTATTTCAGCCATGCTTTAATCATCATCCACAAAGCTCTTCTTTTCAACAAAAGTTTTGATCGGCTCAGGAATTAACATGCCACATTGTCGATTCATAACATATAATCAGTGACTATTAATATATAACGCTCTAAGTACATAAGTCTCAGAGGAGGGTGTTAAGCTAAGAGAATAAATCCTCTACCGCCAACTGATATAATATGACACCCCACGTCTGTTAATGTCACTAGTTAAGAGAATGCATTAAGTTTTGTGAAGCGTTATAGGTAAACAGAAACAAAAATATTACAAGACAGGTATAAAATAACGGCGGAAGTTAAAACTTTATTAAGCAGAAAACATCGTGGTTCAAAACATAGTTACATCATGAGTCTGAAATGCATAAAACTCAATACATAAATTTAAACTTCTGTCTTGTACTTAAATCATCAGAGTATAATAAACATGAAAAGAGCACAGTCCCCAAAAAAACATAGCCATAGTAGAGAAGGTATGAAATCAAGAAGTACATCTAAGTAGTTCCAAGCAGAAGGAAAGAAGAATCATGATCAAGCTTGAGTATTCCCACCCTGAAAACCTGAGGGGAGGGGGGAAACGGAAGAGAAAGAAGAGGAAACAAAATAGGTCATACATAAGTCTGGCGAATCTAGTTACTTTTAGCATATAAATAAGTAAAAGCAACATGACAGACACATAAACTTGATAAGAGGGATAACAACGTATATGGCAGGTATGACAAGGTAAACAGGATAAACCGAATGGAACATATATGTATAGCGCTTCTCTAACACTTTTCTCTTTCTCTTCACTAATAATAGTATCATATGAACAAGATGATCCACAATAAGATGGTAGACTTAGGCGTACTCCTAGTGAGAGGTTTTACCCCACACAACAATAGACATCCCAACTAAACATACCGGTGTTACCCCTAAGGAGAATAGCGGGCTCCTAAACAGGCGAAACTAGATGCACCCAAATTACCACCCCAATCGATCGGCTCACTACTCCGTAGATACCTTGTGCTGGCCCCCACAGCAGGATGTATCACTTCCTAAAGTGGCAACCCTTCGTTTCCAGGATGTGCACAACCATATCTAGTGATGCCACAGCATCTTAGCCTCCCTTGTCTGGAACCATGCGCGCATATGACTCCGTCAGAATGCGCCATCTGCACTGTCCCCCTTTTTGGATCTCTTACAATCAGCCCAATAAGTATTCCCCAACTCCGACCTAGTTTGGAGTACTCGTTTGATACCTGTAGATGGGTTAGTAATTGAAATGGGTCCCACACACAAGATGATGCAAGCTTCCACCTAGGCTTACATCCCCACTACTAGGATTTCCACAGGTTATGCCATACCAGTGTAACAAGATTGCATAACCCCAACAGGTTAAGTTTGTGGACCTATATATAAATATTACCCACCACCCCAAGATATAATTACCTTCCCACTGTTTCAAGTAAGTTTACTTAACCCCTACTCAAGTCAACATGTTCATGTAATCCCTATGGATTCAAATAGGTTAAGTATTCAAGTTCATTACCATTTATTCATTTATGGTTATAATCTGCAATACCTCCCAAATTAAGCCTTCAACTTGCGGATGCTGGATATGCCGGGCAGGTCCGGGCTGACTCATTCCATAAGTCGGACTTAACTTCGTGTCTTAACCCGTTACGTGTTTATGCACTTAGACCCATCACATTAGATTCACCACTTGTAGTAGTTGGATATGTCGGGCGTGTGCGGGCAGACTTCTACCATAAGTGTAATCTAACTTTGTGTCTAAGTGCGACTGCAGTTTCTAACTACTATAAATCTAGGCATTTTCATTCTTTAACAATTATCCCTATTTCATTATAGGTTTTCATGCCCCTTTCCCAAGTCATATTCATTGTGTACCATATGCCCAAATTAAGATTTTTAATCACAATTTGGTTTATGCCCCAAATCCAAGTTCCTGTTTTCAATTCAAGATATGCCCCAAATTTCCCAATACAAGTTATGACCCAATTTTTAACGTTTTCCCCTCGTTCCCAATTTCACGCATTCGCATATTTCAGCGTAATGCCTAGGCTCGAAGGTAAGATGGCTATAAAATAAAAAGGGGAAAGAAGAAGGGAAGAGGACAGAAATAAGTATACTAATAAGATAGACATATGATGGCAGAAATAGGCATAGCAACAGAATAAGCATATAGTGACAGAATTGGGCATAATAACAAGATCGGCATATAAGAACAGATCTGACGAACATGTGATGATAGAACTGATTAGGCATAGTGACATGATTAGAACAACTAACAAAATAGGGAAATCATAAACAGGCATGTTGAGATCTAAAAAAATGAACCAGATATACAAATAATGGTAGATCTGATATGATTCAATTAGACATAGGCTTAGATCCAATTCATAACATGTGAAGATTAACTTTTAAGTATTCATATCTAAAAATAACGTAGACTAATAGAGAATGGATCTAAGAAAACTGAGGAAAACATGTTGATGTTGAATCAACGATCTTTGAACACGTAAGAATCATTGTTGCTGAAGAAAAGGCTAATTTAATTTGAGTTGGAGCAACATCTCACCATCGCCATTGATTTAGATGAGTAAAACAATGGGTATAGGATTTTATTTATAGCCATCAGCCAACGGACAAAGCCAAGAATTCAGTCCACGTTCAGAACTAGGAATCTGCCCAGATCTGTATGGGTGTCGACCCCCCTTAGTGTGTCGACCTAGGGGTCGACACCCCCTTGATGGGGTCGACCATGGGTCGACACCCATAGCGGGAAATTTCCTACTCCCCCCTCCGCTATTCAATTTTGAATTAATTTGAATTATGGACTTATTTTATTTATATATATTTCTCTTATGTGTATACAAACTTCTAACCTTAATATCTTCTTCATACAATGTCCGTTTTACGCAAACTTGGTGTCTATCTTAAGAAAAAATCCGAGACAAACGCAACAGCGCAGTCCATTTCACTTATTTCGAAATATTTTAATTAAGTATTCTGTAGTTTATCATCTTAATGTGTTGTAAAATTACGGGGTGTTACATTCTCCCCTACTTGCTTGCTAAGCTCCCTTCTTTCTCTTGGAGCCATATGGCACACAAGCAATGCAACTGGCTTTGCATTGTCCACCAAGTATATCCGGAAATCAATCTCGTGCCTCGGGGGTAAGCCCCGAACCTCATCAAAAACATCAGGATACTCACATACTATTGGTACAAATCGTAAATCATCGATAGATGCATCTAGCGATTCTAGGAAACTAAGCATGACAGACCCTTTAGGGTCACAAGAAATCTCGAAGGTCCTATCATGGCAAGTCAAAAGTCTAACGACCCTCCTCTCACAATCCAGAATGGAACCATACATGGCTAGCCAATCCATCCCTAGAATTAAACCATAGCCTATGAAACCAAGAACATATGTGTCGCACTCAAACTCGACGCCCAACACAGATATTCTCAAACCCCGACAAATCATAGAAAAATGAGCCGTACCACCAACGGGGTTTGAGACAACCACAGGACCCAAAACCATACTAGTACCAAGGTGTAGAGACTCAACCACATAATCAAATATAAAAGAATGCGAAGCGCCCGAATCAAAAAGCGTTCCAACAGGATGATTGAAAAGAGAAATCAAACCTTCAATGGAAACTATCCTACCTCTGTATGGCACACTAGCCATGAGAGCATGCACCTTCCCTCCTGAAGATCCTGCCCTTTGACCTTGTCCTTGCTTCTTCGGGCACTCTTTAGAAAAGTGTCCGACCTCTCCGCAATTGAAATAAGCATTCTTTTTTCTTTTGCAGTCCTTGATCAAGTGATGCTCGCGTCCGCAGTTATGACACTTCCTCTTATATCTAGCCTTGTCGTCCTTTTGTTGTTGTTGTTGTTGTTCTTTCTTGGGCCACGCTTTCTTATTTTGTGTTTCCTCAACCTTAGCTTCTTTCTTTTCACCTTTATCTCCCTCATGCATCAATGCCATATCAACGAGTTTCTCAAAAGTTACACCCATTGGAATATGAGACATAGCCAGCTCATGAACGGGTTCATTCAATCCTCTAGTAAACCGCGGAGCTTCTTATGTGGGGTATCTACTAGCTCTAAACAAAATCTCGCCAATTGACTGAACTTGTTGACATATTCTTTAACAGTCATGCCTCCTTGTTTGAGTGCCAAAAAACTTTCCATTTGCATACTTTTCTCAGCTTGAGAAAGAAACTTCATCTCGAATCTCTTTCGGAAATCATCCCAAGTGTTCGGCCCCAAGGATTTTCGGCCCCAAAAATCGACATAAATACCTTTACCGTAACTCATGCCGACCCTCCAAGCACCGAAAACACTGGATAGTTATGAGAAAGAAAATAGAGGATGAGAATAGAAAGAAGGAAATATTAGAATAGAAGAAAGAGGAAGAACACGTTAGAATCTCAAAGCGGAACGAATAAAATATAATATCAAATATCTTTATACAAAAGAAACTGTATATACATACCAATCATCAGAGTACAACATATGTCAGACATAGCGGAATAATAACTTTATATAACTAGCGGTGAAGCCTCCTGCTTCTAGCTCCTGAAACTCCAAGCGAATATAACCTGTAAATACACTCGGTCTGACCCGAGCACATTTGAAGCGAAGCAAAAAACACCGGGCCACACAACACCAGAAAATGGTATTTCTAACAGTTATTACTGTTATGAATTAACTTTGTAACAGTTATAACCGTTACAACAACATACGTGACAAACTGTTGTCACGAATATTGTAACGGTTATAACCGTTATAAAGTGTGCATATTATAATGGTTATTACCGTTACAAAATTATTATTCTGTAACAATTATAACCGTTGGTACTGAAAAGTTTATAACACTTATAATCGTTACAAAATATATTTTTATAATAGTAATTACTGTTACAAATATGAAATATATAACAGTTATTACTGTTAGTATGTAAAACTGTCTATTCCACACGATAATTTACTAACAGTTATAACTGTTACAAACGTGAATATTATACCAGGCCTACAGTAGGTAATTCGCTTAAACAAATAACAATCATAATATGCTCCAACTAATTTCATAAAGCATACACCAATAAGAATATACAACATATAATATAACAATATCTCAAAGCAAATACAACATCACAATTTATATCCTAAAGCAAATTCAATTTCGACCAACATCACAATTTAACGTACAACTATTCATCATTCATAACAAATATCAAATAACATCTAAGTATTATAATTTAGCATACAACCATTACACAAAACACAAATGATAAATGAGCCAAATTACAAATCCACCATCAACAAGATCAGATAGTGTATGCATACCATTTTGGGGTGCATCAAAAATTAACGCATCTGAATCCAGAACTTGCTCCACCCATATGGCTCAATCTTCTGCTCTTTGTCTTGCTTCCATTGCTTCAACGTCTGCGAAGTTCAACAAAATAATAATATGAGTCAAGACATGAAAACAATGCATACGACCCCTTCTAACAAATATCTCATAGTTAGAAACAAACATAAAATAACATGATGAGGACATCAATAGTAAATGAAACATCGACTCAGTTTTAAACTGAGCCTACATGGCTCAGTTTGAGCTGTGTCTCAGTTGTAAAAACTGAGCCACGGCTCAGTTTAAACTGAGCCAATTAGCTCAGTTAATACTGACCGAGCCAATTGGCTCAGTTAATACTGAGCCAAATTGGCTTAGTCAATATTAACTGAGCCATGATGGCTCAGTATTAACTAAGCCAATTGGCTCGGTCAGTATTGGCTCAATTTACAATTCATAATTCATAGTAAGGGAATACTTCTATTTCAGGTCAATGGCATGGCTGTGACAGTGACCATTCACCAAGTAAGGCAATACGTAATTCAGGTCAACGACAGCAAAATTATAAAGAAGAGCTGCTGCATATTTTGAATTGATTTAACTACAAATGAATATTTTAACTGCATTATGTGATGTAGTAATAATTTTAGCTGGCATTTGATAATTTTATTCAATTCATAAATTAACTACACTAAGAAAAATGTAGTTACAATTTAACAGCATGTTTTGAATTAATTTAATTGCATTTGAAGAATTTAACTAATTTTTTGTGATGTAATAATAATTATGACTACATTTGATAATTTTATTCAATCATAATTCAGTTATAATTTAGCTGCATTTAAAAAATAGCAGCTATAATTTAACAACATATTTTGAATTATGCTTGGTTTCATTTGAATACTGCAGCTGTACTCATATTATGCAACAATAATTTTGCTTGTATTTGATGATTTATTCTAACTGAATGCACTTTTAGTCTAACAATTGCTTGTATTTTCTACATCTTATGCTTACAGCCTTCAAGGTTTCTTAAACAATGCAACGATCAGTTTCTTTTCCAGTTTACAAGCAATGCAACGATCAGTTTCTGGAATTTGGATTTTGTAAAGTTTTTTAATGCTAAACATGTATTTTTTTCGATCACTTGAAATCTCTTTGAAAAAATAATTCTTTTGTAAAGCTAAATTATACCTAGTTTGTACAGCTGAATAAAAATGAAGGCATATAATTACCCTTGATCCAAACATGTAATATTTTTTCAATTAGTTAATGACTATGATTAGTTGGATAGCATATAATTTAGGGACAGATGAATTCAACCCAATTGGGAATCAAATCCTTTTTTTTTGAATAAGAAATCAAATCCTTATGTTAAACGTGGGTTGTGAAGATATTCGAGTTATTATATGTGCTTAGCTGTGTTTTATAACAGACGCACAGGTGCATGTGTTTATATGGTGTAGCAATATCAAGTGTAGCGAGTGTGTATCTGAGAAATGTTAACTGATCGGAGTAAAACGTAGCAAATAAATATATCTGAGAAATGTTATCGACCCAAGACCAAACTGTTAACAGACGGTTAACATAAGAAACGGCAGCTCATTATTTTATAATGATATACTTTTCTATTTATTTTTCCTTCATCATTTCTACTATTAAAATTTTCAACTCCTAAGCATACTGTTTTCTCCATGCATGTCAGATTTTCCATGCAAAAGATTTAACTTTCAGTTATACAATATATATTCTTATTTTGATTTCATGACTTCACATTGCACTTATACATAATCTGATAAACTTTATAATGATTTATCGAAATAATTTTGAACCAAGAATAGCTGTAAACAAATGAATTCTTCAACTGGTTCTGGTTTTGTTCTTTGGTGAAGATGGTCAAATAACTTTCATTTTCAGCAAAGGCTGCTAAAATAGGAAAATGCCAATCCACCTAACATCATACAACTAAATGATAAACAAAGTAAGTGTAAACGACAGCATTTATCATGGAACGATGTAGTGAAGTTAAAGTCATATCTTTTATTTGGTGCATCAGTGTAGGAAAACAATTCAGAACCAAGCTAACCTGAAACTCGAACCTTGTTCCTACCCTCGTCTTTACCCGACCACTCACGCAAGCCGCCCCTCTATGCCTCCTCGCCCACCACGTCTATGCCCTCTAGTTCGCCCGCATGCCGACATCAGCCTCCGGCCACAAAAATGCAGCTTTTTCCTCCTCTGCACGGTAGCAGCCTGACCACCCTCCATCTCATTCCTCCGCCTCCTAATCATCACAGCCACTGGTAGCAACAGCTCCACCCTATAGCCTACCTCTTCGGACCAGACTGTAGTGATAGGAAAATAACAAAAGTTAGTTATTTTACTGATTAACCCAAATTATATGAACATCTAACTTTCTGCTTCGGAATCCAATTCGGTTGCTAAAGAACTTGCAGGATTAATGTACCTCTGCAGCCCGCTGCAAAAAAAGTTGAAACAACCAGTCACCAAAATGAATTGAATAAGGGTAAGACTGCTTAAAATTTGCCCACTGCCTTATAATCTTGTAAAACCAATGTTTAGGCTTTAGGGCCCCTAAATGGTGTGCATGATGGTAAAATAACAGCTAGAAATCTATCTCATTTGTTCTACTCCTCTTTTTTAAAATAAAAATAAAATAAAATTCATTACACCTTTCTTTCACAAAACCAAACAATCGATGAACATAACGCCGAAGCCTACCTTAAAGTCATGTATCATTTAAGGAACGAAGAGATAATAAACGATGCAAATATTAATAATATTTGAACACATACAATGGTGATTATAGTTCAAAACACACAAAATCTTTTCTTTTTCTCTTTTTTCTAAGAATGCAATATTCAGACTAAATTTTTCCATGCAAGGATGAGGATCGACAAGACTTGCATTGATTTCTCAATCTTTGAAACCAAGATACAGGTCTACATATTTGTGAAAGTTGGTGGAGAGCAAAAAAGAAAAGTATAAGGAATTTAAGCAGCTCCACTGATTCAGATACTAGAAGCTGGAGGCATATTCGGAACAAATTGGATTAAAAATTAGAGCTTTGAGTTTAAAACGTTTATCACAACTTTTTTAATTAAAGATTGAATGTGATTAGAAAATGTTGCGTAAAAGTAACTTAAAGATTATAAAATAAAAATCTTTCCTCGGTAATTTATTTAATATCTAATATTTAATACTGGAGCCTGAAATTCAAATACAAATATAATTATAAATTTTGAAATCCCTTAAAATTCGAAAAAAAATTGCGATCAAAACACGACTAGTCTCTACAAATTAACGGCTCCACACCAAATGAAGCATCGATCAATCTTCAAATCGTCTACATTTTTCAAAATGAAAGCAGCTTGTCCTAATGGGGAGAGCAGTTGAGAATAGCTCAGTGCTTTCATAGGTTTTAGCCATTGTGGTGTGGATGTACTATGTGAAGCAAGAGCTGGAAGATGAGATTAAGCAGAAGGTTCAACGTGACATTCTTGGATTCTTAGTAAGGACAGTAGAGGAAAAGAAAAAGTTGACGACCGGAGTGTAACGATGGATCTAGAGTGAATATGACATCGTGAAGACCAAATACAGTAGCATCAAGATCAGCCATAACTTTCTCCGTACACTCACTCGTTCATAGTTTAATGATATGGTTCCAGAAAGAAGATTGGTTCATGCATCCTAGGACTCCAGAGATTTGAAAAGTATGGATTTTTCTATAAATGAAGTACTCAACAAAGAAAAAACATGTACTTCAATTTGTAAGTATTGAGCAATCTTTACATATGCAAATTTGGCCGTTCTTCTATGTGAAACTTATTTTTATTCATCCAGAATCAAAGCAGACTATCTACTGCTCAACTGTTCACTTTATTTTTATTCAATCATTTTATTGTATTGTATTCTATTGATTTTCTAACTTCATTGCATCAGGCATTTCACTATGTACTCAATATATATATTTCTTCTACTACTCTAATAGGGTAACTGACCAATTCAAAAGCAGTTACCGAAGGGAAGATTTGGTTGGTTAGTTACAGCGACATTGCAAATTTGCATGTTTATGATATATAACCATAATTCTTTCATTTAGTATTATGTATCATAAATTTGTATAAGGTAAAATGTTATGATTAATATTAACTTATAGCAATTATGAAATATAATTCTCAAGCAGGAAATTGGTTACTAATTACTACATATACGATAATTTAATTGGAACATGTTAAAAATGATTAGAAATTCAAAATTATAATAGCATCATTAGGACAACAAATATAATATCTAAGAAAATAAACCAGTGTGTAATTGTGAAAGAAAAACATGTAATTATTATCTTGCCAACTTTCCATTCTACAGTAACTAAAATAGTTCAATATCAAGAACATTTCTTCTCATAGGAATTTTGAAAATAGAAATTGAATGGATGAAAATAATAAGAATAATATTAAGTAAATATCGGTTTACTTATTTTCAACCACATTTGCAATGTACAAAACTTGGTAACTTTTGTATAAATTTGAAACCCGTAGGTATTGCTGACTTGCATGGAGTGCATGAAATCAGCTTGTGATTAAGTTGGTGCATGAAATGCGATGCGGAAGAGAATTAGTGGAATTTCAAACAGCAATATCAGGGTAGTGCAAAATAATAGCAAGAGGTAGAGAACCAAATTGACCTTGACTGGATGAAATTATGCAACCCAACACTTAAAAGCTAAACGTAAACCACGATCTGCAGGTGAAAGAGAAAGTTTATTTTTAAAAAAGAAATTGTATGTAAAGAACAGTACATGACAACACAGTTTCTTATCAAACACTATTAAGTTCTTAAAGTATACTTGGAATTTAGTGCCACTTTCAAGTAATAAGCAAGCATAGGGAAAATTAGCAGAAAACATTGTTTACATGTATATCATTAACTCATTAAGTTGTATAAGAGGTAATTTATTATCCATTGACAAATTAAGGAGATTACTCAGCTAGTAATAGTGCTTCCCATGTCATTTCATTTAAATGGGGATGTATAAATCTGGAAAATAGCAATATGTCCTTATTTAATATTAATACATGGGCATCTTCTGTCAATAGCTTGTTATGTAAACATATAGATTTATTACCAATAACATATTTGCACTGCCAAAAACTACAGTTTCTCCATTTTTAATGTGTTTTAAATAGCCAAAAAAAATTCACACTGTTTTTTCGGTTAGCCTAAATTAGCATAACTACAACCTGTCTATTATTTTTAAGTTTTAGTTTATCATATTAACCATCTTTGTTATAAAAAAAGCAATATAGTTAATTAACAGCTTATAGCGTCAATGCACGAGCTGATGATATTCAGCTACAGTATCAAAAAAAGCTTAAATTGAACGTTGAAGCGTGGATTAACAATTTTTCTACCAGTTCTAGCAAAGCTTTTTTTGATAAACTAGTCCCACAAACAGAACATGCGTAACACAAATAGAAAACCCAAGCCTCAATGTGTATTCAATTCCCAGAATTATAAGTGCGCTGGGTAATTTAAACAAAAAAACTACATGAATAAACCCATTAAACTGAGAAATCATAAGATACCCACATATTGAATCGGTAAACATGGAAGGATTTTAAGACAAAATATTTCTTCGAAAACACCAATTTACCAAAGCAAGAACCCAAAATAAGATTGAAGAAGTAATAATACCATAGGGGATCGGCGTGGCAGAGGCGATCGAAATCGGTCAGAAGCGAAGGAGGTAAACCTAGGCAGCGACGATGAGAATTTGGGGATTGTAAGCGTTATGGTAATAACGAAAAAGGAAAGGTAGGTTTAGACAATTGACTCAACGTAAAATTACCATCCGGACCCTTGCGTTAAAAAATAGTCGATGTTGTAACGGTAATAACTATTATGGATGAATTTAACGGTAATAAATGTTATATATTAGTAATAGATATAACCGTTACTGCTAGGATCCGAAAATTTGTTACAAAATAGCCTGTTTGGTGTAGTGCCAGTCTGGAATACTATCAGTGATAAATTCACATAACACACAACTTGTTTAACTTTGGAAAATCCTTTATGAAATCAAAGGATAATAGTAAGACCAGTCCACACATAAACACGGACGATTTTTACCTTACTATAACCCAAACCGTTTTTAAAATCATAGCTTGCTCTGATATTATCATAATGTCTAAATACAAATAATAACAATCTAGATGAACGCTTGCATCTCATGCTCCCCATGTATAGTATACAAACCAAAACCGCGGGCACTTATTGGATATTGGATTCCAAATTGACAAGGTATGGGACCACCTTCCGAACGTGTATCTCTAGAGGCGAATACACTGGGTTCAACAAGAACGTCTTGCAACCCGGCCCACACATGACCGACCACTCATTTCGCTTGAGTGTATCGAATTTATATCACCGACGATTGGGATCAGCAACCGCCTCCCGAAAAGGGACAGCATCGAATATAGATTAAAGAAGCAAATGGAATTTCTCTAGATAGGTGATTATACACCCTAATGGGAGTGACCCACATAGCCATGCTGCCTGCCCGATTTTTGTCATTTTCCGGTTGATGAGGCTTGAGGCCAGAACTTAACTTTAAAACATCTGGTCATCATTCACTTTGAATTCCACATCGCCAGATCACATTTAATTGACGTCCACAAAAATACTCTAGTTATTTGGCTAGAGAATAACCATTTCTCCGCCATCAACTATGGTACGTTTGGAGAAATCAACGCATGTAATTCCTTTGGAAATACTCTGTCAGACATCCGTCCATACAAGTCATCCAGGAACAGGATGAACCGATGGTACTCTCCTACTGCATCTCATATAGGAATCACCCTATGGATCAGTAGCGAGTAGTCCTTGCAACCCGTAGGATCCAACCACGACAGAATCCCATTTTATCTCTGGTTGCAACATCATAGATTATTAGTGATTCCTCCATTTATGAAAATCTACAGTCTTCAATGCTCCATCTCGATCATCTTCTGGTCTCTTCACGTATTTGTTGGTCGGAATGGTTTTCGAATATAATTCGATCCCGGTCTTTCAAACCAACAAGCGTATTGGTCAGGATTGATAGTCGGTGATTAAACTATCAAATACAATAGTGTGAATGAGATTATTGATTCGGTACTTGGCATGACTTGGCCTGTTTAAAATATATTTGACAAAATGGTTAAAACCAATGTCGACTTATAACTAAATATTCTTATTTTCATTGAAATTAATATCGTAGTATTTTCCCAAAATCTCGCACTTATATTCGATATTTCTCGTATGTGATATCACACCAATTACAACACCTTTCACTTGTTTCAAACCAATACCATTCCTCGATAATAATGAAGCCGTTCAAGTTGGGGTATTTTATTTACCTCTCAGACCTTGATCGACAACGTTCTTATCTCAGAATGAATAACAGTTTGTAACTTAAACTCTCATAACAACTTGTTTACCTTTTCGATTTCAAATTTGGTTTCATAAACCGTTTCTTCCATTTGAAATCCTCGTTCGATAATCTCCTTACTTAATTTCTTTGATTAAGTAAATGTCCATAAAATACCACCTTTAACTTATATTATCATTTTCGCTTATAACACTTTGATTTATCACTCGTCGAATAATCTATTCTCATTTATACGAGCATTCCTATACTCAACCTTTATCTTGGATTTTATAATTAAAATCCACTTACCACCTACTTTAAAAAAAACTCATTAATTTGGATTTTATTTCAAAAATCCATTACCAATATTTAACACAAACCACTGCATGTATTCCCCTTTGCATTTGAAATCTTTATTTCAATTACCTTATCTCGCTTATTGAAATTCTTTAATATTTAAGTCATCGTTTGGTTTAAACCTCATTTTTAAAACCTAGCTTGGATTCTTTATAATAATCAACTCATAATCCTTTCGCAACTTGGCTTAGAATTCATATTAAAACCATTAACACTTTTATAGTTTCATTCAGTTGAATTCATTTTCCTTAACTAAGTGATTAAATAAATTCTTATTTAAACCTTTATATTCACTATACGTCCCATTTTAAAATCTCGTCTTGGAACTTGGGTTATTTCTTTATAAAACTCTTATTTCTCTTTTGGTCAAACCGTATTGCCCCTTTATTACCCTTTAATCGAATTCAAATTAAAGTCATCACTTTAATTGTTAAAATAACCATTAACATTAAGATTAACTATATTAACACTAAATAATCCAATGATTACTTAAATTTATAGTAAATCAAAGATTAACTAATATTTACCACTATTCACTATGTTTAACGAATATCCAGACAATTTAAACCAAATTAATTCAATTGTCACTTTCAATTAAAATAGTTGATTTTTGTCAACCATACATCTCAGTTAACCATTAACTGATTTTCATTGTCGTTCCCCTTTTTTAATTAAATAACTTAATTAATTTAAAAACACCATTTAATTGTTATAAAAACAATTATCTCATTTCTACCAGCCCGTAGGTAAATTTTCTGGTTTTCTAGCTTTCAGCGCAGGTACAGAACGTACGACCCTATCACACAAGATCGTTTAAACTATTTCTTTTATAAACCCGATTAAAATATTTATTTATAAAATTTCTAATCTAATTAATTATATAAAATGACTGAAAAACTTCAATTCAGTTATAAAATAATTTATAACTTCAAAACTGCGTCGATTCACCCAACGGTAGAACGACGTCTGAAATATCACATTTTAGGCCATTCACTGTCGATTACCAAATCAACACTATCGGTTGATTTTAAACACAACACAGGTGAATATTTATTCAACCATCACGCTCAAACAGGTTTTTCAACCATATGGGGTTAATCAGTTCAAAATCAACAATATAAAACAAACAAATAACATATATAATATTTGAGGAATCCAGTAGGATCCCTCCAACTTGTTCTTCCCTGCATCACAGCTCGTTATATATTTCATAATAATATATGAAACAAATTTCAATCATCTATAAATTTTAACGATGAATTATAAATAACAGCAAACATTCAACCAATAATCAGCCAGTAGCAACCAATCAACCAATTTATACTTTTTTAATGGTAAATTATATTTTAATATGAATTTACCACATCACAGGATTTTAGAAATTGTGAGAATTAACTCACCAGATTTAATTCGGTTGGCGGTTGACGCGTTTGTTCCTTTTATTCTTGGACGAACGTTCAAAATTAACTGAAATTTCAGTAGAGTCAGATCAGCGCCTAGTCAGTGCCATCACCTAGGTCTCGTCCCTGCGATCCCAACGGATCCAGTTTCATCAAATTTGGTTCACGTACGAAAAAGTTACGCTCGATTAAAGTTTAAACATATATACGATTCAGAACTTAACTATTAATTAATAATTTAATTAAATAATTAACTTAATTACCTTATTTATGCCGCCACGTCAGCATCATACTAATCAAAAATGCGTTTACTCCCTTTTCTCCCTTTGAACCCTGATCCCTTCTCTTCTTCAAAGAAAACCGAACATCAGCTCCACTTTAAACCGCCACCATCACCTATTCCGACCACCAGACCCCACATCTCCGACACCATCAGCTGCGCCGGTCTCTGGTGATCCACCTCCGATTTTCCTTACCATCAACTGTAGGCCCCGCTCTGACCTGAAAACCGAAACCCGCCACTTCCTGATCAATCACGAACCGCGGCCGCCACCCTCAACCATTTGATGCCGCTCTTCCGCCAATCTCACTGTCCACCTCTGGCGCACATTTCCCCTTCAGCAACTTCACCCCTCGACCAACCAGACTGCCGTATTTTGGCCAAAACCATTCACCGCTTCGAAAAACAAACCCAAAACTGACATCTTCGATCATCTCGTGATTTGTCTCACCACAGACCATCATAAAACCCGAGACCACAGCCAAACGAAAGCCTGGTCTTCCCTCTTCCATTCCCCTAAGGTCCCGTCTCCTCAAATCAATTCCAACCTCCTCAATTTCTGAAAAGAACGAAAGTCAAATTCCTCGGTTTTACCTCGATTCCGGCTACCACCGACCACCGTTCCACCCCAATTTTGGTCCGCGACTAGCCCTCAACCCGATCTACACTTTTCCCTTTGGAACCCCCGCCCCCAAAAATCGCCACCAGTCGAGAGAAATAAATTAATTTGTGAAGAGGGATTTTATTGCAAATTTCAGTGACGAAAATGGAAGTTAGCCCAAATTTTGTGATATAGGAGGGTATTTATAAGTGGGAAAATTATTATTTTATCGTGACGTGATGTTGGACAACGACCGACGATTTTTATTTCATGTCTATTGCAATTTCAAACATCGTTTATTCACTCCTGCGCACACATACGAACCTCGTTCGAGATGCGAATGGACAACATAGTATAATTTGACGATACTGTCCTAATGAAACTTGTTTCGTCGAATTCCGAGTTCGTTTGCTCACATGGCCTTTGTTCACGTTCAATTGGTCGTTTTTATTTACATTTTATTTTGCCGCGCTCACAAATTAACCCCGATTGACGTGCCACTTGAAACCTAGCGATAATTTACTGTTGCGGTCCCAATAAAATTTGTTTCGTCGAAAACTGAGTTCGTTTGGATAAAGTCCCTTTTATAACTGCCAAATTCGAATAAAATAAACAAATTTTAAAATACCTCAATATAATAATATTAAAATATTGAAATTGGTCATACACGACTAGAATATCGTATACAACCACATTAAAATATCACGGGTTGAATTTCAAGTCAAATCGATATTTTAAAATTTTAAAAAACCCGTTTATTTAATAAAAATAACGTTATAATATATAACGAAATTCCATAGCGACCTTTTCAAAATTTGATTTGGACATAAAATAAAATCTACAATGTGAAAACTCAATTTTTCTCTTTCATTAGTAAGATATTATCTAACAGATTCCGACGTTTCTTGTTTCAAGAAAAAACCGACTTATTATGGATCCCGTACAGCCAATTGAAGTTCAAAACGCCAAATTACAAACTGTCGCGCTGCTGCTGCTTGTTTTAAAATTAAATTATAAATATATCGCTCAAACGTCGTTTTATAAATGAAATCGTTATTATAATTATATATAAACCACATTAAAACCATTTTAAATCGCCCGTTCATGTTATATTTCAAATACAACATTTTTTTCCCAATATCCCGAAATAATAATATTATTAATATAATTTAAATATTTAAATTAAAATGGTCACAATCGATTATTTAAATTCAAACCAATATTTTAAATAAATAAAATATTTCAAATAAATGTTCAGAAAATACGGGATATTACATTCCTTCCCCCTTAGAATAATTTTGTCCTCGAAATTGCTAAGGTAGAAAGAATGTCACAACCCATTATCTTTACAAAAATATTAAATTTAAAATTCGATTTGATTTCCAAACAAATCTAATCGGTCGTAAAATCAAATTATTTCAAATAAAACAATTTCCTAAAAATCTTCAAAAAATTTCTAACACCTTAAATTTGGAAAAATTTCGGCAGAGTCTCCCCTGTACGGAGGACATCTGCAATATCGCAGGTTCAAGAAATAAATATACCTCGACTCTCATGGTCGGAAAAATCAAAATCCAAACTCAAATCCCAAATAAAACCAAAAATTTCATATTTGCGTAGGCGTACCTTTTTGCGAGCGTTATTATGCGATAAGCGATATATTATACTCGAGCTTGTTTAATTATTTTGCAGCTCTATTCAAACTGGATTTGATTAACTCCAGAATTTTCTCTTTGATGAATTTTAAAGCTGAATCGGTACCTCTACACCTGATTCTCAACTCTATTGGATTTCATTAGTTCCCAAAACAATATCAACAAGCTTCAAAACATCCATATCGTTTATATCATTCATATCACACACAATTCAATCCCTACGAGGTTAATTTTTTTTTATAATCACTTCCTTTATTTCTTATCCATCCATTCAGATTTATTTATCTGGATTGATTTATTCGAATTATTTATTTCATTTTGGTTTTCAACCAAGTCGATTCATGTTCAGGTTTATATCCAAGAGATCGAGCACACCATCCAAACATATCATACTAATCAGCACTAACAAATCAATCGATTGCCCATATTATAATAACCTTTACTTTTATTTTATTATAAAATAAATTGGGTAAAAATAATTTCAAAATTAATTTTATATCAAAGTACAAATACGCGCTCTCGTATATATACACAAACTCAATCTAGGGCATTACTAACCCTATCTCTATTGAGTCACGCCACAGAGCCAAGGTTATCTCTAAACCAATAGCTCTGATACCACTATAATGACGCAAATCTCGCATTAGTGTTCAACAAATACGGTTTGGGTTATCTCTAAACCACTAGCGGTGAAGCCTCCTGCTTCTAGCTCCTGAAACTCTAAGCGAATACAACCTGTAAATATACTCGGTCTGACCCAAGCACATTTGAAGCAAAGCAAAATACACCGGGTCAGTCTGGAATACTATCAGTGATAAATTCACATAACACACAACTTGTTTACTTTGGCAAATCCTTTATGAAATCAAAGGATAATAGTAAGACCAGTCCACACATAAACACGGACGGTTTTTACCTTACTATAACCCAAATCGTTTTTGAAATCATAGCTTGCTCTGATATTATCATAATGTCTAAATACAAATAATAACAATCTAGAGGAACGCTTGTATCTCACGCTCCCCATATATAGTATACAAACCAAAACCGCGGGCGCTTATTGGATATTGGATTCCAACTCGACAAAGTATGGGACCACCTTGCGAACGTGTATCTCTAGAGGCGAATACACTGGGTTCAACAAGAATGTCTTGCAACCCGGCCCACACATGATCGACCACTCATTTCGCTTGAGTGTATCAAACGTATATTACCGACGGTTGGGATCAGCAACCGCCTCCCGAAAAGGGACAGCATCGAATATAGATTAAAGAAGCAAATGGAATTTCTCTAGATAGGTGATTATAGACCCTAATGGGAGAAACCCACATAGCCATGCTGCCTGCCCGATCTTTCTCATTTCTCGGTTGATGGGGCTTGAGGCCAGAACTTAACTTTAAAACATCTGGTCATCATTCACTTGGAATGCCACATCGTCAGATCCGCCAGATCACACTTGATTGATGTCCACAAAAATACTCTAGTTATTTGGCTAGAGAATAACCATTTCTCCGCCATCAACTGTGGTATGTTTGGAGAAATCAACGCATGTAATTCCTTTGGAAATACTCTGTCAGACATCCGTCCATACAAGTCATCCAGGAACAGGATGAACCGAAGGTACTCTCCTACTGTATCTCATATAGGAATCACCCCATGGATCAGTAGCGAGTAGTTCTTGCAACCCGTAGATTCCAACCACGACAGAATCCCATTTTATCTCTGGTTGCAACATGAGAGATTATTAGTGATTCCTCCGTTTATGAAAATCTACGGTCTTCAATGCTCTATCTCGATCATCTTCTGATCCCTTCACGTATTTGTTGGCCGGAATGGTTTTCGAATATAATTTGATCCCGGTCTTTCCAACCAACAAACGTATTGGTCAGGTTTGATAGTCGGTTATTTAACTATCAAATACAATAGTGTGAATGAGTTTATTGATTCGGTACTTGGCATGACTTGGCCTGTTTAAAATATATTTGACAAAATGGTTAAAACCAATGTCGACTTATAACCAAATATTCTTATTTTCATTGAAATTAATATCGTAGTATTTTCCCAAAATTTCGCACTTATATTCGATATTTCTCGTATGGGATATCACACCAATTACAACACCTTTCACTCGTTTCAAACCAATACCATTCATCGATAATAATGAAGCCGTTCAAGCTGGGGTATTTTATTTACCTCTCAGACCATGATCGACAATGTTCTTATCTCAAAATGAATACCAGTTTGTAACTTAAACTCTCATAACAACTTGTTTACCATCTCGATTTCAAATCTGGTTTCATAAACCGTTTCTTCCATTTGAAATCCTCGTTCGATAACCTCCTTACTTAATTTCTTTGATTAAGTAAATGTCCATAAAACACCACCTTTAGCTTATATTATCATTTTCGCTTATAACACTTAGATTTATCACTCGTCGAATAATCTGTTCCCATTTATACGAGCATTCCTATACTCAACCTTTGTCTTGGATTTTATAATTAAAATTCACTTAACACCTTCTTTAAAAAAACTCGTTAATTTGGATTTTTATTTCAAAAATCCATTACCAATATTTAATACAAACCACTGCATGTATTCCCCTTTGCATTTGAAATCTTTACTTCAATTACCTTATCTCGCTTATTGAAATTCTTTAATATTTAAGTCATCATTTGGTTTTAACCTCATTTTTAAAACCCAGCTTGGATTTTTTATAATAATCAACTTATCATCCTTTCGCAACTTGGCTTAGAATTCGTATTAAAACCATTAACACTTTTCTAGTTTCATTCAGTTGAATTCATTTTCCTTAATTAAGTGATTAAGTAAATTCTTATTTAAACCTTTGTATTCACTACAAGTCCCATTTTAAAATCTCATCTTGGAACTTGTGTTACTTCTTTATAAAACTCTTATTTCTCTTTTGGTCAAACCATATCGCCCCTTTATTACCCTCTAATTGAATTCAAATTAAAGTCATCACTTTAATTATTAAAATAACCATTAACGTTAATATTAACTATATTAACACTAATAATCCAATGATTACTTCAATTTATAGTAAATCAAAGATAAACTAATATTTACCACTATTTGCTATGTTTAACGAATATCCAGACAATTTAAACCAAATTAATTCAATTGTCACTTTCGATTAAAATAGTTGATTTTTGTCGGCCGTACATCTCAGTTAACCATTAACTGATTTTCATTGTTATTTCCCTTTTTAAATTAATTAAATAAATTAATTAATTTAAAAACACCATTTAATTGTTATAAAAACAATTATCTCATTTCTACCAGCCCGTAGGTAAATTTTCTGGTTTTCTAGCTTTCCGCAAAGGTACAGAACATACGGTCCTATCACGTAAGATCGTTTAAACTATTTCTTTTATAAACCCGATTAAAATATTCATTTATAAAATTTCTAATTTAATTAATTATATAAAATGACTGAAAAACTTCAATTCAGTTATAAAATAATTTATAACTTTAAAACTGCGTCGATTCACCCAACGGTAGAACGACGTCTGAAACATCACATTTTAGGCCATTCACTGCCGATTACCAAATCAACATTGTCGGTTGATTTTAAACACAACACAGATGAATATTTATTCAACCATCAAGCTCAAACAGGTTTTTCGACCTAATGGGGTTAATCAGTTCAAAATCAACAATATAAAACAAACAAATAACATATGTAATATTTGAGGAATCTGGTAGGATCCCACCAACCTGCTCTTCCCTACATCACAGCTCGTTATACATTTCATAATAATATATGAAAGAAATTTCAATCATCTATAAATTTAAACGATGAATTATAAATAACAACAAGCATTCAACCAATAATCAGCCAATAACAACCAATCAACCAATTTATACTTTTTTAACGGTTAATTATATTTTAATGTGAATTTACCACATCACAGGATTTCAGAAGTTGTGAGAATTAACTCACCGGATTTAATTCGATTGGCGGTTGACGCGTTTGTTCCTTTTATTCTTGGACGGACGTTCAAAATTAACTGAAATTTCAACAGAGTTAGATCAGCGCCTAGTCAGTGCCATATCCTAGGTCTCATCCATGTGATCCCAACGGATCCAGTTTCGTCAAATTTCGTTCACGTACGAAAAAGTTACGCTCAGTTAAAGTTTAAACATATATACGATTTAGAACTTAACTATTAATTAATAATTTAATTAAATAATTAACTTAATTACCTTATTTATGCTGCCACGTCAGCATCATACTGATCAAAAACGCGTTTACTCCCTTTTCTCCCTTTGAACCCCGATCCCTTCTCTTCTTCAAAGAAAACCGAACGTCAGCTCCACTTTAAACCGCCACCATCACCTATTCCGACCACCGGACCCCACAACTCTGACGTCATCAGCTGCACCGGTCTCCGGAGATTCACCTCCGATCTGCCTCACCATCAACCATCACCTATAGGCCCCGCTCTGACCTGAAAACCGAAACCAGCCACTTCCTGATCAATCACGAACTGCGGCTGCCACCCTCAACCATTCGACGTCGCTCCTCCGCCAATCTCACCGTCCACCTCTGGCGCACCTTTCCCCTTCAGCCACTTCACCCCTCGACCACCCAGATCGCCGGATTTTGGACAATACCATTCACCACTTTGAAAAACAAACCCGAAACTGGCATCTTCGATCATCTCGTGATTTCTCTCACCACAAACCATCGTAAAACCCGAGACCACAGCCAAATGAAAGCCTGGTCTTCCCTCTTCCATTCCCCCAAGGTCCTGTCTCCTCAAATCAATCCAACCTCCTCAATTTCTGAAAAGAACGAAAGTCAAATTCCTCAGTTTTACCTCGATTCTGGCCACCACCGACCACAATTCCACCCCAATTTTGGTCAGCGACTAGCCCTCGACCTGATCTACACTTTTCCCTTTGGAATCCCCCCCCCCAAAAAAAATTGCCACCAGTTGGGAGAAATAAGTTAATTTTTAAAGAGGGATTTTATTGCAAATTTCAGTAACGAAAATGGAAGTTAGCTCAAATTTTATGATTTAGGAGGGTATTTATAAGTGGGAAAATTGTTATTTTATCATGATGTGATGTCTAACAACGACTGACGATTTTTATTTCATGTCTATCGCAATTTCAAACATCGTTTATTCGCTCCTGCGCTCACATACGAACCCTGATCGAGATGCGAATGGACGACATAGTATAATTTGACGATACGGTCCTAATGAAACTTGGTTCGTCGAATTCCAAGTTTATTTGCTCACATGGTCTTTGTTCACGTTCAATTGGTCGTTTTTATTTACATTTTATTTTGCCACACTCATAAATAAACCCCGATTGACGCGCCACTTGAAACCTAACAATAATTTACTGTTGCGGTCCCAATAAAATTTGTTTCGTCGAAAACTGAGGTCGTTTGAATAAAGTCCCCTTTATAACTGCCAAATTCGAATAAAATAAACAGCTTTTAAAATACCTCAATATAATAATATTAAAATATTGAAATCGGTCATACACAACCAGAATATCGTATACAACCACAATAAAATATCACGGGTTGAATTTCAAGTCAAATCGATATTTTAAAATTTTAAAAACCTCTTTATTTAATATAAATAACGTTATAATATATAACAAAATTCCACAGCGACCTTTTCAAAATTTGATTTGGACATAAAATAAAATCTACAACACGAAAATTCGATTTTTCTCTTTCATTAGAAAGATATTATCCAATAGATTCCGATGTTTCTTATTTCAAGAAAATCCGATTTATTATGGATCCTATATAGCCAATTGAAGTTCAAAACGCCAAATTACGAACTACCGCGCCGCGGCAGCTCGTTTTAAAATTAAATTATAATTATATCGCTCAACCGTCATTTTATAAACCAAATCGTTATTATAATTATATATAAACCACATTAAAACCATTTTAAATCGTCCGTTCATGTTATATTTCAAATTCAACATTTTTTTCCCAATATCCCGAAATAAAACTATTATTATATTATTAATATAATTTAAATATTTAAATTAAAATGGTCAAAATCGATTATTTAAATTCAAACCAATATTTTAAATAAATAAAATATTTCAAATAGATGGTCAGTAAATACGGGACATTACACCAAGTCTCCACTGGATGCCCCGCTTGCGACACTTCCCACCAAAATGAAGCCTCATCTTTCAGCAGCCAAGCGACCAACTGAATCTTTCTCGATCATCAACTTTGAAAATTCCAAACAAATCCTCCGTCTCCTTAAGCCAATTCCTTGCCTCTACGGAAGTCTCAGTTCCATGGAATGGCTTTCCTCCCATAGCACAAAAATCTTTGCATATCTTAGAGAAATTATCAACATGGGGAGGAGGAGGAACAACGGGTGCAGCTGGGGGAGGAACTTCTACTTGACCACCGGCAGGCGCCGTGGCCTCAAGATACCTACGGAACCAGCCTGGTATCGTTACACCCTCAGGAATATTAGGTTCCCCAGATATGATAAAAAGAAAAGGAAAAAGGAATTCAAATAGAGAATCGAAAGATATTACATATGGCTTTGGGGAATATGTTTTTCAAAACAAACTTTTCATTTGAAAATGCTTTCTTTTTAAAACATTTTTGAAAACAATTTTCAAAATCATTTATCTGATCTGGTAACCTTTAGCTCTAATGCCAAGTGTGACACCCCACATCTGTTAATGTCACTCGTTAAGAGAATGCATTAAATTTCATGAAGCGTTATAGGTAAACAGAAACAGAAATATTATAAGATAGATATAAAATAACAACAAAATTTAAAACTTTATTGAGCGGAAAACATCGTGGTTCAAAACATAGTTACATCATGAGTCTGAAATGTATAAAACTCAATACATCAATTTAAACTTCTGTCTTGTACTAAAATCATCAGGGTACAATAAACATGAAAAGAGCATAATCCCAAAAAAAAAACATAGCCATAGTAGAGAAGGTATGAAATCAAGCAGTACATCTGAGCAGCTCCAAGAAGAAGGAAAGAAGAATCCTGATCAAGCTTGAGTATTCCCACTCTGAGAATCGGGTCCAGTTACTTTTAGCATATAAATAAGTAAAAGCATCATGACAGGCTAATAAACTGGATAAGAGGGATAACAACATATAAGGTAGGTATGGCAAGGTAAACAGGATAAACCGAATAGAACATATATGAATAGCGTTTGTTTAACACTTTTCTTTTTCTCTGCACCAGTACTAGTATCATACGAACAAGATGATCCTAACAAGATGGTAGACTTAGGCGTACTTCTAGTGAGAGGTTTTACCTCATGCAATAATAGGCAGCCCAACTGAACATAATGATGTTACCCCTAAGGATAATAAAGGCCTTCTAAACAGGCGAGACTAGATGTACCCTAATTACTACCCCAATCAATCGCCTCCTTACTCTGCAGATACCCTATGCTGGCCCAACAGTAGGATGTATCACCTCCTAAAGTGGCAACCCTTCATTTCTAGGATGTGCACAACCATATCTATAGATGTCACGGCGTCTTAGCCTCCCATGTCCGGACCCATGCACGCACATGACTCCGTCGGAATGCGCCGCCCATACCGTCCCCCTTTTGGAACTCTTACAATTAGCCCAGTAAGCGTGCCCCAACTCCGACCTAGTTCGGAGTACTCGTTTGATACCTATATATGGCTTACTGACTGAAACGGGTCACATACACAAGATGATACAAGCTTCCCCCAGGCTTGCATCCCCACTACTAGGATTTCCACAGGTTATGCCATACCACTGTAACAAGATTGCATAACCCCAAAAGGTTAAGTTTGTGGACCTATATATAAATATTACCAACCACCCCTCTATATACTTAATCTTCCCACTGTTTCAAGCAAGTTTACATAACCCCTACTCAAGTCAACATGTTCATGCAATCCCTATGGATTTAAACAGGTTAAGTATTCAAGTTCATTACCATTTATTCATTTATGGTTAAAATGCGCTAGACCTTCCACATTAAGCCTTCAACTTGTGGATGCTGGATATGCCGGGCGGGTCCGGACAGACTTCTTCCACAACTCGGACTTAACCTCGTGTATTAGCCAATTATGTCTTTATGAACCTAGACCCCTCACATTAGATTCACCACTTGTGGTCGCTGGATATGTCGGGCGGGTTCGGGCTGACTTCTACCACAAGTGTAATTTAACCTCGTATCTAAGTGCGATTACAGTTTCTAATTACTGTAAATCTAGGCATTTTCATTCTTCAACAATCATCCCTATTTCATTATAGGTTTTCATGCCCCTTTCCCAAGTCATATTCATCATGTACCGTATGACCCAAATTAAGATTTTTAATCATAGTTTGGTTTATGCTCCAAATCCATATTCACGTTTTTAGTTCAAGTTATTCTCCAAATTTCCCGATACAAGCTATGCTCCAATTTTTAACGCTTTCCCCTCATTCCTAATTTCATGCGTTCGCATATTTCAACGGTATGCCTTGGCTCGAAGGTAGCCTGGCTATAAAATAGAAAGGGAAAAGAAAAAGGGAAGAGGACAGAAATAAGTATACTAACAAGATAGACATATGATGGCAGAAATATGCATAGCAACTGAATAAGCATATAGTGACAGAATTGGGCATAATAACAAGACAGGCATATAAGAACAGATCTGATGAACATGTGATAATAGAACTGATTAGCCAACTAACACAATAGGGATATTATAAATAGGCATGATGAGATCTAAATAGTGAATTAGATATACAAACAATGGTAGATCTGATATGATTCAATTAGTCATAGGCTTAGATCCAGTTCATAAAATGACTAGATTAACTTTTAAGTATTTTATCTAAAAATAACGTAGACTCACAGAGAATGGATCTAAGAAAATTGAGGAAAGCATGTTGATGTTGAATCAGCGATCTTTGAATACGTATGAATAGTTACTGCTGAAGAAAAGGCTAATTTAATCTGAGTTGGAGCAACATCTCACCGTCGCCATTGATTTATATGAATAAAACAATGCGTATAGGGTCTTATTTATAGCCATTAGCCAACGAACAAGGCCAAGAATTCAATCCACGTTGAGAACTAGGAATCTACCCAGATTTGTATAGGGGTTGAACCCCCCTCCCCTAGTGTTTCGACCCAAGGGTTGAGACAGGGGTCGACTCCCCCTTGATGGGGTCCACCCAAGGGTCGACACCCATAGCTAGAAATTTCTTGCTCCCCCCTCCGCGCTTTGAATTTGAATTCTGGACATATTTTATTTATATATATTTCTCTTATGAGTATACAAACTTCTAACCTTAATATCTTCTTCATATGATGTCCGTTTTATGCAAACTTGGTGTACATCTTAAGCATAATTCCGAGACGAATGCAATAGCGCAGCCCGTTTCAATTAATTCCAAATATTTTAATTAAGCATTCCTTAGTTTATCATTTTAACATATTATAAAATTACGGGTGTTACATATAACATCAATAGAAAATAATTGGTTATGTCGTAAAATACAACGTCAGGCACATACCCATTTACAAGCTTGTTATGGGTTTGAACGAAACCAAAGGCACCTTATTCCTCATCGAATAAAGGAAAGGGCCCTTGCAAATCCGGACAATCTCCAAGTACGTCTGGATGGCTTCCACTTATAACTTTGTCTTAGGTGTACCTCCCAATCGAGACATCATCAATAATCCAAACGATGTGAAGATCATCAGTCTTCAACCACCGTCTTCAATGTTTTCAATACTCGTCATATAGTTATTCAAAATGGGTCGAAACTTGATCTTTCTAAAATAACTAGCATATCTTTACAATAAATTGATATATAAACATATCATGAGTCTCATTCTATTTCGGAATATTCGTTTACTCGAATCATTCTTTTCATTGGGAACTACTCCCCTAAATCTTATCAAATATTTGTATACTTTAAAATCTTTTTTAAATCTTTCCTTGGAAATCTTTTCGAAAGATTATAAAATCTTATTTCACGAACTTGACTCAAATCAAATTTTTTACGCTTTATCGAGATTATTGAATATCACGAAAAAGGTAATTTCTCAAATCATTTTCCCATTCCCATCCTACTCATCTTATGCAGCAAGACCGGTGGTACTCCATTTCTAATACCCTATTCCTGTAAGTTTGATTACCTTCATTCATTTGAAATAAAATTAAAGATTTCAATTGTCTTTTCAAGAAAAATGTGTTTATCCCTAAACCAAAATCATGCTTACAATTTCTTAATCTTATCGCTTACGCAAAAAACATGCTTATCTTCTTTTAAGTGATTCTCAAAATCATTCCCATTATTGTTTGTTAGGGAAAAATCTTTCATTCAAATATTTATAGCCAAATTAATAAAGATTTCTTTATAACCAATCTTGAGAAATCATCTTCTCCTTTTACTGGGTTAAAGAACAATGTTATTTAAGACATCGTTCACGATAAACCCCAAACCAATTGATATTAAATATAAGATTTAAGAATAATTTATATCCACTTATATTCAACACCAATTCTCATAATCAATGAATACTATAATTGGAATAACGATGTAAACCTTCTTCCAAATTCCTCAAAATAGTAAATGTCTACACAGCGGTAACCAATACCAAATATCTGAAGATTATATCTATCCAAATCCGATTTATTCAAATCTGATTTAACTTATTTCAAGATCGAACCATTGGATCTTAAATAAAATATTTGAAAACACTTTTCATTTCGAACTAAACGTTTCTCGTTTCAGGAAGATCCGATGGTCGGATCTCTGGTACGTCAATTTGAATTCAACGTTCGACGTTCGCGAACTATCACTACACGACTAGTATATTCAGACCATACTTCAACTTATATTTTAAAATCAAGTCGAATTACTTTCCAAATGATTTATTAAGTATATATGCCATATACAATAGCTTTTGGAAACTATAAATTTAGTATATAACTTTAAATGTCAAAAAACATCGTTTATCGTATTCAGCAAGTTAGGCTAAATACAAAAAAAATTGAAATATAGTTCAAAACTTTACATTTCTTTTCGAATTCTCTTTAAATTCACTTATTATGATTTATCATAATTTTTTTATATTATTAATAATATTTATATGGCCTTTCAATTGATTTCCAGTTATGGTCATCGAACTGCGTTTGCAACGACCTTTTCGAAAATAGGTTTAATCATAACTTGAAATCTATAAGTTGAAATTCAAAACTTCTTTTATTTGAAAGTTATTATCAATAGAAAAAAACATTTCCAATTTTGGGGAAATCCGATTTAAATTGCCTTAGTTATGCATATTTGAAGTTCATGGTTGAAATTCGCGAACTATCATTGCATGACACGTCCTATTCAAACCATATTATAATTTAATATAAAACTTCTCCAATTAAATTCAAACGTATTTTATAAAATGTTTATAAACTCGTTTAAAAACGATTCAAACTTCAAATTCAATTTTAAATAAAAATTGAATATTCTATATTAATATAATATTAAAATAATAATATTTTTTTAAATATAATATTTTGAAATCCAAACTTTCCTGAAATCCTTTATAAAAATAAATAAGATCATTGGAACAATCCGTTTGAGTTATAAACGTCCTTTATATATATAACTCTAATTTGTTTTTGAACGTACTATTCAAATTCTATTTTAAATTAGAACAAGCCATTTCTAATTCAAAACTCTTTCAAATCAATTTCTACCTTTTCAATATTTGTTTTAAATAATTTAAACTTTGTTTGCACATCATATCGAATATAAAAATCCAATTTCCATTTTTACACCTTATTTCAGTTAAATGAACATATTATTCATTTAATATCCTAATGGAACTCAACTCAGTTAATTCCTAAATAATTCTATATTTGTTGTGTTAATCGTGTAAACAATAATAGTAACAACCACAATAGTTTATCATCCACCACACAACAGTCATAAGATAAGTGTTTAAAATTGTTAATGCTTGAATGTACATTACAATAAATAAAACTGTTAATAAACGTCCAACACTTATGAAGCAATCATACCAACGACAAACAATCACTATATAATTAGATAAGATTATAATAACTATTAAACCAGTTCAGGGAGTTCTCACACTGAGTTTCGGTCGTTATAATAACAATCACTTTTGGATTAAATTAAACGTGGGTTTAATTTAACCCAAAATTCAAACCAGCTCCATATCCATCCAAATCAAATTTGTTGTGAAGCTCTCGACTCCATGATTGCAGCGTTTCTTGTTTCATTCAATTCCAATTTCATACTAACAAAATATGATTGTACAAACTTTGAATACATTGATTAAAATAATTAACTAGACTATAATTAAACCTTCTTCTTCTCCAAGTATTCAAAACCAAGCTCCGACCTTTCACATCGTTGTTGTACCGCCATGGAGCCCCCAGACGGTCGCCGCTGACCACCCCTCGAACCGCTGCCCGAGGCGTGCCTGCGCCGCCAAGTTTCGACCATCCTCCTACCATTACGTGTACGAATTTCCACCCCGACTAGAAAAGACGTCGACCCCAAATTCTCACGCCACCGACGACAAAGAAATTTGACCAGTAGCTCGAGCTTTCCAGCACCTACAACTTTCATGTTGAGGGCATCACCAGAAAACCATCATGGCCACCAGAAAGTTCGAAAATACGTTCGTTGCTCTTCAGTATTGAACCTCTCCGATCATCTCGATCTCGCCGCCACCACAAGTGGTTCCAGGTCGAAGCCCTAACTACAAAGTTGTAGCCATCTCTCCCCTCTCCAACTTCCAAGTTGGCCACTTTGTCTAACTCTCGATCATTTGCACACAATTTCACTAAAACCGAAAGTTACAGTTCACCTTCGAACCCAAATTCCTACGACCCTTTGCCTATTCGCTACCAAATTTTTACAAAAGGTAACCCACAATGAGTACTCCCACTTTCATGTTGGTGACTTTGACTAATTCTCGAAGGTTTGGGAGATAAAAATTGAAATTGCAGGAGAGACTAAACTGCAAAATATCTAGCTGAAAATTTGTTTGGGTTTGCGGTGGAGATGGGGGTATATTGATATGGTAGAGTTTGGCCTGTCAGTGAAGCTTCATTTGTTATTTTTATATTTCTACGTGGTTATCGCTATCTCAAATCGTCATTTAAAAATTCGCACAGGCGCATATGAACTCCGTTCGGAGTGAAAATTGACATACAGCGATGTTTTGTCATTATGGTATGAATGAAACCTGTTTCATCGAAATCCGAGTTTGTTTGCTCAAATGGCACTTGTTCGAGCTCAAAATATTGATCTGTTCACATCTTAATTACACACGGTCACAAAACAACTCTGATTGGCGCGACATCTAGAATCTTACAATAATTTACTATTCCGGATCCAATAAAATTAGTTTCGTCAAAATTAGAGGTCGTTTGCAAAAATGGCATTTTTTCCATACTTCGGTAAATCGATATGAATATAATTTAATTCTAAAACAATCAAATTCTTTGGAAAACAAATTTTTGTTATCGTATATATCCAAATAAAACTTCATACAACTTCAGAAAAAACTATATTGGATTTAAAACTCGATATCCCTTTTTAAAGCTAAACCGATGTTCATTTTATAATAAAATCCTTTTATTTTATTTAATAAATCATCATGGTTTATAAACGATTCCACAACGACTTTTTGGAAATTTGATTTCGACATAACTTACGATCTACAAGATGAAATCTCGATTTTTCACTTTCATTAGAAAATTATTGTTCAATTGATTTGAATGTTTTTTGTTTCAACGAATTCTGACTTATATTGGATCATGTACATTCATTTAAAATTCAAAATGAAATATTATGAACTACCGCGCCGCAGCGAGCTCGTTATTCAATTATATTACAAATTATACGTTCAAACCTTAAATTAAATAAATTTCAAATCATTAATTCTTAAAATAAATCATTTTTAAATATTTAATGTCCATTAAATATTTCTTAATAAAATCTGGTTCGTTACATCCATGGAGTCTGTTTTACTCGAATTTTTAATAATTTTTGAGTGTACTCAATAGAGAATAATTTATTTCTCGAAAACATCTTACTTAATCCAATCTTGCTTTTATGAAAATTCCATTAATTTTTTTAGTGATGCACATGAAGATAAGGAATAAATAATAGAAGGTGAGGAAGAGGGATAAGAGATCCAAATTGGAGGAGAAGATTAAGAGGAGGAAGAATGGGAAACTTCCTAGGAAAGCATTGATTTTCTAACTCATCCAACAAACAAAGATTCTCACAAAAATCAAAGAAAATCATTGAAAATTAAATGATTCTTGAAAGATCTATTAATAAGGAATTGAAATAAAATTCTAACAAAATAGTTAAGTTCTTTGGAAAACTAAGCCAAAAACTCGGACTATCCTCATCATCATCTTCCTATATATCTTTCTTGCGTTTTATCTTTTTATTCGAAATGATATTTGTATTAGTTTATGTTCTACTTTATTATGAAGTCGTGTAATGTTTGAATTCCATGTAGTTATTGCTTACGTATCAACAAAAATCCATGTTTTTCAGTTAATATTCATGGAGCATCTCTGGAAATAATAAAAAACATAAATATATGTTGACATAAATATAGGTAAATAAATATAAAAACATCAAGAATGTCTTTTTTGAAATTTTCACGGTATATGTTGACATACCCCTAGATGTATGATGACATACAATAGCCATATTTCAAAAAAAACTTGTGAAATCTAAATAGTCACCTAGTGTCTATCATTTCAAACGACTTACTATCCCTACAAAACCCTTCCAAACGAGAAAAACGAGAATATATATTATTTCTCTTCTTCCTTTACATCCTTAATCTCTAAACTAAAATAACAGCCTCCATTATCCATAACATAACAGAAAACCTTGAACAATCATTTAAATTCGTCAAAAATATTCTCTTTTCATTCTTCAAATTCAATGGCACATAGAATTGAGTCAAATGCAGACGATCAAAGAAGAAGAAAGG
Organism: Allium sativum; assembly: GCA_030737875.1. Lineage (NCBI taxonomy): Eukaryota > Viridiplantae > Streptophyta > Magnoliopsida > Asparagales > Amaryllidaceae > Allium > Allium sativum. The sequence continues at coordinate 277,745,074 of CM060918.1, forward strand.
AAATTTGACATAATTCAACGGATGATTTCCATTTTCATCAAAGATGAACGAACAAATAACTTGAGTGCACCAAAAACAAAGACAATAACATATATTTAAAGCAATCTGCTTTTGAAGACCTCGAGCCCTTCAATAATTACTGCCTTTTCTTTCGCTCATCTGCAGAAATCCCTACTTCCCAATGCTTCTCCTCCTCCTCCTCGAGCCCTCTCCACGCCGAATCCTACTCCTCGTCCCATTCCACAACCCTAGACCATCCCCTTATACCCTCGTCACCTCAATTGCCACACGACCCTCCTTTACAATCGGTAAAGTGGTCCTCGTTATTTGCGACCAAACTTAGAAATGCAAGAATGTTTTCACCTCCCCTGATTTCTTAAGGCCTTCCGTTACTTTTGAACAATCTCAGGAGGTTCTAATAATTAACAAAAGATAGGAATTTGAATATATTGATGTAATAATATTTGTACAGAATGATTGAATGAATGTAACATTGGCATATTGCCAGTATTTATACAAAAGGAATAGAAATAGATGCATGGGATATATCCCGTAAACGAATGTTAATACATTAATAATAAAGTGGATTTCTTTTGTTATTCGCATCTTATATGCTGTTTTGAAATAATACCCATTGTATATAATATCTTTTGCCCCTTTGCCTTGCCTCAAACAGAACAAGGGTTTCTGCCCTATTCTTTTTCACGGTTGCTCCTTCTTCTACTCTCAAATCTCCCCTTAATCGGATGAAATTTCTGCTCGAAAGCACGTTTATGAGAACATCTGCACATTGATAAAAAGATGGCACATGATTGATGAGAAGTTTCCCTTCACTGGTCCTTTCACGAACAAAGTGGAGATCAATTTCCAAATGCTTCGCTCTTGAGAGCTGAACTGGATTCATAGAAAGGGATATCGAGCTTTTGTTATCGCACCATATGATTGGCTTTTGATTGAGCTTAAACCCTAATTCATCTAGTAAACTCTCGATCCTGATGATCTCGACCGTCATGCTTGAAATAGATCTATACTCAGCTTCAGTGTTGGATCGAGAAATAGTGGTTTGCTTTTTAGTGCACAAAATACGAGATTGCTGCCCAAATATACATAGTACCATGTGATCGATTTCCTAATCGTCTGGATCGTTCGCCCAATATGCGTCACTGTAAGCATTTAATTATAGATTTTTGCTACATTTGATAGTCAGTCCATAGTCAACAGTACCCTTCAAATATCTTAATATGTGTTTCACTGCCTTCCAATGTTCAATAAGCGGATTCTGCATATATTGACACAACCTATTAACATTGAAGCATATATCTGGTCTAGTAATCGTAACATATTGCAATGCACTCACAATGCTCCTATGTTGTCTTATGTTTTCAATTGCTCACCCACATGTTTAGATAACTTGAGGTTGCTAATCACAGGAGTAGAAATGGACTTGGCTTGATCCATTTTCGCTCTAGACAGAATTTCCAATATATGTTGTTTCTGGGATAAAAACAAATCTTTAGTTGTTGTTTTATCAATTTGTATACCCAGAAAATAATTTAATGATCCTAAGTCCTTAATAGAAAAGGCTATGACTAGATGATGTACCACTTTGTCTTGTCAATCTCAAAGTTGTCATTCCCGGTGATTAATATGTCGTCCACATATACGAGAACATATACTATAGATCGCTTCTCTGTCATTATGTATAATGATATGTCTGATTTGGTTTCCTGGAAATTTAAACCTGTTAATGTCTGTTTAAGTTTTTCATACCATGCTCTAGATGCTTGCTTTAACCCATATATAGCTTTACGTAGTTTGCAGACACCTGTATTCTTTTCTGTACCGTATCCTTGTGGTAGTTGCTTATACACCTCTTCTTGTAAGTCCCCATTCAGAAATGCATTGTTGATGTCAAGTTGTCTCAATTCCCATAGCAATGGTCAAAATTATTCAAATAGTGGTGGGTTTAACTATGAGTGAAAAATGTTTCGTTGAAGTTAAAACCAAAATGCTGCAAATAGCCTTTAGCAACCAACTTGGCCTTGTATTTGTCTACACTACCATCATATTTCCTTTTGATTTTAAAAGTCCACCTACAACCTACTATATTCTGGTGTTTGGGTGTGTCCACAAAGGTCCAAGTTCTATTTCTAATAAGTGCTTTCAGTTCAGTGTCAATAGCTTCTCTCCATTTGATGTCTTTAATAGCCTCCTCATATGTAACTGGTTCTCGATTATTAACATATGCAATGTATGCTTTGGGTTTAAATATCCCACTTTTGGCTCTGGTGATCATGCGATGACCAGCATTAGTTTGACTCTGTTGTTGATCCTCTCCATGATCATTAGAATCTGAGTGTGTAGTTGATTCATCTCCACTGCTTCTGTTATTAACTTCACCATTTCTGCATCCATCATTGTATTGTCATGGTTTGTCAGAGTTGGAATCACTTGCACTGCATTCTGACCTGGTTGTCGTGAAGGTTGGCTGTCTACCATCTGACTGGTTTTGACATGCCTTCAGTCCAGCCTCTTCAGTGCATTCAAGTAAATCTGGTATGATTGGTACATTTATGCTGATTTTCTCATTTTTATGATTGCGTGTGATGCTTCTTTCTGCAAATGGGAAAACAAATTCATTAAAAGCAACATGTCTCGAAACATATGTCTTTCCCTCTTATCCAAGCATCTGTAGCCTTTTTGGTTATTAGCGTAACCCAAAATGGTGCATGGATTGGATCTTAGGTTAAGTTTATTTTTGTTATATGGTCTGAGGTAGGGAAAGCGTAAGCATCCGAATATTTTCAAGTTTTTATAATTTGGTTTGCTATTAAATAGCATTTCATGTGGGCTTCTGTGGTTTACAACCTTTGTGGGTAGCTTATTAATTAGGTAAACTACTGTGTGAAAAGCTTCATACCAATATTTTGTGGGTAAAGATGCTTGTGATAGGAGAGTAAGCCCAGTGTCAACAATGTATCTATGTTTTCGCTCCACCAAACCGTTTTGTTCTAATGTGTATGGACATGTTGTTCTATATGAAATGCCTTTATCACTAAAAAATTTCTTTAGAAGCATGAACTCACCCCTCCGTCAGTTTGTACAATTTTAACAGCAAGGTTTGTTTGCTTTTCTATGAATGTGATAAATTGAATAGTGACAGCACATGTATCTGATTTGCTCTTAAGAAAATATATCCAGGCATATCTAGTATGTGCATCCACAAATGAAAGATAATACCTGTGATTTTGTGATGAACAAGTCGGTGCTGGACCCCACAAGTCAGCGACAATCAGCACTAGTGGCTTCTCGTAAACTGTCTCAGAGTTGTTGAATGGTAGTTTATGGCTTTTGCCTATTTGGCAGTGTGTGCAAGTATATTTTTCAGGTAAATTCTTGCAACTAACATGATTATCATGTAAGAATTGTTTCATAACCTTAATATTGGGGTGTCCCAATCTGCAGTGCCAGTAATTCAGGGTACTCATGCAATTGTTACTATTAGAACCAATACCATTATCGGTATTATGATCATTATTAATAGAATCATCTAAAAGGACATTATTTATGTCATAATTGGTTTTATTACAAGTACCATCAACTACATTTGGTTCAATACTGCAGTTCTTATTAGTATCATTAACATCAGAACACACATTGTTGCATGAAATATCACTACTATTGGTCTTCTAGGACTTGATGTCGCTGAATTTGTATAATACATTATGCAAGTTACCCTGCAACAATTTGGTCTTATTCAGTATATCTTTAACAACACAGTACTTCGGGTGAAACTCGAAGCACACGTTGTTGTCATTAGAGAATTGTGACACACTAATCAAAAAAAAATTAACACTATGTACCCTTAATAAATTATTTAGATAAAGTTGCCTTTTACCTTTTATGTAGCCATTTCCAACATGTGATATACTTATAGCTTCACCATTTCCTATATGTAGTTTTTACGTACCTGAATAGTTCTTATTTCCGAGATTTAGATTTTGTAAGCTGTTGTAATGAGATTTGTTGCCCCTGAATCCGGATACCAATAATCAATGTTAGGATCATCAGACTGTATTGAGTCATTGCTAGTACCTTGCCCCTTTGATGCATCGTTGGCTGGTCTGATCTATTGATTAACTTGAGCCAAATTTGCACTTGGTCCCCTCTGTTGCGACTGACTTGATTGTGTTGTATTAAACTCTAAGTTGAACTTAAAATAGCACCTATTTGCCATACGCCCGAATTTTTCACATATTTTGAAACTTTACATGATTATTAGTGTTACCCCACTTTCCACGACCTCTACCTCTTTGAGGTTGACTTCCCCTCTGATTCAGATTATCAGGTTTTTGTTTATTTTCCATGTTTTTCTGTTGTGGCTTGTTCCTTGAACTTACTGGTAGATTAACAGTATATTTACCCTGCATAGATTTTCTTTGCTCGACTCTTCCTTTATGTGCTAACAGTGCAGTATGAACAAACTGAATATCTAGTATGGTCAGCTGAGTGGCAAGGTAAGTAACTAAAGAATCATATTCTTGATCAAGCCCATTAGTGATGATCAATACTTTCTCACTGTCTGAAATTTTGTGTCCAACGGCACTGAGTCTGTCGCACAAGTTCTTGATTTTAGTAAGATAATCTCTCATACTCATATCCTCTTTTCTTATGTTTTGCAACTATCTTCTAAAGCATGATTTTGGCCGATGATTGAGCACTGAAAATCTGTTCAATTGTCGTCCAAATTTCATGTGATGTGTTACATCCAACGATTTGAGACAACAGACACGTGTTAATAGATGAAAGTAGCCAAGATGCTAGCATACTATCTTGTTTCATGTATCTAATGTATTCAGAATTAATAATGAGATTTCCTGCATTGTCAGATACCATTGCTGAAGGTATGGTTAGCATGCCTCTGATGTACTCTTAACACTACTACAAATTTGCAATTTTCTGATGAGCATTTGGCGACTTTATGGTGCCGTTAAAATTTTTAGCCATGCCATACTGACGCCAAATGTGGGTGAGTAAAAGGAGCGTCACTAAATTTCATGGCATCGCTAAGGTGTCACAGAACTGTCGTCGCTATGGTGTCACTAAATATCAACGACGCCATAGCGATGCCAGTCTTATGATGCCTTAGCGACGCCAAACAATTTTATGACGTCCGTTTTTAATCACATTTGTCGTCGCTGTGATGTCGTTAAAGATGTTTGTGACACCTTCCTGACGCATGTTTATATCGAAAACCAGTGTCGTAATGTCATCACTGAATTTTAGTGACACCATTGCAATGCCAACGTTCTAAAGTAGAAAATTCGTCGACCACCTAACTACAATAGCAAACAAATAGAATTATCTTATAAAATCAAACTATTTGTATCAAACATGCCACAAACAATCACATATATGCAAAGCTTATGCATTCAACCAATAAAGTATGATAAACAAATACAATTTAAGTCATGAAAAAGCTACAGGTACAACTTAATATGTCTAAATAATAGTTAATAATATAATTACATATATTCTACACAAATCATATTGCTCCAATGCTTTAGGCTATTAGCAAAAGAATTTACTACTATCATGCTGAAATTCGTCTGTGATATTTCTTCATTATCATCTTCGTATCTTTGACCAAATAAGCTACCCTTTGATGTTAATCTCTATCATTTTGCGCATTTGACTTGCTACTTCATTGTATATATTCCACCATTGATATCCGTCCTCTCCATATTTGCTTCCTTACTTGTATACCCATTCAAGTTAAGGACCAGTTTCGCCATATTCGCAGTTCTTCATCGGGTAACTGAATGTACTTTAAATACAAAAATAGAGGACTCAATGGTTGTGCATGTCTGGTTTTATTTGCGATCTATATTTGGCTACAGATTCACACACATATCATGGATATTCAATGCTATTGACAGTTCTTAGATGCAGAAAGAGAGGTCAACAAAGGTAACACTTATGGACAGAGTAAGCAACAAAGAAAATTACCCTAGACTCAAGTTGGGGATACTGCATGCCCAAGAAGCAACACTGAACTAGTGGAAATTTCTCAAAGGTACCTGGATGACACAAATGTTGAACAGCTTAATGCAGTTGAACTTGGCAAGTAGAGAAAAAATTAGATGCAACTCTAGGACAAACAATGTCAAGACAGGCCGGATTAATCTCCCAATGTACCTGCAATTTAACTAAGAAAAGAGTATGCACGTACAATCTACAACTTGCAGATGGCCCCCATGTCAGAAAAGGACCATTTAGACATGTCAAAAAAGTTCATCAAATGCATACATTTCACGACTTTGATATTGGAAAAAAAATCACCCTCCTTTGCTGGGTGATTGCTAGTTCTCTGGTTGTGTATATTATATGTGTCCCTCGCCTTGATGCTTATATGTGCATCATCTTATCTTATGCCTTGGAAGGGATAGATGTCTATTAGATATAACCATTGTGGATCTAACTACACAAACATGAAGTTGAAAAAGGTATCCTCCTTATTAAGGTCTTCTTGGAAATTTTGAAAAGTCAGGACGCCTACGCTCAACATATGCGTCCTTCCCGTAAAATATAAAGTCGCATTCCCTCCGATTTCCTGCAAACCAGCATGTCCATCATCAACATCATTAATAGTAGATTTAAGTATACGGATTGATGTTGGATTGTTTTGTAGAATCTCCATGCACCATTCTAGAGATACCTGTTCTAATTTCTCAAGCAGTACCACAATGTTAACAAGTCCCATCTTTTCTGCTTCATAAGCGTCATAGAAATGCGAGAGAAACAACATTTCACGAGCTTTCTTGGGTCCAACCAAGCGTGACATAATGGACGAACCATAACCAGCATTAAACTTCCCATCTTGGGGCCAATCTGTTAAAAAACAACAACGTACCTCTGATACACTGCTAGAAGACCAAACAGTTAACATTGAAAAGTCTCAATAACTCTCCATAACATTGGTATTAAGCAATAATATTCACTCTTGACTCTAATTATGACTCTGATTTAAAGTTTTAACAATAACATTCATTGCTTACTCTTTTATTTCCTTCAGAGATAGCTGTCATAGGTTTAATTTACTGTGTATTGACTCCTAGTTATAAAAGATTCTTAAAGAAGGATGGAAAAATCTACCTAACAAGATTGCAGAAGAGAAAGCAATGTTGTACATTAATTCATACTACCTTTAAGGTGCAAGAAAATTCCAAATATCACCAGGATAATTATCAGTCCTTGACGAAGGAGCACAGAATATTACATAAAGGAATCGAGTACCAAGTGTATGACTACTTAAAGATGGCTAAATTCCAACTCTGATTAATTCTTCATGATGATCAGATGTCACTGTTTGCCCTAGAATTTTGGAATCAGGATGATCCTATAAATGAGCACGAAGTTAGAAAATACAATATAACTATAAGGTGCTCCATGCAGGTAAGGGAAATGAAAATAAAAGAGGAAAAATAAGTGTAAGCTCACAAGTCATAATTTGCAAACCACTAGACAGAATGATACAACTGTCGCTCAACTTCGCGCTGCTCACTCTCATCATAATTATACAACATGCTTCCTGAAAGTCCATTTATTAAAACTATCATCACACCTGGTTTTTAATTTAAAAGGTCTTCCCTTGTATTTTTTTTGATGTTCTGCCTTTCTCACCCTTAGTACCTTACTGTCATGTTGGCTTGATAAAAAGGCCCCTTTCAGTTTTATTAACGACCACCGATATAATAAACCTTGATCAGATAACCAACGTCTTATGTTCATAAGTGCACATATTTGATCTATCAATTCACAGAATACCTAGTGTCCTATGTTATCGGCTTTTTTTGCATGCTTTTGCAATCTTTAATGCTTTTTTTCATAATTGATTGTCTTTCTTGCCGATTTAAGAGGAACTGTTCTTCTGGATCAGATAACCAATAAGTATGCAAGGCAATCCATAGAAATACTAAATATATTTTTGAAGTTCAAATAGATATCTATGACAATATAAGCAATCATGCCTCTTTTCGTAACACGTTTTATTCTACCTAGGTCACTTATGCAAGCAAGATACATATAGGGAAAGGGGAAGGTAAGCTCGCTCCAAACTTTGCAAATTGTGCAACAAATTCATGCAGCGAATATATTCCAGTAACTAATATAATTGTTTGTTGAATCATTTTACCTATTCCATATAATAAGAGAAAATATAACTGGTATACTTTAAAAGCAAATTTGATTTAGCATCTCTGCTCGCATGCACTTTCCAAATGGTACACAATTTGTGAACTTCTCCAGTTTTCTTCCTCGCACTAAAATCATTATACAGAATTTAGCAGGGTCTATATGTTACAAAGTGCCATTGTATTGCATTTTTCAAACCTTATAAACCTACTTATAATGACTACTACCTAAATATAAAAATGATAGTGCATAAAGATCAAAATTTTGATAGGGTATTCTATAAGCACAATTCATGTAAAAAATTATTGAAATGAACATGTTATAAGTACAATACTGCCAAAGGCTGGATCAAATATGCCTCTGCTAATTAAGTAATGGAAACTCCAATAGCCCCAGTTTCTTTTCCAAAATAAATAAGCCATTATCTCACAAATATCGGACTTACCTTTAGCTTGATATCTAAAATTTGTCACAAATATCAAACTTCTTTGAATCGGTGGTCGTTAATAAAACTAAATTTGTCTATATCGCGAAAAGGGGAGCTAAGTTGACAAATATGAGATTAGATGAATCGGAGACCGTCATTGACGGTAGGATGAGTTTTCTTGGGAATGGACTGCAGCTTGATTTGAAGACTGAGATTTAAATTCTTACATCATGCTTCCACTACTGGAGTTGCTGACAATAAGATCTAGAAGTGAGATCTGATCTGAGATGTGGAAATTCGCATCGTATACGATGATATTTCAATATGCGAAGATTTGATTGGGATCCGAATAGATTAGGTTTTTTTGTACAGTCTGATTGGAGAAAAGTAACGGAGAGGGCCAAAAAAAGAGCAAAAACCATGTAAAAAAAAATAAAGTAGAGAAAACGAACCAGGTCCGGATTGCTAATTCTGGGCGTTGATCTTTTATATTGAATGGTTCATATGAAAAGTAAACAAGAGGTCGGATTGCTAAAGTTCAATAGCCTCACAAACGTGCAAATAAAATACCAATGTCTTTATGACACATTTTTTTCTTTGAAACAAATTATTTTTGGTGTCACTATAACATGACTAAATTTCTTTGGTATCGTAATTGCGTAGGTAATTTCTAATGCATTTGAGATGCCAAGTTTAATATGTCGTAATATTCATAGTGTCACTAAAGCATAGCTAATTAAAGACACCCATGAGTCATCTTAGTGATGTTTTATTGACGAAATTTAATTTAGCGACGCCAAATTGACGTCGAGTCGTTGTGGCATCACTAATCTACGTTGGAAATTAGTAGGTTCTCTCGTAGTGTGAAGGCCGTACCCTCTGAGCGATGTCTCGACTTGATACTTCCAAAGTATATAGTTATCCTCATCAAGAGGAGTTGTGATGATCTGGTTCTTCGGCTTTATGAGAGCAATGGGTGAATTGGTGACTGTGGTGGTATCATTCCTTGAATTTGCAGATGTGATATCATCATCATCACCTACCATTGCGATGTCGATAATGAATTCTTTGGCGAGGCAAGAAATTGCAGCCAAGAATTAGAATAAGAAACTGATGTTCAGATCTGGAATCTGATATAATCAGTGATGGAAAACAGAACCTGATTGCCCGAACATAGCAGAGGATGAACTGCAGCCAGAAGGGAAATGAAGGCACTGATCTGATCTTTTCTAGGCATAGCAGAAAAGACACAGCAGTCGATAAGAACAGAGAGAACTTGAATTCACTACCAATTTTTCACGTTTTAGAGGCAATATAAAAAAATTTCCTTTAAAAATAAAGAATTAAAGGCAAAACAGTGAATTGTCCCTGCTAACGCTAATCAAGGCCCAAACAAATGCACCTGTTATTTTCCTTAAATCTTGGCGGTCCAGCCAAAAGTCACCACTACATTTTTTTGGTTTCCGCTCTATTATTCTTCCCTTGTTTTGATCTGAAGAAAAATTCCCATTATAGCGGCGTAATTTTCCTCTCACATGTCCAGGTATTTCAATCTTCTCATTTTTAGTTTTTATGATTTAACTATTGAATTATCTTCTCTTTTCACTTACTAGGGTTCTATTTTCAACTTGGAGATTTGTCTGGAATTTGAAATATTTTCTCAAATTATGACTTCCATATGATTACTAATGAGGTGAATTTCAACTGTGTACTTATCTTTTCATTGTATTATTATAGCGTTCAAAATTATCCCTTCAATAAGATATGAAAATCCCAAAAGGTAAATTTTAGTTCACGGATTTTGGTCAAAATGCTTCATTCATTTTCTCAAATTACTTGGTTATACCAATGTAGAATGTAGCATTGATTTGACGATGGTAAACAGTAACATTTTCACTAGATAATTTTGATGGCATGATGAATTCTCATATTCACATGAATGTTTATAAATTTAGTCTAATTTTGATGTGTACGTACTAGTGCCAATTACATGTAACTTCCGTTACCATGTCCTAAATGCAATATGTCTTGATTTAACTCATCCACATGAGATCGTATAAATTTTCTTTTCCTTAATGATGATTCCAAAATTTTTATTAGGGCACTTAACAACCTCTTCATGTTGCTACAATAATAATTTTACCATATGTTATTTATTAACCATGCCGTCAGCATCATAATATATTGGGTTAGTATTCTTGATAACACACGTTATACATTTTGGATCCAATTTGATTCCTCTCGCATAATGCCAATCAAACTATGGTTGAGTGATATTAGTTTCGGTAATATACTACTAAAGAAGTATAAATTTATCTCAATTGCAAATGTAAATTGTTTCGTGTAATGTTTCAGGCATGACATTAGATTTTGCAATTCAACAGAAGAAACTAACGATTTTGTATAAATTCAACGTTTGAGTTGTTATCGTGGCATGGCATTAGATTAATCAGCAAGCTCTTTGTGCTGCCTAAATCAATTAAAATTTCAGAAGCTGCTCACCCTATCTTAATTTTACCTGACATGCAACAAATATAACGATTTTAGAAGCATTTTATTACTCATATTTTGAATACTTAGAATTTTACCATTTTCCACTAATACATAATAATATAATAACATAAATTGACATTTTACCCATAATTTGGTAGGTAACATATGACGGTTTGGTCGTAGCTTTTATCACCAATTATGTTGATTAGGATTCAACTATTTTTGGAATGACCATTATTCCTATTACAAAAAAACAAGGAAAATACCAACTCACCAATGGCTATGACATACATGGTAGATGTTAATCACCTTTAAAAGGTTTATGGATTTTTTTCCCTTGACATATGTCCATTGCTATTAGTATTATTATTACACAAGAAACATGATCACTTTTTACTAGTGTTATTTGCAAAAGATTAGTAATCGTTTTAAACAAGAAGATACATGATCATTTTTTTAACTTTGTCATGGATATCAAATCAGTAATATAGCCAACAAATTTGATGAAAAGAACAAGTTCATAATGCAACATAGATGGAAAGGGTAATCCAAAGTGGGTATATTTTTTGCATCATATGCTTTTATGAATGTAATTTGTCATATTATTGTAGTTGTCCTCGTACATGTTTTTGTAAGTCATCCATCTTCTATTTCATGATAAGTCAGGTACAAATTGTTTCATGGAGTTCAAAATTCTTTTTCAAACGACCTTAAGTAGTGGCTAAAAAAACTGATTGACATGTATTATGAGGGTTGATGTAATTAAATTATGATATATTTGCATGTTTTATATGACTGATCGAGGATAAAAGCAGTTGAATATCTCTAGAATGAAATATTTTCATTACTGTTTCTATTTGGATTATAAACTTGCTTTCTGATAGTAAGCACGCATATACTTGTAATGCTTTATTTGACATTTGCTGTATTTCTAATTCAAACATCTCTTAACGACCAAGATCTTGCAAAACTGAACAATCGAGCAACTGATGATCTGTTTTAATTCTGGGTGGACAAAAACAAGATTTACACTTAAAAACAGTTGAACCGGAATCTGTAGAGACTTCTAGATGCTCATAATAGACAAGGTATGTTTTTTTTTTGTTAATGATTACTCCATTTGCTAAAATCTTCATGATTTTTTAGTGTCTTACTCTGTGTTATCAAAGCGCGCGCTATAGCACCAAATAGCGCATAGCGCAAGCTCTGCGCTATGGAACCTAAAATAGCGCAGAGGTTCCTTATAGCGCGTGCGTAGCGCAAAATCTAGTTTAAAAGGGAATATAAAACATCCACTAATAAATATGTGTAGAAATTTGTATCAGTAACATATTTTCAAATTAATTACCAATGATTGAAAATAAATAAGATGTGTCACAAATCTAGGTTAAGGTTGGATATGCTATATGCTTCAATAATATTTATGAGGGTAAAAGTATAATAGTAACTTTATCTAATTATACCAGTGAAAATGAAGTGAAGAAAACCAATAACATACCAAATTGTACTCATACAAGTACCAAAAAAATTTGAGCTAAACCAAGGCTTCATAGTCAAGAGTGAATCGTCATGGCTTTGGTCTATAATATACTTGATTAATTATTAAAAAATGCAAAAAAGGTGGACCAAACAGAGCGCTCTATAGCGCAAAATAGCGCATAGCGCAAGCCTTGCGCTACTTTGCGTTATACGCTATTGACTACACTGGTCTTACTAGCTTAAAGACGAAAACAAAAACATGATGTTGGTGACTAGCTATAATGAGAAACTGTACATATTTACTTTTGTTTATTTTTCCTCAATTTAGTCTTATGAATGCAGCGTTCTTAAAATTTTGAGTTTATAATATTACATTTTAAGTAGAATGGCAGGCTAGTGCAATTTCCACTCTATTGACTTGATAGTTGTACACTAAACATTTAATTAAGTAACTATTTAGAGATTGATAGCCTGATTCATGGTTTGAAAGCCGGCTAATTCATTCCTTACCGAATATGTTAAACATTATGCTTAAAATGGTAATAATGCATGCACGATGTGTGTAATAAGCATAATGTGTAGGAGTTTCAATGAACTTTTAAATAAAATTTTTTCAAAATTAATTATAAAAAATATGGTAAAATAGACATGATAATTGATGGGTAAAATTTTGAGAAGAACTTGCATTAATTAAACCTCCTGATTTAGAAGCTAATTTCTACCTAACTTTTTTGCTTCGAAATTCTTGTGGAATAAAAGCCAACTTTTATGCATATAGAACATCATAGAAAAATTTTTTTAACGCTTATTTATTTATAAATATGGATAGGACACATATATAAATTCATATTCGGGAAGTATGCAAAGGAAATAGATGGATAAAAAATTGTAAGAGTGAAATTATGAAAGAATGGAAAGATGACATATATGACTCATTCAAAGTTTATGACACTGGAATAAGACGGAAGCTGGAGCACACACTGTTTGGAACGCCTTGTGCGAATGGAGGAGGACAAAATGAATGTAGCGCCGTTCAAGAAATTGCATCGAAGATCTTCATATTGGAAAGGAAGAAACGAAAAAAGAAAATTTGGATAATTGCTTCAGTTCTGCCAAAGCACGTAAAATACAAGGAATTCAAAATCTTGCATTAATTTGCAAAGTCAAGTTTACGGGGGGATGTTGAGAAATTAAACTTGACTTTGGGCTATTGGTTTGGGTCATGAGATTGGGCTACAAATAATTTGAAGAGGAAATGTTAAAAGAGAAGCCTAGAACAAGAAATATCTATATAGAAATATCTAGATACATGTTGATGTGGAAAGATCCTAGAATTATCCTTCTTTATGTTGTAATAAAATAATTAGTATTTAGAGTTTTCTACTCTCTAATTATGTATAAAAGGGCCTAGATATTTTGTAGGAGAGTTATAGAAAACTCTAGAGAAAAACTATGTATCGTAGGATTAAATACATCTCAACCATTCATTTGAGATGTGAACTAGTATAAATAGGAGAGGTGTGTCTCATTTGTAACCAAGTAAAAAAATTTGTAAGCAAAGTTCAAGTTGCAATAAAGTTTCACTTCCTCTTTTGAAAAACAATCTCTCATTTTCACTTGCTATCCAATTCAACATCAATTTGAGAATTTTGCTAACATACCCACCAAAAAGAATCAAAATAAGAAATTGTTGTCTATAATGAAAATATCAGCTAAATAAATTTTACACAGCAGCGACAACTGTAAACAAAAGATGGATAAATAGAGCGAACATATTATTGTATATTGCTTAGTGGAAAAATCATATTGAAGAACCATTCTATAGACAAAAAATATTATGCATATTTAGAAGCATTAAAAGCATGGAGATACTTTACAATCAGTAGCACAACCAAGCTTGTTTAAATAATTCGGTAACTTGGTTTCTATTTTTATCTTTGTCGCTTTTCTGGATTTTGATTTTTTTTGTGATCATTTATGCTAACGTTTGCGTCCCTGTCGAGTTTGCATTTGTTTGTGTTTGTGCGTTTAATTTTCATCTGTTTACATTGCTCCATTCTTTGAATTGCTTGAGTGTTTGAAAAAAAAACCATGAACATTTGTGACCTTATCTTTGTTTTTAGGTCATCACTGTTCTATATTTTTAGAATCATTAGCTTCTGAATCAAGTGTCTGACATTCGAAATTATATAACAATTACCAATAGTAACATGTCTGACATTCAAGTGTGGCGTCACTTCTATTCATCATGTTCTACGTTTTCTATTCATTTGATGCTGTAATTGAAAGAGGCTATGCAGCAGTATAGGATCGTGTAGTATGGAGAATAGGATATAATATCTATATAGCAGAGTAGAAAGCAGTAAATCACACAGTCGATTTATACTGGTTCGGACCACTGTCCTACGTCCAGTCCCAGACTCACTTCTGGAATTTCACTAACACTAAAACCCTCACTTCACCCGGAGGAATAGGTTCACAATTACCCGAACCACTGAACGGGATTTCTTGCTTCAACCACTGAAGAGGTCTTCACTAATACAGAATAATTGTTGACTCTTTTGTGTTCTTGATAACACGGATTGTCGAATATTAAGTACATCCTCCCTATAACCTTTCCTTGATGATAATCGTGAAGTGCGTGAAGGAATATGGAAGTTTAAAAGTCTCAAATATAAAAGTAGATAGCTTTTTAGAACTTAGAGAGCTTTGAATAAGATAGAGAGAATTAGAATAAAATTCGGTGATTAGATCATCTAAGCAATTCTCTATTTATAATATATAAAAAGATACAACTGATCGTGAAGAGTTTTGATGAAGAGATATGGATTAAATAGTTGTGTCTCTTCTTAAAGGATGCAACTCTTAGGAATTCAGATGTCTGAAAATAAAATTCAGATGTCTGTTTATTTTAAAAATCAAGTCAGAAAGGAAATAGTGTATTTTGGTTCCGATTCAGATGTCTGAATTTTTTAATTCAGATGTCTAAATTAAAATTCAGATGTCTGAATTAAAAAATTCAGATGTCTGTTTCTGAACAAAACTCAAACAGCAATGAAATTGGCTATTTTTGCCAATATTCAGATGTCTGAATATTTTAATTCAGATGTTTGAATTAAAATTCAGATGTCTGAATATTGTTATAATTTTTCTTTCAGCAGACAGACGTCTGATTTAAAAATTTTAGACGTCTGTTTTCTGCTTCATGCCTATGCCTTGTGTATGTCTTGTATAAAATCTTATAAATTGAAAACGTGCATGTGTGTGTATTACCAAGGAAGATTTTAACAATTAAATACTAATACTAATAGACTTTAAACACATACAATATTTAGTTTGAGCTCTTGAATCTGTTGCTGAGTTTCTTCCTGCAAAACAAAATTAGTTTATAATAATACATGTGTACATGTATAGTTGTCATAATCAAAACGCTATGCAGCGTGATTCAACAGTAATAAGCTACTTTAAGATCCATTTTGTAGTTATATTTTTACAAAATTACAAGTATACAATGTGCAATTATGACTTGTTTGCCGAAACGTTGAGATTCTAAATCAATATTGAAAAGATCCCTATACCCTTTGTTGTTATTTCCATTGGTTACACATTTTGTATTTCTGTC
The DNA here is from genome assembly GCA_030737875.1 of Allium sativum. Classification (NCBI taxonomy): domain Eukaryota; kingdom Viridiplantae; phylum Streptophyta; class Magnoliopsida; order Asparagales; family Amaryllidaceae; genus Allium; species Allium sativum. The sequence goes on from CM060918.1 coordinate 277,761,288, forward strand.
TATATATATTTGTCATTATCTTCTCGTTTCAATCATCATTTACCAAAAAAGAATCATTATAGATAAATGGTCATTTGATCTGAGCATATGCACATGGAATTAGAAAGTGACTTTCTTTTCTAATCTAGTAAAAATATTTCATGCATGCCACTACATTAATATTAAATTATCTGTGAACTATTTAAACTTTCATAAAGCTAAAATATACATGGTTTTCAACTTCACATACCGTAATGGTCGGTCTAACTAGTACATTATGTAAATTGTCCAGCATCCAATTATGACACACCTTTTAGTAATTTTATTTACTGTTTTATATTCATTTAATGTGACTTTTTTCACAGAGTTCCGTAGACATGCAATGAATGTTCATGGTGTTAATGTCGAAATAAAAATCTAAATCGATAATGTTCAAAGTTTCTTTACTTTTGTGTCATGTATATATTGCCGCTAGATATACATGATACATTTCTATTATTATTGCAATGGATATGTGTCATTTCTTTTTGAAGCACCATTCATCAAAAAGTATTATAAATATGGTCATTTGTATGAGCCGAACAATAGATGGACAATCTTTGAAAAATAAAAAAACATTGAACATTCTATGGATAGGTAACATTATCTTTGATTTTAACTCTCTTATGCATTTACTCCACTAAGTTCAATTCCTTTATTTTTAGTCTTACCAGTGAAAACAAATTTTAACATTTCTTATGTTTGATGATTTTTGTTAATCGGTGTGCATTAATTCTCATTGAAAAAAGAAAGGAGTGAAATATCCTGGAACCGACTCGTTTAGGCAAATGAATCGGTTCTAAATGGACAAAGGAGCGAAGTAAATGATGCTAAGAGAAAATAATAGTAAATTTGATGTCCTCTTAGCTAATATTTGATGATTTTACCATATTATTCCTTTATTATTTGCTAGGTTATTTGAGAACATATTGAAAACAACAAGATATATGGTTTCTAATGGTCAACTGTTAGGGATGTACTACTGCATGGTTTCTAATATAATTCTAGGAGCTTTCATTTTCATATAGAAAACTGAAAATAGTTTTAAGTTTGGCGTAAATATTTATACAACTGTCCTTGTATACTGGTGTTAAATAAGTGATTTTCGATTAATAACACTTTTTCTCATGTGTTTGTGTATTTTGATTTTATGTTTTACATGTTGGTTCACGGAATGTCACTTGTAGTATGAAATTGTAAATTTATAACATTTGAGACGACGGTGTGTGTCTATATATATATATATATATATATATATATATATATATATGTATGTATGTATATATATATATATATATATATATATATATATATATATATAACACAGAGCATTGTCAACGTTTCACTTCCCAATTGTTACTGTTGGTATCAGAGGTCTTAGGAAATGTAGTTGGTTTTTCTTATGTAATGTAACCCTCTCTAATTATGTAAGTTCAAATTAAGTAACATTTGTTCTTATACATACTTAACAAGTTATCAATCCAAAGTTGAATCAAGTGTTTATACGTAGTGACAAACAAATGTTAGGATAGCTTCTTCTCTTTATTATTGTCCATGACTGGTCACAGTAATAGTTGTTTATAATATTGATACGGTATTTTACAGGTGCTTATGTATAATAAATATCTAAAGCTAGTCGTGGCGGCTGAAAGCATATTTATTGTTGTAATACTTTTGTCGGGGAAGTTTGGTCCTATTCAATTTTATGTACATTTCTATTTTAAAAAAAACATTTTGATTTTTATTGTAGCTGTGAAGTGTCTGTTACCTTATGAGCGCAGTCTGCACTTTTCCATGTAAGCTTCAAGTTTAGTGATGAACTGGAAATGTAATCAAATTATTTATGTGAATGATATTCAAGGTGTTATCTATCTTCTTTTTTCCGTGAATCTGACATGTGCATATTGTGAAATATAACTTGTATTCATGTAATCTAATGCATTTTATGTTCAGTTGAAAACTTAACTGTATGTTATGTTTGTTTCCTTTTCAGTACTTGATTTATTGCAATTACACTATTTGTTAGCATCATAAATATTTTAATCCATTTTGTGGTTGTCCACGGTATTAGAGGCGTTTTCTTTCGCTTTGTTGAACCTTTTAGGGGCGTTTAATGTTGCCTTTACTAGAATAAAACAGTATGCTGCTAACGTGGAATGCATTCGATTAGAGGCAAACTATGAGATTTATATGCCTCAAACTATTATTAGAGGCATTCTGTAACACCCCGAATTTTCTATTAACACTAAAGTTGCTAAAATATTAATAAGTGTGTAAGAGAGGGGATGTATCTAATATGAATATAAAAATATTAATAAGTGTGTAAGAGAGGGGATGTATCTAATATGAATATAAAAATATTAATAAGTGTGTAAGAGAGGGGATGTATCTAATATGAATATAAAAATATTAATAAGTGTGTAAGAGAGGGGATGTATCTAATATGAATATAAAAATATTAATAAGTGTGTGAGAGAGGGGATGTATCTAATATGTATATAAAAACAATAATAAGTAAAGGGGGATGTATCTAATATGTACATTGTAGAAAATATATATATTTATGACATGAATAGAAGTTTATTAATATGCTGAGTGTTTGCTGAGTCACTTCTGACTCATTGCTGAGTCAACAAGATAAACCCCATCTTGTCTGAACAGCTGCGGTTATTTCTAGGTTAAATCTAATGGCCTAAATGAATTCTAAAATCTATAAATAAGTGGGTAGACCCTAGACCTAAATCACTTGTAAAATTAGAGAAGCTACCGTCATGCTGCTGCCATGGAGTTCAGCATAGCCGTCACAAACTAAGAAGAGGAAGCCTAATCATCTACAACTAAATCTACACAAATCAAATCAAAAGATCTCTCTTTCTCCAATTCTTTTCTTTTGTTGGTGAGTATGATGATTCTCACAAGACTATTACAAACTAATTTGACTCAGTTATGAATGGATCACAAGAAAGTGATGTGATTTGTAATTGTAAATTCTATATATTGTGGATCTCTTATTATGTTATTATGCTGTCGTATGATGTAAATTATATATGCTATGTCATGCTATGTTGTAAATTCTCTTATGCTATGTCGTGCTATGTTGAGAATCATGTCAAGCTATGTTATACTATCATACTATGCCATGTTATAAATCATGCTATATTATGTTGAAAAATCATGATGTTGTTGGATCATGCTTAAAGTTATGTTTTTTTTCTTAATTTAAATGGATCTTGTTTATGGGAATTTTCCTATTGAGTTAGGTGTACCCATATAAAACCATGTTGTTAAAAAAAAATTAGATGATGTTGATTCACACATGTTCATATGTAAGTTTATGAAAATTGATTGAGATTATATTAGGTGAATTTTGAACAAGTTGACACCTTTAGGTCCATGACATGTATAATCTATGCAAGTTGGACATATGCAAGTTTCACCCCTTATTATGATTCATTTGGTCACATATACATGTTGTTATTATGATAATCTCTTTTATGCTATGAGTTAGGCTATTCGAGTCTAACATATATTTTGCGAATAAACGTTCAAACGTGGGGTAGGGGTAATATTAGGAATTAATAAATTGGGTGCAATTTTGTAAGATTTTGCATACCATGAATGGATGTCCATAATTGAGTCAATTATGGACATTGTTAAAAATTGGAAGTAATTAATAATTCAAGTAGGGAATTATTAAAATTTGGGGAAAGTGGATTATTATTAATAATCAATGCTTAGGACACGAGGTTGGACCCGTTTGTAATGTAAACCTGCCCGGACCCGCCCGGCAAATCCAGTAGTCACAAATGTCGGCCCAATGTGAGAGGTCCTAGGCCCAAACTAAAGCATAACAGTTGTAAAGACACGAGGTTAGACTCTTTTATGGTGTAAGACTGCCCGGACCCGCCCGGCAAATCTAGCTGTCATAAATGCCAGTCTAATGTGAGAGGTCTTTATGAGGTTATGGCCTTAATGAACTAAGAAATACTTAACCAGATAATCATGTAAGGTATGACATGGGGGTTAAGTAGGTGCCTTGGGTGGCATGAGGAATCTGGTGGTTGCCTTTCGAGGCATTTGAAATACGATTAGACTTAACCAAACACACATGTAAATGAACATGACTAAGTGGGTTAAGTGGGATGGACTAATGGGGAAAAGCTTAGGTGGAATGCTTGTGGTAAATAGTGGGGGCCCATTTCAACCAGTATCCCAAAACGTATCTTTGTGGGCTCGACCCAAGTCGAGGACGGGACACGCATACTGGGTTTGACTATAAGAGGCCAAAATAGGGAGCGGTGGCAACGCAAGTCCAACGGGTTTCATATGCGTGTGTGGACCCGGGCTGGTAGGTAAGACGTTGTTGCATTGTGTAGGTATAAGCCGTGCATGTCCGTTGTATCAGGTTGCCACTTTAGGGGAGTGATACACCCCACTGTGGGGCCAGCACGGGTATCTACGAGTTAGGGAGCCGATCGAATAATGGGAAGTAGGGTACACCTAGTAGAGATAGGGGCAGGCGGCACCTATGTAGTCAGCTAGGGGTACGTAAAGCCATTGGGAAAGTTTCTAAGTGAAGCTAAGTGGGATGAATCTTTAGGGTGACTGGTGTGGTGCAGTATAGTGTTTATCCTTTAGTATTTAGGAGCGCCTATAACGTTGCCTTTAGCGATTGTCTATGTCCTTAATCTGCTCTTCATAGACATTTTCTTGTTTTCCATCTTATGCCTTAGTCCAGTTATTTTGGTAATAGTATTGTAGAATTATCATATTCACCAGACTTTATGTCTGACCCCCTCTTTTCCATCCTTTTTCTCCCTTCAGGTCCGCAGGTTGGGCCAAGTTCTAGTGGAGTCTAGTTGGATCGCTTATCTTCTGGAAAGCTTGGACTGCTGAAGTAAAGTCCAGCTTGTTATCTATCTTTTTAATGGCTATTCATATAATGGGATTATGTACTTGTTTTATCAAGATAGATATTGTACTTGACATTGAATATGGTGTTATGATGTAATCAAACATGTTTTGACTTCTGCTACAATGAAATAAAGTTTTTGAATTTCCAAGTACTATTTTATATCTGTCTTGTTGTAATTTTACTGTTCTATATTCACTTAAAACCTCCATGGAAGTTAATGCATTCCCTTTGTGAGTGACATTAATGGACGTGGGGTGTTACACGTGGTATCAGAGCATAAGGTTACCAGAACAGATAAAAAAATTTTCTAGAAAAATATTTTTTTTTCTAAAGTATTTTTGGAAGAAGTGCTTTCAAAAAAAAAAAATGTTATTTAAAGAGAGTTTTTATGAAAAACATAATCCCAAATAGCCACATCCTTATCTTTATCTTTCGAATTCTCCATTTTGAATCTTTCCTTTTTCGTTTCAGCATGGCTGAAGATCTTAATCTCCCAGAAGGTGTGACGATTCCAGGGTGGTTTAGGAGATACTTGGAGGCTAGGGCCACCACTGCAGGCCCAGCGGATACTCCTCCACCCCTAGTTGCACCCATTCCTCCTCCTCCTCCTCCTCGTGTTGACACTTTTGCAAAGACGTGCAAGGAATTCAAGGCTATGGGAGGAAAAACTTTTCAAGGGACTGAGACATTTGTGGAGGCCAGAGATTGGCTTAAGGAGACTGAGGAATTGTTGGATATCTTTGAAGTGGAAGATGGGAGGAAAGTTCGTTTAGCTGCTTGGTTAATGAAGGGAGAGGCCTCGTTTTGGTGGGAGGTCACTAACGGGGAACGTCCAGTTGATTCATGGGCGGATTTCGGACGAAGGTTTGAGGCAAAGTTTCTTTCAAGGGCAGAGGAGAACTTAAATATGGAAAAATTCCTGGCACTAAAGCAAGGGAGCTCATCAGTAAAGGAATATGTCAATAAATTTAATCAGTTAGCAAGGTTTGGCTTGGAGTTGGTGAACACGCCCGAGAAGAAAGCTTTGAGGTTCGTTAGAGGCTTGAATGAACCGTTGCAAGGGTTGGCTATGACCCACATCCCTATGGGAGCCACCTTTGAAAAGCTAGTAGAAATGGCACTTATGCATGAGGATAAGGCAGTTGAAAAGAAAGGGGATCAGAAGAAACCCCAACAGCAAAATAAGAAGGGTGGTAAAAACAATAATGGCAAAGGGAAGAAGAAATGCTTCAATTGTGGGACGCCTGGCCATCTCAGCAAAGATTGTAGAAAGAAAAAGAAGACTGGTTGTTTTCATTGTGGAGATGTGGGACATTTAGTGAAGGACTGTCCAAAGAAGGGGCAGAGGGCAGGGTCTACCTCGGGAGGACAGGTGCAGGCTCTTATGGCACCAGGGCAGGCAAGGGGGCAAGTTCAGGCTATTGCGGCCCCTCCGCTGCAAGAAAGAGGTAGAACAATTTCTGTTGAAAGCTTAGTTTTTCTGTTTGATCATCCTGTCCGTACCTTATTCGATTCTGGCGCATCTCCTTCGTTTATCTCTGCATCATTAGTTGAATCACTGCACTTGAACACCAGTTTAGTAGAGGATCCCCTGGTCGTTTCAAATCCAATTGGGGGTTCGTCTCATTTGACCATGATATGTTTGGATTTGAAAATCTCTATACTTAGCGTTGAATTTAGATGTGATGCTTATGTATTGGGCTTCACGGGCTATGGGCTAATTTTAGGAATGGATTGGTTGTCTAGAAATAGGGCTATTCTTGATTGTGAAAGGAGAGTAGTTAGGCTTGTGACTCGCCTTGGTAATGCTCTCGACATCTTTTGTAATCCCATAAATTCTGTTATGCTAAGTTATCTTGAATCGCTTGACGCGTCTGTAGAGAACCTGCGATCGGTAGAAGTGGTCCGGGAATATCCGGATGTGTTTGAGGAGGTGAAGGGCTTACCTCCAAAGCGGGAGATAGACTTTCGAATTTATCTTGTGGATAATGCTAAACCCGTATCTTTGCCAGTGCGCCACATGGCTCCTCGTGAAAGGAGGGAACTCAATAAGCAAGTAAAGGAGTTGCTTGAGAAGGGGTTCATAAGACGTAGTATATCGGAGTGGGGTGCTCCAGTAGTTTTTGCCACAAAGGCGGATGGGTCTCTTAGACTTTGTATGGACTATAGAGAACTAAACAAGCTTACTAAAAAGAACCGACACCCACTGCCGAGGATTGACGATCTCTTTGATCAGTTAGTTGGCGCCTCAGTGTTTTCGCAGTTGGACTTAGCCACTGGCATTCATCAACTGAGAGTGGCTGAGGATAGTATAGATAAGACTGCTTTTAGGACTCCTGACGGATTCTATGAATGGCTAGTGATGCCCTTTGGTTTGACAAACGCCCCTGCATATTTTGTTGATTTGATGAGTAGGGTGTTTAGGGAATACCTTAACAAATTCGTGGTAGTCTTTGTGTATGACATCTTAGTCTTTTCTAAGAATAAAGAAGAGCACTCCCTACATCTTAGGGAAGTGTTGGAAACCCTTCGAACGCATAACCTTAAGGCAAAATTTTCTAAGTGTCACTTCTGGAGGAAGGAAGTACGGTTCTTAGGGCACGTGGTTTCCAAAGAAGGGATAGCAGTGGTCCCGCAAAGGTGGTGGCCATCCAAGATTGGAAGGTCCCTAAAAATGCAACCGAAGTAAGAAGTTTCTTGGGGTTGGCTAGCTATTATAGGAAGTTTATCAAAGACTTCGCAAAAATATCAGCTCCATTAACACGGTTAACGAAGAAGAACCTGGTTTTTACGTGGGACAAAGATTGCGATGATGCGTTCCAACGTTTAAAGAGAGCCTTAACTTCAGCCCCAGTCTTAGTGCTGCCAGACGGGAATAAACCGTTTACCATCTATACTGACGCTTGTGGGACGGGACTTGGCGCGGTCCTCATGCAAGAGGGAAGAGTAATAGCCTATGGTGGAAGGCAGTTGAGGGTTCATGAAAAGAATTACCCCACGCATGACTTAGAGCTAGCCGCAATTGTTTTCGTGCTTAAGTCTTGGCGTCACTATCTTCTTGGTGAGAAATTCGAACTGTTCACTGACCACAAATCATTAAAATACTTATTCTCTCAGAAGGATTTGAATTTAAGGCAGCAACGGTGGATGGAATTCTTAGCCTCCTACGATTTTGAAATAGCATATACCCCGGGCAAGGGTAACGTGGTGGCAGACGCCTTAAGTAGGAAAAGGTTGTCCTTGAGTCCGTTGTTTGTTGAACGACAAAGCTTAGAATTCATCTCTATGTTTGACTTTAGACCCTCCGTTGACTTAGTACCCGGTCTGTTAGCATCCTTGGAGGTTAGACCTACACTTCTAGGACGGGTTGGTGAGGCACAGCGAGACGACCCACAGTTGGTTGAGATAGTAGAAAAGCTCAAAGGGGGGGGGGAGTCGTCAAGCCATCTTCGTAGGTATACCCTAGACGATAAGGGTTGGTTACGAAGGGATAATAGACTTTGTGTACCACAAGACGAAGACTTAAGGAAGGCCATTCTTGATGATGCTCATCGCTCAAAAATGACCATTCATCCCGGCGGGGATAAGATGTACAAAGATATGAAGCGGGTTTTCTTTTGGGCCGGTATGAAAAAGGATGTGGCCGAGTACGTCGCTAGATGCTTGGTGTGCCAACGAGTTAAAGCAGAACAAAAGAAACCCGGTGGGTTGCTTCACCCATTAGAAGTTCCACTATGGAAATGGGAAAGCATCTCAATGGATTTTGTGGATGGATTATCAAGATCAAGGAAGGGTAACACGGGGATTTGGGTTATAGTAGATAGACTTACTAAAAGCGCCCATTTTATTCCCGTGAAAAGTAAGAGGACTGCTCCGTGGTTGGCTTCTGTATACATTAAGGAGATAGTTCGTTTGCACGGTATTCCTTCTAGTATAGTAAGCGACCGTGACCCCATCTTTACTAGCGAATTTTGGAAGAGTTTACAAGAGGTGGTAGGGACTCAGCTATGTTTGAGCACCGCATATCATTCTCAGACAGACGGCCAGACCGAGAAGGTGAATCGCATTCTAGAGGATCTTTTAAGGCTTTGTATCCTAGACTTTGGGGGTACATGGGAAGAGCACCTTCCGTTAGTAGAATTCGCATATAATAATAGCTTTCAGTCTAGTATTGGCATGGTACCTTTCGAAGCTCTTTATGGAAGGCCTTGCCGTTCGCCTACATGTTGGTGGGAATCTACCGATAAAATCCTACTTGGGCCTGATATGGTTAGGGAAACCTCGGAGAAGATTGAGTTGATTCGAAGGAGGATGAAAGCAGCACAAGATAGGCAAAAATCGTATGCTGATAAGAGGAGGACAGATCTTGAGTTTGACATTGGGGACATGGTTTTTATCAAAGTATCTCCGTTACAGAATGTTGTTCGCTTTGGGTCCGTAGGGAAATTAGCACCAAGGTTTGTAGGGCCGTTTCCTGTAAAAAAAACAGGATTGGGAAGATGGCATATAGGGTGGAGTTGCCTGAGAAACTTAGTGGAGTACACGACGTATTCCATGTATCACATTTGAGGAAGTGTTTGCACAAGACCGCGGAGGTGGTAGAGCCGAGCTTGCTTAAAGAGGTGGAAATAGAGCGTGATGCAACAATTAGACGAGCTCCTACATGCATTCTTGGGTCGGAGATCAAAAAGTTGAGGAATCGAGAGGTCAGACTGGTTAAAGTGCAATGGGGAGATGATGAGAGCAACGCAACTTGGGAGACAGAAGAGAAGATGCGTTCGTTGTACCCTTTTCTTTTTGAGGGTATGTCTTTTAATTTCTCATTTATCGCTTAGCTTATCTTATCTTATCTTTAGTATGTCCTCTCATTAGTATCTTTGACCTTTAGTTAGGATAATCCTATGGTTGAAACATGTGTTTGAGACATGTTATGTATGATGGATGTAAAATGGATGCAAGTGTTTGCTAGTGGTTGCTCGTGGATGCATATATACACACACTTTAGGCACTAGATCGGCTCAGTCACTTCATATTGCATATTGCATATATATGGATGTATTTAGTATAATGGATGTATAATGGTTGTACCATCATATGGATGCTGCATTCGGTTGAATGGGTGTGCACGCATATAGAAGTAGTATGTAAGCAATTAGGATCTTTTGCATACATAATGGATTCATGACACTTACATAATTTGCATTAAGGAGGTCAACTGAATCAGTAGACCGCCTGATTTCGCATTAGGTAAGGACATGTACACACACTTGCATATGATCATAAAGCATTAGAAGTCTTTTAAGGACAATGGATGCCTGTGTATGATGGATGAGTAGATGGACGTTTGGATGGTAGGATATACATTCTTCCAGACTTGAAGATTTCGGGGACGAAATCCTAAAAGGAGGGGAGAATGTAACACCCCGAATTTTCTATTAACACTAAAGTTGCTAAAATATTAATAAGTGTGTAAGAGAGGGGATGTATCTAATATGAATATAAAAATATTAATAAGTGTGTAAGAGAGGGGATGTATCTAATATGAATATAAAAATATTAATAAGTGTGTAAGAGAGGGGATGTATCTAATATGAATATAAAAATATTAATAAGTGTGTGAGAGAGGGGATGTATCTAATATGTATATAAAAACAATAATAAGTAAAGGGGGATGTATCTAATATGTACATTGTAGAAAATATATATATATTTATGACATGAATAGAAGTTTATTAATATGCTGAGTGTTTGCTGAGTCACTTCTGACTCATTGCTGACTCAACAAGATAAACCCCATCTTGTCTGAACGGCTGCGGTTATTTCTAGGTTAAATCTAATGGCCTAAATGAATTCTAAAATCTATAAATAAGTGGGTAGACCCTAGAACTAAATAACTTGTAAAATTAGAGAAGCTACCGTCATGCTGCTGCCATGGAGTTCAGCATAGCCGTCACAAACTAAGAAGAGGAAGCCTAATCATCTACAACTAAATCTACACAAATCAAATCAAAAGATCTCTCTTTCTCCAATTCTTTTCTTTTGTTGGTGAGTATGATGATTCTCACAAGACTATTACAAACTAATTTGACTCAGTTATGAATGGATCACAAGAAAGTGATGTGATTTGTAATTGTAAATTCTATATATTGTGGATCTCTTATTATGTTATTATGCTGTCGTATGATGTAAATTATATATGCTATGTCATGCTATGTTGTAAATTCTCTTATGCTATGTCGTGCTATGTTGAGAATCATGTCAAGCTATGTTATACTATCATACTATGCCATGTTATAAATCATGCTATATTATGTTGAAAAATCATGATGTTGTTGGATCATGCTTAAAGTTATGTTTTTTTTTCTTAATTTAAATGGATCTAGTTTATGGGAATTTGCCTATTAGGTTAGGTGTACCCATAAACTTGAAACTATAATTAAATAAAACTTGATTATGGGAATTTGCCTATTGAGTTAGGTGTACCCATATAAAACCATGTTGTTAAAAAAAAATTAGATGATGTTGATTCACACATGTTCATATGTAAGTTTATGAAAATTGATTGAGATTATATTAGGTGAATTTTGAACAAGTTGACACCTTTAGGTCCATGACATGTATAATCTATGCAAGTTGGACATATGCAAGTTTCACCCCTTATTATGATTCATTTGGTCACATATACATGTTGTTATTATGATAATCTCTTTTATGCTATGAGTTAGGCTATTCGAGTCTAACATATATTTTGCGAATAAACGTTCAAACGTGGGGTAGGGGTAATATTAGGAATTAATAAATTGGGTGCAATTTTGTAAGATTTTGCATACCATGAATGGATGTCCATAATTGAGTCAATTATGGACATTGTTAAAAATTGGAAGTAATTAATAATTCAAGTAGGGAATTATTAAAATTGGGGGAAAGTGGATTATTATTAATAATCAATGCTTAGGACACGAGGTTGGACCTGTTTGTGATGTAAACCTGCCCGGACCCGCCCGACAAATCCAGTAGTCACAAATGTCGGCCCAATGTGAGAGGTCCTAGGCCCAAACTAAAGCATAACAGTTGTAAAGACACGAGGTTAGACTCTTTTATGGTGTAAGACTGCCCGGACCCGCCCGGCAAATCCAGCTGTCATAAATGCCAGTCTAATGTGAGAGGTCTTTATGAGGTTATGGCCTTAATGAACTAAGAAATACTTAACCAGATAATCATGTAAGGTGGGACATGGGGGTTAAGTAGGTGCCTTGGGTGGCATGAGGAATCTGGTGGTTGCCTTTAGAGGCATTTGAAATACGATTAGACTTAACCAAACACACATGTAAATGAACATGACTAAGTGGGTTAAGTGGGATGGACTAATGGGGACAAGCTTAGGTGGAATGCTTGTGGTAAATAGTGGGGGCCCATTTCAACCAGTATCCCAAAACGTATCTTTGTGGGCTCGACCCAAGTCGAGGACGGGACACGCATACTGGGTTTGACTATAAGAGGCCAAAACAGGGAGCGGTGGCAACGCAAGTCCAACGGGTTTCATATGCGTGTGTGGACCCGGGCTGGTAGGTAAGACGTTGTTGCATCGTGTAGGTATAAGCCGTGCATGTCCGCTGTATCAGGTTGCCACTTTAGGGGAGTGATACACCCCACTGTGGGGCCAGCACGGGTATCTACGAGTTAGGGAGCCGATCGAATAATGGGAAGTAGGGTACACCTAGTGGAGATAGGGGCAGGCGGCACCTATGTAGTCAGCTAGGGGTACGTAAAGCCATTGGGAAAGTTTCTAAGTGAAGCTAAGTGGGATGAATCTTTAGGGTGACTGGTGTGGTGCAGTATAGTGTTTATCCTTTAGTATTTAGGAGCGCCTATAACGTTGCCTTTAGCGATTGTCTATGTCCTTAATCTGCTCTTCATAGACATTTTCTTGTTTTCCAGCTTATGCCTTAGTCCAGTTATTTTGGTAATAGTATTGTAGAATTATCATATTCACCAGACTTTATGTCTGACCCTCTCTTTTCCATCCTTTTTCTCCCTTCAGGTCCGCAGGTTGGGCCAAGTTCTAGTGGAGTCTAGTTGGATCGCTTATCTTCTGGAAAGCTTGGACTGCTGAAGTAAAGTCCAGCTTGTTATCTTTCTTTTTAATGGCTATTCATGTAATGGGATTATGTACTTGTTTTATCAAGATAGATATTGTACTTGACATTGAATATGGTGTTATGATGTAATCAAACATGTTTTGACTTCTGCTACAATGAAATAAAGTTTTTGAATTTCCAAGTACTATTTTATATCTGTGTTGTTGTAATTTTACTGTTCTATATTCACTTAAAACCTCCATGGAAGTTAATGCATTCCCTTTGTGAGTGACATTAATGGACGTGGGGTGTTACACATTCTTTTTAGGGGCAAACCTTATTTTGCCTCTCATAATTATAGGGGCAATCAAATACTAGTTTTTGCCTCTAATGACAATTTTAGAGACACATATGAAATGCCTTTAATTCTTTCATCTTTGGTATCAAGAAGGGAGTGACACTCCAACGATGATGCTACAATATGAGGAGTCACCAACAACCCCCCTTCTTCGAATCAGTTGCTGAAAGAACCACAGGTTGCTGTGTTGAATTTATCCTCTTGCGAAGATGATGAGAAACCAATCTCTGTTTGCAGCCTTATGTCAAGAATCTGGTGAAAATGGTAAGTAAATTGGATGCCGTGAGGCAATTCTTGCTCTGATACCAAATTAACAGAAGAGAGGAATTTGAATATTATTGATGTAATAATATTTGTACAGAATGATTCAACGAATGTAACGTTCGCATATTGCCAGTTTTTATACAAAAGGCAATGCAAATGCTGCTGATACTACGGCTTCTTCTTCAGGCAAGAAAAAAGGCATTCCTTAACTGCATAATCCATATGCCCACATACTTCCTCCAGCAGCCTACAAGCCGCCTCCTTCAATCATCGTTCTCAAGCTGGTCATTACTACTCAGACCAAAGACCAACATACGCCTATCACCTGCAGTAGATTGAGGAGTCAGCAGAATCTCAATGGATAGTTTGGTTGAGAAATGATAGTGTAAGTCTTCTCTGGGCTCCGTGTTCATAACTTTGTTTTGTTATGTTTTACTAGTGTTATTTGTTTTTTGTAATTCAGTGGATGTTTGCACTGTCATTGTAAATCAGTTTATGTAAGATGCTGATCTTTCGTGCCAGTAGGCTTCTTGCATGGAATGTTAGTCCTTGTTGTTCATTTAGGGTGACAACTGGTTTTGATGTTCGTTGTAGATACACATTGTCACATATAAAAAGAGTTATTAAAGACCGGTTGGTCTTGCCAAAATAAATAAACAAAGACAACGAAACTTGGGAGGGTATATAAAAGAAGATCCCATCTTTAGTGAAGGTGGTTAGATTAAATTGCCACGTAATGTTTAACTAAAAAAGGATCATTTAATAATGGATAATTAATTTGGCTTGAATTTGATTTGCTTGGGGCTTGATTCAGTTTTATTTGTTTGGATTGGACAAAATGATAGATTGTGTGAATAATTGACTGATGATAATTGTTTTTATATCATTATTATGTTTAAATTTTCTTTATGTGATTATCTCTCTCATGATTATTTCTATAGTTTGTTATTTAAGTGGATCCTACATCCAAGTCGGTATTCGATTTTGTATTAGAATTAGAACTATCAGTTTTTGCTAGTGAAAAAGGGAGAGAAATATAAAATATGATAGATAGACATAGATAAAGGGGGAGTTCTAAATTTAGAGGAAATTTAGTTATATTTTATAAAATAGGGTTGTCATCATCAAAAAGAAAGAGATTGTTAGTACCATGGTTTTGATGACAACAACCTTAGAGAATAATATAAAATATAAATGCTAATGTTACTAATGTTTATGCAAGTATATATTGTATATTGTTGTGCAAAAATTGCGCCTTTGCGGAAGAACAATAAGCAGGATCTAGATTTGCCAATTGAACACCAATCTAATCTGATAGCAATTATTCTATTACATCAACAAAATAGTAAATAACTATAACAGAGAAACAAAGAGACACAATATTTATACTGGTTCCACTATCATCATAGTGTACGTCCAGTCTAACAGATAGAGATTTTATTCCACATGAGAAAATTACAAGAGATTATAAAATAAGAGTTTATATATCCAAACCTCAATCATGTTTTACAAGAAGAGACACCATTGGGGATCACTGGCTCCAAGCCAGGATTGGTTTACACTAAAGTCTACCCCTCAATATATAGCCAATGCAAATCTATGTGAGTCATCAATTAAATTACCAACATATGGTAATAATATAATGGAGGCAAATTACCATAACAGCAAATGTGCAAATATAGGAAGTAAATCAATCCTTTTCTTTAGCATAAATGGAAGAAATTAATCCCTTCATTTATTTCTCTGTCATCTCATCAAATGCAATCAATGCATTCCCATTATAAAAACATTTACTTTCCATTCTTTGCAAATTTGTTCCAATCAATTTGTGATTTTGTATCACCAAATTTAACACTCCACCTTGATGCAAAATCACATATCTACAACACACCATCTCCAATCAAATTCTCTTCTCATCATAAAATTCTTCAACAGAACTCCACCTTCAATCAAAATCTCACAACGAGATACACCAAAAAATGAATATTTACCAAATGGGTTCCAGCAAAGCCACCCCCCATCACACAATTGTTAACGAGCTCAGACTACGTCCCCGTCCGCCAACAAAATGTTGCAAATATCCAAAAAGAGGCAGATTCCAAAGTAATCTCAACACCACCAAGACCAAACAATTATTCTCTCAATCGCCAAAAAATCTCTCTCCTGCCACTTAATCAAAACCATTACAAGCTTCGCCCACCACCTGCAAAAGATGCATCTACCACCATGAGCTGCACCATACATAAACCAACGGCTAAAAGTGCTTGCAATACGCATCGACACCCGTCTACCACTTGATCTGAGCTCCTTCCTCGATCATCCCGGATCCCTCGAGCATCATCAATGTGAAGACCCCTGTTTAAACCACAATGATCTCTCTCTCGACACCCGTCTATCACTTGATCTGAGCTTCTTTCCTGATCATCTTGGATCCCTCGAGCATAATTAACATGAAGACCCATATCAGAAACATGATCAAAACTTCTCAAATCCAATAGCCCCTTCAACACAGTAACTCCATATCACGTCAAAGTTCCCAGATTGGAACATTCTTCTCTCTCAACATAATCTCCTCCACCAAAGTCTTCCTTTTCTCCCAAAATAGTAATAGCATAAACACCATTGAATCTACCAAACTTTGTAGAAATAATTGATGCACAATTTAAAACAAATCGCCTCCCTCTGATACCAATCTGTTATGCAAAATTGCGCCAATGCAGAAGCGCAATAAATAGGATCTAGATTTGCCAATTGAACATCAATCTAATCTGATAGCAATTATTCTATTACATCAACAAAATAGTAAATAACTATAACAGAGAAACAAAGAGACACAATATTTATACTGGTTCCACTATCATCATAGTGTACGTCCAGTCTAACAAAGAGAGATTTTATTCCACATGAGAAGATTACAAGAGATTACAAAATAAGAGTTTACGTATCCAAACCTCAATTAGGTTTAACAAGAAGAGACACCATTGGGGATCACTGACTCCAAGCCAGGATGGGTTTACACTAAAGTCTACCCCTCAATATATAGCCAATGCAAATCTATGTGAGTCATCAATTAAATTACCAACATATGGTAGTAATACAATGAAGGAAAATTACCATAACAACAAATGTGAAAATATAGGAAGTAAATCAATCCGTTTCTTTAGCATAGATGGAAGAAATTAATCCCTTCATTTATTTCTCTGCCATCTCATCAAATGCAATCAATGCATTCCCATTATAATAATATCTACTTTTCATTATTTGCAAATTTATTCCAATCAAATTGTGATTTTGTATCACCAAATTTAACATATATAGCATAGGATATAGGTATGCATTGATGATGAAGACTATACCATATCAATCAAGGATTCGGGATGATGATGCTGATATAGAGATTCAAGAGTTAGAGAATAAAGATCTATAAGTATTAAAAAGTTCAAGGTTTCAAGATGTTCCAAATAAGTTTAGAGTCTTAAAATATATGTTCAAAAATTGATAGCATTTGATTTGTTTTTTTCAAAGTGATTTTCAAACTAACCTTATTTTCAAAATGATAGTTTTTAAAATATCCTTTTTGATACCTAACCTTTTACATTATTTATATATTTTATGCTTACCGATTGACAAATTTCTTTATACCTTGTTTTTAGTATTTTTATATTATTATATCTAATGTTTTGTACTAAATATTTCAAGAACTATCTTATAAATTTTTACTAAGTTTTATTATCACTCAAATATATGTATAAACCATGTTCAAATGGTTTAAAAAGTTTCAAATTATATAATAAAACAACATATTTTCAAAATGATTCAAATTTTCAAAGGGATATGTCGACGTATCCTAGTAATGTATGTTGACACACTAGCTATTTATTTATTTTAAATTAAATTTTTAAAAGAAGTGTTGCAATGTTTCGCGAATATACATAATTGTTGAACCATTATAAATACTGGAATTTCTGAATGAATTTTTCAATCATCTTTTTCATTTGTCTTCTTTCTTTATTCGCTCTCATTCTCAAAGAAAACCTTAACTATACTCTGTAGAATTTTAATTAGAACAGATCCTTTTATCTCTTACTTGATTCTCTACTGTTATAGCATCAGTTCCTCAAGATCAATGTGCAAATTTAGTGTTATAAGAGAAACTGCTATCAAATATAAAATGATCTGAGTTTGTAAAAAATTTCATACCAAAATTCATTATTTCTAAGGGTGTGGTCGTAGTCCCAAAAGTCTAATGGGCACGGTTAAGCCCAAAAATCAATTGGTTGTGCTTATTAGCCCTTGAAACTTAAGCGACTATGCTAAGAAGTCGAAATTTTAGAGGGTGTGTCTTACAACCTTTTAATCGAGATTGTATTTGAATTTGCACAGTGAAAAAGAAGTCTGTATGGGGTCAAGGCGGGACTGCATATAGGGTAACACTTAACCAGTATAAAAAACCTATTGTGTTTTTTTCCTTTTACTTTTATACCTTTACTTTTATCTCCATTTTGATTCTGTGACTGTTAATAACATTAATATAAGTATAATTCTGTCAACAATTTAGATAGATTCATACAATTAAGTACGCATTATCCACCCTCCTACCTTTTCATGTTAAAAAGTGTAAGAGTAGCCTCCTATACCACCAAACAGATGTATATTTGTAAGAACCAATGTACGTGGTCTTTATGTATAATTGCAATGTCAAAAACTCATCCATATAAGTTATCCAGAAACAAGATAAACCGAATGTATGTGCTTTGTGATATGAAAGGTAATACGCAACCTCAGGCGTCATCATCTGGAAATAGCTGAAATAGGAAATGCAATAAGGCTATGTGGGTCACATCCATTAAGATATGTTTACATTACTAGATATGTAGTCTCCATGTCTCAAGTACGATTATTATGTTGAGCACGCTTGGATATGTCGGGTACGATCACAGTGATGCCATGATCTGTCATTGCACCACCTTATGAGTATATATATATCTACTAGACTCACCAATAGAGGTTCAAAGATGTCGTTCCTTGTACATCCTTCAGACGTGTACCGTGCAGAAGGTAGTCCTTAGCTTGCCATTATATGGAATTGATCCCTCGGTACGTGCTTATGCCACTTTGTTTGTAGATCCTAATGTACTTGGAATTTGATAATGGTAACTATTATTAATGTTTGACTTGTTTTAATTTAAGAGTTTTATCCCACATGTTATTGGAAATAATATCATATGATTTAGCAGAAGTATATTAATATTGTAAGGTAAAAAAATTATTTATTTATATGCGACTTGGTCTTACGGGATATCCTTTCTTTTAAATGAATTTCTAAAATTACGAAAGTTGTTTATAATGTGAGTTTTCTAACTCTGCTATTCCAGAATGATCCGGGAGTCATTTTTCTTAATGTTCGAGGTCAGACAGAGTATATTTTCTATATTAGATTTAGACTGCTTGGAGCTTTGGGAGAGGAGATTGAGAAGTATTCTTGTATTATTTATTATTCATTGTACTTTTTAGTAATTATTTCGCTATACTATGTGTTGTATGTATCATACATTTTGAGGTTATGTTATTATAACTGGCCAGGCTGACTTATTATTTTGTACTCTGATTGATGTCACTATAAGAAATTTGACTTTTACCTACCAATATTTTACCTACCAATAAATATGGGTAGGTAAAGAGAACCTTTATCTACCAATATTTAATGGTAAAATTTATTGGTAGGTAAATATTGTCATTGTCGTAAAACTGTTGAAAGATGATTATCTACCAATAATTATAAGTAGGTAAAATGTATTATCAACACATATATATAGCGAGAAGTTTTTTTGCGATTAGCCCTACATTTTGCTCATATCATTTTAATTTTTCATTATAAATAATGCTGAGTTGTGTGGTGATGTGTCAAAAAAGTATATTCTAGCAATTTTTTGAATTGAAGAATTCATTTACATACCCTAACAATGATTTTTGTAAAATCATTTCTTTATTAATTATTAATAACTATTTTGAATTATGAAATAATTAACAATTAATGAATTGATAAACAATAATTAAATTGTAAATAATTAATATTAAATAATCATTTGTTAATAACTTATCATACATTTTTATATTTTTTTCCAAACAATTGACTACAAAAGTTTTAACTTTATATTTTTCTAAAATGTTTCACAATTTCACACTAATATGTCATCATCTGAAATGACTAAAACATATTTTATATAGTTTATTGCAGAGATGTAATATTGAACTCACTTCAATCGCTGGAAATTAAATTCCGAAGATGACTGCGCAGCAGCATCGGTGTTCGTTTTCGAGTTTTAAGTGACGGATTACTATCAAAGTTTTTATTTTTGGAAATGTTTTGCGAAAAAAAGTTGTTTGAATTTCAAAAAGGATTGTTTGATTTTTGAGAAAAACAAAGCTGTTTAAAACCCCTAAGGAGAGATTGATGAATTAAAAACAAGCTAAATAATACTTGTGAAAGCAAATTGAAATTAAAGTAAAGCCAGTTAAGTGGTAACTGAAATTGAATTGAAATCGAATAAGATTGGATTATGAGACATGAATCAGGAATTACGTTGTGGTGATAAGTAAAGAATTGGAATCGAGAATTGAATTCGAGTTTGAAATGAAATTCGACTTTGGTTTAAGTGAATGATTTGGTTTGAGAATGAATTGATTGGAGATTGATTGGAATGACATTTGTTTGTGTTGAATTGATAACAGATGGAAGTGATAGAGTTGAATGCCCGACAAAAAGGTACAGGTTTATATTTCATATGGATATGAGATTTATGAGCCGAATTGGCAAGCGCTTGGCTGTTTGATTTTCTTTTGGGTTGGAGAAGGCCCAGTGAGGCGAGTTGTAGTTGTACTGATTGAGCCGTACAAAGGAGGTGCTGGCAAAAAATTTCAAAAATTTAGGGAGTTAGAAAATTTTCAGGATTTTTGAAAATTTTCGATAATAAGAATTAATTTATATTTCAACTGAAATAAATTGGTTCAGTTGAGATGAAGTTAAAGAAGTGAACAAATAAGTTCTAACCAGTCAACAGGGTTTGTTTTTTACCTTAGCAATTTCGAGGACGAAATTATTTTAAGGGGGAAGAATGTAATTCCCATATTTTTACTATATTATAATTAATTTATTTAATTATTTAAATAGTGATTAAGAGAATTAAATGGCTGTTGAATTAAATTATATGGAATATTTAATTAATATAAATAATAGAATAATATATTTAATTCTGAAATAGTCAGATAAAGCGAATTGACAATATCGTGTGAACTGGAAAATTTGTAATATATAATTGTGACGGCAAGGAATCTCGCTCGGTCCGAACCAGTCGCTAAACCGATCCAGACCGTTCGAAACGCCCTATCGTTTGAGAACACGACAAAACAGAACGCATACAGAAGAACGTTTCATTGTATATTACAACAGTGCATCAGATTACAAGAATATACAGAGTATAAAGGAATATTACACAGAAATATCAGAGATTTAAATTACATTTAAATACATAGCAGCGGAAAATAATACAATACACAACTAGAAGAAGATATACGGATACAAAGCTTTCCGGATATCGTTCCAGCTGTAAACCAGGATCCTGTGAATATAAATCTGCAAAACCAAAACTACTAGCTGCCCGTGTCAAAATAAGGGCACCCAGAGTTTAGGTTAAAACAATAAACTCCAGGTCAGTCATGTGACTGGTGTGAGAACTAAAACAGTTATTAATCTTTATTTTAAATCATTAGGTAAATCAAGGGACCACGCCGTATAACACGGAACGGGTTTCCTCCCAAGAATACCAGTGCATAAAACAAACAGCGCAATGCTAAATAAAGAAAAATGAAGCTGTTATAAGACCCAGGTCCCATCACACAATGCAACGCAGTCGAGGATAGGGTTTTCCCTTATAACAGCCAAAGAATGCTTGATACGTTTTAAAACAAATCATTTGATACTATTATAAGTGTGTAAAACAACTTCAAATCATAAGTATCAATCATAGGCGGCATAAGCGCCCCATCCCACTATGTCGCCATATATAGGATTACAATTAAAACCGCAAATGTCACGTATTTGGAAATTGGATTTCCGTCTATGAACCGAGGCAAAAGATAGTCCTCAACCGATTCGTGACTCTCTAGCCCGAGCCACAGGTCAGAGCTCGAGTGACCTTGGAGCGACAGGGCCGGTCCACCGATGTGGATTAAAATGCCTGAACACTACGTTTCCCCACCCTATGGGGTGTAAGTCTGGTCCGTCAGCCGACCAGAATGCATCGGCCGAAACCGATATAACCGAGGCGCCTCGCAACAGCAACAACCACATAAGTCAAACTCGTCAGGGCGTGTAAAACCACTGACGCCACTTCTAACTAGAAAGAAACGCAAGTCCTCCCTGAGGTCCGTCTCCCGTTTTTGGTTCATACCTGGTGTGAAACACGCGAGGTAAACGTTACACAAAGCTACGCCACAAAGGCCGTGCTTTGATCATCACCACAAGACTTTGCTTTTCAACAGAAGCCTTGATCATTTGCATCTTAGCATGCCACACAGGCAAATCATCCTATGCAACCGATATCAGTCACACAGAATGAAATCCGATGTCAGACACACAGTCCATTTACAAGTCCGTCCTGGGTCTGAACGAAACCGGAGGCACCTAGTACCCCGCATATCCATCGATCTCCAAGTACGTCTGGACGATCACTAACTGTTTCCATCTTCTTGGGTGTACAGCCCAATCAAGATCATCAGTAATTACCCAAACGACGTGAAGACCTCCGGTCTTCGACCATCGTCTTCATCTTCGACTTATCGTCGTATCAGTTACTCAGAATGGGATAAACCCGGTCTTTCCGAATAACTCGCGTATATTTTAAATAAGTGTTACACAAACACAACATACGCCTCATTCCAATTCATTAGTCACTAACCGTAAATTAATCAAGAGAATAATTCCCCAAATATTAACCCCGAAGGCCGAAACCAACATCAGATCAATATCCAGAAAACCATTCTGCTTGGCTAACCGCCAGTTAGTTTCTAAATTTCACATTCAAATCTAATTAAAGATTTAACTATCGCCTGGAGCAAAACTGGTGATACTCCATTCTCGATCTTTTCAATCTAATTAAAGATTCATTAAAACTCCACTTAGTTTTAATCTGTGACTGGGTTAAAGAATCAGTGTCATTTAAAACACGGTTCACGATAAACCCAAAGTCACGTCCCATTAATTATCGGGTTAAAGAACAAGTGTTATTTAAAACACTGCTCACGATAAACCCAAAAATCAATATCCATTCAATTCCAATTAAATATTATTTAATTGGTACACTTCATTAAATCTAAATCAAAAGATTTAATCTTTTCTCAGCTGGGTTCAAGAACAGTGTTAGTGAAGACACCATTCACGACAAACCCAAATCACATTCATTAATTATCGGGTTAAAGAACAAGTGTTATTTAAAACACTGTTCACGATAAACCCAAAAATCAATATCAATTCAATTCCAATTAAATATCATTTAATTGGTACACTTCATTAAATCTAAATAAAAAGATTTAATCTTTTCTCAACTGGGTTCAAGAACAGTGTTAGTGAAGACACCATTCACGACAAACCCAAATCACATTCATTAATTATCGGGTTAAAGAACAAGTGTTATTTAAAACACTGTTCACGATAAACCCAAAAATCAATATCAATTCAATTCCAATTAAATATTATTTAATTGGTACACTTCATTAAATCTAAATAAAAAGATTTAATCTTTTCTCAACTGGGTTCAAGAACAGTGTTAGTGAAGACACCATTCACGACAAACCCAAATCCCATTTGATATTCAATATAAGGCTCTGAATAGAAAGTATATCGGCTTATATTCAATATCAAATTCTACGATTAACAAATGTCGTATTGGAAATAACGATATAAATATATATCTTTCAAATTTTCGTAACAACATCCGTATAATCACAAATTCCAACATCGAAATATTCCGAAGACAATTTCGATTCAAATCCACTCCAATGCAATCATTGGAAATTTTGGTTATTTTCAAAACCCTTTTCAAATTCAATTTATTTATTTAAAAATAAATAGAATTATAATTCTAGTTCAAAACTAGTTCATTTCGATAAAAATCTATTTTTATCTTTTCAAATAGGGAGTTTTTCATCCCAATTCTTTCTAAATCATTTCTTATGATTTTACACAAATTATTACTATTTTTAATAATTTTATCAAGGCCCGTACAGTCGATTTCCATCAATGGCCATCGAACTGCACTTACAGCGACCTTTTTCAAATTTGATTTGGACATAATTCCAAATCCAACCGTTAGATTTCAAATTTCTAATATTCGTTAGAAAGCTCTTTTCGATACGAACCCAACGGTTCCGGTTTTAGGAGAATCCGACGGTCGGATCTCCCGTAATGTCCGTTTGAAATAAATGGTCGAAATTCGCGAACTACCGCGGCGCGGCGCGTTCTATTCAGGCCATTATATTATATATATAATATATATAATATATATTTCGTCGATTTCTATTTAAAACGAATTATATAAATAGTTTTAAATTCGTTTCAAATTCTATTTCAACTTCTATTTCAATTCAAAGCAAAATTGAATTCTTCTTTATAAATTCGTTTTAAAATTCCTTTCTATTCAATTCGAATTTCAATTCAATTTGAATTCATTTCAATTCGCTTTCAATTCCATTTGAATTCGTTTTCAATTCAATTCATTTCGAAATCGTTTTCAATTCAATTTGAATTCGTTTTCAATTCATTTCATTTCGAAATCGTTTTCAATTCAATTCATTTCGAAATCGTTTTCAATTCATTTCATTTCGAAATCGTTTTCAATTCAATTTGAATTCGTTTTCAATTCATTTCATTTCGAAATCGTTTTCAATTCAATTTGAATTCGTTTTCAATTCATTTCATTTCGAAATCGTTTTCAATTCATTTTGAATTCGTTTTAAAATCGATATAAATATCGTTCACGTCAAAATGGCGTCAATCTAATCAACACGGCTTCATAAATTTCTATTTTCAAAATAGTTGTTATTATCAAAATATTTCGTTCAACACATGACCAATCTCAAAGGATGAGTACTGTCAACACATGAACTTTTATTTTATATTATTCTTTGCTTTTCAAATTGGAATGAGGCCCAATCAATCACCATATAATGTTAATTATATGGATTTTCATACATTACACACATATAATAGCATTGAAAAATAATCAACCATCAACCAAAGTGCACTACACTGTATAAGCATCAAATATAGATACCTAACGCTTATAACAGCCTGTCAATCAATCGATCGACATATTTAATCAATCAGGATGAGTGAACTTCAAATTTCATCCTAACACCCGTGTGGGGTTTCAAACAATCAAACACATATTTTATTTGTGCAGTTAGGCGATGTGTAAAATTTATCGACCCAATCAACGTCATTCAAATAGGTGTACATAAACAAACCGTCTGGTTTGTAAATGAATATTTATTTATTCACATTCACGTTAAAAATTATATTTTTAACGATAAAACATTTTATTTCAACATATGAATTTCTATTAAGTTCATTCTTTAAATAAAATGATATTTTTATTTTTCTAACTTATTTTAGAAAATTTCGGCGGCATAACGGCACGATACTAGAAACGGGACGAGGCCTAGCCTTATCCCCGGACTAGTGAAGGCCCACGCCATTCACACATCAATCAAATCAATTTCGTTATGCAAACCACAAAATTTGGAGTAAGAGTCTAACCTAGCCTTACTCCTTCGCCTTATAACGGCGCACGTCTAATCCTAACCAATTTATCGATTCAATTTTTCACACCACAAACCACATTCAAACCAATATCGCAATCAATCACCAAACAGTCAAACAAACAAGTCCATGGTCTGTGGACGATTGTGTCGGGTGCTACTAAGCACCGTCTGCATCCTAGTATATATATATAACTAGAAAAGAAATAGAAAGGTGAGAAATTCTCACATATAGCCATCCTAGCTCCACGGCTCTTCATTTGCAGAAGTCTTCGTCTTTTCGCCTTTTTGTCACCTTCGTTGCTCGCTTTCACTACATATGTAAAAACCGAATTTTTACTTCGCTATTCAATATTTAAAAATCATATTTCTATTTCGAAGGTCAATATATAAAAATCAAATTTTTAGTTCAAAGTTCAATATATAAAAATCGAATTTTTACTTCAAAGTTCAATATATAAAAATCGAATTTTTACTTCAAAGTTCAATATATAAAAATCGAATTTTTAGTTCAAAGTTCAATATATAAAAATCGAATTTTTACTTCAAAGTTCAATATATAAAAATCGAATTTTTACTTCAAAGTTCAATATATAAAAATCGAATTTTTAGTTCAAAGTTCAATATATAAAAATCGAATTTTTACTTCAAAGTTCAATATATAAAAATCGAATTTTTAGTTCAAAGTTCAATATATAAAAATCGAATTTTTACTTCAAAGTTCAATATATAAAAATCGAATTTTTACTTCAAAGTTCAATATATAAAAATCGAATTTTTAGTTCAAAGTTCAATATATAAAAATCGAATTTTTACTTCAAAGTTCAATATATAAAAATCGAATTTTTAGTTCAAAGTTCAATATATAAAAATCGAATTTTTACTTCAAAGTTCAATATATAAAAATCGAATTTTTAGTTCAAAGTTCAATATATAAAAATCGAATTTTTAGTTCAAAGTTCAATATATAAAAATCGAATTTTTACTTCAAAGTTCAATATATAAAAATCGAATTTTTACTTCAAAGTTCAATATATAAAAATCGAATTTTTAGTTCAAAGTTCAATATATAAAAATCGAATTTTTACTTTCTCTACATTATAAAGATTATATTTTTCTTATTCTTATGATGCAACTATTATATTTTTATTGCTTTAAAAATACAAGAATCATACCTTACTATTTCTACTTAACAAAAATTCCATCTTTTCTGTTTTTAAAAATATGATCTTTATTTTCAAGTTCAAAATTTTTCTATTAAAAGATCAAACCTTTTTCTTATTTCAAAGTTAAAAATAAAAATCATTTCCTTTTCCTTTTCAAACCAGTTTTTATTTTCTTTTCAAAACAGTTTTTAAAATATATTTTTTTCAAGACAGTTTTTAAAACTCTTTTATAAAAATGCAGTTTTTTTCTTTCTCTTTTAAAAATTCTGTTTTTTTAAAAACTTAAAACTAAAATCAGTTTTTAAAATTCTTTTAAAAATAACAGTTTTAAGTTTCTTTTAAAAATAACAGTTTTTAACCTTTAAACATTTTTCAGTTTTCAGCTTTTTTTTTTTTTTTTTTTACTTTTAAAAATATCAGTTTTTTTTCCTAATTAAAATTCAGTTTTATACCTAATTAAAATTTAGTTTTAATACTGTTTATATACAGTAAAAATAAAATAAATGAAATAAAATAAAAACTTACGGAGGAGGGGGGGTTCGTAGATCGTCGGAGAGGTGGTGCTCTCGCCGGAGTTCGGCGTCGCGATGGGGGGGGCTCTCGAGCAGGCGGAGGGGGCGGTTGCTCTGGGTTTCGAATCGAGGGCTCGCGCGAGCTGATGGGGGGGGGGGAGGAGATGGATGGAAACGAGGAGGGGAAGGGGAAGCTCCGGTGGAGACTGGCGAGGCGGACGTCGGTGGCTCCGGGGCCCCAGGGCGGCGGCGCGATATTTATTTTCCCTTCTTTTTTTTTTTATCTGTTTTCTGATTTGAAATGAAACGTGAAAAGGGGGGGGGCCAATGATAAAGGGGGAAAATATATTTTTTTTTTTTTTTTTTTTAATCGGAAAAAGTTGACTTTCATAAACGACCTCGAAACGAGGCCCACCGCCTGTCGCCCATAGCGTTCTACCCCCATTCCGAGCACAATGGGATATGTGTCGTAGGCTGATTCGACTATTTGAATCAGTTTCCGTTAAATTTACATTTAAATCACTATATTGAATTTTAAACGTACATTTCAAATTACCGGGGTCACATACTAACTAGAAAAATTCTCTAAAAATATTTTCTAGCTTCGTATTGACGATACGGTCCTAACAAAACTAGTTTCGTCGAATTCTGAGACCGTTTGAAAAATGGCCAATTTCCAGTTGATTAAAATCAACTGAAACTGGTCAAACGCGTTTTCCTTTGCCACGCTCACATATTGAATCGAAAAATTATGAAATTTGGAACCTAGCAATAACTTTACATCCCGGACCCAACAAAACTGGTTTCGTCGAAATCCGAGGTCGTTTGCAAAATGTCCATTTTTAAGGGCCTGAATTCCATAGCGACTATTCAGAATTTTCAACTGGACATATCTTATCATTCCTAAGATGAAATCTCAATCTGTTAACTTCGTTACAAAGATATATTTATACAGATTCAAATATTTCTTGTTTCGTTCAATTCTGACTTATATTGAATTCTGTATATTCATTTGAAATTAGAAATCGAATTTTCGAACTACCGCGCCATTTTCTATTCCTTTTATAATTATATATAATTATTATATATTCTAACGACGACGTATATAATATATACGTCGAATTCTATTCAAAATAAATTTTCTCGTCGATATTATTTAAAATAATTCATTTTAAATATTCAAAATCCGCTAAAATTGCCAAAATAAAATTTTCAAACTGGCTCGCATTTTACGGGTTGTTACAATAATTTAGTTTAGAATTTAATTATATTAATGAATTTATTTAAATAATGTCAGTTGAACGTATAATTATATTATAATTTAAAACGAGCTCATAATGGCGCGGTAGTTCGCTATTTCGCGATTCAAACTTTAAACGAATATACAGAAGCCGTTCTAAATCGGATTTCTGTGAAAAAAGAAACGTTCAGAGCTGGTGAAGTATATTTTTCTAATGGAAAAGAAAAATCGGGATTTTGTTGTGTAGATTTTGAGTTATGTCTAAATCAAATTTTAAAATAGTCACTGTGGAATTCCTTTATGATTTATTTATATTATAAATGAATTTTTCAATATAAATTGAATACCGATTTAATCTGGGATTTTTAAATATCGAGTTATAAATTCTAATATGATTATTTTAGAGCTATATGATATCGTGTGTGAATATATACGATAATATAAATTTATTTATATTAAATTTAATTATTTTTAAAAAATATTAGTATTTGAAAGGGTTTATTTAGAGCTTTAAAAATAGCCAGTTTTGCAAACGACCTCCGTTTTCGACGAAACAAAATTTGTTGGATCCGCAATATTAAATTATTGCTACATTTCAAATTTCTTAATTTTTGAAGTCCGTATGTGTCCGTACGGGATTTTAATGTGAAAAACAGTCAATATTTTGACGGTTAAAAATACGCTGTGTGAGCAAACGGAGGCGGAATTCAACGAAACCAGTTTCGTTGGGTCTGTAATGTCAAACTCTAGTTGTATGTCCATTTTCATGATTTTTGGGTATCATGTGTGATCATAGGATGGTAGCTATACAATGGAACTGACCGGGAGTGAATCAGAGCTCATTACAATTTATAGTGAAATAAATTGTCTGATCTGAATCAATGACAATTATCGTTATTTAACGATGATCGTCCAATGTGAGTAAAACTCACTAAATCTAAACAGATATTTTTATAACGTATTTTTAGAACTGAAAAATGATGGTTGATTACTGTGTGTTGATTGTTTGGATGATTTGTTAATTGATTGGTTGAAATTATAGATCTAGTGATATATACAAATATAAATATCGCTAATCAAATATTGAAATGAAAGTTGATGTTAATTATATTATTAACATCTGTGGATGCAGGGAAATAGGTTGGAGGGATCCAACTGGATTCCTCAACATTTATTTTACTGTTTTTCATATATTGTAATATATGATGTGATATATAATCTGTTGTTGATTATTTGTGTTTGGATGATACTGATCATGGTTATTTGGTATTTTAAATACCATAAGAAATACTGGAATGTATAATGGGAATTTTCAAAGTGTATACTGAAAAGAAATAATTATAAAATCAAAGGATTTTATAAAAGGAAATATTTATTTGTTAAATAAATAGAATTGAAAAGGAAATATTAATTTGTTAAATAAATATAATTATACAAAAGGATTTATATAGAATAAATAGAATTTTTATAAAAGGAAATATTTATAAAATAAATAGAATTATAAAAGGAATATTGATTTAGAAATTAAATAGAATTATAAAAGGGAAATATTTGGAAAAGGAATAGAGTTTTATAAAAAGAAAATTTTACATTAGGAAGGTTTAGACCCGTGCTTCGCACATGGGGGTAACATGATATTGATTTAAAGTAAATATTTTGTAAATAAAATATTATAAAGGAATTTGGGATTTGAAATGGGAATTTAAAGTGGAAGTACAAAAATTAGAACTGACTGAAAATTAGTTGAATGGCTTTCTGGGTGTCGATCTGATGTTAGTTTCGGCCTTCGGGGTTATTACGTATGGGGTTTTTCTCTTACTAGTTTACAGTTAGAGACTGATAGAGGTGGGAGGATAGTGATGCGCGAATCAAAAATGGAATTCCAAAGTTAATAACGTATATTTTATAAAATTAGAAAATAAGGATTTGATGAATATATGGAAACGAGAAATGGGGAAATGAATAAATGTTGATTGATGAATGATCGGTAGAATTTCCATCTGGAAATAATATCGTTGGTTGCACACACACTTTCCTTGGATAGTTAAATCATCGACTATCAACGATTTTGACTATTTCCGTTGTCAATACGGAGAGACCGGGATCAGATATATTATCTGAAAACCACTCCGTATGGTGTTAGCATTGCGAATCAAATATGATGAAGATAATTGAAGACAGAGTTATGCAAGGGCTGTTCAATAAATCCTAGGAAGAAATTGCCTAAGATGGATTTACAGAATAGTGCCTTTGGGTTGTCCAGTCCCAGGACAAATTGAATGGACGAATGTCTGACAAAGTATATCTGGTAGATCGCGTAAGTTGATCGTTTCAAACGTATTTACGTTGGTGGCGGAGGAATTCGTTTCTCTTAGCTTATACCCATGGTATTTTTGGGGAAATCAATTTGTGATTTGTCGGGCATGATGATGTGGCATTCAAAGTAATTAAAAGAGTGATCTGTTAAAAGATACGTTATGGCCTCAAGCCTCATCAACTGGGAAATGACAAAAATCGGGCAGGCAGCATAGCTAAGTGGGTCGCACCCAAGTAGGGTATATTGTCACCATCTAGAGAATATTCATATTTGTTACTTCTTTCAATTCTGTATCTCCCAGGAACGGTTATGTTGGTGTACCAACCTTAAGGTGATAATATATTCGGAACATTCAAGCGAAATGAATGGCCAGTCATGTAGGGCCGAGTTACAAGATGTTCTTGTTGAACTCCAGTGTATCACTTCTAGAGTACACTGATCGGAAGGTGGTTCCATACCTTGTCATAGTTGGAAATACATTACCCAATAAGAGCCCGTGTTCTTGATTGTATATTATATATGTAGAACGTGATATGAAAGCGTTCTGCTAGATTTCTATTTACTTGATCGAAACATTATTATAATATTAGACAAGTATCGTTTTAGAAAAATATTTTGGGTTAACATAAGGTAAAAACCATCTGTGTTTATGTGTTGGTCGGTCGTACGATTATCCTTTGTTTCAAAAGGATTTTGAAAAGTTAAACAAATGATTTGAGTTTACTCACTCCAGTCACGTGACTGACCCAGAGTTTATTTTGTTTTGTTTTCCCTAAACTCTTGGGTGCCCAAATTTGTATGGGCAGTCAATAGTCAGGATTTTATAGATACTGAGAGCTGGAGCTGGAGGCTTTAGGATTATATAGCTATTGTTATTTCCACTGTGTTGTAAGTGTTGTACTCTGATAATGTTACTGTATAAATATACTGATTTTATTTCAAAGTTATGTATCTATTATATATTGTTCGTTCCGTTGTGAGATTCGTGTTTACTCTAATGTTGTATGTTCTTCTTCTTCTATTCTATATTTCTATCTTATCTATTCTCACCCTCTAATTTCTTTTATGGACTATTTGGTGTTTTCGATGCTTGAATAGTCGACATTGAGTTTATGCACTCAGGATTGTGAAAACCCGGGTCGTTACATGGATGGTCTAGAATCAAAAGTTGATATAAACTCCAAGATTTTCCTCTCCACAAACAGAGGACTTAAGACCATCCTCTGCCTACTCAATGCATTTGCTACCACATTACCCTTGCCAGGGGTATAAGAAATCTCAAAGTCATAGGATGTCAGGAACTCCATCCATATTTGTTGCCTCAAATTGAGATCCTTCTGCGAGAACAGGTACTTGAGAGATATATGATCGGTATACAACTCGAATTTCTCTCCAAGTAGATAATGATGCCAAGTCTTAAGCGCGAATACTATGGCAGCTAGCTCTAAGTCATGGGTAGGCTAGTTCTTTTCATGAACCCGCAGCTGTCTACACTCATAACATACTACCCTTCCATCTTGCATCAGAACCGCACCAAGCCCTGTACCACATGTATCGATGTATAGTGTGAACACTTTGTTCCCATCGGGAAAGGTCAAGATGGGGCTGTTGTCAGAGCCTCTTCAATCGCTGGGAAGCATCATCACAATCTACATCCCAAGAAAATGTCAAATTCTTCTTCATCAGCCTTGTGAGCGGGGCTGATATCTTTGCGATGTCCTTAATGAACTTCATATCATAGCCTACCAATCCAAGAAAACTTCTCACCTCCTTGCATTTTTTGGGATTTGCCAATCTTGAACTGCAACTACCTTCGCGGGATCCACTGCCATCCCATCTTTAGATACCACATGCCCTAAAAATCTCACTTCTTTTCTCCAAAAATGACATTTGGAGAATTTCGCCTTAAGCTGGTGCGCACGGAGAGTTTTCAAAACCTCCCTTAAATGTCGGGCACGCTCTTCGAGGAAATCAAGATGTCATCCACAAGACCATAACGAACTTATTTAGAAACTCCTGAAACATCGTACTCGTCAGATCAACAAAATTGGTGGGTACATTCGTTAACCCAAAAGGCATAACAAGCCACTCAAAGAAACCATATGGAGTTCTAAAAGCGGTCTTGTATATATTGTCCTCGGCCACCCTTAACTGATGAAGCCCCGCGGCCAAGTCTAACTGAGAGAAAACAGATGCACCACCAAGCTAGTCAAACATACCATTGATCCTCGGAAGGGGGTGCCTATTTTTCATAGTGTGCTTGTTAATCTCTCTATAATCCACATATAAGCGAAGCGAACCATCTGCCTTAGTTGCGAGTACTATCGGAGCACCCCGTTCAGATATGCTTCGCCTGATAAACCCTTTCTCAAGTAGCTCCCCTACTTGCTTGCTAAGCTACCTTCTTTCTCTTGGATCCATATAGCGTACAGGAAATGCAACTGGCTTTGCATTGTCCATCAAGTATATCCGGAAATCAATCTCGTGTCTCGGGGGTAAGCCCCAAACCTCATCAAAAAAATCAGGATATTCACATACTATTGGTATAGATCGTAAATCATCGATAGATGCATCAAGTGATTCTAGGAAACTAAGCCTGACAGACCCTTTAGGGTAACAAGAAATCTCGAGGGTCCTCTCATGGCAAGTCAGAAGTCTAACAACCCTTCTCTCACAATCCAGAATGGCACCATACATGGCTAGCCAATCCATCCCTAGAATTAAAACATAGCCCATGAAACCAAGAACATATGTGTCGCACTCAAACTCGATGCCCAACACAGATATTCTCAAACCTCGACAAATCATAGAAATGAGCCGTACCACCAATGGGGTTTGAGACAACCACAGGATCCAAAACCATACTAGTACCAAGGTGTAGAGACTCAACCAAAGAATCGGATATAAAAGAATGCGAAGCGCCCGAATCAAAAAGCATTCTAACAGGATGATTGAAAAGAGAAATCAAACCTTCAATGGAAACTATCCTACCTCTGTCTGGCACACTAGCCACGAGAGCATGCACCTTCCCTCCTGAAGATCTGACACGACCCAAACTTCCCCGTGAAGGAAAGCGCGGATTGCGTTGAGAACAAGACAAAATAGAACGCAGACGGAAGAACATTTCATTGTTATTACAAAAATTCCATCAGATACAAGAATATACAGAGTATAAATGAATAAATTACATTCGACAGATATTAGAGATTACAATAAATTACATAGCAGCGGAAAAATATACAAAATACAACTGAAAGTGATACACGGATACAGAGCTTTCCGAGCATCGTTCCAGCGGTACATCAGGACCCTGTGAATATAAATCTGCAAAACCAAAACTACTAGCTGCCCGTGTCAAAAATAGGGGCACCCAGAGTTTAGGTTAAAACAATAAACAACAGGTCAGTCATGTGACTGGTGTGAGAACTAAAACAGTTATTTAAAACTTTACTTTAAAAGACAGTAATTCAAGGGACCACGCCGTATAACTCGGGACGGGTTTTCTCCCAAGAATACTAGTGCATATAACAAAACAGCGCAATGGTTTTTGGAAAAATGAAGCTATTATAAGACCCAGGTCCCATCACACAATGCAACGCAATCCGCAGGATAGGGTTTTCCCTTATAATAGCCTAGCATGCTTGGTATGTCAAAACAAATCATTTGATACTATTATAAGTGTATAGTGTCAAAACAATTTTCAATCATAAATATCAATCATAAACGGCATGGGTACCATATATCATGTCGCCATACTAGTTCTACAATTAAAACCGCAATATCACGTATTGGAAATTGGATTTCCGTCATGAGCCGAGGCAAGGGGCAAGCTCCTCTCCGCGTTCGAGACACTCTAGCAAATGTCTAAGGACCCCACTATGATCCTTGGATCTTCAGGGCCGGTCCTCTCTTACTTTTGAGGATTGGCAATTCCTGAACACACGTTTCCCGGTCCTTACAGACCTATATCTGAGGCGCCTCACATTCCAACAACCGCAAAGGTGAAAAGTATATAAATGTCAGGGCTGGTAGGTCACTGACACCACCCTAGCTAGAAAGAAACGTCGTGCTCTCCCTGCAGTCACTATCCCGTTTTTGACTCATACCGAGGTGTGAGGCTCGCGAATTCACGTTATACACAAAGCTGCGCCACACAGGCCGTGCTTTGATCATCAACCACAAGACTTTGCTTTTCAATAGAAGCCTTGATCAATTGCCACTTATGCGTGCCACACTGGCAATTCACTCCATGCGACTGATGTCCATCGATATACAACCTCTAAGCTCGTACGTCTCAGAGAAGGGCGTTAAGCAAGAGAATAAATTCTCCACCGCCAAACAGATGTATATTTAATAGAGATCAATCAACACAGAATAAAATCCAATGTCAGACACACAATCCATTTACAAGTTCGTTCTGGGTCTGAACGAAACCGAAGGCACTTTCCTCGCATATCCATCCATCTCCAAGTACGTCTGGACGACCACCAATTGTTTCCCTCATCTTGGGTGTACAACCCAATCGAGATCATCAGTAATCACCCAAACGATGTGAAGACTTCCGGTCTTCAACCACCGTCTTCATCTTCGACATCTCGTCGAATCGGTTATTCAGAATGGGTATAACCCGACCTTTCTGGATAACCCACGTATATGATAAACAAATGTTACACAAACACAACGAACGCCTCATTCCAATTCAGAATATTCTTTTATTCACAAAATCACATTCTTAGTGGAAAGGTTCCCATTAATTTTATCCAAGATAAATTCTTTTTAATTTATTCTTTAATCTTCCTTTGGATATCATTTCAAACTAGTCGGGATTAGCGAACCACACCGAAGTAATTATTTGTTTTAT
Source organism: Allium sativum (assembly GCA_030737875.1). Classification (NCBI taxonomy): domain Eukaryota; kingdom Viridiplantae; phylum Streptophyta; class Magnoliopsida; order Asparagales; family Amaryllidaceae; genus Allium; species Allium sativum. The sequence continues at coordinate 277,796,834 of CM060918.1, forward strand.
TTCCCAATCCCAACCTATTCATCCCCTGGAGCAAAACTGGTAATACTCCATACCTAACACCACGGTGTTATCGGTAAAATTAATTACCATTTCACGTTTAAATCTAATTAAAGATTTTACTATCGCTTTGAAGCAAAACTGGTGGTACTCCATTCTCGATCACCTTTCAGATTAGATAATTTAAATTATCAATTCACATTTCAATCTAATTAAAGATTCTTTAAAACTCCACTTAGTTTTAATCTTTTCAAAAATCAATATCCTCTCTTTAATTGGGTTAAAGAACCAATGTCATTTAAAACACGATTCACAATAAACCCAAAATCACATTTGATATTAAATACAAGGTTCTGAATAGAAAATATATCGGCTTATATTCAATATCAAATTCTGAAACTAACAAATATCGTAATGGAAATAACGATATAAAATAAATTGATTATTTTTAAAATCACTTTCAAATTCAATTTATTTATTTCAAAAATAAATTGATTTTAATTCTAGTTCAAAACTAGTTCATTTCGACAAAAATCTATTTTTATCCTTTCAAATGTGGAATTTTTCAGCCCAATTATTCCCAAATCATTTCTTATGATTTTACACAAATTATTGATATTTTTAATAATTTTATCATGGCCCGTACAGTCGATTTCCAACAACGGCCATCGAACTGCACTTACAGCGACCTTTTCTAAATTTGATTTGGACATAATTCCAAATCCAACCGTTAGATTTCAAATTTCTAATATTCATTGGAAAGCTCTTTTCGATACGAACCCAACGGTTCCGGTTTCAGGAGAATCCGACGGTCGGATCTCCTGCAACGTCAATTCGAAGTCAATGGTCGAAATTCACGAACTGCCACGGTGCGGCGCGTTCTATTCAGGCCATTATATATATAATATATATATTATATATATATCGTCGATTTCCTTTTAAAACGTATTTTATAAATCGTTTTAACTTCATTTTCAAAACCATTTCTACACTATTTCAATTTCTAATCAAAATTGAATATTTCATATCATTACTATATAAATGATAATATTTTCAAAACGTTATATTTCGAATTCACTTCTTTTCTATATTCATTATAAAAATGAATATAATCGATATAAATATCGTTCACGTCAAAATAGCGCAACTCTAATCAACACGGCTTTATATATATATATATATATATTTCAATAAATTGCTTATTCTATTCAACAAATGAATATTTATTCTATTCAACACATGAATCTATATTTCTTTCAACACACGACCAATCTCAACACATGAGTACTGTCAACACATCACTATTTTTGTTATGTAAAATATTTTATAAAACTACGGTATCTGTTGTTTGATTTTTATTTAGGCTCCACCGTGAAGTAGTGTCTAATCTAAATATGATGAAGATGTAAATTTTATCATTTAAAATATTTTACTCAACACATGAATAGTTTCAACACATGAACATCGTCAACACATGACTATTTTTATATTCAACACATGAATTTTCTTTTATAATATTAGTTATTCTCCCTATTGGAATGAGGCCCAATCAATCACCATAAAATGTTAATTATATGGATTCCATACACCACATATATATAATAGCAATGATAAACAATTAACCATCATCCAAGGTGCACCACACAACTGCATAAGCATCAAATATAAATAATTAACGCTTACACAGCCTGTCGACCAATCGATCGACATACAATCAAGTAATTGGGATTAGTGTACGCCAAATTTCATCCCAACACCCGTGTGGGGTTTCAAATCAACAAACACAGATTTTTATTTGTGTAGTTGGGCGATGTGTAAAATTTATCGTCCCAATCAATATCAGTCAAATCAGTGTATATAAACAAATCGGCCGATTTGTTTATAATTATTTATTTATTCACATTCACGTTAAAAAATATATTTTTAACGATAAAATATTTTTAACGATATAAATATTTTATTTCCTTTCAACACAAGTATATTTTATTATTCAATCATTCCACAACACAATCAATTTCCACAACACATCAATCAAACAAACAAGTCGTCCATGGTCTGTGGACGACGGGTGTCGGGTGCTGCTAAGCACCGTCTACATCCTAGTATATATATATATATATAACTAGAAAAAGAAATTTAGAGTGAGAAGTTCTCACCAATGCTATCCCAACTCCACGACACACCAATTGTAGGAAATCATCTTTGTTCTCGCCTTTTGTCACTTTCGTTGCCCGTAGCCACTACATATATAAAAATCACATTTTTATTTTGTTGCTATGTATATAAAAATCATATTTTTATAATTACTCCATATGGATAAAAATTCTATTTTTACATCGCTACTATGTAGATAAAAATTCTATTTTTACACCGTTGCTATATAGATAAAAATTATATTTATACATCGCTACTATATAGATAAAAATTCTATTTTTACACCGCTGCTATATAGATAAAAATTCTATTTTTACATCGCTACTATATAGATAAAAATTCTATTTTTACATCGCTACTATATAGATAAAAATTCTATTTTTTACATCGATGTTCATATAAATAAGATTATATTTTTATCATGCTATTCTCTACATAAAGATTTCGCCTTTGTTATAAATAAAAATCACGTCTTTTACTAATTAAAAAATCTAACCTTTCTGTATTAAAAAATCCGACCTTTAAATTGGCTCGCATTTCCGGGTTGTTACATTCTCCCCCACTTAAAATTTTTCATCCCCGAAAAGGAACAAAGTCGAAAGTGGTTTGATTAATCAACTCTACGTTCGATCTGGCTTCCATTCTCCAACTATTCAGTTTCTGAGAATTTTCAAATTCTTCAAAAATTTGGCTAACACCCAGAATTTTCGAAAAATTTCGCCATAACCTCCTTTGCACGGGGAGAGGTTTGGAAATTTATTGGGCCGTATTAGGTACCCAATAAATCCTAATAAGCACACACATATATATAGTGATATATTCTGGTGTTTACAGGGGAGCGTGTATTGATAATAACTCCAGAGAATAAATTCTCGTCACCCTGCCAAAGCCTGAGGGAGTGTGTATTTTAAATGCTCCAGAGGATAAATCCTCGTCACCTCGTCCCGTGTGGGAAATAAATAGTCCATGTGCCGTATCTAATAACTAGAGAGACGTGATTATTGTCAACTCTAGATCCATGTGGGGTTTTTATTAATTTGGCAATTTTATCGTTACAATTTAAATAGTCCATATCAGTCATCAGTTCAACCTGTAATATATAGTCATCGCCATACAAGCCTCTCGCTCGTATGGTAAATCTTCCACCTCGTCACACAAGCTCCGAATGGTTATGTGGTATACGATGAAATATGCCTATCTTCCAGAAGTATGCCATGCAATGTAGTTCAAAATTAATTGTTGCTATCCTATAGCAATGTTTATTATTTACACATAGAATAACCAGCACTCTGCATCCAATGGCATTCACAGGAGTCGATATAATAATATAAGTGCGCATCCAACTCATTAATGTTTACCTATTTGTCGGGCACGCAAATAAAATCTTTACTCAACAACTATCCAATTTCCTGTTCAAATATATATAATGCACAAGTATATATTTCTAACTATTTTCTTATCAGTTCAATGTGTGATTTAATTGAATAAATTTGTTCTGCTTTTTATTGATGATATTCCAATCTTCTCTAAATCAAAGGCCGAAAAGGAACATAACAAATGGAAGTTGAAAAGGAACGAATCCGAAAGTTTTTTAACAAATCAACTCAACTTCCATTATTTTGGCTACCGCTTAAGTTCTTCAACTTTTCAGTTTCTAAGAACTTTTCAATTTTTTCAAAAATTTGGCTAACACCCTAAATTTTCGAAAAATTTCTCCATAACCTCCCCTGCACCGGGAGCAACGGGAAAATCCTGAAATTGCCGTATAGGCCTTCTGATCTCAAAAAGAAAAGGAAAAAGCCAATCGGCTCATAAAATTATCATCACCCAAACAAAACAGTAAATTATGGTAAACATGTACCTACTTGTCGGGCAAACAAATTTTATTCTCTGCTCTAGCCTCCTTGCTATGACCTGTTCAATGTAAGTACATGTATATGCAAGTAAATGAAATTTTCAATACAATTCAATATTTGATTCAATTAGGCTAAATGGTTCAAAATTATCAAAAAAATAAATAAACAACACAAACATCAATCAATTAGTGAATTAACGTTTCAAATTCATAATTTTGATACATATATAAAAATCACGTTTTGATGCCAATTCACAACAATGTATTCTAGCTATATTAGTTTTGGTTCTCACACCAGTCTAATGGAAATATATAGAAATCACACCTTCGTTACTCAAAAATAAATACTGGTGATGGTATAATTCATCATCAGGACCATGTCCGGGCAACTAGAGTGTGACTCTATATCTATCTAATATATTAAAACTTCGACTATACGTTCATGACGCGTATACGCGAAATCTTTATATACTCGATTGTCCAAATTCAAAATAAAAATATATTCAAATACGTATACTTGAATTTAACTTTCAAAACAAAGTTTGTTTTCATTTGAAAAATATACTCTTCACACCCGTTCCAGGATACTACTGATCCTATCTCTAACGAGTCATTCTAATTGGATTTTACTAATCCAATATCTGACGAATTCTTTCGTATGGTTCTAATGTGTCTTGTTCTCGAGCTCTGTAAAGCAAAGCTCTGATACCAAACTGACACGACCCGAACTTCCCGTGAAGGAAAGCGCGGATTTCGTTGAGAACAAGACAAAATAAAACGCAGACGGAAGAACATTTCATTGTTATTACAACAATTCCATCAGATACAAGAATATACAGAGTATAAATGAATAAATTACATTCGACAGATATCAGAGATTACAATAAATTACATAGAAGCGGAAAAATATACAAAATACAACTGAAAGTGATACATGGACACAGACCTTTCCGAGCATCGTTCCAGCTGTACATCAGGACCCTGTGAATATAAATCTACAAAACCAAAACTACTAGCTGCCCGTGTCGAAAATAGGTGCACCCAGAGTTTAGGTTAAAACAATAAACTCCAGGTCTGTCATGTGACTGGTGTGAGAACTAAAACAGTTATTTAGAACTCTACTTTAAAAGATAGTAATTCAAGGGACCACGCCGTATAACACGGAACGGGTTTCCTCCCAAGAATACTAGTGCATATAACAAAACAGCGCAATGCTCTTTGGAAAAATGAAGCTATTATAAGACCAGGTCCCATCACACAATGCAACGCAAGCCGGAGGATAGGGTTTTCCCTTATAATAGCCAAACATGCTTGGTACGTCAAAACAAATCATTTGATACTATTATAAGTGTATAGTGTCAAAACAATTTTCAATCATAAATATCAATCATAGACGGCATGGGTGTCATATATCATGTCGCCATACTAGTTCTACAATTAAAACCGTAATATCACGTATTGGAAATTGGATTTCCGTCATGAGCCGAGGCAAGGGTCAAGCTCCTCTCCGTGTTCGAGACACTCTAGCAAATGTCTCAGGACCCCACTATGATCCTTGGATCTTCAGGGCCGGTCCTCTCTTACTTTTGAGGATTGGGAATTCCTGAACACACGTTTCCCGGTCCTTACAGACCTATATCCGAGGCACCTCGCGTTCCAACCACCACACAGGTGAAAAGTATATAAATGTCAGGGCTGGTAGGTCAGTGACACCACCCTAGCTAGAAAGAAACGTCGTGCTCTCCCTGCAGTCACTATCCCGTTTTTGAAACATACCGAGGTGTGAGGCTCGCGAATTCACGTTATACACAAAGCTGCGCCACACAGGTCGTGCTTTGATCATCAACCACAAGACTTTGCTTTTCAATAGAAGCCTTGATCAATTGCCACTTACGCGTGCCTCACTGGCAATTCACTCCATGCGACTGATGTCCATCGATATACAACCTCTGAGCTCGTACGTCTCAGAGAATGGCGTTAAGCAAGAGAATAAATTCTCCGCCGCCAAACAGATGTATATTTAATAGAGATCAATCAAAATAGAATAAAATCCAATGTCAGACACACAATCCATTTACAAGTTCGTTCTGGGTCTGAACGAAACCGGAGGGACTTTCCTCGCATATCCATCCATCTCCAAGTACGTCTGGACGACCACCAACTGTTTCCCTCATCTTCGGTGTACATCCCAATCGAGATCATCAGTAATCACCTAAACGCTGTGAAGACTTCCGGTCTTCAACCACTGCCTTCATCTTCGACATCTCGTCGAATCGGTTATTCAGAATGGGTATAACCCGGCCTTTCTGGATAACCCACGTATATGATAAACAAATGTTACACAAACACAACGAACGCCTCATTCCAATTCATAATATTCTTTTATTCACAAAATCCCATTCTTAGGGGAAAGGTTCCCATTAATTTTATCCAAGATAAATTCTTTTAAATTTATTCTTTAATCTTCCTTTGGATATCATTTCAAACTAGTCGGGATTAGCGAATCACACCGAAGTAATTATTTGTTTTATTTCCCAATCCCAACCTATTCATCCCCTGGAGCAAAACTGGTAATACTCCATACCTAACACCACGGTGTTATCGGTAAATTTAATTACCATTTCACGTTTAAATCTAATTAAAGATTTTACTATCGCTTTGGAGCAAAACTGGTGGTACTCCATTCTCGATCACCTTTCAGATTTGATAATTTAAATTATCAATTCACATTTCAATCTAATTAAAGATTCATTAAAACTCCACTTAGTTTTAATCTTTTCAAAAATCAATATCCTCTCTTTAATTGGGTTAAAGAACCAATGTCATTTAAAACACGATTCACGATAAACCCAAAATCATATTTGATATTAAATACAAGGCTCTGAATAGAAAATATATCGGCTTATATTCAATATCAAATTCTGAAACTAACAAATATCGTATTGGAAATAACGATATAAAATATATCTTTCAAATTCCCATAACAATATATGTATAGTCGCGAAATCCAACATCGAAATATTCCGAAGATAATTTCGATTCAACTCCCGTCCAATCCACGTATTGGGAATATTGATTATTTTTAAAATCACTTTCAAATTCAATTTATTTATTTCAAAAATAAATTGATTTTAATTCTAGTTCAAAACTAGTTCATTTCGACAAAAATCTATTTTTATCCTTTCAAATGTGGAATTTTTCAGCCCAATTTTTCCCAAATAATTTCTTATGATTTTACACAAATTATTGATATTTTTAATAATTTTATCAAGGCCCGTACAGTCGATTTCCAACAACGGCCATCGAACTGCACTTACAACGACCTTTTCTAAATTTGATTTGGACATAATTCCAAATCCAACCGTTAGATTTCAAATTTCTAATATTCATTGGAAAGCTCTTTTCGATACGAACCCAACGGTTCCGGTTTTAGGAGAATCCGACGGTCGGATCTCCCGCAACGTCAATTCGAAGTCATTGGTCGAAATTCACGAACTGCCGCGGCGCGGCGCGTTCTATTCAGGACATTATATATATAATATATATATATTATATATATTTCGTCGATTTCCTTTTAAAACGTATTTTATAAATCATTTTAACTTCATTTTCAAAACCATTTCTACACTATTTCAATTTCTAATCAAAATTGAATATTTCATATCATTACTATATAAATGATAATATTTTCAAAACGTTATATTTCGAATTCACTTCTTTTCTATATTCATTATAAAAACGAATATAATCGATATAAATATCGTTCACGTCAAAATAGCGCAACTCTAATCAACACGGCTTTATATATATATATATATATATATATATATATATATATATTTCAATAAATTGGTTATTCTATTCAACAAATGAATATTTATTCTGTTCAACACATGAATCTATATTTCTTTCAACACACGACCAATCTCAACACATGAGTACTGTCAACACATCACTATTTTTGTTGTGTAAAATATTTTATAAAACTATGGTATCTATCGTTTGATTTTTATTTAGACTCCACCGTGAAGTAGTGTCTAATCTAAATATGATGAAGATGTAAATTTTATTATTTAAAATATTTTACTCAACACATGAATAGTTTCAACACACGAACATCGTCAACACATGACTATTTTTATATTCAACACATGAATTTTCTTTTATAATATTCATTATTCTCTCGATTGGAATGAGGCCCAATCAATCACCACAAAATGTTAATTATACGGATTCCATACACCACATGTATATAATAGCAATGATAAACAATCAACCATCATCCAAGGTGCACCACACAACTGCATAAGCATCAAATATAAATAATTAACGCTTACACAGCCTGTCGACCAATCGATCGACATACAATCAAGTAATTGGGATTAGTGTACGCCAAATTTCATCCCAACACCCGTGTGGGGTTTCAAATCAACAAACACAGATTTTTATTTGTGCAGTTGGACGATGTGTAAAATTTATCGTCCCAATCAATATCAGTCAAATCAGTGTATATAAACAAATCGGTCGATTTGTTTATAATTATTTATTTCTTCACATTCACGTTAAAAATTATATTTTTAACAATAAAATATTTGTAACGATATAAATATTTTATTTCCTTTCACCACAAGAATATTTTATTATTCAATCATTCCACAACACAATCAATTTCCACAACACATCAATCAAACAAACAAGCCGTCCATGGTCTGTGGACGACGGGTGTCGGGTGCTGCTAAGCACCGTTTTCATCCTAGTATATATATAACTAGAAAAAGAAATTTCGAGTGAGAAGTTCTCACCAATGCTATCCCAACTCCACGACACACCAATTGTAGGAAATCATCACTGTTCTCGCCTTTTGTCACTTTCGTTGCCCGTAGCCACTACATATATAAAAATCACATTTTTATATTGTTGCTATGTATATAAAAATCTTATTTTTATAATTACTCCATATGGATAAAAATTCTATTTTTACATCGCTACTATATAGATAAAAATTATATTTTTACACCGCTGCTATATAGATAAAAATTATATTTTTACATCGCTGCTATATAGATAAAAATTCTATTTTTACACTGCTGCTATATAGATAAAAATTCTATTTTTACATCGCTACTATATAGATAAAAATTCTATTTTTACATCGATGTTCATATAAATAAGATTATATTAGCTATTCTCTACATAAAGATTTCGCCTTTGTTATAAATAAAAATCACGCCTTTTACTAATTAAAAAATCTAACCTTTCTGTATTAAAAAAATCTGACCTTTACTTTGCTAAAAAAAATTCGACTTTTACTTTGCTAAAATCATTACTTTAACATCGTAACTATATAGAAATAAATACCATGACATTGAATAAATAAAAATTAGATTTTTTTTCTAACTAACTAAATAAATAACCTATTTAAAACTGATTTTAAAACCTATTTAATTTAAATAAATGCAAATAAATAAATTAGAGGAGCTTACTGGTGGTGGGTGAGTGTCGGAGGCGGAGGGGAAGAAGAGGAAACAGCGGTTCGGTGGAGGTGGGTTTGGGCGTCGGCGTTGATGGGTTCAGGGGGGTGAAGGGCTTGGCCCTCGCGCGCCGGAGAAGGGAGAAGGAGAGGAGAGGGCGCACGCGTCGGTGGAGGGGGGGCGGTCCGGTCAGGAAGGCGGCACCGCCACTGGGGGGGAGGCGCGATTTCCGCTGATCCCTTTTTCTTTTTTTGTTTCTGAAATGAATTCCAACGCGGGGGGGGGGGGGGGGGCTAAGAGGGATTAAGGAAGAGAGGAGAGAGATTTTAATTTTTAATTAATTAATTTATTTATATTTCAAAAAGGTACTTTTTCATTTAACCTCTAAACGAGGCCCACCGCCTGTCGTCCATAGCGTTTTACCCCCATTCCGAACACAATGAGATATGTATCGTAAGCTGATTCGACTGTCTCGGTCAGTTTCTGTCAAAATCAACATATAACTCTATATATTGAATTTGAACGTGCGTTTCAATTTACTGGAGTCACATACGAACTCTATAAATCCCAGAAAAATATTTTCTAGCTTCGTATTGACGATACGGTCCTAACAAAACTAGTTTCGTCGAATTCTGAGACCGTTGAAAAAATGGCCATTTTCCAGTCGATTAAAATCAACTGAAACTCGTCAAACGCGTTTTCCTTTGCCACGCTCACATATTGATTCGAAAAATTATGAAATTTGAAACCTAGTAATAATTTGACATCACAGACCCAACAAAAGTGTTTTGGTCGAAATCCGAGGTCGTTTGCAAAAATTCCATTTTCAAGGGCCTGAATTCCATAGCGACTACTCAGAATTTTCAACTGGACATATCTTTTGATTCCCGCTATGAAATCTTGATTTTTCGGATTCGTTGGAAAGATATTCCCAATTAGATCCTATTATTTTTGGTTTCGTTAAAATCCAGTTTATTTTGCACCCAGTACATTCATTTGAAGTTTGAAATTGAATTATCGAACTACCGCGCCATTTTCAATTCTATTTATAATTATATATAATTATTTATATTCTAACGACGACTTATGTAATATATACGTTTGAATTCCATTCAAAATAAATTTCTCGTCGTTATTATTTAAAAATAATTCATTTTAAATGTTCAAACTTCGCTAAAATTGCCAAAATAAATTTGTTTAATTGGCTCGCATTTCCGGGTTGTTACAAGATCCTTCCCTTTGACCTTGACCTTGATTCTTCGGGCACTCTTTAGAAAAGTGTGCGACCTCTCCGCAATTGAAACAAGCATTCTTCTTTCTTTTGCAGTCCTTGATCAAGTGACGCTCATGTCCGCAGTTATGACACTTCCTCTTATATCTAGCCTTGTCGTCCTTTCAGCCTTTTTTGTTGTTGTTGTTGTCCTTTCTTAGGCCACGCTTTCTTATTTTGTGTTTCCTCAACCCTAGCTTCTTTCTTTTCACCTTTATCTTCCTCATGCATCAATGCCATATCAATGAGTTTCTCAAAAGTTACACCCATTGGAATATGAGACATAGCCAGCTCATGAACGGGTTCATTCAATCCTCTAGTAAACCACGGAGCTTTCTTATGCGGGGTATCTACTAGCACCAAACCAAATCTCGCCAGTTGACTGAACTTGTTGACATATTCTTTAATAGTCATGCCTCCTTGTTTACGTGCCAGAAACCTTTCCATTTGCATACTTTTCTCAGCTTGAGAAAGAAACATCATCTCGAATCTCTTTCGGAAATCATCCCAAGTCTCCACTGGATGACCTGCTTGCGACACTTCCCACCAAAATGAAGCCTCATCTTTCAGCAGCCAAGCGACCAACTGAATCTTTCTCGATCAAGAACTTTGAAAATTCCAAACAAATCCTCCGTTTCCTTAAGCCAATTCCTTGCCTCTACGGAAGTCTCGGTTCCATGGAATGGCTTTCCTCCCATAGCACGGAAATCTTTGCATATCTTAGAGAAATTATCTACACGGGGAGGAGGAGGAACAACGGGTGCAGCTGGGGAGGAACTTTTACTTGACCACCGGCAGGCGCCGTGGCCTCAAGATACCCATGGAACCAGCCTGGTATCGTTACGCCCTTAGGAATATTAGGTTTCCCAGACATGCTGAAAAGAAAAGGAAAAAGGAATTCAAACAGAGAATCGAAAGATATAACATATGGCTTTGGGGAATATTTTTTTCAAAACAGGCTTTTCATTTGAAAATGCTTTCTTTTTAAAACAATTTTGAAAACAAATTTCAAAATCATTTATCCGATCTGGTAACCTTTAGCTCTGATGCCAAGTGTGACACCCCACGTCTGTTAATGTCACTCGCTAAGAGAATGCATTAAGTTTCGTGAAGCGTTATAGGTAAACAGAAATAGAAATATTACAAGATAGATATAAAATAACAATAGAATTTAAAACTTTATTGAGCGGAAAACATCGTGGTTCAAAACATAGTTACATCATGAGTCTGAAATGTATAAAACTCAATACATCAATTTAAACTTATGTCTTGTACTAAAGTCATCAAAATACAATAAACATGAAAAGAGCATAATCCCCGAAAAAACATAGCCATAGTAGAGAAGGTATGTAATCAAGAAGTACATCTAAGCAGCTCCAAGAAGAAGGAAAGAAGAATCCTGATCAAGCTTGAGTATACCCACTCTGAGAACCTAGGGGGGACAGAACAGAAAGAAGAGGAAACAAAATAGGTCAAACATAAGTCTGGTGGGTCCAGTTACTTTTAGCATATAAATAAGTAAAAGCATCATGACAGGCATACAAACTGGATAAGAGGGATAACAACATATAAGGCAGGTATGACAAGGTAAACAGGATAAACCGAATAGAATATATATGTATAACGCTTCTTTAACACTTTTCTTTTTCTCTGCACCAGTACTAGTATCATATGAATAAAATGATCCTCAACAAGATGGTAGACTTAGGCGTACTTCTAGTGAGAGGTTTTACCTCATGCAATAATAGGCAGCCCAACTGAACATAACGATGTTACCGTTAAGGATAATAAAGGCCTTCTAAACAAGCGAGACTAGATGTACCCTAATTACTACCCCAATCGATTGCCTCCTTACTCCGCAGATACCCTGTGCTGTCCCAACAGTAGGATGTATCACCTCCTAAAGTGACAACCCTTCATTTCTAGGATGTGCACAACCATATCTATTGATGCCACGTCGTCTTAGCCTCCCATGTCCAGACCCATGCACGCACATGACTCCGTCGGAATGCGTTGCCCATACCGTCCCCCCTTTTGGAACTCTTACAATTAGCCCAGTAAGTGTGCCCCAACTCCGAACTAGTTCGGAGTACTCGTTTGGTACCTATATATGGGTTACTAACTGAAACGGGTCCCACACACAAGATGATACAAGCTTCCCCCAGGCTTGCATCCCCACTACTATGATTTCCACAGGTTATGCCATACCAGTGTAACAAGATTGCATAACCCTAACAGGTTAAGTTTGCGGACCTATATATAAATATTACCAACCACCCCAAGATATACTTAACCTTCCCACTGTTTCAAGCAAGTTTACTTAACCCCTACTCAAGTCAACATGTTCATGTAATTCCTATGGATTCAAACAGGTTAAGTATTCAAGTTCATTACCATTTATGGTTATAATGCGCTAGACCTCCCACATTAAGCCTTCAACTTGTGGATATTGGATATGCCGGACGGGTCCGGACAGACTTCTTCCACAAGTCGGACTTAACCTCGTGTATTATCCCATTACATGTTTATAAACTTAGACCCCTCACATTAGATTCACCACTTGTGGTCGCTGGATATGTCGGGTGGGTCCGGGCTGACTTCTATCACAAGTGTAATTTAACCTTGTATCTAAGTGCGATTACAGTTTCTAATTACTGTAAATCTAGGCATTTTCATTCTTCAACAATCATCCCTATTTCATTATAGGTTTTCATGCCCCTTTCCCAAGTCATATTCATCATGTACCTTATGCCCGAAATTAAGATTTTTAATCATAGTTTGGTTTATGCCCTAAATCCATATTCACGTTTTTAGTTCAAGTTATTCTCCAAATTTCCCAATACAGGTTATGCCCCAATTTTTAACGCTTTCCCCTCATTCCCAATTTCACGCGTTCGCATATTTCAACAGTATGCCTAGGCTCAAAGGTAGCCTGGCTATAAAATAGAAAGGGAAAAGAAAAAGGGAAGAGGACAGAAATAAGTATACTAACAAGATAGACATATGATGGCAGAAATAAGCATAGCAACTGAATAAGCATATAGTGACAGAATTGGGCATAATAACAAGATAGGCATATAAGAACAAATCTGATGAACATGTGATAATAGAACTGAATAGGCCAACTAACACAATAGGGATATCATAAACAGGCATGTTGAGATCGAAATAGTGAATTGGATATACAAACAATGGTAGATCTGATATGATTCAATTAGTCATAGGCTTAGATCCAATTCATAAAATGAATAGATTAACTTTTAAGTATTTTATCTAAAAATAACGTAGACTCAATGAGAATGGATCTAAGAAAATTGAGGAAAGCATATTTATGTTGAATCAGCGATCTTTGAATACGTATGAATAGTTGTTGCTGAAGAAAAGGCTAATTTAATCTGAGTTGGAGCAGCATCTCACCGTCGCCATTGATTTATATGAATAAAACAATGGGTATAGGGTCTTATTTATAGTCATTAGCCAATGAACAAGGACAAGAATTCAATCCACGTTTAGAACCAGGGATCTACCCAGATCTGTATAGGGGTTGAACCCCCCTCCCCCCCCCCCCCAAGTATTTCGACCTAAGGGTTGAGACAGGGGTCGACACCCCCTTGATGGAGTCGACTCATGGGTCGACACCTATAGCTAGAAATTTTATGCTCCCCCCTCCGCGGTTCGAATTTGAATTATGGACTTATTTTATTTATATTTATTTCTCTTATGCGTATACAAGCTTCTAACCTTAATATCTTCTTCATACGATGTCCGTTTTATGCAAACTTGGTGTATATCTTAAGCATAGTTCCGAGACGAATGCAATAGCGTAGCCCGTTTCACTTAATTCCAAATATTTTAATTAAGTATTCCTTAGTTTATCATTTTAATATGTTATTAAATTACGGGTGTTACATATAACATCAACTGAAAATAATTGGTTATGTTGTAAAATACAACGTCAGACACACACCCATTTACAAGTTGTTTTGGGTTTGAACGAAACCAAAGGCACCTTATTCCTCATCGAATAAAGGAGAGAGGCCCTTGCAAATCCGGACAATCTTCAAGTACTCTGGATGGCTTCTACTTATAACTTTGTCTTAGGTGTACCTCCCAATCGAGACATCATCAATAATCCAAACAATGTGAAGATCCTCAGTCTTCAACCACCATCTTCAGTGTTTTCAATACTCATCATATAGTTATTCAAAATGGGTCAAAACTTGATCTTTCTAAAATAACTAGCACATCTTTACAATTAATTGATATATAAACATGTCATGAGTCTCATTCCATTTTGTAATATTTGTTTACTCGAATCATTCTTTTCATTGGGAGCTACTCCCCTAAATCTTATCAAAGATTTGTTTACTTTAAACTCTTGTTTAAATCTTCCCTTGGAAATCCTTTCGAACGATTATAAAATCTTATTTCTTGAACTTGACTCAAATCAAATTTTTTATGCTTTATCGAGATTATTGAATCTCACGAAAAAGGTAATTTCTCAAATCATTTTCCCATTTCCATCCTACTCATCTTATGCAGCAAAACCGGTGGTACTCCATATCCAATACCCTATTCCTGTAAGTTTGATTGCCTTCATTCATTTGAAATAGAATTAAAGATTTCAATTGTCTTTACAGGAAAAATGTGTTTATCCCTAAACCAAAATCATGCTTACAATTTCTTAATCTTATCGCTTATGCAAAAAACACGCTTATCTTCTTTTAAGTGATTCTCAAAATCATTCCCATTATTGTTTGTTAGGGAATAATCTTTCATTCAAATATTTATAACCAATTAATAAAGATATCTTTATATCCAATCTTGAGAAATCATATTCTCCTTTTACTGGGTTAAAGAACAATGTCATTTAAGACATCGTTCACGATAAACCCCAAACCAACTGATATTAAATATAAGATTTAAGCATAATTTATATCCACTTATATTCAACACCAATTCTCATAATCAACAAATACTATAAGTGGAATAACGATGTAAACCTTCTTCCAAATTCCTCAAAATAGTAAATGTCTACACAGCGGTAATCAATACCAAATATCCGAAGATTATATCTATCCAAATCCGATTTATTCAAATCTGATTTAACTTATTTCAAAATAGAACCGTTGGATCTTAAATAAAATATTTGAAAACTCTTTTCATTTCGAACTAAACGTTTCTCATTTCAGGAAGAGCCGATGGTCGGATCTCCGGTACGTCAATTTGAATTCAATGGTCGACGTTCGCGAACTATCACTGTACGACTAGTATATTCAGACCATACTTCAACTTATATTTTAAAATCAAGTCGAATTACTTTCCAAATGATTTATTAGGTATATATTCCAAATATAATAGCTTTTGGAAACTATATATTTAGTATTTAACTTTAAATGTCAAAAAACGTCGTTTATTGTATTCAGCAAGTTAGCCTAAATACAGAAAGATGAACTATAGTTCTAAACTTCACATTTCTTTTCGAAATCTCTTTAAATTCGCTTATTATGATTTATCATAATTTTTTTATATTTCTAATAATATTTATATGGCCATTTCGATCGATTTCCAATTATGGTCATCGAACTGCGTTTACAACGACCTTTTCGAAAATAGATTTAATCTTAACTTGAAATCTATAACTTGAAATTCAAAACTTCTTTTATTTGAAAGTTATTATCAATAGAAAAAACATTTCCAATTTGGGGGAATCCGATTTAAATTGCCTTAGTTATGCATATTTGAAGTTCATGGTTAAAATTGGCGAACTATCACTGCATGACACATCCTATTCAAACCATATTATAATTTGATATAAAACTTCTCCAATTAAATTCAAACGTATTTTATAAAATGTTTATAAACTCGTTTAAAAATGATTCAAACTTCAAATTCAATTTTAAATCAAAACTGAATATTCTATATTATTATAATATTAAAATAGTAACATTTTTTTAAATATAATATTTTGAAATCCAAACTTTCCTGAAATCCTTTATAAAAATAAATAAGATCATTGGAACAATCCGTTCGAGTTATAAACGTCGTTTATATATATATAACTCGAATTCATTTTTGAACGTACTGTTCAAATTCTATTTTAAATTAGAACAAGCCATTCCTAGTTCAAAACTCTTTCAAATTAATTTCTACCTTTTCAATAGTTGTTTGAAATAATCTAAAATTTGTTTGCAAATCATATCGAATATAAAAATCCAGTTTCCATTTTTATGCCTTATTTCAGTTAAATGAACATGTTATTCATTTAAAATCCTAATGGAACTCGACTCAGTTAATTCCTAAATAATTCTATATTTGTTGTGTTAATCGTGTAAACAATAATAATAACAACCGCAATAGTTTATCATCCACAACACAACAGTCATAAGATAAGTGTTTAAAATTGTTAATGCTTGAATGTACATAACAATAAATAAAACTGTTAATAAACGTCCATCACTTACGAAGCAATCATAGCAACGACAAGCAATCACTATATAATCAGATAAGATTATAATAACTATTAAACCAGTTCAGGGAGTTCTCACATTGAGTTTTGATCGTTATAATAACAATCGCTTTTGGATTAAATTAAACGTGGGTTTAATTTAACATAAAATTCAAACCAGCTCCACGTCCATCCAAATCAAATTTGTTGTGAAGCTCGACTCCATGATTGCAGCGTTTCCTATTTCATTCAATTCCAATTTCATATTAACAAAATATGATTGTACAAACTTTGAATACATTGATTAAAATAATTAAATAAAATACGATTAAACCTTCTTCTTCTCCAAATATTCAAACCCAAGCTCTGACCTTTCACATCGTTGTGCCATGGAGCCCTCAGACGGTCGCCACTGACCACCCCTCGAACCACTACCACGAGGCGTGCCTGCACCGCCAAGTCTCGACCATCCTACTACCACTATGTGTACGAATTTCCACCCCGACTAGAAAAGACGTTGGCCCCAAATTCTCACGCCACCGACGACAAAGAAATTTGACTAGTAGCTCAAGCTTTCCACCAACTACAACTTTCATGTTGATGGCATCACCAGAAAACCATCATGGCCGCCAGAAAGTTCGAAAATACGTTCGCTGCTCTTCAGTATTGAACCTCTTCGATCATCTCGATCTCGCCGCCACCACAAGTTGTTTCAGGTCGAACCTCTAACTACAAAGTTGTAGCCATCTCTCCCCTCTCCAACTTCCAAGTTGGCCACTTCGTCTAACTCTCGATAATTTGCACACAATTTCACTAAAATCGATTACAGTTCACCTTCGAATCCAAATTCCTGCGACCCGTCGCCCATTCGCTACCAAATTTTTACAAAAGGTAACCCACAACGAGTACTCCCACATTCATGTTGGTGACTTTGACTAATTCTCGATGGTTTGGGAGATAAAAATTGAAATTGGAGGAGAGACTAAATTGCAAAATATCCAGCTGAAAGTTTGGGTTTGCGGTGGAGATGGGGGTATACTGATATGGTAGAGTTTGGCCTGTCGGTGAATCTTCCTTTATTATTTTTATACTTTTACGTGGTTATCGCTATCTCTAATCGTCGTTTAAAAATTCGCACAGGCGCATATGAACTCCATTCGGGGTGAAAATTGACATACAGTTATGTTTTGTCATTATGGTACGAATGAAACTTGTTTCGTCGAAATCCGAGTTTATTTGCTTAAATAGCACTTGTTCGAGCTCAAATTATTGATCTGTTCACATCTTAATTACACAGGTCAAAAAACAACTCTGATTGGCGCGAAATCTAGAATCTTACAATAATTTACTACTCTGAATCCAATAAATTAGTTTCGTCACTTACAATAATTTACTATTCCGGATCCAATAAAATTAGTTTCGTCAAAATCAGAGGTCGTTTGCAAAAATGGCTATTTTTCCGTACTTTGGTAAATCGATATGAATATAATTTAATTCTAAAACAATCAAATTCTTTGGAAAACAAATTTTAATTATCGTATATATCCAGATAAAACTTCATACAACTTCAGAAAAAAACTATATTGGATTTAAAACTCGATATCCCATTTTAAAGCTAAACCGATGTTCATTTTATAATAAAATCCTTTTATTTTATTTAATAAATCGTTATGGTTTACAAACGATTCCACAACAACTTTTTGGAAATTTGATTTCGACATAACTTACGATCTACAAGATGAAATCTCGATTTTTCACTTTCGTTAGAAAATTATTGTTCAAATGATTTGAATGTTTCTTGTTTCAACGAATTCTGACTTATATTGGATCATGTACATTCATTTAAAGTTCAAAATGTAATATTACGAACTACCGCGCCGCAGCGAGCTCGTTATTCAATTATATTATAAATTATACGTTCACACCTTAAATTAAATAAATTTCAGATCATTAATTCTTAAAATAAATCATTTCTAAATATTTAATATCCATGAAATATTTCTTAATAAAATCTGGTTCGTTACATCCATGGAGTCTGTTTTACTCGAATTTTTAATAATTTTTTAGTGTATTCAATAGAGAGTAATTTGTTTCTCGAAAACATTTTACTTAATCCAATCTTGCTTTTATTAAAATTCCATTAATTTTTTAGTGATGCACATGAAGATAAGGAATAAATAATAACAGGTGAGGAAGAGGAATAAGAGATCAAAATTGGAGGAGAAGATTAAGAGGAGGAAGAATGGGAAACTTCCTAGGAAAGCATTGATTTTCAAATTCATCCGACAAACAAAAATTCTCATAAAAATCAAAGAAGATCATTGAAAATTAAATGATTCTTGAAAGATCTATTAATAAGGAATTAGAAAAAATTTCTAACAAAATAGTTAAGTTCTTTGGAAAACTAAGCTATAAACTCGGACTATCCTCATCATTATCTTCCTATATATCTTTCTAGCTTTTTATCTTTTTATTCGAAATGATATTTGCATTAGGTTATGTTCTACTTTATTATGAAGTCGTGTAATGTTTGAATTCCATGTAGTTATTGTTTAAGTATCAACAAAAGTCCATGTTTTTCAGTTAATATTCATGGACCGTCTCTAGAAATAATAAAAAACATAAATATATGTAGACATAAATATAGGTAAATAAATATAAAAACATCGAGGAAGTCTTTTTTGAAATTTTCACGGTATATGTTGACATACCCATAGATGTACGATGACATACAATAGCCATATTTCAAAAAAAAAATTGTGGAATCTAAATAGTCACCTAGTGTCTATTCATTTCGAACGACTTACTATCCCTATAAAACACTTCCAAACGAGAAAAACGAGAATATATATTATTAATCTTCTTCCTTTACATCCTTAATCTCTAAACTAAAATAACAGTCTCTCTTATCCATAACATAACAGAAAACCTTGAACAATCATCCAAATTCGTCAAAAATATTCTCTTTTCATTCTTCAAATTCAATGGCACATAAAATTGAGTCAAATGCAGACAATCAAAGAAGAAGAGAGGAAATTTGACATAATTCAATGGATGATTTCCATTTTCATCAAAGATGAACCAACAAATAACTTGACTGCACCATAAACAAAGACAACGACATATATTTAAAGTAATATGCTTTTAAAGACCTCGAGCCCTTTAATAATTGCTGCCTCTTCTTTCGCTCGTCCGCAGAAATCCCCACTTCCCAATGCTTCTCCTCCTCCTCCTCGAGCCCTCCCCATGCCGAATCCTCCTCCTCATCCCATTCCACAACCCTAGACCATCCTCTTATACCCTCGTTACCTCAATTTCCACACGACCCTCCTTTACAATCGGTAAAGTGGTCCTCGTTATTTGTGACCAAACTTAGAAATGCAAGAACGTTTTCACCTCCCCTGATTTCTTTAAGGCCTTCTGTTAATTTTGAACAATCTCAGGAGGTTCTAATAATTAACAAAAGATAGGAATTTGAATATACTGATGTAATAATATCTGTACAGAATGATTGAATGAATGTAACATTGGCATATTGCTAGTATTTACAGAAAAGGAACAGAAATAGATGCATGGGCCATAGCCCATAAACGAATGTTAATACGTTAATAATAAAGTGGATTTCTTGTGTTATTCGCATCTTATATGCTGTGTTGAAATAATACCCATTGTATATAATATCTTCTGCCCCTTTACCTTGCCTCAAACAGAACAAGGGTTTCTGCCCTGTTCTTTTTCACGGTTCCTCCTTCTTCTACTCTCAAATCTACTCTTAGTCAGATGAAATTTCTGCTCGAAAGCGCGCTTGTGAGAACATCTGCACATTGATAAAAAGATGGCACATGATTGATGAGAAGTTTCCCTTCACTAGTCCTTTCACGAACGAAGTGGAGATCAATTTCCAAATGCTTCGCTCGTGAGAGCTGAACTGGATTCATAGAAAGGGATATCGAGCTTTTGTTATTGCACCATATCATTGGCTTTCGATTGAGCTTAAACCCTAATTCATCCAGTAAACTCTCTATCCTGATGATCTCGGCCGTCATGCTTGAAATATATCTAAACTCAGCTTCAGTTCTGGATCGATAAATAGTGGTTTGCTTTTTAGTGCACAAAATATGAGATTGCTGCTCAAATATACATAGTACCATGTTGTCGATTTCCTAATCGTCTGGATCGTTCGCCCAATATGCGTCACTGTAAGAATTTAAATATAGATTTTTGCTAGATTTGATAGTCAGTCCATAGTCAACAGTACCCTTCAAATATCTTAATATGGGTTTCATTGCCTTCCAATGTTCACTATGCAGATTCTGCATATATTGACACAAGCTATTAACGTTAAAGCATATATCTGGTCTAGTAATCGTAACATATTGCAATGCACCCACAATGCTCCTATATTGTCTTATGTTTTCAATTGGCTCACCCACATGTTTAGATAACTTGAGATTGCTAATCACAGGAGTAGAAATGGACTTGGCTTGATCCATTTTCGCTCTAGACAGAATTTCCAGTATATGTTGTTTCTGGGATAAAAACAACTCTTTAGTTGTTGTTTTATCAATTTGCATACCAAGAAAATAATTTAATGATCCTAAGTCCTTGATAGCAAAGGCTTTGACTAGATGATGTACCACTTTGTCAATCTCAAAGTTGTCATTGCCGGTGATTAATATGTCGTCCACATATACGAGAGCATATACTATAGATCGCTTCTCTGTCATTATGTATAATGATAGGTCTGATTTGGTTTCCTGAAAATTTAAGTCTATTAATGTCTGTTTAAGTTTTTCATACGAGGCTCTAGACGCTTGCTTTAACCCATATATAGCTTTATGTAGTTTGCAGACACTTGTATTCTTTTCTGTACCGTATCCTTGTGGTAGTTGCATATACACCTCTTCTTGTAAGTCCCCATTCAGAAATGCGTTGTTGACATCAAGTTGTCTCAATTCCCACAGCAATGGTCAAAATTATTCGAATAGCGGTGGGTTTAACTATGAGTGACAACGTTTCGTTGAAGTCAAAACCAAATTGCTGCAAATAGCCTTTAGAGACCAACTTGTCCTTGTATTTGTCTACACTACCATCATATTTCCTTTTGATTTTAAAAGTCCACCAACAACCTACTATATTCTGGTGTTTGGGTGTGTCCACAATGGTCCAAGTTCTATTTCTAATAAGTGCTTTCAGTTCAGTGACAATAGCTTCTCTCCACTTGCTGTCTTTAATAGCCTCCTCATATGTAACAGGTTCTCGATTATTAACAGATGCAATGTATGATTTGGGTTTAAATATCCCACTTTTGGCTCTGGTGATCATGTGATGACAAGCATTAGTTCGACTCTGATGTTGATCCTCTCCATGATCATTAGTATCTAAGTGTGTAGTTGATTCAATTCCACTGCTTCTGTTATTAACTTCACCATTTTTGCATCCATCATTGTATTGTGATGGTTTGTCAGAGTTGGAATCACTTGCACTGCATTCCGACCTGGTTGTCGAGACGGTTGGCTATCTACCATCTGACTGGCTTTGACATGCCTTCACTCCAGCATCTTCAGTGCATTCAAGTAAATCTGGTATCATTGGTACTTTTTGTAACACACCGTATTTTCTGTGAATGTATAAGTAACAAATTAAAATATACTTAATTTTTAGGAGAAGAATTAAGGGAAACGGATTACGCCATTGCGTTCGTCTCGAAATTCTGCTTGAGATAGAGTCCAAGTTTGCGTAAAACGGATACCATATGAAGAAGATATGGATGAACGAAGTTAGGCAGAAAAACCGGAAACATGCCAGAATACACTGGCGCACTTGTGAAGTGCGCAAGTACAAAAATACACTGGCGCACCTGCCAAGTGAGCCCATACCAATCCAGCATAGAATTATGGAGTGTTCTTTGATAACGTGTCTTCTTCTGAGTAGCTGGATGACCTGTCTTCGAGCTGGGTGGTTCTGATGACTTCTGGACTGATCTGAAGGCTCTAAATCACCCTATTGTCTTATAAAAACACCCCCAAACCTCACTTTCTCTCCACACAATTTCATTCTGCCTATACTTTGCCTCTATAATAAATAAATAAAATAATGGCGTTGCTACTCCGCTGGGATCAAAACTAGAACTGCATCTTCTTCCAAATCTGAATAAGATTAAAAGAGAACTACTGCAACTCTTCTTCTATAATCCAATCAAGGCAAGTGCAGTTATTTTCCGATATGAATTTTAATCATGATCTTGACATAAAAATAAAACTGAAACTAAGATTATGCCCTTTTTCTATTTATTAGATCTATTCCTCTGTTTTATTATTCTGTTTGTTCTATATTTCTTCCTCCTTTCTTTCTTTTTGTTTGATAGCCAGGCTCCCATGAGCCTGAGCCAGATCTCATAAGAGATGAACGCATAAACGCTAAATTTGGGAAGAATATTGAATGAGGCATATTTTGGCATAACCGATTTATAACTAATTTGAAGATACAATGCATGTTGTAATTCTGGACATAAAATTGAGGCATATTGTATAAGACGATCTATGACTTGGAAGGAGTGGATTATTGTGACTTAGAACATAAAGAACATAGGTTGAACTTAGAACATAAATCTGAGACATATAATTGGGCATGTTGTATTTAAAACATAAGGTGTATTTAACATATGTCTTGAGTTTTGAGGCATAAAGAAAATTGGACATATGACTTGGGATTTGCGGCGTAAAGTTTAACTATGAACATGTAACTGATTTGGATGCATAATACAAGTTGTAATTCAAGATCTAAATCAGGACATACTATATATATATATATATATATATATTAGTCTGAAATTTGGAAAAAAGAGAATTAATTTGCACTTAACTTAGGTGTAAAGATCCATATTAAGATTGGATAATTATTAAGTGTGAATACAAATAAGTAAGGGGTTTTTTTTGGATATGTGACATGCATTGTATTCAATGGCTATATTTGGCATAATTTATATGTAAGGTTTTTGGAGAATATTCTGAACTATGCAAATTTAACTAAAAAAAATAATTGGGACATATGTTACGGTGGATTATGGCCATAATTTGGGCATATAAGTTTAGGCTTACCTTATGAATTTGGCAAGATATGTGAATAAGACTTTAAGGAATGTTAAAATCGGCTAAAACTGTTACCTTCTTATTATGTTAAATTTTCCTAATCTGCTAAAGCTGTTACCTGTTTAATCTATTGAATTGCCTAAACTGTTACATATGTTAAATCGCCTAATCTGCTAAATCTGTTGAGTTGCCTAATCTGCTAAATCTGTTGAACCGCCTGGGCTGCTAAATCTGTTAAATCTGTTGAAAAGCTGAATGATTGTAATTTGTGTAAAACATGTTAATTTCTTTAATCTGCTGCGACTTCAAAAGAAGTAAAATCTGTTAAATTGACATAATTAGTCTGATATTTGTATAATTTGTAATGGAACAAACTGGTTAAAATAAAAATACTGAGACACGAGGTTAGACTCATGTTTGCGGTAAAAGCCTGCCCAGACCCAACCGGCTTAACCATCAACCGCAAACTGCTAGTCTTATGTGAGAGGTCGTAGGCATAACTAAAATATGCTTAGAAACGAGGTTAGGTCTGGCTTGTGGTAGAAGTCTGCCCGTAACAGCCCGGCTTATCCAGCGGCCACAAGCTGCCGACCTAATGTGAGATATCTGCGCATTAATATTTAATTAATGCAAATCTAAGATAAATATGATGTTTAAAACGTGTTGGGTAGATAAGGCTAAACCAACTGGACTGATGAATTAATAAACCTGTTTCGTGAATCTGTAGGCCCAATACAAAGTTTGGCAATCTGTAAGTCTGTTAAAACTATACATCTGATCCGTTAGTCTGGAAACATGTTGACTTGATTTTCTGGTCTGTGAACTAGTTGATTCTGAACTCTATAGGCCTAAAACTTGTAAACAAGTTAATCTAAAATCTGTTAGTCCGGGGACATAAGGTTAGGAAGGAAAATACTTGTGTCATCTGTTGTTTGGGACCCATATTAGTCAGTAACCCTTTCTGGTATCAAAACTATGACCCAACAGTAGGTAGGGTCCGGGCACGCTTACTGAACTAATTATAAGTGGTTCATTCTGATAATGGCGAGGGATGTTGATGGTGCGTTCCAACCGGGTCATGTGCGTGCATGGATCCCGGTCTGCCTCTGAGGATGTAAGACGCCACGACATCAGTAAATAGGTCTGTGTCATTTAAAGGTTGCCACTTTGGGGAGTGATACACCCTTCTGTGGGTCTGGCATAGGATATTTACGTATTAGGGAGCCGATCGCTTAGGATAGATTTAGGGTACACTTAGTTCTGTCTGTTTCCATTGGGGTACCGTCTGTTTCTGTTGGGTGGTAACACCTGTCTATTTCTGCGTGGTACCGTCTATTGGGTTGGTAAAGGCCTATTTACTAGTATACACCTAATTCTAACATTCTGTTTCTATAAGGATTATTCTATTTGCTCTCTGATTCCGTTTATATACCTTCTGTCTGTTGGGGTGGTAAAGGCCCCATTACTGGCATTGTGTTCCTGTATAGATTATTCTGTTCCATTTTTGTTTCAGTATGGACATTAGGGTAACGCCTAATCCTGTTATACTAGTATTAGTGCAGAGAAGTAAAATATAAGTAAGAAGCATAACTTGGGCTATATCATTCTGTTTCTTCTGTTTAGCTTAAATATACCAGTTACTCCTGTTACTGTTGTCTCTTATCCAGCTTTATTTTCATGTCATGATATTATTATCTGTTCATATGATGAAAGTCACTGGACTTGCTAGACTTTATGTCTGACCTTTCTTGTTTTCGCCCCTTTTCTTTCGTTTCCCCCACCTAGGTTTTTTAGGGTTGAAGTATCGGAGCTTGATTGGGATTTTCTCTACTTGAAGTACCGCTTGGCCTTGGCTCTATCTTTACATGGCAGTTTATGTTGGGGATTATGATTTTAAAAAATATGCATTATGAAGGCTTTTGTAAAAGGCTGGTATTTTGTGCTTGAATTCTGATATTGTGATTTGAAAAGATGTAACCAAACTTACTTTGGTTTCTGTTGTAATAAAGTTATTAATTTTTCAAGTATTGTTTTATCTGTCTTGTAAATTTTTGTTCTGTCTACTAAAACGCTCCATCAAAGTTAAGGCATTCCCTTTGTGAGTCACCTTAACGGAGATGGGGTGTTACACTTGGTATCAGAGATGAAGGTTACCAGATTTGATAAAAAAAATTTGAAAACTATTTTCAAAAATGTTTTAAAGTGGAAGTATTTTCAAAAGTAGACTTTATTTTGAAAAACATAGTCCCCAAAGCCATATATCTATCTTTTGATTTTCTGTTTAATCATTGTTTCCTTCTTTTCAGAGTCTCCGGAGCTCCTGGCTTTTTGGGAGGTAACCTCATCGCGACATGTTTTCGTAGACATGATGAGACTACGGTGTCTGTCTAAGGGAAAAGAAGTGCATAACTTCCATCTGTAGCCGCAGTAATTTCACCTACGGCTAATCCTCTTTCGAGCTTCATAGGGTTTTCCACGCGATGGGGGAAACTTTAGAGAAAGGCTTGTTAACATGTATGAAGACTAACTGTTTTCAGTGCGGTGAGATAGGACATCTGATCAAGGATTGCCCCAGAAGGCAAGGGCAGAACCGACTTCTGGAGGGCAAGCGAATGCTCTCGTGGTTGGTGGATAGGATAGAGATAGGATTTTTTTTTTAGGAGGTTTAGTTTCCTTATCTGATTATTGAGTTAAAACTCTCTTTGATTCTGGCATTTTGATTCTGTAATTGAGAATCTTCACTTTAATACTAGTCTTGTTTCTGATCCCGCTATAGTCTCAAACCCCACGAGGGTTACGACTCATCTGTTTGTGATAGGTTGGGGTTTGAGGGTATTTGTGTTAGGCGTTAAGTTGACTATGACGCATACATTCTGGTTTTTGTGGGATATGGTAGGGTTTTATCATGCTTAGTTTCCTAAGAATCATTTGATAATCTGATCTGTACCAGTAGTCTGTAAGTATCTAAATATTTCTGAAAAGGATAGGAGTTTTTACTCGAACCGTGAAGTAGATTTCTAGTTTTGACATTGTTTAATGGGAGTAATTCTCTGAGAGTCAATCTGACGTTGATTTCGGTCTTCGGGGTTATTTTCTTAACTGATGTCTAATGAGAACAAAACTTTTATTTTAATTGCACTTGCTTCTATCACTCGGTTGTATCCTATCGATCGAGTCTTCTACCTTTAGGTAGAAACTAATGGGTGTAAACATGTGTTTGAGACTTGTTATGTTTGATGGTTGCAAGTGGATGCAATTGGTTGCTCGTGGATGCATATACACACACTAGGCACTAGATCGGCTCAAAAACACACTCATACTGCATATGAATGTATGCGCATTTTTCAATTTTTGTGGATGCAAAATGATTGACTCATCACATGGATGTTTCATTTGGATGAATGGTTATGCACACATATAGAAATGATGTGTATCGAATAGGATTTCTTGCATACATAATTGGACTCATGGCACCAACATGGTTGGCATTGAGGAGGTCAACTGAATCAGTAGACCGCCCGATCTTTGCATTAGATAAGAGACATAAACACACACTTTTGCATATGTTCATACAAAATTAGAAGTTTTCTAAGGACAATGGATGCTTATGGATGGTGGTTGAGTTGATGGATGATTGGATGGTAGGACACATTCTTATTAATTGAAGATTTCGGGGACGAAATCTTTTAAGGAGGGGAGAATGTAACACCCCGTATTTTCTATGAATGTATAAGTAACAAATTAAAATATACTTAATTTTTAGGAGAAGAATTAAGGGAAACGGGTTGCGCCATTGCGTTCGTATCGAAATTCTGCTTGAGATAGAGTCCGAGTTTGCGTAAAATGGATATCGTATGAAGAAGATATGGACGAACGAAGTTAGGCAGAAAAACCGGAAACAGGCCGAAATACACTGGCGCACTTGTGAAGTGCGCCAGTACAAAAATACACTGGCGCACCTTCCAAGTGCGCCCATACCGATCCAGCACAGAGTTCTGGAGTGTTCTTTGATGACGTGTCTTCTTCTGAGTGGCTGGATGACCTGTCTTCGAGTTGGGTGGTTCTGATGACTTCTGGACTGATCTGAAGGCTCTAAATCACCCTATTCTCCTATAAAAACACCCCCAAACCTCACTTTCTCTCTACACAATTTCATTCTTCCTATACTCTGCCTCTATAATAAATAAATAAAATAATGGCGTTCCTACTCTGCTGGGATCAAAACTAGAACTAGTGCATTTTCTTCCAAATCTAAATAAGATTAAAAGAGAACTACTGCAACTCTTCTTCTATAATCCAATCAAGGCAAGTGCAGTGATTTTCCGATATGAATTTTAATCATGATATTGACATAATTATAAAACTGATTATGAGATTATGCCCTTTTTCTATTTATCAGATCTGTTCCTCTGTTTTATTATTCTGTTTGTTCTGTATTTCTTCCTCCTTTCTTTCTTTTTGTTTGATAGCCAGGCTACCACAAGCCTGAGCCAGATCTCATAAGAGATGAATGCATAAACGCTAAATTTGGGAAGAATATTGAATGAGGCATATTTTGGCATAATTGATTTATAACTAATTTGAGGATACAATGCATGTTGTAATTCTGGACATAAATTTGAGGCATATTGTATAAGACGATCTATGACTTGGAAAGAGAGGATTATTGTGACTTAGAACATAGGTTGAACTTAGAACATAAATCTGAGACATATAATTGGGCATGTTGTATTTAAAACATAAGGTGTATTTAACATATGTCTTGAGTTTTGAGGCATAAAGAATATTGGACATATGACTTGGGATTTGTGGCGTAAAGTTTAACTGTGAACATGTAACTGATTTGGATGCATAGTACAAGTTGTAATTCAAGATCTAAATCTGGACATACTATATATGTATATATTATAGTCTGAAATTTGGAAAAAAGAGAATTAATTTGCACTTAACTTAGGTGTAAAGATCCATATTAAGATTGAATAATTATTAAGTGTGAATACACCTAAGTAAGGGGGGTTTTTGGATATGTGACATGCATTGTATTCAATGGCTATATTTGGCATAATTTATATGTAAGGTTTTTGGAGAATATTCTGAACTTTGCAAATTTAACTAAAAAAAATTTGGGGCATATGTTATATGGTGGATTATGACCATAATTTGGGCATATAAGTTTAGGCTTACTGTTGGCTCGCTTTTTGACCAAGCCACCCAGGATCATTCGTAAGAGGAAAGCATGAAACCACGTTCTCTCAGGATATGAAAGAATGGATCGCACCATCGTCTCGCCCAATATCGGATCGCGCACCATCGACTCGCCCACGGAGGATCGCATCTCGACAGGTCGACCACGGAGGATCGCGTCTCGATGGATCGCCCCCATCTCATCAGCTAACGACGCATCCAGGCGATCCGATCCAAACTTACATTGTTGCCCAGAGCGAACTGATCTGATCCCCTGGTGCATGGCGAACCCTCTGACTCGTTCAAGCGCGAGCTAGTCATCAGCGATCCGAATCGCACGGATCTGGCGACACGTGTCTCTAACCGTCACCTGGACCGATTCTCCCCATCTGCACGATCTGATTATCAAGCAGATCGCGACACCTGTCCGCAACGGCTAATTTGACTATTTCTTCAACGGAGGCGATGCGATCCGATGTTCTCGGGATCTGTGCCACGTGTTATCACGACATGCCTGACAAAATCAACTATAAATAGCCCAGAGCTTGGCATTTTTTGGGATCTTTTTGGCAAGATTGAGTACTAAATCCGCCATTGTTGTCAAACTACTGAAATATTAAGAGAAATTCTTGATTGTATTAGCTTTCAAATTATAATCAATAATATATAAAGTGGACGTAGGCTCGTTAACGCCGAACCACTATAAATTCTGTGTGTTATCTTCCTTTTTCTTATTCTTCAGTTGAAATTTCATAAGCTTCAGAACAATTTGGGTGTTAGGTCCAAATTTTGATCTAACACTTACCTTATGAATTAGGCAATATATGTGAATAGGACTTTAAGGAATGTTTAAATCGGCTAAAACTGTTACCTGCTTATTATGTTAAATTTGCCTAATCTGCTAAAGCTGTTACCTGTTTAATCTGTTGAACTGCCTAAACTGTTACTTATGTTAAATCGCCTAATCTGCTAAATCTGTTGAGTTGCCTAATCTGCTAAATCTGTTGAACCGCCTGAGCTGCTACATCTGTTAAATCTGTTGAAAAGCTGAATGATTGTAATTTGTGTAAAACATGTTAATTTCTTTAATCTGCTGCGACTTGAAAAGAAGTCAAATCTGTTAAATTGACATAATTAGTCTAATATTTGTATAATTTGTGATGGAATAAACTGGTTAAAATAAAAATGCTGAGACACGAGGTTAGACTCATGTTTGCGGTAGAAGCTTGCCCGGACCCAACCGGCTTAACCAGCAACCGCAAACTGCTAGTCTAATGTGGGAGGTCGTAGGCATAACTAAAATATGCTTAGACACGAGGTTAGGTCTGGCTTGTGGCAGAAGTCTGCTCGGAACTGCCCGCCTTATCCAGTGGCCACAAGCTACCGGTCTAATGTGAGAGATCTGCGCATTAATATTTAGTTAATGCAAATCTGAGATAAATATGATGTCTAAAACGTGTTGGGTAGATAAGGCTAAACCAACTGGACTGATGAATTAATAAACCTGTTTCCTGAATCTGTAGGCCCAATACAAAGATTGCCAATCTGTAAGTCTGTTAAAACTATACATCTGATCTGTTAGTCTGAAAACCCGTTGATTTTATTTTCTGGTCTGTGAACTAGTTGATTCTGAACTCTGTAGGCCTAAAACTTGTAAACAAGTTAATCTAAAATCTGTTAGTCTGGGGACAAAAGGTTAGGAGGGAAAATACTTGTGTCATCTGTTGTTTGGGACCCATATTAGTCAGTAACCCTTTCTGGTATCAAAACTATGACCCAACAGTAGGTAGGGTCCGGGCACGCTTACTGAACTAATTATAAGTAGTTCATTCTGATAATGATGAGGGGTGTTGATGGTGCGTTCCAACCGGGTCATGTGCGTGCATGGATCCCGGTCTGCCTCTGAGGATGTAAGACGCCGTGACATCTGTAAATAGGTCTGTGTCATTTAAAGGTTGCCACTTTGGGGAGTGATACACCCTTCTGTGGGGCTGGCATAGGGTATTTATGTATTAGGGAGCCAATCGCTTAGGATAGACTTAGGGTACACTTTGTTCTGTCTATTTCCGTTGGGGTACCATCTGTTTCTGTTGGGTGGTAACACCTGTCTATTTCTACATGGTACCTTCTATTGGGGTGGTAAAGGCCCATTTACTAGTGTACACCTAATTCTAACATTCTATTTCTATAAGAATTATTTTGTTTCCTCTCTGATTCCGTTTATGTACCTTCTGTCTCTTGGGGTGGTAAAGGCCCATTACTGGCATTCTGTTCCTGCATAGATTATTTTGTTCCGTTTCTGTTTCAGTTTGGACATTAGGGTAACGCCTAATCCTGTTATACTAGTGTTAGTGCAGAGAAGTAAAATATAAGTAAGAAGCATAACTTGGGTTAAATCATTCTGTTTCTTCTGTTTAGCTTAAGTATACCGGTTACTCTTATTGCTGTTGTCTCTTATCCAGCTTTATTTTCATGTCATGATATTATTATCTGTTCATATGCTGAAAGTCACTGGACTTGCTAGACTTTATGTCTGACCTTGCTTGTTTTCGCCCCTTTTCTTTCGTTTCCCCCCTGGTTTTTTAGGGTGGAAGTATAGGAGCTTGATTCGGATTTTCTCTGCTTGAAGTACCGCTTGGCCTTGGCTCTATCTTTCCATGGCAGTTTATGTTGGGGATTATGATTTTAAAAAATATGCATTATGAAGGCTTTTGTACAAGGCTGATATTTTGTACTTGAATTCTGATATTGTGATTTGAAAAGATGTAACCAAACTTACTTCGGTTTCTTTTGTAATAAAGTTATTAATTTTTCAAGTACTGTTTTATCTGTCTTCTAAATTTCTGTTTTGTCTACTAAAACGCTCCATCAATGTTAAGGCATTCCCTTTGTGAGTGACCTTAACGGAGATGGGTTGTTACACTTTTATGCTGATTTGCTCATTTTTATGATTGCATGTGATGCTCCTTTCTGCAAATGGGACAACAAATTCATTAAAAGCAACATGTCTCGAAACATATGTCCTTTCCTTCTTATCCAAGCATCTATAGCCTTTTTGGTTATTAACATAACCCAAAATGGTGCATGGACTGGATCGTAAGTTAAGTTTATTTTTGTTATACGGTCTGAGGTAGGGAAAGCCAAAACATCCGAATATTTTCAAGTTTTTATAATCTGGTTTGCTATTAAATAGCATTTCATGTGGGCTTCTGTGGTTTACAACCTTTGTTGGTAGCTTATTAATTAGGTAAACTGCTATGTGAAAAGCTTCATACCAATATTTTTTGGGTAAAGATGCTTGTGATAGGAGAGTAAGCCCAGTGTCAACAATGTGTCTATGTTTTCGCTCCACCAAACCGTTTTGTTCTAATGTGTATGGACATGTTGTTCTATGTGAAATGCCTTTATCACTAAAAAAATTCTTTAGAAGCATGAACTCACTACCTCCGTCAGTTTGTACAATTTTAACAGCAACGTTTGCTTTCTTTTCTCTGAATGTGATAAATTGAATAGTGACATCACATGTATCTGATTTTCTCTTAAGAAAATATATCCAAGTATATCTAGTATGTGCATCTGCAAATGAAAGATATTACCTATGATTTTGTGATGAACATGTCGGTGCTGGACCCTACAAGTCAGCGGCAATCAGCACTAGTGGCTTCTCGTAAACTGCCTCAGAGTTGTTGAATGGCAGTTTATGGCTTTTGCCTATTTGGCAGTGTGTGCAAGTATATTTTTCAGGTAAATTCTTGCAACAAATATGATTATCATGTCAGAATTGTTTCATAACCTTAATATTGGTGTGTCCCAATCTGCAGTGCCAGTAATTCAGGGTACTCATGCAATTGCTACAATTAGAACCAATACCATTATCAATATTATGATCATTATTAATAAAATCATCTAAAAGGACATTATTTATGTCATAATTGGTTTTATTACAAGTACCATCAAATACATTTGGTTCAACACTGCAGTTCTTATTAGTATCATTAACATCAGAACACACATTGTTGCATGAAATATCACTACTATTGGTCTTCGTGGACTTGATGTTGCTGAATTTGTATAATCCATTATGCAAGTTACCCTGCAACAATGTGGTCTTATTCAGTATATCTTTATCAACATAGTATTTTGGGTGAAACTCGAAGTACACATTGTTGTCATTAGTGAATTGTGGCATACTAATCAAATTTTTTTTAACAATAAGTACCCTTAATAAATTATTTAGATAAAGTTGCCTTTTACCTTTTATGTAGCCATTTTCAACATGTGATATACTTATAGCTTCACCATTTCCCATATGTAGTTTTTGCATACCTGAATAGTTCTTATTTCCGAGATTTAGATTCTGTAAGCTGTTGTAATGTGATTTGTTGCCCCTGAATCTGGATACCAATCATCAATGTTAGGATTATCAGACTGTATTGAGTCATTGCTAGTACCTTGCCCCTTTGTTGCACGTTGGCTGGTCTGATCTATTGATTAACTTGAGCCAAATTTGCACTTGGTCCCCTCTGTTGTGACTGAATTGATTGTGTTGTATTAAACTCTGAGTTGAACTTAAAATAGCACCTATTTGCCATATGCCCGAATTTTTCACAGATTTGAAACTTTACACGATTATTACTGTTACCCCACCTTCCACGACATCTACCTCTTTGAGGTTGACTTCCCCTCTGATTCTAATTATCAGGTTTTTGTTGATTTTCCATGTTTTTCTGTTGTGGCTTGTTCCTTGAACTTACTGCTAGATTAACAGTATATTCACCCTGCATAGCTTTTCTTTGCTTGACTCTTCCTTCATGTGCTAACAGTACAGTATGAACAAACTGAATATCTAGTATGGTCAGTTGAGTGGCAAGGTAAGTAACTAAAGATTCATATTCTTGATCAAGCCTATTAGCGATGATCAACACTTTCTCACTGTCTGAAATTTTGTGCCCAGCGGCACTGAGTCTGTCGCATAAGTTCTTGATTTTAGTAAGATATCTCTCATACTCATATCCTCTTTTCTTATGTTTTGCAACTCTCTTCTATAATGCATTATTCTGGTCGATGATTGAGAATTGAAAATCTGTTCAATTGTCGTCCAAATTTCATGTGATGTGTTACATCCAACGATTTGAGACAACAGACCCATGTTAATAGATGAAAGTAGCCAAGATGCTAGCATACTATCTTGTTTCATGTATCTAATGTATTCAAAATTACTAATGAGATTTCCTGCATTGTCAGATACCATTGCCGAAGGTATGGTTAGCGTGCCTCTGATGTACTCTTGACACTACTACAAATCTGTAATTTTCTGACGAGCATTTGGCGACTTTATGGTGTTGTTAAAATTTTTAGCCACGCCATACTGACGCCAAATGTGGGTCAGAAAAAGGAGTGTCACTAAATTTCATGGCATCGCTTTGGTGTCACAGAACTATCGTCGCTATGGTGTCACTAAATATCAATGACGCCATAGCGATGCTAGTCTTATGATGCCTTAGCGACGCCAAACAATTTTAGGATGTCCGTTTTTCTAATCACATTTGGCGTCGATGTGATGTTGTTAAAGATGTTTGTGACACCTTCCTGATGCATGTTTATATCAAAAACCAGTGTCGTAATGGCATCACTGAATTTTAGTGACACCATTGCAACGCCAAAGTTCTAAAGTAGAAAATTCGTCGACCACCTAACTACAATAGCAAACAAATAGAATTATCTTATAAAATCAAACTATCTGTATCAAACATGCCACAAACAATCACATATATGCAAAGCTTATGAATTCAACCAATAAAGTATAATAAATAAATACAATTTAAGTCATGAAAAAGCTACACGTACAAGTTAATATGTCTAAATAACAGTTAATAATATAATTACATATATTCTACACAAATCATATTGCTCCAATGCTTTAGGCTTTTAGCAAAAGAATTTACTGCTATCATGCTGAAATTTGTTTGTGGTATTTCTTCATTATCGTCTTTGTATCTTTGACCAAATAAGCTACCCTTTGATGTTAATCTCTATCTTTTTGTGCATTTGACTTGCTACTTCATTGTATATATTCCACCATTGATATCTGTCCTCTCCATATTTGCTTCCTTACTTGTATACCCTTTCAAGTTAAGGACTAGTTCCTCCATATTAGCAGTTCTTCATCGGGTAACTGAATGTACTTTAAATACAAAAATAGAGGACTCAATGGCTGTGCATGTCTGGTTTTATTTGCTTTCTATATTTGGCTACAGATTCACACACATATCATGGATATTCAATGCTATTGACAGATCTTAGATGCAGAAAGAGAAGTCAACAAAGGCAACACTTATGTATAGAGTAAGCAACAAAGAAAATTACCCTAGACTCAAGTTAGGGATACTGCATGCCCAAGAAGCAACACTGAACTAATGGAAATTTCTCAAAGGTACCTGGATGACACAAATGTTGAACATCTTAATGCGGTTGAACTTGGCAAGTAGATAAAAAATTAGATGCAGCTCTAGGACAAACAATGTCAAGACAGGCCGGATTAATCTCCCAATGTACCTGCAATTTAATTAAGAAAAAAGTATGCACGTACAATTTACAACTTGCAGGTGGCCCCCATGTCAGAAAAGGACCATTTGGACATGTCAAAAAAGTTCATCAAATGCATACATGTCACAACTTTGATATTAAAAAAAAAATCAACTTCCTTTGCTGGGTGATTGCTAGTTCTCTGGTTGTGTATATTATATGCGTCCCTCGCCTTGATGCTTATAGGTGCATCATCTTATCTTATGCCTTGGAAGAGATAGATGTCTATTAGATATAACCATTGTGGATCCAACTACACAAACATGAAGTTGAAATAGGTATCCTCCTTATTAAGGTCTTCTTGGAAATTTTGAAAAGTCAGGGCGCCTACGCTCAACATATGCGTCCTTCCCTTCTTTTGCTTTCTCCCCGTAAAATATAAATGTTGCATTCCCTCCGATTTCCTGCAGACCAGCATGTCCATCATCAACAGCATTAAGAGTAGATTTAAGTATACGGATTGATGTTGGATTGTTTTGTAGAATCTCCATGCACCATTCCAGAGAAACCTGTTCTAATTTCTCAAGCAGTACCACAATGTTAAAAAGTCCCATCTTTTCTGCTTCATAAGCGTCGTAGAAACGCGAGAGAAACCACATTTCACGAGCTTTCTTGGGTCCAACCAAGCGTGACATAATAGATGAACCATAACCAGCATCAAAACTTCCCACCTTGGGGTCAGTCTGTCAAAAAACTATAACATACCTCTGATACACTGCTAGAAGACTAAACAATTAACATTGAAAAGTTTCAATAACTCTCCATAACATTGGTATTAAGCAATAATATTCACTCTTGACTCTAATTATTACTCTAATTTAAAATTTTAACAATAACCTTCATCGCTGACTCTTTTATTTCCTTCAGTGATAGCTGTCATAGGTTTTGTTTACTGTGTATTGATTCCTAATTATAAAAGATTCTTAAATAAGGATGGAAAAATCTACCTAACAAGATTGCAGAAGAGAGAGCAATGTTGTACATTAATTCATACTACCTTTAAGGTGCAAAAAAATTCCAAATATCACCAGGATAATAATCAGACCTTGACGGAGGAGCGCAGAATATTACATAAGGGAATCGAGTACCAAGTGTATGACTACTTAAAGATGGCTAAATTCCAACTCTGATTAATTCTTCATGATGACCAGATGTCATTGTTTGCCCTAGAATTTTGGAATCTAGATGATCCTATAAATGAGCACGAAGTTAGAAAATACAATATAACTATAAGGTGCTCCATGCAGGTAAGGGAAATGAAAATAAAAGAAGAAAAATAAGTGTAAGCTCACAAGTCGTAATTTGCAAACCACTAGACAAAATGATACAACTCTCGCTTAACTTCGCGCTGCTCACTCTCATCATAATTATACAACTTGCTTCCTGAAAGTCCATCTTTTAAACCTATCACCACACCTAGTTTTTGATTTAAAAGGTCTTCCCTTGTATTTTTTTGATGTTCTGCCTTTCTTACCCTTAGTACCTTACTGTCATGTTGGCTTGGTAAAAAGGCCCCTTTTAGTTTTATTAACGACCACCGATATAATAAACCTTGATCAGATAACCAGCGTCTTATGTTTATAAGTGCACATATTTGATCTATCAATTCACAGAATACCCATTGTCCTATGTTATCGGCTTTTCTTGCATGCTTTTGCAATCTTTAATGCTTTTTTTCATAATCGATTATCTTTCTTGCCGATTTAAGAGGAACTGTTCTTCTGGATCAGATAACTAGTAAGTATGCAAGACAATCCATAGAAATACTAAATATATTTTTGAAGTTCAAATAGATATCTATGACAATATAAGCAATCATGCCTCTCTTCTTAGCACGTTTTATTCTACCGAGGTCACTTATGCAAGCAAGATACATATAGGGAAAGGGGAAGGTAAGCTCGCTCCTAACTTTGCAAATTATGCAACAAATTCATGCAGTGAATATGTTCTAGTAACTAATATAATTGTTTGTTGAATCATTTTGCCTATTCCATATAATAAGAGAAAATATAACTGGTATACTTTAAAAGCAAATTTGATTTAGCATCTCTGCTAGCATGCACTTTCTAAATGGTACACAATTTGTGAACTTCTCCAGTTTTCTTCCTCGCACTAAAATCATTACACAGAATTTAGCAGGGTCTATATGTTATAAAGTGCCATTGTATTGCATTTTTCAAACCTTATAAACTTGCTTATAATGACTACGACCTGAATATAAAAATGATAGTGCATAAAGGTCAAAATTTTGATAGGGTATTCTACAAGCACAATTCATGTAAAAAATTATTGAAATGAACATGTTATAAGTACAATACAGCCAAAGGCTGGATCAAATATGCCTCTGATAATTAAGCAATGAAAACTCCAATAGCCCTAGTTTCTTTTCCAAAATAAATAAGCCATTATCTCACAAATATCGGACTCACATTTAGCTTGATATCTAAAATTTGTCACTGATATCAGACTTCTTTGAATCGGTGGTTGTTAATAAACTAAATTTGTCTATATCACGAAAAGGGGAACTGAGTTGACAAATCTTAGATTAGATGAATCGGAGACCGTCATTGACGGTAGGATGAGTTTTCTTGGGGATGAACTGCAGCTTGATTTGAAGACTGAGATTTAAATTACATCATGCTTCCACTAATGGAGTTGCTGACAATAAGATCTAGAAGTGAGATCTGATTTGAGATATGGAAATTCACATCGTATACGATGATATTTCAATTTGCGAAGATTTGATTGGGATCCAAATAGATTAGGTTTTTTTGTACAGGCTGATTGGAGAAAAGTAACGATGAGGGCCAAATAAAGAGCAAAAACCATGTAAAAAATAATAATGTAGAGAAAACGAACCAGGTCCGGATTGCTAATTCTGGGCGTTGATCTTTTATGTTGAATGGTTCATATGAAAAGTAAACAAGAGGTCGGATTGCTAAAGTTCAGTAGCCTCACAAACGTTATACATGGTTAAAGTTCATATAATGATTTTACCTGACATGCAACAAATATAATGATTTTAGAAGCATTTTATTATCATATTTTGAATACTTAGAATTTTACCATTTTCCACTAATACATAATAATATAATAACATAAATTGACATTTTACCCATAATTTGGTTGGTAACATATGATATGACGGTTTGGTCGTAGCTTTTATCACCAATTATGTTGATTGGGATTCAACTATTTTTGGAATGACTATTGTTCCTATTACAAAAAAACAAGGAAAATACCAGCTCACCAATGGCTATGACATACATGGTAGATGTTAATCACCTTTAAAAGGTTTAGGGATTTTTTTTCCCTTGACATATGTCTGTTGCTATTAGTATTATTATTATTACACAAGAAACATGATCACTTTTTACTAGTGTTATTTGCACAAGATTAGTAATCGTTTTAAACAAGAAGATACATGATCATTATTTTAACTTTGCCATGGATATCAAATCAGTAATATAGCCAACATATTTGATGAAAAGAACAAGTTCCAAATGCAACATAGATGGAAAGGGTAATCCAAAATGGGTATATTTTTTTGCATCATATGCTTTTATGAATGTAATTTCTCATGTTTTTGTAGTTGTCTCCGTATATGTTTGTGTAAGTCATCCATCTTCTATTTCATGATAAGTCAGGTACAAATTGTTTCATGGAGTTCAAAATTCTTTTTCAAGCGACCTTCAGTAAGTGGCTAAAAAAATTGATTGACATGTATTATGAGGGTTTATGTAATTAAATTATGATATATTTGCATGTTATGACTGATCGAGGATAATGTAAAAACCCGTAACTTCCCCGTGAGGGAAAGCGCGGATAGTTCGAGAACAAGCCACAACAGAACGCAGACGGAAGAACATTTCATTGTATATTACAAAAATGCATCAGGATACAAGAATATACAGAGTATAAATGAATATTACACAGAAATATCAGAGATTTAAATTACATTTAAATACATAGCAGCAGAAAATAATACAATACACAACTGAAGGAGATATACGGATACAAAGCTTTCCGGATATCGTTCCAGCTGTAAACCAGGATCCTGTGAATATGAATCTGCAAAATCAAAACTACTAGCTGCCCGTGTCAAAATAGGGGCACCCAGAGTTTAGTTCAAAACAATAAACTCCAAGTCAGTCATGGGATTGGTGTGAGAACTAAAACAGTTATTATTCTTTGTTTTAAAGTTAGGTAAATCAAGGGACCACGCCGCTAACGCGGAACGGGTTTCCTCCCAAGAATACCAGTTCATAAAACAACCAGCGCAATGCTAAATAAAGAAAAATGAAGCTATTATAAGACCCAGGTCCCATCACACAATGCAACGCAAGCCGGAGGATAGGATTTTTACCTTATAATAGCCAAGAATGCTTGATACGTTTAAAACAAATCATTTGATACTATCATAAGTGCATAGTGTATAGAACAACATCAAATCATAAGTATCAATCATAGACGGCATAAGCGCCCCATCCCACTATGTCGCCATACTAGGCTCTACAAATAAAACCGCAAATGTCACGTATTTGGAAGTTGGATTTCCATCTATGAACCGAGGCAAAAGATTGTCCTCAACCGATTCGAGACTGTCTAGCCCGAGTCTCAGGAACAGCCGCAACTGCCCCTTGGATCGTCAGGGCCGGTCCACCGATGTGGATTATAATGCCTGAACACTACGTTTCTCCGCCCTTTGGGGCATAAGTGAGCCAATGAATGACTCCATCGGACCCGGATCGTCCGACCAAACCGAGGCGCCTCGCAACAGCAACAACCACATAGGTGAAAATAATATAAATGTCAGGGCTGGTAGGTCACTGACACCACCCTAGCTAGAAAGAAAACGCATGTCCCCCCTGAGGTCCGTCTCCCGTTTTTGGTTCACCACCGGGGTGTGAGGCTCGCGAATTCACGTTACACAAAGCTGTGCCACACTGGCTGTGCTTTGATCATCACCACAAGACTTTGCTTTTCAACAGAAGCCTTGATCATTTGCCACTTAGGCATGCCACACAGGCAATTCACTCTATGCGTTTGATATCCATCAGTACATAACCCTTGAGCTCGTACGTCTTAGAGAAGGGCGTTAAGCAAGAGAATAAATTCTCCGCCGCCAAACAGATATATATTTAACAGAAATCAATCACACAGACTAAAATCCAATGTCAGACACACAGTCCATTTACAAGTCCATTCTGGGTATGAACGAAACCGGAGGCACCTAGTACCCCGCATATCCATCAATTTCCAAGTACGTCTGGACGATCACCAATTGTTTCCATCTTCTTGGGTGTACATCCCAATCAAGATCAACAGTAATTACCTAAACGACGTGAAGACCTCCGGTCTTCAACCACCGTCTTAATCTTCGACATATCGTCGTATCAGTTATTCAGAATGGGATAAACCTGGTTTTTCCGAATAACTCGCGTATATTTTAAATAAGTGTTACACAAACACAACATACGCCTCATTCCAATTCATCAGTCACTAACCGTAAATTAATCAAGAGAATAATTCCCAAAATATTAACCCCGAAGGCCGAAACCAACATCAGATCAATATCCAGAAAACCATTCTGCTTAGCTAACCGACAGTTAGTTTCTAAATTTCACATTCATAGGGAAAGGTTCCCATTAATTTTATCAAAGATAAATTCCTTGAATTTATTCTTTAATCTTCTTTTGAATTTCGATTCAACTAGTCGGGATTAACGAACCTTATTGAAGTAATCATTTGTTTTAATTTCGCAATCCCAACCTATTCATCCCATGAAGTAAAACTGGTAATACTTCATATCTAACACCACGGTGTTATCGGTAAATTCAATTACCATTTCACGTTCAAATCTAATTAAAGATTTAACTATTGCCTGGAGTAAAACTGGTGATACTCTATTCTCGACCTTTTCAATCTAATTAAAGTTTCATTAAAACTCCACTTAGTTTTAATCATTAACTGGGTTAAAGAATCAGTGTCATTTAAAACACGGTTCACGATAAACCCAAAACCACATTCCATTAATTATCGGGTTAAAGAACGAGTGTTATTTAAAAGCACTATCCACGATAAACCCAAAAATCAATATCAATTCAATTAAATATTATTTAATTGGTACACTTCATTAAATCTAAATAAAAAGATTTAATCTTTTCTCAACTGGGTTCAAGAACAGTGTTAATCAAGACACCATTCACGACAAACCCAAATCACATTTGATATTAAATACAAGGCTCTGAATAGAAAAT
This sequence comes from Allium sativum, assembly GCA_030737875.1. Lineage (NCBI taxonomy): Eukaryota > Viridiplantae > Streptophyta > Magnoliopsida > Asparagales > Amaryllidaceae > Allium > Allium sativum. Next base: position 277,839,149 of record CM060918.1, read on the forward strand.
ATATCGGCTTATATTCAATGTCAAATTCTATGACCAACAGATATCGTATTGGAAATAACGATATACATATCTATATCATTCAAATTTCCATAACAACATCTGTATAATCACGAAATCCAACATCGAAATATTCCGAAGACAATTTCGATTCAAATCCATTCCAACGCAATCATTGGAAATTCTGGTTATTTTCAAAAACCATTTCAAAGTCAATTTATTTATTTAAAAATAAATAGAATTATAATTCTAGTTCAAAACTAGTTCATTTCGATAAAAATCTATTTTTATCTTTTCAAATACGGAGTTTTTCATCCCAATTCTTCACATATCACTTTCGACAATTGTACACAAATTATTAATATTTTTAATAATTTTATCAAGGCCCGTACAGTCGATTTCCATCAACGGCCATCGAACTGCACTTACAGCGACCTTTTTCAAATTTGATTTGGACATAATTCCAAATCCAACCGTTAGATTTCTAATTTCTAATAATCGTTAGAAAGCACTTTTCGATACGAACCCAACGGTTCCGGTTTTAGGAGAATCCGACAGTCGGATCTCCCGCAATGTCCGCACGAAGTCAATGGTCGAAATTCACGAACTGCCACAGCGCGACGCGTTCTATTCAGGCCATTTTATTATATATATAATGTATATAATATACATTTCGTCGATTTCTATTTAAAATGAATTTTATAAATCATTTTAAATTTGTTTTCAAAACGATTTCAACACCATATTCAATTTCAAATCAAAAATGAATATTCCACTATAAATTCGTTTTAAATCCATTTCAAATCAAATTCAATTCAAATCGATTTTGAATTCACTTTCAGTTCGTTTTCAATTCAATTTCAATTCAATTTCAATTCGAATTCATTTATATTCAATTTCAATTCGAATTTATTTATATTCAATTTCAATTCGAATTCATTTCTATTCAATTTCAATTCGATTCAATTCGAATTCATTTCAATTCGAATTCATTTCTATTCAATTTCAATTCGAATTCATTTCTATTCAATTTCAATTCAAATTTCAATTCTTTTCAAAATATCAGATTTTGAAATCACTTTCGATATTCATTATAAAATGAATAAAATCGATATAAATATCGTTCACGTCAAAATGGCGTCAATCTAATCAATACGGCTTCATATATTCCTATTTTCAAATATTCTATTTCAAATATTTCTTTTTCAAATATTTCTATTTCAAAACTGGAATGAGGCCCAATCAATTACCATGTAATGTTAATTATATGGATTTTCTACAACACAGGTATACAATAACAACGATGAATAATCAACCATCATCCAAAGTGCATTCTACACTGTATAAGCATCAAATATAAATATTCAACGCTTATAACAGTCTGTCAATCAATCGATCGAAATACAACTAAACAATCGGGATTAGTGTACATCAAATATCATCCCAATACCCGTGTGGGGTTTCAAACAATCAAACACAGATTTTATTTGTGCAGTTGGGCGATGTGTAAAATTCATCATCCCAATCAATATCAGTCAAATCGGTGTATATAAACAAATCGGCCGATTTTTTATAATTATTTATTTATTCACTTTCATGTTAAAAATTATATTTTTAACTATAATTAATTTATTTCAACTATCTACATTTCATTATCGATTACACATCAACATCACAAACAATTTTCACAACACATCAAACAAGCATACAAGCCATCCATGGTCTGTGGATGACGGGTGTCGAGTGCTGCTAAGCACCATCTGCATCCTAGTATATATATAACTAGAAAAAGAAATTTAGAGTGAGAAGTTCTCACCAATAGCTAATCCAATCATCTCGAATCTTCTTTTATAGAAATCTTCGTCGTTCTCGCCTTTCGTCACTTTCGTCACTTTCGTTGCCCGTAGCCACTACATATATAAAAATCGAATTTTTACTTTGCTATTCAATATATAAAAATCGAATATTTACTTCGCTATTCTATATATAAAAATCGAATTTTTACTTCGCTATTCAATATATAAAAATCGATTTTTTACTTCGCTATTCAATATATAAAAATCGAATTTTTACTTCGCTATTCAATATATAAAAATCGAATTTTTACTTCGCTATTCAATATATAAAAATCGAATTTTTACTTCTCTATTCAATATATAAAAATCGAATTTTTACTTCACTATTCAATATTTAAAAATCGAATTTTTACTTCGCTATTCAATATATAAAAATCGAATTTTTTACTTCGCTATTCAATATATAAAAATCGAATTTTTTACTTCGCTATTCAATATATAAAAATCTCGCCTTTTCAAATATAAAGATTTCGCTTTTTCAAATAAAAAGATTTTATTTTTATATTCTCTATTATATAGAAATTTTATTTTAAATACACTACCTATTTAAAAATAGTATTTTCATATCTTCTACTATATAAAGGTCATATTTTTAATATCTCTACATTATAAACTTTATATTTTTGACTTCTCTATGATATAAAAATTATATTGTTAATATCTCTACATTATAAACTTTATATTCTAAAAATATAACTTTCCTTTTATATCTAAAAATTACACCTTTTTATTTACAAAACCATATCTAAATAAAAATCATTTCTTTTATATCATAAAATAAAATCAGTTTTTATATATAACTAAAATCAGTTTTTATTTCCTATAACTAAAATCAAAGAAAAGAAGAAAGAAAAAGAAAGAAAAATAATAAAATAACTATTTATTGCTTACAGCGTTGGGGGGGAGGATCCAATGGCGGTCATCGGAAATGGGGGAGGGTACTGCGTCGGAGCAGGCGGCGCAAGGGGCCCCCACGGCCGTGGCTGTCTCCAATTGGGGGTTAGGGTTTGCGATGGGGGAGGGTTCAACGGCTAGGGCTCGACGGAGATGGGAGGGGTGGGGTCGGGCGCTGTAGGTGGCGGGGGGAGGAGCAGAAGTGGGGGCGGCGGCGGAGGGATGGTGGCGATGGCCAGGAGTGGCGTCGCGATTCCCCGATCCTGTTTCCCCACTTTTTTTTTCTTTTCTGACGAATCAAAGAAAGAGGGGGGGCAGAGTAGTAAAGGAGGAGAGGGGTTTTTTATTTTATTTTATTTAATTATCTCCGAAAAAGCAACTTTTATTTTTGACCTCTAAACGAGGCCCACCGCTTGTCGTCCAAAGCTAATTACCCCCATTCCGAACACAATGGGATATGTATCGTAAGCTGATTCGATTGTTTCGATCAATTTTCGTCAAAATCAACATATAACTCTATATATTGAATTTGAACGCGCATTTCAATTTACAGGGGTCACACACGAACTCTAAAAATCCTCGAAAAATATTTTCTAGCTTCGTATTGACGATACGGTCCTAACAAAACTAGTTTCGTCGAATTCTGAGACTGTTGGAAAAATGGCCATTTTCCAGTCGATTAAAATCAACTAAAACTGGCCAAACGCGTTTTCCTTTGCCACGCCCATATATTGATTCGAAAAATTACGAAATTTGGAATCTAACAGTAATTTGACATCACGGATCCAACAAAAGTGGTTTCGTCGAAATCCGAGGTCGTTTGCAAAATGTCTATTTTTCAGGGCCGAAATTCCATAGCGACTATTCTGAATTTTCAACTGGACATATCTTTTGATTCCCGCTATGAAATTTTAATTTTTCGAATTCGTTGGAAAGATATTCCCAATTAGATTCCATTATTTTTGGTTTCACTAAAATCCGGATTGTTTTGCACCCGGTATGTTCAATTGAAGTTTGAAATCGAATTATCGAACTACCGCGCCATTTTCAATTCTATTTATAATTATATATAATTATTCATATTCTAACGATGACGTATATAAATATATATGTCGAATTCAATTCAAATTAAATTTTTCATCGATAATATTTAAAATAATTCATTTTAAATGTTCAAAATTCGCTAAAATTGCCAAAATAAAAATTTTAAACTGGCCCAGATTTTCGGGTTGTTACAATCTCCCCCACTTAAAACTTTTCTTCCCCGAAAAGGAACAAAGTCGAAAGTGGTTTTATTAATCAACTCTACGTTCAATTTGGTTTCCATTCTCCAACTTTTCAGTTTCTGAGAATTTTCAAATTCTTCAAAAATTTGGCTACCACCCTAAATTTTCGAAAAATTTCGCCATAACCTCCCCTGCACCGGGAGCCGCGGGAAAATCCCGAAATTTCCATACAGGCCTTCTGATCTCAAAAAGAAAAAGAAAAATCCAAGTGCTAGCCAATAGGCTCATAAAATCATCATCACCCAAACAAAACAGTAAATTATATATTAAACATGTACCTATTTGTCGGGCAAACAAATTTTATTCTCTGCTCTAGCCTCCTTGCCATGACCTGTTCAATGTAAGTACATGTATATGCAAGCAAATGCGACCAATTTTCAATACAATTCAATATTTGATGCAATTAGGCATAATGGTTCAAAATTATCAAACAAATAAACAAACAAACAAACAACACAAACATCAATCAATTAGTGAATTAGAGTTTCAAATTCATAATTTTGATATATATATATATATATATATATATATAATCATGTTTTTGATGCCAATTCACAACAAATAAATCTAGATATATTAGTTTTGGTTCTTACACTAGTCTAATGGAAATATATAGATATCACACCTTCGAAACACGAATACAAATACTGATGATGTTGCAATCATCATCAGAATTGTCCCCGGGCGACTAGAGTGTGATTCTATATCTATCCAGTATATTAAAACTTCGAATATACGTTCATGACGCGTATATGCAAAAATCGTTATATACTCGATTGTCCAAATTCAAAATAAATAAATATTCAAATACGTATAAAATGGTTTAAATATTCAAAACAAAATTGTTTTCATTTGAAAAATATACTCTTCACACTCGTTCTAGGATACTACTGATCCTATCTCTAACGAGTCATTCTAATTAGATATTACTAATCCAATATCTGATGAATTCTTTCGTATGGTTCTAATGTGTCTTGTTCTTTGAGCTTTGTAAACCAAAGCTCTAATACCAACTGTAAAAACCCGTAACTTCCCCTTGAGGGAAAGCGCGGATAGTTCGAGAACAAGCCACAACAGAACGCAGACGGAAGAACATTTCATTGTATATTACAACAATGCATCAGGATACAAGAATATACAGAGTATAAATGAATATTACAAAGAAATATCAGAGATTTAAATTACATTTAAATACATAGCAGCGGAAAATAATACAATACACAACTGAAGGAGATATACAGATACAAAGCTTTCCGGATATCGTTCCAGCTGTAAACCAGGATCCTGTGAATATAAATCTGCAAAACCAAAACTACTAGCTGCCCATGTCAAAATAGGGGCACCCAGATTTTAGGTCAAAACAATAAACTCTAGGTCAGTCATGGGACTGGTGTGAGAACTAAAACAGTTATTATTCTTTATTTTAAAGTTAGGTAAATCAAGGGACCACACCGCTAACGCGGAACGGGTTTCCTCCCAAGAATACCAGTGCATAAAACAACCAGAGCAATGCTAAATAAAGAAAAATGAAGCTATTATAAGACCCAGGTCCCATCACACAATGCAACGCAAGCCGGAGGATAGGATTTTTACCTTATAATAGCCAAGAATGCTTGATACGTTTAAAACAAATCATTTGATACTATCATAAGTTCATAGTGTATAGAACAACTTCAAATCATAAGTATCAGTCATAGACGGCATAAGCGCCCCATCCCACTATGTCTCCATACTAGGCTCTACAAATAAAACCGCAAATGTCACGTATTTGGAAGTTGGATTTCCATCTATGAACCGAGGCAAAAGATAGTCCTCAACCGATTCGAGACTGTCTAGCCCGAGTCTCAGGAACAGCCGCAACTGCCCCTTGGATCGTCAGGGCTGGTCCACCGATGTGGATTATAATGCCTGAACACTACGTTTCTCCGCCCTTTGGGGGCGTAAGTGAGCCAACGAATGACTCCATCGGACCCGGATCGTCCGATTAAACCGAGGCGCCTCGCAACAGCAACAACCACATAGGTGAAAATAATATAAATGTCAGGGCTGGTAGGTCACTGACACCACCCTAGCTAGAAAGAAAACGCATGTCTCCCCTGAGGTCCGTCTCCCGTTTTTGGTTCACCACCGGGGTGTGAGGCTCGCGAATTCACGTTACACAAAGCTGTGCCACACTGGCTGTGCTTTGATCATCACCACAAGACTTTGCTTTTCAATAGAAGCCTTGATCATTTGCCACTTAGGCATGCCACACAGGCAATTCACTCTATGCGTTTGATATCCATCAGTATATAACCCCTGAGCTCGTACGTCTCAGAGAAGGGCGTTAAGCAAGAGAATAAATTCTCCGCCGCCAAACATATATATATTTAATAGAAATCAATCACACAGACTAAAATCCAATGTCAGACACACAATCAATTTACAAGTCCGTTCTGGGTCTGAACGAAACCGGAGGCACCTAGTACCCTGCATATCCATCGATTTCCAAGTACGTCTGGACGATCACCAATTGTTTCCATCTTCTTGGGTGTACAGCCCAATCAAGATCATCAGTAATTACCCAAACGACGTGAAGACCTCCGGTCTTCAACCACCGTCTTCATCTTCGACATATCGTCGTATCAGTTATTCAGAATGGGATAAACCCGGTCTTTCCGAATAACTCGCGTATATTTTAAATAAGTGTTACACAAACACAACATACGCCTCATTCCAATTCATCAGTCACTAACTTTAAATTAATCAAGAGAATAATTCCCCAAATATTAACCCCGAAGGCCGAAACCAACATCAGATCAATATCCAGAAAACCATTCTGCTTAGCTAACCGACAGTTAGTTTCTAAATTTCACATTCATAGGGAAAGGTTCCCATTAATTTTATCAAAGATAAATTCCTTGAATTTATTCTTTAATCTTCTTTTGAATTTCGATTCAACTAGTCGGGATTAACGAACCTTACTGAAGTAATCATTTGTTTTAATTTCCCAATCCCAACCTATTCATCCCATGAAGTAAAACTGGTAATACTTCATATCTAACACCACGGTGTTATCGGTAAATTCAATTACCATTTCACGTTCAAATCTAATTAAAGATTTAACTATCGCCTGGAGTAAAACTGGTGATACTCCATTCTCGACCTTTTCAATCTAATTAAAGTTTCATTAAAACTCCACTTAGTTTTAATCATTAACTGGGTTAACGAATCAGTGTCATTTAAAACACGGTTCACGATAAACCCAAAACCACATTCCATTAATTATCGGGTTAAAGAACGAGTGTTATTTAAAAACACTGTCCACGATAAACCCAAAAATCAATATCAATTCAATTAAATATTATTTAATTGGTACACTTCATTAAATCTAAATAAAAAGATTTAATCTTTTCTCAACTGGGTTCAAGAACAGTGTTAATCAAGACACCATTCATGACAAACCCAAATTACATTTGATATTAAATACAAGGCTCTGAATAGAAAATATATCGGCTTATATCCAATGTAAAATTCTACGACCAACAGATATCGTATTGGAAATAACGATATACATATCTATATCTTTCAAATTTCCATAACAACATCTGTATAATCACGAAACCCAACATCGAAATATTCCGAAGACAATTTCGATTCAAATCCATTCCAACGCAATCATTGGAAATTCTGGTTATTTTCAAAAACCATTTCAAAGTCAATTTATTTATTTAAAAATAAATAGAATTATAATTCTAGTTCAAAACTAGTTCATTTCGATAAAAATCTATTTTTATCTTTTCAAATACGGAGTTTTTCATCCCAATTCTTCACATATCACTTTCGACGATTGTACACAAATTATTAATATTTTTAATAATTTTATCAAGGCCCGTACAGTCGATTTCCATCAACGGCCATCGAACTGCACTTACAGCGACCTTTTTCAAATTTGATTTGGACATAATTCCAAATCCAACCGTTAGATTTCTAATTTCTAATAATCGTTTGAAAGCTCTTTTCGATACGAACCCAATGGTTCCGGTTTTAGGAGAATCCGACGGTCGGATCTCCCGCAATGTCCGCACGAAGTCAATGGTCGAAATTCACGAACTGCCGCAGCGCGGCGCGTTCTATTCCGGCTATTTTATTATATATATAATGTATATAATATATATTTCATCGATTTCTATTTAAAATGAATTTTATAAATCATTTTAAATTCGTTTTCAAAACGATTTCAACTCCATATTCAATTTCAAATCAAAAATGAATATTCCACTATAAATTCGTTTTAAATCCATTTCAAATCAAATTCAATTCAAATCGATTTTGAATTCACTTTCAGTTCGTTTTCAATCCAATTTCAATTCGAATTCATTTGTGTTCAATTTCAATTCGAATTTATTTATATTCAATTTCAATTCGAATTCATTTTTATTCAATTTCAATTCGATTCAATTTCAATTCGAATTCATTTCAATTTGAATTCATTTCTATTCAATTTCAATTCAAATTCATTTCTATTCAATTTCAATTCGAATTTCAATTCTTTTCAAAATATTAGATTTTGAAATCACTTTCGATATTCATTATAAAATGAATAAAATCGATATAAATATCGTTCACGTCAAAATGGCGTCAATCTAATCAATACGGCTTCATATATTCCTATTTTCAAATATTCTATTTCAAATATTTCTTTTTCAAATATTTCTATTTTAAAACTGGAATGAGGCCCAATCAATTACCATATAATGTTAATTATATGGATTTTCTACAACACAGGTATACAATAACAACGATGAATAATCAACAATCATCCAAATTGCATTCTACACTGTATAAGCATCAAATATAAATATTCAACGCTTATAACAGTCTGTCAATCAATCGATCGACATACAACTAAACAATCGGGATTAGTGTACATCAAATATCATCCCAATACCCGTGTGGGGTTTCAAACAATCAAACACAGATTTTATTTGTGCAGTTGGGCGACGTGTAAAATTCATCATCCCAATCAATATCAGTCAAATCGGTGTATATAAACAAATCGGCCGATTTGTTTATAATTATTTATTTATTCACTTTCATGTTAAAAATTATATTTTTAACTATAATTAATTTATTTCAACTATCTACATTTCATTATCGATTACACATCAACATCACAAACAATTTTCACAACACATCAAACAAGCATACAAGTCGTCCATGGTCTGTGGACGACGGGTGTCGGGTGCTGCTAAGCACCGTCTGCATCCTAGTATATATATATAACTAGAAAAAGAAATTTAGAGTGAGAAGTTATCACCAATAGCTAATCCAATCATCTCGACTCTTCTTTTATAGAAATCTTCGTCGTTCTTGCCTTTCGTCACTTTCGTTGCCCGTAGCCACTACATATATAAAAATTGAATTTTTACTTTGCTATTCAATATATAAAAATCGAATTTTTACTTCACTATTCAATATATAAAAATCGAATTTTTACTTCGCTATTCAATATATAAAAATCGAATTTTTACTTCGCTATTCAATATATAAAAATCGAATTTTTACTTCGCTATTCAATATATAAAAATCGAATTTTTACTTCGCTATTCAATATATAAAAATCGAATTTTTACTTCGCTATTCAATATATAAAAATCGAATTTTTTACTTTGCTATTAAATATATAAAAATCGAATTTTTACTTCGCTATTCAATGTATAAAAATCTCGCCTTTTCAAATATAAAGATATCACTTTTTCAAATAAAAAGATTTTATTTTTGTATTCTCTATTATATAGAAATTTTATTTTCAATACACTACTTATTTAAAAATAGTATTTTCATATCTTCTACTATATAAAGGTCATATTTTTAATATCTCTACATTATAAACTTTATATTTTTGACTTCTCTATGATATAAAAATTATATTGTTAATATCTCTACATTATAAACTTTATATTCTAAAAATATATAACTTTCCTTTTATATCTAAAAATTACACCTTTTTATTTACAAAACCATATCTAAGTAAAAATCGTTTCTTTTATATCATAAAATAAAATCAGTTTTTATATATAACTAAAATCAGTTTTTTTCCTATAACTGAAATCAAAGAAAAGAAGAAAGAAAAAGAAAGAAAAGTAATAAAATAACTATTTATTGCTTACAGCGTTGGGGTGGGAGGATCCAATGGCGGTCATCGGAAATGGAGGAGGGTACTGCGTCGGAGCAGGCGGCGCAAGGGGGCCCCACAGCGGTGGCTGTCTCCAATTGAGGGTTAGGGTTTGCGATGGGCGAGGGTTCGACGGCTAGGGCTCGACGGAGATGGGAGGGGTGCGTCGGGCGCTGTAGGTGGCGGGGGGAGGAGCAGAAGTAGGGGCGGCGGCGGAGGGATGGTGGCGATGGCCAGGAGTGGCGTCGCGATTCCCCGATCCTGTTTCCCCTCTTTTTTTTATTTTTTTTTCTTTTCTGATGAATCGAAGAATGAGGGGGGAGCCAGAGTAGTAAAGGAGGAGAGGTTTTTTTTATTATTTTATTTAATTATCTCCGAAAAAGCAACTTTTATTTTTGGCCTCTAAATGAGGCCCACCGCCTGTCGTCCATAGCTAATTACCCCCATTCCGAACACAATGGGATATGTATCGTAAGCTGATTCGATTGTTTCGATCAGTTTTCGTCAAAATCAACATATAACTCTATATATTGAATTTGAACGCGCATTTTAGTTTACAGGGTCACATACGAACTCTAAAAATTCTCGAAAAATATTTTCTAGCTTCGTATTGACGATACGGTCCTAACAAAACTAGTTTCGTCGAATTCTGAAACTGTTGGAAAAATGGCCATTTTCCAGTCGATTAAAATCAACTGAAACTGGTCAAACGCATTTTCCTTTGCCACGCCCATATATTGATTCGAAAAATTATGAAATTTGGAATCTAACAATAATTTGACATCACGGATCCAACAAAAGTGGTTTCGTCGAAATCCGAGGTCGTTTGCAAAATGGCTATTTTTCAGGGCCGAAATTCCATAGTGACTATTCTGAATTTTCAACTGGATATATCTTTTGATTCCCGCTATGAAATTTTAATTTTTCGGATTCGTTGGAAAGATATTCCCAATTAGATTCCATTTTGGTTTCACTAAAATCCGGATTGTTTTGCACCCGGTATGTTCAATTGAAGTTTGAAATCGAATTATCGAACTACCGCGCCATTTTCAATTCTATTTATAATTATATATAATTATTCATATTCTAACGATGACGTATATATACGTCGAATTCAATTCAAATTAAATTTTTCGTTGATAATATTTAAAATAATTTATTTTAAATGTTCAAAATTCGCTAAAATTGCCAAAATAAAAAATTTAAACTGGCCCAGATTTTCGGGTTGTTACAGATAAAAGCAGTTGAATATCTCTAGTATGAAATATTTTCATTACTGTTTCTATTTGGATTATAAACTTGTTTCTGATAGTAAGCATGCATATACTTGTAATGCTTTATCTGACGTTTGCTGTATTTCCAATTAAACGTCTCTTAGCGACCAAGATCTTGCAAAACTGAACAATCGAGCAACTGATGGTCTGTTTTAGTTCTGGGTGGACAAAAACAAGATTTACACTTAAAAACAGTTGAACCGGAATCCGTAGAGACTTCTAGATGCTCATAATAGACAAGGTATGTTTTTTTGTTTAATGATTATTCCATTTGTTAAAATCTTCATGCTTTTTTAGTGTCTTACTCTGTGTTATCAAAGTGCGCGCTATAGCGCCAAATAGCGCATAGCGCATGCTCTGCGCTATGGAACGTAAAATAGCGCAGAGATTCCTTATAGCGCATGCTATAGCGCATAGTGCAAAATCTAGTTTAAATGGGAATATAAAACATCCACTAATAAATATGTGTAGAAATTTGTATCGGTAACTTATTTTCAAATTAATTACCAATGATTGAACATAAATAAGATGTGTCACAAATCAAGTTTAAGGTTGGATATGCTATATGCTTCAATAATATTTATGAGAGTAAAAGTATAACAGTATCTTTCTCTAATTATACCAGTGAAAATGAAGTGAAGAAAACCAATAACATACCAAACTATACTCATACAAGTACCAAAAAAATTTGAGCTAAACCAAGGCTTCATAGTCAAGAGTGAATCGTCATAGCTTTGGTCTATAATATACTTGATTAATTATTTAAAAATGCAAAAAAGGTGGACCAAATAGAGCACTCTATAGCGCAAAATAGCAAATAGCGCAAGCCTTGCGCTACTTTGCGCTATACGCTATTGATTACACTAGTCTTACTAGCTCAAAGACGAAAACAAAAACATGATGTTGGTGACTAGCTATAATGAGAAACTGTACATATTTACTTTTGTTTATTTTTCCTCAATTTAGTCTTATGAATGCAGCATTCTTAAAATTTTGTGTTTATAATATTACATTTTAAGTAGAATGGCAGGCTAGTGCAATTTCCACTCTATTGACTCGATAGTTGTACTCTAAACATTTGATTAAGTAACTATTTAGAGATCGATAGCCTGATTCATTGCTTGAAAGCCGGATAATTCATTCCTTACTGAACATGTTAAACAGTATGCTTAAAATGGTAATAATGCATGCACGATGTGTATAATAATCATAATGTGTAGGAGTTTCAATGAACTTTTAAAGAAATTGTTTCAAAATTAATTATAAAAAATATGGTAAAATAGACATGATAATTGACGTGTAAAATTTTGAGAAGAACTTGCATTAATTAAACCTCCTGATTTAGAAGCTAATTTCTACCTAACTTGTTTGCTTCGAAATTCTTGTGGAACAAAAGCCAACTTTTATGCATATAGAACATCATAGAGAATTTTTTCAACGCTTATTCATTTATAAATATGGATAGGACACATATATGAATTATAAATATTTAACATTCTTGATCACACTGGTCATAAATTCTAACCTAAAATATAAATAAATAACACAACGAAAATTAGTAAAACACAGCCCATTTGCTCTGGATCATGTTTCAGTTAGCTTTTTAAACATTATTATACCCACCAAAAAGAATCAAAATAAGAAATTGTTGTCTATAATGAAAATATCAGCTATATAAATTTTACATAGCAGCGACAACTGTAAACAAAAGATGGATAAATAGAGCGAACATATCTATACTAGATTATAATTACTGACTTAGAAATGGAGGCCGCAGAAGCATTCTGCCAATTTAAAGCTGAACGGTCGCGTATTCCTAATTTCCCTTATGCTGTTCTCTTTACCCTTTCCTCTTTATCAGTGGTCGCGTATTCCTAATTCACCTTATCCTGTTCCCTTTACCCCTTTCCTCTTTATCAGAAATCAAAAATAGAATTGCGACTTAAACCTTATTATCTATCCTTAGATCGTAGTTATTCCATGATTTTCGATCGCTACCAAAACATGGTTATTCAATGATTTTCAAATCCAGATCTGAACCGAGCAAGTGGATCTGCCTTATTGCTACCCATGATTGGCTATCGACATCCGACACAGTGACCGCTATCGGCATCAGGTATAACGTTGACCTTCCTGCATACAACTTGTGCCTTTGATTTTTGTTTGATTTCTGGCTATTTCTTTCATGTTACAATTAAATTTTGGTCGACTCTTCTTTCGATTCTTCTATAACTAGGTCTCTGACTGCTATCGGCCGCTATAACGTCGATCTTCCTACATTCAGCTTTTGCTTTTGATTTTAGTTTTCTTTTTTGTTACTGCTTTCGTATTAAGATTAAAATTTGATTGATTCCAACTTTGGATTCTTTTATATCTAGGTTTCGACTAGAATGGATATGAAAGGTGCATATGTCCTTGCAATCTGATTTGCTTTAGCGATTTACGTCGGTGAGTTCATATCAACCTCTAGATGTTTTTTCCATCGTTGATGTACCTTTTTATTAATTATTTACTTGAATAACTATTTACGCTTTATTTGACTCGTGACAGCGAAGAATTTGACAACGCTATAGGAAATTATGAAATGTAAAGAATTTGGTTCTGTGATTTTAGAATTTCAATCTTATTTCATAAATAGTCATTAATTTATTTTAATAAGAATGTATATCTTATCATTAATTGCAAAATAGAAACAAATAATAGTACTAATACTTTATATTTTACCTTTTTGTTCCATTGTTCACATATTTTGTAATGTTGTTTGTTTTCAGAGGTAAGCAGATTTATCTTTTTTTACATATATAACATAATCTTTTCTTTGTTCTGTTTAATTTATAGATCTGTTAAAATTTCACCACCTTATACATTTTCATATTTACTACAATTTTTTTTTTTTTTTTTGCTATGTTTAAACTTTTTTACCACCTATTGCATTAGTTGATAGTACAAGAAAGCGTCAACGGTTTGAGTGGAAAATAAATCAACATCACATGGAATCCAAACAAGGTAAGGAGTATTTTAATTTTTACAATTGTAGTTTTTTAACTGATGAATCCTCATTTGGAACTCCAAGCTTGGAGTCATGTTGAATACAATTTTTAAATTTCAAAACTTTAAAGAAAGCATTGAAACAACAATAACAAGAATGTCCGATCTAAATAACTACCCATACAAATATATTTGCATGCATCTTCAAATTTTAGGTTTATTTAAGATAGAAGAGCAATCCTATTATAGGTACATAAATTTTCTACTCAGTTGAACCTATGCCTCTATCCAAAACATTCATATGTTTTAACAATTATGTGTCATCTTCGAAATGATTAAGTAGTGTTTTGTTTGCAAAATTTGGTCGCTTTATAACTTCATTTACAAATAATATTTGTGGCAAGTTGTTCATCTCATTTTTGTTTTTGGTGAGTTTGAAAGTTACCGCTGTATCGAATATCACTCAAAATATTTTCAGGACGGGAACAGAATGATTAATAATTTTGTTTAGCTCATGCTTAAATGCTTAATTTGCTTTAACTATTGATCTATACTGTGCAACAAATGAATTCGACATCCTTCAAAAAAATGGACTTCAATGTCTTCTTCTTCTTTAAGCTAGGTTTTCTTAACTTAATTTTACTGTCATCACGAAATTTGCAGGCATATTTCTTCGTTATTTGTTATAGCCATATCTTCGATTTAAACGAAGGTTTTTTTTAGTAATTTTTAACCAGTTTGCTTCAACTATGAATAGGTATAACACATTAAAACGTATAATGTGAACTAAGTGATGTTTTCCTCATTCAAATTTCTTGACATAATTATTGAATTCAGTCGTTTTCTTCTTTCTGATAGTTAATGTTCACATTGCTTATATATATTAATATATTTAATCCATTAACTAAATATATGATCCATTTTTGTTTTTTGTCAATTATTGTGCAGGTTAACCCTCTTTGTAATATGTTTCAAATTACTATGAATCCATTAATATATATATACACACACACATATACTCATTTATTTGATTCCAGTCCTTCTGATTGAAAAATTAGTTACGTATATAGGTGATGAACTGTTTTTGAGTTGGTATCATTGAATGATCAGCTGAACCATACATATAATATTTTATAATATAAAAATAGAGTTGATAATTAAGTAATATGCTTTGGCCCTTCTCATACATTTTTGTTTTTGCATAAAAGAAATTTAATTACATAAATTACATTTCAGATCTTGAATACATGTAATGAACATCTGTTATTTGTTAAACCATTATTTTGTTGTGTCTGATTAATGTGTTAATTTATTTTGAACATACAAATTTTTGAATCTATCTTTTTGCATTTTGCATTAATGATTTTGCATAAATAGTCAAATTTTAAAGTCTTTAATGAAATAGTGCATGTAAGGAAAGTGCTAGAAATATATTATTTGTTTAGTCATGATATTAGCTTTGCAAGAAAAATTGTGTAATGAAATAGGAGATAATAATTATATTGGTGTAGTTTTTAAAATATCAATGCATTCCAAAATTTACAGATTCTTTGATTTTACCTTTGGCATTTTGCATCAATGTTTTTAGGCTAAACGGTAAAAATTTAAAGCTTTTGATGAAGTAATGCATCTAATTAAACTGCAAGACTATTATTTTCCATTACAAATAATGTGATATGATAACAAATCTGATTTCCGACTGATATGTCTAAAAACTTGGCATTATTTGTTCACAAAAACATTATTTGCTTCACTTCTAAAAGGATTTGACATTTTAATGAATTTTCTTATTGCAGCTGCTTTATAGCATTAAATTACAACAACTTAGTATCCTTGCTTTTTGCATTCTGTCCTGTTATATGTCCTGCTTTATGATTTTATTTACCATAAAATCTTGGTAATAAAATCTTGGTAGTCGTTGATATGCACAAGTGAGTAGCAAAAATAAATATCTAAAGTTTCATTACCCGCTCAATACATTAAATGAAGTCACATTCCTGTACTGTTTTGTCCTAATAAAAATAAGCATGCCCACTTTGATCGCTATTCCAATGTGCGAATACGCCAATGTTATGACCATAATTTTTAACTTCATAATTTTTGTCAGTACATGTTATTATGCACGCATGACTGTCAATCCTTATGCAAAATAATGCTTTTACATTTTAGCTTAAATACCGACTAAATGACATCGACTGATACTTTATTGACCACTAAGTTTTGGCTATCTCATTTGTTTTATAGTTTCATATCAATATGTGCATTTTTACAGGATATATATATATTTTTATATTACTTTAGCTTTAACTCGAAGTAAAAAGAAAAAAATTTAGTCCAGTGGTTTAGTTTTTTTTTTTTTTTTTTTTTTTTTTTTTTTGATGCATATTGAAAAGTGATAAGTAGTGGAGTTCTTTTGGCTTTGGGTGATTGAGTTTTTTATCATTTACTTAGCCAAATGCAATAAAAAGGGTTTAATTGTTATCCGAATCGTTTTATAATTTATTTATTCTCTAAGATTAATTTCTTGCACCTCTCTATGTAACATTAAGGGTTGTGATTCTTTTAGTAATACCTTTTCTAACATTTGTTAATTTTACAGTAGAATTTAATACTAAACACTAAACTTTGCGATGTACCTTGACATTTCTAACAGAGAGCGGTAAACCATTTTTTAATTTACTACAAACAATTTTTTTAACATTTCGAACATGCAAGTTTATTTTGAAATATTAAAATATATTTTTCTTTAACTTCTCATTGAACATTTGACCTCTTTATTTGCAAACAAAAATTTAACAATTTTCCTATTTTATTATTATTCAAAGAAAATGGAGAATTTTATATTTGGCTTGAGCGAACACTTTCAAATTTTACCAAAAAGGATTTCTTTGAGATTACAATCTTTCTTGGTTTTACAATTTTTTTTTCATATTCTATTTGCGGTTTAATGAAATTAGGAGTCTTGATTATTATCCATACTTCATATTGCTTTTAAATGTTTTGCAACATTTTTGATAAAAAGTGAAGTACATTGAAAAACTAAAGATACCTTATATTTTATTTAAAAAAAAATTGGTGTGTTGCCAAGGCATTTTTTTGTTTGTTTAGATTTTTCATAACTTTAACCAAAATATTGAATCATCCTGACTGATTATTGTTCAGGTGGTTGTTATTTGAAATTTATTTAATTATTATACAATTTTTCAAAACAAATTGATTTTTTGTTGTGACTCAATCTTCTATATGGTTGCTATCAATATTGTAACAATAACCATTCATTCAACTGTCTATTTTCAAACTGAATGTACATCTTTCATAAGTAGAACGAAAAAATAACCCATAATGATATATATGAAAAAAAATCATTGATTTATCAATTTTTTGGTTGTTGTTGGTACTAATATTCAATATACCCTCTTATATAGTGCTCCAGTGTACTTTTTGTAAATATTATACAATGAAGTAGATTCGTTGTAAAAAAAATTAAAAGGAAATAATTGGACTATAGGCACCCAGCAATAACATATTTTGTAATTCTTTTACTCTACCTTAATATATCTCCTTTGTATGTAAGGATTAGATTTATTGTTTCTATTATGATTTTGATGATGATAATGAGGAATTTTAATCCACCAATAAAATTATTTTACATGGATTCTTTTAAAAGGTTAATTGATCGACGGACACTGAAAATTTATTGGTTTTCTTATATATTTTTTTGTTGCTCAGGTTAATATTTGGTCACATAGGTTAAAGAGCATATAATAATGCATATTCCATAGAATAATATTAGTACCTTAGGTTTGTGTAAAATCTCCTTAAAAAATGAGAAAAATCAAGCTGCAATAATTCAACAACCAAATTATATAAATATGCACATGAAAAAAAAGACTTATATAGCCATGTTTCTTGCTTCTATTCTACCATGACATTTTCTAAGATTTTGTTTTCTTACCATAAATTTTTCATTTCAAATCTTTTTCGCATACCAATTCACAAATCACAATTTTGACAACAATATTTGTTATATTTTTGATGATGATAATGGAGATATCAAATGCACCACATTAGTTGAATTAAAGATATTTAAGTTGATGTAGATTGCTTTAACCATGTTTTTTTTGTAAGAACAAATAACATTTTGAGGTAAATTACTTGACATCGACCTTTCTATGTAATACAAAGATCATATGGAGTTATAGTGTTTTTAAAACAACTTTTGGAATTTTTCCTGCATACGAAAATTAATGTTAGGATAAATTTTCACATTGAGCCAAAGGTGGCTAAAAAACTCTTCATATTTTAGTATCCATTCACCGATGCTTTTGTCAAATTATTATAACTGCAACAAATAAGAAAGTTTATTATCCATATCTGTTCATTTGATATTGGTCCATTGCATTATAATTGACCATTCAAGATGTTGCAATTTAATGGTTGTTTCACTCCAGTGCATGAAATTCCACAAAGAAAAATATAACTGAAAGGGAACAAGAGATTTTGTAAACTAACATGGTTTTAAATATATCCTAATATGCTAAACTTTATATTCTTCATACAAAATATATTCGAACAACTCTAATTTTATGGGAGTTGATTTTCATTTTTTAAATGCAGGGAATTGTAGGGAGTTCATATTACACAATAGTGAATAATATCTTTTTTTCAACTTGACTGTGCTAGCCTTGAAAAATACGAATATAAAGTATCTCAAAATACTTTGTTCTCTTTGTAATATGTTTCCAAACCCACTTACATGAATTTGTAAAAATGTATGCATGTTTTCAGCAAATATATGTAATTTGTTAGACTATGCGAATTCTCTAATGTATGCCAAGGCATAAATTATCTTATCCATTAATATATGTAATGAAGTTTACAAGCGCTTATGGTTATAATCAATAATTGTTTCTACTTCTACCACTGGTGGGTGAAAAATGTTTGCAACAGTGAGTAGAAAGCTGGTAATTGTGCTTTCAAGAAAAAATTAATGAAGGGATATGCACCACCATATAAAGCAGGCATTTCACTGCCTCCTTTTTCAGTATTTGTCAAATTTGGTGAGTACTTTAACATGCGTTGCATTTGGATAAGTTTGATATGAATAGGAAGCTCATGAAAGCTATAAAGCATTACCAAATATTTTTTGCACCTGATTTGAAGAACAAAAATTTCATTACATTTGATTAATTGGCAGAATGACTTAGTTATTTCTATCCAAGTTCACGAATATTTTTCTAATAGTGCTATTGCATTATTTGGAGGTCATTTTCTTCATAATAAGAAATGTTTGTCATATTAATTTTTTGGTTCATTGACATTACAAGGAACTTCTATTGAATACTTGAAAGTTTGAACATATTCTATGCTTTCTTCGAATTATGGTTGTGACATAATGTAATATTTTAGACTAAACCTAGAGCCATTCATTCATTAATTCAATGCATAATGGAAGACAAAATATTGTGTGTTTCTCAATACGGGAGTTGTCTTTATTGTTATCTGCTACTTAGGCTTAAGTTTCTTTCTATATCATTTGAATTTATATATTGAGAAAATCATGTACATAATATAGATTTAACTATGAAAAGAAAATCATGTATTTTAAAATGGACACATGTTATCAGGTGCCAAGGCTAACTATAGGTGCTAGATAAATTTTAAAATCTGAGTGATGGGGAAAGGTTTAAGTAAACGCTAAATGGTAAGAAGTAACAATAATAGTTTGCAATTTTTTGGTTTCATTTTTATAATTCAAAAAAGTGTGTTATGTTTTCTTTCGCTAATCAGATATGTATCCTAAGGGAACTTAAGATGACGATACATCTTCCACTTGAAAATTTTAACTTTTTTTGGCTAATCAGATATGTATCCTAAGGGAACTTAGCATGACGGTACATCTTCCATTTGAAAATTTTAACTTTAAGCTTGAACATTCACTACTCAGAGATGTATTTCGATCACTTAAATGTCATGCCACTACTCAATATCTGGATAATAATATCTTATCTCATGTTTGTGAGATTTCTCTCTCTCTCTCTCTATATATATATATATATATATATATATATATATATATATATATATATGTGTGTGTGTGTGTGTGTGTGTGTGTGTATGTATATCATGATTTGTGATGAAAACAACATGGATCTGTTTCTATATTTAAGTGCATTTAACTTTTACTATTAGTGACTTTTCCAGAAAGTATATAGTGAAAATATGGATTAAAATTTGATAAATTATTTTTTGTCATTATTCATCGACATATGTGTGAGATCCAATAATATGAATTAGAGTTTAACAGGTTATATTTTGTTCCATCAAGACAAATGGATCAAATCAGTTCAACTCGCATGTCAACTCAATACATTCTTAGTGGTAAATCAATTAAACCAATCTTTAGCAGCGACAAATCATCAAGACGAGTGGAGCTAATTTGGGTACTTATTTTAATTTAGCATTAATATTTTATTAAATTTTCTAAATCAACCAACCTTCCTCATCTTCGTCCGTCCGTAGTGGTTTGCAACTATTTAATGCAAATTTTCATTTATGTCGAGGCGCTACGTTGGCATCGTATATTTATTTGGCCCAATCATCTATTATATTTAAGGTATGCATCTGAAGTTATGTTCAATAGAAAAACTATCACCTATCACTACCAAACTATAGTCTCTTGGGTATGCTGTGAACATTGCCTTTTATTTGCACTACACTGGGAATGTTTAGATGTGAAAACCCGTAACTTCCCCGGTGAGGAAAGCGCGGATAGTTCAAGAACAAGCCACAACAAAACGTAGACGAAAGAACATTTCATTGTATATTACAACAATTCCATCAGAAACAAGAATATACAGAGCATAATTGAATAAATTACATTCGATAAATATCAGAGATTACAATACAGTTAAATACATCGCAGCGGGAAATAATATAATACACAACTAGAAGAGATATACGGATACAAAGCTTTCCGGATATCATTCCAGCTGTAAACCAGGATCCTGTGAATATAAATCTGCAAAACCAAAAATACTAGCTGCCCGTGTCGAAAATAAGGGCACTCAGAGTTTAGGTTAAAACAATAAACTCCAGGTCAGTCATGGGACTGGTGTGAGAACTAAAACAGTTATAAATCTTTATTTTCAAAGTAAAGTAAATCAAGGGACCACGCCGTATAACACGGAACGGGTTTCCTCCCAAGAATACCAGTGCATATAAGTAAACAGCGCAATGCTTTTCTAAAAATGAAGTTATTATAAGACCTAGGTCCCATCACACAATGCAACATAGCCGGAGGATAGGGTTTTCCCTTATAATATCCAAACATGCTTGGTACGGTTTAAAACAAATCATTTGATACTATAATAAGTGTATAGTGTCAAAACAATTTCAATCATAAATATCAATCATAGATGGCATGGGTACCATATATCATGTCGCCATACTAGTTCTACAATTAAAACCGCAATACACGTATTGGAAAGTTGGATTTCCATCATGGTGGCTCCTGATTCGAAAGATCGATCGCGTAGTGCAATTCCCCACGGCTTACGTCCCAGCAAGAGAAAACACCGTAATGCACATTCGCACTTTTGGGACCAGAGTATCACCGCGGCTTACGTCCCAGCGAGAGAAAACACCGCTTACTCTATATATCCCTGAGCACTAAGCTCATCTCGGTCGACCGAATCCACGACACCACTAAGGTGCCCATCCACTAAAAAGCATACTGATCAAACCATCAGTTTACCACCATACCAGGGTGTGAGGCTCGCGAATCAACGCTATACACAAAGCCATGCTATATCAAAGCTGCGCTTTGATCATCATCCACCAAACTTTGCTTTTCAACAAAAGTCTGGATCACTGCATCTCAGCATGCCACACTATCAATCCATATCGTACCACTGATTTCTGCCAATATATAACCTCTGAGCTCGTATGTCTCAGAGAAGGGCGTTAAGCAAGAGAATAAATTCCCCGCCAACAAACAGATATATATTTAGCAGAGATCAACAAATACAATATAAAGGAATACAATGTCAGACACACCATCCCTTTACAAGTCCGTTCTAGGTCTGAACGAAACCGGAGGCACTTTCCTCGCATATCCGTCGATCTCCAAGTACGTCTGGACGACCACCAACTGATTCCCTCATCTTGGGTGTACAGCCCAATCAAGATCAGTCAAAGGTGTGTATATAAACAAATCGTCCGATTTGTTTATTTTCATTTCATAAACACGTTAAAAATTATATTTTTAACTATAAAATATTTTCCACTATATAAATATTTTATTTTATTTCACATCACATCACACAATCAACTACACATCAAAATCAAACAAACAAGCATACAAGCCGTCCATGGTCTGTGGGCGACGGGTGTCGGGTGCTACTAAACACCGTCTGCATCCTAGTATATTTTTCAACTAGAAAAATTAAATTTAAAAGGTGAGAAGTTCTCACGGATTAGCTAATCCAAACGCCACGACTCTCCTTATGTAGAAATCTTCGCCGTTTCTTCTTTCATCACTTGCGTCATCTGTATTCACTACGTATATAAAAATCGAATTTTTACTTCGCTATTCAATATATAAAAATCGAAATTTTACTTCGCAATTCAATATATAAAAATTGAATTTTTACTTCGCTATTCAATATATAAAAATCGAATTTTTACTTCGCTATTCAATATATAAAAATCGAATTTTTACTTCGCTATTCAATATATAAAAATCCTTTTTTACATCGATGTTCATAGAATAAAGATTATATTTTTATCACGCCACTCTCTATAAAAAGATTTCGCCTTTTCATTCATCACTATAAAAAATCATCGCTATTTCATATTTTTGAAAATCATATTTATAAAAATCTGATTTTTATTTCTAAAACCATATGCTAATTTCATTTTAAAAGTAATTATAATTTATTATAAAAACATCGCTATTTTTATTTCTAAAAATCAAAGCTATTTTTATTCTTCAAACATAAGGTTCTTTCCATATTTTCAAATCGAAAATAAATAAATAAAACAATGCTAATTTTATAAAAACTGATTTTAAATAATGTTCATTTAAATTAAATTAGTTAAACTAAAATAAACCATAAATAAATAAATAAAAAGAAGTACCAGCTTACTGTTCAAACTCTGGAACCCCTCTGAAAACCGTTGTTCAACATGTCGAACTGGATTTGTCACCGCCATCCGTGACTGGAGGCACCGGAAGTCCATCGGCATGCACCACGTCGTAGCCCCCTCCAAGACGCACCCGCGCCACTCCACCCCCTCGAGCTCGCACCTCCGGACGACGCCATAATCCACCTCGAACGGACCATGTTTGCGCTCGAAATCCGAGCAGCTCGCGCAACTATAATTCCTCAGACCACTTCAGATTGGATGATCTCAGAGAGGGCTAGGTTTTCGTTTTGGATTGAGGTGTTAAATCGCTGTGTGGAAGAAGAAATCGAGGAAGGAAAATTTGAGTATTTCACTGCGTTCATTTTGAGAAGACGACGACGGATTTTACTTTGACCGCGGCTTAGACTTTGCTAGGGATTGACTTGGCCCATATGTTTATAATATATTTATTTTATTATTTAATTTCTAAAAATGCTTGCTTGTTGATACGAACTCGAAATCAAACCCAACAACAGTCGCCCCTAGCTAATTACCCCCATTTCGAACACAATGGGATATGTATAGTGAGCCAATTCGGCTGTTACGATCAATTTTCATCAAATTTAAAATATAATTTAATATAACGGTCAATATTGATTTTAACATACATTTCAATTTACTGGGGCCACATACTAACTCTATAAATCCCAGAAAAATTATTTCTAGCTTCGTATTGATGATGCTGTCCTAACAAAACTAGTTTCGTCGAATTCTGAGACCGTTAGAAAATGACCATTTTCCAGTCGATTAAAATCAACTAAAACTGGTCAAACGCATTTTCCTTTGCCACGCTCCCATATTGATTCGAAAGATTATGAAATTTGAAACCTAGCAATAACTTGACATCCCAGATCCAACAAAAGTGGTTTCGTCGAAATCCGAGGTCGTTTGCAAAATGGCTATTTTTAAGGGCCTGAATTACATAGCGACTATTCATAATTTTCAACTGGACATATCTTTTGATTTCCGCTATGAAATTTCGATCTTTCAGATTCGTTGGAAAGATAGTCACAATTAGATTCCATTATTTTTGGTTTCACTAAAATCCGGTTTATTTTGCACCCGGTACATTCAATTGAAGTTTGAAATCGAATTATCGAACTACCGCGCCATTTTAAATTCCTTTTATAAATATATATAATTATTTATATTCTAACGACGATCTATATAACTATATACGTTCGAATTATATTCAAAATAAATTTTCGTCGATATTATTTAAAATAATCTTTTTTAAATATTCAAAATTCATTAAAATTGCCAAAACAAAATTTTTAAACTGGCCCAGATTTTCGGGTTGTTACAATCTTCCCCACTTAAAACTTTTCGTCCTTGAAAAGGAACAAAGTCGAAAGTGGTTTGATTAATTAACTCCACGTTCGACCTGGCTTCCATTCTCCAACTTTTCAGTTTATGAGAATTTTCAAATTCTTCAAAAATTTGGCTAACACCCTAAATTTTCGAAAAATTTCGCAATAACCTCCCCTGCACCGGGAGCCACGGGAAAATCTCGAAATTGCCATATACGCCTTCTGATCTCAAAAAGAAAAAGAAAAAGCCAAGCGGCTCATAAAATCATCATCATCCAAACAAAACAGTAAATTATGGTAAACATGTACCTATTCGTTGGGCAAACAAATTTTATTCTTCCGCTCTAGCCTCTTTGTTATGACCTGTTCAATGTAAGTACATGTATATGCATGAAAAATGCGACTAATTTTCAATACAACTCACTTTTTGGTACAATTTGACTAAATGTTTCAACATTTAATTAATCAAACTATAATCAAACAACACAATCAACAATCAATTAGTGAATTATCATTTCAAATTCATAACTTTGATATATAGTCTAAATAATCAAATTTTTGATGCAAAATCACAACAATAAGCCCTATCTAATTTTGGTTCTCACACCAGTCAATAGGAAATATATAGAAATCTCACTTTCTTCACTCGAACATAAATTATGATGATGATGCATCAATCATCAGAATTCTCTCCGGGAGAGTAGAATGTGATTCTATATCTACCCAATATATCAAAACTTCGAATACACGCGGATCAGACGTATACGCAAAATCTATATATACTGGATTGTCCACATCAATATAAATAAATAACCAAATACGAATAATCGATTTAAATTTTCAAAACAAAACTTGTTTTCACTTTAAAAATTTACTCTTCACACTCGTTCTAGGATACTACTGATCTCATCTCTAACGAGTCATTCCATTGGATATTACTAATCCAATTTCTGATGAATTCTTTCGTATGGTTCTAATGTGTCTTGTTCTCTGAGCTTTGTAAACCAAAGCTCTAATACCAACTGTGAAAACCCATAACTTCCCCGGTGAGGAAAGCGCGGATAACAAGCCACAACAAAACGTAGACGAAGGAACATTTCATTGTATATTACAACAATTCCATCAGATACAAGAGTATACAGAGTATAATTGAATAAATTACATTCGATAAATATCAGAGATTACAATACAGTTAAATACATCGCAGCGGAAAATAATATAATACACAACTAGAAGAGATATACAGATACAAAGCTTTCCGAATATCATTCCAGCTGTAAACCAGGATCCTGTGAATATAAATCTGCAAAACCAAAACTACTAGCTGCCCGTGTCAAAAATAAGGGCACCCAGAGTTTAGGTTAAAACAATAAACTCCAGGTCAGTCATGGGACTGGTGTGAGAACTAAAACAGTTATAAATCTTTATTTTCAAAGTAAGGTAAATCAAGGGACCACGCCGTATAACACGGAACGGGTTTCCTCCCAAGAATACCAGTGCATATAAGTAAACAGCGCAATGCTTTTCTAAAAATGAAGCTATTATAAGACCCAGGTCCCATCACACAATGCAACGCAACCGGAGGATAGGGTTTTCCCTTATTATAGCCAAACATGCTTGGTACGGTTTAAAACAAATCATTTGATACTATAATAAGTGTATAGTGTCAAAACAATTTCAATCATAAATATCAATCATAGACGGCATGGGTACCATATATCATGTCGCCATACTAGTTCTACAATTAAAACCGCAATACACGTATTGGAAAGTTGGATTTCCATCATGGTGGCTCCTGATTCGAAAGATCGATCGCGTAGTGCAATTCCCCACGGCTTACGTCCCAGCAAGAGAAAACACCGTAATGCACATCCGCACTTTTGGGACCAGAGTATCACGCGGCTTACGTCCCAGCGAGAGAAAACACCGCTTACTCTATATATCCTTGAGCACTAAGCTCATCTCGGTCGACCGAATCCACGACACCACTAAGGTGCCCATCCACTAAAAAGCATACTGATCAAACCATCAGTTTACCACCATACCGGGGTGTAAGGCTCACGAATCAACGCTATACACAAAGCCATGCTATATCAAAGCTGCGCTTTGATCATCATCCACCAAACTTTGCTTTTCAACAAAAGTCTGGATCACTGCATCTCAGCATGCCACACTATCAATCCATATCGTACCACTGATTTCTGCCAATATATAACCTCTGAGCTCGTATGTCTCAGAGAAGGGTGTTAAGCAAGAGAATAAATTCCCCGCCGCCAAACAGATTTATATTTAGCAGAGATCAACAAATACAATATAAAGGAATACAATGTCAGACACATCATCCCTTTACAAGTCCGTTCTAGGTCTGAACGAAACCGGAGGCACTTTCCTCGCATATCCATCGATCTCCAAGTACGTCTGGACGACCACCAACTGATTCCCTCATCTTGGGTGTACAGCCCAATCAAGATCAGTCAAAGGTGTGTATATAAACAAATCGTCCGATTTGTTTATTTTTATTTCATTTCATAAACACGTTAAAAATTATATTTTTAACTATAAAATATTTTCCACTATATAAATATTTTATTTTATTTCACATCACATCACAAAATCAACTACACATCAAAATCAAACAAACAAGCATACAAGCCGTCCATGGTCTGTGGACGACGGGCGTCGGGTGCTACTAAACACCGTCTGCATCCTAGTATATTTTTCAACTAGAAAAATTAAATTTAAAAGGTGAGAAGTTCTCACCGATTAGCTAATCCAAACGCCACGACTCTCCTAATGTAGAAATCTTCACCGTTTCTTCTTTCATCACTTGCGTCATCTGTATTCACTACGTATATAAAAATCGAATTTTTACTTCGCTATTCAATATATAAAAATCGAATTTTTACTTCGCTATTCAATATATAAAAATCGAATTTTTACTTCGCTATTCAATATATAAAAATCGAATTTTTACTTCGCTATTCAATGTATAAAAATCGAATTTTTACTTCGCTATTCAATATATAAAAATCGAATTTTTACTTCGCTATTCAATATATAAAAATCGAATTTTTACTTCACTATTCAATATATAAAAATCGAATTTTTACTTCGCTATTCAATATATAAAAATCGAATTTTTACTTCGCTATTCAATATATAAAAATCGAATTTTTACTTCGCTATTCAATATATAAAAATCCTATTTTTACATCGATGTTCATAGAATAAAGATTATATTTTTATCACGCCACTCTCTATAAAATGATTTCGCCTTTTCATTCATCACTATAAAAAATCATCGCTATTTCATATTTTTGAAAATCATATTTATAAAAATTTGATTTTTATTTCTAAAACCATATGCTAATTTCATTTTAAAAGTAATTCTAATTTATTATAAAAACATCGCTATTTTTATTTCTAAAAATCAAAGCTATTTTTATTCTTCAAACATAAGGTTCTTTCCATATTTTCAAATCGAAAATAAATAAATAAAACAATGCTAATTTTATAAAAACTGATTTTAAATAATGTTCATTTAAATTAAATTAGTTAAACTAAAATAAACCATAAATAAATAAATAAAAAGAAGTACCAGTTCACCGTTCAAACTCTGGAACCCCTCTGAAAACCGTTGTTCAACATGTCGAACTGGATTTGTCACCGCCATCCGTGACTGGAGGCGCCGGAAGTCCATCGGCATGCACCACGTCGTAGCCCCCTCCAATCCGCACCCGCGCCACTCCACCCCCTCAAGCTCGCACCTCCGGACGACGCCATAATCCACCTCGAACGGACCATGTTTGCGCTCGAAATCTGAGCAGCTCGCGCAACTATAATTCCTCAGACCACTTCAGATTGGATGATCTCAGAGAGGGCTAGGTTTTCGTTTTGGATTGAGGTGTTAAATCGCTGTGTGGAAGAAGAAATCGAGGAAGGAAAATTTGAGTATTTCGCTGCGTTCATTTTGAGAAGACGACGACGGATTTTACTTTGACCGCGGCTTAGACTTTGCTAGGATTGACTTGGCCCATATGTTTATAATATATTTATTTATTTTATTATTTAATTTCTAAAAATGCTTGCTTGTTGATACGAACTCGAAATCAAACCCAACAACTATCGCCCCTAGCTAATTACCCCCATTTCGAACACAATGGGATATGTATCGTGAGCCAATTCGGCTGTTACGATCAATTTCCATCAAATTTTAAATATAATTTAATATAACGGTCAATATTGATTTTAACGTACATTTCAATTTACTGGGGCCACATACTAACTCTATAAATCCCAAAAAAATTATTTCTAGCTTCGTATTGACGATGCGGTCCTAACAAAACTAGTTTCGTCGAATTCTGAGACCGTTAGAAAAATGTCCAATTTCCAGTCGATTAAAATCAACTGAAAACTGGTCAAACGCGTTTTCCTTTGCCACGCTCACATATTGATTCGAAAAATTATGAAATTTGAAACCTAGCAATAACTTGACATCCCGGATCCACAAAAGTGGTTTCGTCGAAATCCGAGGTCGTTTGCAAAATGGCTATTTTTAAGGGCCTGAATTCCATAGCGACTATTCAGAATTTTCAACTGGACATACCTTTTGATTCCCGCTATGAAATTTCGATCTTTCGAATTCGTTGGAAAGATAGTCACAATTAGATTTCATTATTTTTGGTTTCACTAAAATCCGGTTTATTTTGCACCCGGTACATTCAATTGAAGTTTGAAATCGAATTATCGAACTACCGCGCCATTTTCAATTCCTTTTATAAATATATATAATTATTTATATTCTAACGACGATCTATATAACTATATACGTTCGAATTATATTCAAAATAAATTTTCGTCGATATTATTTAAAATAATCTATTTTAAATATTCAAAATTCATTAAAATTGCCAAAATAAATTTTTTAAACTGGCCCAGATTTTCGGGTTGTTACATTAGACTATTCCTCCATATGGTTAAATAATACAACTATTTAATGTTCTTCAGGATATCCCTTAGCTCCCTAATAGAGATAACTTGCCCTTCATAGTAGACCCAACAATCAAAAATGCCATAGGCTTAAAACATTGTGCAGAGTAACACTACAACAAAATGACCCTATTACAACGGTGGAACACCGTTGTAATATACATTTTACAACGGTGGGCAAAGTGTATTAAGAAGTTGTAATAGACTCATATCTTTTACAACGTTTTTACACCGTTGCAACACCGTTGTAATATGTATATTTTACAACTTTTTTCCACCGTTGTAGTAATACATATTACAACATTTTTGCACTGTTGTAGTAGTACATATTACAACTTTTTTCCACCGTTGTAGTAATTCCTGCAACAATTAATTATAACAATACGATTTTTGTTTCGTTATACATTACATTTCATATAAAAATAAATATTTATATTGAATAAAATGATACTACACTGATCTGAAATAATCAATTAAATATTTTATTTCAATATTTGAATTAGTACAACTTTCTGATCCACTATCGTACAACTCACTTTTACATAATATGGTCATAACAATACATACAATCCTCACTACAAACTGATCACTCAATACACTCAGTTACATACACACTTTCGTATAAATATACATACACACTGACATGCACCGAGTCTTTATGCTCCAGCATCCCCAATCGATCATCCATTTCAACATCATGCTCATCGTCAAATATCCTTATTACTCTGTGCATTCATTCCTAAGCACTTTTTTGTCAAAATTGAGTTCCCTTCAGATTCAACAACGCAAATCTATATGTAAACACTCTGCAAGGTTGAATTATTGGACACTGTGTTATACTCCATCTGTGTTCATGTATCCTTACATTAATAAACTTATGTTCTACTACTTTTTTTTTAATTCAGACTGACTTTTTATGCAAAAGGTAAAGGACAGCGAAAGGTGTGAACAATTACATAGCTCAAAGATACACGGTTACACACTATAGCAGACAGTGTCAAGAGACATGGCATACCTGATAGGATAACTTCATCCTCCATAGATAGATTCTTAGACATGTACCAAGAGAAACAAGATTTAACTGAACAGCAAAGCAAGAGAACCAAAACTGCCAATGGACAATAAGAGTGCCAATGAACAAAACTGCCAATGAACAAAACTGCCAGGCATAAATGGCAGAAGCACATCCCAAAATTGCATTGCATCTTTGACACCAATGAACAAAACTGCCAATGAATAATAAGACACATCAGAGACACCAATAAACAAACTACCACCATAGCTTATAGCTATTGACGTGGCAGTACGATGATAGGTAAGCTGAACCATGATCTACCCATACCAATGGCATAAGCATATTACATAAGCTCAATAAAAGCATGACTTAAAATCACAGACAAGTGCTCCAGAGAGCAGCATCACTACCAGACACACTAACAGCAACAACCACCTTAAACCAAATGATAATAGATCCAAAGAACATAAACAAAAATGCTATTCACCCTCAAGGGGACGCAAACCACTGAACATCGACCTCACAGACACTTTTGAAACCCAAGAATTACTGCGAAAATCAACATTACCTCGCCAGCACGATGAAAAGAATCCACTGCAAACAACCACCAGACAAAGCGGAATCCAAAGAACTAGCTGTTGATCAAAGTCGTTTGAAGATCTGAACCGCGCCGAGCCGCTCCAATAGATGGAGATCAAAGCCACTCCGATAGATCTGGACCGAAACAGATCTGAGAGAAATCACGCTCGAGAAAGGAAGAAGAGCAACTAGGGTAGAGTGATAGGACCAGGAAAAGCTTGGAGAGGTTTGAAGAGAAGAATCGATTTAAGTAGAGGAGCAAAGCGGATAATGGAACTGAAGCGATGAGGGAGGAGGCGGCTAGAAGAAGATGGGGATCGATGTTAAGACGTAATTTTTTTCCAGAGGAACGAAATTGGGGATCGATGTGAGAGAAGAGCAAGAGTGGTCGGCCCACGTGAGGAGAAATACGAAAGTGAGAAGCTTTGGAGCCAAAATTTCGGTCGCCCGCCCAAATTTCATCATTTGTGTTAAGTGGGCAACAGATTTTTGTTTTGTTTTTTTAATTGTTTTATTCTTTGCAAGGAAAGCTTCTAAATTCACTTTCCATTAATAATTTTATTTAACAGTACTTACTAATCTTATTAATTAAAGATTTCTTATTAATCTTAATTTCTAAGTATTAAATTTTAATCTTAATTTCCATTAATAATTTTATTTAACAGTACTTACTAATCGTAGGTCGAACCCCGTTAGCGGGGGCGTTGCCCCCGCACCCCCATCTAGGGGGGGTGCCACCCCCCTGGACCCCCCTCCGTAGGGATCATATTTGACAAAAGATTTTGGAAAAACTTTCAACAACGATTACTTATTAAAAAATATTATATACTAAATATTAATTACTACTAATAGTCATGATTAATTATAAATTAAATATTTATTAATTGTTATTTACTTATTGATTATTAATTGATTATTAACCGCTCATTAGTTATTACTTACTAATTAATTACTAGTACTTAATAATGAAGTAGTTATATATAATTATTTTTAATTAAATATTTAATATTTATATATTGATTATTATTAAATAATTACTAATTGGTTGTTAATTAGTAATTATTAGTAGGAATTATTTATTTATTGATGTATTTTTTATTAAATATTTAATATGTATTTATTGATTATTAATTAATAATTTCTAATTGGTTGTCAATTACTAATTATTAGCATGAATTATTTATTTATTGAAGTATTTTTAATTAATTATTTAATATTAATATATAGGTTATTAATTAATAATTACTAATTAGTTGTAAATATTAATTATTAAAAATTATATAATGAAAATAATTAATATTAAAATATAGTCATATATTACAACAGTCAAAAAATAAAAGTTGATAGGCTTTTATTACAACTGTCAAAATAACACAGTTGTTAAAAATAAATTTATTACAACTTTTCTGGAAAAAAGTTGTAAAAAACATTTATTACAACGGTGCTTTAACCACCGTTGTAAAATTAAAGTTGTAATATGGTATTTTTGTTGTAGTTACAACGGTGTTTATACCACCGTTGTAAACAACAATTTATTACAACGGTGCTTTTACCACCGTCGTAAAAACCCATTTATTACAACGGTGCGTTTACCACCGTTGTAAAATTAAAGTTGTAATATGGTGTTTTTGTTGTAGTGTAAGATGTTTTTAGTAGATCTATATGTCCTTTAATGATATTTTGTCATTTAATGAACTTTGTACTAATGATTGCAGAAGTTGGAAAAATTATTTTCTAATGTCGCATGTTATTAGGAGTGCATAAACAACTTAGAGATTTAGGTAGGTTGCAGCCACTAATGCAATTCTTTCAGGTGCTAAAACTCTTTGAGGACTATACCCTATTGAGACAGTCTCGAGCAATGGGTGAAATTTGTAATGAAGTAAGCTTTCTCATTCAAAAATAACCTTTGACATAATTCCATCATTTATGCATGAGAATGTCTGAAGTACAAACCTCCACATTCTTTCTGTGTTAACGTTCAATAATGTGATTTGGGAATATCATGCACTATATTACCATCAAAGAATATTAGTATGCAAAGAATGCATTATATTTATAAGTAACATTTCACCAAAACAGATAAAGTCCATTATTGTCTTTCTCTTTTGTTATCAATGCCGCTTTCACATAAAATGATAGTCATTTTAAGGCTTAGACAGATAGAAGAGATGAATATTTAGAATGGGAAGTTACTGCTTTACAGAGGATAACTTTTATCAGTATAAAATAAATGGTACGTATCTATGATCTTATTTTGTTGCTTTTGGGTAAAATTCATTGTTTTACTTATTTTTCTCCTTTGTTTCTAGGTAGGCTTTGTTTTTATTCTGCAACATACGTTTGCTTTATGCTGCAAATTCTGGGGTTAGGGGCAATATTAATGTTCTTCGTCATGCATTTCTTTTCGTATTGAGTTATCACGAAACTTCACACATATTTTCATTTTGTGCAGGCTTATTCACAAAAGGTGAAGATGCTTTTTGATGCAATGTTATTTCAGTATTCTTGATATGTGCGAAGAATGACAGGCAACAACCGTTAAAAGAGATCATAAGGACTGGAAACGGAAGCAGTAAAAATTACATTAGTTCAAAGTTTTAAAACCAAGAGCTGTTTATACAAAACATAAATTTCTAATTTGAGAATCCAATTAGTTCAGGTGGATTTGATAGTGTAAAGAGTGCCTTAAAGGGGAAAAAAATTTAATCGTCATTGTCCTGTTATCCTTTAATATTCATTGCCTTTTATGTTGCCCATGCTTATCCTTTTATGTTATGCAGCAATTAATGGGTTATCAATTAGTACAGTGATTTCATAGAAGTTAATTTTACTTTTGTTTCACAGTCTCAAAACTTCAGCCAACGGTATTAACATGCATGGTTAATGAATTTACTTTTGCAAGCCACGAATTTACTTTTGCAAGCCATGAATTTATCCTACAACCGAATCATAATTGATGCATACTTCTTGAGTGCCATTTGCATAAATGTTGCAAACTCAGAGTAAAATAACCCTTGGACAAACAAAGGATATACAGTTATCTATGTCATGGTTAATATATTTTGAACATACAAGACTAAAATGTATGTTTTATGCAAAATGGATTTGTATTTACAATCAATGTGAATACTACTTAAATTTGGTAGAAAGAAATGTACACGTATTTGCTTGCATTATATATGTTGTTGTGGGATTTAACATAATATATAATGGATGCTTCTGTACTAAAGTATGCTAATAAATTTACCATCTAAAGGACATTTTTATATAATATTCAATTTTTACTCTTAAGGCATTTTACAATGCAGGTTTTCTTTTAAAAAATTATTTTGTATGTAGCTGTATAAATTTTCTTAGTGATATTTGTTGTTCTTCTTCATTTGGATGTTAATATGTATTACTGCAAAATAGAGGTTAACAATTTTTAGTAACTTCTACGAACATCATGTGGCAATCACTTCTTGCCAAATAAACTGTAGTATTTTTTTTAACTTTATCTGAATTTTAGTTGTCTTCGATTTTTCATCCCTTTCAACATTTGTTCCATGTTTACCAATCACTGTTGCATACCCTTTTGCTACATACCCAATATTTTGTTTTTCCATAAATATGGTAAATGTTAATACTTTAGACAGTGTTCCTTTGCTTAAATTACAAAACCATCATTTTGGTTTTATAATGTCCTTTCACTTATCAGGCCTAAAATCTTAATAAATTCCCATATGCACCATATTACAATTTTAGGTTTTACGTATATTGTTATTTGTATTTACGTTTTTTTGTGATTTTTGCTCGATTTTGTAAATTTTCGGAAAAAGCGCTAACATACACTACAACTTTATTTGATAAACTATCATCAGAAGCATTACTTGAAATCTTTTAAACATAACTAGCACTAATGTTATATTTGTTGTTTTTAATTATTTGTCATGGTTGTTGTATTTATACATGATAAATTCTTTAAGGCCCGTTGATTGAATCATTTGCAGACAACTTAAATATACTATAGGGCATTGTAAGTGGCAGAGTGGCCTTGCTATCACGATCCACTGAGGCCCAGCCCTTAGTCATACAGATTACATTTTTAAAGAAAAAAAAAAGTATTTATACATGACACTATTACATTATACAAAACTTCTTAAAATCCACCAATATAAACATGCTTCTGTTGAGCTAACAATTATATTTATCAAATATATACATTTGAAGCAATAATTGTTCAAAACTCTTTTAGTTATTCTATATCTCATTTTCACTTTGGCTGATAAGATATTACTTAATTATATGTTTATATGTTTATCATTTATTCTATTTGATTATTATAATAGTGTGGTCTCTTCCATGCTATGAACATTGTAATTAACAAGCTCTTTATAACTCATTTCCTTTCTAATGTTTGAACATCTATAAACATTTCTATAACGAACGATATGATATCTCACCCTATCTTTTTTTAAAAAAAAATTACCTTTGTCTCTCTTTATTTTTAATTTTTTTCTCTATGAAGTCAAATACGTCGATGTCGTTTTTAATCTATTCGATAGTTGTTATTCATGTAGCACTTTCTTTCAGTTGTAAACGTAAATATAAATTAAACTACATTATTTTATCATACCCGGGTGGTGATAACTATCTGTTTGAGTTTTAGAGTTCTTTCAAATTACATACTAAAAGTTAGTATAAGTCATATTTTGGTTTTAGGACGATGTGCTCTATAAGTTTTGATTTAATGATTAAACATTTGATAAAATTAGAGAATAACACGTTTTTCCTTCTGCCACTCCAAATTAAAAGTGCTCTATATTTGTAAAGAAAAATCAACAATAAATGCCTCAAAAAGTGTAATTTTGAACTGTGAATTCAAGCGTTGTTACTATGATTTCAATATGACCCGCCGTTGCCTTTACAAGGTAGAAGGTTTCAATTAACCTTAAAAATTAGTATGTAACATACTTCTCCTCTTAAAAATTCCATTTGTTATCGTTCTTTATGCAGCATTTTCAAAATGACAAATTTCTACTATTTTTACTTCTTTGCTTTTTTCCCAGTCCGTTTAAAATGTAAAACCCATACTTATCAAATGTTAATTTCTTCTTCTAATTTTATGACATTGATTAAGCTATTTTCCTAGAATTTACTGATTAATAATTAGTAATATTATGAAGTTTGTTATGGTAATGCAAACCTTAGGAGCTTCCATTAATTTCAATAACTTTGTGTAGTTTTTCTAATAACCCACTCTTCCTACGGTTGGATTTAGTTGTAATCAACGATTTCATGAATACTCTTATGCGAAGCACGGTTTCGCACTTGTTATTATATATAGCTTAGTGGAAAAATCATATTCAAGAACCATTCTATAGACAAAAAATATTATGCATATTTCGAAGCATTAAGCATGGAGATACTTTACAAACAGTAGCACAACCAAGCTTGTTTAAATAATTCGGTAACTTGGTTTCTATTTTTATCTTTGTCGCTTTTCTGGATTTTGATTTTTTTTGTGATCATTTATGCTAACGTTTGCGTCCCTGTCGAGTTTGCATTTGTTTGTGTTTGTGTGTTTAATACTCATCTGTTTACATTGCTCCATTCTTTGAATTGCTGGAGTGTTTGAAAAAAAAACCATGAACATTTGTGACCTTATCTTTGTTTTTAGGTCATCACTGTTCTTTATTTTTAAAATCATTAGCGTTGAGATGACATCACATGTTCGCTGGGCTGAAATATGAAATTCGATATATATAGTAATTTAACTAGTGCACTTTGAAATACAGGTTACCCTACACACATTGATCAGTGAGAAGTTCACGTGGATTAATACTTATTCCATATGCACAAAAGACAAGACAGTGTTTTGGCTTTTAATAAAACTTCATTATGTTTGTACTTGTT
Organism: Allium sativum; assembly: GCA_030737875.1. Classification (NCBI taxonomy): domain Eukaryota; kingdom Viridiplantae; phylum Streptophyta; class Magnoliopsida; order Asparagales; family Amaryllidaceae; genus Allium; species Allium sativum. Next base: position 277,876,581 of record CM060918.1, read on the forward strand.
TATTTTGATTCAAATGAAATATAATATGATAGTAATAGCTTGAAAATTACATAGCCTCCAAGAGTCCGATGGTCTTAGTTGCACCACAAATGAAAGTTATCGATCACTAGGAGGGTCAAACATTTCAAGCGGTATCAATGGAGAAACCACCATTTTATATCCTACTTGATAAACAACTAAATGATCATATGGCTAAATGCACCGCAACAAATTGTCAGATCTCAATGTGCTAGAAAGGTTTAAAGCATGTAATTCAAATATAAGATGTCATTTGTATTTAGAGAAAAATAGCTTTAGTTATGTATGTTCTTTAATGTGCATTCATACATTAATGTTGTGCTTTTTCCACTTGATATGCACTGTGTCCATATAACATGTCTATGCAACTTAACTTGTAAGGTAGGATAATAAGTTTTTGGCTTTTCAACTAAATGTTGGATACAACTAATTATGATACATTACAAATGAGTCATGCATATGATTTTCAGCTTCGAAGTTATATAACAATTACCAATAGTAACATGTCTGACATTCAAGTGTGGCGTCACTTCTATTCATCATGTTCTACGTTTTCTATTCATTTGATGTTAAAATAAGCTACTTTAAGATCCATTATGTAGTTATATTTTTAGAAAATTACAAGTATACAATGTGCAATTATGACTTGTTTGCCAAAACGTCGAGATTCTAAATCTATATTGAAAAGAACCCTATACCTTTTGATGTTATTTCCATTGGTTACACATTTTGTATTTCTGTCTATAGATATTTGTCATTATCTTCTCGTTTCAATCATCATTTACCAAAAAAGAATCATTATAGACAAATGGTCATTTGATCTAAGCATATGCAAATGGAACTAGAAAGTGACTTTCTTTTCTAATATAGTAAAAATATTTCATGCATGGCACTACATTAATATTAAATTATCTGTGAACTATTTAAACTTTCATAAAGCTAAAATATACATACTTTTCAATTTCACATAACGTAATGGTCGGTCTAACTAGTACATTATGTAAAATGTCCAGCATTCAATTATGACACACCTTTTAGTAATTTTATTTACTGTTTTATATTCAATTAATGTGACTTTTTTACAGAGTTCTGTAGACATGCAATGAATGTTCATGGTGTTATTGTCGAAATAAAAATTTAAATCGATAATGTTCAAAGTTTCTTTACTTTTGTTTCATGTATATATTGCCGTTAGATATACATGTTACATTTCTATTATTATTGCAATGGATATGTGTCATTTCTTTTTGAAGCACCATTCATCAAAAAGTATTATAAATATTGTCATTTGTATGAGCCGAACAATAGATGGACAATCTTTGAAAAATAAAAAAACATTGAACATTCTATGGATAGGTAACATTATCTTTGATTTTAACTCTCTTATGCATTTACTCCACTAAGTTCAATTCCTTTATTTTTAGTCTTACCAGCGAAAACAAATTTTAACATTTCTTATGTTTGTTGTGCAGATTTTTGGTAATGGGTGTGCATTAATTCTCGTTGAAAAAAGAAAGGAGTCAAATATCCTGGAACCGACTCGTTTAGGCGAATGAATCGGTTCTAAATGGACAAAGGTGCGAAGCTAATGATGCTGAGAGAAAATAATAGTAAGTTTGATGTCCTCTTAGCTAATATTTGATGATTTTATCATATTATTCCTTTATTATTTGCTTGGTTATTTGAGAACATATTGAAAACAAACCACGATGTATGGTTTCTAATGGTCAACTGGTAGGGATGTACTACTGCATGGTTTCTAATATAATTCTAGGAGCTTTCATTTTCATATAAAAACTGAAAATAGTTTTAAGTTTGGCGTAAATATTTATACAACTGTCCTTGTATACTGGTGTTAAATAAGTGATTTTTGATTAATAACACTTTTTCTCATGTGTTTGTGTATTTTGATTTTATGTTTTACATTTTGGTCCACGGAATGTCACTTGTAGTATGAAATTGTAAATTTATAACATTTGAGACGACGGTATATATATATATATATATATGTGTGTGTGTGTGTGTGTGTGTGTGTATATATATATATATATATATATATGGGAGCGGCGATTGGGACACAAAATTAAACACACAAATGGGGACACAAAATTTACACCGTTGGATTTGTTTGTCTTTTTATGTATGAGGTGTAATTCAGGAGGAAATCTAGTGGCTGAGATTGTTTGTGTTTATATTTGTGTCACCATTTTGTGTCTAAATAGAATTTCCCTATATATATATATATATATATATATATATATAGCATTGTCAACGTTTCACTTTCCAGTTGTTACTGTTGGTATCAGAGGTCCTAGGAAATGTCATTGGTTTTTCTTATGTAATGTAACCCTCTCTAATTATGTAAGTTCAAATTAAGTAACATTAGTTCTTATACATACTTACAAGTTATCAATCCAAAGTTGAATCAATTGTTTATACGTAATGACAAACAAATGTTAGGATAGCTTCTTCTCTTTATTATTGTCCATGACTGGCCACAGTAATAGTTGTTTATAGCATTGATACAGTATTTTACAGGTGCTTATGTATAATAAATATCCAAAGCTAGTCGTGGCGGCTGAAAGCATATTTATTGCTGTAATACTTTTGTCGGGGAAGTTTGGTCCTATTCAATTTTATGTACCAATCTATTTAACAAAAAACATTTTGATTTTTATTGTAGCTGTGAAGTGTCTGTTACCGTATGAGCGCAGTCTGCACTTTTCCATGTAAGCTTCAAGTTTAGTGATGAACTGGTAATGTAATCAATTTTTTTATGTGAATGATATTTAAGGTGTTATCTATCTTCTTTTTTCCGTGAATCTGACATGTGCATATTGTGAAATATAACTTGTATTCATGTAATCTAGTGCATATTATGTTCAGTTGAAAACTTAACTGTATGTTATGTTTGTTTCCTTTTCAGTACTTGATTTATTGCAATTAGACTATTCGTTAGCATCATAAATATTTTAATCGATTTTGTGGTTGTCCACGGTATTAGAGGCGTTTTCTTTCGCTTTTGTTGAACCTTTTAGGGGCGTTTAATGTTGCCTTTACTAGAATAAAACATTATGCTGCTGACGTGGAATGCATTCGATTAGAGGCAAACTATGAGATTTATATGCCTCAAATTATTATTAGAGGCATTGTTTTTAGGGGCAAACCTTATTTTGCCTCTCATAATTATAGGGGCAATCAAATACTAGTTTTTGCCTCTAATGACAATTTTAGAGATACATATGAAACGCCTTTAATTCTTTCATCTTTTGTTTCAAGAAGGGAGTGACACTCCACTGATGATGCTACAATCTGAGGAGTCACCAACAACCCCCCTTCTTCGAATCAATTGTTGAAAGAACCACAGGTTGCTGTGTTGAATTTATCCTCTGGCGATGATGATGAGAAACCAATCTCTGTTTGCAGCCTTATGTCAAGAATCTGGTGAAAATGGTAAGTAAATTGGATGCCGCGTGAGGCAATTCTTGCTCTGATACCAAATTAACAGAAGAGAGGAATTTGAATATTATTGATGTAATAATATTTGTACAGAATGATTCAATGAATGTAACTTTCGCATATTGCCAGTTTTTATACAAAAGGCAATGCAAATGTTGCTGATACTACGACTTCTTCTTCAGGCAAGAAAAAAGGCATTCCTAAACTGGATAATCCATATGCACACATACTTCCTCCAGCAGCCTACAAGCCGCCTCCTTCAATCATCGTTGTCGAGCTGGTCATTACTACTCAGACCAATGACCAACATACGCCTATCACATGCAGTAGATTGAGGAGTCAGCAGAATCTCAATGGACAGTTTGATTGAGAAATGAAAGTGTAAGTCTTCTCTGGGCTCCATGTTCATAACTTTGTTTTGTTATGTTTTACTAGTGTTATTTGTTTTTTGTAATTCAGTGGATGTTTGCACTGTCATTGTAAATCAGTTTATGTAAGTTGCTGATCTTTCGTGCCATTAGGCTCCCTGCATGGAGTGTTAGTCCTTGTTGTTCATTTAGGGTGACAACTGGTTTTGATGTTCGTTGTAGATACACGTTGTCGCATATAAAAAAGAAGATCCCATCTTTAGTGAAGGTGGTTAGAGCACAACTAACAATGGCTTGTTCAGTTACTAAACAAGCCACGGAGCAACCAGGTGTGGCTTGTTCACTCACCCGTGGCTAGTCTGTGGCTAGTTTTGAGCTCCTCCGTGGCTGGTTCACCCAACAGAGACTGGTTCTTATAACGGCAAACTGTTTGCCGTTATAAGATTATAACGGCAAACACTTTGCCGTTATAAGATTATAACGGCAAAGTGTTTGCCGTTATAATCTTATAATGGCAAACAGTTTGCCATTATAATCACTAGCCGTTGCAACACCAACGGCTAGATTACTTCCTCCCTATAAACCACCCTATCTCCTTCTTCTTCCTCCTCCACACAACCACTCCACCTTCCCAAGTTCTTCATCAACAAAATGTCTTCGTCTGCACCTAAGCGAAGCGGGAAAAAAACCATAAACAAGAAACTCATGTCCCAACCGCACTCGTCATCGTATGCGATGCAACGGTCAATCCAACAACAGCAACTGTTGCAGCCATCTCACGAATATGGCTACTCGCCGTATTCAAATTATCCATACCGTCTACCGTACCAACCGCTCGGTCCTCCTAATTTTCCTCCCATCCAATCGTCCGTCCCGCCACAGTTTTACCAACGACCGCCCGGGGTAGGCGTGTACGACGATCATTCGTCGTATATGTCAATGATGATGCAGACCGAGCAAAGTCAACAACCTCACCTAACTCCGCAACAGACCGAGGTTCATGACCGCGAGCGATGCAAAATCTGCAAAGACAGTTTTCGTATGGGTATGTCTCTCCTACTACCGAAGAAAATGTTGGGACTTCTACGGAGGAGGAGGAGGAAGATGCAAATGAGGAAGTAAATGTTACAAATTCTGAAGAATTGAATGAAGAATACGTTGCGCCTATCAGTCCCGAATATAACCAAAAGAAGAAGAAGAAGGTGAAGTCTTTAAGGAGCATTTTCAGTAAACGACACCAAACCGAAGTTGAATCAGAGCCGAATCACGGAATAGAAGATATTGAGGATGATAATGCTGAAGGGGAAGATATACCAGCGGATGGAAGAAGAAAACAATGTAAGTTTACTTCCAAGCAGTACGTTTCACTCGCTAAATCGTGGATACGCATTTCACAAGACAGCATTGTTGGAAATAATATGAAAGGTGAGAAATTTTGGGAAAGAGTAGCAGAGTTCTACAATTCGTAGGAAGCGAGGAATAGAACATGGGCATCACTTAGAGGCGGTTATAGAGTTATGAATGCCGCATGTCAGAACTATCTTCCAATACTGACAGCCTTGGAGAACAGACAGCAAAGCGGTGCTGCACCCTATGACGTTGTAAGTACCGTAGATTACTTTGAAAAATAACTTACTATACTATGATCGATTAGTTAGAAATGACATACGCTCATACAATATCCACTTTGTGTTACAGATTGAAGAGTCACGAAAGGTCTACCAGCAAAAGTATGGTCATCCATTTAAATTTCAAGACTGTTATGAGCTTCTATCTAGGTTGCCGAAGTGGAAGAACCCCAGCAACTTCATGTTTGAGCAGCAGAACAAAGCCAGAAGGATGAACTACTTTGATTCAAGTCCAGGAAGTGGCCCGAGTTCGCAAGAAAGAAACCCTTTATTTGGAAGTAGTGATGGACGACCTGTCGGCAGATCCAAGGCAATTCAGCTGGTGCAACGAGGTGCAGAGTTTGCTAGATTTATGGAAACAATGGAGAGTTCATCTAAGGCAACAAAAGAGCATAGAGCTCGATTTTCGGTGGAAAGAAACCGTAGCGACGAAGATTTCCAAAAGGCAGTTAGGGATGATCGAGAGCTCCGCAGATAAGAACATGCGGAGAAACAAGCCATGGAAGAAAAGAAGATGGAGGAGCAGAAAGCTTTGGCACGAGAGAATAATTATGTTAAAATGATTACATGTGATTTTAGTAAGCTTACCCCTCTACAGCAAGAACTAGTAGCCGAGCAGATTGGAGAGTACAGAAAAAACAAAGGAAGCAGAAGCGGAAGCGTTAGTGGCTCGTATATGGACTAGCTATGTATGTTGGGTTAAGTTGTAATATGATTGTGAACTGTTTGTAGTATTTATGTGCTGGTGGGTGTTTATGTACTAGCTATATATGTTGGGGTGAGTTGTAATATGATTGTGACTTGTTTCTAGTATTAATGTAGTAGTTGTTTTTATGTATGAGCTGTATATGTTGGGTTGAGTTGAAATAATGATACAATCTACAATATGATTGGAAACCACATTTATTGACTCAAGTACGCACTGATAGATAGTTCAAATGATACATAGTACACGACTACACACTGATACATAGTTCTAGTACCAACTACTTATTCCGACTATTCCTTCCTTTATGCGCCTACAAATGTTCCACCAACTGGTCACGCAATTGGAAGTGTGCAGCTTGATCTTCAATGTGTTGAACCATATCAACATATTCTTCCATTGAGTTTACATCTTTATGGGGTTTTGCATTTGAGCCCATAAACATGTCAGGATAATTAGACTTTTGATTCTTATATCCGCCTCTTTCAGGCTCCACAATCATGTTATGTATTATTATACAAGCATACATGATTTCTGAAAGCACTCTTGCATCATGAAAACGAGCAGGATTTCGTAAAATATGAAATCGGGTTTGTAAAACACCAAACGTACGTTCGATGTCCTTTCTGTAGCTAGCTACTTTTTCAGTGAAATACCTTTCTTTATCATTTGATGGAACTTTGTACCCTTGCATCAAAGTTTTCCACATTGGGTATATTCCATCGACTAGGTAGTACCCAGTTTTGTGTTCGATATTACCAAGTTTATATGAAACATCTGTTGACAATCCGTTAGAAAGTTCTGTGAAAAGATATGATTGTTTTAAAACATTTATATCATTCAATGAACCTGGGACTCCAAAAAAAGCATGCCAAACCCATAAATCGTTTGTTGCTACTGCTTCAAGGATCATTGATGGCACTTTCTTATGTCCGGTGAACATTCCTTTCCATCCCGTTGGGCAGTTTTTCCAAGCCCAATGCATGCAATCTAAACTTCCAATCATACCTGGAAATCCTCTGGCTTCTGCCTTGCGTAGTATCCTGATTATATCGTTAGGTCCAGGCGTCCGTAGATACTCCTTCCCAAACTCTGCAACAACTGTTTTACAGAATTTTTTCAGACACTCTATTGCTGTTGATGCTGCGATTCTGAAATATTCGTCCATTTGATCGCCAGATGTTCCATAGCTTAACATCCTCAACGCCGAGGTGATTTTGATGTGTGGTGAATGGCCGATTTCTTGTGCTCCGTTCAGTCTATAAGTGAAATATGGATTTGACCGGTGAAGTTTAAGTTATATTTTTGAGAAAATAGCCAGACTCATACGGTAACGATGGCGGAACAAAGTTATATCAAAGGTTGGATTGTCGATGAAGTAATCCCTCATTAGTCTTTCATGTCCATCCTTGTAGTCTCTATTATACCGTCGGTCAATTCGGCCATGCATGCTACCCCGATGGTTGCTAGTTGAGCCTTCAGCGAAATAATTGGAATACGCAACCATTGCGTGCTATTCCAGCTCCTCCTCCGTCTCTTGCTCCACTTCTAGTTCGGAATTATCAGTTTGATTCTTCTTGTTTTTGTAGTAATGGTAGTATAGATTTGGATCCATTGCTTGCTTTTTTATAAGTTGAGTTTCGTTGTTATCTCTAAGCGTATCCGAACGAGAGATATATATAAGCAGGGATGGTGAACTAAATATCTCTGACATAGAGTACATGTAGGCAATAATGGGTGGCAATAATGGTTCCAACATGATGGTTCTGTCATTGAGTAGTCAATTCGGATAGTTGTTGTGATGTGAAAGGTTGGCACTAAATGGTTGGCAATAATGGTTCTGTCATTGAGTACTCAATTCGGACAGTTGTTGTGATGTGAAAGGTTGGCGCTAATTGGTTGCCAATAATGGCTCTGTCATTGAGTAGTCAATTCAGACAGTTGTTGTGATGTGAATTTTGGACATTTAAAATAGATTATTTTAAATAATATCGACGAGAAATTTATTTTGAATATAATTCGAACGTATATATTATATACGTCGTAGTTAGAATATAAATAATTATATATAATTATAAATAGAATTGAAAATGGCGCGGTAGTTCGATAATTCGATTTCAAACTTCAATTGAATGTACCAGGTGCAAAACAATCTGGATTTTAGTGACACCAAAAACATTAGGATCTAATCGAGAATATCTTTCCAACGAATCCGAAAAATCAAGATTTCATAGCGGGAATCAAAAGATATGTCCAATTGAAAATTCTTAACAGTCGCTATGGAATTCAGGCCCTTAAAAATGGAAATTTTGCAAACGACCTCGGATTTCGACGAAACCACTTTTGTTGGATCCGTGATGTCAAGTTATTGCTAGATTTCAAATTTCATAATTTTTCGAATCAATATGTGAGCGTGGCAAAGGAAAACGTGTTTGACCAGTTTCAGTTGATTTTAATCGACTGGAAAATAGCCATTTTTCAAACGGTTTATATTTATGATTGAAATTTATATTTATGATTTAAATAATTCATACAGACACAACAACTGACGATAGTACATGCGAACTAGCTCAATCAAAGCATGGAGTAGGAATTAGTAACTTCATTAAAATGCATTTTACGTTTAGTCTTACGGGCGTCGCCTGATGTTCAATCGCAACTGCTCATTATCACTTCGAACACGTCTATTTTCCCGTTCGAGTTCGTTACAATATGCTATTCCCCGAGGACACAAAGGTTGGTCTATCCATTCCGTGTAATTGCAACCATTTGGAAAGGCTGGGCATCGCTGAATGCGCCGACCTATATTGTTTCCCTCTGCTTGAACCACAACTTCAACCGCGTACCCGTAGTAGCAATGAACTGGATAGGAATCAACTATTTGTTCCTGCAGTGGTATATGAAAGAACTCTGCTTCCTAAGTTGACTGAGTGACAACTTGTTCAGATGATACTTGAACAGGTGGGACTTGAGTTTCATATGGAGGTTGAACGTTCAGCTGTTCGTACGACGGTTCAGTTTGCGGTCTAATTTGGTTTAGGAACTGAAATTCATCTTGAAGCTCCTGTAGCCTCATTTCGTTGTACGCCTGTTCCTCGGAGTCTGTAGAAGATGACCACGAAGACATCTTCAGTGAGTTCTAATAGAAGGATGTGCTCTAAGAATGAGAACGAAGGTGTTTGAGTGCGGTAAGTTGTGACTAAGTAACTTATGTATATATAGCTGCAATATTAGTTATGGTGTGAATGGTCACTAGCTACACTTTGTGATTTTCAAAGCTTGTGTAGGTAAACAAACAAAATACTGATGTAACCGGTCACTGGTACGACTGTAGGGAACACTGTAGGGAATCTGCTTTTTAGTGATAAAGTGTATCGAGGACGACCCCCTGTGGCTACAGACTGAGAGCTGGACTATATTCCAATAACTCTCGACAAAGAGTGACATGACGCCACTGTCACATAAAAGATGACTGCACTATGCGAACTGTGCAAGACGTGACCAGTCAATGTGCTACAGTCCGTCGACCAACTACAGATGGTTACGAAACGTTAATACATTTCAAACAACACATACAGGAACTAGAACAGCAGAACATAGTAACATCAAATAACGATACAAGTGATACGATACAAGCGATACGATACAAGTGATAGGATGCGTAACGATACAGTACATATTAGCATAACATAAAATATTTAAATCCTAATTTAATCCACGTTGGAGTCGATAATTTGAATTACTTAGGTCGTTAACTTGATTTCGCAGCTTTCTTATTTCTTCCTCTAATTCCAAAGCATACGTAATTGCTCGACGGGGAAAGCGATCATCTATCCACTGTCCGAACTCGCATCCGTTGTTTCGTACTGGACAAGTATAATATCGTCGTCCAACGTCTTTTCCATGACGGACGACTAATTGCGGTGCTTCAAAACCACAAAAGCATACAATATTTGCGGATTGCACCTCGCCTTCTTCAACCGTGGCTCTTACACGAGGAATTACAAGGTTAGCCCTACGGTCATGTTGTCGTGCTGGATTGTCTTGCTGATTGCTTATTTCCATTTCGTGCATTCCTGCTTCGAGCTCTAATTGTCGCACCTCGTCATTGTGTCGCTCTTCCATTTCAATATACCACTCGGTTGGTTCTCTAGATGCGGACGGATTAGGATTTGATGGTCCAGAAATAAGGTCCGTGTAATTGTAAGAAGATGGACAAGAAATTGGCATGACTATGCTCTAAGTAGATGGATAGGGTTTTAGTGAAACGACATTCGATATATGTAGGAGGAGATGCAGTTACCAATGCATAAAGGAGTTTGCCGTTATAAAAATATAACGGCAAATTGTTTGCCGTTATAAAAATATAACGGCAAACTGTTTGCTTTTTTATTTTATAGCCGTTGCGCCCCAACGGCTACTTAAACGGTTGCAATCCCTCCCATTATATATCAACCTACATCCTCCTTCTTCCACACTAACACACTACCTTTTCAACTTCAAGTTGTACAACCCAAAAAATGTCTTCTTCTGCACCCAAGCGAAGCGGAAAAAAAGGTGTAAGCAAGAAACCCCTATCCCAACACCAACAGTATTCAAATGACGATGCTCATTCCGTTTATCAAAGAGCTGGAAAAGAAATTGTACGCGAAGGGAAGGTTTCCGAGCCACTAGGGACGATTGGATCCAACCCTGTTTGCTATTGTGGACAAGTGTCGGTCGTTGTTGTTGACGAGACCGAAACAAATGCCGGTCGTCGATTTTTCGGTTGTGAAGCCTTCAACGACCACATGAATTATCCTGATGCCATTGATTGTTGTTGCTTTAAGGAGTGGATTGACCCTCCCATTTGCGAACGTGGACGTCAGTATGCACTCGAAGCACAAGCAGAAATAAGACGCTTGAGCAAGATTAATGCCGGTAAGACAAGAGATGGTCCTTTCCCTAAACCATGGTAGGTGTACGTGTTTGAATTTGATGCTGGTGTGCTCAGTTGTTGTAGTTTGTATGATTATGGTTTGGCATTTCCTTCTGTTCTACTAGTTGTCATTGTTCCAGTTGTTTTAATTGCTCAATAGTTGTACTAGTTGTTGAAGTTTGTATGATTATGGTTTGTCAATAGTTCTACTAGTTGTCGTGATATTATAGTTGTTTTCATTATGTCGCAAGCAGAAATAAGGCACCTGGGAACGGCCCATTTTTCGTAACCATTTCGTGAATTGAAATGGTTAAAGCACTGGTGGACGACCCTTTTTTTGGTGCTGGTAGTCTCTTCCGAATTAAATGACAATAGTATACGAAATTAATAGTAATGGCACCATTTTTCGTTCTACAATGATGTGACTGGACAATGTAGAGAATCTAACATAATATCACGAGGTTAATAGTACATGCCAACATTTCTTGTGATGGCACCATTTATCGTGCTGCAATGATGTGACCGGACACTGTAGGGAATCTAACGTAATATCATGAGATTAATAGTAAATGCCAACATTTCATGTGATGGCACCATTTTTGGTGCTGCAATGATGTGACCGGACATTGTACAGAATCAACCATAATAACATGAGAACCCTGTAAACCGTATTCAAGTATGTTGAATTGTAAATGTTGGTCGTACATTGCCCTTATAAGTACTCCATATCTGATAATCCATCTCATACCTTCTACAGCTTCAAGCAGCACCGTTGTAGAGTAAAGGGAGAAAATTTATTTTCTTGTTTTCTTAAAGGTAACGTTTATTATCAACAAAATTCGTACTTCTAGTTACTCTACTAATTCTACTGATGCACAGGTTACATGGACAATTCAAAAATAAGTGATGAAGAAATGGGAAGGATTTTTGATGAGTACGAACGAAACTTAGTGAACGATAACGAAAAGGGTTTAGTTCATGATACACAAGTTGAAGAGGTGCCCGTCGCGATTCAGCTTCGAGCGGTTACAGCTCCGCGTCCTTCTCCAGTAAATCAACGACCTAGTAATAGTGCTTGTAATAATTCTCCTACTCCAGATTTTTCGTCTAAGGATTTGCTGGCCCTCGTAAAATCCTATATTGAGGTTGAAAAGAGAGATGAGTTGCTAATGCAAAGTGGAGGGGGTTTAACATATGAAGAAAGATGGGCAATGATCACGAGGCTATACAACAACCATCGTTCCCGGCCCACTACACGAACATCGGTTGAAATCCAAATGGCTAATCGTCATTTTGCAGACGCTTGTGATCGGTACACAAATATTATCGAAACTGTTGAAGACGAGAACATATTTAAAACAAATCAAGCAACATATGATTCTTGTTACCTTTTCGAGTATGGTGAGGAGTTCGTTGGTTACGAAGCGTATAAACTACGCTACAGTTGGTTGACCCACTATGGAACTGAGTAGGCTTATGGTATTGTGATTTTATTGTTGTTTTACTGTCTATTTACTTTGCTGTTTGTGCGTAGAATATGGAGTTATATGTAAACCTTGTTATGTTGGCATGTTGTTTAAGAATTTTGCATTTCTACACGAGAAGAGGGAAACCTTGTTCAACATCAAATTCAAACGTTATTACATTCCAAATAACACTTACAGGAACTAGAACAACAGAAGATACCGGCTCTACACAAAAACATTCTCTACACATAAATACAGTGTCTACACATAACCAAATGTAGTCTCTACACAGAAACATAATCAAAACGTACACAAAATACATCGAAAGCACATAATAGCGGTAGTCAACAAATACAGAACGCATACTCAAACAATAGGAACATACAACTGACAACTGCGAAAACGTAAAACATCGAAAGTACATAATCATGGTAGTGAACAAATATAGAACGTCTACTCAAACAACAAGAACAGACAACTATCAACTAGGAATACGTAGAACAACAAAAGTACATAACAGTGGTAATACAACAAAAGTACATAACACTGGTACTCAAAAAATGCAGAATGTCTACTCCAACAGTAGGACCATACACCTAACAACTGCGAAAGTACATAAAAGTGATAGTAACTCACTCGTCCGAGTCATCTGAATGTGTACGTGGACGTGTGCGGCGCCGATGACGTCTCTCATGATCACCAACATCTGGAGGCTGACTGGACCCAGCACTAGACCTATGGTGGTAATACATCTGCAAGTCCTGAAGTCTCTTACGCTCTGCCTCAAGCTGGGCCTCTAAATGCGCCTGTTGCTATCGTGCCTCCTCTGCAACACGACGTAGCTCACCATCATAGTAATCTAGGCTACGCCTATGCTCTATATAGCCCGTATGCCTAATCCCCATCTGCATATCATACAGATCATGATATGATACCTGTGTAGGATCCGGGTAATCATGATGGGCCGGAGGATGAAATACGTCAACGTAACGATCCGGTCCAATGGTGGGCACTGCCATGGTCCATCCAAAATGACTGGCGGCCGTCACATGATCAGCTGCACGAAAACTCTGACTGGACTGGGTAACATCCTCGACAACAGGTGGACGTATGCCGTGTCGTATAGCAGATGGCCCTACTAAATCAATTGATGCTGCATGCGTAATCGTATCTGAGGACCCGGTGAAAAATCTACGCCAGAAGGTAAGGTAACACTCCCCGATAATAACAAAGCTCTCAGCCGTCCACCAGCCTGCTGTCCTGGCTATATCTAGCTGCTCCGTCGGGTAAATCATACACCGATAAGTATGTGGGTGTGGATCATCCGGAATAGCATCGAAGTCATACAACTGTCTCTAGCACCTCTCACCAAGATACCAATAAGCACCTAGCGCCACGGGAGAAGATATAAGTGGAAATCTCCGTCCGGCAAGCATCCTAGCAATCTGTATGATCTCAAGATCGATGGATGTACTCTGCTCAAATGGATGCCATAGAATCTGATCCCTATACATCCTCAGCTCAATCTGGTTATGGGCAACGGGAAACACATGGCGTGACTCATTATCTCTGGGCCCCCGGTTGTCCGTAGTCCAAAAGCATATACGGGGGAAAAAGGTCGATGGGTCAGCAATACGGGTGATAAAATGAAAGTTCCTAGAGTACTCAAAGTACCAATACTGTAACAACTCCCAGAATCCAAATAAAGAAACCTGAGAATCAGTGATGGTGCACTGCATGTCGAGACATCTGTATAGGTATGCAAGGATAGGTGTGCCCCAATCATATAAAATCGCCCCATCGGCATTTATCTCAGCCGCGACAGCAAAAAACCCCACAGGAACGCTACTGCTCGAAGAACTAAAGAAAAGGTTACCCATAAGGTATAACACAAATAATCGAGCAAGCTCCAAGTCGTCATCAACAGAGTAGTGCTCGAGTATCCTGTCCATAGCCGCACGGATCGTGCTCACTCTAATAGCGCCTTCTGCCTGATACGACGTAGCAGAAACATCCAAATGAGGCAGTAGATCATGAACAAGTGCACGATCACGCCATCGACCATCGTCATAAGGCAGTTGGGGATAAGCACTTACTCCAATGCTAATACCAGTAAGCATGGAGAAATCAAGCGGTGTAAGTCCTAACTCACCACAAGGAAAGTGAAATGTGTGGGTGGTTTTGTACCACCGTAGAGCAATGGCCGCACACAATTGGACATCGGCATTTATAACATGGTTTATTCCTAAAATAGCAAATCGCACAATAAGATAAAATATGACTACTAAATTATCCACTTATTTCATTAAAAGGTCTATAATATTACCTAGAAAAAATTGAAATCCAAGAGCATGTAACAGTCCTGCGACCCCCTCCTTACCCGCCAAGTGTGCATGATAATATCTAAGTGTGGTCGCTAACGAACCACGTGGACGTATATTCCGCGACTGTTAACGGTTCAACAAAATGTTATACCATCTACCCAATATACAACACTCAAAGAATACTATGTAAATAATACTAAAAATACTTACAGCCAAACTCGACTGCGTGCTAACATGTACTTCGTCACCTGGAAGAATGTGAAAGTTGGATAGCGCAGGAAGCTTCGCGGCGCTGAGGTTCATATCCACATAGCCATCGAGTTGGCCCTCTCTAGCGGCAACTGATCCAACACCCCTACGTGCCCTGCCTGCTCGTCCGCCTCTACGCCCGCCACGTCCCCGATGACCGCGTCCCTGTTGCACCTCTGCTTCTTTATTCTCCATGTTTTCGGCGGCTACAAGTAAGTCTTCTATTCCGAGCACTGGCTGTTG
This sequence comes from Allium sativum, assembly GCA_030737875.1. NCBI lineage: Eukaryota > Viridiplantae > Streptophyta > Magnoliopsida > Asparagales > Amaryllidaceae > Allium > Allium sativum. The sequence continues at coordinate 277,891,960 of CM060918.1, forward strand.
GCCACTACCACCTTCACCACTCCCGCCGGCGCCACGATCGTCGCCGTGCATGAATTTTTTGGCGAATTTTTTTAGTAATCTAGCCATATTTTCGAACTAATATCTCACACAAGCTAGTTAATTTGGTTAAAAACTGACGGATTGGTGAATTGGTGGAGAAAATTGGGTGAAAAATGGGGGAGGAAAATGGGTTTTCGGGTTTGAAGAAGGAGAAAGAGAAATGGAGCAGAGGAGGGGTGGTGGCGAGGGTTTGGGGGGGGAGCACTTTGCCGTTATAATGTTATAACGGCAAACACTTTGCCGTTATAATGTTATAACGGCAAAGTGTTTGCCGTTATAATATTACAACGGCAAAGACTTTTCCGTTGTAATATTTATAACGGCAATATCTTTGCCGTTGTATCCCCACTCCCCAACCAGTCCGTGGCTGGTTCTCCCCTTCTGGGTGCTCGGCTCGTTGGACCAGTTTCAGAACATGAGAGAGAATAACTGAACAGAACGGATGGTTGGTTATGGTCTTAGGTTAAATTGCCACGTAATGTTTAACTAAAAAAGGATCATTTAATAATGGATAATTAATTTGGCTTGAATTTGATTTGCTTGGGGCTTGATTCAGTTTTATTTGTTTGGATTGGACAAAATGATAGATTGTGTGAATAATTGACTGATGATAATTGTTTTTATATCATTATAATGTTTAAATTTTCTTTGTGTGAATATCTCTCTCATGATTATTTCTATAGTTTGTTATTTAAGTGGATCCTGCATTCAAGTCGGTATTCGATTTTGTATTAGAATTAGAACTATTAGTTTTTGTTAGTGAAAAAGGGAGAGAAATATAAAATATGATAGATAGACATAGATAAAGGGGGAGTTCTAAATTTAGAGGAAATTTAGTTATATTTTATAAAATAGGGTTGTCATCATCAAAAAGCAAGAGATTGTTAGTACCATGGTTTTGATGACAACAACCTTAGAGAATAATATAAAATATAAATGCTAATGTTACTAAAGTTTATGCCCGTATATATTGTATATAGCATAGGATATAGGTAAGTATTGATGATGAAGACAATACCATATCAAATCAAGGATTCGGGATGATGATGCTGATATAGAGATTCAAGAGTTAGAGAATAAAGATCTATAAGTATTAAAGAGTTCAAGGTTTCAAGATGTTCCAAATAAGTTTAGAGTCTTAAAATATATGTTAACAAATTGATAGCATTTGATTTTTTTTTTTCAAAGTGATTTTCAAATTAACCTTATTTTCAAAATGATAGTTTTTAAAATATCCTTTTTGATACCTAACCTTTTACATTATTTATATATTTTATGTTTACCGGTTGACAAATTTCTTTATACCTTGTTTTTAGTATTTTTATATTATTATATCTAATGTTTTGTACTAAATATTTCAAGAACTCTCTTATAAATTTTTACTAAGTTTTATTATCACTCAAATATATGTATAAACCATGTTCAATGGTTTTAAAAAGTTTCAAATTATATAATAAAACAACATATTTTCAAAATGATTCAAATTTTCAAAGGGATATGTCGACATATCCTAGTAATGTATGTTGACACACTAGCTATTTTTTTTTAAATTAAATTTTTAAAAGAAGTGTTGCAATGTTTCGCGAATATACATAATTGTTGAACCATTATAAATACTGGAATTTCTGAATGAATTTTTCAATCATCTTTTTCATTTTTCTTCTTTCTTTATTCGCTCTCATTCTCAAAGAAAACCTTAACTATACTCTGTAGATTTTAATTAGAATAGATCCTTTTATCTCTTACTTGATTCTCTACTGTTATAGCATCGGTTCCTCAAGATCAACGTACAAATTTAGTGTTATAAGAGAAACTACTATCAAATATAAAATGATCTGAGTTTGTAAAAAATTTCAAACCAAAATTCATTATTTCTAAGGGTGTGGTCGTAGTCCCAAAAGTCCAATGGGCACGGTTAAGCCCGAAAAATCAATTGGTTGTGCTTATTTGCCCTTGAAACTTAAGCGACTATGCTAAGAAGTTGAAATTTTAGAGGGTGTGTCTTACGACCTTGTAATCGAGATTATATTTGAATTTGCACAGTGAAAAAGAAATCTGTATGGGGTCAAGACGGGACTGCATGTAGGGTAACACTTAACCAGTATAAAAAACCTAATGTGTTTTTTACTTTTACTTTTCTACCTTTACTTTTATCTCCATTTTGATTCTGTGACTGTTAATAACATTAATATAAGTATAATTCTGTCAACAATTTAGATAGATTCATACAATTAAGTACGCATTATCCACCCACCTACGTTTTCATATTAAAGTGTAAGAGTAGCCTCCTATACCACCAAACAGATGTACATTTGTAAGAAGCAATGTACGTGGTCTTTATGTATAATTGCAATGTCAGAAACTCATCCATATAAGTTATCCAGAAACAAGATAAACCGAATGTATGTGCTTTGCGATATGAAAGGTAATACGTTACCTCAGGCGTCATCATCTAGAAATAGCTGAAATAGGAAATGCAACAAGGCTATGTAGGTCACATCCTTTAAGATATGTTTACATTACTGGATATGTAGTCTCCGTATCTCAAGTATGATTATTATGTTGAGCACACTTGGCTAAGTCGGGTACGATCGCACTGATGCCATGATCTGTCATCGCACCACCTTATGAGTGTGTGTGTGTGTCTATATATATATATATATATATATATATATATATATATAATATATATATATACCAGCCTCACCAATAGAGGTTCAAAGATGTCGTTCCTTGTACATCCTTCAGACGTGTACCGTGCAGAAGGTAGTTCTTAGCTTGCCATTATATGGAATTGGTCCCCCGGTACGTGCTTATGCCACTTTGTTTGTAGATCCTAATGTACTTGGAATTTAATAATGGTAACAATTATTAATGTTTGATTTGTTTTAATTTAAGATTATTATCCCACATGTTATTGGAAATAATATCATATGATTTAGCAGAAGTATATTAATATTATAAGGTAAAAAAACATTTGTTTATATGCGACTTGGTCTTACAGGATATCCTTTCTTTTAAATGAATTTCTAAAATTAAGAAAGTTGTTTATATTGTGAGTTTTCTCACTCTGCTGTTACAGGAGTCATTTTTCTTAATGCTCGAGGTTAGACAGAGTACATTTTCTATATTAGATTTAGATGGCTTGGAGCTTCGGGAGAGGAGATTGAGAAGTATTCTTATATTATTTATTGTTCATTGTACTTTTTAGTTATTATTTCGCTATACTATGTTGTATGTATCATACATTGTGAGGTTATGTTATCATAACTAGCCAGGCGGACTTATTATTATGTACTCTGATTGATGTCACTACATGAAATTTGACTTTTACCAACCAATATTTTACCTACCAATAAATATGGGTAGGTAAAGAGAAAATTTATCTACCAATATTTAATGGTAAAATTTATTGGTAGGTAAATATTGTCAATGTCATAAAATTGCTGAAAGATGATTATCTTCCAATAATTATAGGTAGGTAAAATGTATTATCAACACATATACATAGCAAGAAGTTTTTTTGCGATTAGCCCTACATTTTGCTCATATCATTTTAATTTTTCGTTAAAAATAATGCTGAGTTGTGTGGTGATGTATCAAAAAAGTATGTTCTAGCAATTTTTTAAATTGAAGATTTCAATTACATATCCTAACAATGATTTTTGTAAAATCATTTCTTTATTAATTATTAATAACTATTTTGAATTATGAAATAATTAACAATTAATGAATTGATAAACAATAATTAAATTGTAAATGATTAATATTAAATAATCATTCGTTAATAACTTATCATATATTTTTATATTTTTTTCTAAACAATTGACTACAAAAGTTTTAACTTTAAATTTTTCTAAAATGTTTCACAATTTCACACTAATATGTCATCATCTGAAATGACTAAAACATATTTTATGTAGTTTATTGCAGAGATGTAATCCATATCATCCACTTTGGCTATAAATTTAACAGCTTATTTTAAATCAAAACTAATGGTACATATCTCAATCCACGTGATCTCTTCTGCAGCCTCAATCCACGTAGTTTCTTTTGATTGGCCATAGTAGAAACCACTAAAACTGACACTACAAATGAATACTAATAATCTTAATGACAAATTATGCTTAAAATAAATCTTTACAATTTCTCCCTCAATGATGATTAAATAGGAATCTATTATAATAACCAAAATACAATTTATAAAATAGAATGTTAGGCAACATAATATTAGGCTTATTTTTGTATGAAAAACCGTAAACAATATACACTTAAAGAGTATATATCATTTTGTGGTACTAAGAATTTTTCTTTTCTTTCAAATATAGGATATTTCTTTTCTTTTTCTTTTAAAGAGCTGAGATTTCAACTCATGACTTTAAATATTCCAAATATAGGATTTTTTTCTTTTTTCTTTCAAATATAGGATTTTTTTTCTTTTTCATTCAAATAGAGGATTTTTTTCTTTTTCTTTTTCATTTGTTGTACTAAGATTTTTTTATCCTTTTTCTTTTTAAGAGCTGAGATTTCAAATATAGAATTTTTATTATTCAAAGAAATCGAATATTACAATCATTTCCTTTGTGTTCAAAGTATTTGTGAAGGCTTATTTTTTTAAAAAAAATTGTCAGTTTTATATATGATAAGTAAATGTTAATTGCCTAATAAGTATTATAGGCTGTCAATCTTATGTATGACAAGTAAATATTTATTCTCTAATAATACTATACAATAACATATTCACATAAGGTAAATCTTCCAATAATATCTACATTAAATCTTTACTAATCTACCATACAATCAAAATTTCATCAATTATTAAACTTCTCTCTCCCTCTTTAAATAAAATCAGAAACTAATAATTGATTAATTAATCAACCGTAGGAGATGAAGTTTTCTCTGTTAGAGCATTCCCAACAATAGGGATTCATCACGAAATGGGGAAGAAAGTTGTTGCGACGCTCTCCAGCAGCAGCGCGAAGGGCGTGGGGAGGAAAATGAAATGGCGACGCTCGCCATTTCACAAATTAGAGCATCGAGACCTGAACAGTTTTATGAAAACCAAATAACCACTAAACGAGTTTCATAAAACCGTTTAAGGTATAAACGGTTATATAAAAACCGTTTAGTGTATTTCCGGATTTCATAAAACCCTTTTGTTTTTATATGGTTTTATGAGAACCATATAAAACATGGATTTTTTATTATAATAATCCAATTTTTGATGTTTTAATTTAATATGTGTAAATTAATTTGTAAATTTATCTAAATTTAAGTTTTCAAATTAATTTAAAACATGGATTTTTGAAAATCTATATGCTTTCAAGTTTTCGAAGTTCTTTTTAAATGTTTGGATTATGTTTGTGTATCCAACACTTACCGCATAATTTTATTTAGCTTTTAAATATAGTTTTAAGTACATACGCATACTAGATAACAATCTAAAAGCAGTTTGAATCTCATATACGCATTAGAAAAATATATATAAATTACTTAAAACTAGTTAATTTTTTTTAATAACCCACAAAGCAATACACCCAACATAGAAAACTAAAATTAGGATACAACAAGCTAGAAATAGAAACCTAGAAATAATAGCATTACAACCAACTTAGAAAACTAAAGCTAGGATACAACACACTCGAAATAGCAACATAGACTGTGTCTACATCTCGAAACTTACTTCTACTTCCTGATATCATTTCTGCTGAGCCCTCAATATACGATCTTTCTTTGCTATAGCATACTGAAGAGAATATCCAGTCAAATGAGATATATCTTTTAATAGATACTCCTACTCTTCCTTTTCCTTCAAACGTCTTTCACGTTTTTCTTTATAAGAAGTTCTTTGTATGAGAGATGTAGTTCTAGCGGCATCTTGCTGTAGTTGCATCTCCATGATCTGCAGCTTCTTATCTTTATGCTTTACACGGTCTTCTTTGTTGGAGACGGATGCAAGTGATATATCACTTAACAACGAAGTTAGTTTATCACTAGACGCTGCCAAATCTTTTGTTTCCTTATTTTTCAGTAGGCTCTCTTGCTTGATTTTATTCCTTCTGGCCTTGTTTCAACCCCACCATACATCATTCCCGAATTAGGAGTCACAGGTGTACTGTTATTCCCATCCTCGTCTGTAGCTATAGGACGTTCAACTGTATTTCCCGGGGATGAATCCACCGAAAGTCTAGAAGTTACATTTCTTAAGTTAGATTCTTCAGTGTCTACAAGATATACATCATCTGTTTCGCATATATTGGCCCAACGTGGACAAAAAGAGAGAATTTCCAATGCTTCATGAGCAATGAATTCAGTTTTACAGGTGTCACGATAGATACTATCGTAATCGTCCTTCAAATCTATGAAAGTTTGACCTCTTCTAAGCGAATCTGTGATGATCCCAAAATCCGTGTGATCGTATTAAGGATAATCATTGGAATATAACACATAATTCATCATAGAAGAGTACAGATAATAGCAAAAACAATAAATAGAATAATTTTACGTAGACATGACAACGGAATCATAACATGCAACAACATCAGAAAAACACAACGTAGGATATAACTTAGTAAATAAAAGGGGGAAATGATCAGTCACCATCGCCATAGGCGGAATATATACATACAGTGAGACATAATAAGTGTATTAGTCTACATCGCCAAAGGCGGTACATATACATACGATAATAAGTACTGGAAGTAAAACAGTCTACATTGCCCGTGTCGGAATCATAATATAAATACAATAATGGCGGATAATGTCAAAGTCATCTTGGTGAAGTCAGCCTCGCCATGAGCCAAAAGTGCACTCCATACTACAGTGCTGAGCCAAAACAACCTGTCACCTGTGAACTAGGCTGCCCGTGTGAAAATAAGGGCACCCGCATTTGCAAAGTGAAACAAACAACGAGTCAGTCATGGGGACTGGTATGAGAAATCTACTTAACTGGTTCAACAACAGTAATAAGGCAAATCATAGGATCACGCCACTTTCGCGGAACGGGTTTACTCCAGTGATTGCTAGTGCATTTAAAACAAAGTAAATTCTTTAAAACAACGCAATGCTTTTAAAAAGAATGTAGCCATTATAAGACTCAAGTCCCATCATACAATGCAACGCAAGCCGGAGGATAGTGTTTTACCTTATAATGGCCAAATATGCTTAATACGTGTAAAGCAAAATCATTTGATATTATTACTAGTGCATATATGTTTCAAAAATGAATAACATCATAAATATAAATCATAGGCGGCATAGCTACCATCTACTATGTCGCCATACTAGTTCTATAATCGAATCCGTTATTTCATATTGGAAATTGGATTTCCGTCATGAGTCGAGGCAAGGGGCAAGCTCCTCTCCGCTTCGAGACACTCTAGCAAATGCCCCAGGACTACACACTCTGGGTAACCCTTGGATCGGCTGGGCTGGTCCTCTCTTACGTTTGAGAATTGGAAATTCCTAAACACACGTTTCCCGGTCCTTACAGACCTAAAATTGAGGCGCCTCGCATTCCAACAACCACAAAGGTGAAAAGTAGATATAAATGTCAGGGCTGGTAGGTCACTGACACCACCATAGCTAGAAAGAAACGTCGTGCTCTCCCAGCGATCCGTATCCCGTTTTTAACTCATACCGAGGTGTAAGGCTCGCGAATCCACGCTATACACAAAGCTAGGCCATGTAGGTCGTGCTTTGATCATCAAACACAGGACTTTGCTTTGCAACAGAAGCCTTGATCACTGCATCTTGGCATTCCACATAGGAAATCCACTCCATACGACTGATTTCTATCGATATATAACCTCTGAGCTCGTACGTCTCAGAGAAGGGCGTTAAGAAAAAGAATAAATTATCCGCTGCCAAACAGATATATATTTAACAGAGATCAATCAGTATAGAACAAAATCCAATGTCAGACACACAGTCCATTTACAAGTCCGTTCTGGATCTGAACGAAACCAGAGGCACCAAATTCCTCGTATATCCGTACAATCAACACATACGTTTAGACGGCTACTACTTCCGTTCCTTCACGGTAGCTATTCCAATCAGGAACCTCAGCAGTGCCCATCCAACCGATACGAAGATCGTCGGTCTTGAATCGTCTTTGTATTTTCCAATTCGAATCGTTCGATCAATTTTTTGAAATGAGGGTTAGCTCGGCCTTTTCAAATAATTCACGTAATTAGAATTCAAATCAATTCTTTCCATGGTTATATTATTCGACATTCATATTTCAATTCTTTAGTATAATTTTCGTGTCAAACACATACAACCATCAAATATCAAGCAGATCAAGCCAAACTGGTTTATTTCCAATCCATGTTGCTTATAATATTTTATAACGATTTTCCGCCATTTTTATTTATTTAAAAATGGCCATATTTAATTAAACAACGTTTCAGGTCGTGTCGTGGCACTGGCGCTGTTTTTCCCCTAATTTGTTTTACACATATCGGAAAATCTAACCGTTGGATTTCTACAAAGTCTATATCACTGGGAAGATATTCCCAAAGCGAACCCAACGGTTCCAGTTTCGTGAAAATCCGACGGTCGGATCTTCCACACTAGTCGTTTGAAGTTACGGTTTCAAAATTCGAACTGCAGCGTCGTTATTCGATTTAATTTAATTATATTTATATATAAATATAAACGATTCTGGCGCTGTTTTTCTTTAGATTTGAATTAAATATTCCAGACAATCCAACCGTTGGATTTTTACAAAGTTGGTGCCGTTGGAAAGATATTTCCAAGGCGAACCCAACGGTTGCTGTTTCGGGAAAATCCGATGGTCGGATCTCTCGTACTAATCGATTCAAATTACGATTTCAAAACACGAACTGCACGGCTTCGATTCCTTTGAGTTCTATTTATATTTATTTATATATATATATAAATATAGTTCATTCTTTAATTTCAATATCGTTTTCACTTCAAATATTTCACTAACGCCTTTATATTTCAAAAAATTTCGCCATAACCTCCTTTGTACGGGAAGGGGTTTGGAAATTTATTGGGCCGTATTAGGTACCCAATAAATCCTATAAAGCATACACATATTTATAGTGATATATTCTGGTGTTTACAGGGGAGCGTATATAGATAATAACTCCAGAGAATAAATTTTCGTCACCCTATCAAGCCTGAGGGAGCGTGTATTTTTAATTACTCCAGAGGATAAATCCTCGTCACCTCGTCCCGTGTGGGAATAAATAGTCCATGTGTCGTATCTAATGACTATAGAGATGTGATTATTGTCAACTCCAGACCCGTGTGGGGGTTTTATTAATCTAGCAATTTATCGTTACATTTTATATAGTCCATATCAGTCATCAGTTCAACCTGTAGTATATAATCATCGCCATACAAGCCTCTCGCTCGTACGGTAAATCTTCAACCTCATCACACAAGCTCCAAATGCTTATGTGGAATATTATGAAGTATGCCTATCGTCAAGAAGTATGCCATGTGGTGTAGTTCAACTATCCTATGGTGATGTTTATTATTTCACACAGAATAACCAGCACTCAGCATCCAATGGCATTCACAGGAGTTGATATAAAAATAAAATTGCGCAGCCAACTCATCAAGGCTTACCTATTTGTCGGGCACGCAAATAATTTCTTTACTCTACAGCTAATCCATTTTTCCTGTTCGACACATGTATATATATGCTGAACAAAGCTAATAATAACATTTCTAGCAAACTAATATTTATTTCAACACGTGTGTATTTTTATCATAGCGTATACATGATAAAAGAAATATTTTTATCATCAAAAATATTTATTCAACACGTGAATGTTTTTAACACTTCATATTCACAATAAAAATGTAGTTTTTATTGTCTACTCAATTTATTTCAAAATACGAATAAAATTCAACACATGAATTTCGTTTCAACGAATGAATTTCAATTCAACACATGAATATTCTTCATAGTTTGTATATATATAAAAATGTGATTTTTATCGTTAAATCTATTTATTTAAAATTCGAATAACATTCAACACATGAATTTCGATTCAACGAATGAATTTCAATTCAACACATGAATATTCTCAATAGTTTGTATATATATAAAAATGTTATTTTTATCGCTAAAGCTATTTATTTAATTTGAATAACATTCAACACATGAATTTCAACTCAACAAATGAATTTCAATTCAACACATGAATATTCTCTATAGTTTGTATATATATATAAATGTGATTTTTATCGCTAAACCTGTTTATTTAATTCGAATAACATTCAACACATGAATTTCAACTCAACGAATGAATTTCAATTCAACACATGAATATTCTCTATAGTTTGTATATATATATATATATAAATGTGATTTTTATCGCTAAAGCTATTTATTTAATTCGAATAACATTCAACACATGAATTTCAATTCAACGAATGAATTTCAATTCAACACATGAATATTCTCTATAGTTTGTATATATATAAAAATGTGATTTTTATCACTAAAGCTATTTATTTAATTCGAATAACATTCAATACATGAATTTCGATTCAACGAATGAATTTCAATTCAACACATGAATATTCTATATGGTTTGTATATATATAAAAATGTGATTTTTATCGCTAAAGCTATTTATTTAAAATTCGGATAACATTCAACGCATGAATTTCGATTCAACGAATGAATTTCAATTCAACACATGAATATTGGTTTCAACATATGTGATTAATTTCAACAAATGAAAATTATTCTAACACATGAATATTTCAGAAAATTTCGGCAGCATAACGGCACGGTAGTTAAAACCGGGACCGTCCCTAGTACGGCTCCTCGCTCTACCTTAAAACCTCGCGGTTTTTGACAATGGGGATCATGCATCTAGTTCGCACGCAGGCGGCATGTTTTATTTTCATTTCCACAATCATATTCTAATTTGTTTCAAACACAAGAGGGTATTTTTCAACCACAAAGGTATTTTTCAACCACAAAGGTATTTTTCAACCACAATATCAACCACAAACAATTATTTCCAACCATTCGTCATACTATATATTTTCACGCCAATCACAAGCAATAAATATCGTCCATGGTTTGTGGACGAGGGGAGTATATATATATATATATATATATATATATATATATATATTATTTCTATAATTCACTTGCATTTCATCACAATACAAAGCATATATGTTTCATACAACACTTGTATAATTTATACATCGCTAATATAACTTATACAACACATGTACATGAAGTATACAATGCGTATATAATCTACACTTCGCTTATATAATTTATACAACACGATTTCCATTCACACAATTTAATTTAGATTCCTCACATTGGTTTTTTGAAGTGCTAAAAATCGTATGTAGATCAGAAAAATCCGCGGCTTCTGCTAGATGGTAGAGAGCCTCCCTGCGTTCCCGATGTTTCCTGTTTCATCGAATTTCGTTAACACACTAAAAAGATATGATTTTTCAAAGTTTTGCAACAATTAAAAGTATTAATTTCATTTCAGAAATTTCAAAGCAGATATTTTTTCAAACCTTCGAAACTAGGTTTTAAATTCACGATCAATCTGTGCAGTTTCGTCACGATCGGATGTTGCAACGTCGAAGAGCTTCGAACTGGCTTTCCAGCGCCTGTGGTGGCAGCGAACTCGATGGCCCCTCTGATGCTCGGCGGCGCTCCAAAGGTGGTAACTTCCTAGCTGAAATTCGACGAAGATACTAGATGGTTTCAGACGAGGCTTGGATTGATTGAAAGAGGAGGGGAAGGCGATCGGAAAAGCCAACTGGAGGGGGTGGCGAAAACGCCTGTGGCGGCAGCGATCAGTCCTGGAAGTTTTGAAGGGGTTGCGTCGTTCGTTCGTTATGGTTTGAACGATATTTCTGATGAGAGAGAAAAGTGAGGATATTTCCTTATTATATTTAATTTTAAATTCCCAAAATATCCCTTTGAACAAACCTACACCAATTTCAACCCAACGACTGTCGCCCTAGCTAAATACCCCCATTCCGGACACAATGGGATATGTTTCGTTAGCCAATTCGACTGTTACGGTCAGTTATTTTTCAAATTAAAGTATAAAACATTGAATATTCAATTTGAACGTACATTTCAATTTGCCAGGCCACAAGCTGGATCGAAAAATTTCAGAAAAATAAATCTAGCTATTTTTTGACGATACGGTCCCAACAAAACCAGTTTCGTCGAATTCTGAGATCGTATGCAAAATGTCTATTTTTAGGTCGACCCATTTTAATAGAAATTGACCAATCACATTTTCTTTTGCCCCGCTCACATACTAGCTTCAAAAATTATGAAATTTGAAACCTAGCAATAGTTTGACATCCCGGATTCAACAAAAGTTGTTTCGTCGAATTCCGAGGTCGTATGCAAAATATCTATTTTAAAGGGCTATATATTCTATATAGCGACCTTTTTGAAAATTCATTTGGCCATAACTTTTGATTCCTGCTATGAAACTTCGATTTTTCAGATTCGTTAGAAAGGTATTCATAAACAAATTTAAATATTTTTGGTTTCACTAAAATCTGTTATATTATCCACCTGGTACAGTCAGACAAAGTTTGTATTCAAATTTTCAAACTGCCTCACTATTCCCAATTCATTCCTTTATTGAAATATGTTATTTCAATTGTTTAAATTCTTTGACAATAACCAATTTTAAAAATTTTAAATTGGAACACATTTTCCGGGTTATTACAATCTCCCCCACTTAAAACTTTTCGTCCTCGAAAAGGAAACAACAGCAAAGTAGGAAACAAAATGTAAATGCAAGGTATTGTAAAGGTACCTTGCACCAGAGTTAGTCAGAGATGTCCACTCTGCATTTGGGGTAGGCTTGTTTAATGCTTTCCTCAGTCTCCCAAGTACAATCCCTAGGATCACTACTCCACTGCACTTTAACTAAATGAATCTTTTTGCTCCTAAGCTCTCTAGTTTCTTTGCCAACGATCTTTAATGGTTCTCTTCTGACTGCTAATTCTGGAGTTATTTCCAAGTCCTGTTGTGTTGCTTCTTCTACAACAAGATCCGGATCATGCACATGTTTTCTGAGTTGAGACACGTGGAACACATCATGCACACCAGGCAACCAATCAGGTAATGAAACCCTATATGCAAGAATTCCAATCCGTTCAAGTATAGGAAAGGGACCAATGAATCTTGGTGCCAACTTCCCAATTTTGCCAAATCTGATTACTCCCCGCATTGGAGAAACTCTTAAATAAACATAATCGCCAACGACAAATGATAAATCTCTTCTTCTCGCATCAGCATAACTTTTCTGTCAGCTTTGTGCGGGTTTCAATCATTTCTTAATGAAATCGACTTTATCAGATGCTTCTCGAATCATATCGGGCCCTAAAACAAGTCTGTTGCCAGGTTCTACCCAACAGGCGGGAGATCTGCACGGTCTATCGTATAATGCTTCAAATGGAGACATTCCCAAACTTGCTTGATAGCTATTGTTATAAGAGAATTCTGCCAAATGTAAGTGATCTTCCCATGATCCGCCAAAATCAATAATGCGAGCCCGTAGTAAATCTTCTAGAATTCTATTCACCTGCTCAGTTTGGCCGTCTGTCTGAGGGTGATAAGCGGTGCTTAGATTCATTTTGGTTCCCAATTCTGTCTGGAATGCTTCCCAGAATTTTCTAGTAAATAGGGGATCTCTATCACTGACTATATTGAGCGGCACTCCATGCAGTTTAGCTATGTCTTTGAAGTAAATCTGTGCTAAACTTTGAGCCGTTCTGTTGGATCGGACAGGTATGAAATGGGCAGTCTTCGTGAAGCTATCTACGATCACCCATATACTGTCGTTTCCTTTCTTAGTTAGAGGCAAACTATCAATGAAGTCCATCGAAATCTGCTCCCACTTCCATCCTGGAATTTCTAATGGTTGTAATAGCCCAGCCAACTTCTGCTGATCGCTCTTAACTTGTTGACAGGTGGGACACCGACTAACATATATTGAAATGTCCCTTTTTAAAGCCCTCCACCAGAATGTGCGCTTGATATCGTTATATATTTTGCTCACACCGGGATGGATGCTTAGTTTGGACTTATGACATTCATCAAGTATTTCTTTTCGAAGCTCTGGAAGATTTGGGATGCAAAATCTGCCCTTTAATCTAAGAACTCCATTGTCATCGATTCGGAAACTTGTGGATTCACCTCCCTTGACTCTCTGACTGATTCTCTGAATGAATTCATCGTCTTTCTGAAGGTCCGAAATCTTGTCAATCAATGAAGACGTGATGATAAAGCTTGTGATGATTTCATTCTTTTTGCTGAGTGCATCTGCTACAACATTGGCTTTCCCTGGAGTGTATAGAATCTCAAAATCGTATGCTGCAAGGAATTCTAACCAACACTGTTGTCTCAAATTTATATCCTTCTGAGTGAATAGATACTTCAGTGATTGATGATCGGTAATTAGTTCGAAATTCTCGCCCAATATATAATGCCTCCAGATTCTCAAAGCAAACGCGATAGCTAATAACTCAAGATCATGAGTTGCATAGTTTCTTTCATGCGGCTTCAGCTGACGGCTGGCATAAGCGACCACTTGGCCCTTTTGCATTAATACTGCGCCAAGCCCTCTAATAGAAGCGTCTGTCCATACAGTTAAGACTTGGTTGCCTTCTATAATTGTCAATACTAGAGCAGTTGTCAACTTCAGTTTCAGCTCCTAGAAAGCTTCTTCACATTCGGGAGTCCATTTGAATTTCTCATGCTTCTTTGTAAGCTTTGTTAATACACCAGATATCTTTGAAAAATCCTGAACGAATTTCCGATAGTAACTAGCCAATCCAAGGAAACTTCGAACTTCTGTGGGGGTAGTAGGCTGTTTCCAGTCCTGAATCGCTGTAATTTTGCTTGGATCTACAGCAATCCCTTCCTTCGATACGACATGGCCAAGGAACTTAACTTCATCCTGCCAGAAGACACACTTAGAAAATTTAGCTTTCAAAACATTTCTCCTCAGAATTATCAACACTTGTTCTAAATTCTTTGCATGCTCTCCTTCTGACTTGGAGAAGATTAAAATGTCATCGATGAAGACTAGAACAAATTTATTCAATACACTGCGGAACACTCTGTTCATAAGATCGACGAAGTATGCTGGAGCGTTACACAAACCGAATGACATTACTAACCATTCGTAGAATAAATCGGGACCCCTGAAGGCTGTCAAAGGAACATAGTCTAATTGGTGGAAACCTGTAGCTAGGTCCATTCTGGAGAATACTATCACCCCATTTAATTGATCTAACAGATCGTCTATCCATGGCAAGGGATATTTGTTCTTCAGTGTCTGCTTATTGAGATCTCGGTAATCAACACAAAGTCGTAGAGTACCGTCTGATTTCAGGACAAACACTACTGCTGCTCCCCAAGCTGAAAAGCTCGGTCTGATCAGACCTTTCCAAAGCCATTCTCGAGTTTGACTACCTAACTCTTCTTTTTCTTTCGGGGCCATTCTTCTAATTGGATGTACTACTAGTCGGGCATTCGGAATTAGATCTATTCTGAATTCAATTTCTCTTTGCGGAGGTAAGTTTTCGACTTCTTCAAACACATCCGCATAGTTTTTAATGACCGGTATCTTTTCTAATGAAGTGGGAATAACTTCTAAAGAAGACCAAAATTCTTCTCTATCCGGCTCTGAACCGAGACATGGTATAGTGATATGCCCAATTTTCGTTTCAACTTTAACGATTCTTTCGGCACATCTAACTTCGGCCTTATATTTGGTCAACCAATCAAGTCCCAGAATAATATCGAACTCACGTAAATCCATGGCAATCGAATCAAAAGGAAATCGGTATCGAGAAAAGGAAACAGGTACTCTACAATATGAACTGAGACTAACAGAACCTCCTATCGGGTTTTGAACTTTAATTGGTTCTTTAAGCTTTCTTTGTTTCAATTTTAACTTGTGAACAGTGTTACCAGAAATGAAGCTACGTGATGCACCAATATCAAAAGTACAGAAGTAGGAATATTTTTAATGGTAAGGGTACCTCCCAAGACGTCGGGTTTACCAGATCCATCGGTGATAGCTGGCGGGGTCTCCCCGTCATAAACATGAGCCACTTGTGCATTCTGCTTTAAAGGACAATTCTTGCTATAGTGCCCTTTCTTATGGCAGTTGTAGTATTCGACTGAGCTGCGGTCTGGATTTTCCTTTAGTTTCTTTGGGGCTTTGCACACATTAGAAAAATGTCCTGACTTTCCGCAGTTGTAGCAGCTTCCATTGGGTATCTTTCCAGATTTCTGAGTAGCGGCCGCGCTGGACTCTGGCTGATCCCCTGAAGCTTTGCGCTTGTTTCCAGCTTGGCTTTTGGCGCGGTCTTGGTTGGAGTGTCTTTCATCCAGATCTTCATAATTGCAGGCCATTTCCACTAATTCTGAGAATGAGAGTTTGATGTTGCTCATGGCCCTGTCATGGTACTTGCGCCGTAGCCCAAATATAAACCTCTTGTTCTTAGCTTTGGTTGTCATAGTAAGCTCTGGAGCATAGCGCGATAGCTGAGTGAATTTATTGAGGTAGTCTTGGATAGAGAGATCTCCCTGCTGGAGATTAGCAAACTGATCTCGCATCCTCTCTAAGGCCTGCTCGGGTACGAACTTCTTCTTGAACATGGTCTTGAATTGCTCCCAGGTCTTAATAGTACCCGCCACATCTTCGGAGGTGATGGCATCCCACCACAACTCTGCTTCTTCCTGTAAGAGCCAAATGCCTAGACATGCCTTGTTGTGGGTCCCCAATCCCATGCCCTCAAAAATCTTTTCACAAGTCTTCAACCAAGCAATAGCCTCTGTCACTGTACCAAGGCCAGAAAAGGGTTTTCCTCCCAGGTTCCTGTATCTCTTTACTACTCTGTCTAGCTCAAAGTCCTGGGGTGCTGGTGGCTGTATAATAGGACCCCCCCCCCCTCTGCTACGGGGATATTCCCCCATCCTCCTGCTATGCTTGCTCGGCCTCCACGGCCACCTCTGGCTGCTGCTGCTCGTGTAGCCATCAGATAGAGTACTGTATAAGCAAGAAAAGAGTCAAGCTCACAGAAATGATAACTTCCATATATGATAAAGCAGGGGAACATAAGGAAAGGTAATGATGTACTGATCAAATTGTTTTGCTAAACTACTTAGCTCATTCTAGGACATCACTAATCCTATCTCTAATGAGCTACTCGCCTTAGAACACTACTTATTCTATTCTGACGAGGTGTTTAATGTGTTAGATTCCGGAACTAAGGTTAACCAAAGCTCTGATACCAACTGTGACGATCCCGAAATCTGTGTGACGATATTAAGGATAATCATTGGAATATAACACATCAATCATCATAGCATAGTACAGATAATAGCAAAAACAATAAATAGAATAATTTTACATAGATATGACAGTGGAATCATAACATGAAACAACATCAAAATAGCACAACGTAGGATATAACTTAGTAAATAAAAGGGGGAAATGATCAATCACCATCGCCATAGGCGGAATATATACATATAGTGAGACATAATAAGTGTATCAGTCTACATCGCCGAAGGCGGTACATATACATACGATAATAAGTACTGGAAGTAAAAAAGTCTGCATCGCCCGTGGCGGAATCATAATATAAATACAATAATGGCGGATAATGTCAAAGTCATCTCGGTGAAGTCAGCCTCGCCATGAGCCAAAAGTGCACTCCATACTACAGTGCTGAGCCAAAACAACCTGTCACCTGTGAACTAGGCTGCCCGTGTGAAAATAAGGGCACCCGCGTTTGCAAAGTGAAACAAACAACGAGTCAGTCATGGGGACTGGTATGAGAAATCTACTTAACTGTTTAAACAACAGTAATAAGGCAAATCATAGGACCACGCCACTTTCGCGGAACGGGTTTATTCCAGTGATTGCTGGTGCATTTAAAACAAAGTAAATTCTTTAAAACAACGCAATGCTTTTAAAAAGAATGTAGCCATTATAAGACTCAAGTCCCATCATACAATGCAACGCAAGCCGGAGGATAAAGTTTTACCTTATAATGGCCAAATATGCTTAATATGTGTAAAGCAAAATCATTTGATATTATTACTATGCATATATGTTTCAAAAACAAATAGCATCATAAATATCAATCATAGGCGGCATAGCTACCATCTACTATGTCGCCATACTAGTTCTACAGTCGAATCCGTTATTTCATATTGGAAATTGGATTTCCGTCATGAGTCGAGGCAAGGGGCAAGCTCCTCTCCTGAAATGACCCGAACTTCCCAGTAAAGGAAAGCTTGGATTGCTTTGAGAACACAACACATTAGAGCACAAACTGAAGAACATTTTATTGTTGATTACAACAATTACATCACAATACAAGAATATAATAGAGTATGAATACTTATTACAGAAATAGAAATACAATAATATCAGAGTCTTAAATTACAATTAAATAGCAGCGGAAAAATAATACAAATATACAACTGGAAGGAATATACGGATACAGAGCTTTCCGAATACTTCTTCAGTTGTAAGCCAGGATCCTGTACATATATCTGCAAAAAGCTACTCGACTGCCCGTGTGGAAAATAAGGGCACCCGAGTTTGCAAGTGAAACAAACTACAGGTCAGTCATGGGACTGGTATGAGAAATCTTAAGTTAACTGTCTAATAATAAGGCTAATCACAGGAACCACGCCGCTGACGCGGAACGGGGTTACTCCATTGGATTGCCAATGCATAAATTAAAGTAAATCGTTAAACAATGCAATGCTTTTTAGAAAAATGAAACCATTATAAGACCCAAGTCCCATCAGACAATGCAACGCAAACCGGAGGATAGGGTTTTACCTTATAATGGTCAAAAGATGCTTGATATGATAAAACAGATTTAGTATTAGTGTGTATATATTTTAAAAACAATTTCAATCATAAATATCAATCATAGACGGCAAAGTACCCCATCCTACTATGTCACCCTACTAGTTCTACAATCAAAACCGCAAGGTCGTATTGGTAATTGGGTTTCCATCATGAGTCGAGGCTAGGGGCAAGCTCCTCTCCGACTCGAGACACTCTAGCAAATGCCTCAAGATCCCCCGCAGTGAACACTTGGATCTTCAGGGCCGGTCCCCGCCTATCGGCAGTGGATTGGTTATGCCTGAACACACGTTTTCCGGTTCCTTTGAACCTATAATATGACCACTATCGGCCTATAAAAATCCGAGGCGCCTCAAAATCCATCATCCACATAAGTAAAATGCTAGCCAGTTTAAGCACCGACACCACTCCTAGCTAGAAAGAAACGTGTGCACTCCCTGTAGTCCATATCCCGTTTTTGACTCATACCGGGGTGTGAGGCTCGCGAAGTCACGATATACACAAAGCTATGCCGTAATAGGCTATGCTTTGATCATCCCACAAGGCCCTGCCACCACGAACGGCGCCACTTCCCGCCCCAATTCCGGCCACCACGCTACGTTAAACTCCATCATCTCCGTACAAAAATCTAGATCTCTAAACCCTCTTCGTATCCGTATATGGTATGTATTCTAATTCGTAGTAGGGAGGAAGAAATTAAGGGATTAGTTTTCGGTTGATTTCGGCCATTCACGAAATACATACGATGGCTGGTATGTTTGAAATTAGGGTTATGCGTATACCAAGTGTATTTATACTAGTATTTATTTTATTAATTTAATTATTAAATTCAATTAATTCTAATAATTCTAACGAACTCCGAATCGAACCCAACGAGTGTCGCCCCTAGCTAAATACCCCCATTCCGGACGCAATGGAACATGTTTCGTAACCCAATACGGCTGTTACGACATGTTTTTCTTTAAATTAAAATATAAATCAATTTATATTAAATTCAAACATACATTTTAAATTACCGGGGCAACATACTACTTCTAAAAATTATAGAAAAAATATTTCTAGTTATGTTTTGATGATACGGTTCGAACGAGACTAATTTCGTCGAATTCTGAGACTGTTTGGAAAATGGCCTTTTTCCAGTCCATTAAATTTGACTAAAACAGTCAAAACACGTTTTCTTTTTCCACACTCACATATTAATTCGAAAAATTATGAAAATTGAAACTTAGCAATAATTTTACATTCCGGTTCCAACAAAAGTGGTTTCATCGAAAACCGAGGTCGTTTGCAAAACGACTATTTTCAAGGCAAATATATTTAATTAAAATATATATAAATTCTATAGCGACTTTTCTAAATTTTAAACTGGGCATAACTTTTGATTTTCAAAACGAAATTTCAGTTTTTCAGATTCGTTAGAAAGATATTGATGAACAGATTTAAATATTTTTGGTTTTACTGAAATCCGATTTATTTTGAATCATGTACATTCAGTTAAAGTTCAAATTCAAATTTTCAAACTGCAGCGCTGTTTTAAACTCCTTTTATAACTAAATTGAATTTATTCGTTTTAAAATAAATTTTTAGTCGTTCTTATTTAAAATAAATTATTTCAAACATTAAAATCCATTAAAATTTTTAAATTGGTCCCAAAATTTCGGGTCGTTACAATCGCCCCCACTTAAAATCTTTTCGTCCTCGAAAAGGAACGAAGCTAAGAGTTGTTTAATTAACTAACTCAACCAAATTTTTTATTTAATTAATTAAGTAATTTTGTTAGTTAAATTAATTATCATTCTAATATTTTAATTAGTGAAATTAATTATCAGACATCACAACCAGCAATCAATTAGGTGATTAACCTTTCAAATATATATAACTTTTATATATAGTCAAAAATCATATTTTGAGTGCAAATCACAGCAATGTGTCTCGACTAAGTGTTGGTTCTTATACCAGTCAATGGAAATATATAGATATCTCACTTTCGAGACTCGAACATAAACTTTGAGGATGATGCATCAACCCTCAGAATCATCTCCGGGCGACTAGAGTGTGATTCTATATCTATCGAGTATATTAAAACTTCAAATATCCGTTAATTACTCGTATATTCAAAATCCTTATATACTCAATTGTCCATATTAAAATATAATATACTCAAATACGTATTTTTAGATAAAATTTTCAAAACTAAATTTGTTTTTACTTTTTCTTTTTAAAGAAAATAATACTCTTCTCACTCGTTCTAGGATACTACTGATCCCATCTCTAACGAGTTATTCTCATTGGATATTGCTAATCCAATCTCTGATGAATTCTTTCGTTCGGTTCTAATGTGTCTTGTTCTCGAGCTCTGTAAACCAAAGCTCTGGTACCAACTGAAACGACCAGAACTTCCCAGTAAAGGAAAGCTTGGATTGCTTTGAGAACACTACACATTAGAGCACAAACTGAAGAACATTTTATTGTTGATTACAACAATTACATCACAATACAAGAATATAATAGAGTATGAATACTTATTACAGAAATAGAAATACAATAATATCAGAGTTTTAAATTACAATTAAATAGCAGCGGAAAAATAATACAAATATACAACTGGAAGGAATACACGGATACAGAGCATTCCGAATACTTCTTCAGTTGTAAGCCAGGATCCTGTATATATATCTGCAAAAACCTACTCGACTGTCCGTGTGGAAAATAAGGGCACCCGAATTTGCCAGTGAAACAAACTACAGGTCAGTCATGGGACTGGTATGAGAAATCTTAAGTTAACTATCTAATAATAAGGCTAATCACAGGACCACGCCGCTGACGCGGAACGGGTTTACTCCATTGGATTGCCAGTGCATAAATTAAAGTAAATCGTTAAACAACGCAATGCTTTTTAGAAAAATGAAACCATTATAAGACCCAAGTCCCATCACACAATGCAATGCAAACCGGAGGATAGGGTTTTACCTTATAATGGTCAAAAGATGCTTGATACGATAAAACGGATTTAGTATTAGTGTGTATATATTTTAAAAACAATTTCAATCATAAATATCAATCATAGACGGCATAGTACCCCATCCTACTATGTCGTCCTACTAGTTCTACAATCAAAACCGCAAGGTCGTATGGGTAATTGGGTTTCCATCATGAGTCGAGGCTAGGGGCAAGCTCCTCTCCGATTCGAGACACTCTAGCAAATGCCTCAGGATCCCCCGCAGTGAACCCTTGGATCTTCAGGGCCGGTCCCCGCCTATCGGCAGTGGATTGGTTATGCCTGAACACACATTTCCCGGTTCCTTTGAACCTATAATATGACCACTATCGGCCTATAAAAATCCGAGGCGCCTCAAAATCCATCATCCACATAAGTAAAATGCCAGCCAGTTTAAGCACCGACACCACTCCTAGCTAGAAAGAAATGTGTGCACTCCCTGCAGTCCATATCCCGTTTTTGACTCATACCGGGGTGTGAGGCTCGCGAAGTCACGATATACACAAAGCTATGCCGTAATAGGTTATGCTTTGATCATCCCACAAGGGCCTTCTTTTCAAAAAAAGCCTTGATCAATTGCATGTTGGCGTGCCACATTGACAATTCACGCCATGCGATCAATCACTATTAATATATACCAGGGTGTTAAGTACAGAATAAATCCTCCACCACCAAACATACATACATTAACAGAAATCGATTTAATTCACATGGAACGAAATCCAATGTCAGACACGCATCCATTTACTAGCTTATGCTCTGGGTCTGAGCGAAAACCAAATACGAACAATCAACAATAGTCCGGATAGTCACCACTGAAGCCCCTTCAAGGTAGCTACTCCCATCAAGGGTCTCTGTAGCAACACATCCATTCGATGTGACAATCGTCGGTCTTCAACCACCATCTTCATCTTCGACTCTTCATCGTCGTAGTAATTATTCGGAATGGGTTAAACCCAGTCATTCCAAATAATTCGCGTATTTTATAATTAAGAAATTAAGTACTATAAAAACACATCCAACGCCTCATTCCAATTCATAGTATTCTTTTAAATAAAATATTCACCTTATTTTATCAAAGATAAATTCTTCAAATTATTCTTAAATCTTTCTTTTAAAGATTTATTAATACCCCAAATTGGGTTTTAAATATCAAAAATCATTATTCAATGATTATCCAAGTTTAAGAAATTAACCTTATTCCTAACTGGGTTAAAGAACTAATGTCATTTAAAACATAGTTCACGGTAAACCCAAAATCGTCTTCCATAAATTATGGAATCTTCATGGAAATCAAATCAAAATATAATCGTTATAAACTTTTGTATCCGACCAATAATATAATTGGAATAACGGCAAAGCCTCTTAAATCCCATTTGTAGTATCGGTTTTCTTTTACAGAAGCTTATCTCGGTTATTATTAATTCGAATTCCATTCAATTCCAATTTAATATATTAAATTGGGAAACTTTACTTTTGGAAATTTCCTATTTAAATCTTAATAAAAGATTTATATAATCCAAATCATATTTTCACTGTCAGTTGGGTTAAAGAACAAATGTCACTTAAAAACACAGTTCACAATAAACCCAACTCACATTTCATCTTATCCAAATACTAAATATAATTGAAAACTTTAATAATCTTAATTAAAAGATTTATTCTTTTCAAACGGGGTTTAAGAACAGTGTTATTTAAGACACTATTCACGACAACCCAAAATCCAATTTATTTAATTTAACTTCAATTAAATATTAACATATTGGGAAACTTCATTAAATCCAAATTTAATGATTTATTCTAGTTAATAACTAGTTCATTTCAATAAAAATATATTTTTCTAAAATATATTCTTTTTCTATAAAATATATTCTTTTTGTAAAATATTATTTTCTGGAATATTCTTTATTGGAATGTGACTCAACCAACAACCATATATTTTGTATGCAATCAACAATCATGATAAGTAATTATTAAACATCCAAATGACGACCAGAGTGGAATTTATAACTGTGTGAGCATTAAAGTAAATAACTAACGCTCATCACAGACTGTCAATCCATCGATTGACAGATAACTAAATATTGGGATTAGTGTGTATCCAATATCATCCCAATACCCGTGTGGGGTTTCATCCATCAACCAAATAATAAATTATTTGTGCACTTGGGCGATGTGTGAAAATTATCGTCCCAATCACATAGACAAGTCGGGTAACTTGTAAATGGGAGTGTAATATTCAATTTTGAATACACAACATTTATCTTTAGTACATCGAATACTTCTATACAACAACCATATATTTCAAACCATATCTAACATCATATTTAAATGATTAATTCTTCTCAATGAAATTATTTTACATTGAAAATGTATTTTCTAATGTTCACTCTTGTTGTTGAAATCAAATGGCCATAAAGCCATGATTTCAATTCTACTTATTGTATTTCATCTTTTATTACATTGAAAAATGTAGTGTTTTATTCAATCTTTTATTACATTGAAAAATGTAGTGTTTTATTTCATCCTCTTATGACATTGAAAAATGTAATCTTTCCTGTCATTCTTTAATTACATAGAAAATGTAAATTTTAAAATCTATTCTATTTATTCTATTCTTTTATTTCTCTCTATTTTAACAATAAAAATGTGACATTTACATCTATTCTTTTTATTGCATATATAATGGCAATAAAAAATGTAGCTTTAGAATCTATGCTTCTATTTACATCTAGAATGTAAAAATATAACTTTAATTCTAATCTTTTTATTGAATATAAAATGAGAATGAAAATGTCACCTTTTATTCTAATTTACATAAAATTGTAATTCTTTAACTTTATACTTTAATTACATAGAAAATGTAAATTTCTATTTAATCTTTTATTTACATGGAAGAATGTAAATTCTTTACTTCCTTTTATTTACATGGGAAAATGTAAATTCTTTAATTCCTTTTATGTAAACAAAAATTTTCATTTCTAAATCATTCTTTTTAATGTATAAAAATATACATTCTTAACTCATTCCTTTAAAATGTATACAAATATATATTTTTAATTCATTTCAAAAGTAACAGATTTTAATCCAATAAACATTTTGTAACAAAAATGTTATTTTATGTCTAGTGTAACATTTCATAACAAAAATGTTATTTTGTCCTTAATAATCTAATTAACAAAAATGTAAATTTTATTTATAAAACTTTTAATGCAAACCAAAATGTGAATTCTTTTTATAAGCTTTTAATGCAAACAAAAATGTAAATTTTGTTTATAAACTTTTAATGTAAACAAAATATGATGATTTTGTTGAATCCATTTTTTTTATGAAAACAAAATGTAAATCTTGTTATAATCCTTTTAATGTAAACCAAATGTAAAATTATATTATAATTCTTTTTAAATAAACAAGAATGTAATAATTCCCTTCACTAATCATGTGGTTTTTATTTATATAACAACTTTCAAAATGTCATTTTTATATGCATAATACATTTCAAATAAAAATGTTGATTTCATTTTCATAACAAGTTTCTAATCAAAAATGTCATTTTGTTTGCATAACACATTTCAAATAAAAGATTGTTTTATTCAATAACATTTTCTAACAAAAATGAACTTTTAGTTCTAATTCTTTTAAAGTGACAAAAATCATAATTTTGTCTAATTCCTTTTAATGTACAAAATATGGTGCTTCCGTTTAATCTTTTCAATGTAACAAAATATGATAATTTTGTTTAACTCTTCTTTAATGTACAAAATGTGATAATTCTGTCAAATTCTTTTCAATGGACAAAATATGCATTTCTAGTTCATACTTCTTAATGTACAAAAATATTCATTTTTGTACAATTCCCTTTTTAATGTACAAAATATTCAATTTTGTATAATTCCTTTTTAATGTACAAAATATTCAATTCTCACATCATACCTTTTAAATGTATAAAAACATACATTCCCAAATCATACTACTTTTTTTTTATAAAAATGTTTATTTTATATGCATAATATATTTTCAAATAAAATGTTGATTTTACCAAAATGTCACATTTTACATTGAAAATGTTAATCTTTCAAATTTTAATATCACCTTTTACATAAAAATGTAAGTTCTAATTTTAATATCACTTTTGCTTAAAATGTAAATTTTATTTCTAGTGCCATATTTACATAAAATGTAAACTCTATTTTTAATGTCATAATTTACATAAAATGTAAATTCTAGTCAAAAATGTCATCTTGATTTATGATATGACATTTTCTGGCCAAATGTTATTTTAATTTCCTATGTAACATTTTGTATCAAAAAGTTATTTTAATACTGATACCACATTTTATAAACCAAAACATTCCTTTTCATTTCGTAACAAGGAGGTATTTTTAATCTATTTTAACAGAACATGAACATTACAATTCATCATAACAACAAACAGATCCATACATTACATTCCACACAGAACAATCATAAATAATAGCAAACAGGAAATAACTGTAGATTTGTGATAATAAATTCATAATTATTTTTAAATAATAAATAGATAAATTAATAAATAAATAATAGATTTCTCAACGATAGTCAAATTCTGAACAGTTCACGTTTGAAATTCCCTGAAAATCAGAATTGCTCCTTTTCAGTTCTAGTCTTTTCCATAGTGTAATATTTTCAGATACGAGTTCAACGCAACTGACGGTTCGTGATTTCGTCGCTGTATGAAAAAGTTATGAATGTTTAAACTTTTAAAACCACTTAATTATTTAATTAATAATTTAATTACACTATTACCCTTCATCTTTGTATTACAGAAATCGTCGAACCCATTTGCCACCGCCGTTGACCATCTGCGCGCCGCACCTCAGGCCATGACCGGCCAATCGGAATCCACCACTCGAACCGCCACGCCACGAGCCACCCTCGGCCAGAAGCCCGTGCAACTCGGTGGGCCCTACGACCAGCAGCACCACCACGAACGGCGCCACTTCACGCCCCAATTCCGGCCACCACGCTACGTTAAACTCCATCATCTCCGTACCAAAATCTAGATCTCTAAACCCTCTTCGTATCCGTATATGGTATGTATTCTAATTCGTAGTAGTGAGGAAGAAATTAAGGGATTAGTTTTTGGTTGATTTCGGCCATTCATGAAATACATACGACGGCTGGTATGTTTGAAATTAGGGTTATGCGTATACCAAGTGTATTTATACTAGTATTTATTTTATTAATTTAATTATTAAATTCCAATAATTCTAATAATTCTAACGAACTCCGAATCGAACCCAACGAGTGTCGCCCCTAGCTAAATACCCCCATTCCGGACGCAATGGAACATGTTTCGTAACCCAATACGACTGTTACGACATGTTTTTCTTTAAATTAAAATATAAATCAATTTATATTAAATTCAAACATACATTTTAAATTACCGGGGCTACATACTACCTCTAAAAATTATAGAAAAATTATTTCTAGTTATGTTTTGACGATACGGTTCTAACGAGACTAATATCGTCGAATTCTGAGACTGTTTGAAAAATGGCATTTTTCCTGTCCATTAAATTTGACTGAAACAGTCAAAACACGTTTTCTTTTGCCACACTCACATATTAATTCGAAAAATTATGAAAATTGAAACTTAGCAATAATTTGACATTCCGGTTCCAACAAAAGTGGTTTCATCGAAAACCGAGTTCGTTTGCAAAATGGTTATTTTCAAGGCCAATATATTTAATTAAAATATATATAAATTCTATAGCGACTTTTCTAAATTTTAAACTGGGCATAAATTTTGTTTTTTAAAACGAAATTTCAGTTTTTTAGATTCGTTAGAAAGATATTGATGAACAGATTTAAATATTTTTGGTTTTACTGAAATCCGATTTATTTTGAATCCTGTACATTCAGTTAAAGTTCAAATTCAAATTTTCAAACTACAGCGCTGTTTTAAACTCCTTTTATAATTAAATTGAATTTATTCGTTTTAAAATAAATTTTTAGTCGTTCTTATTTAAAATAAATTATTTTAAACATTAAAATTTCTAAATTAAAAATTTTAAATTGGTCCCAAAATTCCGGGTCGTTACGTCTCCGCTTCGAGACACTCTAGCAAATGCCTCAGGACTACACACTCTAGGTAACCCTTGGATCGGCTGGGCCGGTCCTCTCTTACGTTTGAGGATTGGCAATACCTAAACACACGTTTCCCGGTCCTTACAGACCTAAAATCGAGGTGCCTCGCATTCCAACAACCACAAAGGTGAAAAGTAGATATAAATGTCAGGACTGGTAGGTCATTGACACCACCATAGCTAGAAAGAAACGTCGTGCTCTCCCAGCGGTCTGTATCCCGTTTTTAAGTCATACCGAGGTGTGAGGCTCGCGAATCCACGCTATACACAAAGCCAGGCCACGTAGGCCGTGCTTTGATCATCAAACACAAGACTTTGCTTTGCAACAGAAGCCTTGATCACTGCATCTTGGCATGCCACATAGGCAATCCACTCCATACGACTGATTTCTATCGATATATAACCTCTGAGCTCGTACATCTCGGAGAAGGGCGTTAAGCAAAAGAATAAATTCTCCGCCGCCAAACAGATATATATTTAACAGAGATCAATCAGTATAGAATAAAATCCAATGTCAGACACACAGTACATTTATAAGTCCGTTCTGGGTATGAACGAAACCGGAGGCACCAAATTCCTTGTATATCTGTACAATCAACACATACGTTCAGACGGCTACTACTTCCGTTCCTTCACGGTAGCTACTCCAATCAGGAACCTCAGCAGCGCCCATCCAACCGATACGAAGATCGTCGGTCTTGAATCGTCTTTGTATTTTCCAATTCGAATCGTTCGATCGATTATTTGAAATGAGGGTTAGCTCGGCCTTTTCAAATAATTCACGTAATTAGAATTCAAATCAATTCTTTCCATGGTTATATTATTCGACATTCATATTTCAGTTCTTTAGTATAATTTTCGTGTCAAACACATACAACCATCAAATATCAAGCAGATCAAGCCAAACTGGTTTATTTCCAATCCATGTTGCTTATAATATTTTATAACGATTTTCCGCCATTTTTATTTATTTAAAAATGGCCATATTTAATTAAACGACGTTTCAGGTCGTGCCGTGGCACTGGTGTTGTTTTCCCCTAATTTGTTCTACACATATCGGAAAATCTAACCGTTGGATTTCCACAATGTCTATATCACTGGGAAGATATTCCCAAAGCAAACCCAACGGTTCCAGTTTCGTGAAAATCCAACGGTCGGATCTTCCAAACTAGTCGTTTGAAGTTACGGTTTCAAAATTCGAACTGCAACGTCGTTATTCGATTTAATTTAATTATATTTATATTCATATATAAATATAAATGATTCTGGCGTTGTTTTCTTTAGATTTGAATTAAACACTCCAGACAATCCAACCGTTGAATTTTTACAATGTTGGTGCCTTTGGAAAGATATTTCCAAGGAGAACCCAACGGTTGCGGTTTCGGGAAAATCCGATGGTCGGATCTCTCGTACTAATCGATTCAAATTACGATTTCAAAACACGAACTGCAATGCTTCGATTCCTTTCAATTCTATTTATATTATATATATATATATATAAATATAGTTCATTCTTTAATTTCAATATCGTTTTCACTTCACATATTTCACTAACGCCTTTATATTTCGAAATTTTTTGCCATAACCTCCTTTGTACGGGAAGGGGTTTGGAAATTTATTGGGCCGTATTAGTTACCCAATAAATCCTATAAAGCATACACATATTTAAAGTGATATATTCTGGTGTTTACAGGGGAGCGTGTATAGATAATAACTCTAGAGAATAAATTCTCGTCACCCTGTCAAGCCTGAGGGAGCGTGTATTTTTAATTACTCCAGAGGATAAATCCTCGTCACCTCGTCCCGTGTGGGAATAAATAGTCCATATGTCGTATCTAATGACTAGAGAGACGTAATTATTGTCAACTCCAGACCCGTGTGGGGTTTTTATTAATCTGGCAATTTATCGTTATATTTTATATAGTCCATATCAGTCATCAGTTCAACCTGTAGTATATAATCATCGCCATACAAGCCTCTCGCTCGTATGGTAAATCTTCAACCTCGTCACAAAGGCTCCAAATGCTTATGCGGAATATGATGAAGTATGCCTATCGTCAAGAAGTATGCCATGTGTTGTGGTTCAAAATTAATTGTTACTATCCTATGGCGATGTTTATTATTTCACACAGAATAACCAGCACTCCGCATCCAATGGCATTCACAGGAGTTGATATAAAAATAAAATTGCACAGCCAACTCATCAAGGCTTACCTATTTGTCGTG
This sequence comes from Allium sativum, assembly GCA_030737875.1. Lineage (NCBI taxonomy): Eukaryota > Viridiplantae > Streptophyta > Magnoliopsida > Asparagales > Amaryllidaceae > Allium > Allium sativum. The sequence continues at coordinate 277,922,277 of CM060918.1, forward strand.
CATGCAAATAATTTCTTTACTCTACAACTAATCCATTTTTCCTGTTCGACACTTGTATATATATGCAGAACAAAGCTAATAATAACATTTCTAGCAAACTAATATTTATTTCAACACGTGTGTATTTTTATCAAAGCGTATACATGAAAAAAGAAATATTTTTATCATCAAAAATATTTATTCAACACGTGAATGTTTTTAACACTTCATATTCACAATAAAAATGTAGTTTTTATTGTCTATTCAATTTATTTTAAAATACGAATAACATTCAAAACATGAATTTAGATTTAACGAATGAATTTCAATTCAACACATGAATATTCTCCATAGTTTGTATATATATAAAAATGTGATTTTTATCGTTAAATCTATTTATTTAAAATTCGAATAACATTCAACGCATGAATTTCAATTCAACGAATGAATTTCAATTCAACACATGAATATTCTCAATAGTTTGTATATATATAAAAACGTGATTTTTATCGCTAAAGCTATTTATTTAATTCGAATAACATTCAACACATGAATTTCAACTCAACGAATGAATTTCAATTCAACACATGAATATTCTCTATAGTTTGTATATATATATATATATATATATATATATATATATGTGATTTTTATCGCTAAAGCTATTTATTTAATTCGAATAACATTCAACACATGAATTTCAACTCAACGATTGAATTTCAATTCAAAACATGAATATTCTCTATAGTTTGTATATATATATATAAATGTGATTTTTATCGCTAAAGCTATTTATTGAATTCGAATAACATTCAACACATGAATTTCAATTCAACGAATGAATTTCAATTCAACACATGAATATTCTCTATAGTTTGTATATATATAAAAATGTGATTTTTATCGCTAAAGCTATTTATTTAATTCGAATAACATTCAACACATGAATTTCGATTCAACGAATGAATTTCAATTCAACACATGAATATTCTCTATGGTTTGTATATATATAAAAATGTGATTTTTATCGCTAAAGCTATTTATTTAAAATTCGAATAACATTCAACACATGAATTTCAATTCAACGAATGAATTTCAATTCAACACATGAATATTGGTTTCAACATATGTAATTAATTTTAACAAATGAAAATTATTCTAACACATGAATATTTCAGAAAATTTCGGCAGCATAACGGCAGGGTAGTTAAAACCGGGACCGTCCCTAGTACGGCTCCTCGCTCTACCTTAAAACCTCACGGTTTTTGACAATGGGGATCATGCATCTAGTTCGCACATAGGCGGCATGTTTTATTTTCATTTCCACAATCCTATTCTAATTTGTTTCAACCACAAGAGGGTATATTTCAACCACAAAGGTATTTTTCAACCATAAAGGTATTTTTCAACCACAATATCAACCACAAACAATTATTTCCAACCATTTGTCATACTATATATTTTCACACCAATCACAAGCAATAAATATCGTCCATGGTCTGTGGACGAGGGGAGTGTGTGTGTGTGTATATATAAATATATATATATTATTTCTATAATTCACTTGCATTTCATCACAATTCAAAGCATATATGTTTCATACAACGCTTGTATAATTTATACATCGCTAATATAACTTATACAACACATGTACATGAGGTATACAATGTGTATATAATTTACACTTCACTTATATAATTTATACAACACGATTTCCATTCACACAATTTAATTTAGATTCCTCACATTGGTTTTTGAAGTGCTAAAAATCGTATGTAGATCAGAAAAATCCGCGGCTTCTACTAGATGGTAGAGAGCCTCCCTGTAGTCTCGATGTTTCCTGTTTCATCGAATTTTGTTAACACACTAAAAAGATATGATTTTTCAAAGTTTTGCAACACTTAAAAGTGTTATTTTCGTTTCAGAAATTTCAAAGCAGATATTTTTTCAAACCTTCGAAACTAAGTTTTAAATTCATGATCAATCCGTGCAGTTTCGTTACGATCGGATGCTGCAACGTCGAAGAGCTTCGAACAGGCTTTCTAGCGCCTGTGGTGGCAGCGAACTCGATGGCCCCTCTAATGCTCGGCGGCGCTCCAAAGGTGGTAACTTCCTAGCTGAAATTCGACGAAGATACTAGATGGTTTCAGATGAGGCTTGGATTGATTGAAAGAGGAGGGGAAGGCGATCGGAAAAGCCAACTGGAGGGGGTGGCGAAAACGCCTGTGGCGGCGGCGATCAGTCCTGGAAGTTTTGAAGGGGTTGCTGTAACAACCCGAAAATCTGGGCCAGTTTAAAATTTTTATTTTGGCGATTTTAGCGAATTTTGATTATTTAAAATGAATTATTTTAAATAATATCGACGAGAAATTTATTTTGAATAATTAGAACGAATATATTATTTATATTCTAACGACGACGACGAATCCGAATTTTAGCGAAACCAATTAGATCCTAATGTTTTCAATTCTATTGCATAAATATATTCTGAATTTTCAAGGGTAAAACAATCCGGATTTTAGCGAAACCAAAAACATTAGGATCTAATTGATAATATCTTTCCAACGAATCCGAAAAATCGAAATTTCATAGCGGGGATAAAAAGATATGTCCAGTTGAAAATTCAGAATAGTCGCTATGCAATTCAGGCCCTTGAAAATGGAAATTTTGCAAACGACCTCGGATTTCGACGCAACCACTTTTGTTGGGTCCGTGATGTAAAGTTATTGCTAGATTTCAAATTTCATAATTTTTCGAATCAATATGTGAGCGTGGCAAAGGAAAACGCGTTTGACCGGTTTTAGTTGATTTTAATCGACAGGAAAATGACCATTTTTCCAACGGTCTCAGAATTCGATGAAACTAGTTTTGTTAGGACCGTATCGTCAATACGAAGCTAGAAAATATTTTTATGGAATTTTTAGAGTTCGTATGTGACCCCAGTAAATTGAAATGCGCGTTTAAATTCAATATATAGAGTTATATGTTGATTTTGACGAAAACAGATCGAAACGATCGAATCAGCCTACGATACATATCCCATTGGGTTTGGAATGGGGGTAAAACGCTATGAATGACAGGCAGTAGGCCTCGTTTTGAGGTCGAAAATAAAAGTTGCTTTTTGGTGAAAATAAAATAATTAAATAAATTAAAAATTAAAAACCTCTTTCCTCTCCCCTTAACTTCTCTCTGGCCCCCTGCTTTCGTTCATTTTCAATCGAACGATTAATAAAAAAAAAGGAGACGACGAAGCGGAGAGGAGCCGCCACCCCTCCCCGATGACCACGCGCCGCCGTAGGGGGCGGAGCTGCACCACCCTCCCACTTCCGATCTCCCTCTTCCCCTCGCGACTGCCCCTCTCCTCTTCGATTTGAACGCCGCCGCACCCCAAGCCCCTGCGCCCTCCGATCCACCGCTTGCCACAGCTCCGCCTCCCTTTCTTCAGCGCCACCTCAGCGCGCCTCCGACCCCCTCCACCAGCGCCGCCACCTCGGTGCGCAGCAGCCCCCCCCCCCCCCCTCCACATAATTCCAACTGTAAGTTTTTATATATATATTAAATAATTTGTTTTATAAAATTCGTTTAGTTTAATTTAAAAAGAATTGTTAAAATCAGTTTTTACCTATGATGTTGGTGAAGAAAAGATTTTATTCAGTTAAAAATATGATTTTTATATTTTTTAAGAATTAAAAATATGATTTTTATATTTTTAAAGTATTAAAAATATAATCTTTACTATATAGAAGATGTAAAAATATGATTTTTGTTTATGTAGAGAATTAAAAATATAATTTTTACATGATAGGAATATTAAAAATAGCATCTTTATATGTGTAGCAAAATAAAGATGTGATTTTTATAATGATATATTTGAAAAGGCGAAATCTGTATAATAGAAAAATTCGATTTTTATATATTGAATAGCAAAGTAAAAATTCGATTTTTATATATTGAACAGCATAGTAAAAATTCGATTTTTATATATTGAATTGCAAAGTAAAAATTCGATTTTTACATATGTAGAGAATACGGGCAACGAAGATTGACAAGAGGCAAGAACGACGAAGATTTCTATAAATGAAGTGTCGTGAAGTTGGGATAGCTATCGGTGAGAATTTCTCACTCTTTAATTTTACTTTTCTAGTTATATATATATATATATATATATATATATATATATATATATATATATACTAGGATGCAGACAGTGTTTAGTAGCACCCGACACCCGTCATCCACAGACCATGGATGGCTTGTTTGTTGAATTGCTTGGTTGTGTAGTTGTTAGGTTATTTGGTTTGAATTGAATTGTTTGGTGAAATGAAATTGATTAGATTGATGTGTGAATGGCGTGGGCCTTCACTAGACCGGGGATAAGGCTAGGCCTTGTCCCGTTTCTAGTATTGTGCCGTTATGCCGTAGATTTTTTTTAAAATAAGTTAGAAAAATAAAAATATCATTTTTATTTTGTAAACGAACTGAATAAAAATTCATGTGTTAAAATAAAATATTTGATCGTTAAAAATATAATTTTTAACGTGAATGTGAATAAATAAATATTCATTTATAAACTGGACGGTTTGTTTATGTACACCTATTTGAAGGACATTGATTGGGACGATAAATTTTACACATCGCCCAACTGCACAAATAAAAATCTGTGTTTGATTGCTTGAAACCCCACACGGGTATTGGGATGATATTTGACGTACACTAATCCCGATTGTTTAGTTGTATGTCGATCGATTGATTGACAGGCTGTTATAAGCGTTGAATATTTATATTTGATGCTTATACAGTGTAGAATGCACTTTGGATGATGGTTGATTATTCATCGTTGTTGATATATACATGTGTTGTAGAAAAATCCATATAATTAACATTATATGGTAATTGATTGGGCCTCATTCCAGTTTTGAAAAAGAAATATTTGGAAAAGAAATATTTGAAAAAGAAATATTTGAAAAAGAAATATTTGAAAAAGAAATATTTGAAATAGAAATATTTGAAATAGAATATTTGAAAATAGGAATATATGAAGCCGTGTTGATTAGATTGACGCCATTTTGACGTGAACGATATTTATATCGATTTTATTCATTTTTCAACGAATATTGAAATAGAATTGAAATTCGAATTAAATTGAAATAGAATTGAAATTCGAATTAAATTGAAATAGAATTGAAATTCGAATTAAATTGAATAGATTTGAAATTGAAATAGAATTGAAATTCGAATTAAACTGAATAGTAATGAAAACAAATTGAAATTGAATAGAAATGAATTCGAATTGAAATCAGATAGAAATAAATTCGAATTCAAATTGATTTGAATTAAAAAACGAACTGAAATTGAATTAGAAATCAATTTGAATTGAAATCGATTTGAAATGAATTTAAAACGAAGTTATATTGGAATATTTAATTTTGATTTGAAATTGAATATGAAATTTAAACCGTTTGGAAAAATGAATTTAAAACGATTTATAAAATACGTTTTGAAAAGGAAATCGACGAAATATATATATATATATTATATATATAATGGCCTGAATAGAACGCGCCGCGCCGCGGCAGTTCGCGAATTTCGACCATTGACTTCGAACGGATATTACGGGAGATCTGACCGTCGGATTTTCCTAAAACCGGAAACGTTGGGTTCGTATCGAAAAGAGCTTTCTAACGAATATCAGAAATTAGAAATCTAACGGTTGGATTTGGGATTATGTCCAAATCAAATTTGAAAAAGGTCGCTGTAAGTTCAGTTCAATGGCCGTTGATGGAAATCGACTGTACGGGCCTTGATAAAATTATTAAAAATAGTAATAATTTGTGTAAAATCATAAGAAATGATTTAGAAAGAATTGGGATGAAAAACTGCATATTTGAAAAGATAAAAATAGATTTTTATCGAAATGAACTAGTTTTGAACTAGAATTATAATTCTATTTTTTTTAAATAAATAAATTGGATTTGAAATGGTTTTGAAAATAACCAGAATTTCCAATAATTGCATTGGAATGGATTCGAATCGAAATTGTCTTCAGAATATTTCGATGTTGGATTTCGTGATGATACAGATATTGTTATGGGAATTTGAAAGATATATTGATATCGTTATTTCCAATACGATATTTGTTCGTCGTAGAATTTGATATTGAATATAAGCCAGTATATTTTCTATTCGGAGCCTTGTATTTAATATCAAATGTGATTTGGGTTTGTCGTGAATGGTGTCTTCATTAACACTGTTCTTGAACCCAGTTGAGAAAAGATTAAATCTTTTTATTTAGATTTAATGTAACGACCTGCATTCTACGCATCGGAAGATCGTAGAATATTTATTTCTTTTTCTTAGTAAGTCGTATGGTCGTGTACTTTTGGGAAACGACTAGTAGGGCCATTCCCCATGTTCATGATTTTTGTCGATTTTTAAATGACCGATTTGCCCCTAGTTGAACTTGTTTTGACCATAACTTTTGACTGGAAAGGTATTTTGACATGAAACCACTTCCATTGGATCCGGATGATGGTTTACAATTCCGTAGAGTGGTCATATTAGCCAAACGGACTCACCGTTTGGGAGATATGGCTGAAACAAGTTTCAGATGGTGAAAAACAGCTTAATTGGGCTTAACTGGGTGATTAACAGCTAGGCCCAAAGGGGAATTTCGGGATTAGGAGTTTAAAAGGGCTGTTAGGGTTTGGAGAATACCTTTTTCTCATTTTTCAGCCGTCACTATTCATTCCTCTTAACCTAGCCATGGCCTCCACCCTCTAAATCTCTTCAAAACACCTCTTAATCACTTTCTAATTGAAGATTAGGCTTAGCAAACATCAAATCAAGGAGTATTAGCACGAGAACCGAGGTAGAGCTGCTGTGTAAGATTGGGAACAGCGCCAAATCAGAGAATATTTCAGTTTTGGGGTTTTAGTTGTGGCAAAGGTGAGTGATTAGCTTGCTTTTACACTAATTACGGTTAATTATGGGTAATTAGTGAAGATTAGTGAATTTATACATTAATAAATTCTGGAAAAATTCCTAAAATTCTATAATGATGTTTTATGGCTCTGATAAAAATTTGGGTTTTGGATAAGTTTTGCTAATTGTATGCTTAATCATGGTTAAGAAGGATTAAGGGGAAAACATGGGTTTTTGGGTATGTTTGATCTAAAGTATTTCATGTAAATGATGTTTTAATGTTTTTGATTGATTCTATATGTTGTTACTGCTGTTTGGAATGTTTTGTAATGTCATAGGAAGTTTAGAATGGTTGAAAACGCCGTCGTTCGGCGAAAATAGCTTGCTGGAAAAAGTTGCAGATTTTCAGAACCGGTTAGGAAGAACACCCGATCCGAACCGGATAGGAGGAGGAGATCCGATCCGAACCGGATAGAAGGAGGAGATCCGAACCGAATCGAGTAGGAGGAACATCCGATCCGAACCGGATAGGAGGAGGAGATCCGAACCGAACCGGATAGAAGGAGGAGATCCGAACCGAATCGAGTAGGAAGAACATCCGATCCGAACTGGATAGGAGGAGGAGATCCGAACCGAACCGAATAGAAGGAGGAGATCCGAACCGAACCGGATAGGAGGAGACACCCGAACCGAACCGGATAGGAGGAGGAGATCCGAACCGAACCGGATAGAGGAAGAGAGCCGAACTGAACCGGATAGGAGGAGGATGCCCGAACCGAACCCAAAAGGAGGAAGAGACCCGAACCGAACCGAAGAAGACCATAACCCGAGATGCAAAGGTAGTCCAAATGGGAAGTTTGTACCAAGGATCCAGATGGGAACCAACGAGTTAACTTCATGATTGGGCTTTGCTGCGGGACGTGTGCTAAGGGGCTATCGATGTATGTAACTTTGGATCACTATGTATAGGGGGTACGTGAACGGACTCAGGGCCACAGTGGTCTAGGTACGACTAAAAGAGCTATAGACCAATGAAGTGGGGTCATTTGTAAAGATTTAGTCATGACTCCATGGGGTAAGCTTGGTGGTAGCAGTAGTTGTACAAGCCGAACTCCGTCACTACTTTGATGGGTCTAGTGGTTGAAAGCGGTATACATCGTATGCTTTATGCACTGAGTGAGAGATGCGAGGATGGTTGCCATGATTGAATTGTTTGCTATCACTATGACATGCACACCCCCACCCCCGTATTTCTTTACACCATATGTTGATGGCACCTTAGAGTATTGTATAGTATGTAGTGCTAACTCTTTGGTTGCAGGTCCAGGTTCAGGTATGGTTTAGTATACCTGTTATTGTTCTGTTTAGCTGCTTATCGCTCATACCAGACTTTTTGCCTGACCCAGAGTTTTATGTCTCTTCTTATTACTCTGGGTGCTCACACGAGAAGACTAGAGACAAGTTAGGAGTTATGCACGAGTAGCTGATCCGGAGACGAGCAGGAGGCTTCCACGTATGATATAGATATTCTCCCTGTGTTGTTGAAGATCACTGCTTGGGCATTAGCAGTGCATCTTCTACTGTTGCTTTCTTTTGCTTTAGAGATAGCTTTAAAAGTTGTAATAAGCTGTATTTTGGATTTCCGCTACTCTGATGTTTTTAGTTTTGGTTTCAGTTTATGCACTGTCTCGCCTGTTTTATGTCAAGTATCTTGCTATTATATTTTATTCCATGCGCTGTGAGACATTCTACAGGTTATGTGTTAGTTCTTCGACTTCTTTCTTTTCTTATGACGACCGTTCCGTGCCAGTTGGACATGTGTACAGTGCACACTTGGAGGAAGTGTCGGTTGGTGCGGGGCGGGCCGTCACACTTGGTATCAGAGCTCTAGGTTGCGTAGTTAACCTAGGGACGTTATCAGGGAGAGATAGTATACGTATACAAGAGAGCGTATTTGTGATTATTTTGGTTTTCAAAGGCTATATATATACTATTAGCAGTATAAGAATGAATTCGTGCTGCACTAGCACCACTATGGGGTCGTTAATCGTTTCCTTTTTCAGATTGACGATGAGCCGATATGTTAAAGGTACCAGTAGAGGGGCCAATAATGGGAATGCTGCTGACATGAGGACGATGTTTACTGACCTCATGAGAGAGATGCTTAGAGATGTACAGAGGGCAGCTCCCAATGGTGGAAATGTTGGTGGTCCAATAGTGCAGGCGCCGAGGGTCGACTTCGCCAAGCTGAATAAGGATTATACTAGCCTTGGTGGGAAGCCATTTCACGGAACGGAGTCAGCCACGGATGTTCAAGATTGGTTGGGTGGTTGCGAACGTATCTTCGAGGATTTGGGTATCGAGGATGCGATGAAGAGAAAGCTAGCGTCCCGTCAGCTGCAAGCGCGGGCAATGAATTGGTGGAATGCTATAAAGGCAGCTACTCCCGAAGATCAGATTACTTGGGAGCAGTTTAAGGCTCGCTTTAGCGAGAAGTTCATTCCAGCTGCTCAGAAGTCAGTGCTGTTTAAGAAATTTTTGGAGCTCAAGCAGAATGGCAGAGCTGTCTCGGAGTACATTGCTGAATTTGACACTTTGACAAAATACGGGTTATCTCTTATTGATACTGCCGAGAAAAAGAATGAGAAATTCATAACTGGTTTGGATCAGTACTAGGGGGAAAGACTTATTAACCACATCGATGAGACGTTTGAATCGATTGTGGGGAAAGCATTAAGATCAGAAAGTCTCTACCCTAAGCCGAAGACTGAGGTTGCATCCGCAGATGAGCCAAAGCCACAAGCAAGTGGTGGAGGCAAGGGTGGTTCCCAGAATAAAAGAAAGCAGAGTCAGACTAAGGATGGCCAGAAGAAAAAGAATAAGCAAGATGTTGAGTGCTTCAGCTGTGGTAAGAAGGGCCATTATGCTAGTAATTGTCGGGCCAAGCCAGCGGATAGGAAGTGCTTCAACTGTGGCCAAATGGGACACCACAAGGACAAGTGTCCACAGCCCTGTAAAGAAAAGCAAATGGTGAAAGCATATGCTCTCAATGCTATTCCTTCTTCGTCGAATGCCCCAACTGCGGCGGAGAAGGGACAGAATGTCGTCATTCAAGGTATGCTTTCTGTTTATGATGTTCCTGTTAGAGTTTTATTTGATACCGGAGCTTCCAGTTCTTTCATATCTAGTGACCTGGTAGATAGGTTGGGATTGGAGCCCGAGATTGTCGATAGACCTTTAGTAGTGACGAACCCGATTGGTGGTTCGACTAGCCTTAGCATGATTTGTCGTAATGTGGTCCTATCGAGTCATGGATGCATGTTTGTTTGTGATTGCTTTGTTTTGGGCTTTACTGGGTTTGGCATTATTTTGGGAGTAGATTGGCTTCAAAGATACGGGGTGGTGGTAGACTGTGAGGGCTTTTTAGTGACAGCTAGAGCGGATGATGGGCGGAGGATAGTGTTTGGTGGTCTACCCAGTAAGGGTGTATTGGCTAGTTTTCTAAACTCCCTCGACATTCCGCATAGTGAGTTGTCAGGTTTGCCCGTGGTTGGTCAGTATCCGGATGTTTTCGAAGAAGTGACCGGACTTCCACCACACCGAGAGATTGAGTTTCGTATTGATTTGGTAAAGGATGCCAGGCCTATAGTGATGCCACTTCGTCGTATGGCACCAAGGGAGCAGCGAGAGCTCGAGGTACAAGTCAACGATCTTTTGAAGAAGGGATTTATCAGAAGGAGTGTTTCTGAATGGGGAGCACCAGTTGTGTTTGCTACCAAGGCGGATGGTTCCCTTCGTTTGTGTGTAGACTACTGCGAGTTGAATAAAGTGACGAGGAAGAACAAGTGTCCTCTACCGCGGATAGATGATTTGTTCGATCAGTTGAGTGGCGCGAGAGTATTTTCTCAGTTGGATCTCGCGACAGGTTTTCATCAGCTTAGAGTGGAAGCTGAGAGTATAGCTAAAACGGCATTTCAAACGCCGTCTGGATTTTATGAGTGGTTGGTCATGCCATTCGGACTGACCAATGCCCCAGCATATTTTGTGGATCTTATGAATAGGATATTCAGAGATCAGTTGAATAAGTTTGTCCTTGTGTTCGTTGATGATATTTTGGTCTATTCGAGAACAGAGGAAGAACACAAGGAACATTTAAGAGTAGTGATGGAGGTGTTGAGAAAACACCAATTGAAAGCAAAGTTTTCTAAGTGTCACTTCTGGAAGAGGGAAGTGAGGTTCTTGGGCCATGTTGTATCAGAGAATGGTATTGCCGTGGACCCGGCGAAAGTGGCTACGGTACAGGATTGGCCTACGCCCAAGAGTGCAACAGATGTAAGAAGTTTCTTGGGGTTAGCTGGATATTATCGTAAGTTTATCCAAGGTTTCTCCAAGATAGCAGCACCATTGACCCAGTTGACCAAGAAGAATCAAGCTTTTGTCTGGGATGGAAGGTGCGAGAATGCATTTAAGAGTCTGAAGGACAAGTTGGAAAGCGCACCAGTGTTAGTCATTCCTAAGGGGAATGAAGAGATGACAGTATACACGGATGCCTGCGGTACCGGACTGGGTGCTGTATTGATGCAAGGCGGTAGGGTTGTAGCTTATGCAAGTCGGCAATTGAAACCGCACGAGAGAAGATACCCCACCCATGACTTGGAATTGGCAGCGATCGTGTTCGCGTTAAAGATGTGGAGACACTATCTCTTGGGAGAAAGATTTGAGCTATTTACAGATCATAAGTCGTTGAAGTATCTCTTCTCCCAGAAGGATCTAAATCTCCGGCAACAAAGGTGGTTAGAGTTCTTGGCTTCCTATGATTTAGACATCGCATATACACCGGGAAAGGGCAATGCGGTGGCTGATGCATTGAGTAGAAGACATGCCAGCTTACGGGCTATGTTCCTTGAATGGAAGCAACTGGAGTATATCGCGGAGTTTGATTTCAGACCAAAGTGCGAATTGGATCCAGAAATGTTAGCAAGTTTGACGATCAGACCCACTTCAATTGAGCGGATCGGCTCTAGTCAGAGGGACGATCCTAACCTATTGGAAATCATCTCCAAGTTAAAGATGGATATCGATGAGGAAATGAACAGGTATGGGCTTGATCGAGATGGATGGCTTAGAAAGAAGGAAAGCTTGTTGTACCCAATGTCAATGGATTGAGAGATGAAGTGCTTAGAGAATGTCATCACTCAAAGCTGACTATACACCCCGGTGGTAACAAGATGTATCGAGATATGAAGCAGACTTATTACTGGGAAGGGATGAAAAGAGACGTTGGGAAGTTTATATCCAAGTGCATGAATTGCCAGCTAGTTAAAGCCGAGCAAAAGAAGCCTAGTGGGTTGTTACAGCCCTTAGAAATTCCCGAATGGAAATGGGAGCAAGTCTCAATGGATTTCATTGATGGTTTACCAAGGACTAGATCGGGACATGATAGCATTTGGGTAGTTGTGGATCGACTGACTAAAAGTGCAAGATTTATACCAGTCAAATCGACCAGAACGACAGCTAAGTTAGCAGAATTGTATATGAAGTGGGTAGTGAGATTTCATGGAATACCTAAAAGCATTGTGAGTGACCGAGACCCGTTGTTCACTAGTGGGTTTTGGAAGAGCTTACAAGAGGCTCTAGGGTTAGAGTTACATCTCAGTACCGCATATCATCCTCAGACTGACGGTCAGACGGAGAGGGTGAATCGTATTTTGGAAGATCTCTTGAGAGCATGTATATTGGATTTTGGTGGATCATGGGATGACCATTTGCATCTAGTAGAGTTTGCATATAATAATAGCTACCAATCCAGTATGGGTATGGCTCCGTTTGAAGCTTTGTACGAAAGACCATGCAACTCACCATCATGTTGGATAGAGACTGGCAAGAAGTTTATGCTTGGACCAGATGTGGTGAGGGAAACTTCAAATAAAATCAAGACCATTCAACAACGAATGAAGGCTGCCCAAGATAGGCAGAAGAGTTATGCTGATAAGAGGAGAAGAGACTTAAAATTCTCCGTTGGTGACTTGGTGTTTGTCAAGATTTCTCCGTTGAAGAGCGTAATACGATTTGGCAGGAGAGGCAAGTTGGCACCAAGGTTTGTTGGCCCATTCCCAGTTCTCGAGCTAGTTGGAAGTTTGGCATATAAAGTTGAATTACCAGACAAGATGGCGGGAGTTCACAACGTATTTCATGTTTCCCAGTTAAGGAAGTTTGTGCACGACCCTAATGTCGCTATTTCACCTGATCAGTTGGACGATATCAAGGTTGAACCTGAGGCGGTTGGGAACCGTAGGCCTATGCGTATCGTTGGGAACGATACGAAGCAACTTCGAAGGAAGGCGGTGAAACTAGTCAAAGTCCAGTGGGGTGAGGATGAGAAAGACTGTACTTGGGAAACAGAGGAGGACATAAGGAAGAAGTATCCAGAACTCTTTGCCTGGTAAGATTTTATTAGCGATTTAGTTTTCCGCATGCTAGGTTATGTTTGTTTTGCTTGTTTTGCATGTTTGATTGCTGTGAATGATTGTTAGGCATATTGGATTCATTGTTTGTTTCTATGTTAAAGAATTTCAGGGGCGAAATTTCTTAAGGGGGGGGGGGGGGGAGAATGTAACGACCTGCATTCTACGCATCGGAAGATCGTAGAATATTTATTTCTTTTTCTTAGTAAGTCGTATGGTCATGTATTTTGGGAAACGACTAGTAGGGTCATTTCCCATGTTCATGATTTTTGTCGATTTTTAAATGACCGTTTTGCCCCTAGTTGAACTTGTTTTGACCATAACTTTTGACTGGAAAGGAATTTTGACATGAAACCACTTCCATTGGATCCGGATGATGGTTTACAATTCCGTAGAGTGGTCATATTAGCCAAACGGACTCACCGTTTGGGAGATATGGCTGAAACAATTTTCAGATGGTGAAAAACAGCTTAATTGGGCTTAACCGGGTGATTAACAGCTAGGCCCAAAGGGGAATTTCGGGATTAGGAGTTTAAAAGGGCTGTTAGGGTTTGGAGAATACCTTTTTCTCATTTTTCAGCCGTCACTATTCTTTCCTCTTAACCTAGCCATGGCCTCCACCCTCTAAATCTCTTCAAAACACCTCTTAATCACTTTCTAATTGAAGATTAGGCTTAGCAAACATCAAATCAAGGAGTATTAGCACGAGAACCGAGGTAGAGCTGCTGTGTAAGATTGGGAACAGTGCCAAATCAGAGAATATTTCAGTTTTGGGGTTTTAGTTGTGGCAAAGGTGAGTGATTAGCTTGCTTTTACACTAATTACGGTTAATTATGGGTAATTAGTGAAGATTAGCGAATTTATACGTTAATAAATTCTGGAAAAATTCCTAAAATTCTATAATGATGTTTTATGGCTCTGATAAAAATTTGGGCTAATTTGGATAAGTCTTGCTAATTGTATGCTTAATCATGGTTAAGAAGGATTAAGGGGAAAACATGGGTTTTTGGGTATGTTTGATCTAAAGTATGTCATGTAAATGATGTTTTAATATTTTTGATTGATTCTATATGTTGTTACTGCTGTTTGGAATGTTTTGTAATGTCATAGGAAGTTTAGGATGGTTGAAAACGCCGTCGTTCGGCGAAAATAGCTTGCTGGAAAAAGTTGCAGATTTTCAGAACCGGTTAGGAAGAACACCCAATCCGAACCAGATAGGAGGAGGAGATCTGATCCGAACCGGATAGAAGGAGGAGATCCGAACCGAATCGAGTAGGAAGAACATCCGATCCGAACCGGATAGGAGGAGGAGATCCGAACCGAACCGGATAGAAGGAGGAGATCTGAACCGAATCGAGTAGGAAGAACATCCGATCCGAACTGGATAGAAGGAGGAGATCCGAACCGAACCGAATAGAAGGAGGAGATCCGAACCAAAGCGGATAGGAGGAGACACCCGAACCGAACCAGATAGGAGGAGGAGATCCGAACCGAACCGGATAGAGGAGGAGACCCGAACTGAACCGAATAGGAGGAGGATGCCCGAACCGAACCGAAAAGGAGGAAGAGACCCGAATCGAACCGAAGAAGACCATAACCAGAGATGCAAAGGTAGTCCAAATGGGAAGTTTGTACCAAGGATCCAGATGGGAACCAACGAGTTAACTTCATGATTGGGCTTTGCTGCGGGACGTGTGCTAAGGGGCTGTCGATGTCTGTAACTTTGGATCACTATGTATAGGAGGTACGTGAACGGATTCAGGGCCACAGTGGTCTAGGTACGACTAAAAGAGCTATAGACCAATGAAGTGGGGTCATTTGTAAAGATTTAGTCATGACTCCATGGGGTAAGCTTGGTGGTAGCAGTAGTTGTACAAGCCGAACTCCGTCACTACTTCGATGGGTCTAGTGGTTGAAAGCGGTATACATCGTATGCTTTATGCACTGAGTGAGAGATGTGAGGATGGTTGCCATGATTGAATTGTTTGCTATCACTATGACATGCACACCCCCACCCCCGTATTTCTTTACACCATATGTTGATGGCACCTTAGAGTATTGTACAGTATGTAGTGCTAACTCTTTGGTTGCAGGTCCAGGTTCAGGTATGGTTTAGCATACCTGTTATTGTTCTGTTTAGCTGCTTATCGCTCATATCAGACTTTTTGTCTGACCAGAGTTTTATGTCTCTTCTTATTACTTTGGGTGCTCACACAAGCAGACTAGAGACTAGTTAGGAGGTATGCACGAGTAGCTGATCCGGAGACGAGCAGGAGGCTTCCACGTATGATATAGATATTCTCCCTGTATTGTTGAAGATCACTGCTTGGGCATTAGCAGTGCATCTTCTACTGTTGCTTTCTTTTTCTTTAGAAACAGTTTTAAAAGTTGTAATAAGCTGTATTTTGGATTTCCGCTACTCTGATGTTGTTTAGTTTTGGTTTCAGTTTATGCATTGTCTCGCCTGTTTTATGTCAAGTATCTTGCTATTATATTTTATTCCATGCGCTGTGAGACATTCTACAGGTTATGTGTTAGTTCTTCACCTTCTTTCTTTTCTTATGACGACCGTTCCGTGCCAGTTGGACATGTGTACAACGCACACTTGGAGGAAGTGTCGGTTTGTGCGGGGCGGGCCGTCACATTTAATGAAGTGTACCAATTAAATAATATTTAATTGGAATTGAATTGATATTGATTTTTGGGTTTATCGTGGACAGTGTTTTTAATAACACTCGTTCTTTAACCCGATAATTAATGGAATGTGATTTTGGGTTTATCGTGAACCGTGTTTTAAATGACACTGATTCTTTAACCAGTTAGCGATTAAAACTAAGTGGAGTTTTAGTGAATCTTTAATTAGATTGAAATGATCGAGAATGGAGTATCACCAGTTTTGCTCCAGGCGATAGTTAAATCTTTAATTAGTTTTGAACGTGAAATGGTAATTGAATTTACCGATAACACCGTGGTGTTAGATATGAAGTATTACCAGTTTTACTTCATGGGATGAATAGGTTGGGATTGGGAAATTAAAATAAATGATTACTTCGGTAAGGTTCGTTAATCCCGACTAGTTGAATCGAAATTCAAAAGGATAGATTAAAGAATAAATATAAAGAATTTATCTTTGATAAAATTAATGGGAACCTTTCCCTATGAATGTAAAATTTAGAAACTAACTGTCGGTTAGCTAAGCAGAATGGTTTCCTGGATATTGATCTGATGTTGGTTTCGGCCTTCGAGGTTAATATTTGGGGAATTATTCTCTTGATTAATTTATGGTTAGTGACTGATGAATTGGAATGAGGCGTATGTTGTGTTTGTGTAACACTTATTTAAAATATACGCGAGTTATTCGGGAAGACCGGGTTTATCCCATTCTGAATAACTGCTACGATGATAAGTCGAAGATGAAGACGATGGTCGAAGACCAGAGGTCTTCACGTCGTTTGGGTAATTACTGATGATCTTGATTGGGCTGTACACCCAAGAAGATGGAAACAGTTGGTGATCGTCCAGACGTACTTGGAGATCGATGGATATGCGGGGTACTAGGTGCCTCCGGTTTCGTTCAGACCCAGAACGGACTTGTAAATGGACTGTGTGTCTGACATTGGATTTTAGTCTGTGAGTTTGATTTCTATTAAATATATATTTGTTTGGCGGCGGAGAATTTATTCTCTTGCTTAACGCCCTTCTCTGAGACGTACGAGCTCAGGGGTTATATACTGATGGATATCAAACGCATAGAGTGAATTGCCTGTGTGGCTTGCCTAAGTGGCAATTGATCGAGGCTTCTGTTGAAAAGCAAAGTCTTGTGGTGATGATCAAAGCACAGCTTGTGTGGCACAGCTTTGTGTAACGTGAATTCGCGAGCCTCGCACCCCGGTTGTGAACCAAAAACGGGAGGGGACCTCAGGGAGGGCATGCGTTTCTTTCTAGCTAGGGTGGTGTCAGTGACCTACCAGCCCTGACATTTATATACTTTTCACCTGTGTGATTGTTGCTGTTGCGAGGCACCTCGGTTAGATCGGACGATCCGGGTCCGATGGAGCCATTCGTTGGCTCATTTACGCCCTAAAGGGCGGGGAAACGTAGTGTTCAGGCATAATAATCCACATCGGTGGACCGGCCCTGACGATCTAAAGGCTTGCCTGCACGCTTGCCTGTGGCTCGGGCTAGAGAGTCACGAATTCGGTTAGGACGATCCCTAGCCTCGGTTCATAGATGGAAATCCAATTTCCAAATACGTGACTTTGCGGTTTTATTTGTAAACCTATATATGGCGACATAGTGGAATGGGACGCTCATGCCGCCTATGATTGATATTTATGATTTGAAGTTGTTTTATACACTATGCACTTATAATAGTATCAAATGATTTGTTTTTCAACGTAACAAGCATTCTTTGCTATTATAAGGTAAAAACCCTATCCTCCGGCTTGCGTTGCATTGTGTGATGGGAACTGGGTCTTATAATAGCTTCATTTTCCTTTATTTAGCATTGCGTTGTTAGTTTTATGCACTGGTATTCTTGGGAGGAAACCCGTTCCGTGTTATACGGCGTGGTCCCTTGACTTACCTAACTTTAAAAACAAAGATTAATAACTGTTTTAGTTCTCACACCAGTCACATGACTGACCTGGAGTTTATTGTTTTAACCTAAACTCTAGGTGACCTTATTTTGACACGGGCAGCTAGTAGTTTTGGTTTTGCAGATTTATATTCACAGGATCCTGGTTTACAGCTGGAACGATATCCAGAAAGCTTTGTATCTGTATATCTCCTTCTAGTTGTGTATTGTACTATTTTCCGCTGCTATGTAATTTATTGTAATCTCTGATATTTCTGTGTAATATTTTTTTTTTTTATACTCTGTATATTCTTGTATTCTGATGCATTGTTGTAATATACAATGAAATGTTCTTCCGTCCGCGTTCTGTTGTGGCTTGTTCTCGAACTATCCTCTCTTTCCTTTACGGGGAAGTTACAGGTTTTCACAGTTGGTATCAGAGCTTTGGTTTACAAAGCTTAGAGAACAAGGCACATTAGAACCATACGAAAGAATTCATCAGATATTGGATTAGTAATATCCAATGGGAATGACTCATTAGAGATGGGATCAGTAGTATCCTAAAACGAGGGTGAAGAGTACATTTTTAAAGTAAAAACAAGTTTGGTTTTGAAATTTAAATCAACTATTCGTATTTGATTATTTATTCTATATTGATCGGGACAAATCCGATATATAAAGATTTTGCATATATGTCTTGCAAACGTGTATTCGAAGTTTTAATGTACTGGATGGTTATAGAATCATACTCTAGTTGCATAGGGATAATTCTGGTGATGGGGCACTGTCGCCAGTATTTATTTTCGAGTAACGAAAGTGAGATTTCTATATTTTTCCTATTGACTGGTGTGAGAACCGAAACTAGATAGGATTTATTGTTGTGATTTGGCATCAAAAACATGATTTTTGTATATGTATCAAAATTATGAATTTGAAACTCTAATTTACTAATTGATTGATGTTTGAGTTGTTTGTTTATTTGTTTGCTAATTTTTAGCCATTTAGCCTAGTTGAATCACATATTGAATTATATTGAAAATTGGTCGCATTTGCTTGCATATACATGTGCTTACATTGAACAGGTCATAGCAAGGAGGCTGGAGCAGAGAATAAAATTTGTTTGCCCGACAAATAGGTACATGTTTACTACATAATTTACTGTTTTTTTTGGGTGATGATGATTTTATGAGCCGATTGGCTAGCCGCTTGGCTTTTTCTTTATCTTTTTGAGATCAAAATGCCTATATGGCAATTTCGGGATTTTCCCGTGGCTCCCGGTACAATGGAGGTTATGGCGAAATTTTTCGAAAATTTAGGGTGTTAGCCAAATTTTTGAAGAATTTAAAATTCTCAGAAACTGAAAAGTTGTAGAGTGGAAGCCAGATCGAACGTAGAGTTGATTAATCAAACCACTTTCGACTTTGTTCCTTTTCGGGGACGAAAAGTTTTAAGTGGGGGAGATTGTAACAACCCGAAAATCTGGGCCAGTTTAAAATTTTTATTTTGGCGATTTTAGCGAATTTTGATTATTTAAAATGAATTATTTTAAATAATATCGACGAGAAATTTATTTTGAATAATTAGAACGAATATATTTATATACGTCGTCGTTAGAATATAAATAATTATTTATAATTATAAATAGAATTGAAAATGGCGCGGTAGTTCGATAATTCGATTTAAAACTTCAATCAGATATACCGGGTGCAAAACAATCTGGATTTTAGTGAAACCAAAAACATTAGGATCTAATTGAGAATATCTTTCCAACGAATCCGAAAAATCGAAATTTCATAGCGGGGATAAAAAGATATGTCCAGTTGAAAATTCAGAATAGTCGCTATGCAATTCAGGCCCTTGAAAATGGAGATTTTGCAAACGACCTCGGATTTCGACACAACCACTTTTGTTGGGTTCGTGATGTAAAGTTATTGCTAGATTTCAAATTTCATAATTTTTCGAATGAATATGTGAGCGTGGCAAAGGAAAACGCGTTTGACCAGTTTTAGTTGATTTTAATCGACTGGAAAATGGCCATTTTTCCAACGGTCTCAGAATTCGACGAAACTAGTTTTGTTAGGACCGTATCGTCAATACGAAGCTAGAAAATATTTTTATGGAATTTTTAGAGTTCGTATGTGACCCCAGTAAATTGAAATGCGCGTTTAAATTCAATATATAGAGTTATATGTTGATTTTGACGGAAACTGATCGAAACGATCGAATCAGCCTACGATACATATCCCATTGGGTTCGAAATGGGGGTAAAACGCTATGGACGACAGGCGGTAGGCCTCGTTTTGAGGTCGAAAATAAAAGTTGCTTTTTGGTGAAAATAAAATAATTAAATAAATTAAAAATTAAAAACCTCTTTCCTCTCCCCTTAACTTCTCTCTGGCCCCCCTGCTTTCGTTCATTTTCAATCGAACGATTAATAATAAAAAAAGAAGGAGACGACGAAGCGGAGAGGAGCCGCCGCCCCTCCCCGATGACCACGCGCCGCCGCAGGTGGCGGAGCTGCACCGCCCTCCCACTTCCGATCTCCCTCTTTCCCCCGCGACTGCCCCTCTCCTCTTCGATTTGAAGGCCGCCGCACCCCAAGCCCCTGCGCCCTCCGATCCACCGCCTGCCACAGCTCCGCCTCCCTTTCTTCAGCGCCACCTCAGCGCCCCTCCGACCCCCTCCACCAGCGCCGCCACCTCGGTGCGCAGCAGCCCCCCTCCACATAATTCCAGCTGTAAGTTTTTATATATATATTATTTAATTTGTTTTATAAAATTCGTTTAGTTTAATTTAAAAAGAATTGTTAAAATCAGTTTTTACCTATGATGTTGGTGAAGAAAAGATTTTATTCAGTTAAAAATATGATTTTTATATTTTTAAAGAATTAAAAATATGATTTTTATATTTTTAAAGTATTAAAAATATAATCTTTACTATATATAAGATGTAAAAATATGATTTTTGTTTATGCAGAGAATTAAAAATATAATTTTTACATGATAGGAATATTAAAAATAGCATCTTTATATGTGTAGCAAAATAAAAATGTGATTTTTATAAAGATATATTTGAAAAGGCGAAATCTTTATAATAGAAAAATTCGATTTTTATATATTGAATAGCAAAGTAAAAATTCGATTTTTATATATTGAACAGCATAGTAAAAATTCGATTTTTATATCCTGAATAGCAAAGTAAAAATTCGATTTTTACATATGTAGAGAATACGGGCAACGAAGATTGACAAGAGGCAAGAACGACGAAGATTTCTATAAATGAAGTGTCGTGAAGTTGGGATAGCTATCGGTGAGAATTTCTCACTCTTTAATTTTATTTTTCTAGTTATATATATATATATATATATACTAGGATGCAGACGGTGTTTAGTAGCACCCGACACCCGTCATCCACAGACCATGGATGGCTTGTTTGTTGAATTGTTTGGTTCTGTAGTTGGTTAGGTTATTTGGTTTGAATTGAATTGTTTGGTGAAATGAAATTGATTAGATTGATGTGTGAATGGCGTGGGCCTTCACTAGACCGGGGATAAGGCTAGGCCTTGTCCCGTTTCTAGTATCGTGCCGTTATGCCGCCGAAATTTTCTAAAATAAGTTAGAAAAATAAAAATATCATTTTTATTTTGTAAATGAACTGAATAAAAATTCATGTGTTAAAATAAAATAGTTGATTGTTAAAAATATAATTTTTAACGTGAATGTGAATAAATAAATATTCATTTACAAACCAGACGGTTTGTTTATGTACACCTATTTGAAGGACATTGATTGGGACGATAAATTTTACACATCGCCCAACTGCACAAATAAAAATCTGTGTTTGATTGCTGGAAACCCCACACGGGTGTTGGGATGATATTTGACGTACACTAATCCCGATTGTTTAGTTGTATGTCGATCGATTGATTGACAGGCTGTTATAAGCGTTGAATATTTATATTTGATGCTTATACAGTGTAGAATGCACTTTGGATGATGGTTGATTATTCATCGTTGTTGATATATACATGTGTTGTAGAAAAATCCATATAATTAACATTATATGGTAATTGATTGGGCCTCATTCCATTTTTGAAAAAGAAATATTTGGAAAAGAAATATTTGAAAAAGAAATATTTGAAAAAGAAATATTTGAAAAAGAAATATTTGAAATAGAAATATTTGAAATAGAATATTTGAAAATAGGAATATATGAAGCCGTGTTGATTAGATTGACGCCATTTTGACGTGAACGATATTTATATCGATTTTATTCATTTTTCAACGAATATTGAAATAGAATTGAAATTCGAATTAAACGGAAATAGAATTGAAATTCGAATTAAATTGAAATAGAATTGAAATTCGAATTAAATTGAATAGATTTGAAATTGAAATAGAATTGAAATTCGAATTAAACTGAATAGAAATGAAAACGAATTGAAATTGAATAGAAATGAATTCGAATTGAAATCAGATAGAAATAAATTCGAATTGAAATTGAATTGAATTGAAAAACGAACTGAAATTGAATTAGAAATCAATTTGAATTGAAATCGATTTGAAATGAATTTAAAACGAAGTTATATTGGAATATTTAATTTTGATTTGAAATTGAATATGAAATTTAAACCATTTGAAAAACGAATTTAAAACGATTTATAAAATACGTTTTGAAAAGGAAATCGACGAAATATATACAATATATATATATATATTATATAATGGCCTGAATAGAACGCGCCGCGCCGCGGCAGTTCGCGAATTTCGACCATTGACTTCGAACGGATATTACGGGAGATCCGACCGTCGGATTCTCCTAAAACTGGAACCGTTGGGTTCGTATCGAAAAGAGCTTTCTAACGAATATTAGAAATTAGAAATCTAACGGTTGGATTTGGGATTATGTCCAAATCAAATTTGAAAAAGGTCGTTGTAAGTGCAGTTCGATGGCCGTTGATGGAAATCAACTGTACAGGCCTTGATAAAATTATTAAAAATAGTAATAATTTGTGTAAAATCATAAGAAATGATTTAGAAAGAATTGGGATGAAAAACTGCATATTTGAAAAGATAAAAATAGATTTTTATCGAAATGAACTAGTTTCAGTTTTGAACTAGAATTATAATTCTATTTTTTTTAAATAAATTGGATTTGAAATGGTTTTGAAAATAACCAGAATTTCCAATGATTGCATTGGAATGGATTCGAATCGAAATTGTCTTCGGAATATTTCAATGTTGGGTTTCGTGATGATACAGATATTGTTATGGGAATTTGAAAGATATATTGATATCGTTATTTCCAATACAATATTTGTTCGTCGTAGAATTTGATATTTAATATAAGCCGGTATATTTTCTATTCGGAGCCTTGTATTTAATATCAAATGTGATTTGGGTTTGTCGTGAATGGTGTCTTCATTAACACTGTTCTTGAACCCAGTTGAGAAAAGATTAAATCTGTAGTAACCCGGATTTTGAGCGACTTTGGTTATCGACGTAAGCTCGACGTCGATAACCAAAACATCGAAAAATCCCGGTAATTAATGAAAGAAATTAGAGGGTGAGAATAGATAAGATAGAAACTTAGAATAGAAGAAGAAGTAGAACACAACATCAGAGTAACACGAACCTCACAGCGGAACGAATAACATATAATAGATAACATAACTTTGAAATATAACAGTTATGTATACAATAGCACTTATCAGAGTACAACACTTACAACACGGCGGAAATAACTATAGCTATATGATCTTGAAGCCTCCTGCTCCAAGCTCTCCAATGTATCTGCAAATCCCGACTACTTGACTGCCCGTACAAATTTAGGCACCCAAGAGTTTAGGGAAAACAACAAAGTAAACTCCGGGTCAGTCATGGGACTGGTGTGGGTAAAACAGTTTAAACAGGTATGTGAACAAGTAAACGATATCTCATAAGACCACGCCGCAGAACGGAACGGGTTTTTCCCTTATGAAAATCCAAAATATCTTTATATCAAAAACCTTTTGATATTATAATAATGTCTATGTACAAATAGATATCAACTAGCAGAAACGCTTTCATCTCACGTTCTACATATATGGTATACAATCAAAACCACAAACACGTATGGGGTAATGGATTTCCAACTATGACAAGGTATGGAACCACCTTCCGATCAGTGTACTCTAGGAACGATACACTGGAGTTCAACAAGAACATCTTGTAACTCAGCCACACATGACCGACCACTCATTTCGCTTGAGTGTATCGAATGTACATCACCAACGGTTGGGATCAGCAACCGTTCCCGTATATATATATGGGACAACATTGATAGATTAAAGAAGCAAATGAATATTCTCCAGATAGGTGATTATACACCCTACTTCGGTGCGACCGACTTAGCCATGCTGCCTGCCCGATTTCTATCATTTACCGGATGTGAGGCTAGAAGCTACGCTTTATCATCACAATAGATTCACTTCGAATGCCACATTGTTAGATCCATCGAAAATCACTAATTGACGTTTACAACAATACATTACGTGTCAGCTAAAAGAAGTTTCCTTCTCCGCTTCCACTCTTGGTACGGTTGAAGAAATCAATGTACGTGACCTTTTTGGAAATACTCTGTCAGACATCCATCTTCATTCACTTAAAATGTCACATCGTCATACCTGCCAAATCACAAATTGACTTATCCAAAAATAACACGGGTATACAGCTAAGAGAAACGAATTCCTCCGCCACCAAACGTGAATACGTTTGAACAGATCAACTTACGTGATCCATTGGATATGCTCTGTCAGACCTTCGTCCATACAAGTTGTCCTGGGACTGGACAAACTGAAGGCACTATTCTGTAAACAGGATAGCCCTTGCATTTTACTCCGTCTTCAATTATCCTTGGCGTAAATGATTCGCGACGCTTATGCCAATACAGAGTGGTTCTATGGATTAATCCAACCGGTCTCTCCATATTAACAACGTTAAAATGGTCAAAACTTCGATAGTCGGTGAGTTAACTATCAAAGAAAAACAAGTGCGCAAACAACGATATTATTTCCAGATGGAAATTATATCGAACAAACATCATTTAACATTTATCTCTTTAGTTCATTTATTTACTTATCTCCTGTTTCCCTACATTCTAAATTCTTATTTTTCTTTTATCAGAAAACATTTCTGATTCTTGTTTGGAAAACATTTCCAAAACTCCTTTACGATCAAACCTTACCATTTCTCAGTTAAGAAGGAAGTCACTCAAGTTGGGGTATAATTACCTCTCAGACCTTAACTGAACAACGTTATAACTTCGAAATGGTCAAAGTTTATCTTTTAATCTTTAACAACTTCTTTACGCCTTTCTCGGATCCAATTTTACTGATCCACTTCTATATTTAAAACATTGGTTATAACGATAACGTTATAATCCCTCCTTTCGAATTATCTAACTTTAATTATAACTTCTATTCTTATTAGTGAATAATTAACCTAACACTTATTTATTTATAAATAAATAAATCTCTATTTAAACACTGGAAAGTATAAGTACTTTCCTGAATTCGATATAATCGAATTTGCCGATTAACTCTCTTCGAGAAATCTCTATTTGATTAACTCTTCTTCGAATAACCTATATTCGATTAACTCCTTCTCGAATAAACGATATTTGATAATCTCTCTTCGAATAACTAATATTCGATAACTCTTCCTTTTCAAATATCTCATATTTGAAAATCTCACTTCGATTAAACTAAAATCGATAACTCCCTTCGATGAAACTAACATCGATAACTCCTTTCGATGAAACTAACATCGATAACTCCTTTCGATGAAACTAACATCGATAACTCCTTTCGATGAAACTAACTCGACTAACTTAACTTACTTGGTTCGACCAATTCGATTCAATTAACTAGGCTCGACTAACTTGGTTTATTTAACTCAACTTGATTTACTCCTATCGAATAACTAATATTCGATTTAACTCCATTTAACTCTATTCGAATAACTACTATTCGATTAACTCTATTCAACTCTATTCGAATAAACTATATTCGACTAACTCTATTTAACTCCATTCGAACAACTACTATTCGACAACTCTATTTAACTCCATTCGCTTGACTCTAGATCGCAGCGATCACAATGGTTATGCCTGATTCCCTCAGGAAACATCCGACCGCCTTAGGCTATTTGCAGCCCTGCGAATTACGCTAGCAGTCATGCTAAATGGCATATTATTTGGATTAACTCTAACTGATTAACTCTATTGGTTTAACTCTAACTGATTACTCTAACCGATTAATTCTAACTGATTAACTCTAACTGGTTAACTCAAATCGATTAATTCTAACTGATTAACTCTATTTGACTAACTCGACTAACCCCTTTCGAATAACATATTCGATTAACTAACTTCGAATACCATATTCGATTAACTAACTTTGAATACCATATTCGATTAACTAACTTCGAATACCATATTCGATTTCTCCTTTCGAATGTCTATATTCGATTAACTAACTTCGAATACCATATTCGATTTCTCCTTTCGAATGTCTATATTCGATTAACTAACTTCGAATACCATATTCGATTTCTCTAACTTCGAATACCATATTCGATTAACTTCTTCGAATACCATATTCGATTTCTCCTTTCGAATGTCTATATTCGATTAACTAACTTCGAATACCATATTCGATTTCTCTAACTTCGAATACCATATTCGATTTACTTTATTCACTTTATAAAGATTTCCTTTTTAACAATGTTTTATTCATTGGAAAAGATTTACTTTTAAATAACGGTTCTACCCTTTAAAAATGATTTCCCTTTTTATAATGTTTCCTTTCCCATTCAATTTGTAAATGGTTTACAAATATTTCCTTTTCAAATTTATTCTTGAAATATTCTAACTCCTTAAATTCCCGGGAAAATTCGCCATAACCTCCTTTGTATCGGGAGCATCGGGAAAATCCCCAAACCCGCCACACAGGCCTTTCCATTCAAAAAGAAATGTTTTGAATTTATTTCCTTTTTAAATTATCTCCTATTTATAAATATTTCAATTTATAAACATTTCTTATTTATAAATATTTAAATTTATAAATATCTCTTATTTATAAATTATTCCAATTTATAAATATTCTGTTTTCAATATCACTTTGAAAATTCCCCTATCACATTCTGGCATGTTATGGTATTTTAACATATCAAATCACGATGTTCAATATTGTCCAAGTACATATAATCGCCCACAGATTTTATATCACATCATATAACAATATATGAAAAAAACAATAAAATAATTGTTGAGGAATCCAGTCGGATTCCTCCAACCTGTTTCCCTGCATCCACAGATGTTACACAACATGATTGTCATCACTTTCAGTTCAATATGAATTATTCTGATAAATAGAATCAATATATAACTATCTAACTGTTTATATATATATTATATATATATAATATTTCATTAACAGACTAGCAGTTCAATCAACAGTCAACACATAATCAAACAGACAATATCTAACAGTTCTAAAATACAACATGAAATTATAAACTGTTCAGAGTTGGTGAGTTTTACTCACATTGGACTATCATCGTTAATAACGATAATTGTCGTTGATTAGACGGACAATTTATTTTGTCATAAATTGGTTCGGATTCACTCTCAATCAGATCCATGGTGAAGCTCTCGTCCATACGGTCCCAACGTGGCTGACGGTTCGTGATTCACTTTTAACTAATTCGGCCCATTTCCGTTCAGACCCAACCCGACCTCTCTCTTCTTCTTCCTCTTGGCAAAACGCGACCTGCTGCTCCAACCATTACCGCTCGTTTCAACTCCACCCCACCTTCAAACTCTCCACCGAACCACATGAAACCAATAACAATGTTCTTCTCACTCAACTCTCATCACGTTGGTACCACCAAGACCCCACTCGACATCACCCTGGCATTTGCGTCGAACCACCTTTTCCCGCCTGCTACAGTAAAGTAGCGAACCATATGGCTACCAAATCCAACCAGAAACTCCCAAATGAACCTACTTTCCTCGCTCAAACCAAAAACGAACTCTATTTCATAAATCGAAGCTTCAAACCCTTACAAATCCGAGCCCTAGCTCATTCATACCAACGCTGTGATTTTTCCAGCGAAAATAAGAACCACCGAAACCCACAAAACTTAGACTGGATCGAAGAGAATTAACCATGGAATCCATATATACACTTATTAGAATTTATAGTATTTTATTTTCATTTGTTTGATTTTCTTTTGATCGAGATTATTTCCTGGAACACAATGAAAGTGGCGGCTCATACATTGACCAGAAATGAATTAGGTTAGAAAGGGTGAGGGATAGTGGTATTTATAGGAAATTAGAATTAGATATTTTGGTTAGATATTTTAGGATATTTTCATTTTTTTTATATTTCATTTTCCCTTATAAAAATCCGTGTGATCACACACAGTATTCAAAAATCATGAAACTGGACATGTAGCTAGAGTTCGACATTACGGTCCCAACAAAACTGGTTTCGTCGAATTCCGACTCTGTATGCTCACACAGCGTATTTTTAGCTGTCAAAATACTGACTGTTTCTCACTCTAAAAATCCGTACGGCCACACGGTGACTCTAAAAATCACGAAACTTGAAATCTAACAATAATTTGATGTTGCGGATCCAACAAAACTAGTTTCGTCGGATTCCGAGGTCGTTTGCAAAACTGGTTATTTTTAAAGCGTTGAATAGACCATTTAAATATATAAATATATTTAAATATATTTAAATATAATTAAATTAATTATTAATAAATTAATATTCTCGTATATCGTCACATATGATATTATACAGCTTCAGAATGTCATATCAGAATATACAGTTTGATATTTCAGATTTTAGATTTATCGATATTCAGTTTATATCGAAAATCCATTTATAACGTAATTAAAGCGTCGCAAATTATAAAGGAATTCCACAGCGACTTTTTCTGAAATTTGATTTGGACGTAACTCAAAATCTACACGACGAGATCACGATCTTTCTCTTCCACTAGAAAGACATACTCCACCAGCTCCACACGTTTCTTGTTTCACAGAAATCCGGCTTAAAACGAATCCTGTACATTCAATTGAAGTTCGAATCGCCAAATAGCGAACTGCAGCGCCATTTCGAGCTCGTTTATAAATATATTATAAACTATACGTTCAACTGTCGTCGATTCAATATAATCGTTATTATATTTCGAATCTAAACTCCACCAAATCTCGTATGCTATTCAATTTACACGATATTGTGAATTTCACTATTTCTGACTATTTCGACATTATAATATATTTTATTATATTATAATTATTAATTAAATATTCAATATTATTTAATTCACGTTCTCGATATCGATAAATTGATATTTAATAATTAAATTAATTAATTGTTCAACAGCTAAAAAAATGCGGGTCACTACAAAATCTTTTTATTTAGATTTAATGAAGTGTACCAATTAAATAATATTTAATTGGAATTGAATTGATATTGATTTTTGGGTTTATCGTGGACAGTGTTTTAAATAACACTCGTTCTTTAACCCGATAATTAATGGAATGTGATTTTGGGTTTATCGTGAACCGTGTTTTAAATGACACTGATTCTTTAACCAGTTAGCGATTAAAACTAAGTGGAGTTTTAATGAATCTTTAATTAGATTGAAATGATCGAGAATGGAGTATCACTAGTTTTGCTCCAGGCGATAGTTAAATCTTTAATTAGATTTGAACGTGAAATGGTAATTGAATTTACCGATAACACCGTGGTGTTAGATATGAAGTATTACCAGTTTTACTTCATGGGATGAATAGGTTGGGATTGGGAAATTAAAATAAATGATTACTTCGGTAAGGTTCGTTAATCCCGACTAGTTGAATCGAAATTCAAAAGGATAGATTAAAGAATAAATATAAAGAATTTATCTTTGATAAAATTAATGGGAACCTTTCCCTATGATGTGAAATTTAGAAACTAACTATCGGTTAGCTAAGCAGAATGGTTTCCTGGATATTGATCTGATGTTGGTTTCGGCCTTCGGGGTTAATGATTGGGGAATTATTCTCTTGATTAATTTACGGTTAGTGACTGATGAATTGGAATGAGGCGTATGTTGTGTTTGTGTAACACTTATTTAAAATATACGCGAGTTATTCGGGAAGACCGGGTTTATCCCATTCTGAATAACTGATACGACGATAAGTCGAAGATGAAGACGATGGTCGAAGACCAGAGGTCTTCACGTCGTTTGGGTAATTACTGATGATCTTGATTGGGCTGTACACCCAAGAAGATGGAAACAGTTGGTGATCGTCCAGACGTACTTGGAGATCGATGGATATGCGGGGTACTAGGTGCCTCCGGTTTCGTTCAGACCCAGAACGGACTTGTAAATGGACTGTGTGTCTGACATTGGATTTTAGTCTGTGTGTTTGATTTCTATTAAATATATATCTGTTTGGCGGCGGAGAATTTATTCTCTTGCTTAACGCCCTTCTCTGAGACGTACGAGCTCAGGGGTTATATACTAATGGATATCAAACGCATAGGGTGAATTGCCTGTGTGGCATGCCTAAGTGGCAATTGATCGAGGCTTCTGTTGAAAAGCAAAGTCTTGTGGTGATGATCAAAGCACAGCCTGTGTGGCACAGCTTTGTGTAACGTGAATTCGCGAGCCTCGCACCCTGGTTGTGAACCAAAAACGGGAGAGGACCTCAGGGAGGGCATGCGTTTCTTTCTAGCTAGGGTGGTGTCAGTGACCTACCAGCCCTGACATTTATATACTTTTCACCTGTGTGGTTGTTGCTGTTGCGAGGCGCCTCGGTTAGATCGGACGATCCGGATCCGATGGAGCCATTCGTTGGCTCATTTACGCCCCAAAGGGCGGGGAAACATAGTATTCAGGCATAATAATCCACATCGGTGGACCGGCCCTGACGATCTAAAGGCTTGCCTGCGCGCTTGCCTGTGGCTCGGGCTAGAGAGTCACGAATTCGGTGAGGACGATCCCTAGCCTCGGTTCATAGATGGAAATCCAATTTCCAAATACGTGACTTTGCGGTTTTATTTGTAAACCTATATATGGCGACATAGTGGCATGGGACGCTCATGCCGCCTATGATTGATATTTATGATTTGAAGTTGTTTTATACACTATGCACTTATAATAGTATCAAATGATTTGTTTTTCAACGTATCAAGCATTCTTGGCTATTATAAGGTAAAAACCCTATCATCCGGCTTGCATTGCATTGTGTGATGGGAACTGGGTCTTATAATAGCTTCATTTTCCTTTATTTAGCATTCCGCTGTTGGTTTTATGCACTGGTATTCTTGGGAGGAAACCCGTTCCGTGTTATACGGCGTGGTCCCTTGATTTACCTAACTTTAAAAACAAAGATTAATAACTGTTTTAGTTCTAACACCAGTCACATGACTGACCTGGAGTTTATTGTTTTAACCTAAACTCTGGGTGCCCTTATTTTGACACTGGCAGCTAGTAGTTTTGGTTTTGCAGATTTATATTCACAGGATCCTGGTTTACAGCTGGAAGGATATCCGGAAAGCTTTGTATCCGCATATCTCCTTCTAGTTGTGTATTGTACTATTTTCCGCTGCTATGTAATTTATTGTAATCTCTGATATTTCTGTGTAATATTTATTTGTTTATACCCTGTATATTCTTGTATTCTGATGCATTGTTGTAATATACAATGAAATGTTCTTCCATCCGCGTTCTGTTATGGCTTGTTCTCGAACTATCCGCTCTTTCCTTTACAGGGAAGTTACGGGTTTTCACAGTTGCGTCGTTCGTTCGTTATGGTTTGACCGATATTTCTGATGAGAGAGAAAAGTGAGGATATTTCCTTATTATATTTAATTTTAAATTCCCAAAATATCCCTTTGAACAAACGTACACCAATTTCAACCCAACGACTGTCGCCCCTAGCTAAATACCCCCATTCCGGACACAATGGGATATGTTTCGTTGGCCAATTCGTATGTTACAGCCAGTTATTTTTCAAATTAAAGTATAAAACATTTAATATTCAATTTGAACGTACATTTCAATTTTCCAAGGCCACAAACTAAATCGAAAAATTCCAGAAAAATAAATCTAGCTATGTTTTGACGATACGGTCCCAACAAAACCAATTTCGTCGAATTCTGAGATCGTATGCAAAATGTCTATTTTCAGGTCGACCCATTTTAACAGAAATTGACCAATCACATTTTCTTTTGCCCCGCTCTCATACTAGATTCAAAAATTATGAAATTTGAAATCTAGCAATAGTTTGACATCCCGGATCCAACAAAAGTGGTTTCGTCGAATTCCGAGGTCGTATGCAAAATATCTATTTCAAGGGCTATATATTCTATATAGCGACCTTTTTGAAAATTCATTTGGCCATAACTTTTGATTCCTGCTATGAAACTTCGATTTTTCAGATTCGTTAGAAAGGTATTCATAAACAAATTTAAATGTTTTTGGTTTCACTAAAATCTGTTATATTTTCCACCCGGTACAGTCAGACAAAGTTTGTATTCAAATTTTCAAACTGCCTCACTATTCCCAATTCATTCCTTTATTGAAATATGCTATTTCAATTGTTTAAATTCTTTGACAATAACCAATTTTAAAATTTTAAAATTGGTTCACATTTTCCGTTTTATTACAGAATCTCTCCTTAGTGCTTTTATCCCTTTGTACTTGGTGCACATAGCATTCAAATTATACCATGCAGTCTTTGTGCTCTCAATTGATGTTCGTGTGACGAATTCAGGATCTCCATTGTACAAATCATTAACCCTCTCGTACAAAAACTTACCACCAGAACGGCCATCAGCAACGACAGATGCGCATACCCATGCATTAGCTAGCACTTTATAGTCAGCTGCTCTCTATATTTTACCAGTAGCTATAGTTTTTTCCTTGCTATTTTGAACGGGAGTTTTTTTTGTTTTTCGCTTAGTGTGTGACCGTTTAGCCTTGGTTTGTCCTTTGTCAGGTACCGGGGTCAGATCAACCATCTCCTGGTGTACGTTTTGATTATGAAGTTGGCCATACATGTTAGCATACTGCTGAGTGAGGTATATTTGGTGGAGAAATTGACTTTGTTCGGAAGTTAGGAAAGGGGATGGAATCATTGACGGGCCTTCGGTTTGAGATAATAAACTAGTAAAATTACCAATGTTATCATCGATATAGGCAGAAAAATTGTTGTTGCTGGGATTAGACATTGTTGTTTGCTTAGAATTGGAATTGTTTGTGAGTATGAGGAAAACTAGCGTACCCCCGTATTTATGAAGACAAAGGATGCAAGTAGGCTTGATAATTACAATAAGCCATTCAATGTTCTACAATGTGTTTTCCAATCAATTGTAGAAAACAGGGTAAGTTTAATTGCTCTGACCCTGTCAAGTTGTTTAATCAAATCAACTTTAATGATTCCCTTGAATGGTGTGATGCTTTACTTTACTTTACTTTATTTTTCTTTACTTTGCTTTGCTTTGCCTATATTAAACGTTTGAATTGTAGTTTAACTACACACTTCGAAATGGCAAACGAAAATTGGACTGCTTCAGACTACGTTGTTTTGATAAAGGCTTACATTGAAGCAGACGTACTACATATGGAAGAAGAGGCAGATCAAGATTTTTGGGAAACCCTCAATGATTTTTACAACAATCATACTAGTTGTAGAATATAGAGGCACAACTTAGCAACCAAAAGCGCTTTCTGCTTATTTAGTACTGATTGTATGAACTACCGCAAGGTAATTGATGAGATAAAAAAGGATGGCGTCCTTCAGGAGAAACGATCGACGTACGACTCACTATATCTTTTCAAGTACCGTTCAAACTTCATCAGCCACGAAGCGTACGGGTTATGGTACAATCATATTATATTGTTTGAGTAGTATATCGTTATATTATGTGTCGTATTCAATATGTATCATTTGGTTTATGTAGTTGGAAATTGTGGATGTATCCGTAGACTTTAATTTCAATTCATAACTATATTATGTGTGTTATTCAACTGAAATGACTAGTCTATGGACACTATAAGGCATGCTACACGAACATTAAAAATCGTGCTCCACTCACATTAAAAGTCGTGCACCATCAACATTAAAAGTTAAGGCATTTAAGGAGTTAAGGAGTTACGTACAGTTTGGGTTGTCCTATTGTGAATTGTGAAAATAAAGAGTTAAGGCGTTCAAGGAGTTACGGAGTTACGTATAGTTTGGGTTGTCCTATTTTGAATTGTGAAAATAAAGAGTTAAGGCGTTTAAGGAGTTACGTACAGTTTGGGTCGTCCTATTTTGAATTGTGAAAATAAAGAGTTAAAGCATTTAAGGAGTTAAGGACCTACGTACAGTTTGGGTCATCCTATTTTGAATTGTGAAAATAAAGAGTTAAGGCGTTTAAGGAGTTAAGGAGTTACGTACAGTTTGGGTCGTCCTATTTTGAATTGTGAAAATAAAGAGTTTAAGGAGTTAAGGAGTTACGTACAGTTTGGGTCGTCCTCTTTTGAATTGTGAAAATAAAGAGTTAAGGCATTTAGGGAGTTAAGGAGTTACGTACAGTTTGGGTCGTCCTCATCAAACATACATTTTGCATATTAGCTACACTATAAAATAGAAATGCGGTATATTCAAAGTACATAAAACAATACAATAATCGAGTACTACAATGTTACAATAGCTCAACAACCGCATAGACTGTATCTAAGAAGTACCTTTCGTATGCCATAAACGCTCAACCAGGTCGTCCTGTAGTTTACTATGGACCTCCCTAGACCTAATTTTACGCAGTCACCTAAGAAATATCTCAAGAGTCGCTGGATTTCTATCAGCGACAACAGTTTGGGTATTATATGGATCATATCCCAAATAAGACGGAAATTTTCCTCTTTCTTCTTCAGTGATCATGTTATGCATTATAATACAAGCACACATAATGTTGCTCAAAACTTGTGGCTTAAATAATTTAACAGGGTTTTTTTACAATGGAAAACCTTGCTTGGAGAACCCCGAATGCACGTTCTACGTCTTTTCTTGCTGCCTCTTGCCTTTTAGCAAAGTATTTTTCTTTCTCTGTTTCAGGAGCTGAAATTGTTTTGACAAGCGTACCCCAAGAAGGATAGATGCCATCTGCTAAATAATACCCCATGTCATACGTATTTCCTGCAATATTAAAATCACATGCAGGTGCTTTTCCATGTGCAAGGCTCTTAAACAAATGTGATTGGTGAAGTACATTAATATCGTTCATTGAGCCAGGACATCCCAAAAATGCATGCCAAAGCCATAGATCATGTGAAGCAACAACTTCAAGTATCATTGTCGCTTTAGGGTGATGTCCAATAAATTGACCATGCCATGCTGTAGGACAGTTTTTCCATTCCCAATGTATACAGTCTAGACTGGCTAACATGCGGGAAATCCTTTTTTGGCTCCTAACCTTTTCAATTTGTTAACATCACTTTGCATCGGAGCACGTAGGTACTCCTCACCATACATTTCAATTATGGCTACACAAAACCTTTCAAGGCTTAAGGTAATAGTACTCTCACCCATTCAGACAACATCATCAAACGCATCTAGAGCTATTCCGTAAGCTATTACACGTAATGCGCCTATAATTTGTTGGTACGGCGAACATCCTAAGGTACCAGCACTATTACGTTTTTGAACAAAATAATTATCGTGTTCAACAACTCCATTGAAAATACAAATAAACATATTCTTGCTCATACAAAAC
Organism: Allium sativum; assembly: GCA_030737875.1. NCBI lineage: Eukaryota > Viridiplantae > Streptophyta > Magnoliopsida > Asparagales > Amaryllidaceae > Allium > Allium sativum. Next base: position 277,958,026 of record CM060918.1, read on the forward strand.
GGTGTCTAAAGTCATCAGGACCATACGTACAGGGGGTGTTGAAATAAACTTTAAGTAATCTTGCAGTACCTCCTTTATGGTCCCGCATCTTCCGTTTGTCTACATGACCGTGCATGCTGTCTCCTCGAGTACCCCTAGATGATCCTTTCATTAGGAAATGTTGGTTAATCTTTAATTGTTGCATGGCAACAGCTTGCATCATAATTTGTAAATTATTGCTATTGGTCGAGCTATCTGAAGTAAACTAAAGAAATTTTGTATACCCTAACAAATCATCGCCTTCGTCAGAATCAGTATCATAAAGACCATTCTGGCTATAGTATATTGAATCTTCGGTTTGCGCATCTGATTCGTAAACAGCATCGTCGTTGTAGACATTATGAGACATTTTTGTGTTGTGAAGCTAAATGTGCATACCAGAAGTGGTTTTATAGCTTCTTCAATCCGCAGTTGCAACGGCTATATAAAGAATAATATATAAAAATATATTCGTTAACGGCTATAAATTCAAACAGAATTATAATATTCTGCAACGGCTATAAATTTGAACTGTATTTTACTATTCAGCAACGGTTATTTGTTTAAACTATATTTTAATATTCGGCACATATTTTATTTAGACATATTTTATTCTAATATTTCAAAACGGCTCTATATGTATTATATATTAATTTTTAATTAATTTTTATACCTGTTAAATACATTTTGTCCTTTCGACCATATTTTAAAAATTATGAAAAAAAAACGGTTTTCAGAAAACTCTTTTTGGGTTAAACGGTTTTCTGAAAACCGTTTAACCAATAAACAGTTTTCAGAAAACCGTTTATGGTAAAAATTAAAAATTAATAAAAGCAGTGGAGCGTCCCCCCACCCACTGCTGGAACGGTGGGGGGGTAATTCACGCTCAAAAAGAGCGATTCATGCTCCAAATAGGGTGTACTGCTAGGAATGCTCTAACGTTTTTCTTAGCCTCTCTCTTTCTTTCTCATCTTCGTTTTTTTTTTAAAAAATTCATCAATTATTTGATCCGTGTATCTCTATAATCGTTGATATGCCTCAACACAAAATGATTAATTATGTCGTAGTTCCACTCAGATCTTCCGTCTATTTTCGTTTCAATCATTACAAAGGAAAACTTGTGAAGGTTAAATTAAACCCAATTTCTAGCATCTCAAAGTTGAACTATATCCCAAATCTCCAACCGATCCCGAGCAAATCGTCTGCCAAACAAGCGGCTTATTTTCGATCTACAATAGGTATGTACAACAGCTTTTAATTTATAACATTTTGGGGGTATTCGCTACAGTCGAATCATAGAGGATCACGCTGTGATTTTGGTGGGAATGGAGTAATACCTGTTGCATTTTCAATTTTGATTAGTCTCCTGCTGAAAACCTATTTTATTATAAAGAGCATGGAATTAATTCTATTGCAATTGTTAGGGCACTAGTGAATGTCCAAAGAAGAGACAGGAACTGTTTTCAATCATAAAATGTTTTCATTTTATTTTACACCGGTTATACTTTCATTGTATTCACATACTTTCATTGTATTCACATACGAGGAAGCCACTCTTCGATTAATAGTCCCATTAAAAATTTTCGATTGATGGAGCTTTAGAATTATCTTGGAAAGCCACTTTTGTAATAATCTCAATAAATGGGTAATCCTTGTTTTATGACGTCCTCCTTATCTACTATGCAAATTCTCTTGAATCCATAAAATATTCAGTATGCTTTAAATTCCTTATATTATTGCTAATATTATAAACAAATTATAACTGAATAAAATATTAAATGTGGAGATTTTTTTTTGTAATTTCTTGCAGTAATATTTATATTTGGCATTTCCTGTTATTTGGGAAAGCTTTGATGTGCTGATTTTTGCAACCACAAATATTGGTTATATGTTTATATCAGGTGCATACTAACAATTACGAAGAGTTCTTTGCTCGAGAACTTGATAAGCATGGGTGCGAATCACTTTTCAAAAATAAAACATTGCAGTTGATATCTGCAGATACTTATTTTTTTTCCCTGGTGTTATTTAGGTGCTTTGGAAATAGTTAAATATAACAGTTACTTTTTGTTTAAGGTTTTCGCTGGGCATCCTACTACCATAGAGGACAGAGCTGCAGTTTCATAAACGGAGTCATGAAAGAGTCACGATTCTCACAAACGAAGGTACGTAGTGACATACTAATACGCATGGGCGCTTAGATCAAATTCTAGCGCAAAAAGCAAAGAAATATAGCTCATTTTGATTAAAAAATAGTTTAATAAAGTATTAAAGAGTTTGTGAATAAAAAATGAAATTACTAAGATTTATTGATAATTATTGTGCAAATATAGGCTATTCAGATATTGTGAGCCTATATATAACAAATGATGTCAGACACGGAAAGAATTGCTGATCCTGCATAACAAATGCATTACCGTCACGTCTCTTCTGAACATGTCTCTTCTGTTTTAGTCCCATGTTGGATGTGCATTGGCCTAAACTTGGTATTGCCTTATAATTTAAGATGTCTCATCTGTTTATTTTTAGTTCTTTTGAGTTAGCTCATCTAATTCCCTTCAGACAAAACATAGAATTTCATTTTACATCTTATGTTACTATGCTTTGCATTGTCTATGCCTTTGCACAACTACTTATTTCAACACACGGGTACAAAGTGTTAATTTTTTATAAATAAACGCAAACGCACTGCTTATGTTAGAATCATGAAAAAGAAAAAGAAAATTAGCCTGATTGCTTGAATTTACTATCTTTCGTTATACTAGTTAAAAATATGCTTAAAAATATGACCAACAGATCAACTACTCAACTGATTTTGCTCTATAATCACATTGTTCATATATTTTAAAATTTGATTTTAATTTTTATGTTTGTCTTAAATCTGATCTTACGTTAGTTGTAATGACCCGGGTTTTTGACGACTTTGGTTATCGACATAAACACGATGTCGACTAACCAAACATTGAAAAATATCGGTCATTAATGAAAGAAATTAGAGGGTGAGAATAGATAAGATAGAAACTTAGAATAGAAGAAGAAGAACACAACATCAGAGTAACACGAATCTCATAGCGCAACTAAACAACATATAATAGATAACATATCATTTGAAATCAAATCATTATATGTATACAATAACATTATCAGAGTACAACGCTTACAACACAGCGGAAATAACTATAGCTATATCATCCTGGAGCCTCCTGCTCCAAGCTCTTCCAGTATATCTGTAAATCCTGACTACTTGACTGCCCGTACAAAATTGGGCACCCAAGAGTTTAGGGAAAACAACAAATAAACTCCGGGTCGGTCATGGGACTGTTATGAGTAAAACAATTTAAAACAGTTTGAACAAGTAAACGATATCTCATAAGACCACGCCGTATAACGGAACGGGTTTTTCCCTTATGAGAATCCAAATTATCTTTATATCAAAAACCTTTTGATATTATAATTATGTCTATCAACCACAATATAATAATCATCTAGCAGAACGCTTTCATCTCACGTTTTACATATATAGTATACAATCAAAACCGCCAGCACGTATTGGGTAATGGATTTTCAACTATGACAAGGTATGGAACCACCTTTCGCTAGTGTACCTCTAGAAAGGAATACACTGGGTTCAACAAGAACATCTTGCAACCCGGCCACACATGACCGACCAGTCATTTCGCTTGAGTGTATCGAATGTATATCACCAACGGTTGGGATCAACCACCGTTTCCCGAATGGGACAGCATCGACAATAGATTTTTAGAAATAAATGAAACTCTAGATCAGGTGATTATACACCCTACTTCGGAGCGACTGACTTAGTCATGCTGCCTGCCCGATTTATGTCATTTACCGGATGTGAGACTAGAAGCTACGCTTTACCATCACCTCAGATTCACTTTGAATGCCACATCGTCAAATCCATCAAATCACCGATTGACGTCCTCAACCATAGATTATGTGTTAGCTAAAAGAAGTTTCCTTCTCCGCTTCCACTCTTGGTACGATTGTAGAAATCAATGTACGTGATCGTCTGGAAATACTCTATCGGACATCCATCCATACAAGTCATCCAGGAATAGGATGAACCGAAGACACTATTCAGTACATCCATCTTAGGCACTGTTACCTAAGACTTATACGATAGCCCTTGCACTTTACTCCATCTTCAATTATCTTTGGAATATATGATTCGCAACGCTTATTGTAACACCCCGCCTCCGCTAGGGTCACTCGCAAAGGAATGCACTAGCTTTAGAGGGGCATTATTGGTAAACATGCACAGAAATATCACAAGACAGAACATATAAAATAGCGGAAGTAAAATCGAACTTTCATAAACATGAATACATAAGGTCTAAAGCCTTTTACATCAGAGTACATCAAAACCTGTCTTGCAATAGTAAAGAAGCATAAAGACTTTTTCATAAATTATTCCCCAAATAAAAACAGTAAAGTAGCCATAGCCAGGAAAAGTCCAAGCCATCCATGATGACCTTCAAGCAGAAGAAGTCCGAACTAAACAGCAGTGTTTCCTCCCTGTAACCTGGGGGGGGGGGAAACGGAAGAAAAGAGGCGAAACAAAACGGGTCAGTCAAAAAGACTGAGTAAGCCCTATCTACTATTAGTATAAAAACTAGTAAAGTTAACTGTCATGAGAAACTGAGATGAACATAAGCATGATACAAGATAGGTCAATTAAATCAAAATAACAGGATGAACTACTGAACTCAGATAAACTAGGGTGTCGTGATAAACTACGATGTCAAGATAAAACAAGGTATCACATTGTCAGGTTCCTATCAAGTATAATATCCCAAGATATCTATCGCGTATAACGTCCCATGGCATCTATCCTGTATATCCGCTCTGCACCTACCGTACTAGTATCCCAACTGTATTACATGTTATCCGTGAATGACCCTTACTCAAAAGTCGTGTAATGGTCCATGTCAACCTAATATGCTGCATATATAGGTTACTCAACTCATATGTTTCTTTCCATGTATAAGTTCAGTCCTTTGCCGTAGGCTGTACGGGCTTTCCCATGTAAACGGTTTATCCTTGAAGTTGTTTTGGACTGCAACCCTTGATCTAGTTGTGTTTCCTTACCATGAACTATCGCGCGTCCACTTAGGATTTATGCCATCTAGGACCGCTAGGGATTATGCTACCTAATGAACGTTTCCGTGTCTCGGTTTGGGTTTTGGCCACCTAGGACCACTAGGGATTACGCCACCCGTCAACTGCGCCCTTGATCCCACGTATGTATCGTGAATCGTTTTCCATGTCTAGATGCACATGTTCCCCAATGTGCCATCCGAGTTCCGTGCCAGGGCAAATCAAGAAATACGGAACTCGGTCGGGAGCTTTAAATCGTCTGCCGATGCAGATATCAAGGTCTGTTTTTGTACCCGTGGCTATGGTCCCACGTGACCCCTCCCTCAACTACTGAAAGGCAATCCAAGAAAAATCATGTATAAGAACCACTCCACGGCCCCACTATAGCCCACTTTCCTACGGGCCAACCTCACCCATGACTCGATAGCAAGCACATGGTCTGTTGGGGGTTCCCTGCCTTTCCGCACGTACACGATTGACTAAAGATGGTAGGTAGTCGGCGATGTGCTATCCATGGCAAAAACAAGAATCGTCGACTCCACGCTAATCCATCCCAGTCTTTAGGTTGCTCGCATAGCAACCAAGGCATACTCTTGGTCCTTCTAACGCAGACCTTAACCTCTCATGGGCCTAGTATAATTACCTGGCAGCCCACAGAGGGATCCCAAGAATATCCTCACGTCCCCCGAAGCTTCCACTTCGGCACCCAGTGCGCTGGAGCTTTTATCCAAGTCAGATAACTTGCTCCCCCTCGTATACTAAGCGATGACCTACCGTATCAGGTTACTCATCGTTTTGAGAATTAGTCCTATGTCCTTAGCTAAGAATTATTACTTAGTTACCCTTAACTAAGGTTTACCACTTAGCTTCCTTTCCCGTTATCCTTGATTAACCACGGTTTTCTACCTAGTTCTTCTAGCTAGGGTTTGTCTATTGGGTTAAGTGTTATCATTCAAGTCCATGACTTAACCCGCCCACGAATCACGTCAAAGATTGGCTAAGTATTTAAGTTCAAGACTTAGTCCCACAAGTTGGTTAAGTGTACCCAGAGGCTCATGACTTAACCCTATCAAGTCAAATTGGTCAAGTACTAGCTTACCTTAATCCTATCGGATTATCTTGCTAGATCGATTAAGCATAGATTATCTTAATCCCATCAAATTATCGAGTCGGATTGGTTAAGTATAGGTTGGCTTAACCCCATCCTCTAATCGTACTACAATGGTTAAGTATATTCTAAAAAGGTCTTGTGACTTAACCTTATCAGGTCCGCGTATTAGATTGGTTAAGTGTAAGTTACTTAACCCCATCAAATCATCATGTATAATTGGTTAAGTATAAGTTGCTTAACCCCATTAAATTATCACGTTAAGTTGGTTAAGTATTGGTTACTTAACCTCATTGAATTACCGAGTTTAAATTGGTTAAGTGTTTAACTTAACCCCATCGAATTACCGTGTTTAGATTAGTTAAGTGTGGATTACTTAACCCCATCTAATTACCGTGTCGGATTAGTTAGGTGCAAATTACTTAACCCCATCCCCAAATCATCTTGTATGGTTAATTGTCATTAAGAAAACTTAATTAACCTTGCCAAATTATCATGTTGGATTGATTAAGTGTTGGTTAACTTAATCCCTGTCCACTAGTCGTATAAAAATGGTTAAGCGTCATTAGGCAAATCAAATCACTTAACCTACCCAACCTTGTCATGTTTTGTTAAGTATCATTAGCCTAACCAATTTACTTAACCCATTTACCCATGTCATATTTGGTTAAGAGTCATTAATCAAATTAACTTAACCCTATCATGTGGCATTAATTACTTAATGCACCCCAACCTCTCACATTAGACTTTGTTGTGGTTACTAGTTAAGCCTGTCGGTTCCGGGTAGCTTTACACCACAACTTGGTCTAACCTCGGGTTCAAGCACAACATGACCAACTTCTCACATTGGGTCCTATTGTTTGCAACTACTAGTTAGGCCGGTCGGTTCCGGGTAGTTTTACGTTGCAAACTCAACCCAACCTCGAGTTGGCCACTTTCATGTTTAGTCTAGTGTCATGTTCATAGTCAAGTTTTCAAGCAATTGGGTAGACCTAACTTAATAGGTAAATTCCCAATGGGTAGACCTAACTTAATAGGTAAATTCCCAAGCTTATGTTTTTATGCATACTTACATGTCAACTTCCATGTTATGATTCAAGTCATGTTTTCAAGTTGTATTTTCATGTCATTAGAAATTACCCATAACATAACCTAACGCTTTTAAACTCGCATATACGTTCGCAACAACTTAATGGATTAAAAGAAGAGACTTGGCAAAGGCATGACAAAAATGGATATTAAGCCACAAGTTAATCATGGTGGCAAATGAGGCACAAATGTGTTCATTAGCTTGCATGTTACATTCTTAAGCCTCAAAATCATGCATAAACCCAAACTTGGCACGTAAACGAATCATGGTGACAAAAGACATGGAATGATGACTAGAAACTCGCATGTATCATCATATAAGGGTTATGACTTCATATGCAAGTTGACATAAAGATTATGAAGGTTCTCATGTTGCATAACGCAACATTTCAACATAAAGGTTGTAGCTTTTAGCTCATAAGATCAAGATAATGACTTCATAAGCTTGCATGACATGATAGCATGTATCATTCTCAATGATCAAACCCAAACTTGCAACATGAACATTTAACTTCATAGTTAATATCTAAGAGTAGGGAAAGGGCTTACATTGTTATGAAGGCACAAATCGAAATGCAAAACAAAGATTGTGATGAAGCCTATGCATGCCATCACCCAAAAACCCAAAGATGAACACTCCAAATCAATAAAAACCCCATCTTTATGAACAAAGATCAAAGCTTTAGCCTTGAGATCAACTTGAGAAGCTCTCATACTAACATAGGGACTCTCTAATACTCTCATGATCATGAAACCTCTCATAGAAATGAAGTGGAGGCTAGGATAGTTGAGTGGAGGCCATGAGAGTAGCAATTTTGCCATAGTTTAGTTGCATGAATGAATAATGAGGGTTTAGGATAGGTTAGGGTCTTATTTATAGATTAGGCAAGTGTTTTAGGCCATAGGATTAAACCTAGATTCAATCCAAGCCATCAAAGCATGTCTTGGGGAAGAAGTCAAGTGTAGGAACCATCTAGGGCCTTTAGATTAAAGATGAACCATGAGAACCATCCAAATGCAAAATCTGCATTTGAGCGAATCGGCCCACGGGTTGACAGCCAAACACCCTGGATTAACCCCTAGTCGACCCAGCGGGCTGGGGTCGACCTCAAAAATCGGCCGGTTCGGTTATTCCCCTCTCCCAATTCGCTGTTTTGAACATTTTTGCATATTTATTTATTAAATTTTCAATTATATATATATATATCAATATATATATATTTCTCTGCGCAACCCATTTCACTTAATTAAGTATACTTTAATTTGGGAATTTTTCGTGAAACTTCGCGAGGCCATATCTTGGTCATACGGACTCCGATTTTCGAAAACTCAGACTCTATTTTGCGTATTTTTCCGAGACGAACGCAATGGCATAGCCCGTTTCCCTTGATTCAGATTTTACAGTTTAATTCTGCCTCCATTTATGTTATAACAGGTTATTGAAAATACGGGTTGTTACATTCTCCCCACCTTTTAGGATTTCGTCCCCGAAATCTCCAAGTTAGGAAGAACATATCCTACCATCCATCATCCATCTACTCAAAACATCATCCACAAGCAACCATTGTCCTTAGATGATTTCTAATGCTATATGAATATATGCAAAACGTGTATGTACATGTTCCTTAGCTAATGCTAATGATCAGGCCTGAATAATCTTTCTAATGCAAAATATGTATAGTGCCATGAATCCAACATGTATGCAAATAGTCCTAGCCATATAGGTACTATATGCGTGCACAATCATTCATTCATATGCAACAACCGCATGATAATACATTCGATTTCATCCATAAACAAGTATAAATACTCGTGCATATGCAATATGAAATGTGACCAAGTCGAGCTAGTATCTAATGTGTATTCGCGCATCCACGAGCAACCACTTGCAACCGCTTGCAACCATATCAATCATAACATGTTTCAAATACATGTTTACATCCATAGGGTTCTACCTAGGATTCCCTGGAACAAGGTCGAGAAGAAAAACAAGACAAACTCCTTACGGGGTTTGTAACAGAAAATAGGACCGAGAGGATGTCCACAAAAGATAGCCTACAAGTAAGCTCTACAGAAAACAGGGATCAAGGATATACTCCCAAAAGAGATATCATGCGCGTATATAGTCTTTGACCATCAGAGTCGTATTTCCTCGAGCTTAATTCCATTGTGCCTTGACCGTCTTTTAACTTCGCGATTTCGTAGCTTCCTATTTCCTGTTTCCATAACATGAGCTGGAACTCATTTCTTCGTCGCCTCTCGTTCCACTTGCACACTTGGAGCAAACATGACTGCGTACTCATGATCTCATGCAAGCTTTCCAAAATTCACTAGTGAATCTCGGACCTCGTACCACAAGGTATTCCACGTAGAAGAACTTTCTCTTGAAAGTAAACAGATGCCAACCAGGTTATCAAGCGCACTTACTTGGGTGATTTCTTTAACCCACGCATAAGTGAAGTAAACCATCCGTCTTATCGGCGAACACCACTTGATCGGGCTTCAAATTTCCAATAAAGGCATCAAGGGATTCTAAGTAACTAGTCATGACAGAACCTCAAAAAGGTTACCCGGTACTTCGAGGGCATTACCAAGGCTAGTCAAAAGGTCTAACTACCCTCCTATCAAAACCGAGAGTGGCACCCCCTACTGGATAACCACTTCATCCCTAGAATCCATCCATAGCTTATAAACATAAGCATTATTTCCAAACTCAACACTTGGCATAGACATTCCCAAATCCAAACAAGTCATGTATAAATGGACTGATTCTCCAATAGGACTTTGAGACAAAAATGGGATTCTCTATTACGCTAGTACTTAAGGTGCAGAGACTCAACTATCGAAGCAGCCTTAAATGATACGAACAACGAAGTCCTAACGGGATGATAGAGAAGAAAAGCTAAACCTTTAACAAGATCGTTACCCTCCTTCCGAGGTACTCTAGAAATGAGAGCATACTACTGCCCTCCCGATGATCTTGTCCTTGTCCCATAATACTTAACTATCCGCCCCGTTTTACCATGCCAAAGGTACTCTCTCGTCATGGGTTTCATTGTTCATCTTTCTCCCTCCTTTGAGGACTAAGCCATACCAACAAGTTGCTCATCCTTAAGCTCGTATCCTTTATCCTCTTTCTCACTATCCTTTCTTATAACGCGGCCACTGGTCTCTTGAAAACCACCTCCATCGCATGGAAAGCACTTTCGTAGATAGAAAAGACTAGTCGCAGTTAAAACCACTGTGACTACAGATGGAGGAAAGAAAGGAAAAGAGATTTAATTAAGGAAACAAGGATAATGCTAATGGCCTTTGGGGAATAGCCTTTTCTTTTTAAAAGAAAACTTTCTTGAAAAATGCTTCTTTATAAACGATTTTCAAATAGTTTTCAGAAGGTCTTTAAAAACTTTTGCCCAATCTGGTAACCTGGCTCTGATACCAAATGTAACACCCCGCCTCCGCTAGGGTCACTCGCAAAGGAATGCACTAGCTTTAGAGGGGCATTATTGGTAAACATGCACAGAAATATCACAAGACAGAACATATAAAATAGCGGAAGTAAAATCGAATTTTCATAAACATGAATACATAAGGTCTAAAGCCTTTTACATCAGAGTACATCAAAACCTGTCTTGCAATAGTAAAGAAGCATAAAGACTTTTTCATGAATTATTCCCCAAATAAAAACAATAAAGTAGCCATAGCCAGGAAAAGTCCAAGCCATCCATGATGACCTTCAAGCAGAAGAAGTCCGAACTAAACAGCAGTGTTTCCTCCCTGTAACTTGGGGGGGGGGGGAACGGAAGAAAAGAGGCGAAACAAAACGGGTTAGTCAAAAAGACTGAGTAAGCCCTATCTACTATTAGTATAAAAACTAGTAAAGTTAACTGTCATGAGAAACTGAGATGAACATAAGCATGATACAAGATAGGTCAATTAAATCAAAATAACAGGATGAACTACTGAACTCAGATAAACTAGGGTGTCGTGATAAACTACGATGTCAAGATAAAACAAGGTATCACATTGTCAGGTTCCTATCAAGTATAATATCCCAAGATATCTATCGCGTATAACGTCCCATGGCATCTATCCTGTATATCCGCTCTGCACCTACCGTACTAGTATCCCAACTGTATTACGTGTTATCCGTGAATGACCCTTACTCAAAAGTCGTGTAATGGTCCATGTCAACCTAATATGCCGCATATATAGGTTACTCAACTCATATGTTTCTTTCCATGTATAAGTTCAGTCCTTTGCCGTAGGCTGTACGGGCTTTCCCATGTAAACGGTTTATCCTTGAAGTTGTTTTGGACTGCAACCCTTGATCTAGTTGTGTTTCCTTACCATGAACTATCGCGCGTCCACTTAGGATTTATGCCACCTAGGACCGCTAGGGATTATGCTACCTAATGAACGTTTCCGTGTCTCGGTTTGGGTTTTGGCCACCTAGGACCACTAGGGATTACGCCACCCGTCAACCGCGCCCTTGATCCCACGTATGTATCGTGAATCGTTTTCCATGTCTAGATGCACATGTTCCCTAATGTGCCATCCGAGTTCCGTGCCGGGGCAAATCAAGAAATACGGAACTCGGTCGGGAGCTTTAAATCGTCTGCCGATGCAGATATCAAGGTCTGTTTTTGTACCCGTGGCTATGGTCCCACGTGACCCCTCCCTCAACTACTGAAAGGCAATCCAAGAAAAATCATGTATAAGAACCACTCCACGGCCCCACTATAGCCCACTTTCCTACGGGCCAACCTCACCCATGACTCGATAGCAAGCACATGGTCTGTTGGGGGTTCCCTGCCTTTCCGCACGTACACGATTGACTAAAGATGGTAGGTAGTCGGCGATGTGCTATCCAGGGCAAAAATAAGAATCGTCGACTCCACGCTAATCCATCCCAGTCTTTAGGTTGCTCGCATAGCAACCAAGGCATACTCTTAGTCCTTCTAACGCAGACCTTAACCTCTCATGGGCCTAGTATAATTACCTGGCAGCCCACAGAGGGATCCCAAGAATATCCTCACGTCCCCCGAAGCTTCCACTTCGGCACCCAGTGCGCTGGAGCTTTTATCCAAGTCAGATAACTTGCTCCCCCTCGTATACTAAGCGATGACCTACCGTATCAGGTTACTCATCGTTTTGAGAATTAGTCCTATGTCCTTAGCTAAGAATTATTACTTAGTTACCCTTAACTAAGGTTTACCACTTAGCTTCCTTTCCCGTTATCCTTGATTAACCACGGTTTTCTACCTAGTTCTTCTAGCTAGGGTTTGTTTATTGGGTTAAGTGTTATCATTCAAGTCCATGACTTAACCCGCCCACGAATCACGTCAAAGATTGGCTAAGTATTTAAGTTCAAGACTTAGTCCCACAAGTTGGTTAAGTGTACCCAGAGGCTCATGACTTAACCCTATCAAGTCAAATTGGTCAAGTACTAGCTTACCTTAATCCTATCGGATTATCTTGCTAGATCGATTAAGCATAGATTATCTTAATCCCATCAAATTATCGAGTCGGATTGGTTAAGTATAGGTTGGCTTAACCCCATCCTCTAATCGTACTACAATGGTTAAGTATATTCTAAAAAGGTCTTGTGACTTAACCTTATCAGGTCCGCGTATTAGATTGGTTAAGTGTAAGTTACTTAACCCCATCAAATCATCATGTATAATTGGTTAAGTATAAGTTGCTTAACCCCATTAAATTATCACGTTAAGTTGGTTAAGTATTGGTTACTTAACCTCATTGAATTACCGAGTTTAAATTGGTTAAGTGTTTAACTTAACCCCATCGAATTACCGTGTTTAGATTAGTTAAGTGTGGATTACTTAACCCCATCTAATTACCGTGTCGGATTAGTTAGGTGCAAATTACTTAACCCCATCCCCTAATCATCTTGTATGGTTAAGTGTCATTAAGAAAACTTACTTAACCTTGCCAAATTATCATGTTGGATTGATTAAGTGTTGGTTAACTTAATCCCCGTCCACTAGTCGTATAAAAATGGTTAAGCGTCATTAGGCAAATCAAATCATTTAACCTACCCAACCTTGTCATGTTTTGTTAAGTATCATTAGTCTAAACAATTTACTTAACCCATTTACCCATGTCATATTTGGTTAAGAGTCATTAATCAAATTAACTTAACCCTATCATGTGGCATTAATTACTTAATGCACCCCAGCCTCTCACATTAGACTTTGTTGTGGTTACTAGTTAAGCCGGTCGGTTCTGGGTAGCTTTACACCACAACTTGGTCTAACCTCGGGTTCAAGCACAACATGACCAACTTCTCACATTGGGTCCTATTGTTTGCAACTACTAGTTAGGCCGGTCGGTTCCGGGTAGTTTTACGTTGCAAACTCAACACAACCTCGAGTTGGCCATTTCATGTTTAGTCTAGTGTCATGTTCATAGTCAAGTTTTCAAGCAATTGGGTAGACCTAACTTAATAGGTAAATTCCCAATGGGTAGACCTAACTTAATAGGTAAATTCCCAAGCTTATGTTTTTATGCATACTTACATGTCAACTTCCATGTTATGATTCAAGTCATGTTTTCAAGTTGTATTTTCATGTCATTAGAAATTACCCATAACATAACCCAACGCTTTTAAACTCGCATATACGTTCGCAACAACTTAATGGATTAAAAGAAGAGACTTGGCAAAGGCATGACAAAAATGGATATTAAGCCACAAGTTAATCATGGTGGCAAATGAGGCACAAATGTGTTCATTAGCTTGCATGTTACATTCTTAAGCCTCAAAATCATGCATAAACCCAAACTTGGCACATAAACGAATCATGGTGACAAAAGACATGGAATGATGACTAGAAACTCGCATGTATCATCATATAAGGGTTATGACTTCATATGCAAGTTGACATAAAGATTATGAAGGTTCTCATGTTGCATAATGCAACATTTCAACATAAAGGTTGTACCTTTTAGCTCATAAGATCAAGATAATGACTTCAAAAGCTTGCATGACATGATAGCATGTATCATTCTCAATGATCAAACCCAAACTTGCAACATGAACATTTAACTTCATAGTTAATATCTAAGAGTAGGGAAAGGGCTTACATTGTTATGAAGGCACAAATCGAAATGCAAAACAAAGATTGTGATGAAGCCTATGCATGCCATCACCCAAAAACCCAAAGATGAACACTCCAAATCAATAAAAAAAACCATCTTTATGAACAAAGATCAAAGCTTTAGCCTTGAGATCAACTTGAGAAGCTCTCATACTAACATAGGGACTCTCTAATACTCTCATGATCATGAAACCTCTCATAGAAATGAAGTGGAGGCTAGGATAGTTGAGTGGAGGCCACGAGAGTAGCAATTTTGCCATAGTTTAGTTGCATGAATGAATAATGAGGGTTTAGGATAGGTTAGGGTCTTATTTATAGATTAGGCAAGTGTTTTAGGCCATAGGATTAAACCTAGATTCAATCCAAGCCATCAAAGCATGTCTTGGGGAAGAAGTCAAGTGTAGGAACCATCTAGGGCCTTTAGATTAAAGATGAACCATGAGAACCATCCAAATGCAAAATCTGCATTTGAGCGAATCGGCCCACGGGTTGACAGCCAAACACCCTGGATTAACCCCTAGTCGACCAAGCGGGCTCGGGTCGACCTCAAAAATCGGCCGGTTCGGTTATTCCCCTCTTCCAATTCGCTGTTTTGAACATTTTTGCATATTTATTTATTAAATTTTCAATTATATATATATATATATATCAATATATATATATTTCTCTGCGCAACCCATTTCACTTAATTAAGTATACTTTAATTTGGGAATTTTTCGTGAAATTTCGCGAGGCCATATCTTGGTCATACGGACTCCGATTTTCGAAAACTCAGACTCTATTTCACGTATTTTTCCGAGACGAACGCAATGGCATAGCCCGTTTCCCTTGATTCAGATTTTACAGTTTAATTCTGCCTCCATTTATGTTATAACAGGTTATTGAAAATACGGGTTGTTACACTTATGCCAATACAAAGTGGTTCTTTGGATAATAATCCAACCAGCCTCTCCATATTAACAACGTAAAAATGGTCAAAACTTCGATAGTCTGTGATTTAACTATCGAAGAAAAACAAGTGTGCAAACAACGATATTATTTCCAAATGGAAATTATATCGAACAAACATCATTTAACATTAATCTCTTTAGTTCATTTTACATCTCCTGTTTCCCTATATTCAACATTTCTTATTTTCTAAATTTAGAAAATATTTGTTATTACCATTGGAAAACATTTCCATTTCTTGTTTTGTATATCAGAAAACATTTCTGGTTCTTATTTGGAAAACATTTCCAAAACTCCTTCATTGGACTTAGACAGATGTTTAAACAAACCATCGCGATGCCAACTCAAAACATTACGCTTATTAACTAATTTCCTTTAACCCACATTCACTATCGAACCTTAACCATTCCTTAGTTAAAAATGAAGTCAATCAAGTTGGGGTAATACCACCTCTCAGACCTTAACTGAATAGCATTTCAAACTTTGAAATAGACAAAGTTCACCTTTTAAATTCTTTAACAAACTTCCTTACGTAACTCTCTTTCGAATCATCTCTATTCAATTTACTCTATTGGACTAACTCTATTCGATTAACTCCTTTAACTCTATTCGAATAACTAATGTTCGATTAACTCCTTTGATTCCATTCGAATAAAACTATATTCGATTTATTCCTTTAACTCCATTTAACTCTATTTGAATAACTAATATTCGATAACTCCATTTAACTCTTATTCGAATAACTAATATTCGATAACTCCTTTTACTTTATTCGAATCACTAATATTCGATTAACTCAATTAAATAACTCTAGTTCGATTAACTCTATCGATTAACTCTAATTGATTAACTCTAACTGGTTTAACTCTAACTGATTAACTCTAATTGATTAACTGTAACTGGTTTAACTCTAACTGGTTAATTCTAATTGATTAACTCTAACTGGTTTAACTCTAACTGGTTAACACTAATTGATTAACTCTAACTGGTTTAACTCTAACTGGTTAACTCTAATTGATTAACTCTAACTGGTTAACTCTAACTGGTTAACTCTATTCAGCTAACTCGACTCGACTAACCCCTTTCGAATAACATATTCGATTTACTAATTTTCGAATACCATATTCGATTTAACTCCTTTATTCGCTTTATAAAGATTTCTTTTTAACAACATTTATTCATTTTTAAAGATTTACTTTTAGTAACGGTTCTCTACTTTAAAATGATTTCCTTCTTATAACAGTTTCCTTTTTATAACGTTTTCCCTTTTATAACGTCCTATTCCGTTATAAATAATTTTCCCTTTTTAACTCTATTTATTTTCTAATATTTCCTATCAATTCTATTTGTAAATGATTTACAAATATTTCCTTTTCTATTATTCTATTTGCAAATGGTTTGCAAATATTTCCATTTCAAATATATTCTTTGATTTTATAATTTCCCTTTTTTAAATATCTCCTATTTATAAATATTCCAATTTATAAATATTTCTTATTTATAAATATTCCATTTATAAATATTTTATTTTCAAATATCACTTTGGAAATAGTCCCTTATCAACATTTCGGTATGTTATAGTGTTCAACATATCAAATCACGATGATCAGTATCGTCCAAACAGATATAATCGACAATAGATTATATATCACATCATATATCACAATATATGAAAAACAATAAAATAACTGTTGAGGAATCCAGCCGGATTCCTCCAACCTGTTTCCATGCATCACAGATGTTACACAATAAAATCAACATCACTTTCATTTCCATATGATATATTCTATTAAACAGAATCAATATAGAAATTCACAAACTGACTAGTAGTTCAATCAAACAGTCAACACGCAGTCAATCAGCCAATATTTAACAGTTCTAAAAATACAACATGAAATTATAAACTGTTCAGAGTTAGTGAGATTTACTCACATTTGCAGTTCATCGTTAAAGAACGATAAACTGTTATTTGATTTGAATCAAACAATTTATTTCGCCATAAATTCAAACGAGCCCCAATCCACTTCCAGTCAGCTTAACTGGGTAGTGTTCGTCCATACGATCCTAACGCAACTTACGGTTCTTGATTCTGACCTCGTATGGATGAGATATCACAATTACAATTTAATACACTTATTTGAATTTAAATAGACTAAGCTTTAAATTAAACAAAGGCCTTAACCTTTTTAAACCATGGCGGCCCATTATCAAAGCCCACCCACGAAAACCCCTTCTTCCTCAATCCCTATCGCGCTCCAGTAAACCAAAATCTAGACATTTGCCACCACTTAACCTTCACCATTCCTCCTCCAACACTCCATCGTTTAACCCAAAGATACCACCATCGAATTCCTTGCTCAATTCTCCATCCGTCCATACCCTAAGTATCCAACTCGAGCTCGTCCACCCATTTCTGTCAACAGCTCTCTCGCGTGAATCCGAATAGGTATCGAACACATTTTTCACCATTTCCCACAAAAACACCACAAATCGAACCTCCTTGACATCCTGACTTCGAATCCACACACCAAAACAAGTATTAGCGCTTTAATCCCCAGAAAATCGTAACCCTAGCTGACGCTATACGAACTGGAACTCGCCAGGACCGAATCGCACGCAACCAAACAACCACCAGATCGAAGCTCCGGGGATGCTGAATTCAACCATATAGTTTTCTCGATTTATAGAATTTTCCTTGTATTTCTTTTGGAATTTTGAAGAGATGATTTTTGCTGTAGAAACAACTAGGACCGACTGCGCAAAATTGGTTGATGAAATTAGGTTAAAGGGAAATATAGGGGTACTTATAATGTGGGTTTTGGCATGTTGGAGGATCCTTGTCCATTCATTCTTATTCATTTATTTTTACATTACTTGTAATTGCCTTCTAAAAATCCGTACGATCACATATGATACCTAAAAATCACCAAACTGGACATGCAGCTAGAGTTCGACATTACAGTCCCAACGAAACTGGTTTCGTCGAATTCCGACTTCGTATGCTCACCCAGTGTATTTTTAACCGTCGAAATATCGACTGTTTTTCACTCTAAAAATCCGTATGACCACACACTGACTCTAAAAATCACAAAAACTGACATCTAGCAATAATTTGATGTTGCGGATCCAACAAAATTAGTTTCGTCGAATTCCGACTTCGTTTGCAAAAGTGGCTATTTTTAAAGCTCTAAACGACCCATTTAAATATATAAATATATTTTAATAAAATTAAATTAAATACAAATAAATTTATATTATCGTATATGTTCGCAGTGGAATATCATACAGCCCCAGAATAATTATATTCTCGATATTCCAAGTCCTGGTTGAATCGACATTCAATTTTATACTAAAATTCCTTTTATAATGTAAATAAAGCGTTACGAATTATAAAGGAATTCCACAGTGACTTTTTCTGAAAATTGATTTGGACATAAATCAAAATCTACCTGACGAAATCTCGATTTTTCTCTTCCACTAGAAAGAAATACTCCACCAGCTCCGAATGTTTCTTGTTTCACAGAAATCCGGCTTAAAACGAATCCTGTATATTCAGTTGAAATTCGAATCGCCAATTTACGAACTGCAGCGCCATTTCAAGCTCAATTTTAATTATAATATAATTATACGTTCAAACTGTCATTATTTAAATATATTCTTTATTCAAAATCAATTCTAAGCTGAATTAAATATCACAGATGATCCAGTTCACAACATATCGCCATTTCAGCCAATTCTGATTATTTCATAATTAAATATATTATTTAATTTATTATTTAAATATTCACCATTATTTAATTCCATAACCGTTAAATCCTTTTAATCACCTTTCCATAATTAAATAAATTAATTATAATACCTCTGCCAATGCGGGTCATTACATTCTTCTCCACTTAAAATAATTTCGTCCTTGAAATTGTTAAGGTAAAGAACGACCCTAACGACTGGTTAGAACACATTTGTTCACTTCTTAACTTCAGTTTCAACTGAACCAATTTAATTTCAATTAAATTATTAATTAATTCTTATCAACGAAAATTTCAAAAATCCTGAAAATTTTCAAACTACTTAACTTTTCGAAAAATTTCGCCAGCACCTCCTTTGTACTGGTAAATAGGTCAAACTCCAACTCGTCTCCCTGGGCCATCTCCAACCCAAAAGAAAATCAAACAGCCAAACGGCTTGCCAATCCGGCTCATAAATCTTATATCCAATAGAAATATAAACTTGTACCTTTTGTCGGCATATCAACTCTATCACTTCCATATGCTATCAACTCAGCATATACCAATGTTATCCCAATCAAATTCCAATCTGCTTTTATCTACAACACCACCTTTGGCTTATATCCGAGCCAAATATGATTTTAACTCGAGTTTCTTCTCGATTCCCAACTCTTAACTTGATTATCCTATTACACTTCAAATTTGAATCTCACAATCCAATTTGTCTTAATATCATTCTAATTCAATCTCAGTCACCACTTTACTGGCTTTACTTTAATTCAATTTTGCTTTCACAAATTTCTGTTAAATTTGTTTTTAATTCAAACAGTCTTTCCCTGGGAGTTTTTAAACAGTTTGCTCTTTTCAAAAATCAAATTTTCCTTTTGAGCATGTCACTGAGCCCTTAGTTAATATTCCATTAGTTAAATCACTTCTCTATTTCTTTATCAATATTTGTTAACTAAATATTTTCAATAACCATATTGGCCTTTTATGTTTTTTGGAAAACATTTCCGAATATCGCCTTCCTTTATTTTCTAAACTTTAGAAAATATATGCTATTTATAATTGGAAAATATTCCGATTACTTATTTCTTTTCCGATCTTATTTATTTCTATACTTAGGAAATATTCTTTATTATATTTCCAAGCTTACACTTATTTGGGTTAAAACGGATGTTGTGTAAAACATCGTTACGACAACCCAAATACTATATTCAACTAACTCTTATCCAACACCGATCTTCGAGCCTGAAATCTTACTATTTATTTGTTAATAATGAAATCAATCAAGTTGGGGTATAACTACCTCTCAGACCTTGACTGAATAACATTTATAACGTCAAAACAGATATGACTACTTACTCGAATAATCAATACCATACAACTACTTATTCACTTTTAAACACATATTCACTTCCTCTTTCTATTTTTACTAGATTTTATTCTTAGTCTTCCTTTTTGATTTTACTATTTTATTTCTAAGTTCGTTTCCTTATCGACTTCTATATATATCGATATGTTGATTTCTAACTATCAACTTATCTTAAAAATATTCTAACTCCTTAAAATCCCGGAAAAATTCGCCATAACCTCCTTTGTACCAGGAGCATCAGGATATTTCAAATAGCCTCCCATAGCCCTCACCAATCCAAAAGAAAAGGCCAAGCGGCTAGCCGATATGGCGCATAAAATCTCATATATGAATTAAATACATACCTTTTCGTCCAGCATTCTATTTATACCTTCTTACCTTATCCATACCTATCTCATGTATATTTATACCTGCCCAATCTATTTTAACTATACCTGATCGTTTTAACTCAATTCGTTAATTAATTTGTTAATTAACTCTTTAGTCTATTTCACTTTTATATTTGAACATGACATGTTCAAATATATTTTAACTTGCTTATTAACTAATTTGAATCCAAATTTCAAATTTAAGTTCTATATTCGATTTCGCATATCCATTTACAAATCCAATTCACCTTTCAAAGTTCAACTTCAAATTCAAAACTTGATTAACTAATTCCTCTTCGACTTAGTTAATTCTATTCAATTTCTATTCAACTTTTATTATTCAAATCTATATTTCAAATTCTATTATTCAATTCCATAGTTTAAATTCCATTTGAATTCTATACTCAAATTCTATATATTCGAATCCTATATTTGAATTCCATTTGAATTCTATATTCAAATTCCATTTGAATTTCTATACTCAAACTCTATTTCAATTCCATTGAATTTCACATATTCAAACTCCCTTTGAATTTCAATAATCAAACTCTATTTCAATTCCATTGAATTTCATATATTCAAACTCTATTTCAATTCCATTGAATTTCATATATTCAAACTCTATTTCAATTCCATTGAATTTCGTATATTCAAACTCCTTTTGAATTTCTATATTCAATTTCTATTTGAATTCTCTTTATTCAAATTCTATATTTAAATCTATTTGAATTCTCTTTATTCAAATTCTATATTTAAATCTATTTGATTTCTCTTTATTCAAATTCTATATTTAAATCTATTTGAATTCTCTTTATTCAAATTCTATATTTAAATCTATATTATAAATCCCATTTTGAAATTCAACACACTTGTCTTTCCCAAAACAAATTCAAAACAGTATCTCTGGTAGTAATTCGTCACTTACAACTCGAAAATGAATACTGATGATGCAGCTTTCATCATCAGAATCTATTTTCCAGTGATCGAAGTGAGTTCAATACTATAAAACCATTTCTAAACATTTCCACTTTGAAATTCATTTCAAAATATAATTCACACTGCTTGTAAAACAATTTTAAATCTCCCAAGATCTTAATTTTTCCTAATTTTTAATCCAAATCCATTTACAAACACTTATCCAATTCTCCAGTGTTTTAATTCAATTGCTGGTTTAAAATTCAGATTTAACTCATCTGATTTCACGTATTTCACTTATATGAATTCTGATTCGTTATTTACATAACCATTCAATTTATAATCTTACTCGATTATAATAACAACCTGTAACAACCCGTATTTTCAATAACCTGTTATAACGTAAATCGAGGCAGAATTTAATTTATAATTCTGAATCAAGGGAAACGGGCTATGCCATTGCGTTCATCTCGGAAAAATACGCGAAATAGTGTCCGAGTTTTCGAAAATCGGAGTCCGTATGACCCGATTAAGGCCCAACGAAGTTTTCAGAAAATTTCAAAGTAAAAACAGATTTCAAATTCAAGTTTGAATTTGGAGAATGAGGGCAGATTGGGCCAGGCGGGAAAATTCCCGCCAGAGCACCCAAGTCGACAGCCCTGTCGACTTGGGAGTCGACTTGGTTGGACCCAAGTCGACAGCCCTGTCGACTTGGTTCAGCCGGGCAGTTTTGCCTGGTGCACCATTTTGGGTTTGTGTTGAGCTTGGGGGCCAGATTCGGTTTTGAGGGCTGAGATTGGAACTAGGGTTTAATCCTAGGGCTAATACTAATCCTAATCTCTATAAATAAGGCCCTAACCTAACCCTAAATCATCATTATTCATTCATACAACTAAACTATGGCAAAATCATTCCTCTCATGGCCTCCACTCTCTTCATGAAATTCCTAAGTCAATTCTATAAGAGATTTTCCATGCATACAAGTGTTTTCAAGCTTGTATGAGCATCATTAGCTTGCATTCAAGACAAGTTTCTATATTTGCATCATAAAGCAAGAGTTTTGATCATTTTGGCTCAAGGGTTTTTCTATTAGAGCTTGCATTTTGGGTTTAATTGATTGCATAAGGGCTTTGTCATATTTTTGTGTCTTCATAAGCATTGTAAGCCCTTTTCTACTTTCATATTTAAACTCTAAAGTTAATGAATGATGCAAGTTGTGTTTGATCAATATTTTATGATATGCAAGTTAATCATGTTATGATATGCAAGTTTATATGCAAGTTTGCCATGTTATGTTATGCAAGTTTGCCATGTTATGATATGCAAATTTATATGCAAGTTTGCCATGTATGTTATGCAAGTTTGGGGTGATCACTTTGTTCATGTTATCATGTTATGCAAGCTTATCTTGAGTATATGAACATAAAGCTTCAAGCTTTATGCTAAAGGTTGCATTTTGGCAACATGTAAGTTATCATGTCCCTTATGATAACTTGCATGTGAGGCTAAATGCGAACTTATGGCCATTTCTACATGTCATTTATCACCATGTATCACCAATATGCTAAGTTTGGTTTTATGCATGCTTTTGAGGCCTAAAAATGTAATATGCAAGTATATGAACATGTGTACATTTCATATGCCACCATGTTGAACTTGTGGCTTCAACACCTTTATGTCATGATTATGCCAAGTTCCCTCTTTCTATCCTTTATGCGCTATTGCGATATGTAAGCGATGGGATTGCGTTTGGGGTTGGGTAAACTTAAAAGACATAAAAACATAAGATTGGGAATTTACCTATTAAGTTAGGTCTACCCATTGGGAATTTACCTATTAAGTTAGGTCTACCCAATTGCTTGAAAATTTGTAATATGTTTTGGAAACATGATGGACATGACACTTAGAAAAGATAAGTGTGACCAACTCGAGGTTGGGTTGAGTTTGTAGCGTAAACCTACCCGGAACCGACCGGCTTAACTAGTTGCTACAAACAATAGGACCCAATGTTAGAAGTTGGTCATGTTGTACCTTGAACCCGAGATTAGACCAAGTTGTGGTGTAAAGCTAACCGGACCCGCCCGGCTTAACTAGTAACCACAACAAGGTCTAATGTGAGAGGTTAAGGCGCATTAAATTAATTAATGCCTCGTGATTAGGGTTAAGTCATGGTCCACTTAATACTTAACCAATTTGGGCTTGGTAGATTAATCAGGGTTAAGTCGTGAACTCATCGTTACACTTAGCCAAGTTAATCCATGATTAGCAAGAGTGTTAAACCGTACTTAACCCACTAGAAAAATCCTAGCAATGGGGGTCCACTCCAGTAGTAATCCCAAGTTTGTATCATTAAGGCCCTAGGGTCTAGGCTAGGGAGGGAGCACGATTACTGGACTGGAGGTAAGTGACCAAAAACGACGGCAGAAGGGTACGCCGGTGTAGTTCCGGGCGGACTATGGTCGTGCACACAGTCCGAAGCCGGGGAAAACATGCACGGGTACCAGTAGATCGAGACTGTGCACTCATGCTTACGGTGTCCAGGGGTTGACACCCTAGGGCTTGATACACCCGACGGGAGACCCTGCACAGTCTGACTACAATTATGTTTGGGCCGCATTGACACCAACACGTGACGAGTTAGGCTTATAGGGAGCCGATCGACTAGACCGTTTGGTTGGACCTTGTATTAGGGTCATTTCATGTTATTAGGCCAAAGCTTGGGCCAAGGGATCAATACTTGTTTATTCAAATCATGTTAGTTTGCTAGTACACCTGTGGTGCAAAACCTTAAACCTGATTATGCGATGACACCTCTATCTACCTTGTTAGTTAATCATCATGCTAGTATGTTGTTATCCTTATGATCATACCTGCTTCTCATGCCAGTTAACTTTATCAGTTTACATTGATTGTAGTAGGGCTTACTCAGTCTTTTTGACTGACCTGTTTTCTTTCGCCTCTTTTCTTCCGTTTCCCCCCTAGGTTCTCAGGGAGGGAATATTGGAGCTTAGCTTGGATTTCTGATCGCTTGCTTGTGGGATTTTAGCTCATGTACGGTCTTGACATGAAGCTAGCTATGGTTATCACTTATTTTGGGGATAGTACTTATGTATTTCAGTTTTTCAGTAATGTTGTTTTTATCTAGACTTGTGTATTTGGAAAGTTGACATTATGTTGTACCAGACTTGTTTTGAAATGGTTTAAAATCTTCCACTGTTTTATCTATGTTATTTACTCTGTTTACATATATACATATGTTCTTGTTCTGCCTTGATATATCATTATGCATGTTTACCTGATTCAAACGCCCCTCCAAAGTCAGAGTGCTTGCAAGAGCCACCCTGGCGGAGGTGGGGTGTTACATTTGGTATCAGAGCATATGGTTTACGAGAAGTAACAAAAAGGTTTTTAAAACTTTTGGAAAACTATTTTCAAACCAAGTATAAAGTATTTTCCAAAGAAAAGTCTAGTTTATTTTAAAGGCTATTCCCCAAAAAGCCATTAGCAAAATTCCTTCGTTTTTCTCCATTCTGAATCTGTCTTTTTCTTCGTTTTCAGTATGGTCGATAACTTTGCCATTCCGGAGGGAGTACACGTACCTGTTTGGTATAGGAGACTTTTGGAGGCTAGGGCGACCGAAGCCGGCCCCGCAGATGTTCCTCCTCCTCCTCCTCCTCCTCCAGTAGTTAATGTTCCTCCTCCTCCGGTAGTTAATGTTCCTCCTCCTCCTGTCGCTGAGGTTCCTCTTCCTCCTCCCCCTCAGCATCCTCAAGCTGACTTCACAAAGACTTGCAAAGATTTCAAAGCAATGGGTGGCAAGAACTTTCAAGGCACTGAGACTTTTGTAGAGGCCAGAAATTGGTTGAAAGAGACCGAGGATTTATTTTCTATCTTTGGGTTAGACGATCAGAGGAAGATCTTATTGGCAGTTTGGCTTATGAAGGATGAAGCCGCTTATTGGTGGGAAGTCACCAATGGTACTAGGCCTGTTGAGACTTGGGCCGATTTCAGGGCAAGGTTCGTGCTTAAGTTTCTATCTTTTGCTGAGGAGAATCTGCAAATGGAGAGGTTCATAACTTTGAAACAAGGAGATATGTCTGTCAAAGAATATGTGAACAAGTTCAATCAGTTAGCTCGTTTTGGCTTGGATATGGTGAATACTCCTCAGAAGAAGGCTCTTCGTTTTGCTAGAGGATTGAATGAGCCGTTGTAGGGATTGGCTATGTCACATATTCCCCATGGGGCCACGTTTGAGAGCTTGGTTGGTATGGCGTTACTTCAGGGATATGTCAAGAAAGAAATCAAGACGAATGATACTCAAGCCAAGAAGACTGATTCCTAGTGGAAAGGAAATCAGGGTAATCCAAGTGGTCAGAGCAGTCAAGGCAATCAGAACAAGAACAAGAACAAGAGTCAAGGCAACAAAGGGAACAACAACAAGGTCAAGAACAACAAGGGGAAGTGCCATTATTGCGGTTCAGTTGGGCATCTTATTAAGGATTGCAAGAAGAGGAAAAGTAAGAATGGTGAATGCTTTTTCTGCGGTGAGACTGGACATTTCAGTAAGGATTGCCCGAAGAAGCAAGGGCAAGGCCAGGGTCAGACTCAGCGTGCTGGACCTTCAGGAGCGCAAGTTCATGCTCTCAATACCGCTCCAGTTCCCGATCGAGGTAGTATTTCTGTTGAGAGCCTTGTATATATTTCTGATTTTCCAGTTCGTACCTTGTTTGATTCTGGTGCATCGCATAGCTTTATCTCATCTGATCTTGTTGATAGTTTGCACTTTAGTACTAGCCTGGTAGATGATCCCGTCTGTGTCTCAAATCCTATTGGGGGTTCCGCCCATCTGTCTATGATATGTGGGGATTTGAGGATCTCTACACTGAGTGTAGAGTTCTTGTGTAGTGCTTATGTTCTTGGTTTTAGGGGATACGGATTGATATTGGGCATGGATTGGTTGTCCAGATATGGAGCCATCCTTGATTGTGAGCATAGGGTTGTAAGGCTCGTGACTCACCTCGGAAACACCCTAGAAATTTCTTGTAATCCGAGAGGTCCCGTCATGTTGTGCTATCTTGAATCACTCGACTCGTCAATGGAAACTCTTCAGTCTGTGAGAGTGGTTCGAGAGTATCCGGATGTTTTCGATGAAGTTAGGGGTTTGCCCCCTAAGCGAGAGATTGATTTCCGCATTTACCTAGTGGATAATGCAAAGCCGGTTTCTTTGCCCGTTAGGCACATGGCTCCGCGTGAAAGGCGGGAGCTAAGTAAGCAAGTGAAGGAGTTGCTTGAGAAGAACTTCATTAGACGAAATATATCTGAATGGGGAGCGCCTGTGGTATTTGCTACCAAGGCAGATGGTTCTCTCCGACTTTGTGTTGACTATCGAGAGTTGAATAAGCTGACTAAGAAGAACAGACACCCGTTACCGAGGATTGATGATCTCTTTGACCAGCTTGTTGGTGCTTCTGTTTTCTCTCAGCTTGATCTTGCTACTGGATTCCATCAGCTCAAGGTAGCTGAAGATAGTATAGACAAGACTGCGTTCAGAACTCCAAATGGATTCTTCCAATGGCTTGTCATGCCGTTCGGCTTGACTAATGCACCCGCATATTTCGTGGACTTGATGAGTAGGGTGTTCAGGGAGTTCTTGAACAAGTTTGTTGTGGTCTTCGTAGATGATATTCTGATCTTCTCTAAGGATGAGGAAGAGCACGCAAGGCATCTCGTGGAGGTGATGGATACGCTTAGAGCGCATCAGTTAAAGGCCAAGTTCTCCAAGTGTCACTTTTGGAGAAGGGAAGTTAGATTCCTTGGGCATATAGTATCTAAGCAAGGCTTAGCGGTGGATCCCGCTAAGGTAGTTGCAGTTCAGGATTGGAAGACTCCAAGGAATGCAACCGAAGTGAGAAGTTTTCTAGGTCTTGCAGGCTTTTACCGGAAGTTCATCAAGGACTTCGCGAAGATTTCCGCTCCTCTCACTAAATTGACAAAGAAGAATTTGGTTTTTGATTGGAGCATAGAATGCGAGCTTGCTTTTCAGAAGCTCAAGAGAGCTCTCACATCAGCACCTGTTCTAGCTTTGCCCGATGGAGGGAAGTTATTTACAGTATACACCGATGCATGTGGCACGGGGTTAGGAGCTGTTCTAATGCAAGAAGGAAGAGTGATATGCTTTGGCGGTAGATAACTCAAAGTGCATGAGAAGAATTATCCCACTCATGACTTAGAGTTGGCAGCAATAGTATATGCACTCAAGGCTTGGCGCCATTATCTTCTGGGCGAAAGATTTGAGCTTTATACCGATCACAAGTCATTAAAGCATCTCTTTTCTCAAAAGGATCTGAATCTGAGGCAACAAAGATGGATGGAATTCTTGGCGTCCTACGATTTTGAGAAAGCTTATACCCCTGGCAAGGGGAATGTGGTAGCAGATGCATTGAGTAGAAAAAGGTTGACTCTGAGTCCTCTATTCGTTGAGATGAAGAATTTAGAGTATGTGGCAACCTTTGATTTCTCTTTGGCGATTGAGTCGATGACCGGTTCTTTAGCATCTCTGGAACTCAGACCTACCCTTCTTGATCAAGTTGGGGCTTCGCAGAGAGAAGACCCTCAGATAGTTGAGATTATGGAAAAGCTGATTCGAGGAGAGGCGTCTAGTCATCTCGCTCGATATTCTATTGATGACAAGGGTTGGCTGAGGAGAGACGGAAGGTTATGTGTTCCAATGGTAGAAGATTTAGTAAGAAAAGTTCTTGAGGAAGCGCATCGCTCTAAATTGACTATACAACCGGGCGGAGATAAGATGTATAAAGATATGAAGCGCATTTTCTTTTGGCCTGGGATGAAGAAGGATGTGGCAGAGTTTGTCTTTAGATGTATCATTTGCTAGCAAGTTAAGGCCGAGTCGAAGAAGCCCGGTGGGCTATTGCATCCTTTAGACGTTCCACTATGGAAGTGGGAGAGTATTTCCATGGATTTTATCGATGGGCTACCAAGGTCAAGGAAAGGGAATACGAGCATTTGGGTTATTGTGGATAGACTTACGAAGAGTGCTCATTTCATTCCGGTGAAGAGCAAGAGGACCGCATCTTGGCTAGCGTCTGTATATCTTCGTGAGATTGTGAGACTACATGGAGTCCCTTCTAGTATAGTCAGTGACCGTGACCCAATCTTTACAAGTCAATTCTGGAATAGCTTGCAAGAAGCTATGGGTACGAGGTTGAATCTAAGTACGGCTTATCACCTACAGACGGACGGTCAAACCGAAAGGGTGAATAGGGTACTCGAGGATCTGTTGAGGCTTTGTATTCTGGATTTTGGTGGTACTTGGGAAGACCATCCTCCTCTTGTTGACTTTGCATATAATAACAGTTATCAGGCAAGCATTGGGATGGCACCATTTGAAGCTTTATATGGGAGGCCGTGCAAGTCGCCTACATGTTGGTGGGAGACTACAGATGAGCTTATACTTGGGCCTGATATGATCAGAGATACATCCAAGAAGGTCGAGTTGATTCGAAGACGGATGAAAGCGGCCCAAGACCGACAGAAATCCTATGCTGATAAGCGAAGAACTGATTTGGAGTTTGATGTTGGGGATATGGTTTTCGTGAAGGTTTTTCCTTTGCGGAATGTGGTCCGATTTGGAGCCGTTGGGAAGTTAGCACCAAGGTTTGTTGGACCATTCCCTATTATAGAGAGGATCGGGCAGATGGCTTATAGAGTGGAGTTGCCCGAGAAGCTTGCCGGAGTACACGATGTTTTTCATGTCTCGCATCTCCGGAAGTGTTTACATGAATCAGCAGAGGTTGTTGAGCCGAGTGTTTTGAAAGATGTGGAAGTGGAGAAAGAGGCTACCTTGAGGAGAGCTCCGATTCGTATCTTGGGGACGGAGACCAAGAAGCTAAGGAATCGAGAGGTCAAGTTGGTGAAGGTTCAATGGGGTGAAGCCGAAGAAGACGCAACTTGGGAAACCGAGGAGAAGATGCGTGGGCTTTATCCATTCCTTTTTGAGGGTACACTCTCAATCTCTTTTCTTTGTTAGCATATCTTTCTCTTTGCTATCCATGTTTATCTAGTTTATCGTGTAAATCTTGTCATGGGAACCTTAGGTAGAAACCCTTTGGATGAAACATGTGTTTGAAACATGTTATGCTTGATGGTTGCAAGTGGTTGCAAGTGTTTGCAAGTGATTACTCGTGGATGCATTATACACGTTAGGCACTAGATTGGCTCACACACTCCTCATATTGCATATGCATGAGTGTTTACGCTTATTCATGGATGAAATTTTTTGTGTTATCACATGGATGTTGCATATGAATGTATGTTATGTGCACGCATATAGATGTTATACATTATGTTAGGAATTGCATACATATGGATTCATTTCACTAACATAATTTGCATTGATGATATTTGCATTAGATAAGTACATATACACACACCTTTGCATATGTTCATACAACATTTAGAATCTTGTAAGGACAATGATTGCTCGTGGATGATGTTTTGAGTAGATGGATGTTGGATGGTAGGATACGTTCTTCCTAACTTGAAGATTTCGGGGACGAAATCCTTTAAGGAGGGGAGAATGTAACAACCCGTATTTTCAATAACCTGTTATAACGTAAATCGAGGCAGAATTTAATTTATAAATCTGAATCAAGGGAAACGGGCTATGCCATTGCGTTCGTCTCGGAAAAATACGCGAAATAGAGTCCAAGTTTTCGAAAATCGGAGTCCGTATGACCCGATTAAGGCCCAACGCCAATCTGCCCTCATTCTCCAAATAGAGTCCGAGTTTTCGAAAATCGGAGTCCGTATGACCCGATTAAGGCCCAACGAAGTTTTCAGAAAATTTCAAAGTAAAAACAGATTTCAAATTCAAGTTTGAATTTGGAGAATGAGGGCAGATTGGGCTAGGCGGCAAAATCATTCCTCTCATGGCCTCCACTGTCTTCATGAAATTCCTAAGTCAATTCTATAAGAGATTTTCCATGCATACAAGTGTTTTCAAGCTTGTATGAGCATCATTAGCTTGCATTCAAGACAAGTTTCTATATTTGCATCATAAAGCAAGAGTTTTGATCATTTTGGCTCAAGGGTTTTTCTATTAGAGCTTGCATTTTGGGTTTAATTGATTGCGTAAGGGCTTTGTCATATTTTTGTGTCTTCATAAGCATTGTAAGCCCTTTTCTACTTCCATATTTAAACTCTAAAGTTAATGAATGATGCAAGTTGTGTTTGATCACTATGTTATGATATGCAAGTTAATCATGTTATGATATGCAAGTTTATATGCAAGTTTGCCATGTTATGTTATGCAAGTTTGCCATGTTATGATATGCAAGTTTATATGCAAGTTTGCCATGTATGTTATGCAAGTTTGGGGTGATCTCTTTGTTCATGTTATCATGTTATGCAAGCTTATCTTGAGTATATGAACATAAAGCTTCAAGCTTTATGCTAAAGGTTGCATTTTGGCAACATGTAAGTTATCATGTCCCTTATGATAACTTGCATGTGAGGCTAAATGCGAACTTATGGCCATTTCTACATGTCATTTATCACCATGTATCACCAATATGCTAAGTTTGGTTTTATGCATGCTTTTGAGGCCTAAAAATGTAATATGCAAGTATATGAACATGTGTACATTTCATATGCCACCATGTTGAACTTGTGGCTTCAACACCTTTATGTCATGATTATGCCAAGTTCCCTCTTTCTATCCTTTATGCGCTATTGCGATATGTAAGCGATGGGATTGCGTTTGGGGTTGGGTAAACTTAAAAGACATAAAAACATAAGATTGGGAATTTACCTATTAAGTTAGATCTACCCATTGGGAATTTACCTATTAAGTTAGGTCTACCCAATTGCTTGAAAATTTGTAATATGTTTTGGAAACATGATGGACATGACACTTAGAAAAGATAAGTGTGACCAACTAGAGGTTGGGTTGAGTTTATAGCGTAAACCTACCCGGAACCGACCGGCTTAACTAGTTGCTACAAACAATAGGACCCAATGTGAGAAGTTGGTCATGTTGTACCTTGAACCCGAGGTTAGACCAAGTTGTGGTGTAAAGCTACCCGGACCCGCCCGGCTTAACTAGTAACCACAACATGGTCTAATGTGAGAGGTTAAGGCGCATTAAATTAATTAATGCCTCGTGATTAGGGTTAAGTCATGGTCCACTTAATACTTAACCAATTTGGGCTTGGTAGATTAATCAGGGTTAAGTCGTGAACTCATCGTTACACTTAGCCAAGTTAATCCATGATTAGCAAGAGGGTTAAACCGTACTTAACCCACTAGAAAAATCCTAGCAATGGGGGTCCACTCCAGCAGTAATCCCAAGTTTGTATCATTAAGGCCCTAGGGTCTAGGCTAGGGAGGGAGCACGATTACTGGACTGGAGGTAAGTGACCAAAAACGACGGCAGAAGGGTACGCCGGTGTAGTTCCGGGCGGACTATGGTCGTGCACACAGTCCGAAGCCGGGGAAAACATGCACGGGTACCAGTAGATCGAGACTGTGCACTCATGCTTATGGTGTCCAGGGGTTGACACCCTAGGGCTTGATACACCCGACGGGAGACCCTGCACAGTCTGACTACAATTATGTTTGGGCCGCATTGACACCAACACGTGACGAGTTAGGCTTATAGGAAGCCGATCGACTAGACCGTTTGGTTGGACCTTGTATTAGGGTCATTTCATGTTATTGGGCCAAAGCTTGGGCCAAGGGATCAATACTTGTTTATTCAAATCATGTTAGTTTGCTAGTACACCTGTGGTGCAAAACCTTAAACCTGATTATGCGATGACACCTCTATCTACCTTGTTAGTTAATCATCATGTTAGTATGTTGTTATCCTTATGATCATACCTGCTTCTCATGCCAGTTAACTTTATCAGTTTACATTGATTGTAGTAGGGCTTACTCAGTCTTTTTTGACTGACCTGTTTTCTTTCGCCTCTTTTCTTCCGTTTCCCCCCTAGGTTCTCAGGGAGGGAATATTGGAGCTTAGCTTGGATTTCTGATCGCTTGCTTGTGGGATTTTAGCTCATGTATGGTTTTGACATGAAGCTAGCTATGGTTATCACTTATTTTGGGGATAGTACTTATGTATTTCAGTTTTTCAATAATGTTGTTTTTATCTAGACTTGTGTATTTGGAAAGTTGACATTATGTTGTACCAGACTTGTTTTGAAATGGTTTAAAATCTTCCGCTGTTTTATCTATGTTATTTACTCTGTTTACATATATACATATGTTCTTGTTCTGCCTTGATATATCATTATGCATGTTTACCTGATTCAAACGCCCCTCCAAAGTCAGAGTGCTTGCCAGAGCCACCCTGGCGGAGGTGGGGTGTTGCACAACCAATATATCCACTATATTATAATTTTGATATATATATATATCTTCTCTGTATCAAGATATACCTTGGGAAAACTTATTTTAATTTACCCTCTTTTCAAAACGTATCGTGTCGACCCAACGTATTCGAGTGTTTAGTAACTCCTACCGATACAGTGGATCAAACTGATCGACCAGAACTCATAAACAACTCAACCAATAAATCTCCACAATATAAAACAATTTTTATATCAATAACAAATACGTTCACTCGTATATATACACTCAAACTCAATCTAGGGTATTACAAACCCTATCTCTACCGAGTCACGCCACATAGCCAAGGTAATTCTCTTAACATTATGCTCTGATACCAACTGTAATGACCCGGGTTTTTGACGACTTTGGTTATCGACATTAACACGATGTCGACTAACCAAACATCGAAAAATATCGGTCATTAATGAAAGAAATTAGAGGGTGAGAATAGATAAGATAGAAACTTAGAATAGAAGAAGAAGAACACAACATCAGAGTAACACGAATCTCACAGCGCAACGAAACCACATATAATAGATAACATATCATTTGAAATCAAATCATTATATGTATTCAATAACATTATCAGAGTACAACGCTTACAACACAACGGAAATAACTATAGTTATATCATCCTGAAGCCTCCTGCTCCAAGCTCTTCCAGTATATCTGTAAATCCTGACTACTTGACTGCCCGTACAAAATTGGGCACCCAAGAGTTTAGGGAAAACAACAAATAAACTCCGGGTTAGACATGGGACTGTTATGAGTAAAACAGTTTAAAATAGTTTGAACAAGTAAACGATATCTCATAAGACCACGCCGTATAACGGAACGGGTTTTCCCTTATGAGAATCCAAATTATCTTTATATCAAAAACCTTTTGATATTATAATAATGTCTATCAACCACAATATAATAATCATCTAGCAGAAAGCTTTCATCTCACGTTCTATATATATAGTATACAATAAAAATCGCAAGCACGTATTGGGTAATGGATTTCCAACTATGATAAGGTATGGAACCACCTTTCGCTAGTGTACCTCTAGAAAGGAATACACTGGGTTCAACAAGAACATCTTGCAACCCGGCCACACATGACCGACCACTCATTTCGCTTGAGTGTATCGAATGTATATCACCAACGATTGGGATCAGCAACCGTTTCCTGAATGGGACAACATCGACAATAGATTTTTAGAAATAAATGAAACTGTAGATCAGGAGATTATACACACTACTTCGGAGCGACCGACTTAGCCATGCGGCCTGCCCGATTTCTGTCATTTTCCGGATGTGAGGCTAGAAGCTACGCTTTATCATCACCTCAGATTCACTTTGAATGCCACATCGTCAAATCCATCAAATCACCGATTGACGTCCTCAACCATACATTATGTGTTAGCTAAAAGAAGTTTCCTTCTCCGCTTCCACTCTTGGTACGGTTGGAGAAATCAATGTAAGTGATCGTCTGGAAATACTTTGTCGGACATCCATCCATACAAGTCATCTAGGAACAGGATGAACCGAAGGCACTATTCAGTACATCCATCTTAGGCACTGTTACCTAAGACTTATACGATAGCCCTTGCACTTTACTCCGTCTTCAATTACCTTTGGCATATATGATTCGCAACGCTTATGCCAATACAGAGTGGTTCTTTGGATAATAATCCAACTGGTTTCTCCATATTAACAACGTTAAAATGGTCAAAACTTTGATAGTCTGTGATTTAACTATCGAAGAAAAACAAATGTGCAAACAACGATATTATTTCCAGATGGAAATTATATCGAACAAACATCATTTAACATTAATCTCTTTAGTTCATTTTACATCTCCTCTTTACCTATATTCAACATTTCTTATTTTCTAAATTTAGAAAATATATGTTATTACCATTGGAAAACATTTCCATTTCTTGTTTTCTATATCAGAAAACATTTCTGGTTCTTATTTGGAAAACATTTCCAAAACTCCTTCATTGGACTTAGACCGATGTTTAAACAAACCATCGCGATGCCAACTCAAACCATTACGCTTATTAACTAATTTCCTTTAAACCACCTTCACTATCGAACCTTAACCATTCCTTAGTTAAAAATGAAGTCAATCAAGTTGGGGTAATACTACCACTCAGACCTTAACTGGACAACGTTTCTAACTTTGAAATAGATAAAGTTCACCTTTTAAATTCTTTAACAAACTTCCTTACGTAACTCTCTTTCGAATCATCTCTATTCAATTTACTCTATTGGACTAACGCTATTGGATTAACTCTATTCGATTAACTCCTTTAACTCTATTCGAATAACTAATGTTCGATTAACTCCTTTAATTCCATTCGAATAAAACTATATTCGATTTATTCCTTTAACTCCATTTAACTCTATTCGAATAACTAATATTCGATAACTCTATTTAACTCTTATTAGAATAACTAATATTCAATAACTCCTTTTACTTTATTCGAATCACTAATATTCGATTAACTCAATTGAATAACTCTAGTTCGATTAACTCTATCGATTTACTCTAACTGATTAACTCTAACTGGTTTAACTCTAACTGATTAACTCTAATTGATTAACTCTAACTGGTTTAACTCTAACTGGTTAATTCTAATTGGTTAACTCTAACTGGTTTAACTCTAACTGGTTAACTCTAATTGATTAACTCTAACTGGTTTAACTTTAACTGGTTAAATCTAATTGATTAACTCTAACTGGTTAACTCTAACTGGTTAACTCTATTCAGCTAACTCGACTCGACTAACCCCTTTCGAATAACATATTCGATTTACTAATTTTCGAATACCATATTCGATTTAACTCCTTTATTCTCTTTATAAAGATTTCCTTTTTAACAACGTTTATTCATTTTTAAAGATTTACTTTTAGTAACGGTTCTCCACTTTAAAATGATTTCCTTCTTATAACAGTTTCCTTTTTATAACGTTTTCCCTTTTATAACGTCCTATTCTGTTATAAATAAATTTCCCTTTTTAACTCTATTTATTTTCTAATATTTCCTGTCAATTCTATTTGTAAATGATTTACAAATATTTCCTTTTCTATTATTCTATTTGCAAATGGTTTGCAAATATTTCCCTTTCAAAACTATTCTTTGATTTTATAATTTCTCTTTTCTTAAGATCTCCTATTTATAAATATTCAAATTTATAAATATTTCTTATTTATAAATATTCCATTTATAAATATTTTATTTTCAAATATCACTTTGAAAATATTCCCTTATCAACATTTCGGTATGTTATGGTGTTCAACATATCAAATCACGATGATCAGCATCGTCCAAACATATATAATCGACAACAGATTATATATCACACATATATCACAATATATGAAAAACAATAAAATAACTGTTGAGGAATCCAGTCGGATTCCTCCAACCTGTTTCCCTGCATCACAGATGTTACACAATAGAATCAACATCACTTTCAGTTCCGTATGATATATTATATTAAACAGAATCAATGTAGAAATTCACTAACTGACTAGCAGTTCAATCAAACAGTCAACACACAGTCAATCAGCCAATATTTAACAGTTCTAAAAATACAACATGAAATAATAAACTGTTCAGAGTTAATGAGATTTACTCACATTTGCAGTTCATCGTTAAAGAACGATAAACTGTTATTTGATTTGAATCAAACAATTTATTTCTCCATAAATTCAAACGAGCCCCAATCCACTTCCAGTCAGATTCATTGGGTAGTGTTCATCCATACGATCCTAACGCAACTTACGGTTCTAGATTCTGACCTCGTATGGATGAGATATCACAATTACAATTTAATACACTTATTTGAATTTAAATAGACTAAGCTTTAAATTAAACAAAGGCCTTAACCTTTTTAAACCATGGCAGCCCATTATCAAAGCCCACCCACGAAAACCCCTTCTTCCTCAATCCCCATCGCGCTCCAATAAACTAAAATCTAGATATTTGCCACCGCTTAACCTTCACCATTCCTCCTCCAACACTCCATCGTTTAACCCAAAGATACCACCATCGAATTCCTTGCTCAAATCTCCATCCATCCATACCCCAAGTATCCAACTCGAGCTCGTCCACCCATTTCCGTCGACAGCTCTCTCGCGTGAACCCGTACATGTATCGAACACATTTTTCACCATTTCTCACAAAAACACCACAAATCGAACCTCCTTGACACCCTGACTTCGAATCCACACACCAAAACAAGTATTAGCGCTTTAATCCCCAGAAAATCGTTACCCTAGCTGACGCTATACGAACTGGAACTCGCCAGGACCGAATCGCACGCAACCAAACAAACACCAGATCGAAGCTCCGGGGAAGTTGAATTCGACCACATAGTTTTCTCGATTTATAGAATTTTCCTTGTATTTCTTTGGAATTTTGAAGAGATGATTTTTGCTGTAGAAACAACTAGGACCGACGGCGCAAAATTGGTTGATGAAATTAGGTTAAAGGGAAATGTAAGGGTACTTATAATGTGGGTTTTGGCTTGTTGGAGGATCCTTGTCCATTCATTCTTATTCATTTATTTTTACGTTACTTGTAATTGCCTTCTAAAAATCCATACGATCACATATGATACCTAAAAATCACCAAACTGGACATGCAGCTAGAGTTCGACATTATGGTCCCAACGAAACTGGTTTCGTCGAATTCCGACTTCGTATGCTCACACAGCGTATTTTTAACCATCGAAATACTGACTGTTTTTCACTCTAAAAATCCGTATGGCCACACACTGACTCTAAAAATCACGGAAACTGACATCTAGCAATAATTTGATGTTGCGGATCCAACAAAATTAGTTTCGTCGAATTCCGACTTCGTTTGCAAAAGTGGCTATTTTAAAGCTCTGAACGACCCATTTAAATATACAGATATATTTAAATAAAATTAAATTAAATACAAATAAATTTATATTACCGTATATATTCGCAGTGGAATATCATACAGCCCCAGAATAATTATGTTCTCGATATTCCAAGTCCTGCTTGAATCGACATTCAATTTTATACTAAAATTCCTTTTATAACGTAAATAAAGCGTTACGAATTATAAAGGAATTCCATAGCGACTTTTTCTGAAATTTGATTTGGACAGAAATCAAAATCTACCAGACAAAATCCCGATTTTTCTCTTCCACTAGAAAGATATACTCCACCAGCTCCAAACGTTTCTTGTTTCACAGAAATCCGGCTTAAAACGAATCCTGTATATTCAGTTGAAGTTCGAATCGCCAATTTACGAACTACAGCGCCATTTCAAGCTCGATTTTAATTATAATATAATTATACATTCAAACTGTCGTTATTTAAATATATTCGTTATTCAAAATCAATTCTAAGCTGAATTAAATATCACAGATGATCCAGTTCACACCATATCGCCATTTCAGCCAATTTTGATTATTTCAGAATTAAATATATTTTTTAATTTATTATTTTATTTAAATATTCACCATTATTTAATTCCACGACCATTAAATCCTTTTAATCACCTTTCCATAATTAAATAAATTAATTATAATACCTCTGCCAATGCGGGTCATTACATTAGTAGGACCAACATGAGTCAAGAAACCACACGCAAATCTATTTATCCCCTAAAAAACTTATCATATGTTATACGCCATAGAAAGTATCAACGGTAGATTTTGGATAGGGATATTACAATATGTTTTGATTCAAAATGGATGTAACTTTTATTTTGCTACAGTTTTAAGTACTAGTTCCAAGTGTACCTTCGTGATGGTAATGATTATATACATATAAGTGGTAATAAGGAGGTATTTTCCGCTGATGATTTTATGTTACTTTATGAGTACATACTCTCTGCTCAAACCGGTGATACGTTCATAAAGAACAAGAACATAAGTTATATTCTTTTATGGACATAAACTGATGAGAATGGATATTCTCTTGTATCTTCCATGTCACAAGTATCTACGTTGCTTTCTTGGCTATTGTGATCCTACATAACAAATGTTGCATTATAATTTTAATATCTCCAATAATACCATTAATTTCAAAATTTCTGATTGATGACTAACTATACATTCATTTTTTTTGCATGATTTTGAAGTTGAAGAGAGCAAGAGGAGTCTACCAAAATAAACATGTTTCTCACATGCAGTGTATTGAATGTTGGCTCATCAGACGTGCTACATGTTCATTATGTAGAAGAGATGTTTAATTTTTGCAAGTTATTTTTTGTAATATGGATGTACATAAACATCCTTTTTTGTACATATAAGTGTGAATTTTATGTATACTACATTACATTTGATTGAATAACATAATGAATACAATTGTTGTGATATGGTCCTTTTGTAGTTTGGTATATTAATTTTATAGATAATAACAGTCTATGTTCTTTTTAGTCATTGTGTAACAGTGAGAAAGCAATGTGTGTACTATACGAAAGTGTAATAAATATTTATTTGAATAAATATTTGTTATTTGTTTAGAAATAAATTCTGTTTAAATATTCAATTCTTGTAAATATTTATTTATAAT
Source organism: Allium sativum (assembly GCA_030737875.1). Classification (NCBI taxonomy): domain Eukaryota; kingdom Viridiplantae; phylum Streptophyta; class Magnoliopsida; order Asparagales; family Amaryllidaceae; genus Allium; species Allium sativum. Next base: position 277,997,772 of record CM060918.1, read on the forward strand.
GAACAATGTCATATGGCCTAAAAAACGATGTCATATGCACTAATCAAATGATGACACATGGACAAATTATTGTTTGACACATGAACCAACCATTAAATGCCAAGTGTCGGCATTAATATATGCCATATGTATGCTCCTACGACAACCATGTTAGCAGCCATGTAGGATGACACATCATCAGCCATGTCAGCGGTCATATAGGATGACACATCAGCTGATAACTCATCATTTGAATAATAACATAGTGGGTTCCATTGATTCTTTTATCAACCAATATCAATAAATGTAAGTAAAAACTCTTTCACTACAAAGATTTACCTACCAAAGTCTACCAATTCAATATTGGTAGCTAAAATATATTACCTACCATTATGTTAGTTTTACCTATGCTTACAATTGGTAGGTAAAGACCTCATTTTCTTGTAGTGTGTGTATATGTACACTTTTCTCTTTAATGTAAAGAGTGTTATTATATTATAATTACTCATTATACCGTGAAATTATGAGCGATTGGCCTAGTATGCCTTCTTTGTTCTCACCTTTCTTCTTCTATTTTAGTATTTCTTTCTTCTTTTATTCTCTACATTCTTTCTCAAGACTTTGAAATTGATTTTCGACCTTGGATCCATAACGCGGTTGGTGCATCAGTTTCCAACCTTGAAAGTCAACTAAGTCATTTCATATAGTCCTTCCCAAACTCCTTTTGGAGACACTCATACAAATCCCACTTAAACAATTACTACGTGCAGTCTTTCGACTAGCACAACTTACTAAATCCTTAGTTTAGGATATGTTAGGGGTTTATTTTAAACTACTTCTTTTTTGATTTTGCTATTATTAAGATGAAATTAATTTTAACCTCATGTACTACTTTTAAATACATGATCTTATAGAGAGAAGTTAATGTCAATAGTATTTTCTTCAACAAAGTTTGATTATCCTTTATTATTACATCTTATGTATCATAAGATGGAGTGACTTTGGGGTTAAAGTCTTATCTTTATTTATTTTGTGTATGCTTGAAACATTATCAAATATATACTCACCTCTTCGATCAAATCGAATCATTTTATTTTATGGCATATTATTTTTATTTACTTTCTGTTTATACTCTATGATCTTATATAGAACATGCTACATGTGCATCAAATATGCATGTCATTGTTGATTATTAATCATCGATCAATATAACAAAGGACATGGTATGTTTTAGCTACTATAAAGTTTATATTTGCATGCATCAATATGAATAAACTGGTGGAGTTTAACGAGTTCTATAATTCTTTGACAAGATGGCTGCATTGCCTTTAATTGTTCGACATATAATAACCAATATCAAATGCTTTATAATCATATAATAAAAATCATTTCTCCAAACGATGGCTTAGTGTATATTTCCAAAATAATTGTAAATAATATTGTACAATTTTAAATTTCAATGCATCACTTTAACCATGAAAAAGAATATTACATCATAATTTAATTTCATAACTATTATTCACAATATTCAAAATGAATTATAATTATATCTATCTTTCAATCGATACAAAAAAACACTTTATTTATAATGTTTGGTATGTTTTACGAAAAAATTCATACTTTGGTGCATTTAAGTTTTATAGGGCAAGCTTCCATTATTTTCCACCATATTACAATGACACAATAAATTTGTACATTCATTATTCACTTGATAAAAATTAATTATTTTATGTATTTCAACCAGTTTATAGTAGAGAGTTTACTGATCAAGCATCTTGAACTCGTACAAACCAAACTTATTGTTTTTTTTTTTTTTTGAAAATGGGTAAACTGCCTCATTAAAAACTTGAACTAGGACTCAGCGTGAGAACTAGCGAGGAAAAAAGAGTGGGGTGCCTTATTGATAACACATCAATAAAAATGTACATAGTACACTGGTCAACAATACAACAAATACCCTACTGCCTACCCAATAAAAATACATACTAAACAGAACCGACAGAAAAGAAAACAAGGCACACAAAAAAACTGACACGTGCCACATCAGTAACAAACTCAACCCATCAAAAAGAAAATAAAACACTTCCTAAGTTGTTCTTCCCTAAAATACTAAAAGCCGAAGAACCCTAAATTTTGCTCTATCAAAGCAAAGTCAGCCCGCATCCAATAGATTAATACCCCATCGTTTGGCAATTTCAATGTCTGATCTGTTTTCATCCTTCCTATTTCTCGATCTTTTAAGTAAGTATCTCACTTCAATTTCAATGAACTTCCATCTTTGATATTTATCCCACTTTTATTACTATGTAATCTCAAGTTCCGTTCATTCCATATGTGATAAACTGTTGTGGCTATTGCGCAAAAAGCTGCGTCTTTGCTGAACGATGCGGAAAAAAAGGTTTTTTTTTCTTCAGAAATGAGATTTCATCTTAAAGAGTTAGAGTGCTCATTTGAGATGGAATAATTCCCAGTTTAAGATGACATCTAACCCATAGGTATGCATCATACATGCAGTGAAAGAACAGGGGAGTTCTATATTCATTTTTTTCATTACATAGGACACACATCTGATCGATGTTATATCCCCAGTGTATCTTATTATCCTTCGTACTTAAGCGATTTAGAATAGCCTTGTAAGTACATAAAGACATCTTTGGGCTATTTAACTAGTGCAACACCACATTGGCTCACTGTCATGGTTTCTAGTTATGCCCCACACTGAGTAGAAGGTGAAACCATCCTTTTTGTCAAGCCATCTCCAGTAATCTTTGTCCCCATTAGACTGTAAGCTCACCTCATTAATTTGTGAAGCAATTTGTTTCGCAGCTGCTAGACAATTGGATTTAAAACACAATCCTATATTATATGATTTATAGTGTATTCATCTTCACCAAATAGACTTAAATGATCCCATCCTAACATTCTAACCATGATACCACTATTAATTTAAGGGTCAAATCATAACATAATATCTTTTCCATTGACTTAACATCTTTTAATGCATTGCGAACTCTGTTATCTTTGTTTAAGAATCGTCTTCCAAGTCTCAGAGCTATTGTTACCAATATTCATCACCCAAATTTTTTTCCATTGCAGTATCTTGTCATCATCCAATTTTTCCACAAGCTTTTGCCATTAACAAAATTCCAAAGAAGTTTAAGGGCTGCTGTCATTTTTATATCTCTAAAATTACGTAATCTACCCCTCCTTCGGCCTTAGAGGTGCACATCTTGTCCTACGCTATTATGTGTCTTTTCCCAGCCTATATGAAATTTGTACATAGTTTGTTAATTTTACTTATCGTAGCCTGTGGTAGTTGATACGTCATCATCCAATACATAACCTTGGGGTTGTCTGTAACGTCCCGTATCTTTACGGTATAATAATTAATTAATATAATTACTTAAATAGTGGTATGGAGATTTAAAAGGTCGTTTAATTAAATAATACTGGATATTTAATTAATATAAATAATAGAATAATATATTCATTTCCTAAATAGTCGGAAATAGTGGAATTCGCAATATTGTGTGAATTGGATTGTTTATATATTTAATTCAGTTTAAAATTGAATTATAATAACGAATATATTATTTAAACGAAGTTTGAACGTATAATTATATTATAATTATAATCGAGCTCGAAATGGCGTGGCAGTTCGTAATTTGGTGATTCAAACTTTAAAAGAATATAAAGAATCCGTTTTAAGTCGGATTTCTGTGTAACAAGAAACGTTCAGAGCTGGTGAAGTATATTTTTCTAGTGGAAGAGAAAAATGAATATTTCTCTTTATAAATTATAAGTTATGTCCAAATCAAATTTTTAAATAGTCGCTATGAAATCGCTTATAGGCCATAACGGTAATTTAATTTAATTTAATTTAAATATTGGTTTCGAATTTGGATGAATCCTTTTAGACGTAGTTATAATTTAATTTTTAGAATTTTTCTGTAATTTTATTTTGGAAAATAAGCACTTTTTATTTTGGACTATTTTGCACCCTATATCAACATTTCGGGGTTTCGCAGAATAAGTTAACGGACCTATATTATTATATTTTGGGATCGTGGCACATCGCTCATGTTAACGATATTTTTATTTTTATCTATAGTGGTTTGTGTATGAGCGAAGCCTTCTGTAATGATTGCACGCATACAAATATATTCCTTTCAGTGCACCCTACAATTTCGATGAAGCAATATGCTATCCAAATGGTTTCTTTTACAATAACACTACTGAGACTTAAAATAGAAAAATGGAAATAGGGCACATTCATCTAGGTTTTCACGCATGGTCCCTGGTCACTGGTCACACGTCCATTCCCATTAAATGCCTTGCAATGTCCCCTCTTATCATTATTCAATGCGAGACACCCTTCCCCACGTATACCCATACTTTCAAGTGCAGAAACCTTGTACGTTTTGCTTAGCTTCTAAGTAAATTTGATTTTTTTTATACTTTTTAAGAATACCTTTGTGTTTAAGTATAATTAGCAGTTAAGTTTTCTGAGAAATATATATAGAGCAGTCGGCCTCATCATATTCTTTCTTTTCCTACCTACTCTTCACGCAAGAAACAAAACAAATACATTATCATTTCTCATTCTTTTTTTCTTCTCTGATTACCAAAACAAAACCTAGCAGGCAAAGACCAATGGGATGACTCACGCATGGAACAAAAGAAAGGACAGCATTTCATTTCCATGCTCTACAGACATATCCTCGCTGGTTCGAGTTTTTACATGCGCAGACTCATTTCGTTCGGCGTGTACATAGGAACTCGTGCTGCAAGTTTTAAGTGAGGGTAAGGGGAAGTTTTCTATTTGGATAACAGGGTGTAAAAAGAGAAATAAGTAACTAATTATAAGGTGTGAGATCTGAAGGGGAGCACGGTTATGGGATTGCTTCTGAAAACAGTAGAAAGGTTTGCGGAAATGTTATTTCCAGTAGCACGTAGAAATGGGTGAAAGGGAAAGATGAATTGCTTGTATTTATTACTGGAAGCGGCATGACTGCTAAGAATAAGAGAAGAGTCAAAATTTGTGGAGAGGTTGGCACCAACTCGCGGCCATCAAGGAGGAATCAGATCGTCTCTTTTATGATGTACGGGAAGGAGGTTGCGGATTTTTAAACATGGCGTTGGAGAAAGTGATGACAGCGTGGATTTTATGCACAAGGCGTTTATAAGAAATGATAAAGAAGAGCTAAGGGGTTTAAGGATCGAAATGTTAAGACACAAAAATATGGAGCAGTGTGTGTTTATTGGATGGGGTATAGTCATTTAAAGTAGAGCACGTTGGTTTGTGGAGCTGTCGAACGAAACGGAGGAGTGTGGAGCGGGTTCGATCTGATGGAATTATTTGTGTGGAGAGGAGTTCGAGAAGGGGACGGGTTGGAGTCTGGGAGGCCTGGGCATACACTGGTGATAGGTGGGGTTGAACGAGAGTGTGAAGAGGAACGTAGTGATGATTATTTGTTTGATTTTTTGTTGAAGTAAGGATACTGAAGTTCGATCATGAGTTTGGAAATACAGAGCACGGGATTACTGAAAATTGAAGAAGACGATGACCTACTCACATGCGTGTGGGAGTATATTGTTGCGCACATTTAATAAGCGGTGATGGGCCTACATATCATTGGGTAAGGTCCAATATAAAATAAATAATTTAAGTGTTAATTTATATTAATAATGTATGAACTAGAAATCTTAATATCTTCCTCATACGATATTAGAATTGGATGAAACAAGATCCATTGGGATCTTTTGGACGACGACTAAAAAGTGGAACTGACTGGGAGTGAATTGGAGCTCGTTACAATTTATAGCGAAATAAATTGTCTGTCTGAATCAAGCGACAGTTATCGTTATTTAACGATGATCGTCCAATGTGAGTAAATCTCACTAACTCTGATCAATTTATATTTTTATAAATATAATCTAGTAATGATAAATGATAATTGATTGCTATGTGTTGATTGGTTGGTTGAATTGCTGATGTATTGGTTGAAATTATAGATAATGATATATATATATATATATATATATATATATATATATCGTTAATCAAATGTTGATTCTGTTTATCGCAATATTTCATATCGAAATAAAATTGATGTTATTATGTTGTTTAATATATGTGGATGCAAGGAAACAGGCTGGAGGAATCCAATTAGATTCCTCAACATTTATTTTACTATTTTTCATATATTGTGATATATGATGTAATATATAATCCGTATTGATTTTGTTTGTTAGAATGATATTGATCAATGTTAATTGGTATTTTAAATACCATAAGAAAACCTGGGACGTAAAAAGGAAAATTTCAATGCGTATATTGAAATAAAAATATTATATAAAATCAAGGGATTTTATCAAAAGAGAGATTTCAAGGTGAATATTAATATAAAGGAATTTTTATAAAATCAATAGATCTTATAAAAAGAAATATTTATTTAGAAAATAAATAGAGTATAAAATAAATATTTATTTAGAAAATAAATAGAGTTATAAAAGGAATATTTATTTAGAAAATAAATAGAATTATAAAATGAAATATTTGTAAAACAAATAGAATCAAAAAAGGGAAATTTGCCGAGATATAAAAGAATTTTGAGAAGATTGTTTAAAATGGATATTAAATAGAAATCTGTTTAACAGATAAATTGAGAAGATTAAGTTATAAATAATGTTCTTATAAATTAAACAAAATATTTATCATTTGATAAATGGAATATAGAAGTCTGAAATTAAATAAAGAAGTCGGAATCGGTTTTAACACCGATATTTTTGTGGATTGTAAACATAGCAATTATAAAGGGGATTTTAAATGAGATTTAAGTGTTGGAAGTAAAAAGGGGATTTCGTATGAATAATTTTAAAAAAAAAGTATCAGTTGAATTGGATACGGATATTACCTTTAAATAAGAAATCAAACAGAACTGATATACTTATAAGAAATATTTTCACATTCGATGTGAATAAGGGATTGAAGTAAATATTTTTCAAACAAAATATGTATAAAAGAATTTGGGTACTGAAATAGGATTGAAAAGAGAGTTAATCATTAGAGTTAATCGAGATAGAGTTAATCGAATTAGTGTAAATTGAATTAGAGTTAATCGAATTAGAGTTAATCGATTTGAGTTAATCGAATAAGAGTTAATCAAATAGTGTTAATCGAATTAGAGTTAATCGAATAGAGATATTCAAAGAGAGTTAATCGAATATAAGATAATCGAAGAGAGTTAATCGAATAGAGTTATTCCAAAGGAATTTATCGAACATAAGTTATTCGAAAGAGATTAAATCGAATAGAGATTACTTGAAAGAGAGTTATACTTTGAAATTCGATTATATCGAATGTAGGAAAGTACTATCTACTTTCTGTTTTTAAATCAAGATTTATTTATTCATTTATAAATTAGTTGCTTGTTTATTTATTCAAATTAATAAGTAAAAGTTATATTTAAGTTATTATATTTCAGAAGCATGGGATTATAACACTATTGTTAAAATCAAATGATTTTTGTAAAAGAAGTGGATTCGTAAATAGAATCCGAGAGTTACGTAAGGAAATTTGTTAAAGATTTAGAAGGTGAACTTTGTTTATTTCGGTGTTAGAAATGTTGTTCAGTTAAGGTCTGAGAGGTAGTTATACCCCAACTTGATTGACTTCGTTTTTTTAACTAAGGAATGGTTAAGGTTCGATAGTGAAAGCTGGTTAAGTGAATTTAGTTAATGAGTGTAATGGTTCGGGTTGGCATCACGATGTTTTATTTAAACATCTGTTTAAATCCAATAAAGGAGTTTTGGAAATGTTTTCCAAATAAGAATCAGAAATGTTTTCTAATATATGAAAAAATGGGGATAGGGAAATGGGATAAATTAATGATAAATTAATTTAAAAGGATAAATGTTGATTGATGATTGATCGATAAGATTTTCATTTGGAAATACGGTTGTTGTTTGTACACATGTTTTCCTTTGATAGTTAAATCACCGACTATCAAAGATTTTGACCATTTCCGTTGTCAATATGGAGAGACCGGGATCAGATATATTATCTGAAAACCACTCCGTATGGCATTAGCGTTGCGAATCAAATATGATGAAGCTAATTGAAGACGGAGTTATGCAAGGGCTGTTCAGTAAATCCTAGGTAGAAATTGCCTAAGATGGATTTACAGAATAGTGCCTTCGGGTTGTCCAATCCTAGGACAACTTGAATGGACGAATGTCTGACAGAGTATATCTGGCAGATTGCGTAAGTTGATCATTTCAAACGTATTTACGTTGGTGGCGGAGGAATTTGTTTCTCTTAGCTGGGTACCCATGGTACTTTTAGGGAAATCAATTTGTGATTTGATGGGTATGACGATGTGGCATTCAAAATAATTAAAAGAGTGATCTGTTAAAAGATACGTTATGACCTCAAGCCTCATCAACCGGGAAATGACAGAAATCGGGCAGCCAAAATGGCTAAGAGGGCCGCACCCAATTAGGGTACATTGTCACCATCTTGAGAATATTCATATTTGTTACTTCTTTCAATTCTGCATATCCCGGGAAAGGTTTTGTTGGTATACCAACCGTAAGGTGACAATATATTCAGAACATTCAAGCGAAATGAATGGCCAGTCATGTGACCGAGTTGCAAGATATTCTTGTTGAACTCCAGTGTATCACTTCTAGAGTACACTGATCGGAAGGTGGTTCCATACCTTGTCATAGTTGGAAATCAATTACCCAATAAGCGCCCGCAGTGTTTGATTGTATATAATATATGTGGAACGTGAGATGAAAGCGTTTCCACTAGATTGCTATTTATTGATTTAGACATTATTATAATATCCGAAGAGTGTTGATTTTTATGAAATGTGTTGGGTTATCGTAAGGTAAAAACCATCCGTGTTTATGTGTGGATCGGTCTTACGATTATCATTTCTTTAGAAAGTATTTTAAAAGTTAAACAAACGATTGGAGTTTACTCACACCAGTCACATGATTAACCCGGATTTTATTTTGTTTTGTTTTACCCTAAACTCTTGGATGCCCAAATTTGTACGAGCAGTCAAGTAGTCAGGTTCTATAGATATACTTGGAGAGCTTGGAGCAAGAGGCTTCAGAATTATATAGCTATTGTTTATTCTGCTGTGTTGTAAGTGTTATACTCTGATAATGTTACTGTATACATATACTAATTTTAATTCAAAGATATGTTATCTATTATATGTTGTTCATTCCGCTTCGTGTTACTCTGATGTTGTTGTATGTTCTTCTTCTTTTATTCTAATTTTCTATCTTATCTATTCTCACACTCTAACTTCTTTCATTAACTATCCGGTATTTCTGATGCTTGATAGTCGACATTGGATTATATGTCGATTACTCAGGATCGCGAAAACCCAGGTCGTTATAGTGGTATCAAAGCTAAAGGTTAAGTAATTACCTTGGCTATATGGCGTAACTCAGTAGAGATGGGATTAGTAATATCCTATATTGAGTTTGAGTGTGTATATGTGAGTGAACGTATTTGTATGTTTTATAAAAATTGAGATAGAAAGTATGGAATTAGATTGGATTAAAGATAATCCGAAATGGAATTGGGCTAGTAAGTTAAGAATTGAAATTAAAAATGGAATCTGAGTTAAGAACAGAATTTAGCTTGGGTATAACTGAATGATTGGGATGACATTGGTATATGCAGAATTGGTAACGCATGGAAATGATACATTGATATGCCCGATAAAAAGGTACCAGTTTATATTATATATGGGTATGAGATTTTGATGAGCCGAATTGGCAAGCCGCTTGGCTATTTGATTTTGTTTTGGGTTGAAGAAGGCCTAGAGTGACGAGTTGGAGTTTGAGCTATTGACCAATATAAAGGAGGTGCTGGCGAAATTTTCCGTAAAATTAAGGTGTTAGAAAATTTTCAGGATTTTTGAAAATTTTCGTTAGTGGGAATAAATTAATATTTAATTGAAATTAAATTGGTTCTGGTGAAATTGAAGTTAAGAAGTAAACAAATAATTTTTAACCAGTTAATAGGGTTTGTTTTCTACCTTAGCAATTTCAAGGACGAAATTATTTTAAGGGGGGAAGAATGTAACGTCCCGTATTTTTACGGTATAATAATTAATTAATTTAATTACTTAAATAGTGATATGGAGATTTAATGGGTCGTTTAATTAAATAGTATTTAATATTTAATTAATATAAATACTAGAATAATATATTTATTTCCAAAATAGTCGGAAATAGTGGAATTCGCAATATTGTGTGAATTGGATTGTTTATAATATTCAATTCAGTTTATAATTAAATTATAATAACGAATATATTATTTAAACGAAGCTTGAATGTATAATTATACTATAATTATAATCGAGCTCAACATGGCGCGACAGTTGGTAATTTAGCGATTCGAACTTTAAACGAATATACAGAATCCGTTTTAAGTCGGATTTCTGTGAAATAAAAAACATTAAGAGCTGGTGAAGTATATTTTTCTAGTGGAAGAGAAAAATGGAGATTTCGCTTTATAAATTATAAGTTATGTCTAAATCAAATTTTCAAATAGACGCTATGAAATCACTTATAGGCCATAACGGTTATTTAATATTAATTAGATATCGGTTTTGAATTTGGACGAATCCTTTTAGACATAGTTATAATTTAATTTTTAGAATTTTTCTGTAATTTTTATTTTGGAAAATAAGAACTTTTTATTTTGGAGTATTTTGCACCCTAAATCAACATTTCGGGGTTTTACAGAATAAGTTAAAGGACCTATATTATTATATTTTTGGGATCGTGGCACATCGCTCGTCTTAACGATATTTTTATTTTTATCGGTAGTGGTCTGTGTATGAGTGAAGCCTTCTGTAAAAATTGAGTAAACACGCATACAAGTATATTCCTTTCAGTGCACCCTACGGTTTTGATGAGGCAATATGCTATCCAAATGGTTTCTTTTACAATAACACTACTGAGACTTGAAATAGAAAAATGGAAATAGTGGCACATTCATCTAAGTTTTCACGCATGGTCCCTGGTCACTGGTCACACGTCCATTCCATTTAAATGCCTTGCAATGTCCCCTCTTATCATCATTCAATCGAGACACCCTCCCCTACGTATACCCATACTTTCAAATGCAGAAACCTTGTACGTTTTGCTTAGCTTCTAAGTAAATTTGTATTTTTTATACTTTTCATGAATACCTTTGTGTTTAAGAATACTTAGTAGTTAAGTTTTCTAAGAAATATATATAGAGCAGTCGGCCTCATCATATTCTTTCTTTTCATACCTACTCTTTACGCGAGAAACAAAACAAATACATTATCATTTCTCGTTCTTCTTTTCTTCTCTGATTACCAAAACAAAACCTAGCAAGCAAAGACCAATGGGATGACTCACGCATGGAACAAAAGAAAGGACGACATTTCATTTCCACGCTCTATAGACATATTCTAGCTGGTCCGAGTTTTTACATGCGCAAACTCCTTTCGTTCGGCGTGTACATGGGAACTCGTGGTGCAAGTTTTAAGTGAGGGTATGGGGAAGTTTTCTATTTGGATAACAGGGTGTAAAAGGAGAAATAAGGAACTATGTAATAACCCGGAAATCCGAGCCAATTTAAAAATTTTATTTTGGAAATTTTAGCGAATTTTGAATATTTAAAATGAATTATTTTAAATAATATCGACGATAAATTTATTTTGAATAGAATTCGAACGTATAAATTCATATAGATTGTCGTTAGAATATAAATATTTATTTATATATATAAAAGGAATTGAAAATGGCGCGGTAGTCCGATAATTCGATTTCAAATTTCAATTGGATGTACCGGGTGCAAAATAAACCGGATTTTAGTGAAACCAAAATTATCAGTCTCTATTTGAGAATATCTTTCCAATAAATCCGAAAAACTGAAATTTCATAGCGGGGATCAAAAGTTATGTCCAGTTGAAAATTCTGAATAGCCGCTATGAAATTCAGGCCCTTAAAAATGGAAATTTTGCAAACGGCCTCGGTTTTCAACGAAACCACTTTTGTTGGATCCGTGATGTCAAGTTATTGCTAGGTTTCAAATTTCATAATTTTTCGAATCAATATCTGAGCGTGGCAAAGGAAAACGCATTTGACCAGTTTCAGTAGATTTTAATCGACTGGAAAATAACCATTTTTCAAACGGTCTCTGAATTTGACGAAATTAGTTTTGTTAGGACGGTATCGTCAATACAAGCTAGAAAATATTTTTTGGGAATTTTTCTAGTTAGTATGTGGCCCCGGTAAATTGAAATGTACGTTCGAATTGAATATATAAAGATTTATATTTTAAATTTGACGAAAACTGATCGAAACGACCGAATTGGCTTATGATACATATCCCATTGTGTTCAAAATGGAGGTAATTAACTAGGGACGACAGCCGGTGGGCTTGATTTCGAGATCGATTTTAAAACTAACTTTTTAGGGTTGAAAATTAATATAATATATAAATTTTTATAATAAAACCCTTTCTTCACTCCCTTTCCCTCTCATTTTTCGTTGACCAGAAAAAAAAAAGAAAAAAGAAAAAAACCCGATTCCTCCCATCGCCCTCCACCGCGGCAGAGCCGCCGCCCGCCGGAGCACCCCCATCGCCTGACGCCGGCGATCCCCCTCCCTCTATCTTCTCCGCCTCCTTCTTTCCCCCGAGCTCCTCGATCCAGAATCCTGAACCCTCTCTCCAAATTCAGCCACCCTACACCGCGAGACACCGCCGTCGTTCCTACTCCGACCAGCCACCGCGAGCACATGCCCCCACCTCCTCGAGCCGCCACCAGCAGCAGGCCACAGCCTTCCTTCCCGTGCTCCCTCGATCCGTGCGAAAAGCTCTAGCAATCAGAAAAAAACCTGGAAAATGGTAAATTTTCTTTTGATTTTAATTTAAAAGTTTCTATTTTATCATTTTAAATTTTTTATTTTTATCATATTAAAGTTTTGATTTTTATCATAACAAAGATGATTTTTAATACGATAAAAAAAATCTGATTTTTAAATAAAAGAAAGGTCAGATTTTTAAATACAAGAAAGATCGTATTTTTATATGGAGAAAGGTTTGATTTTTTAGCTTAGAAAAGGTGGGGTTTTTACATTTGAAAGCTTTGATTTTTATTTACTTAAAAGCAATGATCTTTATGTTAAAAATATACGATTTTTAAATACTATAAGAATTTGATTTTTATATATAAAATAGCAAAACATAAAAGGCGAGAAAAGGCGAGTTTTTAAACTTTAAAGGGCGATATTTTTAAACTTTAAAGGGCAATATTTTTAACCTTGAAATGATTCGATTTTTATACATAAGAAGTGAAGATAAAAATTCAATTTTTATATATGTAGTGAATACAGGCAACGAAAGTGACAAAAGACGAAAGGGTGAAGATGTTCTACATATGAAGAGTCGGGCGTTTGGTTTAGCTTTTGGTGAGAACTTCTCACCTTTTATTTAATTTCCTAGTTAAAATTTATACTAGGATGCAGACGGTGTTTAGTAGCACCCGACACCCGTCGTCCACAGACCATGGACGGCTTGTATGCTTGGTTGTTTGATTTTGATGTGTAGTTGATTGTGTGATGTGATGTGAAATGAAATAAAATATTTATATAGTTAAAAATATTTTATAGTTAAAAATAGAATTTTTAACGTGTATTTAAAACGAAATAAATATAAACAAATCGGACGATTTGTTTATATACACACATTTGACTGATATTGATTGGGACGATAAATTTTACACATCGCCCAACTGCACAAATAAAATCTGTGTTTGATTGATTGAAACCCCACACGGGTATTGGGATGATATATGACATACACTAATCCCAATAATTAGTTGTATGTCGATCGATTGATTGACAGACTATCATAAGCGTTAAATATTTATATTTGATGCTTATACAGTGTAGAATGCACTCTGGATGTTATCAGTGTTATTTTATACATGTGTTGTAGAAAATCCATATAATTAACATTATATGTTAATTGATTGGGACTCATTCCAGTTTTGAATAGAAATATTTGAAAAAGAAATATTTGAAATAGAAATATTTGAAAAAGAAATATTTGAAATAGAAATATTTGAAATAGAAATATTTGAAAGAGAAATATTTGAAATAGAAATATTTGAAAAAGAAATATTTGAAATAGAATATTTGAAAATAGAAATATATGAAGCCGTGTTGATTAGATTGACGCCATTTAGATGTGAACGATATTTATATCAATTTATTCACTTTTCAATGTATATTGAAAGTGTTTTCGAAATTTGAATTATATTGAAAGTGATTTCGAAATTTGAATTATATTGAAAATAAACGAAATTCAAATTAAATTGAATAGAATTGAATTCAAATTGAAATTGAAAAGAAATTTGAATTAAATTGAAATTGAATTGAAATCGATTTGAAATGAATTTAAAACGAATTTATATTGGAATATTCAATTTTGATTTGAAATTGAATATGAAGTTGAAACCGTTTTGAAATTGAATTTAAAACGATTTATAAAGCACGTTTTGAATTGAAATCGACAAAGTATATATTATATATATTATATATATAATATCATGGCCTGAATAGAACGCGCCGCACTGTGGCAGTTCGCGAATTTCGACCATTGACTTTGAATGGATATTGCGGGAGATTCGACCGTCGGATTCTCCTAAAACCGGAACCGTTGGGTTCGTATCGAAAAGAGCTTTCTAACGAATATTAGAAATTAGAAATCTAACGGTTGGATTTGGAATTATGTCCAAATCAAATTTTGAAAAGGTCGCTGTAAGTGCAGTTCGATGGCCGTTGATGGAAATCGACTGTAAGGGCCTTGATAAAATTATTAAAAATATCAATAATTTGTGTAAAATCATAAGAAATGATTTGTGAAGAATTGGGATGAAAAACCCCATATTTGAAAAGATAAAAATAGATTTTTATCGAAATGAACTAGTTTTGAACTAGAATAATAATTTATTTATTTTTAAAATAAATAAATTGGATTTGAAATGGTTTTGAAAATAACCAGAATTTCTAATAATTGCATTGGAATGAATTTGAATCGAAATTGTCTTCGGAATATTTCGATGTTGGATTTCGTGATTATACAGATGTTGTTGTGGAAATTTGAAAGATATTTATATATCGTTATTTCCAATACGATATTTGTTGGTCGTAGAATTCGATATTGAATATAAGCCGATATATTTTCTATTCAGAGCCTTGTATTTAATATCAAATGTGATTTGGATTTGTCGTGAATGGTGTCTTCATTAAACACTGTTCTTAAGCCCAGTTAAGTAAGAGATTAAATCTTTTATTTAGATTTAATGAAGTGTACCAATTAAATAATATTTAATTGGAATTGAATTGATATTGATTTTTGGGTTTATCGTGAACAGTGTTTTAAATAACACTTGTTCTTTAACCCGATAATTAATGGAAAGTGATTTTGGGTTGTCGTGAACGGTATCTTCAATAATACTGTTCTTAGACCCAACGGAGTTAAGAAAATCAGAAACTAACTGGAGATTAGTTACGTTGAATGGTTTCTAGGGTATTGATCTGATGTTGGTTTCGGCCTTCGGGGTTAATACTTAGGGAATTGCTCATTTGCTAATTTACGGTAAGGGACTGATTGAAATGTGATGTGATTTTGGGGTTTATCGTGAACCGTGTTTTAAATGACACTGATTCTTTAACCCAAGTAAAGTTTAAACTAAGTGGAGTTTTAATGAATCTTTAATTAGATTGAAAAAAAAAAGATCGAGAATGGAGTATCACCAGTTTTGCTCCAGGCGATATTTAAATCTTTAATTAGATTTGAACGTGAAATGGTAATTGAATTTACCGATAACACCATGGTGTTAGATATGAAGTATTACCAGTTTTACTTCATGGGATGAATAGGTTGGGATTGGGTAATAAAAATAAATGATCACTTCGGTGTGGTTCGCTAATCCCGACTAGTTTGAATTGATATTCAAAGGTAGATTAAAGAATAAATTTTAAGGAATTTATCTTTGATAAAATTAATGGGAACATTTCCCTAAGAATGTGAAATTTAGAAACTAACTGTAGGTTAGCTAAGAAGAATGGTTTCCTGGGCATTGATCTGATGTTGGTTTCGGCCTTCGGGGTTAATATTTGGGGAATTATTCTCTTGTTAATTTACGATTAGTAACTGATGAATTGGAATGAGGCATATGTTGTGTTTGTGTAACACATGTTTATTATATACGTGAGTTATTCGGAAAGACCGGGCTTATCCCATTCTGAATAACTGATACGATGATAAGTCGAAGATGAAGACGGTGGTTGAAGACTGGAGGTCTTCACGTCATTTGGATAATTACTAATGATCTTGATTGGGCTGTACACCCAAGAAGATGGAAACAGTTGGTGATCGTCCAGACGTACTTGGAGATCGATGGATATGCGGGGTACTAGGTGCCTCCAGTTTCGTTCAGACCCAGAACGAACTTGTAAATGGACTGTGTGTCTGACATTGGATTTCAGTCTGTGTGATTGATTTCTATTAAATATACATCTGTTTGGCGGCGGAGAATTTATTCTCTTGCTTAACGCCCTTCTCTGAGACGTACGAGCTCAGGGGTTATATATTAATGGATATCCATCGCATGGAATGAATTGCCTGTGTGGCATGCCTAAGCGGAAAATGGATCAAGGCTTCCGTTGAAAAGCAAAGTCTTGTGGTTGATGATCAAAGCACGGCCTGTGTGGCGCTGCTTTGTATAACATTGATTCACAAGCCTCACACCCCGGTGTGAACCAAAACGAGAGAGGACGTCAGGGAGGGCATGCGTTTCTTTCTAGCTAGAAGTGGCGTCAGTGGTTTTACACGCCCTGACGAGTTTGACTTATGTGGTTGTTGCTGTTGCGAGGCGCCTCGGTTTGATCGGATGATCCGGGTCCGATGGAGTCATTCGTTGGCTCATTTACGCCCTATAGGGAGGGGAAACACATGTTCAGGGTTTAAGTTAAATCCATATCGGTGGACTGGCCCTGAGGATCCAACGGGCAGTTGCGGCTGTTCCTAAGGCTCGGGCTAGACAATCTCGAATCGGTAGAGGACTATCTTTTGCCTCGGTTCACAGACGGAAATCCAATTTCCAAATACGTGACATTTGCAGTTTTATTTATAGAGCCTAGTATGGCGACATAGTGGGATGGGGCGCTTATGCCGTTGAAGATTGATACTTATGATTTGAAGTTGTTTTATACACTATGCACTTATAATAGTATCAAATGATTTGTTTTAAACGTATCAAGCATTCTTGGCTATTATAAGGTAAAAATCCTATCCTCCGGCTTGCGTTGCATTATGTGATGGGACCTGGGTCTTATAATAGCTTCATTGTTCTTTATTTAACATTGCGCTGTTTGTTTTATTTACTGGTATTCTTGGAAGGAAACCCGTTCCGTGTTATACGGCGTGGTCCCTTGATTTACCTAACATTAAAATAAAGATTAATAACTGTTTTAGTTCTCACACCAGTGCCATGACTGACCTGGAGTTTATTGTTCTATCCTAAACTCTGGGTGCCCTTATTTTGACATGGGCAGCTAGTAGTTTTGGTTTTGCAGATTTATATTCACAGGTTCCTGGTTTACAGCTGGAATGATATCCGGAAAGCTTTGTATCCATATATCTCCTTCAGTTGTATTTTGTATTATTTTCCGCTGCTATGTAATGTATTGTAATCTCTGATATTTATCGAATGTATAATATTTGTTTATACTCTGTATATTCTTGTATTCTGATGGAATTGTTGTAATATACAATGAAATGTTCTTCTGTCTGCGTTCTATTTTGTCGTGTTCTCAAAACAATGAGGCGTTTCGAGCGGTCTAGATTGGTTTAGCGACTGATTCGGATCGAGCGAAATTTCTTTTTGTTACAGTGGTATCAGAGCTTTGGTTTACAAAGCAAAGAGAACAAGACACCTTAGAACCATACGAAAGAATTCATCAGAGATTGGATTAGTAATATCCAACGAGAATGACTCGTTAGAGTTGGGATCAGCAGTATCCTAGAACGAGTGAGAAGAGTATATCTTTAAAGTGAAAACAAATTTTGTTTTGAAAATTTAAATCAATTATTCTTATTTGATTATTTATTTGTATTGGTGTGGACAGTCCAGTATATAAAGACTTTGCATATGCGTCTAATCCACGGGTATTCGAAGTTTTTATATACTGGATAGATATAGGATCACACTCTAGTCGCCCGGAGATGATTCTGATGATTACTCGAGTATCATCAGAATTTATATTCGAGTGACGAAAGTGAGATTTCTATATATTTCCAATTTACTAGTGTGAGAACCCAAATTAGATAGGGCCTACTTTAGTGATTTGGCATCAAAAATGTGATTTTTTGACTATGTATCAATGTTATGAATTTGAAATGATAATCAACTAATTGATTGATGGTTGTGTTGTTTGATTATTGTTTGATTAATTAAAATTTGAACCATATAGCCAATTTGAACCAAAAAGTGAATTGTATTGGAATTTGGTCGCATTTGCTTGCATATACATGTACTTACATTGAACAGGTCATAGCAAAGAGGCTAGAGCAGAAGAATAAAGTTGTTTGCCCGACAAATATGTACATGTTTACCATAATTTACTGTTTTGTTTGGGTGACAATGATTTTATGAGCCGATTGGCTAGCCGTTTGGCTTTTTCTTTTTCTTTTTGAGATCAGAGGGCCTGTATGGCAATTTCGGTATTTTCTCGGTGCAGGGGAGGTTATGGCAAAAAATTTCGAAAATTTAGGGTGTTAGCCAAATTTTTGAAAAATTTGAAAAGTTCTTAGAAACTGAAAAGTTGAAGAACTTAAGCCGTAGTGAAAATACTGGAAGTTGAGTTGATTTGCGAAACAACTTTTGGCTTTGTTCCTTTTCGGGGACGAAAAGTTTTAAGTGGGGGATATTGTAATAACCCGGAAATCCGAGCCAATTTAAAATTTTTATTTTGGCAATTTTAGCGAATTTTGAATATTTAAAATGAATTATTTTAAATAATATGGACGAGAAATTTATTTTGAATAGAATTCGAACGTATAAATTCATATAGATCGTCGTTAGAATATAAATATTTATTTATATATAAAAAAGGAATTGAAAATGGCGCGGTAGTTCGATAATTCGATTTCAAATTTCAATTGAATGTACCGGGTGCAAAATAAACCGGATTTTAGTGAAACCAAAAATATCAGTCTCTATTTGAGAATATCTTTCCAATGAATCCAAAAAATTAAAATTTCATAGCGGAGATCAAAAGTTATGCCCAGTTGAAAATTCTGAATAGTCGCTATGAAATTCAGGCCCTTAAAAATGGAAATTTTGCAAACGACCTCGATTTTGAACGAAACCACTTTTGTTGGATCCGTGATGTCACGTTATTGCTAGGTTTCAAATTTCATAATTTTTCGAATCAATATGTGAGCGTGGCAAAGGAAAACGCGTTTGACCAGTTTTAGTTAATTTTAATCGACTGGAAAATAGCCATTTTTCAAACGGTCTCAGAACTTGACGAAATTAGTTTTGTTAGGACCGTATCGTCAATACGAAGCTAGAAAATATTTTTCGGGAATTATTCTAGCTAGTTTGTGGCCCCGGTAAATTGAAATGTACGTTCGAATTGAATACATAAAGATTTATATTTTAAATTTGACGAAAACTGATCGAAACGGCCGAATTGGCTTACGATACAATCCCATTGTGTTCGGAATGGGGGTAATTAGCTAGGAACGACAGCCGGTGGGCTTGATTTTGAGTTCGAATTTAAAACTAACTTTTTGGGGTTGAAAATTAATATAATATATAATTTTTTATAATAAAACCCTTTCTTCACTCCTTTCCCTCTCATTTTTCGTTGACCAAAAAAAAAATTAAAAACAAAAAAAACCCGATTCCTCCCATCGCCCTCCACCGCGGCAGAGCCGCCGCCCGCCGGAGCACCCCCATCGCCTGACGCCGGCGATCCTCCTCCCTCTATCTTCTCCGCCTCCTTCTTTCCCCCGAGCTCCTCGATCCAGAATCCCGAACCCTCTCTCCAAATTCATCCACCCTACACAGCGAGACACCGCCGCCGTTCCTACTCCGACCAGCCACCGCGAGCACAGGCCCCCACCTCCTCGAGCCGCCACCAGCAGCAGGCCGCAGCCTTCCTACCCGTGCTCCCTCGATCCGTGCAAAAAGCTCCAGCAATCAGAAATAAAAACCTGGAAAATGGTAAATTTTCTTTTGATTTTAATTTACTTGAAAGTTTCTATTTTATCATTTGAAAATTTGTATTTTTATCATATTAAAGTTTTGATTTTTATCATAACAAAGATGATTTTTAATATGATAAAAAAAATCTGATTTTTAAATAAAAGAAAGGTCAGATTTTTAATACAAGAAAGATCGTATTTTTATATGGAGAAAGGTTTGATTTTTTAGCTTAGAAAAGGTGGGGTTTTTACATTTGAAAGCTTTGATTTTTATTTACTTAAAAGCAATGATCTTTATGTTAAAAATATGCAATTTTTAAATACTATAAGAATTTGATTTTTATATATAAAATAGCAAAACATAAAAGGCGAGAAAAGGCGAGTTTTTAAACTTTAAAGGGCGATATTTTTAAACTTTAAAGGGCAATATTTTTAACCTTGAAATGATTCGATTTTTATACATAAGAAGTGAAGATAAAAATTCAATTTTTATATATGTAGTGAATACAGGCAACGAAAGTGACAAAAGACGAAAGGGTGAAGATGTTCTACATATGAAGAGTCGGGCGTTTGGTTTAGCTTTTGGTGAGAACTTCTCACCTTTTATTTAATTTCCTAGTTAAAATTTATACTAGGATGCAGACGGTGTTTAGTAGCACCCGACACCCGTCGTCCACAGACCATGGACGGCTTGTATGCTTGGTTGTTTGATTTTGATGTGTAGTTGATTGTGTGATGTGATGTGAAATGAAATAAAATATTTATATAGTTAAAAATATTTTATAGTTAAAAATAGAATTTTTAACGTGTATTTAAAACGAAATAAATATAAACAAATCGGACGATTTGTTTATATACACACATTTGACTGATATTGATTGGGACGATAAATTTTACACATCGATTTAGATTGACGCCATTTAGACGTGAACGATATTTACATCGATTTATTCAATTTTCAATGTATATTGAAAGTGTTTTCGAAATTTGAATTATATTGAAAGTGATTTCGAAATTTGAATTATATTGAAAATAATCGAAATTCGAATTAAATTGAATAGAATTGAATTCAAATTGAAATTGAAAAGAAATTCGAGTTAAATTGAAATTGAATTGAAATCGATTTGAAATGAATTTAAAACGAATTTATATTGGAATATTCAATTTTGATTTGAAATTGAATATGAAGTTGAAACCGTTTTGAAAATGAATTTAAAACGATTTATAAAGCATGTTTTGAATTGAAATCGACAACGTATATATTATATATATTATATATATAATATAATGGCCTGAATAGAACGCGTCGCGCCGCGGCAGTTCACGAATTTCGTCCATTGACTTCGAACGGATATTTCGGGAGACCCGACCGTCGGATTCTCCTAAAACCGGAACCGTTGGTTTGGTATTGAAAAGAGCTTTCTATCGAATATTAGAAATTAGAAATCTAACGGTTGGATTCGGAATTATTTCCAAATCAAATTTGGAAAAGGTCGCTGTAAGTGCAGTTCGATGGCCGTTGATGGAAATCGACTGTACGGGCCTTGATAAAATTATTAAAAATATCAATAATTTGTGTAAAATCATAAGAAATGATTTGTGAAGAATTGGGATGAAAAACCCAATATTTGAAAAGATAAAAATAGATTTTTATCAAAATGAACTAGTTTTGAACTAGAATAATAATTTATTTATTTATTTTTAAAATAAATAAATTGGATTTGAAATGGTTTCGAAAATAACCAGAATTTCTAATAATTGCATTGGAATGGATTTGAATTGAAATTGTCTTCGGAATATTTCGATGTTGGATTTCGTGATTATGCAGATGTTGTTATGGAAATTTGAAAGATATTTATATATCGTTATTTCCAATATGATATATTTTGATCGTAGAATTCGATATTGAATATAAGCCGATATATTTTCTATTCAGAGCCTTGTATTTAATATCAAATGTGATTTGGGTTTGTCGTGAATGGTGTCTTCATTAACACTATTCTGAAGCCCAGTTAAGTAAAAGATTAAATCTTTTATTTAGATTTAATGAAGTGTACCAATTAAATAATATTTAATTGGAATTGAATTGATATTGATTTTTGGGTTTACCGTGAACATTGTTTTAAATAACACTTGTTCTTTAACTCGATAATTAATGGAAAGTGATTTCGGGTTGTCTTGAACGTTATCTTCAATAATACTGTTCTTAGACCTAAAGGAGTTAATAAAATCAGAAATTAACTGGAGATTAGTTACGTTGAATGGTTTCTGGGGTATTGATCTGATGTTGGTTTCGGCCTTCGGGGTTAATACTTAGGGAATTGCTCATTTGCTAATTTACGGTTAGGGACTGATTGAAATGTGATGTGATTTTGGGGTTTATCGTGAACCGTGTTTTAAATGACACTGATTCTTTAACCCAAGTAACGATTAAAACTAAGTGGAGTTTTAATGAATCTTTAATTAGATTGAAAAAAAAAGTTCGAGAATGGAGTATCACCGGTTTTTCTCCAGGCGATAGTTAAATCTTTAATTAGATTTGAACGTGAAATGATAATTGAATTTACCGATAACACCGTGGTGTTAGATATGAAGTATTACTAGTTTTACTTCATGGAATGAAAAGGTTGGGATTGGGAAATAAAAATAAATGATCACTTCGGTGTGGTTCGCTAATCCCGACTAGTTTGAATTGATATTCAAAGGTAGATTAAAGAATAAATTTTAAGGAATTTATCTTTGATAAAATTAATGGGAACATTTCCCTAAGAATTTAAAAATTAAAAACTAACTGTAGGTTAGCTAAGAAGAATGGTTTCCTGGGTATTGATCTGTTGTTGGTTTCGGCCTTCGGGGTTAATATTTGGGGAATTATTCTCTTGTTAATTTACGGTTAGTGACTGATGAATTGGAATGAGGCGTATGTTGTGTTTGTGTAACACATGTTTATTATATATGCGAGTTATTCGGAAAGACCGGGTTTATCCCATTCTGAATAACTGATACGACGATAACTCAAAGATGAAGACAGTGGTTGAAGACCGGAGGTCTTCACGTCGTTTGGATAATTACTGATGATCTTGATTGTGTTGTACACCCAAGAAGATGGAAACAGTTGGTGATCGTCCAGACGTACTTGGAGATCGATGGATATGCAGGGTACTAGGTGCCTCCGGTTTTGTTCAGACCCAGAACGAACTTGTAAATGGACTGTGTGTCTAACATTGGATTTCAGTCTGTGTGATTGATTACTAATAAATATATATCTGTTTGGCGGTGGAGAATTTATTCTCTTGCTTAACGCCCTTCTCTAAGACTTACGAGCTCAGGGGTTATATATTGATGGATATCCATCGCATGGAATGAATTGCCTGTGTGGCATGCCTAAGCGGCAAATGGATCAAGGCTTCTGTTGAAAAGCAAAGTCTTGTGGTTGATGATCAAAGCACGGCCTGTGTGGCGTAGCTTTGTGTAACGTTGATTCGCGAGCCTTACACCCCGGTGTGAACCAAAACGGGAGAGGAAGTTAGGGAGGGCACGCGTTTCTTTCTAGCTAGAAGTGGCGTCAGTGGTTTTACACGCCCTGACGAGTTTGACTTTTGTGGTTGTTGCTGTTGCGAGACGCCTCAGTTTGATCGGACAATCCGGGTCCGATGGAGTCATTCGTTGGCTCATTTACGCCCCATAGGGCGGGGAAACGCATGTTCAGGGTTTAAGTTTAATCCACATCGGTGGACTAGCCCTGAGGATCCAAGGGGCAGTTGCAGCTGTTCCTGAGGCTCGGGCTAGACAGTCTCGAATCGGTAGAGGAAAATCTTTTGCCTCGGTTCACAGACGGAAATCCAATTTCCAAATACGTGATATTTGCGGTTTTATTTGTAGAGCCTAGTATGGAGACATAGTGGAATGGGGCGCTTATGCCGTCTATGATTGATACTTATGATTTGAAGTTGTTTTATACACTATGCACTTATAATAGTATCAAATGATTCTTCCTTCTGCGTTCTATTTTGTCGTGTTCTCAAAACAATGAGGTGTTTCAAGCGGTCTAGATCGGTTTAGCGACTGATTCAGATCGAGCGAAATTCCTTTTCGTTACAAACTAATTATAAAGTGTGAGATCTGAAGGGGAGCACGGTTATGGGATTGCTTCTGAAAACATTAGAAAGGTTTGCGGAAATGTTATTTTCAGTAGTAGGTAGAAATGGGTGAAAGGGAAAGATGAATTACTTATATTTATTACTAGAAGCGGCATGACTGCTAAGAATAAGAGAAGAGCCAAAGTTTGTGGAGAGGTTGGCACCAACTCGTAGCCTTCAGGGACGAATTAGATCGTCTCTTTTATGATGTACGAGAAGGAGGTTGCGGATTTTTAAACATGGCGTTAGAGAAAGTGGTGACATTGTGGATTTTATGCACAAGGCGTTTAAAAGAAATGATAAAGAAGAGTTGAGAGGTTTAAGGATCGAAATGTTAAGACACAAAAATATGGAGCAGCGTGTGTTTATTCGAATGGGGTATGGTCATTTAAAGTAGAGCACGTTGGTTCCTGGAGCTGTCAAACGGAACGGAGGAGTGCGGAGCGGGTTCGATCAGATGGTATTGTTTGTGTGGAGAGGAGTTCAAGAAGGGGATGGGTTGGAGTCTGGGAGGTCTAGGCATACACTGGTGATAAGTGGGTTGAACAAGAGTGTGAAGAGGAACGTAATGATGATTATTTGTTTGAGTTTTTGTTGAAGTAAGGATGTTGAAGTTCGGTCATGAGTTTGGGAATAGAGAGCACGAGATTCCTGAAAATTAAAGAAGACCATGACCTGCTCGTATGCGTGCGGGAGTATATTGATGCGCACGTTTAATAAGCAGTGATGGGCCTATATATCATTGGGTAAGGCCCAATATAAAATAACTAATTTAGGTCATAATTTATATTAATAATGTATGAACTTGAAATCTTAATATCTTCCTCATACGATATCAGAATTGGATGAAACAAGATCTGTTGGGATCGTATGGATGACGACTACAAAATGGAACTGACTGAGAGTGAATTGGACCTCGTTGCGATTTAACGCAAAATAAATTGTCTGTCTGATTCAAGCGACAATTATCGTTATTTAACGATGATCGTCCAATGTGAGTAAATCTTATTAACTCTGATCAATTTATATTTTTATAAATATAATCTAGTAATGATAAATGATAACTGATTGCTATGTGTTGATTGGTTGGTTGAATTGCTGATGTATTGGTTGAAATTATAGATAACGATATATATATAAATCGTTAATCAAATGTTGATTCTGTTTATCAGAATATTTCATATCAAAATGAAATTTATGTTATTATATTGTTTAACATTTGTGATGCAGGGAAACAGGCTGGAGGAATCCAACTGGATTTCTCAACATTTATTTTACTATTTTTCATATATTGTGATATATGATGTGATATATAATCTGTATTGATTTTGTGTGTTAGAATGATATTGATCATTGTTAATTAGTATTTTAAATACCATAAGAAACCCTGGGACGTAAAAAGGAAAATTTCAATGCGTATATTGAAATAAAAATATTATATAAAATCAAGGGATTTAATCAAAAGAGAGATTTCAAGGTGAATATTGATATAAAGGAATTTTTTATAAAATCAACAGATTTTAAAAAAAGAAATATTTATTTAGAAAATAAATACAATTATAAAAGAAATATTTATTTAGAAAAAAAATAGAGGTTTAAAAGGAATATTTATTTAGAAAATAAATAGAATTATAAAAGGAAATATTTGTAAAATAAATAAAATCGAAAATGGGAAATTTGTCGAGATATAAAAGAATTTTGAAAAGATTGTTTAAAGTGGATATTAAATAGAAATCTGTTTAACAGATAAATTGAGAAGATTTAAGTTATAAATAATGTTCTTATAAATTAAACAAAATATTTATCATTTGGTAAATGGAATATAGAAGTCTGAAATTAAATAAAGAAGTCGGAATCAGTTTTAACACCAATATTTTTGTGGAATGTAAACATAGCAATTATAAAGGGGATTTTAAATGAGATTTAAGTGTTGGAAGTAAAAAGGGGATTTCGTATGAATAATTCTAAATAAAAGTATCAATAGAACTGGATATGGAATATTACCTTTAAATACGAAATCAAATTGAACTGATATACATATAAGAAATATTTTTCACATTCGATGTGAATAAGGGATTGAAGTAAATATTTTTCAAACAAAATATGTATAAAAGAATTTCGGTTCTGAAATAGGATTGAAAAGAGAGTTAATCGAGATAGAGTTAGTCGAATTAGAGTTAATCGATTAGAGTTAATCGAATTTGAGTTAATCGAATTAGAGTTAATCGATTTAAGTTATTCGAATAAGAGTTAATCGAATAAGAGTTAATCAAATAGTGTTAATCGAATTAGATTAAATCGAATAGAGTTATTGTAATGACCCGCATTGGCAGAGGTATTATAATTAATTTATTTAATTATATAAATAGTGATATAGTGAATTTAATGGTCATGGAATTTAATAATGGTGAATATTTAATTAAAATAATAAATTAAATAATATATTTTATTCTGAAATAATCAGAATTGGCTGAAATGGCGATATGGTGTGAACTGGATCATCGGTGATATTTAATTCAGTTTAGAATTGAATTAGAATAACGAATATATTATTTGAACGACAGTTTGAACGTAGAATTATAATATAATTAAAATAGAGCTCAAAACGACGCAGCAGTTCGTTATTTGGCGATTCGAACTTCAACTGAATGTACAGGATTCGTTTTAAGCCGGATTTCTGTGAAACAAGAAACTTGTGGAGCTGGTGGAGTATATCTTTCTAGTGGAAGAGAAGAATCGGGATTTCATCGTGTAGATTTTGATGTACGTCCAAATCAAATTTTAGAAAAGTCGTTATGGAATTCCTTTATAATTTATAAAGGAATTATTTATATTTTAACAAAGTAAATTCATTTTAAATTGAATATCGATTTAATCGGGATGTGAAGTGTCGAGTTATAAATCCCAATAGAGCTGTATGGTATTCCGCTGTGAATATAGACGATAATATTTATTTTTAAATATTTAATTTAATTTTACATAAATATATTTATATATTTAAATGGGTCATTCAGAGCTTTAAAAATAGCCACTTTTGCAAACGAAGTCGGAATTCAACAAAACTAATTTTGTTGGATCCGCAATGTCAAATAGTTGTTAGGTTCCAAGTTCCGTGATTTTTAGAGTCACTGTGTGGCCGTACGGATTTTTAGAGTGGAAAACAGTCAGTTTTTCGACAGTTAAAAATACGTTGCGTGAGCAAACGGAGTTGGAATTAGACAAAACCAGTTTCGTTGGGACCGCAATGTCGAACTCTAGCTACATGTCCAATTTCGTGATTTTTGGGTATCGTATATGATCATACCGATTTTTAGAAGATAAATGCAACTAACGGTTCAAATAAATGGAATATAAAAATAATATTTTTATACTATAAATAATGCACCATAATCCTTATAACCTGATTTCAATCTCATTCTTTTCCTCCGTCGATTCTTCTAATACCAAACGAGGGAAATTGATCTTCATAAATTCCTAGAAAGCCAAATAAATTCCCTTAAATCATTTTATGTATATCTTTAGAATCCTTAAAGGATTCTCTTCATCTGTATCTATGATTTGGGGGTTTCGACGCTAGTTATTGTCGCTGGAAAATATCACCGTGAACCTAAGGTTCGATTTAGCGTGGAATAGAGACATCGATGGGGAAATCGAATGCTAGTTTGAGGTTTGTGAGGTGATTTAGCACTTCGTTGAGGAATTTGGTGAAATTCCGACACAATAAGTGTCGATGCTGACACTGAGGCGCGGACGGGGTCTGAACTCGAATGGAAATGGGTGAACTCGAGTTCAACAATACGGGTATGGGGCTAACGAGAATTCGAAGAGGAAAGGATTGGTAATGTCCGTTTGGATTTCTCTTGAGTATAGGAGGAACAAGGGATTGAACGAGCCAGTAATGGCCAAGGAAAAGGAGCAGCGGGTTATGCCAGATCGGGGAAGAAAGGAACGAAGTGGACCGGGTTTTTGAATTTAAGGTTGGGCTTGGAAAATGGTAAGGGCCCATCAGAAAATAGAAATCCAAGTTTTTATTTAAATTAAATAATCGTAGGATTTGTAAATGGTATAACTTACCCATATATTATTGAAATGCAGCGAAACAAGATCCGATGGGATCGGATGGACGGACACTACCCAAGGAAATGACTGGGAGTGGATTGGTGCTCGTCTGAATTTATGGCGAAATAAATTGTTTGATTCAAATCAAACAAACAGTTTATCGTTCTTTAACGATGAACTGCCAATGTGAGTAAATCTCACTAACTCTGAACAGTTTATAATTTCATGATGTATTTTTAGAACTGTTAAATATTGGCTGATTGACTGTGTGTTGACTGTTTGATTGAACTGATAGTCAGTTAATTGAATTTCTATATTTGATTCTATTTAACAGAATATATCATATGGAACTGAAAGTGATGTTATCTATATTGTTTAACATCTGTGATGCAGGGAAACAGGTTGGAGGAACCCAACTGGGTTCCTGAACAGTTATTTTATTGTTTTTCATATATTTTGATATATGATGTGAACTATAACCTGTTGTTGATTATATGTGTTTGGACGGTATTGATCATCGTGATTTGATATGTTGAATACCATAACATATCGAAATGTTGATAAGGGAATATTTTCAAAGTGATATTTGAAATAAAATATTTGTAAATGGAATATTTATAAATAAGAAATATTTATAAATTGGAATATTTATAAATAGGAGATATTTAGAAAAAAGGAAAACGTTATAAAAAGGAAATTGTTATAAGAAGGAAATCATTTTTAAAGTGGAGAACCGTTACTAAAAGTAAATCTTTAAAATGAATAAATGTTGTTAAAAAGGAAATCTTTATAAAGCGAATAAAGGAGTTAAATCGAATATGGTATTCGAAAGGAGTTAAATTGAATATGGTACTCGAAAGTAGTTAAATCGAATTAGTTATTCGAAAGGAGTTAAATCGAATATGGTATTCGAAAGTAGTAAATCGAATTAGTTATTCGAAAGGAGTTAAATCGAATATGTTATTCGAAAGTAGTAAATCGAGTTAGTTATTCGAAAGGAGTTAAATCGAATATGGTATTCAAAAGTAGTAAATCGAATTAGTTATTCGAAAGGGGTTAGTCGAGTCGAGTCAGTTGAATAGAGTAATTGAATATTTGTTATTCGAATAAGAGTTAACCAGTTAGAATTAAACCTGTTAGAGTTAACCAGATGGAGTTAATCAATTAGAGTTAACCAGTTAGAGTTAAACCAGTTGGAGTTAATCGATTAGAGTTAAAGCAAATAGAGTTAATCGAATATAGTTTATTCGAATAGAGTAAAAGGAGTTAATCGAATATAGTTTATTCGAATAGAAAGTTAAAGGAGTTAATCAAATATAGTTTATTCGAATAGAGTAAAAGGAGTAAATCGAATATAGTTTATTCTAATAGAAAGTAAAAGGAGTTAATTGAATATAGTTTATTCGAATAGAAAGTAAAAGGAGTTAATCGAATATAGTTTATTCGAATAGAAAGTAAAAGGAGTTAATCGAATATAGTTTATTCGAATAGAAAGTAAAAGGAGTTAATCGAATATAGTTTATTCGAATAGAGTAAAAGGAGTTAATCGAATATATAGTTTATTCAAATAGAATAAAGGAGTTAATCGAATATAGTTTATTCGAAGAGGGTAAAAGGAGTTAATCGAATATATAGTTTATTCAAATAGAATTAAAAGAGTTATCGTATATAGTTTATTCGATAGGAGTTAAGTGAATAGAGTTAGAGTTAAATCAAAAGAGTTAAGTGAATAGAATAAATTGAATAGAGTTATCGAATACACCTTATCGAAGGAAAGAATTATCGAATAGAAAAGATTTGAAAGAGAGTTACGTAAGGAAGTTTGGTTGTTTGCACACCTGTTTTTCTTCTATAGTTAAATCACAGACTATCGAAGTTTTGACCATTTTAATGTTGTTAATATGGAGAGACCGGTTGGATTATTATCCAAAGAACCACTCTGTATTGGCATAAGCATTGCGAATCATATATGCCAAAGGAAATTGAAGACGGAGTTATGCAAGAGCTATCCTGTTTACAGAATAGTGCCTTCGGCTCATCCAGTTCCTGGATGACTTGTATGGACAGATGTCTGACAGAGTATTTCCAGACGATCACGTATATTGATTTCTCCAACCGTACCAAGAGTGGAAGCGGATAAGGAAACATCTTTTAGCTAACACATAATGTATGGTTGAGGACGTCAATCGGTGATTTGATGGATTTGACGATGTGGCATTCGAAGTGAATCTGATGTAATGATGAAGCGTAACCTCAAGCCTCATCAACCGGTAAATGACAGAAATCGGGCAGGCGGCATGGCTAAATCGGTCACACCGAAGTAGTGTGTATAATCACCTGATATAGAGTTTCATTTATTTCTGAAAATCTATTGTTGATGTTGTCCCATTCGGGAAACAGTTGCTGATCCCAACCATTGGTGATATACATTCGATACACTCAAGCGAAATGAGTGGTCGGTCATACGTGGCCAGGTTGCAAGATGTTCTTGTTGAACCCAGTGTATTCCTTTCTAGAGGTACACTAGCAAAAGGTGGTTCCATACCTTGTCATAGTTGGAAATCCATTACCCAATACATGCTTGCGGTTTTGATTGTATACTATATATGTAGAACGTGAGATGAAAGCGTTTCTGCTAGATGATTATTATATCGTGGTTGATAGACATTATTATAATATCAAAGGTTTTTGATATAAAGAATTTGGATT
Source organism: Allium sativum (assembly GCA_030737875.1). Classification (NCBI taxonomy): domain Eukaryota; kingdom Viridiplantae; phylum Streptophyta; class Magnoliopsida; order Asparagales; family Amaryllidaceae; genus Allium; species Allium sativum. The sequence continues at coordinate 278,028,954 of CM060918.1, forward strand.
CTCATAAGGGAAAAACCCGTTCCGTTATACGGCGTGGTCTTATGAGATATCATTTACATGTTTGAACTGTTTTAAACTGTTTTACTCACACCATTCCCATGACTGACCCGGAGTTTATTTTGTTTTGTTTTCCCTAAACTCTTGGGTGCCTAAATTTGTACGGGCAGTCAAGTAGTCGGGATTTACATATATACTAGAAGAGCTTGGAGCAGGAGGCTTCAGGATCATATAGCTATAGTTTATTTCCGCTGTGTTGTAAGTGTTATACTCTGATAATGTTATTTTATACATATAATGATTTTATTTCAAGGATACATTATCTATTATATGTTGTTCATTCCACTGTGAGATTCGTGTTACTTTGATGTTGTGTTCTTCTTCTTCTTCTATTCTGAGTTTCTATCTTATCTATCCTCACCCTCTAATTTCTTTCATTAATGACCAGTATTTTTCGATGTTTGGTTAGTCATCATTGAGTTTATGGCGATAACCAAAGTCGTCAAAAACCCGGGTCATTACAGTTGGTATCAGAGCTTAAGTTAAGAGAATTACCTTGGCTCTGTGGCGTGACTCGGTAGAGATGGGGTTAGTAATACCCTAGATTGAGTTGAGTGTATATATATGAGTGAGCGTACTTGTTATTTATATAAAAAAAAATTGTTTTATATTGTGGTGATTTATTGGTTGAGTTGTTTATGAGTTCTGGTCGATCAGTTTGATCCACTGTATCGGTAGGAGTTGCTAAACACTCGAATACGATGGGTCATCACGATATGTTTTGAAAAGAGGGTAAATTAAAATAATTTTACCCAAAGTATATTCTGATACATATTGGATATATTGGTTGATATTATAATCGAGTAAGATTATAAATGAAATGGTTATGTAAATAACCAATCAGAATTCATATAAGTGAAATACGTGAAATCAGATGAGTTAAATCTGAAATTTAAACCAGAAATTGAATTAAAATCCTGGAAAATTGAATAAGTGTTTGTAAATGGATTTGGATTAAAAATAAGGAAAATTTAAGATCCTGGGAGATATTAAATTGTTTTACAAGCCATGTGGATTATATTTTGAAATGAATTTCAAAGTGGAAATGTTTAGAAATGGTTTTATAGTATTGAACTCACTTCGATCGCAGGAAAATAAATTCTGATGATGACAGCTGCATCATCAGTATTCATTTTCGAGTTGTAAGTGACGAATTACTACCAGATATACTATTTTGAATTTGTTTTCGGAAAGACAAGTGTGTTGAATTTCAAAATGGGATTTATAATATAGAATTGAATATAGAATTTGAATAAAGAGAATTTAATAGAATTGAATATAGAAATTCAAAGGGAGTTTGAATATATGAAATTCAATGGAATTGAAATAGAAATTGAATACAGAAATTCAAAGGGAGTTTGAATATAGAATTCAAATGGAATTTAAAATATAGAATTTGAATAGAATTTGAATATATAGAATTTGAATATATAAATTAAAATGGAATTTAAAATATAGAATTTTAATAGAAATTGAATAGAATTAGCTAAGTCGAAGAGGAATTAGTTAATCGAGTTTTGAATTTAAAGTTGAACTTTGAAAGGTGAATTGGATTAGTAAATGGATATTCGAAATCGAATATAGAACTTAAATTTGAAATTTGGATTCAAATTAGTTAATAAGAAAATTAAAATATATTTGATCATGTCATGTTCAAATATAAAAGTGAAACAGACTAAAGAGTTAATTAACAAATTAATTAACGAATTGAGTTAAACGATCAGGTATAGTTAAAATAGATTGGGCAGGTATAAATATATGTGAGATAGGTATGGATAAGCTATGAAGGTATATAAATAGAATGCGTGACGAAAAGGTATGTATTTAATTAATATATGAGATTTTATGCGCCGTATCGGCTAGCCGCTTGGTTTTTTTCTTTTTCTTTTGGATTGGTGAGGGCCATGGGAGGCTATTTGAAATATCCCGATGCTCCTAGTACAAAGGAGGTTATGGCGAATTTTTCCTGGAATTTAAGGAGTTAAAATATGTAACGACCTAGCGATTTCGGCCCCGAAAATCGACACAAATACCCTTTACCATACTCATGCCGATCCTCCAAGCACCGGAAACTGGGACGTTTAGAAAGAAATTAGAGGGTGAGATAAGAAAGAAACAAATATTAGAATAGAAGAAAAAGAAGAACCAACACAGAGTCTCACATCGCAGTGGAACAAAATATAATACAGAAATAAATCTTTACTGAAAATTTTCAAAATACTTACAATAGCAGAGTACATCAACATCTCTGGACAATTATAATAATTTGTCCTCATATATATAATCACACAGCAGAATATCATTCGTCTGAACATCTTCAACTCGTCTCTGGACCTTCCAGTACCTGATAACCTGAACCTGTACACTTCGGGCTAACCCGAGCATTTACAAAATACCGGGTCAGTCTGGTGGACCAGAGTGAGATAACTCGCACAGTAATAAGGTAAATCATCCAATCATGATTTTAAAGTTCAAAATCTTTCCAAAAGAAAAGGATAATCGTAAGACCGAATCCACACATAAACACGGACGATTTTTACCTTACAATAACCCAAACCAGCTTCGAAATCAATATCTTGATCTGATATTTTGATAATGTCTAGATACAAATAATTAACAAATCTAGAGGAACGCTTACATCTCACGCTCCCCGTATAAAATATACAATCGAAAACCGCGGGTGCTTATTGGATATTGGATTTCCAACTTGACAAGGTATGGGACCACCTACCGCTCGTGTATCTCTAGAGGCGAATACACAGGGTTCAACAAGAACGTCTTGCAACCCGGCCCTCACATGATCGATCACTCATTTCGCTTGAGTGTATCGAATGTATATCACCAACGGTTGGACTCAAACCACCATTCTCGGATGGGCAGAATCGATAGAATAAGAAACAAAAGGAATTTCTCTAGATAGGTGATTATACATCCTAATGGGAGCGACCCAAATAGCCATGCTGCCTGCCCGATTTCTGTCATTTCCCGGTTGATGAGTCTTGAGGTCAGAACATATCTGGTCATCATACACTTTGCATGCCACATCGTCAGATCCGCCAGATCACACTGATCGATGTCCACAAACATATTCTAGCTATCTGGCTAGAGAATAACCATTTCTCCGCCATCAACTATGGTACGTTTGGAGAAATCAACGCGTGTAAATCCTTTGGAAATACTCTGTCAGACATCCGTCCATACAAGTCATCCAGGAACAGGATGAACCGAAGGTACTCTCCTAATGCATCCAATATAGGAATCACTCCAAGGATCAGTAGCGAGAAGTCCTTGCAACCCGTAGATTCCAACTACGACAGAACTACAGTTTATCTCTGGTTGCGCTAACCAGAGATTATTAGCAGTCCTTCCGCTTAGGAAGATCTACAGTCTTCAGTGCTCCATCATGATCATCTTCTGATCTCTACACGTATTTGTTGGTCGAAATGGTTTCGAATAAGAATTCGATCCCGAACTTTCCATACCAACAATCGTATTGGTCAACTTCGATAGTCGGTGATTTAACTATCGAATATCAAATGTGTGAATACAATTAGTTTGCTGACTCAGCACTAGACACGACTCGACTTCTTTAAAATAGATTTAACCAAATTTCCTTTTTACTAACTCTGACTGATTTACTTTATTTGATTAACCTTAACTTGACTAACCACAACTTAGTTAACTCAACTGAACTAACCTAACTTGATTACTCCTATCGATTTATTCAGACTCGACTTAACTCCATTCACTCGACTCTAGATCGCAGCGATCACAATGGTTACGCCTGATTCCCTCAGGAAACATCCGACTGCCGTAGGCCATCTGCAGCCCTGCGAATTGCGCTAGCATTCGTACGCAATGGAAACTTCCCTAGATAACTTTGTTTGGCTATCTCTAACTATATTCGATCAATTCTAATTGACTAACAAATATTTACTATAATTTGAAAACAACATTCTTATTTCTTTTGAACTCATATCGTAATATTATTTAATTTCCAAAACCTTCCATCAGATTTTGATATTCTCGTATAGGATTAAACCAATCTCAACACTTTACTCGTTCCAAACTAAAACTATTCCTTGATAATAGTGAAACCAACCAAGTTGGGATATTTTAGTTACCTCTCAGACCTTGATCAACCTGTTCTTACCTCAGAACAATACCAGTTCGACCTACTAACATCAAAATACCATTTCCCCTTTGGGTTTCAAATCTGGGTTTTTAAAACCATTCCTTATATTTGAAACATCGTTCAAGATCTTTTACTTAATTCTTTATTTAAGTAAACATCCCTTTTAAAACACCACTTAATCTTCGGGTATTCTTTCACTTATAAACCCTTTTGATTTATAATGGAAATTCCTCATCAAATGATTTGATTCCATTTTCTTGGACATTCTATAACAAACCCTTATCGTCTCTTTGGCTAAACCTCATCGTCAGTTAATCACTTGTTAATTTGATTCCCATTTATCAAATCTTGTTTGAGACTTGGATTTACAAATCCCCTTATTAAAATTCTTACTTGGCATTAAATTGACTTCACTACTTCAAATCATTTTAAATTAAAGAATAATTTGCTTTGACATCTACTACATTAAAATATAGTTAACTTTATCTTAACCAAATATAGCATTATTATCTTGTTTACACGATTACTCAATAATAATCCAGGTTATTCACAATAACCAATTCAATTATTCCTTTAGATTATAGTTAATCAAAGATTAACTAATATCCAACACTATTCGTTAAACTTTAACGAATATCTAAACCGATATTTATTTCCTTCGTCCATTTTACTCGCAATGGTGAATTTTACCAACCATACACAATAGTTAACTATTAACTGAATTCCAATTGTCATTTCCCCTTTCTTAAATTAATTAATTAACTTAATTAATTAAAGTCACTTTTTATTTGTTTGCAAACAATTATTTCCCCCTTTTTACCAATCCACGGAAAATTCTCGATCTCTGCTTCCTAACTGATCTAAACCATTTAACTAAATTCTCTTACTAACTCGATTAAAAATATTTATTTGTGAATTCCAATTTAAAATCTCATACAAAATAATTTGAAAACTTTAATTCAGTTATAAATGAATTTATAACTTTTAAAAATACATCAATTCACCTGACGGGTCGAATGACGTTAAAACCTCACATTTGGCCTTTTACTGCCAATTATCAAATCAACTAACATCCAATTCAAACAATTCCAATAATTTCCAAACACGTTTATAAACGTGATCAACCCGAGGAGTTACTTTGTTATGGGTCATCCCCAACAGTGGGTATTTTCTAAATTTAAACAATCGATGAATCAACCATATATATCCTAACAGTCAACCTCTAAAAATCAGAACACGCAAACTAAAATACCCAGTTTATATAAAATATAAACGAGGAGGCTGAGTGAGTTTAACTCACCTGGATTCAAAACTGTCGATAACAGTCTGGTTTTTGTCCAATTAAACTGACGTTTAATTCGAAATAAAATTCTCGTTACTTCAGATCCGACCCAGACCTGCTCCATCTCGAAGTACTCGGCTTCACGGTCCCAACGCAACTGACCACGTTAAAATCTGTTATCGTATGTGTAAGAAATTACATAAACAAGTTTATGGTATAATTAGATTTTAAAACATGGGTTTTATATCATTTATAAATGGGCCATTACCTTCTCGTTTGGGCCGAGACCCACTACCCGCTTCTCCATGTAAACCCTTACTACCGTAACCCATTTCATTTCCTACCGCCTCCACCATTCTCTTCACAGTAGAAAAACCTAATCCCTAATCCCCTTTTTGCCAATCCAAAATCGGACCCATCTGTGTTGCGTCCCCCTTCACGACCTCTTTTTTGGCCACCCCTTCTGCCCTCTACCTCAATCGTCCTGCAACCTTCGATGGTTACCCTTGCTTCGCCAAACACCCGCCGGCCCTCTCAACCAAAATGAAGTAGCTTCTTACAACATCCAACGTCACCATAGCTCTTCGATCTACGCCACTGATCAACAAACAAACTCGAAGCTGCTATTTGAACCTTATTCTTCGGCATAGAACAAAATCCCACGAGCATCCGTCAGTAGCATGCGTGGATTTTCAAACACAGATAAGTGTTTTTATTTAATTCGAATTGCAGTATTTATTTGTTTAGATTTTTTCGGGTTTCAAATTATTTGCTGGTTTATTGCCTTGTTCGAATGGTCCTGGAACCCTTTGCGTCTATTTATAGTATGGTTTTGTTTGGATTGGATCAAAGTCTATCAAATCTTATTTTAGGCAGAATCAGCTACTTAGATCTTAGGCCATCGGGTTGTTTTTCCCCTTTTTAGATGATGTACTGATGATGGACATTTGATGGCTGCGAAATGGTTTAGCAGACACTTTATTTTTGCGGGATTTAGTTTCTCATTTCAGTACTGTTAACAGTGGTCGAATTGGGTATAAATGTATAGACTAGGTGAGGTTACAGCTATGACTTGTTTATTTCAAATACAGATATTTGAAACTGCAGGTTGTAGATTTTGTGATATGTTTTTAAATGGGATGAATTGTTATTTCAATTCAGGGATTTGAAAAATGTACCATAGATTTTCTGATTGGGTTTTAACAGTGAATTTTCCACATGAATCTTCGTAGCTGTCCCTGTATATTTATAACTGTTCGTCCAGCTCATGGATTTTGTGGTGTACTACTGTATTTTCAAAGGACACAGCATGTTGAAATTTATATTTTAAACAGAATTGCCATGTTCAATTTACGGTTTTTGCTTAGCTGCAATTCCTCTTTCATTGTAAAGATTTGGCGTATATCTTATATTTGCTATGTAGCAGAACAGTCCTTGCGTGGATTCTTTTATTGGAAATTTCGACTTCATCTACATATCATACATATATATCTTAGCTGTTTGTATTGTCTTAGTCCAAAGATTTGATTCTCTGTTTATTTTATATTTGCATTGGAAATTAAGTCTTATTTATGTATTCCTTTAGGATCTGTTCTAATTGTATGTACAGATTATATCTAGCTGTTCATCTCAATTCCTAGCTGTTTGATAGGGATGGATACTATACTAACCATATCCTTTCCTTTTCCCCTTTTATTTTCAGGTCAAAACTGATCGAGACAATACAAACTCACTGGTTCCTAGGAAGAACCAAAAGAGCTGCTGATATAATGAAATCCTTTTTGTTGTTTATTCTGTTTTGGCTTATCATTACTGTATAAATGGAGAAATTTGCGTTGCTATACTGTACTGTGAATTCAAAAGGAAATGTACTATGATTTTATTGTCTTTACCATTTTGTTTTGCATTGGAATACATGTTGTTTCCTTTGTATTGTCATGTTTTATATTAGGTCTCCTTCCTACGGTAAAGCTTTGGATATTAGTTCTATTATTATTATTATTTCACATTACTTTGTTCACTATTTTGCACGCTCTATAGTATTTTGTTGTTGAATTGTAGATGTACTAATGTACCCTAGCATGATTGTTTGCTGTACATTTCATTTTTAAAACGACACTTTGAGTTGAATGTTAGTTTAGAAACTTGAGTTCTCTTTTCTTTTCTTTTTTCTTTCATCCTGGTGGTCGACAACTTAAATTTGGAGATGCGAATGAAGTGCTAGACTCATACAAAATTTGACTTAAATGAATTTTAAATATAATTGATCTTTAATCAAAGTAAGCGAGAGATAAACAAGCAAATCAAAAGAAAGGAAAAGGATCGAGACTACTCCGTAACTGCAAAATAAATATTTAATTAGGATTTACAAACCGAGATGGTAAATTTTAAAAATACAATAACAACTATTTAAGTTAATAGGACCCATCGGATTACATTGAGAGCCCGGATACCATGCTTTAGCATATTTCATATTGATTGAACGAAATGTCAAAGAGTTCAGAATATTTAGCTGTGATTTGTAAATCTTTATATTCGAACTCCATTTTAAATCAATAAACTCGATTAAAAATCCACTACATTTCTAATTAATGTATAACAGTTTTAAATATTCCAATTTAAATGGCCGTAAAATCTGGGACGTTACATTCTTCACCCCTTAAAATAATTTCGTCCTCGAAATTGCAAAGGTAAGAAGAATATTTCGACTCGAATTGTTTTAAAATCGTTTCTTTTGAACTAAAGTCAAAATAAATTCGAACCCTACAATTTTCGATAATTTTGCCAGCACCTTTTCTGCATGGCTCGATCGGTACAACTACCACTGCCACTCTGGGCTTCAAATTCTTCGAAAAGAAAATACAAAATTCGAATGGAAATTCACTTTATTCGAATCTCAATCTACCCATTAAAACTCCAACCCCTGATTTATTCAAGTCCACTCTTTTTAATTATTTCTTAGATTGGTTTTACTTGACCAGCTTCAGTTTTATTTCTCATATTCGATTCAATCGACGAATTCAATTTTATCTCAAAATTAAAATTTGATTTCAAATCAAATCATTCAAAACAAACAAGCAACCCGCATTATTAAAATATAGAAAATAAATTCCTTTTTCTATATAAAATATACGTTGGGTAAAATTATTTCATTTACCCTCTTTCAAACATACTGCGTCGGTTTATCGTACTTGAGCGTTTAGAAACCCCTATAGATACAGTGGATCAAACTGATCGACCAAAATTTATAAACAACCCAACCAACAAATCTCCACAATATAAAACAAATTTTTATAAAATTTACAAATACGTTAACTCGTATATATATATATATATATACACACACTCAATCTAGGGTATTGCTAACCCCATCTCCATTAAGTCACACCACAGAGCCAAGGTTATCTCTAAACCAATAGCTCTGATACCACTGTAACGACCCAGCGATTTCGGCCCCGAAAATCGACACAAATACCCTTTACCGTACTCATGCCGATCCTACAAGCACCGGAAACTGGGATGTTTAGAAAGAAATTAGAGGGTGAGATAAGAAAGAAAGAAATATTAGAATAGAAGAAAAAGAAGAACCAACACAGAGTCTCACATCGCAGCGGAACAAAATATAATACAGAAATAAATCTTTACTGAAAATTTTCAAAATACTTACAATAGCAGAGTACATCAACATCTCTGGACAATTATAATAATTTGTCCTCATATATATAATCACACAGCGGAATATCATTCGTATGAACATCTTCAGCTAGTCCCTGGACCTTGCAGTACCTGATAACCAGAACCTGTACACTTCGGGCTAACCCGAGCATTTACAAAATACCGGGTCAGTCTAGTGGACCAGAGTGAGATAACTCGCACAGTAATAAGGTAAATCATCCAATCATGATTTTAAAGTTCAAAATCTTTCCAAAAGAAAAGGATAATCGTAAGACCGAATCTACACATAAACATGGATGATTTTTACCTTACGATAACCCAAACCAGCTTCGAAATCAATATCTTGATCTGATATTATGATAATGTCTAGATACAAATAATTAACAAATCTAGAGGAACGCTTACATCTCACGCTCCCCGTATATAATATACAATCGAAAACCGCGGGTGCTTATTGGATATTGGATTTCCAACTTGACAAGGTATGGGACCACCTACCGCTCGTGTATCTCTAGAGGCGAATACACAGGGTTCAACAAGAACGTCTTGCAACCCGGCCCTCACATGATCGATCACTCATTTCGCTTGAGTGTATCGAATGTATATCACCAACGGTTGGACTCAAACCACCATTCTCGGATGGGCAGAATCGATAGAATAAGAAACAAAAGGAATTTCTCTAGATAGGTGATTATACATCCTAATGGGAGAGACCCACATAGCCATGCTGCCTGCCCGATTTCTGTCATTTCCCGGTTGATGAGGCTTGAGGTCAGAACATATCTGGTCATCATACACTTTGCATGCCACATCGTCAGATCTGCCAGATCAAACTGATCGATGTCCATAAACATACTCTAGCTTTCTGGCTAGAGAATAACCATTTCTCCGCCATCAACTATGGTACGTTTGGAGAAATCAACGCGTGTAAATCCTTTGGAAATACTCTGTCAGACATCCGTCCATACAAGTCATCCAGGAACAGGATGAACCGAAGGTACTCTCCTACTGCATCCAATATAGGAATCACCCCAAGGATCAGTAGCGAGAAGTCCTTGCAACCCGTAGATTCCAACTACGAAAGAACCACAGTTTATCTCTGGTAGCGCTAACCAGAGATTATTAGCAGTCCTTCCGCTTAGGAAGATCTACAGTCTTCAATGCTCCATCAAGATCATCTTCTTATCTCTACACGTATTTGTTGGTCGGAATGGTTTCGAATAAGAATTCGATTCCGGACTTTCCATACCAACAATCGTATTGGTCAACTTCGATAGTCGGTGATTTAACTATCGAATATCAAATGTGTTAATACAATTAGTTTGCTGACTCAGCACTAGACACGACTCGACTTCTTTAAAATAGATTTAACCAAATTTCCTTTTTACTAACTCTGACTGATTTACTTTATTTGATTAACCTTAACTTGACTAACCACAACTTATTTAACTCAACTGGACTAACCTAACTTGATTACTCCTATCGATTTATTTAGACTCGACTTAACTCCATTCGCTCGACTCTAGATCGCAGCGATCACAATGGTTACGCCTGATTCCCTCAGGAAACATCCAACTGCCGTAGGCCATCTGCAACCCTGCGAATTACGCTAGCATTCGTACGCAATGGAATCTTCCCTAGATAACTTTGTTTGGCTATCTCTAACTATATTCGATCAATTCTAATTGACTAACAAATATTTACTATAATTTGAAAACAACATTCTTATTTCTTTTGAACTCATATCGTAATATTATTTAATTTCCAAAACCTTGCATCAGATTTTGATATTCTCGTATAGGATTAAACCAATCTCAACACTTTACTCGTTCCAAACTAATACTATTCCTTGATAATAGTGAAACCAACCAAGTTGGGATATTTTAGTTAACTCTCAGACCTTGATCAACCCGTTCTAACCTCAGAATAATACCAGTTCGACCTACTAACATCTAAATACCATTTCCCCTTTGGGTTTCAAATCTGGGTTTTTAAAACCATTCCTTATATTTGAAACTTCGTTCAAGATCTTTTACTTAATTCTTTATTTAAGTAAACATCCCTTTTAAAACACCACTTAATCTTCGGGTATTCTCTCACTTATAAACCTTTTTGATTTATAATGGAAATTCCTCGTCAAATGATTTGATTCCATTTGCTTGGACATTCTATAACAAACCCTTATCGTCTCTTTGGCTAAACCTCATCGTCAGTTAATCACTTGTTAATTTGATTCCCATTTATCAAATCTTGTTTGAAACTTGGATTTACAAATCCCCTTATTAAAATTCTTACTTGGCATTAAATTGACTTCACTACTTCAAATCATTTTAAATTAAAGAATAATTTGCTTTGACATCTACTACATTAAAATATAGTTAACTTTAATCTTAACCAAATATAGCATTATTATCATGTTTACACGATTACTCAATAATAATCCAGGTTATTCACAATAACCAATTCAATTATTCCTTTAGATTATAGTTAATCAAAGATTAACTAATATCCAACACTATTCGTTAAACTTTAACGAATATCTAAACCGATATTTATTTCCTTCGTCCATTTTACTCGCAATGGTGAATTTTACCAACCATACACATCAGTTAACTATTAACTGAATTCCAATTGTCATTTCCCCTTTCTTAAATTAATTAATTAACTTAATTAATTAAAGTCACTTTTTATTTGTTTGCAAACAATTATTTCCCCCTTTTTACCAATCCATGGAAAATTCTCGATCTCTGCTTCCTAATTGATCTAAACCATTTAACTAAATTCTCTTACTAACTCGATTAAAAATATTTATTTGTGAATTCCAATTTAAAATCCCATACAAAATAATTTGAAAACTTTAATTCAGTTATAAATGAATTTATAACTTTTAAAAATACATCAATTCACCTGACGGGTCGAATGACGTTAAAACCTCACATTTGGCCTTTTACTGCCAATTACCAAATCAACTAACATCCAATTCAAATAATTCCAATAATTTCCAAACACGTTTATAAACGTGATCAACCCAAGAAGTTACTTTGTTATGGGTCATCCCCAACAGTGGGTATTTTCTAAATTTAAACAATCGATGAATCAACCATATATATCCTAACAGTCAACCTCTAAGAATCAGAACACGCAAACTAAAATACCCAGTTTATATAAAATATAAACGAAGAGGCTGAGTGAGTTTAACTCACCTGGATTCAAAACTGTCAATAACAGTCTGGTTTTTATCCAATTAAACTGACGTTTAATTCGAAATAAAATTCTCGTTACTTCAGAACCGACCCAGACCTGCTCCATCTCGAAGTACTCGGCTTCACGGTCCCAACGCAACTGACCGCGTTAAAATCTGTTATCGTATGTGTAAGAAATTACATAAACAAGTTTATAATATAATTAGATTTTAAAACATGGGTTTTATATCATTTATAAATGGGCCATTTCCTTCTCGTTTGGGCCGAGACCCACTACCCGCTTCTCCATGTAATCCCTTACTACCGTAACCCATTTCATTTCCTACAGCCTCCACCATTCTCTTCACAGTAGAAAAACCTAATCCCTAATCCCCTTTTTGCCAATCCAAAATCGGACCCATCTGCGTTGCGTCCCCCTTCACGACCTCTTTTCTGGCCACCCCTTCTGCCCTCTACCTCAATCGTCCTGCAACCTTCGATGGTTACCCTTGCTTCGCCAAACACCCGCCGACCCTCTCAACCAAAATGAAGTAGCTTCCTACAACATCCCACGTCACCATAGCTCTTCGATCTACGCCACTGACCAACAAACAAACTCAAAGCTGCTATTTGAACCCTATTCTTCGGCATAGAACAAAATCCCACGAGCATCAGTCAGAAGCATGCGTGGATTTTCAAACACAGATAAGTGTTTTTATTTAATTCGAATTGCAGTATTTATTTGTTTAGATTTTTTGGGTTTCAAATTATTTGTTGGTTTATTGCCTTGTTCGAATGGTCCTGGAACCCTTTGCGTCTATTTATAGTATGGTTAGGTTTGGATTGGATCAAAGTCTATCAAATCTTATTTTCGGCAGAATCAACTACTTAGATCTTAGGCCATCGAGCTGTTTTTCCCCTTTTTAGATGATGTACTGATGATGGACATTTGATGGCTGTGAAATGGTTTAGCAGACACTTTATTTTTGCGGGATTTAGTTTCTCATTTCAGTACTATTAACAGTGGTCGAATTGGGTATAAATGTATAGACTAGGTGAGGTTACAGCTATGACTTGTTTATTTCAAATACAGATATTTGAAACTGCAGGTTGTAGATTTTGTAATATGTTTTTAAATGGGATGAATTGTTATTTCAATTCAGGGATTTGAAAAATGTACCATAGATTTTCTGTTTGGGTTTTAACAGTGAATTTTCCACATGAATCTTCGTAGCTGTCCCTGTATAATTATAATTGTTCGTCCTGCTCATGGATTTTGTGGTGTACTACTGTATTTTGAAAGGACACAGCACGTTGAAATTTATATTTTAAAAAGAATTGCCATGTTCAATTTAGGGTTTTTGCTTAGCTGCAATTCCTCTTTCATTTTAACAATTTGGTGTATATCTTATATTTGCTATGTAGCAGAACAGTCCTTGCGTGGATTCTTTTATTGGAAATTTCGACTTCATCTACATATCATACATATATATATCTTAGCTGTTTGTATTGTCTTAGTCCAAAGATTTGATTCTCTGTTTATTTTATATTTGCATTGGAAATTCAGTCTCATATATGTATTCCTTTAGGATCTGTTCTAATTGTATGTACAGATTATATCTAGCTGTTCATCTCAATTCCTAGCTGTTTGATAGGGATGGATACTATACTAACCATATCCTTTCCTTTTCCCCTTTTATTTTCAGGTCAAAACTGATCGAGACAATACAAACTCACTGGTTCCTAGGAAGAACCAAAAGAGCTGCTGATATAATGAAATCCTTTTTGTTGTTTATTCTGTTTTGGCTTATCATTACTGTATAAATAGAGAAATTTTTGTTGCTATACTGTACTGTGAATTCAAAAGGAAATGTACTATGATTTTATTGTCTTGTCCATTTGGTTTTGCATTAGAATACATGTTGTTTCCTTTGTATTGTCATGTTTTATATTAGGTCTCCTTCCTACAGTAAAGCTTTGGATATTAGTTCTATTATTATTATTTTTCCACATTACTTTGTTCACTATTTTGCACGCTCTATAGTATTTTGTTGTTGAATTGTAGATGTACTAATGTACCCTAGCATGATTGTTTGTTGTACATTTCATTTTTAAAACGACACTTTGAGTTGAATGTTAGTTTAGAAACTTGAGTTCTCTTTTCTTTTCTTTTTTCTTTCATCCTGGTGGTCGACAACTTAAATTTGGAGATGCGAATGAAGTGCTAGACTCATACAAAATTTGACTTAAATGAATTTTAAATATAATTGATCTTTAATCAAAGTAAGCGAGAGATAAACAAGCAAATTAAAAGAAAGGAAAAGGATCGAGACTACTCAGTAACTGCAAAATAAATATTTAATTAGGATTTACAAACAGAGATGGTAAATTTTAAAAATACAATAGCAACTATTTAAGTTAATAGGACCCATCGGATTACATTGAGAGCCTGGATACCATGCTTCAGCATATTTCATATCGATTGAACAGAATGTCAAAGAGTTTGGAATATTTAGCTGTGATTTGTAAATATTTATATTCGAACTCCATTTTAAATCAATAAACTCGATTAAAAATCCACTATTTTTCTAATTAATATATAACAGATTTAAATATTCCAATTTAAATGGCCGTAAAATCTGGGACGTTACAAAATATTTTTAAGATAATTTGATAGTTAGAAATCAACGTATCGATATATATATATATATATATATATATATATATATATATATATAGAAATCGATAAGGAAACGAACTTAGAAATAGAATAGTAAAATCAAAAAGGAAGACTAAGAATAAAATCTCGTAAGAATAAAAAGTGAAGGTGTATATGTGTTTAAAAGTGAAGAATTAGTTGTATGGTATTGATTATTCGAGTAAGTGGTCATATCTGTTTTGACGTTGTAAATGTTATTCAGTCAAGTTCTGAGAGGTAGTTATACCCCCAACTTGATTGATTTCATTATTAACAAATAAATAGTAAGATTTCAGGCTCGAAGATCAATGTTGAATAAGAGTTAGTTGAATATAGTATTTGGGTTGTCGTAATGAGGCTTTACACAACATCCGTTTTAACCCAAATAAGTGTAAGCTTGGAAATATAATAAAGAATATTTCCTAAGTATAAAAATAAACGAGATCAGAAAAGAGATAAGTAATTGGAATATTTTCCAATTATAAATAGCATATATTTTCTAAAGTTTAGAAAATAAAGGAAGGCGATATTCGGAAATGTTTTCCAAATAATGTGAAAGGCTAATACGGTTATTGAAAATATTTGGTTGACAAATATTGATAAAGAAATAGAGAAGTGATTTAACTAATGGAATATTAATTAAGAGCTCAATGACATGTTCAAAAGGAAAATTTGATTTTTGAAAAGAGTAAACTGTTTGAAAACTTCCAGGGAAAGACTGTCTGAATTAAAAACAAATTTAATAGAAATTTGTGAAAGCAAAATTGAATTAAAGTAAAGCCAGTAAAGTGGTAACTGAGATTGAATTAGAATGATATCAAGACAAATTGGATTGTGAGATTCAAATTTGAAGTGTAATGTGATAATCAAGTTAAGAGTTGGGAATCGAGAAGAAACTCGAGTTGAAATGTTATTTGGCTTGGTAAAAAGCGAATGGTTGTGTTGGAGATGAAAGTGATTTCAGATTTGATTGGGATAACATTGATATATGCTAAGTTGATAGCATATGGAAGTGATAGAGTTGATATGCCCGACAAAAAGGTACAAGTTTATATTTCATACGGTATGAGATTTTGATAAGCCGCTTGGCTGTTTGATTTTCTTGTGGGTTGGAGATGGTCTAGAGAGGCAAGTTGGAGTCTGACCGATTGACCAGTACAAAGGAGGTGCTGGCGAAATTTTTCGAAGAGTTAAGGCATTAGAAAATTTTCAGGATTTTTGAAAATTTTCATTGATAAAAATTAATTAATAATTTAATTGAAATTAAATTGGTTCAGTTGAAACTGAAGTTAAGAAGTGGACAAATATGTTCTAACCAGTCGATAGGGTCGTCCTCTACCTTTTAGCAATTTCGAGGACGAAATTATTTTAAGGAGGGAAAATTGTAATGACCCGCATTGGCAGAGGTATTATAATTAATTTATTTAATTATATAAATAGTGATATAGTGAATTTAATGGTCATGGAATTTAATAATGGCGAATATTTAATTAAAATAATAAATTAAATAATATATTTAATTTCGAAATAATCAGAATTGGCTGAAATGGCGATATGGTGTGAACTGGATCATCGGTGATATTTAATTCAGTTTAGAATTGAATTAGAATAACGAATATATTATTTGAATGATAGTTTGAACGTAGAATTATAATATAATTAAAATAGAGCTTGAAACGACGCGGCAGTTCGCTATTTGGCGATTCGAACTTCAACTGAATGTACAGGATTCGTTTTAAGCCGGATTTCTATGAAACAAGAAACGTGTGGAGCTGGTGGAGTATATCTTTCTAGTGGAAGAGAAGAATCGGGATTTCGTCATATAGATTTTGATGTACGTCCAAATCAAATTTTAGAAAAGTCGTTGTGGAATTCCTTCATAATTTATAAAGGAATTATTTATATTTTAACAAAGGAAATTCATTTTAAATCGAATATCGATTTAATCGGGATGTGAAGTGTCGAGTTATAAATCCCAATAGAGCTGTATGGTATTCCACTGTGAATATAGACGATAATATTTATTTTTAAATATTTAATTTTATTTTATTTAAACATATTTATTTATTTAAATTTAGAGCTTTAAAAATAGCCACTTTTGCAAACGAAGTCGGAATTCGACGAAACTAATTTTGTTGGATCCGCAATGTCAAATAGTTGTTAGATTCCAAGTTCCGTGATTTTTAGAGTCACTTTGTGGCCATACGTATTTTTAAAGTGGAAAATAGTCAGTTTTTCGACAGTTAAAAATACGCTGTGTGAGCAAACGGCGTCGGAATTAGACGAAACCAGTTTCGTTGGGACCGCAATGTCGAACTCTTGCTACATGTCTAGTTTCGTGATTTTTAGGTATCGTATATGATCATACTGATTTTTAGAAGATAAATGCAACTAACAGTTCAAATAAATGGAATACAAAAATAATATTTTTATACTATAAATAACGCACCATAATCCTCATAACCTAATTTCAATCTCATTCTTTTCCGCCGTCGGTTCTTCTAATACCAAACGAGGGAAATTGATCTTCGTAAATTCCTAGAAAACCAAATAAATTCCCGTAAATCATTTTATGTACATCTTTAGAATCCTTGAATAATCCTCTTCATCCGTATCTATGATTTGGGGGTTTCGACGCTAGTTATTATTGCTGGAAAATATCACCGTGAACCTAGGGTTAGATTTAGTGTGGAATAGAGACATCGATGGAGAAATCAAATGCTAATTTGAGGTTTGTGAGGTGATTTAGCACTTCATTGAGGAAATTGGTGAAATTCCAACACAAAAAGTGACGATGCTGACACTGAGGCACGGACGGGGTCTGAACTCGAAAGGAAATGGGTGAACTCGAGTTCAACAATACGGGCATGGGGCTGACGAGAATTCGAAGAGGAAAGGATTGGTAATGTCCGTTTGGATTTCTCTTGAGTATAAAAGGAGGAAAAAGGGATTGAAGGAGCCGGTAATGGCCAAGGAAAAGGAGCAGCGGGTTATGCCAGATCGGGGAAGAAAGGAACGAAGTCGACCGGGTTTTTGAATTTGAGGTTGGGCTTGGAAAATGGTAAGCGCCCATCAGAAAATAGAAATCCATGTTTTTATTTGAATTAAATAATCATAGGATTTTTAAATGGTATAACTTCCCCATATATTATTGAAATTCAACAAAACAAGATCCGGCGAGATCGGATGGACGGACACTACCCAATGGAAATGACTGGGAGTGGATTGGAGCTCGTGTAACACCCCACATCCTTTAGTTCCCTCACAAAGGGAATGCACTAAGTTCTGTGGAGCATTTAGGGTAAAAGATGCAGATAAATTACAAGACAGACAAAATTAAAACAGCGGAAAATAAAACTTTACTTTATTGATAAAATAGTTTGTACAACAATTGTTTCCAATATCAGAGTATCATCTGTCTTACAAAATAAAGAAGCATAAAATAGCATTTATATTCCCCAGTGTAGCATAAGCCAGCCATAGCAGCAGAAAAAGAGAGTCCAAAGCACTTTGTCAAAGAATCTTCGAGCTTGGGAAGAGTGACGGTCCAATCTAACCTGAGCTATACTATTCCCTCCTTAACTACCTGGGGGGGGGGGGACGGAAGAAAAGAAGACGAAAGAAAACAGGGTCAGACATAAAGTCTGGTAAGTTCAGTTACTTCTAGCATGTGAACAAGGAAAAACAAAACGACATGAATTAACTGAATACAAGACAATACCATGATGATAGGGCCAACAAGATAGGATAAGATTAACACAAGATATGCTAAGACAAGATAAACTGGATATGCTTTAATACTTTCTCCGCTTCGCTATTAACCTGTTATTATGGTTTCTATGTCTCTGCACCACCTATCTAGTGTCCCAACTAGTAATCTGTCTAAAATGATAACGCGATCCCAATCCCAGTAATTGTGGTTGCCTTTAGGCGTACATTTATTATTTATTTCCTAGATCTAATCTAGGGTTTTATATCAAAGTGCTTCCTAGATTCCACTCGGGTTTACGCGGCTTATCTAATGCTTCAAAGATTCAGGGTTTATGCCACCTAGGTCCAACTAGGGATTACGCTACTTGTCGAACGATGCCCCTAGTCTAGGACACACTACCCAGAGCGTTATATGTTCCTAGACTTTCCCCATGTATGTGTCGCGAATCATTTATCGCTGTCTAGATGCACATGTCCTGAAATGTGCGACTCGAGTCCCGTGGCAGGGTAGCTCTAGAAACACGGAACTTGGTCGGGAGCTTTCAGATATCTGCCGATGCAGATGCTAAGGTCTGTTTTTCCAGTGGCTATGGTCCCACTCGACCTCTCCCTCAACTAATGAAAGGCACACCTTGAAAAATGAGAACTATACGCAGGCCCTCTATGCCCCCACTAACCTATGGCCATCTTCACCCATAACTAGATAGCAAGTATATGGTCTTTTGGAGTTCTCCGCATTTCCACTTTACGTATCTCAACTGACTCAAGATGGTAGGTAGACGACGAGTCGCTATCACAGGGCTACTGGTCTAGCCGAATCACGCTGGTCCATCCTAGTCTTTAGGTTGCCATATATTGCAACCAAGGCATACCCTTGGTTGTTCTCACGCAGACCTTAACCTCTGTGAGCCCAGGCGGATCATCTGCATTCTCATAGAGGGATACCAAGAGTACCCTTACGTCCCCTCGAAGCCTCGGGCTTCGTAACCCAATTCGTTGGAGCCTTTTTTAAGATCAGATGGACATTCGCTCCTCTTCGTGTTATACTAAGGATTACTACTTAGTTTTTCTAACTAAGGTTTACCACTTAGTGTATTGAATCGTCGTTTTCTTAACTAAGGTTTACTACTTAGCCCTTTTTAACTAAGGTTTACTACTTAGTCCTCTTTCTCGTCAAGTTGGATTGGTTAAGTGTCATTAGTCAATTCAAGTTAACTTAACCCATTCCTTTGTCATATTAAACTGGTTAAGTGTTATCAGTAATTCATGTTGACTTAACCCTACCAACATCAAGTTATATTGGTTAAGTATTTACTTAACCATACCCGTTCATCTTGTATTGGTTAAGTGTTCCTTTTTAGCTTAACCTTGCCTATCTGTTTTAACTAACATGTTATAACGGTTAAGTGTTCCCTTAGTTAACTTAACCCTAACATTGGTTTGATTAACATGTTCTAATGGTTAAGTATTGTCCCTTCATGTTTTTAACTTAACCCTATTCATTTATCACACTCTGATGGTTAAGTGTTCAAGCTTACTTAACCCTACGGTCTAGTCCAACTAACATATTAAATTGGCTAAGTGTATTAAATTTACTTAACCCCAACCTCTAGTCTAGTTAGCATGTTAAATTGGCTAAGTGTATTAACTTTACTTATCCCCAACCTCTAGTCTAGTTAACATGTTAAATTGGCTAAGTGTATTGAATTTACTTAACCCCCACTTCTAGTCTGGTAAACATATTAAATTGGCTAAGTGTTTTTCTTAGTTATTTAACCCCTACAAATCTTGTCTTGTTACCATGTTAAGTTGGTTTAGTGTTCTAGTTAACTTAACCATATCGTTCTAACTTAACTATGTTAAGTTGGTTAAGTGTTCCTATGGACTTAACCCTCCCATTCTAGCTTAACTGTGTTAAGTTGGCTAAGTGTTCTTATGGACTTAACCCTCCCATTCTAGCTTAACTGTGTTAAGTTGGTTAAATGTTCTTATGGACTTAACCCTCCCATTCTAGCTTAACTTTAATTGTCTTATTAAAGCACCAGCCACTCACATTAGACAGGTATTGTTGTGGCTGCCGGTATGTCGGTTGGTTCCGGGCAGTCTTACGCCACAACTCAGTCTAACCTCGGGCCTTTATCGGGCTCAATGCCTTAACCTCCCACATTGGATAGGTATTGTTGTGATCACTGGACAGCCGGGCGGGTCCGGGCAGGTTTACATCACAACTCAATCCAACCTCGGGTTAAGCATGTTCGTATTGTCTAAATTTACTTTTCTCATTTAGGATAAATTCTATAAGTAAATTTTCCCTAATTTACTTATTCCATTATTACTCTTTTAATGTACATTGTCAACATTTATTATTATGGCCCATTTTCCCTATATATCATATTTATAGTTTTTGGTATGTAAATTATACCAAATTAAGTGTCACTAACCATGATTATTCTAAACATGACAATTACTCACAATTACGACTAAATTCAAAATTTTGTGCTAATATACTTATTATGCCAAATTAACTTTAATTGACCCAATTCTGATTTAACATCCTAATTTACAGTTTATGGCAAGACTAGAATTATTATTCTAGTTTACCGTTTACGCCTAAAACTTAGCTTACTTGCCAATACTAAATTTAATATGTCAAGTTACATATTCCATAATTCATGTCAAATTTTCAAATTTGCGTTCTAATAAACATGCCATAATGCATGTTCTAAATTATGTCAATCATAATTATGTTCATGTTCCACATTATGCCAATTTCCAAGTTTACAACCATGTTTAAGTCAAATTTATGATTTGCCCAAATCGTATTTCCATCGTTCGTGTAATCGTGATTTCATCCTAGATTATAGATAAATCTAGATTCGTGGATAAAAAGGGAATGAACCAAAATGCCATGAAAAGATAGACATAATGACTGGTAGAAGATGATAATTCACTAATCACAGATCTTAGATCCGATAATATTATGACATAAAAAGGGTTGAACAAATAACATAGGTTCAAGTATATGGGTAGATCTAACTTAATAGATAAATTCCCATAATCAAGATCCAAGGATAATTAAGAATAAATTGAATAGATAATCAAGTTTAGATCCAATCTCACAGTCATAATCCTAAGCAATAATATCATGTTCATGAATCATAGGTAATTATCCACTATTGTCCTTGTCATAGTCATAGGCATTGGTTTATGCTCCTAGTCAAAGGCTTTTGTTCATAATCAAAGGATTATGTTCATAGTCAAAGGCTTATGTTCATAGTCAAAGGCTTATGGTTTCAAAGGCCACAGTTCCATAGTCATAATCTTAAGCATTGGCAATTTAGTCAAAATGTGTTCTGGGCCATAATCAAGAATCAGGTCCAAAGTCATAAACAAGCACAGATTCAATGAAATGATAAGGCATATTTCTTATATTCTTTTAATTTCATGTCACAAATAGAAAAGGCATTCAAATCTAAAAAGTAACCGACTTACATTGATTGGATCTAGAAAAGAATAGAAAGATAGTGTTGCTTGAAGCTGTTGAATCTTTACTTGAATCCTAACTTGTTTTGAATCTTCTCTTGAAAGACTTGAGCAGGATATCCTCATCTTGATTTATATTTTATTTTAATTTATTTATTTAGATTTGAAGGAAGAAGAAGAAGCCATGTCCATCATAAATTTGTGAAGCATAAGGTTCGAGAAGAATGGTGTAAAGAGAAGGAGACTAGGGGTTGTTTATATAGGATTGCAAGTTAATTTGAGCCCTCGATGAAGCCAAGGTTAATCAAAGCCATCCGTTCTAAAGAGAAGCCAATTATGTTCACAATTACTTTCTTAATGTACATTATTAACATTTATTATTAAATTTGTATGCACATTAGATACATTCCCCCTTTACACATTTATTATTAAATTAGTAACTTTAGTGTTAACAGAAATACGGGGTGTTACATTCTCCCCTCCTTAAAGGATTTCGACCCCGAAATCTTTAAGTCAAGAAGAATGTAAATCCTACCATCCAATCATCCATCTACTCAACCATCAAACACAGGCATCCATTGTCCTTAAAGACTTCTAATGCTTGTATGTTCATATGCATAGTGTGTGTACATGTCTTTATCTGATGCAAAATCAGGCGGTCTACTGATTCAGTTGACCTCCTTAATGCAAATCATGTCAGTGCCATGCGTCCAATATGTATGCAAATCCTAATGATACATATTATTTTTATATGAGTGCACAATCATTCACTCAAATGCGACATCCATATGATAACACATTAAGTTCAATTCATAAACGAATACATATATGTAAATGAAATATGAAGGCGTCTGAGCTGATCTAGTGCCTAATACATGTGTATATGCATTCACGAGCAACCACTAGCAACCATTCGCAACCATCAACCATAACATGTTTCAAATACATGTTTACATCCAAAAGGGTTTCTACCTAAGGATCGATGATACGTCCTAGAGGATATACCTTAAAATCTAGAAATTTGTATGCATAGAATTCCTAAAAAAAGGAATCAAGGATGTACCCTTAAGAAAAAGGGTATGAGGCGCGTATGCCTTATCTTCAATCTCCTGTATCACGTCTTCTTGAGCTTTACTCAACTGTACCTTAACAGATTCAACTTCACGATTGCGAAGTTTCTTGACCTCCATTTCCAAAATAAACAAATGTCAACCTTGATACTGAGTGTATATACTAGGATGATCAGAGGTCTCTCCTTTTAGCTTATCCATCATGCCATAACTATGAGGGTCAAAAGGTCACTACGTACTTTTTACCTCTCTTAAGGTTAGTCCTTCTCTATATAGAGCACCAGCCACAACTATTCATCTCTCAAGCAAACCATCCTAGTCGAACTCGACATCCCTCAAGTACAATCCCCAAAGGCCTAAACCAATATCAGACAAGCACCCGAGGAATGTCTCCTCCGAATTTGGACGATCTACGTGAGATGATCTAAGCAAAAACAACCAAACACTTGAGCACTAGTTGGGATCTTTTACTATACAAGTACTAAGGTGCAGAGACTCAACTACGGAAGCAAATATGAACAAATGCGAAGTGCTAAAACCAAAAGAAAGAGTACAAACAGAAAAGCTAGACTCTTCCAACAGAACTTTACTACCTTTCTCCTAGGTACGCTTAGTGGTGAAAGCATGTACTTGCCCTTCTGAAAATCTTGTCCTTTGTTCTTAATTATATGCCCTATTCTGCCATAGTAAAGATACTTCCTCTTGTCTTAGGTTTTATAATCCCTTCCTCCTTCGTGAGCCAAGTCTACATCCATGAATTCCTCATCCTTGGGTTGTGCTCCTTAGCCAAACTCCTCATCCTCTTTCGTGTGTAATCATGTTGACAAATCTCTTGAAAGCTGCCTCCATCGTACAGAAAACCCTACTAAGCTTGAAAGAAAACTAGCCGCAGGTGAAACTACTACAGTTATAGATGGAAGTCGGGCACTACTTCGCCCTTCGATGTGGTCACCTCCCAGAAAGCCAGGAGCCCCAGAGACTCAAGAAAGAAGGGGACAAGAATTCAAACAGAGAATCAGAAGATAATGCGTATGGCTTTTGGGGAATATGCCTTTAAAACAAAACTTTTCTTTTGAAAATGCTTCTTTTAAAACTGCTTGAAAATAATAATTTTTTTCAAATCTTTTATCTGATTCGGTAACCTTCAGCTCTGATACCACGTGTAACACCCCACATCCTTTAGTGTCACTCACAAAGGGAATGCACTAAGTTCTGTGGAGCATTTAGGGTAAAAGATGCAGATAAATTACAAGACAGACAAAATTAAAACAGCGGAAAATAAAACTTTACTTTATTGATAAAATAGTTTGTACAACAATTGTTTCCAATATCAGAGTATCATCTGTCTTACAAAATAAAGAAGAATAAAATAACATTTATATTCCCCAATGTAGCATAAGCCAGCCATAGCAGCAGAAAAAGAGAGTCCAAAGCACTTTGTCAAAGAATCTTCGAGCTTGGGAAGAGTGACGGTCCAATCTAACCTGAGCTATACTATTCCCTCCTTAACTACCTGGGGGGGGGGGACAAAAGAAAAGAAGACGAAAGAAAACCGGGTCAGACATAAAGTCTGGTAAGTTCAGTTACTTCTAGAATGTGAACAAGGAAGAACAAAACGACATGAATTAACTGAATACAAGACAATACCATGATGATAGGGACAACAAGATAGGATAAGATTAACACAAGATATGCTAAGACAAGATAAACTGGATATGCTTTAATACTTTCTCCGCTTCGCTATTAACCTTTTATTATGGTTTCTATGTCTCTGCACCACCTATCTAGTGTCCCAACTAGTAATATGTCTAAAATGATAACGCGATCCCAATCCCAGTAATTGTGGTTGCCTTTAGGCGTACATTTATTATTTATTACCTAGATCTAATCTAGGGTTTTATATCAAAGTGCTTCCTAGATTCCACTTGGGTTTACGTGGCTTATCTAATGCTTCACAGAATCAGGGTTTATGCCACCTAGGTCCAACTAGGGATTACGCTACCTGTCGAATGATGCCCCTAGTCTAGGACACACTACCCATAGCGGTATATGTTCCTATACTTTCCCCATGTATGTTTCGCGAATTGTTTATCGCTGTCTAGATGCACATGTCCTGAAATGTGCGACCCGAGTCCCACGGCAGGGTTGCTCTAGAAACACGGAACTCGGTCGGGAGCTTTCAGATATCTGCCGATGCAGATGCTAAGGTCTATTTTTCCAGTGGCTATGGTCCCACTCGACCCCTCCCTTAACTAATGAAATGCACACCTTGAAAAATGAGAACTATACGCAGGCCCTCTATGCCCCACTAACCTATGGCCATCCTCACCCATAACTAGATAGCAAGTATATGGCCTTTTGGAGTTCTCCGCCTTTCCGCTTTACGTATCTCGACTGACTCAAGATGTTAGGTAGATGACGAGTCGCTATCACAGGGCTACTGGTCTCGCCGAATCACGCTGGTCCATCCTAGTCTTTAGGTTGCCATATATTGCAACCAAGGCATACCCTTGGTTCTTCTCACGCAGACCTTAACCTCTGTGGGCCCAGGCGGATCATCTGCATTCTCACAGAGGGATACCAAGATTACCCTTACGTCCTTTCGAAGCCTCGGGCTTCGTAACCCAATTCGTTGGAGCCTTCTTTAAGATCAGATGAACATTCGCTCCTCTTCGTGTTATACTATGGATTACTACTTAGTTTTTCTAACTAAGGTTTACCACTTAGTGTATTGAATCGTCGTTTTCTTAACTAAGGTTTACTACTTAGCCCTTTTTAACTAAGGTTTACTACTTAGTCCTCTGTCTCGTCAAGTTGGAATGGTTAAGTGTCATTAGTCAATTCAAGTTAACTTAACCCATTCCTTTGTCATATTAAACTGGTTAAGTGTTATCAGTAATTCACGTTGACTTAACCCTACCAACATCAAGTTATATTGGTTAAGTATTTACTTAACCCTACCCATTCATCTTGTATTGGTTAAGTGTTCCTTTTTAACTTAACCTTGCCTATCTGTTTTAACTAACATGTTATAACGGTTAAGTGTTCCCTTAGTTAACTTAACCCTAACATTGGTTTGATAAAATGTTCTAATGGTTAAGTATTGTCCCTTCATGTTTGTAACTTAACCCTATTCATTTATCACACTCTGATGGTTAAGTGTTCAAGCTTACTTAACCCTACGGTCTAGTCCAGCTAACATATTAAATTGGCTAAGTGTATTAAATTTACTTAACCCCAACCTCTAGTCTAGTTAGCATGTTAAATTGGCTAAGTGTATTAACTTTACTTATCCCCAACCTCTAGTCTAGTTAACATGTTAAATTGGCTAAGTATATTGAATTTACTTAACACCCACTTTCTAGTCTGGTTAACATATTAAATTGGCTAAGTGTTTTTCTTAGTTACTTAACCCCTACAAATTTTGTCTTGTTACCATGTTAAGTTGGTTATGTGTTCTAGTTAACTTAACCCTATCATTCTAACTTAACATTGTTAAGTTGGTTAAGTATTCCCATGGACTTAACCCTCCCATTCTAGCTTAACTGTGTTAAGTTGGTTAAGTGTTCTTATGGACTTAACCCTCCCATTCTAGCTTAACTGTGTTAAGTTGGTTAAGTGTTCTTATGGACTTAACCCTCCCATTCTAGCTTAACTTTAATTGTCTTATTAAAGCACCAACCACTCACATTAGATAGGTATTGTTGTGGCTGCCGGTATGCCGGTTGGTTCCGGGCAGTCTTACGCCACAACTCAGTCTAACCTCGGGCCTTTATCGGGCTCAATGCCTTAACCTCCCACATTGGATAGGTATTGTTGTGATCACTGGACAGTAGGGCGGGTCTGGGCAGGTTTACATCACAACTCAATCCAACCTCGGGTTAAGCATGTTCGTATTGTCTAAATTTACTTTTCTCATTTAGGATATATTCTATAAGTAAATTTTCCCTAATTTACTTATTCCATTATTACTCTTTTAATGTACATTGTCAACATTTATTATTATGGCCCATTTTCCCTATATATCATATTTATAGTTTTTGGTATGTAAATTATACCAAATTAAGTGTCACTAACCATGATTATTCTAAACATGACAATTACCCACAATTATGACTAAATTCAATTTTTTTTGCTAATATACTTATTATGCCAAACTAACTTTAATTGACCCAATTCTGATTTAACATCCTAATTTACAGTTTATGGCAAGACTAGAATTATTATTCTAGTTTACCGTTTACGCCTAAAACTTAGCTTACTTGCCAATACTAAATTTAATATGTCAAATTACATATTCCATAATTCACGTCAAATTTTCAAATTTGCGTTCTAATAAACATGCCATAATACATGTTCTAAATTATGTCAATCATAATTATGTTCATGTTCCACATTATGCCAATTTCCAAGTTTACAACCATGTTTAAGTAAAATTTATGATTTTCCCAAATCATATTTCCATCGTTCGTGTAATCGTGATTTCATCCTAGATTATAGATAAATCTAGATTCGTGGATAAAAAGGGAATGAACCAAAATGCCATGAAAAGATGGACATAATGACTGGCAGAAGATGATAATTCACTAATCACAGATCTAACAAATTACACTAAATAAATTGATTAAAGCATCGAAGGCCTATAGATCCGATAATATTATGACATAAAAAGGGTTGAACAAATAACGTAGGTTCAAGTATATGGGTAGATCTAACTTAATAGATAAATTCCCATAATCAAGATCCAAGGATAATTAAGAATAAACTGAGTAGATAATCAAGTTTAGATCCAATCTCACAGTCATAATCCTAGGAAATAATATCATGTTCATGAATCATAGGTAATTGTCCACTATTGTCCTTGTCATAGTCATAGGCATTGGTTTATGCTCCTAGTCAAAGGCTTATGTTCATAGTCAAAGGCTAATGTTCATAGTCAAAGGCTTATGGTTTCAAAGGCCACAATTCCATAGTCATAATCTTAAGCATTGGCAATTTAGTCACAATGTGTTCTAGGCCATAATCAAGAATCAGATCCAAAGTCATAAACAAGCACAGATTCAATGAAATGATAAGGCATATTTCTTATATTCTTTTAATTTCATGTCATAAATAGAAAAGGCATTCAAATCTAAAAAGTAACCGACTTACATTGATTGGATCTAGAAAAGAATAGAAAGATAGCGTTGCTTGAAGCCGTTGAATCTTTACTTGAATCCTAACTTGTTTTGAATCTTCTCTTGAAAGACTTGAGCAGGATATCCTCGTCTTGATTTATATTTTATTTTAATTTATTTATTTAGATTTAGAGAAAGAAGAAGAAGCCATGTGCATCAAGAATTTGTGGAGCATAAGGTTAGAGAAGAATGGTGCAAAGAGAAGGAGACTAGGGGGCTGTTTATATAGGATTGCAAGTTAATTTGAGCCGTCGATGAAGCCAAGGTTAATCAAAGCCATCCGTTCTAAAGAGAAGCCAATTATGTTCATAATTACTTTCTTAATGTACATTATTAACATTTATTATTAAATTTGTATGCACATTAGATACATCCCCCCTTTACACATTTATTATTAAATTAGTAACTTTAGTGTTAATAGAAATACGGGGTGTTACAGCTTGTCTGAATTTATGGCGAAATAAATTGTTTGATTCAAATCAAACAAATAGTTTATCATTCTGTAACGATGAACTGCCAATGTGAGTAAATCTCACTAACTCTGAACAGTTTATAATTTCATGTTGTATTTCTAGAACTGTTAAATATTGGCTGATTGACTGTGTGTTGACTGTTTGATTGAACTGCTAGTCAGTTAGTTGAATTTCTGTATTTGATTCTGTTTAACATAATATATCATATGGAACTGAAAGTGATTTTATCTATATTGTTTAACATCTGTGATGTAGGGAAACAGGTTGGAGGAACCCAACTGGGTTCCTCAACAGTTATTTTATTGTTTTTCATATATTTTGATAAATGATGTAAACTATAACCTGTTGTTGATTATATCTGTTTGGACGATACCGATCATCGTGATTTGATATGTTGAATACCATAACATACCGAAATGTTGATAAGGGAATATTTTCAAAGTGATATTTGAAATAAAATATTTATAAATGGAATATTTATAAATAAGAAATATTTATAAATTGGAATATTTATAAATAGGAGATATTCAGAAAAAGGAAAACGTTATAAAAAGGAAACTGTTATAAGAAGGAAATCATTTTTAAAGTGGAGAACCGTTACTAAAAGTAAATCTTTAAAATGAATAAATGTTGTTAAAAAGGAAATCTTTATAAAGCGAATAAAGGAGTTAAATTGAATATTATTCGAAAGGAGTTAAATTGAATATGGTATTCGAAAGTAGTTAAATCGAATTAGTTATTCGAAAGGAGTTAAATCGAATATGGTATTCGAAAGTAGTAAATCGAATTAGTTATTCGAAATGAGTTAAATAAAATATGGTATTCGAAAGTAGTAAATCGAATTAGTTATTCAAAAGGAGTTAAATCAAATATGGTATTCGAAAGTAGTAAATCGAATTAGTTATTCGAAAGGGGTTAGTCGAGTCAAGTCAATTGAAATGAGTAATCGAATATTTGTTATTCGAATAAGAGTTAACCAGTTAGAGTTAAACCAGTTCGAGTTAACCAGTTAGAGTTAACCAGATGGAGTTAATCAATTAAAGTTAACCAATTAGAGTTCAACCAATTGGAGTTAATCGATCAGAGTTAAAGCAAATAGAGTTAATCGAATATAGTTTATTCGAATAGAGTAAAAGGAGTTAATCGAATATAGTTTATTCGAATAGAAAGTAAAAGGAGTTAATCGAATATAGTTTATTCGCATAGAGTAAAAGGAGTTAATCGAATATAGTTTATTGGAATAGAAAGTAAAAGGAGTTAATCGAATATAGTTTATTCGAATAGAAAGTAAAAGGAGTTAATCGAATATAGTTTATTCGAATAGAAAGTAAAAGGAGTTAACCGAATATAGTTTATTCGAATGGAGTAAAAGGAGTTAATCAAATATATAGTTTATTCAAATAGAATAAAGGAGTAAATCGAATATAGTTTATTCGAATAGAGTAAAAGGAGTTAATTGAATATATAGTTTATTCAAATAGAATTAAAAGAGTTATCGTATATAGTTTATTCGATAGGAGTTAAGTGAATAGAGTTAGAGTTAAATCAAAAGAGTTAAGTGAATAGAATAAATTGAATAGAGTTATCGAATATATCTTATCGAAGGAAAGAATTATCGAATAAAAAAGATTTGAAAGTGAGTTACGTAAGGAAGTTTGTTAAAGAATTAGAAGGGTGAACTTTGTCTATTTCAAGGTTAGAAACGTTGTTCAGTTAAGCTCTGAGAGGTAGTATTACCCCAACTGGTTGACTTCATTTTTAACTAAGGAAAGGTTAAGGTTCGGCGGTAAAGGATGGTTAAGTGAATTTAGTAATTAAAGGAAATGGTTTGAGTTGGCATAGCGATGTTTTACTAAACATCTGCTTAATCCAAACGTAGGAGTTTGGAAATGTTTTCCAAACAAAAAAATCAGAAATGTTTTCTAATACAGAAAACAAGGAATGGAAATGTTTTCAAGTGTTAATAAATTTTATTTTCTAAATATAGAAAATAGCAAATGTTGGATATAGGGAAAACAGGAGATGTAAAATGAACTAAAGAGATTAATGTTAAATGATGTTTATTCGATATAATTTCCATCTGGAAATAATATCGTTGTTTGCACACCTGTTTTTCTTCTATAGTTAAATCACAGACTATTAAATCACAGACTTCGAAGTTTTGACCATTTTAACATTGTTAATATGGAGAGACCGGTTGGATTATTATCCAAAGAACCACTCTGTATTGGCATAAGCATTGCGAATCATATATGCCAAAGGAAATTGAAGACGGAGTTATGCAAGGGCTATCCTGTTTACAGAATAGTGCCTTCGGCTCATCCTGTTCCTGGATGACTTGTATGGACAAATGTCTGACACAGTATTTCCAAACGATCACGTATATTGATTTCTCCAACCGTACCAAGAGTGGAAGCGGATAAGGAAACTTCTTTTAGCTAACACATAATGTAAGGTTGAGGACGTCAATCGGTGATTTGATGGATTTGACGATGTGGCATTCGAAGTGAATCTGATGTGATGATGAAGCGTAACCTCAAGCCTCATCAACCGATAAATGACAGAAATCGGGCAGGCAGCACGGCTAAGTCGGTCACACCGAAGTAGGGTGTATAATCACCTGATCTAGAGTTTCATTTACTTCTAAAAATCTATTGTTGATGTTGTCCCATTCGGGAAACGGTTGCTGATCCAAACCGTTGGTGATATACATTCGATACACTCAAGCGAAATGAGTGGTTGGTCATGTGTGGCCGGGTTGCAAGATGTTCTTGTTGAACCCGGTGTATTCCTTTCTAGAGGTACACTAGCGAAAGGTGGTTCCATACCTTATCATAGTTGGAAATCCATTACCCAATACGTGCTTGTGGTTTTGATTGTATACTATATATGTAGAACATGAGATGAAAACATTTCTGCTAGATGATTATTATATCGTGGTTGATAGACATTATTATAATATCAAAGGTTTTTGATATAAAGGTAATTTGGATTCTCATAAGGGAAAAACCCGTTCTGTTATACGGTGTGGTCTTATGAGATATCATTTACCTGTTTGAACTGTTTTAAACTGTTTTACTCACACCAGTCCTATGACTGACCCGGAGTTTATTTTGTTTTGTTTTCCCTAAACTCTTGGGTGCCTAAATTTGTATGGGCAGTCAAGTAGTCAGGATTTACAAATAACTGGAAGAGCTTGGAGCAGGAGGCTTCAGGATCATATAGCTATAGTTTATTTCCGCTGTGTTGTAAGTGTTGTACTCTGATAATGTTATTGTATACATATAATGATTTTATTTCAAGGATATATTATCTATTATATGTTGTTCGTTCCACTGTGAGATTCGTGTTACTCTGATGTTTTGTTCTTCTTCTTCTTTTATTCTAAGTTTCTATCTTATATATCCTCACCCTCTAATTTCTTTCATTAATGACCGGTATTTTTGGATGTTTGGTTAGTCATCATTGAGTTTATGGCGATAACCAAAGTCGTCAAAAACCCGGGTCATTACAGTTATTCGAAGAGAGTTAATCAAATATAAGATATTCGAAGAGAGTTAATCGAATAGAGTTATTCCAAAGGAAGTTGTCGATTATAAGTTATTCGAAAGAGAGTTAATCGAATAGAGATTACTCGAAAGAGAGTTATACTTTGAAATTCGATTATATCGAATGTAGGAAAGTACTATTTACTTTCTGTTTTTAAATAAAGATTTATTTATTCATTTATAAATTAGTTGATTGTTTATTTATTCAAATTAATAAATAAAAGTTATATTTAAGTTATTATATTTCAGAAGGATGGGATTTTAAACTATTGTTAAAATCAAATGATTTTTGTAAAAAAAGTGGATTCGTAAATAGAATCCGAGAGTTACGTAAGGAAATTTGTTAAAGATTTAGAAGGTGAACTTTTTTTATTTCGATGTTGGAAATGTTGTTCAGTTAAGGGCTGAGAGGTAGTTGTACCCCAACTTGATTGACTTCGTTTTTTTAACTAAGGAATGGTTAAGGTTCGATGGTGAAGGCTGGTTAAGTGAATTTAGTTAATGAGTGTAATGGTTTAGGTTGGCATTGCGATGTTTTATTTGAACATCTGTTTAAATCCAATGAAGGAGTTTTGGAAATGTTTTCCAAATAAGAATCAGAAATGTTTTCTAATATATGGAAAAACGGGATAAGGAAATGTAATAAATTAATGATAAATTAATTTAAAAGGATAAATGTTGATTGATGATTGATCGATAAGATTTTCATTTGGAAATATGGCCGTTGTTTGTACAATGTTTTCCCTTGATAGTTAAATCACCGACTATCAAAGATTTTGACCATTTCCGTTGTCAATACAGAGAGACCGAGATCAGATATATTATTTGAAAACCACTCCGTATGGCTTTAGCGTTGCGAATCAAATATGATGAAGATAATTGAAGAAGGAGTTATGCAAGGGTTGTGCAGTAATCCTACGTAGAAATTGCCTTATATGGATTTGCAGAATAGTGCCTTCGGGTTGTCCAATCCCAGGACAACTTGAATGGACGAATGTATGACAGTATATCTGGCAGATCGCGTAAGTTGATCGTTTCAAACGTATTTACGTTGGTGGCGAAGGAATTCGTTTCTCTTAGTTGTATACCTGTGGTATTTTTTGGTAAATCAATTTGTGATTTGATGGGTATGATGATGTGGCTTTCAAAATAATTAAAAGAGTGATATGTTAAAAGATACGCTATGACCTCAAGCCTCATCAACCGGGAAATGATAGAAATTGGGCAGGCGGCATGGCTAAGTGGGTCGCACCCAATTAGGGTATATTGTCACCATCTAGAGAATATTCATGTTTGTTACTTCTTTCAATTTTGTATCTCCTGGGAACGGTTTTGTTGGCATACCAACCGTAAGGTGACAATATATTCGGAACATTCAAGCAAAATGAATGGCCGGTCATGTGTGGCCGAGTTGCATGATGTTCTTGTTGAACTCCAGTGTATCATTTCTAGAGTACACTGATCGGAAGGTGGTTCCTGTAATAACCCGGAAATCTGGGCCAGTTTAAAATTTTTATTTTGGCAATTTTAGCGAATTTTGAACATTTAAAATGAATTATTTTAAATAATATCGACGAAAAATTTATTTTCAATAGAAATCGAACGTATATATTATATACGTCGTCGTTAGAATATAAATAATTATATATGATTATAAAAGGAATTGAAAATGGCGTGGTAGTTTGATAATTCGATTTCAAACTTCAATTGAATGTACCGGGTGCAAAATAAACCGCAATTTAGCGAAACCAAAATTAATTGAATCTAATTGATAATATCTTTCCAACGAACCCTAAAAATCGAAATTTCATAATGGGAATCAAAAGATATGTCCAGTTGAAATTTCTGAATAGTCGCTATGGAATTCAGGCCCTTAAAAATGGGAATTTTGCAAACGACCTCGGATTTCGACGAAACCACATTTGTTGGATCCGGGATGTCAAGTTATTGCTAGGTTTCAAATTTCATAATTTTTTGAATCAATATGTGAGCGTGGCAAAGGAAAACACGTTTGACCAGTTTTAGTTGATTTTAATCGACTGGAAAATGGCCATTTTTCAAACGGTCTCAGAATTCGACGAAATTAGTTTTGTTAGGACCGTATCGTCAATACGAAGCTAGAAAATATTTTTCTGGAATTTTTAGAGTTCGTATGTGGCCCCGGTAAATTGAAATGCGCGTTCAAATTCAATATATAGAGTTATATGTTGATTTTGACGGAAACTGATCGAAACGACCGAATCAGCTTACGATACATATCCCATTGTGTTTGGAATGGGGGTAATTAGCTAAGGACGATAGTCGGTGGGTCTCGTTTCGTGTTCGAAATCAAAGGTTACTTTTTGAAAAATAAATTAAATAATAATAAAAAAATATTATTATATTCTCCACTCCCCCTTCTCTCTATACTCCAGTCCCCCCCACCCCCCGATTTCAGTTTTTCAATGAAAAAAAAAGAAAAAAAAGAAAAACGGATAGCGCCGCCGCCCTGGGCCCTCGAGCCACCGCCCTAGGCCCTCGAGCCACCGCCGAGCCTCACGCCCCCCACCTGCGCCGCCGGAGATCGACCCCCCTTCCATCCTGCTGTCGATCGCGACTACCCCACCCTTTTTTCCTGCAGTCGATCGCGACTACCCCCCTGCTGTCGACTGCGCAACCCCCCCCTTCCTGGGCTCTCCGACCGCCTCCACCACCGCTCCGCTTATCCTCCGACCACCTGCGAAGAACCCCCTCGTCAAACGCAGCAGTGAAACCCTCCCCACCTCAAAGATAAGGTAAATTTATTTAATTAAATCAGTTTCTAGATTAATTTCAGTTTTATTTTATATTGTAGAAGGATAAAAATATAATTTTTTATATTGTAGAAGATGGAAAAATATAATCTTTTATATTGTAGAAGAAGAAAAATGAAATCTTTATATTTGAAAAGACGAAATCTTCATAGAGAGAATAGCGGTGTAAAAATAGGATTTTTACCTATATAGTAGCGGTATAAAAATGTGATTTTTATCCATATAGCAAAGTAAAAATTCGATTTTTATATATTGAATAGCAAAGTAAAAATTCGATTTTTATATATTGAATAGCAAAGTAAAAATTCGATTTTTATATATTGAATAGCGGTATAAAAATGTGATTTTTATATATGTAGTGAAAGCGAACAACGAAAGTGACAAAAGGCGAAAAGGTGAAGATTTCCTACATTTGAAGTGTCGTGGAGTTAGGATAGCTTTGGTGAGAACTTCTCGCCTTTTAATTTGATTTTCTAGTTGAAATATATACTAGGATGCAGACGGTGTTTAGTAGCACCCTACACCCGTCGTCCACAGACCATGGACGGCTTGTATGCTTGTTTGTTTGATTTTGATGTGTAGTTGATTGTGTGATGTGATGTGAAATGAAATAAAATATTTATATAGTAAAAAATATTTTATAGTTAAAAATAGAATTTTTAACGTATATATGAAAGGAAATAAAAACAACATATCGGATGATTTGTTTATATACACACATTTGACTGATATTGATTGGGACGATAAATTTTACACATCGCCCAACTGCACGAATAAAATCTGTGTTTGATTGGTTGAAACCCCACACGGGTATCGGGATGATATTTGACGTACACTAATCCCGATTGTTTAGTTGTATGTCGATCGATTGATTGACAGACTGTTATAAGCGTTGAATATTTATATTTGATGCTTATACAGTGTAGAATGCACTTTGGATGATGGTTGACTATTCATCGTTGTTATTGTATACATGTGTTGTAGAAAACCCATATAATTAACATTATATGGTAATTGATTGGGCCTCATTCCAGTTTAGAAGTAGAAATATTTGAAAGTAGAAATATTTGAAAATAGAAATATTTGAAGAAGAAATATTTGAATAGAAATATTTGAAATAGAAATATTCGAAATACAATATTTGAAAATATGAATATATGAAGCCGTGTTGAGTAGATTTACGCCATTTTGACGTGAACGATATTTATATCGATTTTATTTATTTTATAACGAATATCGAAAGTGATTTCAAAATCTGAAATTTTGAAAAGAATTGAAATTCGAATTGAAATTGAATAGAAGTGAATTCGAATTGAAATTGAATAGAAATGAATTCGAATTGAAATTGAATAGAAATGAATTCGAATTGAAATTGAATAGAATTGAATTCGAATTGAAATCGAAAGGAATTGCATTCGAATTAAATTGAAATTGAATTGAAATCAATTTGAAATGAATTTAAAACGAATTTATATTGGAATATTCAATTTTGATTTGAAATTGAATATGAAGTGGAAACCGTTTTGAAAATGAATTTAAAACGATTTATAAAGCACGTTTTGAATTGAAATCGATGAAGTATATATTATATATATTATATATATATAATATAATGGCCTGAATAGAAAGCGCCGCGCCGCGGCAGTTCGCGAATTTCGACCGTCGGATTCTTCTAAAAACGGAACCGTTGGGTTCGTATCAAAAAGAGCTTTCTAAAGAATATTAGAAATTTGAAATCTAACGGTTGGATTTGGAATTATGTCCAAATCAAATTTGGAAAAGGTCGCTGTAAGTGAAGTTCGATGGCCATTGATGGAAATCGACTGTACGGGCCTTGA
Source organism: Allium sativum (assembly GCA_030737875.1). NCBI lineage: Eukaryota > Viridiplantae > Streptophyta > Magnoliopsida > Asparagales > Amaryllidaceae > Allium > Allium sativum. The sequence goes on from CM060918.1 coordinate 278,066,075, forward strand.
TAAAATTACTAAAAATAGTAATAATTTGTGTAAAATCATAAGAAATGATTTGTGATGAATTGGGATGAAAAACTCCATATTTGAAAAGATAAAAATAGATTTTTATCGAAATGAACTAGTTTTGAACTAGAACAGTAATTTATTTATTTTTAAAATAAATAAAGTGAGTTTGAAATGGTTTTGAAAATAACCAGAATTTCCAATGATTGCATTGGAATGGATTGGAATCGAAATTGTCTTCGGAATATTTCGATGTTGGATTTCGTGATTATACAGATGTTGTTATGGAAATTTGAAAGATATGTATATGTATCGTTATTTCCAATACGATATTTATTGGTCATAGAATTTGATATTGAATATAAGCCGATATATTTTCTATTCAGAGCCTTGTATTTAATATCAAATGTGATTTGGGTTTGTCATGAATGGTATCTTCATTAACACTGTTCTTAAGCCCAGTTGAGAAAAGGATTAAATCTTTTTATTTAGATTTAATGAAGTGTACCAATTAAATAATATTTAATTGGAGATGAATTGGTATTGATTTTTGGGTTTATCGTGAACAGTGTTTTAAATAACACTTGTTCTTTTACCCAATAATTAATGGAATGTGATTTTGGGTTTATCGTGAACCGCGTTTTAAATGACACTGATTCTTTAGCCCAGTTAAAGATTAAAACTAAGTGGAGTTTTAATGAATCTTTAATTAGATTGAAAAGGTGTTAGAATGGAGTATCACCAGCTCTACTCCAGGCGATAGTTAAATCTTTAATTAGCTTTGAACGTGAAATGGTAATTGAATTTACCGATAACACTGTGGTGTTAGATATGAAGTATTACCAGTTTTACTTCATGGGATGAATAGGTTGGGATTGGGAAATAAAATAAATGATTACTTCGGTGTGGTTCGCTAATCCCGACTGGTTTGAATTGATATTCAAAGGAGATTAAAGAATAAATTTAAAGAATTTATCTTTGATAAAATTAATGGGAACCTTTCCCAAAATATAAGAATATTTGGATAAAAGAATATTCTGAATTGGAATGAGGCGTATGTTGTGTTTGTGTAACACGTGTTTATTATATATATACGCGAGTTGTTCAGAAAGACCGGGTTTATCCCATTCTGAATAACTGATACGACGATGAGTCGAAGGTGAAGACGGTGGTTGAAGACCGGAGGTCTTCTGGTCGTTTGGGTAATTACTGATGATCTTGATTGGGCTGTACACCCAAGAAGATGGAAACAGTTGGTGATCGTCCAGACGTACTTGGAGATCGATGGATATGCGGGGTACTAGGTGCCTCCGGTTTCGTTCAGACCCAGGACGAACGTGTAAATGGACTGTGTGTCTGACATTGGATTTTAGTCTGTGTGATTGATTTCTATTAAATATATATCTGTTTGGCGGCGGAGAATTTATTCTCTTGCTTAACGCCCTTCTTTGAGACGTACGAGCTCAGGGGTTATATATCGATGGATATCAAACGCATGGAGTGAATTTCCTGTGTGGCATGCCTAAGTGGCAATATGATCAAGGCTTCTGTTGAAAAGCAGAGTCTTGTGGTGGATGATCAAAGCACGACCTGTGTGGCATAGCTTTATGAAACGTGAATTCGCGAGCCTCACCCCCCAGTTGTGAACCAAAAACGGGAGACGGACGTCAGGGAGGGCATGCGTTTCTTTCTAGCTAAAAAGTGGCGTTAGTGGTTTTACATGCCCTGACGAGTTTGACTTATGTGGTTGTTGCTGTTGCGAGGTGCCTCGGTTTGATCGGACGATCCGGGTCCGATGGAGTCATTTGTTGGCTCATTTACGCCCCAAAGGGCGGGGAAACGTAGTGTTCATGCATTTTAATCCACATCGGTGGACCGGCCCTGAGTATCCAAGGGACACTCGAGCTCTATTCCTGAGACATGGTAGGATAGATTGTCTCGAATCGGTAGAGGACTATCTTTTGCCTCGATTCATAGATGGAAATCCAATTTCCAAATACGTGACATTTGCGGTTTTATTTGTAGAGCCTAGTATGGCGACATGATATATGGTACCCATGTCGTCTATGATTGATACTTATGATTTGAAGTTGTTTTATACACTATACACTTATAATAGTATCAAAAGATTTGTTTTAAATGTACTAAGCATATTTGGCTATTATAAGGGAAAACCCTATCCCCCGTCTTGCGTTGCATTGTGTGATAGGACCTGGGTCTTATAATAGCTTCAATTTTCTTTATTTAGCATTGCGCTGTTGTTATATGCACTGGTATTCTTGGGAGGAAACCCGCTCCGTGTTATACGGCATGGTCCCTTGATTTACATAACTTTAAAATAAAGATTTATAACTGTTAGTAGTTTTGGTTTTGTAGATTTATATTCACAGGATCCTGGTTTACAGCTGGAACGATATTCGAAAAGCTTTGTATCCGTATATCTCTTCTAGTTGTGTATTGTATTAATTTCCGCTGCTATGTATTTAAATGTAATTTAAATCTCTGATATTTCTGTGTAATATTCATTTATACTCTGTATATTCTTGTATTCTGATGAATTGTTGTAATATACAATGGAATGTCCTTCCGTCTGCGTTCTGTTTTGTCGTGTTCTCAAAACAATCAGGCGTTTCGAACGGTCTAAATCGGTTTAGCGATTGATTCGGATCGAGCAAAATTCCTTTTCGTTACATTTGGTATCAGAGCTTTGGTTTGCAAAGCTCAGAGAACAAGACACATTAGAACCATACGAAAGAATTCATCAGATATTGGATTAGCAATATCCAATGGGAATGACTCGTTAGAGATGGGATCAATAGTATCCTAGAATGAGTGTGAGGAGTATATTATTAAAATGAAAACAAATTTTTGTTTTGAAAATTTAAATCAATTATTCGTATTTGATTATCTATTTATATTGAGTTGGACAGTCCAGTATATAAAGATTTTGCGTATACGTCTGATCCACGTGTATTTGAAATTTTAATATACTGGATAGATATAGAATTACACTAATCACCCAGAGATGATTTTGATGATGAAGCTCCATCATTAGAATTTATGTTCGAGTGACGAAGGTGGAACGTTTATATATTTCCTATTGACTGGTGTGAGAACCAAAATTAGATAGGGCTTATTGTTGTGATTTGGCATCAAAAATGTAATTTTTGACCATATATCAAAGTTATGAATTTGAAATGATAATCAACTAATTGATTAATGATTGTGTTGCTTGATTATTGTTGGATTGATTAAATTTGAACCATATAGCCAACTTGAACCAAATAGTGAATTGTATTGAAAATTGGTCGCATTTTCTTGCATATATATGTACTTACATTGAACAGGTCATAGCAAGGAGGCTAGAGCAGAGAAATAAAATTGTTTGCCCGACAAATAGGTACATGTTCACTATAATCTACTGTTTTGTTTGGGTGATGATGATTTTATGAGCCAATTGGCTAGCCGCTTGGCTTTTTCTTTTTCTTTTTGAGATCAGAAGGGCTATATGGCAATTTCGGGATTTTCCCGTGCTCCCGGTGCAGGGGAGGTTATGGCGAAATTTTTCGAAAATTTAGGGTGTTAGCCAAATTTTTGAAAATTTTGAAAAGTTCTTAGAAACTGAAAAGTTGAAAAACTTAAGCCATAATCAAAATAACGAAAGTTGAGTTGATTTGTTAAACAACTTTCGGCTTTGTTCCTTTTCGGGGACGAAAAGTTTTAAGTGGGGGAGATTGTAATAAACTGGAAATCTGGGCCAGTTTAAATTTTTTATTTTGGCAATTTTAGCGAATTTTGAACATTTAAAATGAATTATTTTAAATAATATCGACGAAAAATTTATTTTCAATAGAAATCGAACGTATATATTATATACGTCGTCGTTAGAATATAAATAATTATATATAATTGTAAAAGGAATTGAAAATGGCATGGTAGTTCGATAATTCGATTTCAAACTTCAATTGAATGTACCGGGTGCAAAATAAACCGAAATTTAGAGAAACCAAAAATAATTGAATCTAGTTGATAATATCTTTCCAACGAACCCGAAAAATCGAAATTTCATAACGGGAATCAAAAGATATGTGCAGTTGAAATTTCTGAATAGTCACTATGGAATTCAGGCCCTTAAAAATGGGAATTTTGCAAACGACCTCGGATTTCGACGAAACCACTTTTGTTGGATCCGTGATGTCAAGTTATTGCTAGGTTTCAAATTTCATAATTTTTCGAATCAATATGTGAGCGTGGCAAAGGAAAACGCGTTTGACCAGTTTCAGTTGATTTTAATCGACTGGAAAATGACCATTTTTCAAAAGGTCTCAGAATTTGACGAAATTAGTTTTGTTAGGACCGTATCGTCAATACGAAGCTAGAAAATATTTTTCTGGAATTTTTAGAGTTCGTATGTGGCCAAGGTAAATTGAAATGCGCGTTCAAATTCAATATATAGAGTTATATGTTGATTTTGACGGAAACTGATCGAAACGACCGAATCAGCTTACGATACATATCCCATTGCGTTAGGAATGGGGGTAATTAGCTAAGGACAACAGTCGGTGGGTCTCGTTTCATGTTCGAAATCAAAGGTTACTTTTTGAAAAATAAATTAAATAATAATAAAAATATATAATTATATTCTCCACTCCCCCTTCTCTCTATACTCCAGGCCGCCCCTCTGATTTCAGTTTTTCAACGAAAAAAAAAGAAAAGAAAAAAAAAAGAAAACGGATCGCGCCGCCGCCCAGGGCCATCGAGCCACCGCCGAGCCTCACGCCCCCCACTTGCGCTGCCGGAGATCGACCCCCCTTCCATCCTGCTGTCGATCGCGACTACCCCCTTTTTTTCCTGCTGTCGATCGCCACTACCCCCCTGCTGCCGACCGCGCAACCCCCCCTCCTGGGCCCTCCGACCGCCTTCACCACCGCTCCGCCTATCCTCTGACCACCTGCGAAAAACCCCCTCGTCAAACGCAGCAGTGAAACCCTCCCCACCTCAAAGATAAGGTAGATTTATTTAATTAAATCAGTTTCTAGATTAATTTCAGTTTTATTTTATGTTGTAGAAGGATAAAAATATAATCTTTTATATTGTAGAATATGGAAAAATATAATATTTTATATTGTAGAAGAAGAAAAATGAAATCTTTATATTTGAAAAGACGAAATCTTCATAGAGAGAATAGCGGTGTAAAAATAGGATTTTTACCTATATAGTAGCGGTATGAAAATGTGATTTTTATCCATATAGCAAAGTAAAAATTCGATTTTTATATATTGAATAGCAAAGTAAAAATTCGATTTTTATATATTGAATAGCGGTATAAAAATGTGATTTTTATATATGTAGTGAAAGCGGACAACGGAAGTGACAAAAGGCGAAAAGGTGAAGATTTCCTACATTTGAAGTGTCATGGAGTTGGGATAGCTTTGGTGAGAACTTCTCACCTTTTAATTTGATTTTCTAGTTGAAATATATACTAGGATGCAGACGGTGTTTAGTAGCACCCGACACCCGTCCACAGACCATGGACGGCTTGTATGCTTGTTTGTTTTATTTTGATGTGTAGTTGATTGTGTGATGTGAAATGAAATAAAATATTTATATAGTTAAAAAATATTTTATAGTTAAAAATAGAATTTTTAACGTATATATGAAAGGAAATAAAAACAACAAATCGGACGATTTGTTTATATACACACATTTGACTGATATTGATTTGGACGATAAATTTTACACATCGCCCAACTGCACAAATAAAATCTGTGTTTGATTGGTTGAAACCCCACACGGGTATCGGGATGATATTTGACGTACACTAATCCCGATTCTTTAGTTGTATGTCGATCGATTGATTGACAGACTGTTATAAGCGTTGAATATTTATATTTGATGCTTATACAGTGTAGAATGCACTTTGGATGATGGTTGACTATTCATCGTTGTTATTGTATACATGTGTTGTAGAAAACCCATATAATTAACATTATATGGTAATTGATTAGGCCTCATTCCAGTTTAGAAGTAGAAATATTTGAAAGTAGAAATATTTGAAAATAGAAATATTTGAAGAATAAATATTTGAATAGAAATATTTGAAATAGAAATATTCGAAATAGAATATTTGAAAATATGAATATATGAAGCCGTGTTGAGTAGATTTACGCCATTTTGACGTGAACGATATTTATATCGATTTTATTTATTTTATAACGAATATCGAAAGTGATTTCAAAATCTGAAATTTTGAAAAGAATTGAAATTCGAATTGAAATTGAATAGAAGTGAATTCGAATTGAAATCGAAAGGAATTGCATTCGAATTAAATTGAAATTGAATTGAAATCAATTTGAAATGAATTTAAAACGAATTTATATTGGAATATTCAATTTTGATTTGAAATTGAATATGAAGTGGAAACCGTTTTGAAAATGAATTTAAAACGATTTATAAAGCACGTTTTGAATTGAAATCGACGAAGTATATATTATATATATTATATATATAATATAATGGCCTGAATAGAACGCGCCGCGCTACGGCAGTTCGCGAATTTCGACCATTGACTTCGAACGGATATTGCTGGAGATCCGACCGTCGGATTCTCCTAAAACCGGAACCGTTGGGTTCGTATCGAAAAGAGCTTTCTAAGAATATTAGAAATTTGAAATCTAACGGTTGGATTTGGAATTATGTCCAAATCAAATTTGGAAAAGGTCGCTGTAAGTGCAGTTCGATGGCCATTGATGGAAAGCGACTGTACGGGCCTTGATAAAATTACAAAAAATAGTAATAATTTGTGTAAAATCATAAGAAATGATTTGTGAAGAATTGGGATGAAAAACTCCATGTTTGAAAACATAAAAATAGATTTTTATCGAAATGAACTAGTTTTGAACTAGAATAGTAATTTATTTATTTTTAAAATAAATAAAGTGAGTTTGAAATGGTTTTGAAAATAACCAGAATTTCCAATGATTGCATTGGAATGGATTGGAATCGAAATTGTTTTCGGAATATTTCGATGTTGGATTTCATGATTATACAGATGTGGTTATGGAAATTTGAAAGATATGTATATGAATCGTTATTTCTGATACGATATTTGTTGGTCGTAGAATTTGATATTGAATATAAGCCGATATATTTTCTATTCAGAGCCTTGTATTTAATATCAAATGCGATTTGGGTTTGTCGTGAATGGTGTCTTTATTAACACTGTTCTTAAGCCCAGTTGAGAAAAGGATTAAATCTTTTTATTTAGATTTAATGAAGTGTACCAATTAAATAATATTTAATTGGAGATGAATTGGTATTGATTTTTGGGTTTATCGTGAACATTGTTTTAAATAACACTTGTTCTTTAACCCGATAATTAATGGAATGTGATTTTGGGTTTATCGTGAGCCGTGTTTTAAATGACACTGATTCTTTAACCCAGTTAAAGATTAAAACTAAGTGGAGTTTTAATGAATCTTTAATTAGATTGAAAAGGTGTTAGAATGGAGTATCACCAGTTCTACTCCAGGCGATAGTTAAATCTTTAATTAGATTTAAACGTGAAATGGTAATTGAATTTACCGATAACACCGTGGTGTTAGATATGAAGTATTACCAGTTTTACTTCATGGGATGAATAGGTTGGGATTGGGAAATAAAATAAATGATTACTTCGGTGTGGTTCGCTAATCTCGACTGGTTTGAATTGATATTCAAAGGAGATTAAAGAATAAATTTAAAGAATTTATCTTTGATAAAATTAATGGGAACCTTTCCCAAAATATAAGAATATTTGGATAAAAGAATATTCTGAATTGGAATGAGGCGTATGTTGTGTTTGTGTAACACGTGTTTATTATATATATACGTGAGTTGTTCAGAAAGACCGGGTTTATCCCATTCCGAATAACTGATACGACGATGAGTCGAAGGTGAAGACGGTGGTTGAAGACCGGAGGTCTTCACGTCGTTTGGGTAATTACTGATGATCTTGATTGGGTTGTACACCCAAAAAGATGGAAACAGTTGGTGATCATCCAGACGTACTTGGAGATCGATGGATATGCGGGGTACTAGGTGCCTCCGGTTTCGTTCAGACGCAGGACGAACTTGTAAATGGACTGTGTGTCTGACATTGGATTTTAGTATGTGTGATTGATTTCTATTAAATATATATCTGTTTGGCGGCGGAGAATTTATTCTCTTGCTTAACGCCCTTCTCTGAGACGTACGAGCTCAGGGGTTGTATATCGATGGATATCAAACGCATGGAGTGAATTGCCTGTGTGGCATGCCTAAGTGGCAATATGGTCAAGGCTTCTGTTGAAAAGAAGAGTCTTGTGGTGGATGATCAAAGCACGGCCTGTGTGACATAGCTTTGTGTAACGTGAATTCGCGAGCCTCACCCCCCGGTTGTGAACCAAAAACGGGAGACGGACGTCAGGGAGGGCATGCGTTTCTTTCTAACTAAAAAGTGGCATCAGTGGTTTTACACGCCCTGACGAGTTTGACTTATGTGGTTATTGCTGTTGCGAGGTGCCTCAGTTTGATCGGAAGATCCGGGTCCGATGGAGTCATTTGTTGGCTCATTTGCGCCCCAAAGGGCGGGGAAATGTAGTGTTCAGGCATTTTAATCCACATCGGTGGACCGGCCCTGAGGATCCAAGGGACACTCGAGCTCTGTTCATGAGACATGGTAGGCTAGATTGTCTCGAATCGGTAGAGGACTATCTTTTGCCTCGGTTCATAGATGGAAATCCAATTTCCAAATACGTGAAATTTGCGGTTTTATTTGTAGAGCCTAGTATGGCGACATGATATATGGTACCCATGCCGTCTATGATTGATACTTATGATTTGATGTTATTTTATACATTATACACTTATAATAGTATCAAAAGATTTGTTTTAAACGTACTAAGCATATTTGGCTATTATAAGGGGAAACCCTATCCCCCGGCTTGCGTTGCATTGTGTGATAGGACCTGGGTCTTATAATAGCTTCATTTTTCTTTATTTAGCACTGCACTATTGTTATATGCACTGGTATTCTTGGGAGGAAACCCGTTCCGTGTTATACGGCGTGGTCCCTTGATTTACCGAACTTTAAAATAAAGATTTATAACTGTTTTAGTTCTCACACCAGTCCCATGACTGACCTGTAGTTTATTGTTTTAACCTAAACTCTGGGTGCCCTTATCTTGACACGGGCAGCTGGTAGTTTTGGTTTTGCAGATTTATATTCACAGGATCCTGGTTTACAGCTGGAACGATATCCGGAAAGCTTTGTATCCGTATATCTCTTCTAGTTGTGTATTGTATTAATTTCCACTACTATGTATTTAAATGTAATTTAAATCTCTGATATTTCTGTGTAATATTCATTTATACTCTATATATTCTTGTATTCTGATGAATTGTTGTAATATACAATGGAATGTCCTTCCATCTACGTTCTGTTTTGTCGTGTTCTCAAAATAATCAGGCGTTTCAAACGCTCTTGATCGGTTTAGCGATTGATTCGGAACGAGCGAAATTCCTTTACGTTACAGTTCCATACCTTGTTGTAGTTGGAAATCCATTACCCAATAAGCGCCCGCGGTGTTTGATTGTATATAATATATGTGGAACGTGAGATGAAAGCGTTTCCACTAGATTGCTATTTATTTGATTTAGACATTATTATAATATCAGAAGAGTATTGATTTTTAAGAAATGTTTTGGTTTATCGTAAGGTAAAAACCATCCATGTATATGTGTGATTCGGTCTCACGATTATCATTTCTTTAGAAAGGATTTTAAAAGTTAAACAAATGATTGGAGTTTACGCACACCAGTCTCATGACTGACCCGGAGTTTATTTTGTTTTGTTTTACCCTAAACTCTTGGGTGCCTAAATTTGTACGGGCAGTCAAGTAGTCAGGTTTTACAGATATACTTGGAGAGCTTGGAGCAGGAGGCTTCAGGATTATATAGCTATTGTTTATTCCGCTGTGTTGTAAGTGTTATACTCTGATAATGTTACTACATACATATACTAATTTTATTTCAAAGATATGTTATCTATTATATGTTGTTCGTTCCGCTGTGAGATTCGTGTTACTCTAATGTTGTTGTATGTTCTTCTTCTTCTTCTATTCTAATTTTTTATCTTATCTATTCTCACCCTCTAACTTCATTCATTAACTATCCGGTATTTCCGATGCTTGATAGTCAACATTGGGTTATATGTCGATTACTCAGGATCGCGAAAACCCGGGTCGTTACATTATCACAGTACAAATCAATTCTATCTTCCCTCCATTGACAACAATCTACAATCCCAACTATCCATCTTACATCTGATTTTTTCAATTAGTTCACCACAATCAGATAAGTAAAGATAATTATTTGGAAGTGGGAAACCCAAATATTTAACCAGAAGTCTGCCTTGATTCATGTTTAGCACCTGCACCAAATGGCTTTTACAAGAAATCATATTTCGGACAAGAAATTGTATTCCCTATTCTAATTCAAATATCTTTTATTATGATTAAAATTCTTTCTTACACTTTTTATAAGAAGAAGTGACTGCTCACTCTATTCATCCTGCCTTAAATTATATTTACGCATATACATTCATTTTCATTTCAAAAAGTCAAACTATTTAAAAGAATGTCCTTACTATAATTCATAACAAACTCTTTCAAAACCACATTTAGTTATCCATAATATTTTGGGACATTATATATTTTCACTTTACGCGAACTGATTAAACTGTCATTTCAATGATCGAGATCTTAGATTTATATTATTGTATTAGCCTTGTGTTACATTTAACACGAGATAATCCTTTTGTAATAAATTAAATTGAATATTTGATCTCAAAATATAGTTAATTGTCAGCATATTCGGAGTGAACTAACTTCAACAGATATAATACATTATTATCTATGACTATTTACCATATAGCATATACATGTGATGGTATAAGGATCAAAATATATATTTCGATGTTGTATTTAGATTTTAAAACTAAGAGAAGGCAATATATGGCCTCAAATAAATAAACAAGTAAGCAACCAATTAGAAATGTGTTAAGAAGTTACAATATTAGGCACTTGCGCAAGTATCAACATTAACATGTAATAAGAATTAGTATATGTTATATTTCATTCTGTTAATTTTTAGTTTAGTCGCATGGCATACTTTATCAGACAAACTTATTTCCAATCATATTAAATGCACAAATTTGTCAATGTAGATAATTATAACATTACATAGTATATGTTTTTACAATATTCAAAATGTCAAATGTTACCATTTCATTTTTTTTATAAGGCTCCCACTGATCTTTTTACGTGTTTTTACCAAACCCAACGCAAAATAAAGATATCGTTGGAATTCGCTTGTGGATTCCAAGACTAATATGTCACAAGATTCTGATCCTGAGGAAAACTAATCATATCATAGACTGTATACGATGAATAACTCATCATCAGTTATATCACATACAACTCCTAACTCATACTCTTTGTCTAATCCCGTTTTTATCTTGAAGAAAGCTCAACAAATTGTGAGGATGCAGAATAGATATTAACACTAGAGGAGGGTGAATATGGTTTACTTGATTATATTAATCATTTAAATCTTTTAACAGATTTATTATTAAATTAATGGTATTAACAATCATAAAAACAATCATAGAATCAGAATTTAGACAAAAGTAAATGTAGTAAAGGTAAAGGATATAACACACTACGATTTGTATACTATTCCGAAGTTACCCTACATTCAGTCCTGCATGGATCCTATATGAATTTATTTTCTACAAGTAAATGAAATACAATCTTAGTTTCAAGGTTACGAGATACAATCTCCAGAATCTCGACCTCCTGGCAAAGTTACTTAGATTTCGGGATACTAAGTACATCCAATTGATTTTTAAGCCGCAGTCACACCCAATGAATTTTTGGGACAACCAACACACCTTTTTAAACGGTATTTTTTTTATTTCAAAGATTTTTCTGGATTCAAATCTAAGTTTAATCTCTGGTTATAATTGCTCATATAACTTTGTATTGCACTTTTATCTTGAAAGATTGATGAGAGATAGTAGAGAATTAAATCAAAGATGAATGCGTTTGATTCTAGCTAAAGTCCAATAAAGTATAATTAAGATTTTCTTATAAAATTAGAGAGAAGAAAGAGAGGGCTTAGAAGTAAAGATTACAAAGTTAAAAAATCTTTTATAGCGCCGGGAATTATAGGAAACCGACAACCATGTTTATTCTCAAAAAGACATATGAAACTTGCACCTTTTTGAAATTTAAATTTTGAAATACTGGCTATTACGTTGACATCCTACGGGCGGACATATCGATATACCCTAGTGAAAATTTAAAAACTAAATTTATTTAAATCATTTTTAAAATATGTTACCTCACAAGAAAATTAAATACTTTGTGATATCATTTAAAAATAGTTTATACATATTTCAATCATAATAAAACTAAATATAACCTTACAAATAATTTTTGAAATATTAAACACAAAACGTTAATTACAAAGCATATATAATATGTAAAACTATTTAGAGTAAAGTGTAAGGAAATTTCCATAGTTATAATCACATAAAAATATGTAAAACTAGAGTACGAACAATATAAAAGTTTTGAAATCAAAAGGGATGTTTTGAAAACTTATCATCTGAAACACAAAGACTATTTGAAAACCTTTTCTGGAAAACCATTTCAAAAATCATTTGAAAAATCATTTTTGAAAAGAGATCAAGTGCCATCAAAATTCTAACATTATTCTAAGACTTTGTACTCATCTTGAATATCGTGAACTCTTTACTACTCACGGGTCTTTAATCTCTAACTGTTGAATCTTTATATCAGCATCATCATCTTGAATCCATACTTGATAATATACAGTCTTCATTATCATTAAAACCATTACCCATGGTACTAACTATCTTCCCATTTTGATGAGGACAACCATGTTTTAAAAATTTAACTTAACTCCCCTTTAATTCTAAAAGTTCCCCATAATCTATGCATATCTAACCTATTTTATATTTCTCCCATTTGCCATAAACAAAAACCAACAACCTAATCCTAATTCTAATTGGTTGTATGCAACTTCTAACTCTAATGCTGATTCTAAAATTGAGTCAACTATCATAAATCTAACTAATTTTAAAATATTTTAAATTATAAAATTAATATTAAGAACTAATTCCAAAATCAAAAACTATCCTCTAAGAACTAGCTTATCCTTAATAACATACTTTGAATTAAGATTGTAATAGAACACAAATCATTAATAATAAATAATATTTATTTATTAATCCACACAAGTAAAAAGTTATATATGTACATATGTTAAGTGTGTGTATGTGTGTATATACAAACACACACGTTTATACAATTATACGTAGGAAGAAAGAAATATGTAATGTGGTTCTTAGTGATAGGAGATTTGTGAATAGGGCAATAAGGGTATAATAAACAGAAATTAATTTTTTTTGTTCGACTAGATTACCATCTCCATCATAGCATACTTCGCATAATCATCGTACACATTTATCTCCTTCCATGTGCACCTTTTCTTCTTCATCCTCTTCATTGCCCAAATTTGCTTGTGAATGGCTATGTTCATGGATTTATCATCTATAACGATTTGATTTGCAGAATTATCCATATGATGTTCCTGTATTTTTCAAAGGATTTTCCTTTATTTTTATTGTTCCATGGTCATTTGAATTTGGGTTACTTGTATTCAAGTCAGCAATTCAATATGATCCTTTAAGTCCTCCTCCATCTTGTTGATTCTAGTAATAATTATGTGTTGAAATGGGCATTGATTTGGAATGGGAAGGAAAAGGTTTAGTTTTGGTTAACTTTTGATGAGGAGGCCATTAATTTGTATTTTCAGAAGTTCAAAACAGAGAGAAGACATTAAAGTGAAGAGACAGTTTGGAATGGTGTGTTTATTTAACCACATATGGGTTTTGGAGGGAAATATCAACAAAAAATTAGACGTTATATGTCGACATAGGTATCCTATATATATGTTGACATTCATTCATGAATTTTAAATTTTACTTTTATTTCATATTATATTTCATATTATATTTCAGACAAAAAAAACACCTAATTCTCTTCTTAATTTGATAAAATTTGTATGATTTAATGGTTCTTATAATATGTCAACGTGTTTAATTCTTGCATGATGAGTAAGATTTTTGGAAGATTATTGTGTTCGTATTATCATAGTAGATTGGTTATTTTGTATAATTTAAGCCAAAACATTTTAATGTTTGTTGCATATATATAACTTGTGAATAAGCCAAACCGCTGAAATTTATTCCTCTTTATCGTAGACAAGGAAACAATGTTTTGGTTTTTACAAAACCAGGAAAGTAGAAAATGTCCTAAAATCGACAAGTTCCACTTGTATTTTTCGATTTAATTTACAACCAGCATAGTCAACATCACTTTATAATTCAAATAGATCATTTTTTTGGATAAAAGAGACAATAATCAAATGTATTAATAACATATCCTAAGATATGTTTTACAGCTTTTAAATGAGTTTTCTTAGGATGAGATTGACATCTTGCACAAAGACTTGTACTATGCATCACGAGAGGTCTAGTTACAGTTATATAAATTAGTGATCCAAGCATTCCTCTATATTATTTTTGATCTACTTCTTTTGAATTACATTCTTTGTTTAATTTTACATTTGTATCATAGAAATTGGTTTATCCCTTTTATTTAACATTCCAAATTTCTTTACTAAATCTTTAGTATACTTCTTATGACGTATGAATATTTCATTATCTAGTTGTTTTATTTGTAAACCGAAGAAACAGTTTATTTATCCCATATAAATCATTTATAATTCTTTATTCATTATTTTCTAGAAATCTTTATTTAGTTTATTTTGGCAAAGCCGACCGTTTTTTAAAGTGGCCGCAAACACTTATTATAACAAATAATAATTACAATATTACAGGAGGCTAGCAAATTGCCAATCTACTAGTTCAGCTTTTAAGATGGAACGTCCACCACTATCGGAGTTTAAGGTATATCGTCCACCATATCTATACTAGATTACAGGACCGGAGCTAGAGACTCTTTCTAGACTATGAGTTACATCCACAATCTCCATGCAGGGAGCATTACAAAGGACATTACATACTACAAAGTAGTGAAAATTACTTAGTTACACCTGAGGTCACTGTAACAGACAAAACATATTGTTAATACCATTCAATATTCAAAAAATAGTATTGCTATAGTACAATGGTATGGTCATCCGCAGAGTGAAACCACAAGAGTACAGTAGCCACTTGGTTATGACATGGTATGGTCACAAGCATATGATGCTGACATCCAAATCTGACCTGCTGAAGTTACATAGCATGGCTTGGCGCATCTGCTACCAAGCAAGAATGCTAGATGACATATCCAACTTTCCAGTATCATGACACAATCATCGATTAAGGCCTGTAGTGGAGGGTGAGGCGGGGCAGTCCTTCTATGACAAGTCGAGAGCTTGCGCTTTACCATGTTTGCCAAAGCCGAAACCAACCCAGACGAACCAACCAAGACAGACAAGCATATTGTGACCATAGTGCACATACACATCTACCACTTCAACCCAAAAGAAAAACTCAACATTATAAAGAAACCAGTACAAAAGAACACTACACAACCAACTACATATTCAATAAGACAACAACCACAAGAAACATTGAGTATCTTTCACAAACACACTGGCCCATCCCAACTTCAACAACAACAGGATCATGATAAAAGGAAATCAAGCATACCGTTGTTAAATGAGACAAGAGGCGAAACCAGTCCTTTGTATAGGAAGTTGCTGCTTTCGTGGAGATCTACGAAGAAAGCTAAGCTCCAAAACCGTGCAAGTCGATACCAACCTAGCTCAAACATAACACTGCAGCATCTAGCCCGGAAGTCAACTAACAGAAGAACAGAAAACCCAGATGACCCAGAAAGGCCACCACGCAACAGGTCTTAGGCATTGAAAGGAGTGTGGTTGTGTAATAGATAATGAAACTAAAAGGATCTGAAAGGGCGAAGAGGTGGAAAATGGTTCAAACCTAGATCTAATAACAGGGGTTCAGTAGGAAACCACGCAGATGAAAGAAAACATTTTGGAAAAGATCTGAAGAGATAGAAGAAGAGTGGAGATTTTGGAAGAAAAAAAGATAGAGAATGGAAGCGAAATAAAGGAAATGAAAAAAGAAAGAGTGAAGGAAAAATCATTGTCGCCGCTAACAGCGCATACTAAACTCAAAACCTTTTTATTTGTATCATACATCATTTATTTAGTTTATCAAACCGACCGTTAGGGAGGTTTGCTTACTGTCACTTAGCCAAAATCAATTTTTTCGAAGCCCAAAAAATATAAAACATGTCTATAACATGTCTCCTTAAATATCTCTAATCTAATTAACTTAATTTTCTCTACTTTTGTCTCTTTAGATCTCTCCAATTTTAAATATTCTCTATCATATTACTTTTTTATGTTTAACTAAAACTCAAAACAAAATAGTTTTTTTTTTAAACTATACAATCTAACGATCGGTTCTCCACCATTATGCAATAATACTAGTTATTTATGGAACCAAATATGATATCATCTACAAAAATTTATATTAACTGAATATCATTTTTGACACTTTTAGTTATTAATAATATATTATCTACTTTATCTATTTCAAAAGTGGATTGCAATAAATAAGATCTAAGTATACCATGCAAGGCTCTAGGAGACTGTTTTAAACCATATAAGGATTTTTTTTTAGTTTATATACATGATTGGGTAGTTTTCATTTTTAAAAATAGGGGTTGTTATAGATATACATCTTCTTTTATGAAATCATTTAAAAATGTACTTCTAACATCCATTTGAAATAATTTAAACTTATTATAATTTATGAAAGCAATTAAGATTCTTATAGCCTTTAATCTTCCTATGGGTGCAAAGGTTTTGTAACAACCTGGATTTTAAGAACCAATTTAAATTTTTTATTTTATCAATTTTAATGGATTTCGAATATTTAAAATGATATATTTTAAATAATAACGATTAAAAACTTATTTTAAACGAAGTTAGAACGAATAAACTTATTTTAATTATAAAAGGAGTTTGAATTGGCAAGGTAGTCTGAAAATTCGATTTCTAACTTTAAATGAATGTATAGAATTCAAAATAAACTGTATTTCAGTAAAACCAGATATATTTGAATCTGCTTGATTATATCTTTCTAACGAGTGTGAAAAATTCGGATTTCATTATATAAATTAAAAGTTATGTCGATTTTAAAATTTAAAATAGTTGTTGTAGAATTTATATATATTTTATATAATATATAGTCCTTAAAAATGGCCATTTTGCAAACGACCTCCGTTTTTGACGAAACCACTTTTGTTGGATTCGGAATGTCAAATTATTGTTAGGTTTCAAATTTCATAATTTTTTAAAATAATATGTAAACGTGGTAAATTGAAACGCATTTGATAATTTCAATTTGAAATTTAATCGATTGGAAAATGATCATTTTTCAAACGGTCTCCAAATTCGACGAAAATAGTTTTGTTACGACCGTATCGTCAAAACAAAGTCAGAAATAATTTTTTTTTGTAATTTTTGGAGTTTGTATGTGGTCGCGATAAATTACAATGTACGTTTAAATTCAATATATATTGATTTATATTTTAATTTTGAGAAAAAACTGATCGTAACAGCTGAACTGGGTTACGAAACATATTCCACTGTGTCCGGAATGTGGATATTTAGCTAGGGCGACAATCGTCGGGATTCGTTTGGAGTTCGAGGTGCTAAACTAGTATTTTTTGAATTAAATTTAATTAAATAAATAAAATAAAAATAGAAATACTATAAATACACCATATTTCATATTTCTCCAAAACCCTAATCAATAAACGACCCGCCGCTAAGAACAATTTCAATGGCCCAAACATTCTGAAAATCAATCCCAAATCTCTTCAAAAATAGTGCGATTTAGATAAGGGTTTATAAATAGAAATGGTAGGGGAATCTATAGACTATAAATCCATACGGTATGATCTGGGTTGAGGTCTCGAGCTGGAGGATTTTGGGGTTCAACCGGCCGTCGTTCGAAGGCGATTCCAGCGTGGCTGGGCCATCGTGTTTGGCAAGTAGCAAGGGAAGGCTGGCGGCGGAGGAGAGTTGGACGGTGGTCGACAATCGTGGTCCGGTGGAGGATAGCGGCGGCGCGATGAGGTATTGGACGTTGGGTTCCAGAAATCGGTCGCGTTACTGAAGGAAGATAATTAAATAAGGAGTATTAGTTTAAGGTTAATTAAATCCTTAAATCTGATTTTTAACATGAAAAGTATTGTTTTAAAAATCTAAAATTATATATTTTATTTGTTTTAAAAATCTGAAATTTTTAATTTATAAAAGAAGAAGAAGAAGAAAAGAAATAATAAATTACAACGTATTAAAAGTTGATTTGTTGTAAATGTTTTTTGCTTAAATAAAAATGTGCTTTTTATTAACGAAATAGCATTAATAAAAATGCGATTTTTATTGCATAAATAACATTGGAATAAAATATGATTTGTAATAAAAATTAGCATTGTTTTTAAATAGAAGTAACATTGGTTTTTATTATATAAAATATCATAGATTTTTAAAATAGAAAGAGCATTGTGTAGAAATGTAATTTTTATATAAAATTCCATTGTAATTGAAATGTGATTTTTATATAGAAAAATCATTGTTTTTAAATAAACGAAAGGCAAATAATAAAAATGGAATTTTTTTATATGAAAAGCATATAATAAAAATTGATTTTTTTAATATGAAAAGCATATAATAAAAATGGAATTTTCATATATGAAAAACATTGTTTCTAGAAATGAATTTTTATATGAAAAGCGTTGTTTTTAAAATGTGATTTTATTTAATATATATAGCGTTGATTAAAAATGTGATTTTTAAAATGTAAACATCGCATTAAAAATGTGATTTTTAATATAAACTACGTGAAATAGATTATGTTGGAATCACGGTGAAGAATACAACGAGCTGGAGCAAATCCAAACTATTCAGAAATTTAGAAATAAAACTGGTGGAGTGAAAACCAAAGGTGAGAACTCCTCACTCAAAATTATATTTAATCATGTTATTATATTCATGTATAAAAATATATAGAATTGCTAGTGTAGATTTTTACCAGTTTTAATCATTATAAACTGTGTAAGGTGCCTATTATCTCACACCCCTTGTCCACAGACCATGGACGATTTAAATTGACTGTATTGTGTGTGTTGTTTGTGATGTTGAAATGTTTAACACATTAAAAATAATGTTAACATTAATGTGGTAGCTGAAATTAAATTTTAAATATTCATTTATAATTTAAATAGTGAAAATTGGCAAATTAGAAAAATAATTCAAAACGAATTGGAATTGGTTAAAGTCATCAACCAATGATTTATTTAGATTAAATGTTGTTGTTTGAAAACTCCATACGGGTATTGGGATGATATTTGACATACACTGGTCCCAATATTTAGTTGTATGTCAATCGATGGGTTGACCGACTGTGATGAGCATTATTTATTTATTTTAATGCTCATACAGTTGTAAATTTTACTTTGAATGTGAATGGACTGTTTAATGATTATTTGTCATTATTGTTGCATACATGCGATGTACGAAATCCATATAACTGAAATTATATGGTAATTGATTGAGTCGCATTTCGATTCAGAAGTAAAAAAATATTTTTAAATAAAGAATAGATTTAAAATAAAGAATCTTTGAAAATAAAATGTTTTAACAATAAAAATCACATTTTAATTGTATGTATAAACCAATAAAAGAAGCATATGTTAAAGTACATTTTTGTTAGATAAAAACATGTCATCTTTAACATGTTAATGAAGAATAAAAGAAGCATATATCAAAATACATTTTTGTTAGATAAAAAATGTCACCTTTAACATGTTAATGAAGAAGAAAAAGAATCATATGTTGAAATATTTTTGTTAGATAAAAATATTATTTTTAACATGTTAATAAAGTGAATTAAATATTCATGTGTTGAATAAAATATTTAAACAATAAAAATATCATTTTTTGAATGTATAAACCATAAAAAATATTCATGTGTTGAATAAAATATTTAAACAATATAAAATCATTTTTATTGAATGTATAAACCATTATAAATATTCATGTGCGGAATAAAATATTTAAACGAATATTTTAAAACAATATTCAATGAAGAATAAAATTATGATTTTGATGTCCGATTTTGGATGGACACAAAAATATTGAAATGTGAAGCCGAGATAAGTAGTAAACACTATTTTAACTCGAACGGGTTTATCGATCAATTTTATTCATTTTATAATGAATATCGAAAAGAAGTGATTTCAGAATCTAACATTTTAAAAATATTATCATTTTAATATGATAAAGATATAAAATATTCAATTTTGATTTAAAATTGAAAAATGGAGCTGAAATCGTTTTAAAACGAATTTATAAATATTTTATAAATTATGTTTTGAATAGAAATCAATGATAATATATATATATATAATATTTAATGGCCTGAATAGAAAGCATCGCGCAGCGACCGTTTGCGAAATTTCGACCATTAACTTCAAATTGATGTAGCGTGAGATTCGACTGACGGATTCTCCTAAACTGGAACTGTTGGGTTCGTATCAAAAAGAGCTTTGTAACACCCGTGTATTCTATAACAGTGAAACTCACGAATTAAAGTATAATTAATTTCAAATCAAAGAATTAAGGGAAACGGGATACGCCATTGCGTTCGTCTCGGAATTCTGCTTGAAATAGAGTCCGAGTTTGCGTAAAACGGACTCCGTATGAGGGAGATATGGCCTCCGGAAGTTTCAGAATTCAGTTTGAAATTCAAACAGATAGAAACAGCTCAGAAATCAGACTCGAATTTCAAAAATCGGGCAAGACTGGCCAAGGCGGAAATTTTCCCGCCCAAGGCACCCAGGTCGACTGGGTAGTCGACCTGGGCTACCCAGGTCGACCGGGTAGTCGACCTGGGGCACCCAGGTCGACTACATAGTCGACCTTGGGGTCGACTGGGTAGTCGACCTGGCCCCTGAGCTAGGTCGAACCCAGCCCCTCCTGGCTGGCCTGGTCTATGCTTGGCCGAATTTCTGAGTCTTGCCTTGTCACTAGGGCTGGGTGTCAGCTCCTGATTGGTCTCTCCTTCAAACGAACGGCTAATATACATCCAAGCTCCAACGACAGTCCTAATCAATTCACAAACTCTATAAAAAGGACCTAAGACTCCACCTAATTCATTCAAATAAAAATGAGAATGAGACCGTCATGCTGCTGAGGCGAGACTAGGAGTAGCCGTCAAAATTGAGAGACGATTAGGAGACAATTCAAAAGCTTAAAGCAATGACAACTAAATCAAAACAACGCCTACAACAAAGGGTAGCATCTCCAAATTCAGAATTCAGATTTCTGAATTAAAGATTCGTCATACGTTGTAAGTAGAGTGCTATTCCGATGTGAGTGAATAATTGTGTTTTGATTTGTGTAAAATGAAAAATGGAATTGTACTTAATTTGTGGTGATAACAATTCATAATTGTACGTTGCTATGATTCTAATTACGAATCGATTTGAGATATTGTGGTATAACAATGTTAGGCCTATTGGATATTTGCAAGTATGTGATTCATGTTGAAAGTTAACAACTATATGTTTGCGGTAGTTTATTTCAACACCTATTGGATAATTGCAAGTATATGATTCATGTTAACGACTACATGTTTGGGGTAGTTTATTTGAGATTCATGCAAATATATGATTCACTATTATGCCAACATGGTGTATATTTTTATGATCACTTTTAGTGTGTAGTTGGACTCAATTAAGTATTATGGTTTATATGAATTTATGTTGGAATTAGCATCATGATTCAAGTGTAAAACCATACTTTTGTATTAGAGACAAAAGTAAGCATCTTTGTGAACTTGTGTTGACTCTATGAACATGACTAAACTATGTTTGGTGTTATGCCTAATTGAAAACATGTTTTAGGCCTATGTTGTTATCAAAACCATATGATAATATGTGTGGCACATAATTAAGTTAGATTTACATTCCACTTGCAAGTTTACATGAATGGATTAAAAACCATGATTCATGTTTAGGTATGTTTATGCTATGATTCTATGAATAGATTAAAAACCATGATTCATGTTTAGGTATGTTAATGCAATGATTATATGCTATTATAATGCAAGTTCGCAAGTGCCTAATTTATGTTAATTAGTTCGCCATGTTACAAGTACAAGCGTTCACACTCCCCTTTTTATGTTACTTAGAATATATAAACACCATGTTCTAAGCCTCCCCTTTTTCATGTGGCTAAGTTGGGTTTAAATGTTAAACCTAACATATGTTATATTTTAGCTAACGTATAAAACGGGGGTAATGACGTTTGGGTTAAAATATAAAACATATGTGTTGGCATGTTTGACGCATGCCAACGACCTTGAAAAACAATTAAGTGGTATAAATTAATTTTACCCAATAAAGTTGAATTTGAATAATGGGCCGCAAATATTTACATATAAAAAGGAAAGAGACAAAATATGTAAATTTAGAAAATACGAGGTGTTTAACCTGAGGTTGGATTGAGTTGTGATGTAAACCTGCCCGGAACCGCCCGGCTGTCCAGTAGTCACAACAATACCTATCCAATGTGGGTGGTTAAACCCGAAGCCCAATAAAGACCCGAGGTTGGACTGAGTTGTGGCGTAAGACTGCCCGGACCCAACCGGCAACAGGCAGCCACAACAATATCTGTCTAATGTGAGAGGTCGAGGCTTTAGTAAGACAATTAAGGCTAAGTCAGGATTGATAGGATTAAGTAAATTGAAATAATACTTAATCAAAATGGAACATGCTAAACTGTACAGACTGATTGGGGGTTAGGTTTACAAAACACTTAACCAACTTAGCATGTTGGCTAGAAATAGAAAACCTAGTAGTGGGGGACCCTTTTCAGCAGTAACCCTACAAGGTGTATCAGGATACCCTGAACTAGGCAGGGTGGGGCACGATTACTGGACTGACTGTAAGAGGTCAAATCGACGCCGGTGGTGCAGCAATGTAGGTTCTAACGTGGTGCGGGCGTGCACACACTCCGGCGTAGAAAAATAAGGCACTGGGCACCAGTAGCATACCTGTGCATTCTAGAATTGTGTCGGGCCGCCACCATGGGACTTGATACACCCCATGGTGGGACCAGCATAGGTAACTACAACAACGGGGGCCGTAAGACACATGTAACTATGCGAGTAGGAGCCGATCATTAGAAATAGATCACTTCACCCTGATTATGGGGTGCCTGTTGGGAACTAGTTTATATGGATGGAGAGATTAATATGGGGTACGATAGTATATTCGACTCTAGACAACTTAACTTAGTTTATGGTGCTTTCCCATTTCCAGTTTATACTTATCATGCCCAGTTCTTTATTCATATACTGAATAGTCCTAGACTTACTCAGGCTTTATGTCTGACTCTACTTTTCTTTCGTCTTCTTTTCTTTCGTTCCCCCCCCCTCAGGTCCACAGGGAGGGAATACCGCAGCTTGACCAGTTTTCACATCCAGCTTGAAGAAAAAAAGAATGTATTGCTTGGATCTTTTTCGTTTTGGACTATGGCTTCGGACAGCAATTATGGGACTTATGCAGTTTACTTATGTTTTTTTATGCTTCTTTGAATAATGAAATCAAGACAGTTATGAAGATGTAATGCTTTTGGAAGTATTGTAAGACAATTATGGCATGGTTTGTGTAACACGTATTTTAATGAAATAAAAGTTGTTGTTTTCCGCTGTTCAAAAATATGTGTTCTTATATCTGTCTTGTGTATCTGTGACTTATACTTACAAACCTCCACCAAAAATTAGGGCATTCCCTTTTAGAGTGACCCTAACGGAGGTGGGGTGTTTCTCTTGGTATCAGAGCATAGGTTTACCAGATAAGATAAAAAGTTTTGAAAATTCATTTCCAAAAAGAAAATTTAAAGAAGCATTTTTAAAGATAAAATATTATTTTATTTTAAAAAGGCATAGGCCCCCAAAGCCATAGGTACTATCTTTTATCCTTCGTTTTGAATCTATCCTTTTTGTTTCAGCATGTCCGAAGAACTTAACTTGCCAGAGGGTATACCAATACCTGGTTGGTTTAGATGATTCTTAGAAGCAAGGGCCACTCAGCCAGGTCCTACCGTTCCCCCTTCCCCAGCTGCAGGAAATCATCCAGCTGCAACAGCACCTCTTCCTCCACCTCCCCCACGGGGAAATACTTTTGCTAAAATATGTGAAGATTTTAAAGCTATGGGAGGAAAGGACTTTCATGGAACTGAGTCCTTCGTGGTAGCCAGGAATTGGCTGAAGGAAACCGAGGACTTATTCGTCATCTTTGAGGTAGAAGATAGGCAGAAGGTACAACTGGCAGTATGGCTACTTAGAGGCGAGGCTTCCTACGAGTGGGAAGTCACCAATGCAGAAAGACCAGTGGAAACATGGGAGGACTTTAGGGAAAGGTTTGAGGCTAAATTTCTCTCAGAAGCTGAAAGGAGTCTTCAGTTGGAAAAATTCTTATTTCTTAAGCAAGGGAATATGACAGTCGAAGAGTATGTTAATCAGTTCGATCAGCTGGCTAGGTTCGGACTGGACCTACTCAACACCCTGCACAAGAAGGCTCTCCGCTTTGTCAAGGGGTTGAATGAGCCATTACACAGTTTGGCCATGACCCATATACCCATGGGAGCTACGTATGAAAGGTTGGTGTAGATGGCATTGCTGAACGAAGAGGATAAGGGCAAGAAGGAGACAAAGGTAGAAAGCTCTCAAGGGAAGAAAGAGGGTTTACAGCCTAAGAAGACAGACTTCAAGAAGGGCGGGAAAGACAACAAAGAGAAGAGGAAGTGTAATTTCTATGGCAAAGTGGGGCACTTGGTGAAAGATTGCCGGAAAAAGAAGGCCAAGATGAATGGTGGGTGCTTTTCTTGTGGTGAAACATGCCATATGGCTAAGGATTGCCCAAAGAAACGAGGGCAGGGGCAAAGGGCTGGATCCACCTCAGGGGCACATGTTCATGTGCTAGAAGTGACACCTCTGCAACAACGAGGTATAAATACTTCTGTAGAAAGTGTAGTTTATCTTTATGATCACCCGGTTCGCACTTTATTTGATTCTGGCGCATCACACTCCTTTATCTCATCTGCTTTAGTAGAATCTCTGCACCTAGAAACTAGTATGGTAGAGGACCCCTTAATTGTTTCAAATCCAATTGGGGGCCCAGATCATCTGTCTATGATCTGTGTGGGATTGAAAATTTCTATTCTAAGCGTAGAATTTAGATGTATTGCCTTTGTTTTGGGCTTCTCGGGATATGGTTTGATTTTGGGCATGGATTGGCAATCCAGTAATGGTGCCATCCTTGATTGTGAGAAAAAGGTGGTTAGGCTTCTGACCCAACTCGGTAACACTCTGGAAATTACTTGTAATCCCTCGTATGCGGTTATGCTTAGTTATCTTGAATCACTAGATGCTTCTGTTGAAAGTTTGCAATCGATTAGAGTGGTCCGGAATATCCGGATGTCTTCGAATAGGTGAAAGGCTTACCTCCGAAGCGGGAGATAGACTTCCGCATATATCTTGTAGATAATGCAAAGCCCGTTGCGTTGCCCGTTAGACACATGGCTCCACGGGAAAGGAAGGAGCTCAATAAAAGATTAAAGAGCTTCTAGAGAAGGGTTCATTAGAAGGAGCATTTCAGAATGGGGCGCTCCAGTGGTGTTTGCTACAAAGGCGGATGGTTCACTCCGTCTATGTGTTGACTATAAGGAGCTCAACAAGCTAACGAAAAAGAATAAGCACCCTCTGCCCAGAATTGACGATCTGTTTGATCAACTTGTAGGAGCGTCTGTTTTCTCCCAACTCGATTTAGCGACCGGATTTCATCAGCTAAGGGTGGCTGAAGATAGTATCGATAAGACAGCATTTAGAACCCCAGACGGCTTCTTTGAATGGCTTGTCATGCCTTTCGGCTTGACAAACGCACCCGCTTACTTCGTGGACCTAATGAGTAGGGTGTTCAGAGATTTCCTCAACAAGTTGGTAGTGGTTTTCGTAGACGATATCTTGATCTTCTCAAAGAGTGAAGAGGAGCATGCTCAGCACCTAAGGGCAATCATGGAAACTCTGCGAGTCCATCAGCTAAAAGCCAAATTCTCCAAATGCTACTTTTCGAGGGAGGAGGTAAGATTTCTTGGGCACATAGTATGCAAAAATGGGTTAGCTGTGGACCCTGCTAAAGTAGTAGCGGTGCAGGACTGGAAGACACCAAGAAACGCAACTGAGGTCCGAAGTTTTCTAGGGCTAGCAGGTTTCTACCGAAAATTCATAAGGGATTTTGCGAAAATATCAGCTCCGCTCACAAGGCTGACAAAGAAGAATATAGTGTTCAATTGGGACTTGGATTGCGAATTTGCTTTCCAACGACTGAAAAGGGCTCTTATAATAGCCCCAGTTTTGACGTTGCCAGATGGAGGCAAGATGTTCACAGTTTATACAGATGGATGTAGGACAGGGCTAGGCGCTGTCTTGATGCAAGAAGGGAGGGTAGTAGCTTATGGTGGAAGGCAATTGAAAGTACATGAAAAGAACTACCCGACCCACGATCTTGAGTTAGCCGCCATCGTCTTTGCACTCAAGTCTTGGCGACACTATCTCCTAGGTGAGAAGTTTGAACTTTACACTGACCATAAATCGTTGAAATATCTTTTCTCGCAGAAAGATCTTAACTTGAGGCAACAGAGATGGATGGATGTGACGACCCGATTTCCCGTTCTCACGGAAACAAGGTTATCTTTGGAATATAACACAGAAACAGATAATAGCAGAACAGAATTAAATAAATACACCAGAATGAACAACAAAATATACTGGATAAAAGTAATCATCAGAGTTACACAGTATACAGGATCTTACTTAGTACAAATACAGTTCAGCTATACATAAATGTCTACAGCGGAAATAAACAAAATATGTACAATAGGAGCTGAACAGCATAAAAAGAAATAAATGATAGAATCCATCTTCAGCTCCAGCTATCCAGAAAGAACCAGCTAAACCTGAATACAAGGCTGCCCGTGTAGAAAAAGGGGCACCCGAGTTTGAGAGTGAAACAAACTACGAGTCAGTCATGGGACTGGTATGAGAAATCCACTCAACACATATATAATTGGCCAATCACAGGACCACGCCACTTTCGTGGAACGGGTTTACTCCATTGGATTGCCAGTGCTTTAAAACAAATCTTTCTTTTAAACATCGCTATGCTTTTTTATAAAAATGAAGCCGTTATAAGACTCAGTTCCCATCACACAATGCAACGCAAACCGGAGGATAGAGTTTTTACCTTATAACGGCCAAAATATGCTTGATACGAATAA
This sequence comes from Allium sativum, assembly GCA_030737875.1. Taxonomy (NCBI): domain Eukaryota; kingdom Viridiplantae; phylum Streptophyta; class Magnoliopsida; order Asparagales; family Amaryllidaceae; genus Allium; species Allium sativum. The sequence goes on from CM060918.1 coordinate 278,093,639, forward strand.
AACAAAGGTATTTGATATTATTGCTAGTGTTTATATGTTTTGAAAACAATTTCAAATCATAATTATCAATCATAGACGACATGAGCGTCCCATGCCACTATGTCACCAAATGTATATATACAATCGAAACCGCATCGTCACGTATTTGGAAATTGGATTTCCGTCATGAACCAAGGCAAAAGATAGTCCTTACCAAATTCGAGACTGCCTAGCCCGAGCCTCAGGCAAGTACTCTGTCAAGCCTTAGGATCGTCAGGGCCGGTCCACCGATGTGGATTAAAATGCCTGAACCATACGTTTCCCCGCCCTTTGGGGCGTAAACGAGCCAACGAATGACTCCATCAGACCCGGATCGTCCGATCAAACCGAGGCGCCTCGCGACAGCAACAACCACATAAGTCAAACTCGTCAGGGCGTGTAAAACCACTGACTCCACTTTTAGCTAGGAGGAAACGCATGCCCTCCCTGATGTCCTCTCCCGTTTTAGGTTCATACCGAGGTGTGAGGCTCGCGAATTCACGTTATACACAAAGCTACGCCACACAGGCGATGCTTTGATCATCACTACAAGACTTTGCTTTTCAATAGAAGTCCTGATCACTGCATCTTAGCATGCCATACAGGCAATTCATGCCATGCGACTGATGTCCATCGATATACAACCTCTGAGCTCGTACGTCTCAGAGAAGGGCGTTAAGCAAAAGAATAAATTCTCCGCCGCCAAACAGATGTATATTTAACAGAGATCAATCAACACAGAATTAAATCCCATGTCGGACACACAGTCCATTTACGAGTCCGTTCTGGGTCTGAACGAAACCGGAGGCACTAAATACCTCGCAAACCCTTCGATCAACACGTACGTCTGAACGATCACCACTCATTATCCATATTTCGGGATGCCTCCCAATCAGGACCTCGGTTACCATCCAAACGAGGTGAAGATCTCCGGTCTTCGACCATCGTCTTCATCTTCGAATTTCAATCGTCGGTCGATTATTCGAAATGAGAATTAACTCGGCCTTTTCAAATAATTCACGTATATTTAGAATTTCAAATCGATTTATTTCAATGGTTAAATTATTCGACAACACCAATTGTGTTCTTTAATATAGTTTTCACACCAAACACATTCAACCATCAAATACAACATAAATCGAGCAATTTCAGTTTATTTTCATTCCATATCGCTTATGATATTTTATAACTATTTATCGCTATTTTTATTTATTTTAAAATAGCCATTTTATTCAAAACGACGCTTCGGGCCATAAGGCGGCCGTGGCGCTGTTTTTCTTCAGATTTGAATTAAACATTCCAGACAATCCAACCGTTGGATTTTTACAAGGTTGGTGCCGTTGGAAAGATATTTCCAAGGCGAACCCGACGGTTGAGGTTTCGGGAAAATCCAATGGTCGGATTTCCCGCACTAGTCGTTTGAAATCACGGTTTCAAAATACGAACTGCACGGCCTCGTTTCGTTTTAATTTTATTTATATTTATATATTTATATAAATATAGTTCATTCAACAATTTCAATATCGTTTTCACTTCAAATATTTTTCTAACACCTTAAATTTTGGAAAAATTTCGCCATAACCTCCCCTGCACCGGGAGCATCGGGAAATCGCAAATAGCGTCCCGGTCCTTCTAATCTCAAAAAGAAAAAGAAAAAGCCAAGCGGCTAGCCAACAGGCTCAAAATCATCACCCAAACAAATCAGTAAATGTGTACCTATTTGTCGGGCACAAATTTTATTCCTCTTCTCTAGCCCCTTTGCTATAACCTGTTCAATGAATATTGCATGTACATATATATACAGTTCTTATCATTTATCAATTTCTATTCGACTTCATATTCGATTTCTATTTGGTTTAAAAACTCCATTCATTCTAATGTTACATAAATAGGTGCAAATCATTTCATTAGCTAATTAATGAATATTTCAACTCATATATGTTCATTTTGAACAAGTGGCTATTTTTAACACTTCACATTTCAACGATTAATGCATACAATAAAAATGTGATTTTTATTGTAAAACAATTCATTTCAAAACACTATTTTTCTATATAGTTCATATAGGTGACAAAATAGGATTTTTATCATAAAACAATTTATTTCAAAATATGAATACAATTCAACACATGAATTTCTAAACAACGGATGAATATCAATTCAACACATGAATGTTTTCTACGGTTTCTATATATAGATAAAAATGTGATTTTTATTATCAAACAATTTATTTCAAAATATGAATACCATTCAACACATGAATTTCTAAACAACGGATGAATATCAATTCAACACATGAATGTTTTCAATAGTTTTTATATATAGATAAAAATGTGATTTTTATTATCGAACAATTTATTTCAAAATATGAATACCATTCAACACATGAATTTCTAAACAACGAATGAATATCAATTCAACACATGAATGTTTTCAATAGTTTTTATATATAGATAAAAATGTGATTTTTGTTATCGAACAATTTATTTCAAAATATGAATACCATTCAACACATGAATTTATAAACAACGGATGAATATCAATTCAACACATGAATGTTTTCATTAGTTTTTATATATAGATAAAAATGTGATTTTTGTTATCGAACAATTTATTTCAAAATATGAATACCATTCCACACATGAATTTCTAAACAACGGATGAATATCAATTCAACACATGAATGTTTTCAATACAATGAATAAATATTGCTTATGCATATGAAAATAATTCAAACACACAAATATTATTCAAAATTTCGACAGCATAACGGCAGGGTAGTTACACCGGGACCGTCCCTAGTACGGCTCCTCGCTCTACCTTAAAACCTCGCGGTTTTTGACAATGGGGTTCATGCATCTAGTTCGCACGCAGGCGGCATGTATATATTTATTTCATTTCCACAAACTAATCCTAAGTGGTTTCAACCAAATATTTCACAACCACCAATGGGTATTTTTCAACCACTTTCAACCAATATCAATCACAAACAATCCCAAACAACCATTCGCTATCAATCAAATTTTCACAACAATTTCAACCAATAAATATCGTCCATGGTTTGTGGACGAGGGGGCGTATATATATATATATATAGATATATATTTATAGATAGCAATTCACTTTCATTTCACACATATAAAATATAAATTTTAAATCAGAAATCTCACCAATAGCTATCCAACTCCACGACACTTCACTTATAGAAATCTTCGCCTTTTGTCGCTTTCGCCCGTATTCTCTACATATGTAAAAATAGAATTTTTACTATGCTATTCAATATATAAAAATCGAATTTTGACTTCGCTATTCAATATATAAAAATATGATTTTTACTTCGACTTTCAACATATAAAAATATGATTTTTACTTCGACTTTCAACATATAAAAATATGATTTTTACTTCGACTTTCAACATATAAAAATATGATTTTTACTTCGCTTTTAAAATCAGTTTTTCCTTGCTTTTAAAATCAGTTTTTCCTTGCTTTTAAAATCAGTTTTTATCTTGCTTTTAAAATCAGTTTTTATCTTGCTTTTAAAATCAGTTTTTATTTTAAAAACAAAATCAGTTTTTATTTCTATTTAACATCAGTTTTTATGCTTTTTAAAATTCAGTTTTGAATACTTTTAAAAATTCAGTTTTTATAACTTTAAAAAATTCAGTTTTTAAATTCTTTTGAAATCAGTTTTATACTTTTTAAAAATCAGTTTTTATTTTTAACAAAATCAGTTTTTAATTCTATTTAACATCAGTTTTAAAATCTAAAAAAAAATCAGTTTAAATCCTTTTATAAAAACAATTTTTTTTATACTTTAAAAATCAGTTTTTAATATTAAAACAAAATCAGTTTTTATTTTAAAAAAAATTCCAGTTTTTAATAATTTAAAAATAAAAATAAAATAAAAATACTTACAGATAAGGGGGGGTTTCTGCAGTTCGTCGGCGGCAAGGCGTCGCTGCTTCGGGGGTTGCGCTCGATGTCAGGGTCGGCTGCTTCAGCTTCGCGAGCGAGGGGGGGAGAAGATGTCGTCTGCGATTGCGATCTGGGGGGGGGGCTTCGGGGCTCGAACGAGGAGGCGGGAGGTCGACCGACTGGGCGGAGCGGTGGTGGTTGAGTGGTTCGGCGGTGGCTCGGCGATCGATTAGGTTTAGGGTTTTTTTTTTTTCCTGAGCGATTGAATTTTAAAAAGGGGGGGGGGGGGCAGAAAGGATATAAAGGAGGGAGGGGGAAATTAAAATTTATTTTAATTATTTTATTATTTAATTTTTCAAAAAGTTGACTTTTACCTGCGACCTCTAAACGAGGCTCACCGCCTGTCGTCCATAGCGTTTTACCCCCATTCCGAACACAATGGGATATGTATCGCAAGCTGGTTTGATCGTTATAATCAGTTTTCGTGGAAATTTACATTTAAATCCTTATATTGAATTTTAAACGTACATTTCAAATTACCGAGGCCACATACTAACTAGAAAAATTCCAGAAAAATATTTTCTAGCTTCGTATTGACGATACGGTCCTATCAAAACTAGTTTCGTCGAATTCTGAGGCCGTTGGAAAAATGGCCAATTTCCAGTCGATTAAAATCAACAGAAACTGGTCAAACGCGTTTTCCTTTGCCACGCTCACATATTGATTCGAAAAATTACGAAATTTGAAACCTAACAATAACTTGACACTACGGATCTAACAAAAGTGGTTTCGTCGAAATCCGAGGTCATTTGCAAAATGTCCATTTTTAAGGGCCTGAATTCCATAGCGACTATTCAGAATTTTCAACTGGACATATCTTTTGATTCCCGCTATCAAATTTCGATTGGTCGGATTCGTTAGAAAGATATCATCAATTAGATCCTAATGTTTTTGGTTTCACTAAAATCCGGATTGTCTTGCACCCGGTATATTCAATTGAAGTTTGAAATCGAATTATCGAACTACCGCGCCATTTTCAATTCTATATATAATTATAATTAATTATATTCGTTTTCAATTGTCGATTCAAACTCAGTTTTCATCGCCATTATTTAAAATATTTATTTTAAATATTTAAAATCCATTATTTTAGCCAGTTTAAAAATTTTAAATTGGTTCAGATTTTCTGGGTCGTTACAATCTCCCCCACTTAAAACTCTTCGTCCCCGAAAAGGAACAAAGTCGAAAGTGGTTTGATAAATCTACAACCCCACCTTACAACAACCAATTTGTTTCTAATATTCAGAGTATAGAATAAACAATGCACATCCATGGGAAGAAAATAGCAACGGAATAGAGAATTAAATGGTAATGCAAAGTAGGGTAAATGTACCTTGCACCAGAGTCATTCAGAGATATCTACTCGGCATCTAGGATAAGCTTTCTGAATGCTCTCCTCAGTTTCCCAAGTACAATCTCGCGGATCTCCACTCCATTGCACTTTGACTAAGCGAACCTTCTTGTTCCTCAGCTCTTTGGTTTCTTTGCCGATGATCTTCAGCGGCTCTCGCCTCACGGCTAATTCTGGAGTAATTTCAATATCCTGCTGAGCTGCTTCTTCCATGATCAAGTCTGGATCATGAACGTGCTTTCGAAGTTGAGATATATGAAATACATCATGAACTCCAGGCAGCCAGTCTGGCAATTTAACTTTATATGCGAGAGTCCCAATCCGTTCCAGAATAGGAAACGGACCAATGAATTTGGGTGCCAACTTTCCAGTTTTACCGAACCGGATAACTCCTCTCATCGGCGATACTTTCAAAAATACATAGTCGCCAACTTCAAAGGATATATCCCTTCTTCTTTTATCGGCATAGCTCTTTTGTCGGCTTTGAGCGGCGAGTAATCGCTTCTTAATAAAATCGACTTTGTCGGCCGCTTCTCGAATCATATCGGGGCCCAACACAAGTCTATTTCCAGGCTCGACCCAACAAGCAGGAGATCGGCACGGTCTACCGTACAATGCTTCGAATGGCGACATTGTCAGACTCGCCTGGTAGCTGTTGTTATAAGAGAATTCAGCCAAATGCAGATGGTCTTCCCATGATCCACCGAAGTCTAGAATACAAGCCCGCAATAGATCTTCTAAAATGCGATTCACCCTCTCAGTCTGACCGTCTGTCTGAGGATGATAAGCGGTGCTCATGTTTAACTTCGTTCCCAGCTCGATTTGAAATGCTTCCCAGAATTTACTAGTGAATATTGTATCTCTATCACTGACTATACTGAGCGGCACTCCATGTAGTCTAACTATTTCCCTGAAGTAAATCTGCGCCAGACTTTGAGCAGTTCTGTTTGATCCGACGGGTATAAAATGGGCGGTCTTCGTGAAACGATCTACGATCACCCAAATACTGTCATTTCCTTTTCTGGTTCTGGGCAGACCATCGATGAAATCCATCGAAATATGTTCCCACTTCCAACCAGGAACTTCTAGTGGTTGCAACAATCCAGCCAATTTCTGTTGGTCACTTTTGACTAGCTGGCAAGTAGGGCATCGACTAACATATATTGAGATGTCTCTTTTTAACGACTTCCACCAGAATGTGCGTTTGATATCGTTATACATTTTATTCACACCCGGATGGATACTGAGCTTAGATTTGTGACATTCATCAAGCACTTCTCTTCTTAATTCAGGAATATCTGGAATGCAAATTCGCCCTTCTAACCTCAGAATCCCTTCGCTGTCTAGCTGGAAATCCGAAGCATTGCCTTCGCGAATTCGCCGACTTATCCCTTTGATAAATTGGTCGTTTTCTTTGAGAGCCGATATCTTATCAATCAACGAAGTCGCAATGATGAAACTAGCGATCATCTCATTCTTTCGGCTTAACGCATCAGCCACGACATTGGCTTTCCCTGGAGTATATATAATTTCAAAGTCATATGCTGCAAGAAACTCCAGCCAACATTGCTGCCTCAAATTCAAGTCCTTCTGAGTGAACAGATACTTTAACGACTGGTGATCTGTAAACAGTTCAAATCTCTCGCCCAGAAGATAGTGTCTCCAGATTTTCAAAGAGAATATGATAGCCAATAACTCAAGATCATGAGTTACATAGTTTTTCTCGTGCGGCTTCAGTTGACGGCTAGCATAAGCAATTACTTGGCCTCTTTGCATTAACACTGCGCCAAGGCCTTCTCTAGAAGCATCAGTCCAAACTTTTAAATCTTGGTTGCCATCAATGATGGTTAACACTGGAGCAGTCGTTAATCTCAACTTTAGCTCTTCGAAAGCCTCCTCACTTTCCTGAGTCCATTTGAACTTAGAATGCTTCTTTGTAAGCTTCGTTAAGTGGCCAGATATCTTCGAAAAGTCTTTAACGAACTTTCGGTAATAGCTAGCTAATCCGAGAAAACTGCGGACTTCAGTGGGAGTACTGGGCTGTTTCCAATTTTGAATAGCTGTGATTTTGCTTGGATCCACAGCGATTCCATCTTTCGATACAACATGGCCCAGAAATTTCACTTCATCTTGCCAGAATATACATTTGGAAAACTTGGCTTTCAATACATTCCTTCTGAGGATTTCTAGAACCTGTTCCAGATGCTTTTCATGTTCGGCCTTTGATTTAGAGAAGATTAGAATATCGTCAATAAAAACCAGAACAAATTTATTCAAAACTCCTCTAAAAACTCTGTTCATCAGATCGACGAAGTAAGCTGGAGCGTTACATAAGCCGAACGGCATTACTAACCACTCGTAGAATAAGTCGGGGCCTCTGAACGCTGTCATTGGAACACATTCTTCGGCAATTCGAAGTTGATGGAATCCTGTAGCTAGGTCCATTCGTGAGAATACTTGTGCTCCATTTAATCGATCTAACAAATCATCAATCCACGGCAATGGATATTTGTTCTTTATTGTCTGTTTGTTCAGATCACGATAATCCACACATAGCCGTAGAGTACCATCAGATTTTGGGACAAATACCACTGCTGCACCCCAATCAGAGAAACTAGGCCTGATCAGACCTTTCCATACTAGCTGTCGTGTTTGATTGTCTAATTCTTCCTTCTCTTTCAAGGACATTCTTCGAATAGCGTGAACTACCGGCCTTGCATTGGGAATCAAAGCAATCTTGAAATCTATTTCTCTCTGCGGAGGTAAGCGAACAACTTCCTCGAACACATCCGCATAATTCTTGACGACAGGAATGTCTTTGATGAGGTCAGGAATATTCTCTGTGATTTCAGGGATATTTTCTATTTGGGCTGGAGAAACATTTAGAGCCGCCCAGAAATTTTTTCTATTTGATGTTGGGCCTTCACACGGAATGGTTATATAACCCCCTGATTTAATCTTAGCCCTAACAACTCTCTCGGCGCATCTAACCTCTGCTTCATATTTGGTTAACCAATCCAATCCCAGAATAAGATCGAATTCATCAAAATTCATGACGACAGAGATAATGGGGAATTTATAGCAAGAAAAAGAGACGGGTACTGCACAAACCCAACTGAGATTGATGGAACCTCCAACTGGATTTCGGACAGTCATTGGCTCTTTGAGCTTCTTCAAATTCAAATCCAACTTCTTGACTGCACCCTTTGCAATAAAGCTTCTTGACGCGCCTGTGTCAAACAGTACTTTAACTGGAATGTTTTTGACATTGAGCGTGCCTTCTAAAACATCAGACCTTTCTTGACTAGCTGAGGGCTCAGAAATTTCTGCTACTTCATTTATATGTACGGTTTCAGATTTCTTTGAGAGTTGGCACTCCCGTGCAATATGACCTGCTTGATGACACTCATGGCATGTCCTTTCACCATGTGGGTTCCTTTTCTTAGTGGATTCAGATTCATTCTTCTTCTGCTTCTTTAAAGATTTACATTTTCTGGATAAATGGCCTTTCTGATTGCAGTTTAAGCACATAGCGGTCATTGCTGATTCTTTCTCAGGTCTGGCCCTTTTCCAACTTACTTTGGGCTTCTTATTGACCTCCGACCTCGTACTGTTTTCAGGAATATCAGTTTCTGACTCTGTTTTGTCACTAGAACAGACTTCTTCTTCGTCGCGTAACATTCCTTTCTTATGGAGGTCTTCATACTGATAAGCCATGTATATCATTTCAGAAAAAGGAAGCTTCACATGCCCCAATACTTTATTCTGGTATTTCCTTTGAAGCCCGTGAATAAATCTCATATTTTTCCTCTTCGGATTTTGAATTAGATGAGGAGCGAAGTGAGCAAGTTCATTGAATTTCTTATGATATTCGGGAATGGTCATATCACCTTGTATTAGATAAGAAAATTCATCACATAATCTCTCGGTTACTTCGGGAGGAGTAAATCTTTCTAGGAAAATCACTTTGAATCTGTCCCAGGTGATATCACCTTCTGGATTATTTCTAATGATTGTTTCCCACCAGATTAAAGCTTCTTCTTTGCGCGCCCAAGATGCTACTAACCGTTTCTGGTCATCTCTCAGCTGGATATGCTCAAAGATTCTTTCGACAGAACTCAACCAAGCTTGAGTTTGAATAATAGATTCATTGCCCGAGAATTGCGCTCCGTTCAGATTTCGATATTTCTTTAATAGAGCCTCTAGATCGGGTTCTGTATTCCTTCTGTTTCTGGCACTCATTTTTCTAGTACTTCTGCAATTAGCAGATCAAGTGTCAGGTCACAGAAAAGATATTTTAAAACATAGAAACACATACTTCAATGTAAATGTGTCTATCAAGGTGTAATCATTCTGCTTTACTCATACTAGGATCTTGCTGATCCTATCTGTATTGAGTTACCCGTCCTAGAATACTACTGGTTCTATTTCTGACGAGTTCGTTCAAATGTTATATTCCAGAACTAAGCTTAACCAAAGCTCTGATACCACGATGTGACGACCCGATTTCCCGTTCTCACGGAAACAAGGTTATCTTTGGAATATAACACAGAAACAGATAATAGCAGAACAGAATTAAATAAATACACCAGAATGAACAACAAAATATACTGGATAAAAGTAATCATCAGAGTTACACAGTATACAGGATCTTACTTAGTACAAATACAGTTCAGCTATACATAAATGTCTACAGCGGAAATAAACAAAATATGTACAATAGGAGCTGAACAGCATAAAAAGAAATAAATGATAGAATCCATCTTCAGCTCCAGCTATCCAGAAAGAACCAGCTAAACCTGAATACAAGGCTGCCCGTGTAGAAAAAGGGGCACCCGAGTTTGAGAGTGAAACAAACTACGAGTCAGTCATGGGACTGGTATGAGAAATCCACTCAACACATATATAATTGGCCAATCACAGGACCACGCCACTTTCGTGGAACGGGTTTACTCCATTGGATTGCCATTGCTTTAAAACAAATCTTTCTTTTAAACATCGCTATGCTTTTTTATAAAAATGAAGCCGTTAAAAGACTCAGTTCCCATCACACAATGCAACGCAAACCGGAGGATAGAGTTTTTACCTTATAACGGCCAAAATATGCTTGATACGAATAAAACAAAGGCATTTGATATTATTGCTAGTGTTTATATGTTTTGAAAACAATTTCAAATCATAACTATCAATCATAGACGACATGAGCGTCCCATGCCACTATGTCGCCAAATGTATATATACAATCGAAACCGCATCGTCACGTATTTGGAAATTGGATTTCCGTCATGAACCAAGGCAAAAGATAGTCCTTACCGAATTCGAGACTGCCTAGCCCGAGCCTCAGGCAAGTACTCTGTCAAGCCTTAGGATCGTCAGGGCCGGTCCACCGATGTGGATTAAAATGCCTGAACCATACGTTTCCCCGCCCTTTGGGGCGTAAACGAGCCAACGAATGACTCCATCGGACCCGGATCGTCCGATCAAACCGAGGCGCCTCGCGACAGCAACAACCACATAAGTCAAACTCGTCAGGGCGTGTAAAACCACTGACGCCACTTTTAGCTAGGAGGAAACGCATGCCCTCCCTGATGTCCTCTCCCGTTTTAGGTTCATACCGAGGTGTGAGGCTCGCGAATTCACGTTATACACAAAGCTACGCCACACAGGCGATGCTTTGATCATCACTACAAGACTTTGCTTTTCAACAGAAGTCCTGATCAATGCATCTTAGCATGCCACACAGGCAATTCATGCCATGCGACTGATGTCCATCGATATACAACCTCTGAGCTCGTACGTCTCAGAGAAGGGCGTTAAGCAAAAGAATAAATTCTCCGCCGCCAAACAGATGTATATTTAACAGAGATCAATCAACACAGAATTAAATCCCATGTCGGACACACAGTCCATTTACGAGTCCGTTCTGGGTCTGAACGAAACCGGAGGCACTAAATACCTCGCAAACCCTTCGATCAACACGTACGTCTGAACGATCACCACTCATTATCCATATTTCGCGATGCCTCCCAATCAGGACCTCGGTTACCATCCAAACGAGGTGAAGATCTCCGGTCTTCGACCATCGTCTTCATCTTCGAATTTCAATCGTCGGTCGATTATTCGAAATGAGAATTAACTCGGCCTTTTCAAATAATTCACGTATATTTAGAATTTCAAATCGATTTATTTCAATGGTTAAATTATTCGACAACACCAATTGTGTTCTTTAATATAGTTTTCACACCAAACACATTCAACCATCAAATACAACATAAATCGAGCAAATTCAGTTTATTTTCATTCCATATCGCTTATGATATTTTATAACTATTTATCGCTATTTTTATTTATTTTAAAATAGCCATTTTATTCAAAACGACGCTTCGGGCCATAAGGCGGCCGTGGCGCTGTTTTTCTTCAGATTTGAATTAAACATTCCAGACAATCCAACCGTTGGATTTTTACAAGGTTGGTGCCGTTGGAAAGATATTTCCAAGGCGAACCCGACGGTTGAGGTTTCGGGAAAATCCAATGGTCGGATTTCCCGCACTAGTCGTTTGAAATCACGGTTTCAAAATACGAACTGCACGGCCTCGTTTCGTTTTAATTTTATTTATATTTATATATTTATATAAATATAGTTCATTCAACAATTTCAATATCGTTTTCACTTCAAATATTTTTCTAACACCTTAAATTTTGGAAAAATTTCGCCATAACCTCCCCTGCACCGGGAGCGTCGGGAAATCGCAAATAGCGTCCCGGTCCTTCTAATCTCAAAAAGAAAAAGAAAAAGCCAAGCAGCTAGCCAACAGGCTCAAAATCATCACCCAAACAAATCAGTAAATGTGTACCTATTTGTCGGGCACAAATTTTATTCCTCTTCTCTAGCCCCTTTGCTATAACCTGTTCAATGAATATTGCATGTACATATATATACAGTTCTTATCATTTATCAATTTCTATTCGACTTCATATTCGATTTCTATTTGGTTTAAAAACTCCATTCATTCTAATGTTACATAAATAGGTGCAAATCATTTCATTAGCTAATTAATGAATATTTCAACTCATATATGTTCATTTTGAACAAGTGGCTATTTTTAACACTTCACATTTCAACGATTAATGCATACAATAAAAATGTGATTTTTATTGTAAAACAATTCATTTCAAAACACTATTTTTCTATATAGTTCATATAGGTGACAAAATAGGATTTTTATCATAAAACAATTTATTTCAAAATATGAATACCATTCAACACATGAATTTCTAAACAACGGATGAATATCAATTCAACACATGAATGTTTTCTACGGTTTCTATATATAGATAAAAATGTGATTTTTATTATCAAACAATTTATTTCAAAATATGAATACCATTCAACACATGAATTTCTAAACAACGGATGAATATCAATTCAACACATGAATGTTTTCAATAGTTTTTATATATAGATAAAAATGTGATTTTTATTATCGAACAATTTATTTCAAAATATGAATACCATTCAACACATGAATTTCTAAACAACGGATGAATATCAATTCAACACATGAATGTTTTCAATAGTTTTTATATATAGATAAAAATGTGATTTTTGTTATCGAACAATTTATTTCAAAATATGAATACCATTCAACACATGAATTTCTAAACAACGGATGAATATCAATTCAACACATGAATGTTTTCAATAGTTTTTATATATAGATAAAAATGTGATTTTTGTTATCGAACAATTTATTTCAAAATATGAATACCATTCCACACATGAATTTCTAAACAACGGATGAATATCAATTCAACACATGAATGTTTTCAATACAATGAATAAATATAGCTTATGCATATGAAAATAATTCAAACACACAAATATTATTCAAAATTTCGGCAGCATAACGGCAGGGTAGTTACACCGGGACCGTCCCTAGTACGGCTCCTCGCTCTACCTTAAAACCTCGCCGTTTTTGACAATGGGGTTCATGCATCTAGTTCGCACGCAGGCGGCATGTATATATTTATTTCATTTCCACAAACTAATCCTAAGTGGTTTCAACCAAATATTTCACAACCACCAATGGGTATTTTTCAACCACTTTCAACCAATATCAATCACAAACAATCCCAAACAACCATTCGCTATCAATCAAATTTTCACAACAATTTCAACCAATAAATATCGTCCATGGTTTGTGGACGAGGGGGCGTATATATATATATATATATATATATATATATATATATATATATATATATATTTATAGATAGCAATTCACTTTCATTTCACACATATAAAATATAAATTTTAAATCAGAAATCTCACCAATAGCTATCCAACTCCACGACACTTCACTTATAGAAATCTTCGCCTTTTGTCGCTTTCGCCCGTATTCTCTACATATGTAAAAATAGAATTTTTACTATGCTATTCAATATATAAAAATCGAATTTTGACTTCGCTATTCAATATATAAAAATATGATTTTTACTTCGACTTTCAACATATAAAAATATGATTTTTACTTCAACTTTCAACATATAAAAATATGATTTTTACTTCGACTTTCAACGTATAAAAATATGATTTTTACTTCGCTTTTAAAATCAGTTTTTCCTTGCTTTTAAAATCAGTTTTTCCTTGCTTTTAAAATCAGTTTTTATCTTGCTTTTAAAATCAGTTTTTATCTTGCTTTTAAAATCAGTTTTTATTTTAAAAACAAAATCAGTTTTTAATTCTATTTAACATCAGTTTTTATGCTTTTTAAAATTCAGTTTTGAATACTTTTAAAAATTCAGTTTTTATAACTTTAAAAAATTCAGTTTTTAAATTCTTTTGAAATCAGTTTTATACTTTTTAAAATCAGTTTTTATTTTTAACAAAATCAGTTTTTAATTCTATTTAACATCAGTTTTAAAATCTAAAAAAAATCAGTTTAAATCCTTTTATAAAAACAGTTTTTTTTATACTTTAAAAATCAGTTTTTAATATTAAAACAAAATCAGTCTTTATTTTAAAAAAAATTCCAGTTAAAAAAATTCCAGTTTTTAATAATTTAAAAATAAAAATAAAATAAAAATACTTACAGATAAGGGGGGGGGGGTTTCTGCAGTTCGTCGGCGGCAAGGCGTCGCTGCTTTGGGGGTTGCGCTCGATGACAGGGTCGGCTGCTTCAGCTTCGCGAGCGAGGGGGGGAGAAGATGTCGTCGGCGATAGCAATCTGGGGGGGGGGGGGCTTCGGGGCTCGAACGAGGAGGCGGGAGGTCGACCGACTGGGCGGAGCGGTGGTGGTTGAGTGGTTCGGCGGTGGCTCGGCGATCGATTAGGTTTAGGGTTTCTTTTTTTTTTCCTGAGCGATTGAATTTTAAAAAAGGGGGGGGGGCAGAAAGGATATAAAGGAGGGAGGGGGAAATTAAAATTTATTTTAATTATTTTATTATTTAATTTTTCAAAAAGTTGACTTTTACCTGCGACCTCTAAACGAGGCTCACCGCCTGTCGTCCATAGCGTTTTACCCCCATTCCGAACACAATGGGATATGTATCGCAAGCTGGTTTGATCGTTACAATCAGTTTTCGTGGAAATTTACATTTAAATCCTTATATTGAATTTTAAACGTACATTTCAAATTACCGAGGCCACATACTAACTAGAAAAATTCCAGAAAAATATTTTCTAGCTTCGTATTGACGATACGGTCCTAACAAAACTAGTTTCGTCGAATTCTGAGGCCGTTGGAAAAATGGCCAATTTCCAGTCGATTAAAATCAACAGAAACTGGTCAAACGCGTTTTCCTTTGCCACGCTCACATATTGATTCGAAAAATTACGAAATTTGAAACCTAACAATAACTTGACACTACGGATCTAACAAAAGTGGTTTCGTCGAAATCCGAGGTCATTTGCAAAATGTCCATTTTTAAGGGCCTGAATTCCATAGCGACTATTCAGAATTTTCAACTGGACATATCTTTTGATTCCCGCTATCAAATTTCGATTGGTCGGATTCGTTAGAAAGATATCATCAATTAGATCCTAATGTTTTTGGTTTCACTAAAATCCGGATTGTCTTGCACCCGGTATATTCAATTGAAGTTTGAAATCGAATTATCGAACTACCGCGCCATTTTCAATTCTATATATAATTATAATTAATTATATTCGTTTTCAATTGTCGATTCAAACTCAGTTTTCATCGCCATTATTTAAAATATTTATTTTAAATATTTAAAATCCATTATTTTAGCCAATTTAAAATTTTTAAATTGGTTCAGATTTTCTGGGTCGTTACAATGGAGTTTCTTGCCTCGTACGATTTCGAGATCTCCTACACTCCAAGCAAAGGCAACGTAGTGGCAGACGCGTTGTGCCGAAAGAAACTGACCCTTAGCCCGTTGTTTGTTGAATGACAAAGCCTAGAGTTTATAGCCAGCTTTGACTTTAGGCCCTCCTCCGATTTTGTACCGGGCTTGCTGGCATCTCTCGAAGTACGCCCGATTTTAGTGGACTCAATAGGGACAGCACAACGCGAAGACCCTCGGCTTGTGGAAACGATTGATAGGCTAATTAGGGGTGAGACTTCAAGTCACCTCAACAGATACTCCATCGACGATAAGGGTTGGCTAAGGCGAGACGGAAGGCTATGCGTCCCACAGACAAGGGATTTAGTAAAGAAGGTTCTCGAGGAAGCACATCACTCCAAGATGACGATACACCCAGGCGGAGATAAAATGTACAAGGACATAAAGAGAACATTCTTTTGGAACGGCATGAAGAAGGACGTGGCAGAGTTCGTTTCTAAGTGTATGGTGTTCCAACAGGTTAAAGCGGAACAGAAAAAGCCTGGCGGTCTGCTCCATCCTCTAGAGGTCCCGCAGTGGAAGTGGGATAGCATTTCAATGGACTTCATTGATGGGCTGCCTAGGTCTAGAAGAGGCAACACTAGCATTTGGGTAATAGTGGATAGGCTTACTAAAAGCGCCCACTTTTTACCTGTCAAAAGTAAAAGAACTGCCTCATCCCTAGCATCTCTTTACCTCAAGGAAATTGTTCGACTCCATGGAATACCATCCAACATTGTTAATGACCGAGACCCTATCTTCACAGGTGAGTTTTGGCGGAGTCTGCAAGAAGCGGTAGGCACACAGTTATGCTTGAGCACAGCCTATCATCCCCAAACCGACGGCCAGACAGAAAGAGTGAACAGAGTTTTGGAGGACCTTTTAAGACTGTGCGTCCTTCACTTCAGAGGGACGTGGGAAGACCATCTTCCTTTGGTGGAATTCGCCTACAACAACAGCTACCAAGCAACCATCGGAATGGCGCCCTTCGAAGCTTTATATGCAAGACCGTGCCGATCGCCCACTTGTTGGTGGGAGTCTACTGACAAGCTCATACTTGGACCAGATATGATCCGAGAGACTTCAGAGAAAGCAGACTTAATACGGAGAAGAATGAAGGCAACCCAAGACAGACAAAAATCCTACGCCGACAAGAGGAGGACCGACCTTGAATTTGAGGTTGGGGACAGAGTTTTTCTTAAGGTATCTCCGCTAAGGAACGTTGTTCGTTTTGGAACCACAGGAAAGCTAGCACCAAGGTTCGTAGGACCGTTTCCTATTATTGAGAAAATTGGGAGAGTGGCCTATAGATTAGAGCTACCCGAAAAGCTGGCCGGAGTTCACAACGTCTTTCATGTTTCGCACCTCCGAAAATGTCTACAAGAATCTGCTGAAGTGGTAGAGCCAAATATCCTAGAAGAAGCTGAAGTGGAACGCGAAGCAACCATGAGGAAAGTTCCAACCCGCATATTAGGAACGGAAGTGAAAAAGCTATGCAACCGCGAAGTCAAGCTCGTCAAAGTTCAGTGGAGCGACGCCGAGGGAGACGCAACATGAGAAACTGAAGCTAGAATACGCGCAGCCTACCCTTTTCTTTTCGAGGGTACATCTTTGATCTTTCTTTTTCCTTAAGTTGCGCTTTTATCTATCTTTTTAGGTATATCTCCTTGACCTTATCTTTTAGGTAGAAACTCATTGGATGAAAACATGTAATTGAAACATGTTATGGATGATGGTTGCAAGTGATTGCTAGTGGTTGCTCGTGGTTGCATATACACACACAATCTAGATTTTAGATCGGCTCAGTCACTTCATACTGCATATGCATATATGTATTTATATTCGTATATGGTTGAAGTTTAATGTGTTGCCATATGAATGTTGCAT
Organism: Allium sativum; assembly: GCA_030737875.1. Classification (NCBI taxonomy): domain Eukaryota; kingdom Viridiplantae; phylum Streptophyta; class Magnoliopsida; order Asparagales; family Amaryllidaceae; genus Allium; species Allium sativum. The sequence goes on from CM060918.1 coordinate 278,111,220, forward strand.
TTATATATGAATGATTGTGCACTCATGTAGAATCATGAATAGGAAAATTTGCATACATAATGGATTCATGAAACTTACATAATTTGCATTAAGGAGGTCAACTGAATCAGTAGGCCGCCTGATTTTGCATTAGATAAGTACATGTACACACACTTCGCATATGATCATGAAGCATTAGAAGTCTTTTAAGGACAACGGATACTCGTGTTTGATGGATGAGTAGATGGACGTTTGAATGTTAGGATATACATTCTTCCTGAACTTGAAGATTTCGGGGACGAAATACTTTTTAAGTGGGGGAGAATGTAACACCCGTGTATTCTATAACAGTGAAACTCACGAATTAAAGTATAATTAATTTCAAATCAAAGAATTAAGGGAAACGGGATAAGCCATTGCGTTCGTCTCGGAATTCTGCTTGAAATAGAGTCCGAGTTTGCGTAAAACGGACTCCGTATGAGGGAGATATGGCCTCCGGAAGTTTCAGAATTCATTTTAAAATTCAAACAGATAGAAACATCTCAGAAATCAGACTCGAATTTCAAAAATCGGGCTAGACTGGCCAGGGCGGGAATTTTCCCGCCCAAGGCACCCAGGTCGACTGGGTAGTCGACCTGGGGCACCCAGGTCGACTACATAGTCGACCTGGGGGTCGACTGGGTAGTCGACCTGGCCCCTGAGCCAGGTCGAACCCAGCCCCTCCTGGCTGCCCTGGTCTGTGCTTGGCCGAATTTCTGAGTCTTGCCTTGTCACTAGGGCTAAGTGTCAGCTCCTGATTGGTCTCTCCTTCAAACGAACGGCTAATATACATCCAAGCTCCATCGACGGTCCTAATCAATTCACAAACTCTATAAAAAGGACCTAAGACTCCACCTAATTCATACAAATAAAAATGAGACTGAGACCGTCATGCTGCTGAGGCGAGACTAGGAGTAGCCGTCAAAATTGAGAGACGATTAGGAGACAATTCAAAATCTTAAAGCAACGACAACTAAATCAAAACAACGCCTACAACAAAGGGTAGCATCTCCTAATTCAGAATTCAGATTTCTGAATTAAAGATTCGTCATACGTTGTAAGTAGAGTGCTATTCCGATGTGAATGAATAATTGTGTTTTGATTTGTGTAAAATGAAAAATGGAATTGTACTTAATTTGTGGTGATAACAATTCATAATTGTACGTTGCTACGATTCTAATTACGAATCGATTTGGGATATTGTGGTATAACAATGTTAGGCCTATTGGATATTTGCAAGTATGTGATTCATGTTGAAAGTTAACAATTATATGTTTGCGGTAGTTTATTTCAACACCTATTGGATAATTGCAAGTATATGATTCATGTTAACGACTACATGTTTGGGGTAGTTTATTTGAGATTCATGCAAATATATGATTCACTATTATGCCAACATGGTGTATATTTTTACGATCACTTTTAGTGTGTAGTTGGACTCAATTAAGTATTATGGTTTATATGAATTTATGTTGGAATTAGCATCATGATTCAAGTGTAAAACCATACTTTTGTATTAGAGACAAAAGTAAGCATCTTTGTGAACTTGTGTTGACTCTATGAACATGACTAAACTATGTTTGGTGTTATGCCTAATTGAAAACATGTTTTAGGCCTATGTTGATATAAAAACCATATGATAATATGTGTGGCACATAATTAAGTTAGATTTACATTCCACTTGCAAGTTTACATGAATGGATTAAAAACCATGATTCATGTTTAGGTTTGTTTATGCCATGATTCTGTGAATAGATTAAAAACCATGATTCATGTTTAGGTATGTTAATGCCATGATTATATGCTATTATAATGCAAGTTCGCAAGTGCCTAATTTATGTTAATTAGTTCGCCATGTTGCAATTTCATGCGTTCACACTCCCCTTTTTATGTTACTTAGAATATATAAACACCATGTTCTAAGCCTCCCCTTTTCATGTGGCTAAGTTGGGTTTAAATGTTAAACCCAACATATGTTATATTTTAGCGAACGTATAAAACGGGGGTAATGACATTTGGGTTAAAATATAAAACATATGTGTTGGCATGTTGACGTATGCCAACGACCTTGAAAAACAATTAAGTGGTATGAATTAATTTTACCCAATAAAGGTGAATTTGAATAATGGGCCGAAAATATTTACATATAAAAAGGAAAGAGAAAAAATATGTAAATTTAGAAAATACGATGTGTTTAACCCGAGGTTGGATTGAGTTGTGATGTAAACCTGCCCGGAACCGCCCGGCTGTCCAGTAGTCACAACAATACCTATCCAATGTGGGTGGTTAAACACGGAGCCCAATAAAGACACGAGGTTAGACTGAGTTGTGGCATAAGACTGCCCGGACCCAACCGGCAACAGGCAGCCACAACAATATCTGTCTAATGTGAGAGGTCGAGGCTTTAATAAGACAATTAAGGCTGAGTCAGGATTGATAGGAATAAGTAAATTGAATTAATACTTAATCAAAATGGAACATGCTAAACTGTACAGACTGATTGGGGGTTAGGTTTACAAAACACTTAACCAACTTAGCATGTTGGCTAGAAATAGAAAACCTAGTAGCGGGGGACCCTTTTTAGCAGTAACCCTACAAGGTGTATCAGGATAACCTGAACTAGGCAGGGTGGGGCACGATTACTGGACTGACTGTAAGAGGTCAAATCGACGCCGGTGGTGCAGTAGTGTAGGTTCTAATGGGGTGCGGGCATGCACACACTCCGACGCAGAAAAATAAGGCACTGGGCACCAGTAGCATACCTGTGCATTCTAGAATTGTGTCGGGCCGCCACCATGGGACTTGATACACCCCATTGTGGGACCAGCATAGGTAACTACAACAACGGGGGCCGTAAGACACATGTAACTATGCGAGTAGGAACCGATCATTAGAAATGGATCACTTCACCCTGATTATGTGGTGCCTGTTGGGAACTAGTTTATATGGATGCAGAGATTAATATGGGGTACAATAGTATATTCGACTCTAGACAACTTAACTTAGTTTATGGTGCTTTCCCATTTCCAGTTTATACTTATCATGCCCAGTTCTTTATTCATAGACTGAATCGTCCTAGACTTACTCAGGCTTTATGTCTGACTCTACTTTTCTTTCGTCTTCTTTTCTTTCGTTCCACACCCCCCCAGGTCCACAGGGAGGGAATACCACAGCTTGACCAGTTTTCACATCCAGCTTGAAGAAAAAAAGAATGTATTACTTGGATCTTTTTCGTTTTGGACTATGGCTTCAGACAGCAATTATGGGACTTATGCAGTTTACTTATGTTTTTTTATGCTTCTTTGAATAATGAAATCAAGACAGTTATGAAGATGTAATGCTTTTGGAAGTATTGTAAGACAATTATGGCATGGTTTGTGTAACACGTATTTTAATGAAATAAAAGTTGTTGTTGTTTTCCGCTGTTCAAAAATATGTGTTCTTATATCTGTCATGTGTATCTGTGACTTATACTTACAAATCTCCACCAAAAATTAGGGCATTCCCTTTTAGAGTGAGCCTAACAGAGGTGGGGTGTTTCAAGATTTCCAATGAATATAAGAGATTTGAAATTTAACAGTTAGATTTGGAGATATGTCCAAATCAATTTCAGAAAAGGTCGCTATGGATGCAGTTCGATGGCCTTTATTGGAAACCAATTCTACGGGCGATATTAAAATTATTAAAAATATGGAAAAATTATGTAAATTAATAATTAATAATTTGGAAAGATTTTGGATGAAAAATTCTATGTTTGAAAAGATGAAAATATATTTTTATCGAAATGAACTAGTTATTAACTAGAATAATAATCCAATGTTTTTTTTTAATAAATAAATTGGATTTTGGGTTTGTCGTGAATGGTGTCTTTAATAACACTATTCTTAAACCCAGTTAAGAAAAGAATAAATCTTTTAAATAAGACTTAGAGAAGTTACCAATTAATTTATATTTAATTGGAATTGAATTGAAATTGGATTTTTGGGTTTATCATGAACAATGTTTTAAATAACATTTGTTCTTTAACCCAATTAGCAGCGAAGATATGATTTGGAATTTATAAATCTTTTTATTTAGATTTAGTGGAAAATTTCCAAAGTAAAGTTCTGCACTTTAATATATTAAATTGGAATTCGAATTGGTAACAATCGAGATGAGCTTCAATGAATGAAGACCGTTACTATATATGGAATTTAAAAGGCTTCGCCGCTATTCCATTTATATTATTAGTCTGACACGGGAATTTATATCGATTATGTACTATTATGATTTCCGTGTAGATTCCATTTTGATGGAAGATGATTTTGGGTTTATCGTGAACTGTGTTTTAAATGACATTGGTTCTTTAACCCCGTTAAACATAAGATTAATTTCTTAAATTTGAATAATCATAAAGTAATGATTTTTTTTAAATTAAAACCAAATTGGAGTTTTAATAAATTTTTAATTAGATTGAAATGGGAATGAGATAATTAAATTTATCGAATTCTTGAAATGGTCGAAAATGGAGTACCACCAGTTTTACTCCAGGCGATAGTTAAATCATTAATTAGATTTGAATGTAAAAGAGTAATTAATTTTACCCAGAACACAGTGGATGTTGGATATGGAGTGCTACCTGTTTTACTCCATGGGATGAATAGGTTGGGATTGGAAAATAATAGATGATTATTGCGGTAAGGTTCGTTAATCCCAACTAGTTAATAAAATATTTTGAAATGGATATCCAAAGGAAGATTAAAGAATAAAATTAAAAAAATTTATTTTTGATAAAATTAATGGGAACCTTTCCCCAATAATGTGAATATTTTATTTAAAGAATATTCTGAATTGGAATGAGGCGTATGATGTATTTTTATAGCACTTGATTATTGATTATAAAATACACGAGTTATTCAGAAAGACCAGGTTTAACCCATTCTGAATAATTACTACGACGATTAAAAGTTGACGATGAAGATGGCGGTTGAAGGCTGGAGATCTTCACGTCATTTGGAAGATTACTAATGTCTTGATTGCATCATACACCCAAGACAAGGTAATAAGTGGTGATCATCCAAACATACTTGGAGATTGACCGGATATGCAAGGGCCTCTCTCCTATATTAGACATATGGGACGAGGAATAAGGTGCCTCCGGTTTTGTTCAGACCCAGAACGAACTTGTCAATGGATGGTATGTCTGACGTTGTATTCTTTTATGTTGTATTCGTTGATCTCTGCTAAATATATATCTTTTTGGTGGCGGAGAATTTATTCTCTTGCTTAACACCCTTCTCTGCTACGTATGAGCTTAGAGGTTATATATTGGCAGAAATCAATGGTATGGTATGGATTGACATTGTGACATGCTGAAATGCATGGATCAAGGCTTTTGTTGAAAAGCATAGCCTTGTGGATGATGATCAAAGCATAAATTTAATTAGCATAGCTTTGTGTAGCATTACTTCGTGACCCTCACACACCAGTATGATGGTGAACTAATGGTCAGGTCAGTAAGCTTTCGATATGAGGATGGATTCAGTCGACCGAGATGAGCTAAGTGTGGTCGCTCCACACTCAGAGGGATAGGGCATATCCCCAGATTCCCAGAGGGATAGAGTAAGCAGTGTTTTCTCTTGTTGGGACGTAAGCCATAGTGATACTTGATTTCCCAAAATGGCGGATGTGCATTACGGTGTTTTCTATAGCTGGGATGTAAGCCGTTGTGTATTGCACTATGCGATAGGTCTTTCGAATCAGGAGCCATCAATATAAAAATCCAAACTTCAAATACGAAATTTTGCGGTTTTAATTGCAAACCTATATATGGCGACATAATATATGGTACCTATGCCGCCTATGATTGGTACATTTACTTTCGAAATTTATTTCTACATTATACACTTATAGTAATAATAAAAGATAAATTTCGCATATCAATCATATTTGTCTATTATAAGGTAAAACTCTATCCTCCGGCTTGCGTTGCATTGTGTGATGGGACCTGAGTCTTATAATAGCTTCATTTTTCTTTAATTAGCATTGCGCTGTTTGTTTTAGGCACTTGTACTCTTGGGGGTAAACCCGTTCCGTGTTATACGGCGTGGTCCCTCGATTTACCTAACTTTAAACTAATATTAATAACTATTTTAGTTCTCACACCAGTCCCATGACTGACCTACAGTTTATTGTTTTAACCTAAATTCTGGTGCCCATATTTTCTACACGGGCAGCTAGTATTTTTGGTTATCGCAGATATTTCTTTTCACGGGATCCTGGATTACAGCTGGACTATATTCGGAAAGCTTTTTATCCGTACATCTCTTTCAGTTGTCTTAGATCTTTGGTTTACAGAGCTTGAGAACAAGGCACATTAGAACCAAACAAAAGAATTCATCAGAGATTGGATTAGTAATATCCAATAAGAATGACTCGTTAGAGATAGGATCAGCAGTATCCTAGATGAGTGTGAATAGTATTATTTTTAACATAAAAATGAAACCAAAATTTGTTTTGAAATTTTAAATCTTATTATACGTATTTGAATATTTATTTTATATTGAATTTGGACAATTGAGTATAAGAAGATTTTGAATATACGTCTGATCCACGTGTATACGAAGCCTCAAATATACTAAATAGATATAGAATCGCACTTTAGTCGCCCGGAGATGATTCTGATGATTGTAGCTACATTATCAAAATTTATGTTCGAGTTTCGAAAGTGTGATACTTGTATATTTTTAATTGGCTGGTGTGAGAACCAAAACTACATAGGGTTATTGTTGTGAATTGGCATCAAAAACATGATTTTGTATATATATCAAAGTTATGAATTTGAAATTTTAATCAACTAATTGATTCATGGTTGTATTGTATGATTATTAGTTTGATTAATAGAAAAATATTGTACTGATTAAACCAATAAAAGAATGAAAGACAAGTAAAGCCAAATTGAATCAAAATATTGAACTGAATTGAAAATTGATTGGAATTGCATATATGTAAATATATATATATATATGAATAGGTCATAGCATGGAAGCTAAGAAGAGGAATAAAATTGTATGCCCGATAAATAGGTACATGTTTACTGCATTTCTTGGGTTTGATGATTTTATGAGCCGCTTGGCTTTTTCTTTTTTCTTTTTGGATTGATGAGGGCCCTGTGAGGCAAGTTGCGGTTTTAAATATCAACCCGTACAAAGGAGGTTATGGCGAAATTTTTCAAAAATTTAGGGTGTTAACCAAATTTTTGAGAAATTAGAAAATTCTTAGAAACTGAAAAATTGAAGAATGAAAGCCAGAATGAAAATTGAGTTGGTTTGTAAAACCACTTTCAGCTCTGTTCCTTTTCGAGGACGAAAAAATTTGAAGTTGGGGGAGATTGTAACCACCCGGATTTTCAAAACCAATTTAAATTTTTATTTTATCAATTTTAATGGATTGTGAATATTTAAAATGATATATTTTAAATAATAACGATTAAAAATTTATTTTAAATGAAGTTAGAACGAATAAATTTATTTTAATTATAAAAGGAGTTTGAAATGGCATGGTAGTTTGAAAATTCGATTTCTAAATTTAAATGAATGTATAGAATTCAAAATAAATCGGATTTCAGTAAAACCAGAAATATTTGAATCTGTTTGATTATATCTTTCTAACGATTGTGAAAAATTCATATTTCATAATATAAATTAAAAGTTATGTCAAGCTTAAAATTTAAAATAGTCATTGTAGAATTTTTGTAGATATATTATATAATTTATAGCCCTTAAAAATAGCCATTTTGCAAATGACCTCCGTTTTTGATGAAACAAGTTTTGTTAGATCCAGAATGTCAAATTATTGTTAGGTTTCAAATTTCATAATTTTGGGAAATAATATGTGAGCATGGTAAATTTAAACGCATTTGGTAATTTCAGTTTGAAATTTAATCGACTGGAAAATGACAATTTTTCAAACAGTCTCCAAATTCGGCGAAATTGGTTTTGTTAGGACTGTATCATCAAAACTAAGTCAGAAATAATTTTTTTGTAATTTTTGGAGTTAGTATGTGGCCCCGGTAAATTAAAATATACGTTATAATTCAATATATATTGATTTATATTTTAATTTTGAGAAAAACACTGATCGTAATAGCCGAATTGTGTTAAGAAACAAATTCCATTGTGTCCGGAACGAGGTATTTAGCTAAGGGCGACAGTCGTTGGGATTCGTTTGGAGTTCAGGTGCTAAACTAGTATTATTTGAATTAAATTGAATTGAATAAATAAATAAATAAAATAAAAATAGAAATACTATAAATATACCGTATTTCGTATTTCTCCAAAACCCTAATCAGTAAACAACCCGCCGCCAAGAACAATTTCAATGCCCCAAACCTTCAGAAAATCAATCCCAAATCTCTTCAAAAATAGTGCAAATTAGATAAGGGTTTATAAACAGAAATGGTAGTGGATTCCGCAGATTACAAATCCAAACGGGTATGATCTAGGCTGGGGTCTCTAGCTGGAGGATTTTAGGGTTCAACCAGCCGTCGTTCGAGGGCGATTCCAGCGTGGGTAGGCCTATCGAGTTTGCCGAGTAGTAGGGGGAAGGTTGGCGGCGTGAAGGGGAGTTGGACGGTGGTCGACGATCGTGGTCTGGTGGAGGCTAGTAGCGGCGCGATGAAGTATTGGACGTTGGGTTCCAGAAGTCGGTCGCATTACTGAAGGAAGATAATTAAAGAAGGAGGATTAGTTTAAGGTTAATTAAATCCTTAATTAATTTAGTTAAAAGTGTTAAATCTGATTTTTAACATTAAAAGTCTTGTTTTAAAAATCTGAAATTATATATTTTATTGTTTTAAAAATCTGAAAATTTTAATATATATTAAAAAATTTGATTTGTTGTAAATGATTTTTGCTTAAATAAAAATGTGCTTTTTATTAATGAAATAGCTTTAAATAAAAATGTGATTTTTATTACACAAATAACATTGGAATAAAATTTGATTTGTAACAAAAATTAGCACTATTTTTAAATAGAAGTAGCATTGGTTTTTATTATGTAAAATAGCATAGATTTTTAAAATAGAAAGAGCATTGTGTAGAAATATAATTTTTATATAAAATACCATTGTAATTGAATTGTGATTTTTATATAGAAAAATCATTGTTTTTAAATAAACGAAAAGCATATAATAAAAATGAAATTTTTATATGTGAAAGCATATAATAAAATTGAATTTTTTAATATGAAAAGCATATAATAAAAATGGAATTTTCATATATGAAAAACATTGTTTTTAGAAATGAATTTTTATGTGAAAAGCATTGTTTTTAAAACGTGATTTTATTTAACATATATAGCATTGATTAAAAATGTGATTTTTAAATTGTAAACATCTTATTAAAAATGTGATCTTTAATATAAATTGCGTGAAACAGATTACGTTGGAATGACGATAAAGAATACAACACGCTAGAGCAAATCCAAACTATTCAGAAATTTAGAAATAAAACTGGCTAAGTCGAAACCAAAGGTGAGAACTCCTTCTCACTTAAAATTATATTTTATCATGTTATTATACTCATGTATAAAAATATATAGAATTCCTAGTGTAGATTTTTACCAGTTTTAATCATTATAAACTGTATACGGTGCTTGTTAGCTCACCTCCCTCATCCACAGACCATGGACGATTTAAATTGACTGTACTGTGTGTGTTGCTTGTGATGTTGAAATGTTTAACAAATTAAAAATAAAGTTAACATTAATGTGGTAGTTGAAATTAAATTATAAATATTCATTTATTATTTAAACAGTGAAAATTGGCTAATTAGAAAAATAATTTAAACTGAACTGGAATTTGTTAAATTCATATATTAATGATTTATTTAGATTAACTGTTGGTGTTTGAAACCCCCACACGGGTATTGGGATGACATTTGACATACACTAGTCCCAATATTTAGTTGTATGTCAATCGATGGGTTGACAGACTATGATGAGTGTTATTTCTTTATTTTAATGCTCACACAGTTGTAAATTTCACTTTGGATGTGACTGGACTGTTTACTGATTATTTGTTATTATTGTTACATACATGCGATGTATGAAATCCATATAACTGAAACTATATGGTAATTAATTGAGTCGCATTCCGATTCAGAAGTAAAAAAATATTTTTAAATAAAGAATATTTGTTTTTGAAGAAATTTTTTTAAATAATCTTTTAAAATAAAGAATATTTTAAAATAAAATGTTTTAACAATAAAAATCACATTTTTGTTGTATGTATAAACCAATAAAAGAAGCATATGCTAAAATACATTTTTGTTAGAAAAAATGTCATCTTTAACATGTTAATGAAGAACAAAAAAAGCATATTTAAAATACATTTTTGTTAGATTAAAAAAATGTCATCTTAAACATGCTAATGAAGAAGAAAAAGAATCATATGTTAAAATATTTTTGTTAGATACAAATATTATTTTTAACATGTTAATGAAGTGAATTAAATATACATGTGTTGAATAAAATATTTAAACAATAAAAATATCATTTTTATTGGATGTATAAACCATATAAAATATTCATGTGTTGAATGAAATATTTAAATAATAAAAATATCATTTTTATTGAATGTATAAACCATTACAAATATTCATGTGTGGAATAAAATATTTAAATGAATATTTTAAAACAATATTCAGTGAAGAATAAAATTATGATTTTGATGTCCGATTTTGCATGGACACAAAAATATTGAAATGTGAAGCCAAGTTAAGTAGTGAATGCTAATTTAACCTGAATGGGTTTGTCGATCAATTTTATTCATTTTATTATGAATTTCGGCCATTAGCTTCAAATTGATGTAACAGAAGATCCGACCGTCAAATTCTCCTAAAACCAGAACCGTTAGGTTCGCATCGAAAAAAGATTTCTAATGAATATAAGAGATTTGAAATCTAACGGTTAGATTTGGAGATATGTCCAAATCAATTTCAGAAAAGGTCACTATGGATGCAGTTCGGTGGCTGTTATTGGAAACCGACTGTACGGGCGATATTAAAATTATTAAAAATCATAATTAATAATTTGGAAACATTTTGGATGAAAAATTGTAAGTTTTAAAAGATGAAAAAATATTTTTATCGAAATGAACTAGTTATTAACTAGAATAATAATCCAATGTTTTTTTAAAATATATATATAAATTTGATTTTGGGTTTGTCCAGAATGGTGTCTTTAATAACACTGTTCTCAAACCCAGTTGAGAAAAGAATAAATCTTTTAAATAAGATTTAGAGAAGTTACCAATTAATTAATATTTAATTGGAATTGAATTGAAATTGAATTTTTGGGTTTATCATGAACAGTGTTTTAAATAACATTTGTTCTTTAACCCAATTAACAGTGAAGATATGATTTGGAATTTGTAAATCTTTTTATTTAGAATTAATGGAAATTTTCCAAAGTAAAGTTTTCCAATTCAATATATTAAATTGGAATTGAATGGAATTCGATTTGGTAATAATCGAGATGAGCTTCTGTGAATGAAGACCGTTACTATATATGGAATTTAAAATGGTTTTGTCGTTATTCCATTTATATTATTAGTCTGACACAGGGATTTATATCGATTATGTACTATTATGATTTTCGTGTAGATTCCATTTCGATGGAAGATGATTTTAGGCTTATCGTGAACTGTGTTTTAAATGACATTGGTTCTTTAACCAAGTTAAAGATAAGATTAATTTCTTAAATTTGAATAATCATAAAGTAATGATTTTTTATATTAAAACCAAATTGGAGTTTTAATATATTTTTAAGTAGATTGAAATGGGAATAATTAAAATTTTCGAATTCTTGAAATGGACGAAAATAGAGTACCACCAGTTTTACTTCAGGCGATAGTTAAATATAAGGGTGGGCGCGGTTCGGTTCGGTGCGGTTTGGAGCTCAAACCGCTTCCACACCATATCAAACGGTTGATCAAAAATACAAACCATTATACGAACCGTTCAAACGGTTCGGCTTCAGTTCAGTTTCGATGTAGTACAGTTCGGTTTTGGTTTGGTCCGGTTTGAACCCGTATTAAATATGAAACAAGAGAATTACTTCCCTCAACAATCAATTTACGATTGTATGACGTTGTGTCACCTGAAGGTTAAAACGCATAGTGTTATCTTAGATTGATATAACTACAACATACGCTGAAAATAGAATATATATCATTAAAATAAAAAGTTAGATAGGAATTTGTTAATTTTTTATCATAGCATTACCAGTGTAGCTATGCGGTTCGGTTCGGTTTAATATGGTTTGGAAAAAGTTCAAACCGCAACTGAACCGTATCATTGTGAGTCGGTTCGGTTTGGTTGTTTACTTTAGAGAGAGAATCTGGTGCAGTTTTCCGCACCGTTCTTGCGGTCCGGTCTGGGCGGTTTCTGCATTGCGGTGCGGTTTATGCCCACCCCTAGTTAAATCTTTAATTAGATTCGAACGTGAAAGGGTAATTAATTTTACCCAGAACACAGTGGGTGTTAGATATGGAGCGTTACCAGTTTTCCTCCATGGGATGAATAGGTTGGGATTGGAAAATAATAAATGATTATTACGGTAAGGTTCGATAATCCCAACTAGTTAATAAAATCTTTTGAAATGGATATCCAAAGGAAGATTAAAGAATAAATTTAAAAGAATTTATTTTTGATAAAATTAATGGGAACCTTTCCCTAGTAATGTGAATATTTTATTTAAAGAATATTCCGAATTGGAATAAGCCGTATGATGTATTTTTATAGTACTTGATTATTGATTATAAAATATGCGAGTTATTCGAAATGACTGGGTTTAACCCATTCTGAATAATTACTACCATGATTAAAAGTCGACGATGAAGACGGTGGTTGAAGACCGGAGATCTTCACGTCGTTTGGATGATTACAGATGTCTTGATTGGGCCGTATACCCAAGACAAGGTAATAAGTGGTGATCGTCCAAACGTACTTGGAGATCGACCGGATATGCGAGGGCCTGTCTCCTGTATTGGACATATGGGACGAGGAATAAGTTGCCTCTGGTTTCATTCATACCTAGAACGGAATTGTAAATGGATGGTATGTCTGACATTGTATTCCTTTATGTTGTATTCATTGATCTCTACTAAATATATATCTGTTTGGTGGTGGATAATTTTTTCTCTTTCTTAACACCCTTCTCTGAGACGTATGAGCACAGAGGTTATATATTGGCAGAAATCAATGGTATAGTATGGATTGATAATGTGACATGCTGAGATGCATGGATCAAGGATTTTATTGAAAAGCAAAGCCTTGTGGATGATGATCAAAGCATAGCTTTAATTAGCATAGCTTTGTGTAGCGTTACTTCGCGAGCCTCACACCCCGGCATGATGGTGAACTGATGGCCAGGTCAGTATGCTTTCGATATGGGGATGGATTCAGTCGACCAAGATGAGCTGAGTGTGGTCTCTACACGCTCAGAGGGATATGGCACACCCCCCCCCCCCCGATTTCCAGAGGGATAGAGTAAGCGGTGTTTTCTCTCGCTGGGACATAAGCCGCAGTGATACTTAATTTCTCAAAACGGCGAATGTGCATTACGGTGTTTTCTCTTGTTGGGATGTAAGCCGTTGTGTATTGCATTACGCGATAGATCTCTCGAATCAGGAGCCATCAATATGGAAATTCAAACTTCCAATACGACATTTTGCGGTTTTAATTGTAAACCTATATATGGTGACATAATATATGGTACCTATGCCGCCTATGATTGATACAGTTACTTTCGAAATTGATTTCTACACTTTACACTTATAGTAATAATAAAAGATAAATTTCATGTATCAAGCATATTTTACTATTATAAGGCAAAACTCTATCCTTCGGCTTGCTTTGCATTGTGTGATGGGACTCGAATCTCATAATAGCTTCATTTTTCTTTAATTAGCATTGCGCTGTTGGTTTTAGACACTGGTATTCTTGGGGTTAAATCCATTCCCTGTTATACGGCGTGGTCCCTTGATTTACCTAACTTTAAAATAAATTTAATAACTGTTTTAGTTCTCACACCAGCCCCATGACTGACCTGGAGTATTTTTTTTTTTTTTGAGATCATGGGGAACCTTAAGATCACAGTATACATTGATACTCACTTAAGTAAACCCCACGCTGTGTGTCTACCCCACTTTGTTTAGTCATCGCACACGGATGCGTAATGTCCTAGCCCCCAAAGTAGTTCACAGCGGGATTCGAACATGCCTGCACACAGTGCTTAAATCCCCATCTCCCAACTGCTGACCCACTCGAGCTACGAACGGCGGGTAACTGACCTGGAGTCTATTGTTTTAACCTAAAATTGGGTGCCCATATTTTCTACAAGAGTAGCTAGTAGTTTTAGTTTTCGCAGATATTTCTTTTCACAGGATCCTGGATTACAGCTGGAGCTATATTCAAAAAGCTTTTTATCCGTATATCTCTTTCAGTTGTGTCATTTGTTATTTTCCGCTATGCATTATAATTATGTATTATTTTCCGCTATTATGTATTATAATCTCTTATATCTTCCTATGTAATATTTATTCATACTCTGATATATTCTTGTACTCTGATGTAATTATTGTAATAGCAATGAAATGTCCTATTGTTTGTGTTTTGATGAGTGTTGTTCTCAACTCAATCCGGGGTTTCCCGAAAGGGGAAGTTTGGGTCGTTTCAGGTTTTGTCAAAGTTTGTACCCTCCTTTTGACAATATTCCTGCACGACTAATTATGCTTTATTTCTTATGACATCTCCTTGTTCATTCATTTTACTTCTATATAACTCTTTAGTTGCAACTATAGATTAATTCTCCGGTCCTAGAACCAATTCCCAAACAATATTTTTGGTAAATCGATTCAATTTCCCTTACACAACAAGAATTTAGGGTTCACTAATTGATGTTTCTTTTAGATTTTAAGGCTTAATATTTGAAATAAAAGGAACATTACCCATTTTGTTTAGTTCATTTTTTTGTTCTAACGGCTGATTTTATATTGCCTAATATATTTTTTATATGATGACCTTCTAGAATTCTTGTTCCTTTTAGGATGTAATTCTTATAAATTATCATTATTTTCATTGTTATTAAACTCATCATTTGAAGGTTCGTTTATAAAAAAATCCGCATCGATATTGTTATTTGTTGCTTTAAAATTTTCATTAAATGAAACATGTATCGTTTCTTCGATGGTATTACTTCTGGTGTTAAGTTCTTTATAAGCTTGACTTCTATTTGACTATCCAATAAAAATCCCATTATCAAATTTTGCATCAAATTTATCTAAGTTAATTTTACTATTTAAAATAAAACATTAATTGCCAAAACTTTAAAATAGAATACTTTAAGATTTACATTACAAAATTATTCGTATGAGGCTTTATTTGTTAATGTTCTGATTAGGATTCTATTCAAAATATAACATGATGTAGCAATTGCTTCAACTTAAAAATTGGTAGATTAGTGTCATTTGACATAGTTCTAACGCACTATTGAATTGTTCTAATTTTATGTTTTACAACTCCATTTTGTTGTGGTGTTCTTGAAAATGAAAAACAATGGATTATATCTTTCTTATTAGAAATTTTGTTTAAAAAAATTGTTTTTGAATTCTCCACTGTGATCGCTTTGTGTATTAATTTTGATGGAAAGTTGAATTTGAATTCTTTCTGCAAAGATTTTAAATTGGTTGAAAGCATATTTTTTTAAGAAATTTGTCCATGTAAACTTAAAGTAGTCATCTACTATTACAAATACATATTCACTATGATTTATAGATTGCATTTGTAAGGCAACAAAAAGATCTAGATGAAGAATTTCAAGAGGTTGAGAAGTTGATATCATACCTTTTTTCTAAATTTTCCCATTTGACATGCATAACATAAATTATCTACAACCAAAATTATTTTAGAAAGTCCTCTAGCAAGATTTTGTTTAGAAATTCTAGATAAAAGCTTGTAATTTAAGTAACCAAATTTTTATCCTAAATCATATTGTCACTTTTATAGGCCAAGAGATACAAGTTATCAGTTAATATTTTCATTCTTAGGATATTAGTATTTTAAGTTTTTCAACCCTATCAAATATAACATTTGAATTATTATCTTCAATATAAAATTATCTTTTTCAAATTTAATTTTCTAACATTTATCGCATAATTGATAATAATTAATAGGTTATGTTTTGAATTTCTTACTAGCAAAATATTAGAAATAGTAGAAGTTTAAAATTACCACCATTGCCAATGCCAATCGAGTATCCTTTCGAATTGTCTATAAGTTAACCAATCCAACATCTTTCTAGCTACGTCCTTTAAAATGTCAGGATTTGCAGTCATATATCTGGTGCATCCACTATATAGTATCCATTTTTCCCCTTGATTTGTAAGGTTTGATTATCAAGTATCAATTTATCAAAAGCCATATGATATATCATTTATTCCTGCAATTCATATCTTTCCAAAGGTTCAATCGACTTTTCATCACAAAAATGTGCAAACTTATGAAATAACAACATAATGAATTTGCAAAAAGTCAATATGAAAATAGTGTCAATACGATTACCAAAATTTGTTGTTTAAAATACCTTCAAAAATCGGATTACGAATACTTTGAAAACCTCTACTCTGGTACAAATTGTGAGGATGCAGATTATGGATCTTAAGGCTAATATTAACACTATACGGGTGAACAGTGTTTACTTGATTATATTAATATTTTTAAATCTTTAATATATTTATACTTAAATCGATATTATTAACAGTCACAAAACCAATCGAAAATAAAATGTGAATATTAAGCTTAGGTCTTTAAAATTAAACTTAACACACATAAAAATTCCTTCTCTAGAAAAGATTGTAAATTAGGTCCCTGAAATTTAACAAATAAATAATTACATAAAATTATGCAATTATTCAGTGAATAATTGTAGACATTTATGCAATTATATCAAAAAAATTCATAAATACCTTGAATCTTTCTATGAAAAATTACTATTATTTCCGCAATTTTTTTGGTGAATAATTATGGAAATTTCCGCAAATTTCTAAAAAACTGCATCCGCAACCTTTTTGGTGAATAGTTACAGAAATTTTTGCAAATTTTCGTTGAATAATTGTGGAATTTCGAAAAAAAATTGATATAATTGCATAGATGTCTACAATTTTTCATTGAATAATAGGACAATTAACGACAAGGACAAAATTAAGGGCTTTTTTATTCATAAGGATAGCCCACTAAAATTTTACTCAAAAGGACAATACACAAATTATAGTTTAGTTCCCTAAATCGTGTGCCTGTTTCATCTTCGACACTCCTATCTCGCGAGTTTCTCGTTCTATTTTCCTCAAACGCAGTTTTTTTCCCTCTTGATCTCTAATTCTCTTCTCCAACGCGTTTTTTTCTTCTGATTCAAATTGCAAAATCACTTTCGAGCGTATTGATCTCTAGATCAGATCTGATCTCGACATCTGTCTAAAGTGCCGCGGATTTTAATTTTGATTCGATAGGTAGTAAAGATGATTTCGTGATTTTGATTTTGTGAATTCATCTTAGAAAATCGAATGAGAGAGAAGAACGACAGAGATGAATAACGGAAGTTACTTTTTGGATAGTGAATTTAGTAACAGTTCATAAGTATCAGTTCCCCATTTTTTAAGGTATCTTTTTTCTTGTTATTACAGTCTGTGTTAATTTATTTTCGTGATATATTAGTTTTATACTTGTATTGTTGCATTAACTTTGCAACTCAATCGAAATTATGTCATTTTAATCAATCAAAGTGGGATGTAAACATTTTTGTTCATTAGTTTTCCTTTAAAATATCAAAGCAGTTTTAAGGTATCATTTTAATATTTTTTTAGGTATCAGTCTTACATTTTCAACATGAATTTACATTATGGCAGTTTTAAGGTATCATTTTTATATTTTTTTAGGTATCAGTTTTATATTTTAAACATAAATTTACATCATAGCAGTTTTTAGGTATCGTTTTTTTTTTTAGGTATCAGTTTTTTATTTTCAACATGAATTTACATCATAGCAGTTTTTAGGTATCATTTTTATATATTTTTAGGTATCAGTTTTATATTTTCAACATGAATTTAAATCTAGCAGTTTTTAGGTATCATTTTTTATATTTTTTTAGGTATCATTTTTATATTTTCTAGTTGAATTTCCAGTATTATGTTGGTATAAGTTTTTGATTGTGTATGAAATACTTGCAGATACTGCATGTTACTGGAGATTACTTGAATTCAAGACTGGATTGTATACAATTAAAAGTAAATGCATGAATGCATGCTTAGAATAGGGAGCAGTGTTGTATGTACTTAGATTGTGGAGGAAAAAAATGTATCATATTGAATCAGTTATGTATCATTATAGGTATCATATGATACAAGTGGGTATTATTGTGTATTACTGAGAATAATCTCATTTTTGTGACAATTGAATTGAATTGAATTAATTGCTATTATTTTTTTAATCAGTGGGTATTATTGCGAATAAATATTATTTTTGTGATATTTGAATTGAGTAGGTGGGTGTTATTTTTTTTAATCAGTGGTTATCAGTTAAAATTAATGTTGCGTATCAAAAAAAGTCAATTGTCAAAGCAAACAACACAAATCTTCCTAAAAGCTGCTATGATGTAAATTAAACTAGAAAATATAAAACTGATAGCTAAAAATATATAAAAATGATACCTAAAAACTGCTATAATGTAAATTCAACTAGAAAATATAAAACTGATACCTTAAAAATTATAAAAATGATACCTTAAAAATGCTTTAATATTTTAACAACAAAAGTAATAGAGAAAATGTTCGAATCACAATTTGATTGTTTAAAATGAAATAAATTCGTTTGAGTAGCAAAACTGATGCATCAGTATAAGAACAAAAGTAAAATAGCACCAAAACTATAAACAAAACAGCATAATACTATTAATACATTAAAACTGATACCTTAAAAAATATAAAAATGATACCTTAAAACTGCTGCAACGTTTTAAAGAAAAATTAATGCAAAAAAAATTTTCATCACAATTTGTTTTTTTCAAATGAAATAGGTTCGACTGTAATACATAGATAATGCAACAATACAACTACAAAATAAATACAACATTTAAAACACATCAAACGAATATAAAACAATGGTAAATAAACAAAAATGATACCTAGAAAAATATAAAAATGATACCCAACTGTTGAAAAGTCGAACATTAAATTGCAGAACCAAAAAAAAAAACATGAATCACCTTGTGAAATAAAAAAAACTAATCGGCAGAAATGAACAAAAATTATAATGATTATAGCAACAAAAAAATTCAGTCGAGGTTGATTGTTGAGATCGATTTCATGCCCTAAATTTTGCTGTTCGATTTATGATTGAAGTTCGACTGTAAGATAGTAGGCAGATTTGATTTGATTCGATTTCGAGTTGAGATGATTTCGTTAATTTTGATTTGCTGATTTCGTGGGAGAAGAAATATGAGAAGAGAGAAAGGAGCGAAAGAAGAAATCAGAGAAGAGAGAAAGGGGTGACGGAAATTTTTAGGGTTATGTCCTTTTGGATAAAATTTTAAGTGCGTGTCCTTATGGATAAAATATTAATACCGTTTGTCCTTGTAAGTAGTTTCCTGTTGAATAATTTCATAAATTTATACAACTATTAATTAACCTAATTATAAGGACCTAATTACATACCTCTTTTAGCAAGGATGTCCAGGTAATTTTGAAACCTATAGGGAATTTAGCCAAACTATCCCGAATAAAAATGCAGATAAAAGTAAATATAGTAAAGTAAAAGGAATTCAACACATCAGGATTTTTATGCTGGTTTGGTGTCACCCTTCTTCAATATTGCACAAATCCTATACATATTTCTTTTCCACTTGTAAATGCAATACAATCTTAGTTTCAAGGCTACAAGACACATGTTCCAAATTTCAACCTTTGGGTAGAGTCGCCTTGTTGCTAGGATACTAAATACATCTAGTTAGTTTCTAAGCCACCCTCATTCCTATTAGACATTCGGGACTCCCACCACACCCTTATAATCAATATTTTTTTTGTTTGAAAGAGTTTTGCAGACTCTGATCTTTCTGTCTTTGATTACAATTGCTCATATAACTCTAAATTTCACGTTGATATTGAGTGATTGATGGGGGAATAACAGAGAATGAAATAAGAGATGGATAGATTTGATTCTAGTTGAATTTCATTAGAGTATAGTTAAGGTTTCTCCCAGAAAATAAGAGAGAAGAAAGAGAGGACTTAGAAATTGAAAAGATGAAGTTAAAAATTCATCAGAATTCAGGTATCTATAGGAAACCAATTATCATGTCTATTTGCCAAGATATACGTTGAATAAACACTTCTTTTGATGTTCAAATATTGAAAATCTGGCTAGTATGTCGACATACCCTCGTGAAATTTGAAAACTTATTTTATCTAATCATTTGAAAATATATTACTTCATAAAATGGTTTGAAACTTTGTAAAATCATTTAACATAGTTTATACATATCTAAATCACGATAAAACTTAAGAAAAATTTTCAAAATAATTTTTGAAATATTTAATATAAAACGTTGAATATAATGCATATATAATATGTAGAACTATTTAAAATAAAGTATGAGGGAATTTCCAGAGTTATAATTACATAAGAATTTATAGAACCAAAATATAAATAATATAATAGGTTTGAAATCAAAAAGGATTTTTTTTTGAAAAGAAACAAAGATTTTTTGAAAAACTATTTGAAAACCAATTAAAAATGTTTTTGAAAAAGAGACCAAATGCTATCATAATTTTACCATTTATTATAAGGTTCTGTGCTCATCTAGAACATCCTGAATTCTTCAATTCTTATGAGTCTTCAATCTCTAACTCTTAAATCTCTATATCAGCGTCATCATATTGAATCTATACTTAATACTTTTTAGCCTTCATTACAATATACCTACCAAAATTTTGCATTATATAAATATATATCTGGATAAATATTAGTAATGTTAGTATTTATATTTTATATTATTTTCTGGGATATTGCCATCGAAACCAATACAGATGGTACTAACACAAAAAAGTAGGACTATTCACTCGGACTTACCATTTTATGACAGCCTAATTATTGTGCACATACCTTAAGGATAGCTGAACAAATATATGCAGTAATCTTATCATGTGTATTTAATATATTAATAGTACTACAAACATTATTTGTAGCTTGAGGAAAGCTCAACGACTAAAGATTATGCAAGTGATCTATTAATAATTAAGTCGTCGATGACAGTTTATATTGAAGATTCAAAATTGTCAATATTATATTAATTGATATTGACTAATAGATTAATATATTTCTTATGAAATACCCACGTGATTTAAATGTCGAACACATCGAAAATCATGGTATACGAACATTTACATATGCACTTATTTGTTGAATTTGTATTGGGTTTCTTCACAATCAATGTTCAATTTATGCATTAATATTATATAAGTTTTATTATTATATAACTTTTATATATCATACTACTAATATAATGGTGTTACGTATATTATTATATTAATTAAATATTATTTAATTAATTTTAATTAGTTAACATTTTGAATAATTTTACATTACCATAATGTAACAATTATTTTCAATATTCATTATATACTATAACATTTATAGTATAACAATATACCATATATATGTATATTGTTTAACTAATAAATATTTAATTCATTTTTTAATAAATTAACCTTTAATAATCAATTTAATTTTTTTTTTTGATATTCGGTTCATATATATACATGAATACTTAAGTTATTGTAAACATTATAAAATAATATATGCATAATATGTAATACATGTGTATATTTATTTATTAATTAACCTATTGAGTTAATATATTTTATTAATCTCATTAATAATTTTTGAAACTAATTTTATAATGTTTTAAAAAAATTATTATATTATAAAATTTATATATTTTATGTAACGATTCACCATTTTGACCGTGTCGAATAAACAAAACATGTAAGATTCGAACCGTCCAAAACGACAGATTGTTATTAGCTTCTGCAGTAAATAGAACAAATCACAGATCACAGATACAGACAAAGAGCAATATATATGTCACAGCGGAAAATAAATAATACAATAGTAGTTCATGAAGCTACTAAATAAAATTTTACAACAGAGTTTACATAAAAAATACAGCGGAAGTCTAATATAATGAATTTCTAATACATAAATAAATAATAACTGTTTGGAACGGAAACAACAAGAATAGCTAAAAACTGGAACAACTGATTAATAGATAGATATAGGTGAGCAAAATCCAATATAAGCTTCAAACTCCAAATGTGAATCTCGAAAGCTGTAATACTCAATCTAGCCCGAGCAATAATGCAAAACAAAACAACTCGGATTAGGACTAACATCCTCATTGAAGTAAATCAACTCAAATGAAATGCTCAATGAAATGCAATCAACAACTTAAAGGATGCTGAGATCACCATACTCTAAGGATCCAATAAACTAATACATATAATATAATACCCTATATACAATAGTGTCTATCAGTAAAGTAAATATCAAAATAGCGTAAGTGGAATTACCATTTATATATTTCCATAGTATATACAGTATCATAATTCCTCCGTAAACTGGTGGGCTATCAGAGGGCACTCCATATAAAATAGTACAAAATAAAGTCGTAGTGGGCTCGTATATGGCATGTGACAAGGTACGCAAGGAATGCCAGCGTGGATACACTGTTTGCAGAGTCGGATTGGTGGTAACACATAGTAGCAACTACCGCCTACAAAGTTGTTAAAGTGGTTTTTTGTATTGGTAGAGAGTATGGCAATAGTCGATCCCGGTCTCTTTAGCAACCAATCGTTTACATATTTCGCACCATGGTCATTATTTTATAAATCACTTTATAAAATCATTTATACGAAATCTTATATTCGAATTTGAAATCAAAATTAAATATCTAACTTCGATTACATTTAATTTCGAAAACAACTCACTTATATTGCTTTAATCAAATCAATTTAGAAAAACATATCGTAAAGGTCTCGCAGATATAGTATAACCCAATACTATACTATTAAACTTTGATTATATTCAATTTCCGAAAATATTTACATAACGACTTTCAATTCAAAATCGACTTAAAAATCATATCTTAAAGGTCTCAATTCCCATTTAAATCAACACTAAAATATTTAACTTCGAGGATATTTAGTTTGATTTATTTTCGTCAAAAGATTCAAGTTCAAACAATTCAAATGATTCACATTTTCCTTTATAAGAATCCCATAAGTCGATTCACATAAATCCATTATTTTGGTTTGAATTCGGAATATACAATTTAAGTCAAAACTTACATTCCAATTTAAACAAATCATATTGTGTTTTGTAATTCAAGTTAGTCAATTCGAAATCGTTATTTATAAATTCAAACAATTCATATAATCTAATTTACCTTTATAAGAATTCGCTTAAATCGATTCAAAAATTCAATCAATTAAGTTCAAATTCAATTTATATAATTTGAATCAAATCTTTAATTCCAATTCCAACAAATCATATCATATTTTAAGTCAAGTCGTAAAATTTGAATTCATTACTTATAAATTCGAGTCAAAACCTTATATTTCAATTCAAACAGTTCATACAATTTTAAAACCATTCTTATAAATTCGTTTTAACAAATTTCGTAATTCAAACCAAACGATTTATAAAATCAATTCTATATATAAATTTATATGTACAAACTCACATTCAGTCATTTTAAAATTGAATTCATTATGTATCAATTATAAATTCAAATAAAAATCAATTTACGTAATTCACGTTAATTTCATATAAAAGTTCATAATTTAAACCAATTCAAATTCGTCTCTAATAAAAGTTAGTTCAAATTCATATCTAAATATGAGTTCAATCATTAAATTAAATATTTTTATTTAAATTCATATCTTTAAATCACAAATTCAAATCGCGAAAATCTTAACTTATCCACCTTTTAGTTTATTATTAAAGTTTGTAAAATGTTTATAAAAGAAAATTTAACTTTGAAAATACATATATATACACACACATATAAGTTTATAAATTTCTAAAATTAATTAGAATATAGATTATAAACATATATAAGTTTGAAATAATATAGAAAAAGGTTTAAAAGAATTATTTATTATAATACAAAAAGTTTAAAATACTTATATGATTAAATTACATGGTTTAAGAATAAATAAAATTGTAAGTAAAATCTTAAATAAGTCTAAATCCTTATTTACTCATAAATCATTTTAAAAAAAAAATTGAAATTTACAAAATTTAAGTTTTAAAAATCTTTTAATTATATATATAATATCCTAAGTTGGTATTTTAAAATTAAATTTCCAAATCACTATACTTCAAAAACGTATCCGACGGTGTTCGTAAGTAATTTTCTACCATATGGTCAAGTGATACAGATATTTATCATTTCACATTAGTACAAAACAGGTTTGTTGCTTCATCTCATTTGCATCAGTTGTTAATACAACCGATGCAACTGACTCTATATGCTTTGGTTGTTAATACAAATGCATCGAAGCAAATGGTGTGATTTCTAGTTGCTTCACCGCATTTGTTTCGGCTGTATTCACAACCGAAGCAAAAGCATCATTTGCTTTGGTTATGTTAACAATCTAAGCGAGTGCATCGAAGCAATTTGTGTTATTTGCTTCGGTTCTTTTTACAATCAAAGAAAATAATGTTACTTGCAGCAGTTCCTTAAGAAATGAAGCAACTACTAGGAAGCAAATATTCTTATTTACATCGGTTTCTTAGGAACCAAAGCAAATGCATCGAAGCAACTGTAAATCAATGAAAATGCACAAATCAATAATTATAAACATTTACTAACATATGTTAGCATTTATAATTGATTATAACTAATGATTATTAATAAATAATTTACAGCTAGTAATCATTATAACTAATTAGTAATTAATTTTTATATTAAAAATTATATTATAGTTATTTCTAATAATTAGTAAATTATAGCTACAATTTAATAATTACATTTAACAACTAAATAATAAATTAATATTCAATGTTTATTAATTAATAATTAATATTAAATGTTTACTAATTAATAATCAACATTAAATTAAGAATGTTTAACTACTAAAAATTTAATATTATTACGAATGATTTTTAATTACTCATTATTATATATAATCAATAACTATTTTTAGTATTTAATAATTATATAATTAGTAAATTATAGTTAATAAGTATTAATTACATTTAATAATTAATGAATAAATTAATAATTTATATTA
Organism: Allium sativum; assembly: GCA_030737875.1. Lineage (NCBI taxonomy): Eukaryota > Viridiplantae > Streptophyta > Magnoliopsida > Asparagales > Amaryllidaceae > Allium > Allium sativum. Next base: position 278,136,619 of record CM060918.1, read on the forward strand.
GATAAATAATAAATATATTAACTAATAATTACCATTAAGTAATACTCAATTACTAATAATTATTTAATAACCGAAACCAACATTTGATAATTAATAATGAAGTTTAATTCCTATGAAGTGATATTTAGTATAATAATTATACTTGAAATAGTATTGATTAATAATTACTAATAGAAGATAACTAATTAATAATTAATAACTAATATTAAAAAAAATATAATTAATAATTAATAAACCAAAAGTGAGTAAGTAATAAATAATATACAATAAATAATAGTTGAAAAACTAGTAAATTAGGAAAATGTGGTTGCTAAACTAAAAATTAGTAAATAAACGTTAATAATATATATATTATTACAAAAAAGTAATAGTCAACATATTTATTAATTTTTCAATTTTTAATAATTGCTTTTAATTAAAATGAAATAATAGTATAGAACTTGAAATACATTTAAATTTAATTATATGATACTAGCAAATATAGAGAAAAATAATTTTGCAGAAGTAACATTTGATAATTGATAATTAACAATAAATATTAAATAATTATTATTTTATAATAAGCAGTTGCATTTAATATTTAATTAATAAGTAATATTTAATAATTAAAAAGTAGTAACTTATTGTAAAGAAGTAATACTTAATATTTAATTTTTAGTAGTTTCTAATTAATACTTTTAATTAATTAAGTAATTATTAATAACTATACAATATTAAGAATATATTTAATTACACTTATAAAAGTGGTATTTAGTATTTAATAATTAATTTTTACTACAAATGACTATTAAAAAGTTAATGTAAAAAAAATAATTACCATTTTTTCGATAATTCATATAATTAATAAGAATTATTAATAATTGAAAAGTAGCGTTCAGCATTAAGTATTTTATAATTATATTAAATATTTAATATTTTAAAAATAAATTTTTTAATTTAACAAATAAAAATTTCTATTTAATGATTAATATTTAATGAATATTTTCTTGCCAAATTTTTTTAATGAATATTATTTATTATGTTATGACAAATATTAATTGTTTAATAATTAATAATTAGTATCGAATAATTATTATCAATATTCCATAATCAACGTTTAATGTTTAATAAATAGATATTTAATATTTAGTATTCAATAATCAATTTTCAATAATCATTAATTAAATTAACAATTAAATAGAATTAGTATGCAATATTTAATAATAAACAGATGATGAATAAAAAGTTAAAATTAATAATTACCATTAAATAATTAACAGTAAGAAGTAATTTTTTAATACAGTTCGAAAATTTTGAAAAATTTTGTAAAAAAAACATAAACAAAAATTTAAATTTTCGTCCAATTACAATGTAAAATAGAATTAGGACTCTTAGAAAATTAGAAATTTTATAAGATTCAATCATTTATATGTAATTACTTGTTATTGTTAATTATTCATGGTTACTAAGTCATATTTAATTTTTATTAATTATATTTAATAGCTAAAAATTATAACTAAAAACACTTCATTGATAAACTCGAAATAAATAAGTAATAATTAATTATTATATTACACCATTTATTGTTAATAATTAGTAGCTAATAAACATAATTAATAAGACAAAAGTAAATAAGTAGTAACTAGTAAACAAAATAATTGCTAATGGATAATTTATAATTTACCTTCGTTTGTATGAAAATAATTAAAGCCCTTTTTATTTTAATCGTCAATTCCATCTTCTGCTGCCCATTCATTTGTTTACTGTAAAACGCTTTTCATTTCCCCTTCAATTTTCGTTTCCCGCCCTTTTGCTTTTTGCTGCTTGTTGTTTCCCTTCAATGTTTCAATTCCCTCACATCTCCCTTTCATTCTCTAATTTATTTTTATTCGTTCATCTTTTCCTCTCGTGCTGTTATTTCAACGGTTTCATTCTCTCATATCGATCTCCACTTCATCGATCTCCGTTTCAATTCCCTCACAGCTCCACTTCATTCCTCACGTTGAAGCTTCAAGCTTTAGATATTAAATCGCCTCGTTCTCTGGTTTCATTGTCTATTTTATTCTACCATTTCCTGTTGTTAAAGATGCCAAGACGGTACCACAATCTAAAGCTCGAAGCTTCGATCTGAACCATAAACCTGCTGCACTCAAAAGTTTTTGCACATGTTTGAAATGAAGCTATCTGCTTCGTCGTTCAATCTAGAAAATCATTATTAAATGTTTTATGTAGTCCATAGATGCAGCAAACATAGGAAGTGCGGTAGGAAATTGATGTTGCTTTGTTTTGCTATTTGTAGTTGAGGTTGAGGAAGGTGATTGGTTGCAATGGAGATCGAAGTGCTGTTGAGTTTGTTGCAGCTGATTTGTGGAGTAGTTTTGAATGGGGGAAGTGGATGGAATTCGAGTTGCTTGTAGGTTCGAAGTGAGTGGAGGCAGTGTTTGTTTTGGTATGATGTAGGTGTGTAACAACCCGGAAAATCTGAACCAAATTAAAAAATTTATTTTAGCAATTTTAGTGAATTTTGAATATTTAAAATGATTTATTTAAATAATAACGACTAGAAATTTATTTTAAATAGAATTAGAACATATATTTTTATTTGAATCAAGGTTAGAATATAAATATATATATTAGTCATAAAAGGAATTGGAAATGGCACGGTAGTTTGAAAATTTGATTTCAAATTTCAAATGAATGTACAGGATTCAAAATAAACTGGATTTTAGCAAAACTAAAAATATTAGAATCTATTTGAAAATATCTTTCCAACGAATCCGAAAAATCAAAATTTCATAGCGGGAATAAAAAGTTATGCCCAGTTGAAAATTCATAATAATCGCTATGGAAAATATAGCCCTTAAAAATAACGATTTTGCAAACAACCTCCGTTTTCAACGAAACCACTTTTGTTGGATCCGGGATGCCAAGTTATGGCTAGATTCGAAAATTCATAATTGTTGGAATCAATATGTAAGCGTGGCACAAGAAAACGTGTTTTAGCAGTTTTAGTCAATTTGAATCAACCAGAAAATGGCCATTTTCAAACGGTCTCCAAATTCGAAAAAATTATTTTTGTTAGGACCGTATCGTCAAAACGTAATCGGACTTATTTTTCTTGAATTTTTGGGGTCCGTATATGGCCCAGGTAAATTGAAATGTGCGTTCAAATTCAATATATAGATCTTTATTTGATTTTGACGGAAACTAATCGAAACAGTCGAATCAGCTTACCGGACATATACCATTGTGTTCGGAATGGGGGTAATACACTGGAAACGACAGTCGGGCGGTTCGATTTGGAGTTCGAAATGAATAGTTGCTTTTTGGAATTTAAATATAATAAAATGTATAAACTGGGCCCCTCCGTTTCTCTTTCCTTTGGTCAGCACCCCCCACCGTTCATTCTAAAATTGAATAGAAATAAATAAAAAGAAAAAGAAGAAAACACACAACGGGGGAAGGGGATTCGCCGCCGCCTACTCCTCCAGGCCGCCACCGCAGACGTCCCCCCTTCCCACTTCGACCATCAGCGTCGTCTCCCCCTCCAGTAGCCGCTATCCCTCCTCTTCTCGATCCCCTTCTTCCACCGCAAACTCCCCCAATTCCCCAAATCGATGAAGGTCCACCGCTCCGACCACCACGCTGCCAGCGCCAGCCATGCACGCCTACCCCCGACCCCGACGCCCCTAGCAATCCTTCTCCAACTGAACAGTGAGTTTTTCTTTAACGATGATTTTAATTTTCAGTTTTAATATAAAGTAACATGCAAAAAAAATCCGATCGTTTATATAATAGCTTAGATTTAAAGTTAATATTTTTATAAATATAAAAATGAGATTTTTTGAAATATAAAGAGTTGATTTTTATGTTGATTAAATATATGATTTTTATTAGAGTAAAGATATGATTTTTAAAAGAGAAAAGTTATGACTTATTAAAGAGAAAATGATTAGATTTTTTTTTAGAAATGGAAAGAATGTATTTTTATATAAAGAAACAATATATTTTTATATAAGGAAAGATAAGATTTTTAATTATAGAAAGGTGTGATTTTTAATTATAGTGAAAACATGATTTTTATTGTTTGAATTGAAGTATAAAAACATGATTTTTATGCGGTAATCATTGTAGTAATAAAAAAAATATGATTTTTATTTATGTAGATTAATAAAGATATGATTTTTATTAAGAAGAAGAGAATAAGAAGATTAGATTTTTAAATAAATAAAGATTTGATTTTTATTTTTTGAATATAAAGATGAGATCTTTATAGATGTAGCGAAATAAAAATATAATTTTTATACATATAGAAATATAATTTTTATATATACATTATTGAAATAAAAATGCGATCTTTATATAAGAAGCAGAGATATAAAAATATATTTTTTATATAGAAAGAAGCGTTGTAAGAATATATGATTTCTATACATGAAGTGCCATTATAAAAATGTGATTTTTTTTTAAAATAAACATCATAATAAAAATGCTATTTTTACTATGAACAATGGGAAAAGATCGCATTGGAATTTTGGGCAAATCCGAACCGTTCAGAAATGGGGAATGGCGGAGTGGAACCCAAAGGTGAGAGCTCATCACTTTAATTTATTTTCTAGTTGAAATATATACAAGGATGCAGACGGTGCTTAGTAGTACCCGCCACCCATCGTCCATAGACCATGGACGAATTGTTTGTTTATTTGATTTTGTTGTGAAAATTGTGTGTAATGTGGAATGGAATCAAATATTTTATAGTTAAAAATATAATTTTTAACGCGCATATGAATAAAATTGATATTCATAAATAAATCGGACGATTGTTTATGTGCACACATTTGACTGATATGGATTAGGGCGATAAATTGTACACATCGCCCAACTGCACAAATTAAATTCATTATTTGTTGATTGAAATCCCACACGGGTATTGGGATGATATTGGGCATACACTAATCCCAATATTTAGTTGTATGTCAATCGATTTGTTGACAAGCTGTGTAAGCGTTGAATATTTATATTTAATGCTTATGCAGTGTAGAATGCACAGTGGATGATGGTTGACTGTGTTCAATTGTTGTTGTGTACATGTGTTGTATGAAATCCATATAAATCACATTATATGGTAATTGACTGTGTCTGATTCCAGTTCAAAAAGAATGAATATTTTAAAATAATGAATATTTTAAAATAATATTCAGTGAAAGATCAAAATCTGATTTTGATGTCCGATTTGGGATGGACACGAATTTATTTAAATATATAAAACCGTGTTGATTAGTTGACGCCATTTTGACGTGAACGATATTTTTATCGATTTTGTTCATTCTTATAATGAATGTAAAAAAGGAATTGATTTCAAAATCTAAGGTTTTGAAAATACTATCATTTATATATCGATGATATGGAATATTCATTTTTGATTAGAAATTGAATATGAAGTTGAAATCGTTTTGAAAACGAATTTAAAACGATTTATAATATACGTTTTAAATGGACATCAATGAAATACATATAATATATATATTATATATAATGGCCTGAATAGAACGCGACGCGCTGCGGCAGTTCGTGAAATTTTGACCATTGACTTCGAACGGACATTACGGGAGATCCGACCATCAGATTCTCCTAAAACTTGAGCCGTTGGGTTCGTATCGAAAAGAGCTTTCCAACGAATACAAGAGATTTGAAATCTAATGGTTGGATTTGGAATTATGTCCAAAAAAAATTTGGAAAAGGTCGCAATAAGTGTAGTTCGATGACCGTTTATGGAAATCGACTGTACGAGCCTTGATAAAATTATTAAAAATATCGATAATTTGTGTAAAATCATAATAAATGATTTGGAAAGAATTGGGATGAAAAATTCCATATTTGAAAAGATAAAAATATATTTTTACCGAAATGAACTAATTATGAAGTATAATTAGAAAATCCAATATTTTTTAATAAATAAATTAGATTTGAAATTGTTTAAAAAAAACCGGAATTTTCAATATATGTATTGGAATGGATTTGAATCGAAATTATCTTCAGAATATTTCGATATTGGATTTTGTGATCATACGGATATTGTGGAGGAATTTGGAAGATAGATATCTATATATATATCGTTATTCCAATACGATATTTGTCGATTTCAGAATTTGATATTGAATATAAGTCGATTTATTTTCTATTCAGAGCCTTGTATTTAATATCAAATGGGATTTGGGTTTGTCGTGAATGATGCCTTCGTTAACACTATTCTTAAACCCAATTGAAAAAAGATTAAATCTTTTTATTTAGATTTAATGAAGTACAATTAATTAATATTTAATTGGAATTGAATTGAAATTGATTTTTGGGTTTATCGTGATCAGTGTTTAAAATAACACTTGTTCTTTAACCCGATTAAAAATGGAATGTGAATTGGGTTTATTGTGAACTGTGTTTTTAGCGACATTCATTCTTGAACCTGATTTATAGTGAATTGTAGTTTGGAATTTATAAATCTTTTTATTAAGATTTAACAGGAATTTTCCAAAGTAAAGTTTTCCGCTTTAATATATTAAATTGGAATCGAATGGAATTTGATTTGATAATAATCGAAATGAAATTCTGTGGAGGAAGACTGTTAATACATATAGAATTTAAAAGGTTTTGACGTTATTCCATTTATATTATTAGTCAGATACGGAAAATGATATCGATTATATACTGATTTGTTTTCCGTAAAGATTCCATAATTAATGGAATATGATTTGGGTTTATCATGAACTGTGTTTTAAATGACATTAGTTCTTTAACCAAGTTAAAGGCAAGATTACATGTCTGTCATTGTATTTCGAACTGTATGGTTGATCTCTACTATATATATATCTGTTTGGTGGCGGAGAATTTATTCTCTTGTTGAACACCCTTCTCTGAGACGTACGAGCTCAGAGGTTATATATAGGCAGAAATCAATAGTACGGTGTAGATTGTCAATGCGACATGTTTGTGTTTCCAAAGTTAAATAATCATCAATATTGATTTTTGGGAAGATTAAAACTAAGTGGAGTTTTAATGAATATTTAATTAGATTGAAATGTGAATTGATAATTTAAATTATCAAATTTGGGAGATGATCGAGAGTGGAGTATCACAAGTTTTGCTCCGAGCGATAGTTAAATCTTTAATTAGATTTGAACGGGAAATGGTAATTAATTTTACCGATAAGACCATGGTGTTAGTTATGGGGTAGTACCAGTTTTTCTCCATGGGATGAATAGGTTGGGATTGGGAAATTAAATAAATGGTTACTTCAGTAAGGTGCGTTAATCCCAATTAGCTTGGAAAACTGTAACATGGTTTGAATTGAAATCCAAAGGAAGATTAAAGAATAAATTTAAAGAATTTATCTTTGATAAAATTAATGGGAACCTTTCCCAAAGTATATGAATATTTGAATAAAAGAATATTCAGAATTGGAATGAGGCGTATGTTGGGTCTTTATAGCACTTGTTTATTATATACGCGGGTTATTAGAAAAGGCCGGGTTTATACCCATTCTGAATAACTGATTAAACGATAAGTCGATGATGAAGATGGTGGTTGAAGACCGTAGGTCTTCACATCATTTGGATGGTTACTGATGTCTTAATTGGGCTGTACACCCAAGATAAGGTAATAAGTGGTGATCATCTAGACGTACTTGGAGATCGACGGATATGCGAGGACCTCTCTCCTGTATTGGACATACGGGACGAGGAATAAGGTGCCTCCAGTTTCGTTCAGACCCAGAACGAACTTGTAAATGGATTGTGTGTCTAACATTGGATTTTATCCTGTGTTGATTGATTTTTATTAAACATATATCTGTTTGGCGGCGGAGAATTTATTCTCTTGCTTAATGCCCTTCTCTGAGACGTACGAGCTCAGAGGTTATATATCGATAAATATCAGTCGCATGGCATGAATTGCCTGTGTGGCATGCTAAGATGCAATGATCAAGGCTTTTATTGAAAAGAAGAATCTTGTGGTTGATGATCAAAGCACGACTTTAATACAACGTAGCTTTGTATATGGCGTTAATTCGCGAGCCTCACACCTCGGTATGAGTAAAAAACAGGATCAGACCGTTGGGAGAACATGACGTTTCTTTCTAGCCATGGGTGGTCTCAGCGTTTTACTAGCCCTGACATTGTTGTTGTTTTACCTATGTGGTTGTTGGATTATGAGGCGCCACAGATATATTGGTCTATTCGGAGCCGATGGATATAGGTCCGATAGGACCGGGAAACGTGTATTCAGGAATTGCCAATCCACTAACGTAAGTGTGGACCGGCCTAACCGAACCACGGTTCTCTACGGGGAATCCTGAGGCATTTGCTAGAGTGTCTTGAAGTAAAGAGGAGCAATCCCCGACCTCGACTCATGAGGAAATCCAATTTCCAATACGTGACATTCAGTTTTATTTGTAGAGCCTAGTATGGCAACATAGTGGGATGGGGCACTATGCCGTCTATGATTGATACATTTATATTTGAAGTTGTTTTCATACACTTTACACTATAATAGTATGAAAATGATTTGTTTTAAATGTACCAAGCTTTTTTGGCTATCATAAGGTAAAACTCTATCCTCCGGCTTGCGTTGCTTTGTGTGATGGGACCTGAGTCTTATAATAGCTTCATTTTTTCAAAAAGCATTGCGTTGTTTATTCTTTGCACTGGTATTCCTGGGAGGAAACCCGTTTCTTGTTATACGGCGTGGCCCTTGATTTACTTTATTTTTAAAATAAAGATTAATAACTGTTTTAGTTCTCATACCAGTCACATGACTGACCTGGAGTTTATTGTTTTAACCTAAACTCTAGGTTCCCCTATTTTCTACACGGGCGGCTAGTAGTTTTGGTTTTGCAGATTTATATTCACAGGATCCTGGTTTACAGCTGGAACGATATTCAGAAAGCTTTGTATCCGTATATCTCCTTCAGTTGTGTTATGTATTATTTTTCCGCTGCATTGTAATTTAAATCTCTGATATTTTTTCTGGTGTATAATATTTATTCATTCTCTGTATATTCATGTACTCTGATGTAAATTGTTGTAATAATCAATGAAATGTTCTTCTGTTTGTGTTCTGATTTATCGTGTTCTCAAAGCAATCCAGGCTTTCCTTCATAGGGAAGTCCAGGTCGTTATAGCATGGTATTAGAGCTTTGGTTTACAGAACTCGAGAATAAGACATATTAGAACCAAACGAAAGAATTCATTAGATATTGAATTTGTAATATTCAACGAGAATGACTCGTTAGAGATGGGATCAATAGTATCCTAGAACGAGTGTGAAGAGTAGTGTTTTTAAAATAAAGTGAAAACAAATTTTGTTTTGAAAATGTAAACCTTATTCAACGTATTTGAATATTTATTTTGTATTGAATTTGGACAATCCAACATATAAAGATTTTGCATATGCGCCTTGCAAACATATATTCGAAGTTTTAATATACTAGATAGATATAGAATCACACTCTAGTCGCTCGGACATGATTTTGATGATGGCGCACCATCATCAATATTTATGCTCGAGTTTCAAAAGGGATATATCAATATATTTCCAATTGACTGGTGTGAGAACCAAAACTAGATAGGGTTTATTGTTGTGAATTGGCATCAAAAACATGATTTTCTGTATATGTATCAAAATTATGAGTTTGAAACGTTAATTCACTAATTGATTGATGGTTGTGTTGTATGATTATTTGTTATCTAATAAAACCATTATGTGAAAGAACGGTACATATAACCAAATTGTATCAAATATTGAACTGTATTGAAAATTGTTTGAGATTGCATGCATATACATGTATATACATTGAACATGTCATTACAAGGAGGCTAGAGAAGAGGAATAAAATTGTATGCCCGCCAAATAGGTACATGTTTACTAATTTATTGGGTTTGAATGATTTTATGAGTCGATTGGCTAGTCGCTTGGCTTTTTATTTTTCTTTTTGAGATGAGAGGGTCTGTGTGGCGGTTTGAGGATTTTCCCAATGCTCCCGTACAAAGGAGATTGTGGCGAAATTTTTCGAAAATTTGAGGTGTTAGCCAAATTTTTGAAGCATTGGAAAATTCTTAGAAACTGAAAAGTTGAATAATGAAAGCCAAACTGAAAGTTGAGTTGATTAGTAAAACAACTTTCAGCTCAGTTCCTTTTTTGTAGACGAAAAGATTTTAAGTGGGGGAGACTGTAACAACCCGGAAAATCTGAACCAATTAAAATTTTTTATTTTAGCAATTTTAGTGAATTTTGAATATTTAAAATGATTTATTTTAAATAATAACGACTAGAAATTTATTTTGAATAGAATTAGAACGTATATATTTATTTGAACCAAGGTTAGAATGAAAATATGTATTTTAATTACAAAAGGAATTGGAAATGGCGTGGTAGGTTGAAAATTTGATTTCAAATTTCAAATGAATGTACAGGATTCAAAATAAATCGGATTTTAGCGAAACCATAAATATTAGAATCTATTTGAAAATATCATTTCAACGAATCCGAAAAATCAAAATTTCATAGTGGGAATAAAAAGTTATGCCCAGTTGAAAATTCAGAATAGTCGCTATGGAAAATATAGCCCTTAAAAATAGCGATTTTGCAAACGACCTCCGTTTTCGACGAAACCACCTTTGTTGGATCTGGGATGTCAAGTTATTGCTAGATTCCAAAATTTATAATTTTAGGAATCAATACGTGAGCGTGGCACAAGAAAATGTGTTTTAGCAGTTTTAGTGAATTTGGATCGACCAGAAAATGGCCATTTTTCAAACGGTCTCCAAATTCGATGAAATTAGTTTTGTTAGGACCATATCATCAAAACATAACCGGATTTATTTTTTTGGAATTTTTTGGGTTTGTATGTGGTCCCGGTAAATTGAAATGCGCATTCAAATTCAATATATAGATTTATATTTGATTTTGAGGGAAACTGATCGAAACAGTCGAATCAGCTTACCGGACATATCCCATTGTGTTCGAAATGGGGATAATATGATATGGACGACAGTCGGTGGGTTCGATTTGGAGTTCGAAATGAAAAGTTGTCTTTTGGAATTTAAATATAATAAAATATATAAACTGGCCCCCTCCTTTTCTCTTTCCATTGGTCAACACCCCCCCTTACTGTTCATTCTCAAATTGAATAGAAAATAAAAACACGCGATGGGGGAAGGGGATTCGCCGCCGCCTTCTCCTCCAGGTCGCCACCGTGGACGTCCCCTTGAACTCCGGCCATCAATGTCGTCTCCCCCACTCCAGTAGCCGATGTCCCTCCTCTTCTCGATCCCCTTCTTCCGCTGCTAACTCCCCTCAATTCCCCAAATCGATGAAGGCCCACTGCTCCGACCACCACGCTGCCGTCAGCCATGGACGCCTTCCCCCGACCCCGACGCCCCTAGAAATCCTTCTCCAACTGAACGGTGAGTTTTTCTTTAACGATGATTTTAATTTTCAGTTTTAATATAAAACAATATGTAAAAAAAATACGATCGTTTATATAATAGCTTAAATTTAAAGTTAAGATTTTTGTAAATATAAAAATGAGATTTTTAGAAATATAAAGAGTTGATTTTTATGTTGATTAAAAATATGATTTTTATCAGAGTAAAGATATGATTTTTAAAAGAGAAAAGTTATGACTTTTTAAAGAGAAAAGATTAGATTTTTTTTAGAAATGAAAAGAATATATTTTTAAATAAAGAAAGAATATATTTTTATATAATGAAAGATAAGCTTTTTAATTATTGAAAGGTGTGATTTTTAATTAAAGTGAAAACACGATTTTTATTGTTTGAATTGAAGCATAAAAACATGATTTTTATGCGGTAAACATTGAAGTAATAAAAATATATGATTTTTATTTATGTAGAGTAATAAAGATATGATTTTTATTAAGAAGTAGAGAATAAGAAGATTAGATTTTTAAATAAATAAAGATTTTGTTTTTTTTTCGAATATAAAGATGAGATCTTTGTAGATGTAGTGAAATAAATATATAATTTTTATATATATAGAAATATAAATTTTATATATACAGTTGCGAAATAAAAATTCAATCTTTATATAAGAAGTAGAGATATAAAAATATAATTTCTATATAGAAAGAAGCGTTGTAAAAATATATGATTTCTATACATGAAGCGCCATTATAAAAATGTGATTTTTTAAAATAAACATTATATTAAAAATGCAATTTTTACTATAAACAGCGGGAAAAGATCGCATTGGAATTTTGGGCAAATCCAAACCGTTCAGAAATAGAGAATGGCGGAGTGGAACCCAAAGGTGAGAACTTCTCACTTTAATTTATTAGTTGAAATATATACTAGGAAGCATACGGTGCTTAGCAGCACCCGACACCCGTCATCCACAGACCATAGACGACTTGTTTGTTTGTTTGATTTTGTTGTGAAAATTGTGTGTGATGTGGAATGGAATCAAATATTTTATAGTGAAAAATATAATTTTTAATGTGTATACGAATAAAATAAATATTCATAAACAAATCGGACGATTTATTTATGTACACACATTTGACTGATATGGATTGGGACGAAATTTTTTACACATTGCCCAACTGCACAAATAAAATTCGTTTGATTGAAACCCCACATGGGTATTGGGATGATATTGGACATACACTAATCCCAATATTTAGTTGTATGTCAATAGATTGATTGACAAGCTACGTAAGCGTTGAATATTTATATTTAATGCTTATGTAGTGTAGAATGCAACTAGATAATGTTTGACTGTGTTTGATTGTTGTTGTGTACATGTGTTGTGTGAAATCCATAAAATCACATTATATGGTAATTGACTATGTCTGATTCTAGTTCATAATGAATGAATATTTTTAAATAACGAATATTTTAAAATAATGAATATTTTAAAATAATATTCAGTAAAAGATCAAAATCTGATTTTGATGTCCGATTTGGGATTGGCACGAATATATTTAAATATATAAGACCGTGTTGATTAGATTAACGCCATTTTGACGTGAGCAATATTTATATCGATTTTATTCATTATTATAATGAATATTGAAAAGGAATTGATTTCAAAATCTAATGTTTTGAAAATACTATCATTTACATATCGATGATATGGAATATTCAATTTTGATTAGAAATTGAATATGAAGTTGAAATCGTTTTGAAAACGAATTTAAAATGATTTATAATATACGTTTTAAATGGAAATCGACGAAATATATATATAATTATATATATATAATGGCCTGTATATAACGCCCCGCGCCGCGGCAGTTCGTGAATTTCGACCATTGACTTCGAAAGGACATTACGGGAGATCCGACCGTCGGATTCTCCTAAAACCGGAACCGTTGGGTTCGTATCAAAAAGAGCTTTTCAACAATACAAAAGATTTGAAATCTAACGGTTGGATTTGGAATTATGTCCAAATCAAATTTGGAAAAGGTCGTTGTAAATGCAGTTCGATGATCGTTTATGAAAATCGACTGTACGGGCCTTGATAAAATTATTAAAAATATAGATAATTTGTGTAAAATCATAATAAATGATTTGGAAAGAATTAAGATGAAAAATTCCATATTTGAAAAGATAAAAATATGTTTTTATCGAAATGAACTAGTTATGAACTAGAATTAGAAAATCCAATGTTTTTAAATAAATAAATTGGATTTGAAATGGTTTTAAAATAACCAGAATTTTCAATATATGAATTGGAATGGATATGAATCGAAATTATCTTCGGAATATTTCGATATTAGATTCCGTGATTATATGGATATTGTGGAGGAATTTGGAAGATATATATATCGTTATTCCAATACGATATTTGTCAATTTCAAAATTTGATATTGAATATAAGCCGATATATTTTCTATTCAGAGCCTTGTATTTAATATCAAATGGGATTTGGGTTTGTCGTGAATGGTGTCTTCATTAACACTTTTCTTAAACCCTGTTGAGAAAAGATTAAATATTTTTATTTATATTTAATGAAGTATATCAATTAATTAATATTTAATTGGAATTGAATTGAAATTTATTTTTGGGTTTATCGTGAATGGTGTTTTAAATAACACTTGTTCTTTAACCCGATTAAAAATGGAATGTGAATTGGGTTTATTGTGAACTGTGTTTTTAACGACATTCGTTCTTTAACCCGATTTACAATGAAGTGTGATTTGGAATTTATGAATCTTTTTATTAAGATTTAACAAGAATTTTCCAATGTAAAGTTTTCCAATTTAATATATTAAATTGGATTTGAACGGAATTCGATTTTATAATAATCGAAATGAAATTCTGTGGAGGAAGACTATTAATACATATGGCATTTAAAAGGCTTTGTCGTTATTCCATTTATATTATTAGTCGAATACGGAAATTGATATAGATTATATATGATTTGTTTTCCGTGAAGATTCCATAATTAATGGAATGTGATTTGGGTTTATCGTGAACTGTGTTTTAAATGACATTAGTTCTTTAACCCAATCAAAGGCAGGATTACATGTCTGTCATTGTATTTCGAACTGTACAGTTGATCTCTGCTAAATATATATCTGTTTGGTGGTAGATAATTTATTCTCTTGCTTAACACCCTTCTCTAAGATGTACGAGCTCAGAGGTTATATATAGGCAGAAATCAATAGTACAGTGTAGATTCTTGATGCGACAAATTTGTGTTTCCAAAGTTAAATAATCATTAATATTGATTTTTGGGAAGATTAAAACTAAGTGGAGTTTTAATGAATCTTTAATTAGATTGAAATGTGAATTGATAATTTAAATTATCAAATTTGGGAAATGATCGAGAGTGGAGTATCACCAGTTTTGCTCTGAGCGATAGTTAAATCTTTAATTAGATTTGAACGGGAAATGGTAATTAATTTTACCAATAAGACCGTGGTGTTAGTTATGGGGTAACACTAGTTTTGCTCCATGGGATGAATAGATTGGGATTGGGAAATTAAATAAATGGTTACTTCGGTAAGGTGTGTTAATCCCGACTAGCTTGGAAAACCGTAACATGGTTTGAATTGACATCCAAAGGAAGATTAAAGAATAAATTTAAAGAATTTATCTTTGATAAAATTAATGGGAACCTTTCCTAAATTATATGAATATTTGAATAAAAAAATATTCAGAATTGGAATGAGGCGTATGTTGTCTCTTTACAGCAGTTGTTTATTATATACGCAGCTTATTCGGAAAGGCCGAGTATATACCCATTCTGAATAACTGATTCGACGATAAGTCGATGATGAAGACGGTGGATGAAGACCAGAGGTCTTCACATCGTTTGGATGATTACTGATGTCTTGATTGGGCTGTACACCCAAGACATGGTAGTAAGTGGTGATCGTCCAGACGTACTTGGAGATCGACGGATATGCAAGGACTTCTCCCCTGTATTGGACATACGTGATGAGGAATAAGGTGCCTCCGGTTTCGTTCAGACCCAGAACGAACTTGTAAATGGATTGTTTGTGTGACATTGGATTTTATTCCGTGTTGATTGATTTCTATTAGATATATATCTGTTTGGCAGCGGAGAATTTATTCTCTTTCTTAACGCCCTTCTCTGTGACGTACGAGCTCAGAGGTTATATACCGATAGATATCAGTCGTGTGGCATGAATTGTCTATGTGACATGCTGAGATGCAGTGATCAAGGCTTTTATTGAAAAGCAAAGTCTTGTGGTTGATGATCAAAGCACAACTTTAATACAGCGTAGTTTTGTGTATGGCGTTAATTTGCGAGACTCACACCTCGGTATGAGTCAAAAACGGGAACAGACCGTTGGGAGAACATGACGTTTCTTTCTAGCTATGGGTCGTGTCAGCGTTTTACTAGCCCTGACATTGTTATTATTTTACCTATGTGGTTGTTGGAATGCGAGGCACCTCGGATATATCGGTCTCTTCGGAGCCGATGGATATAGGTCCGATAGGACCGGGAAATGTGTGTTCAGGAATTGCCAATCCACTAAGGTAAGTGTGGACCAGCCCAACCGATCCAAGGTTCTCTGCAGGGAATCCTGAGGCATTTGCTAGAGTGTCTCGAAGCGGACAGGAGCCATCCCTGGCCTCAACTCATGACGGAAATCCAATTTCCAATGCGTGACATTCGGTTTTATTTGTAGAGGCTAGTATGGAGACATAGTGGGATGGGGCACTATGCCGTCTATGATTGATACATTTTTATTTGAAGTTGTTTTCATACACTTTACATTATAATAGTATCAAAATGATTTTTTTAAACGTACCAAGCTTGTTTGGCTATTATAAGGTAAAACTCTATCCTCCGGCTTGCGTTGCATTGTGTGATGGGACCTGAGTCTTATAATAGCTTCATTTTCCAAAAAGTATTGCGTTGTTTATTCTATGCACTGGTATTCTTGGGAGGAAACTAGTTCCATTTTATACGGCGTGGTCCCATGATTTATTTTATTTTTAAAATAAAGATTAACAACTGTTTTAGTTCTCACACCAGTCACATGACTGATGTGGAGTTTATTGTTTCAACCTAAAGTCTTGGTGCCCTTATTTTCCACATGGGCAGCTAGTAGTTTTGGTTTTGCAGATTTGTATTCATAGGATCCTGGTTTATAGCTGGAACGATATTTGGAAAGCTCTGTATCCGTATATCTCCTTCAGTTGTATTATGTATTATTTTCCCGTTGCATTGTAATTTAAATCTCTGATATTTTTTTCTGGTGTATAATATTTATTCAATCTTTGTATATTCTTGTACTCTGATGTAAAGTGTTGTAATAAGCAATGAAATGTTCTTCTGTTTGTGTTCTGATTTGTCATGTTCTCAAAGCAATCCAGGCTTTCCTTCATGGGGAAGTTCGGGTTGCATATGATGATGATGAGGTCGCTGCAATGCTGGCACACTCATAAGTTTTCCAGTAAGATATTTGTATCCACATATCAACTTCGTTGCGCATGTCGAAGTTCCGTTCATATGTTTTCCTATAACGTTCTATTATCATGTATTAATATTATTTCTCGTTATTGTCCTTCAAATGCATGATTATGCTTTACGAGTGTATAACGATGCCATGAAACCACAAACTAGGATATTTTCTGTTAGTCTAATTACCAATTTTTGTTGTTGGTAATAAAGATTATTAGTACTCTATATTTTCCCTCTTTGACTGCTCAAATCATTTAGTAGATAAGCAATTGTTGAGATACACGAACTTGTTAAAGGTGAATTTCTTTCCTTTGTATGCTAGCATGCCTAATCTAAGAAATTATTGCACACTCATTAATATTTTCAAGACAAAACCATTTCTCAAATTAGCATTTACCCTACTGAATTTACTAGAACAGCTGGTGACGAGTGTGAACTGTATTTAGTCTCTGGTGTGCATTATAGCATAACATTTTACATGTCTTCTTTTATAGGTTACTGATTATTCTAGAGATCTTGAAGAGATGCAAATGATATCTAAGGAAGATTACCTTGTCTTACTCAGAAGGAATGCAGTTTTAGTTTTAATCCCGATTTTAAAATACGTTTACTCATATAACCCATCTAACTTTCCGAATTTCCAGAAAAACCAGTGCTTTCTCCAAAGGTTTTTCTAAATATCGTGGCATTTCTAGGTAAAATTGTTTCATCATACATTTCACTATTCCTTGTGTCATTGATGCTCCTAGGTAGAACTTTGATCGTTATAGGAGTGAGTTATGGCTTATAAAATCGGTTTAAAAAATGGAACATGGTAACAGGATTGAATATGCATGAAAGGAGCAATGATTTTGTTACTACCTGAGATTGAACATCAGTTGTCTCTGTAATAGGTAGGGACTCGGTAATTTTTTTTAGCAGCTAGAAAAGAATCAATATTATTCATCTTATAATTATTTGGTATAAACTTGAACAATGCCTCATTCCCTAGTAAGCAAAAAGGAAATGATGATATATACATCAGACAAACGGTTTATACAACGTACAAATCCCAATATCTTATTACTGTTTACATTATTAACAGGCTGTGAGCCTCACATTACTTTATTGCAATTTGTATATATACCCACTCTCGCATCTGTACAAAATCGTCTATTCTGTAATAAATTCTTTACATCAATAATAAATAAAACTTCTGTACTATTAATTTGGTATCAGAGCTGATATAGCCAAACAACATTTACTTCTTTTACCATCTTCATCAGATTCCCACTGAAGGCGACAACCAGAGAAACCTTCTTCATCATCTTCATCAGAGGACGAATTCAACACAGTGATTTGCAGTCCTTCCATTTATTGATTCGAAAAAGGGAGGTTTTAATGACTCCTCAGAGTATAGCTTCATCATTGCAGCATCACTACCTTTTCGATCAAGTTGCATATGTTCTTACCCATCGTTGTATCATTTTTTTTGGGATTAGAAGAGATCAGATCAGAATCTTCATCTCTCTTCTGGCTGCAGTTCATTCTCCGCTGATTTTCGAGCCATCAGGGTCTGTTTTCGATTGCCAATTCCTTCAGATTTCAGATCTGGGTACGTACTATCTTTGTCTAATTCTTGGCTGCAATTCCTTGCCATGCCCAGGAATTTTGATCTACCTGATTCTTGGCTGCAATTTCTTGCCTCGCTAAAGAATTCTGTATCCGTGTAATAATGGCAGGTGAAGACGATGATATCACATCCATAAATTCAAGAAATGATACCACCATAGTTAGCAATCCAGCCACTGCTCTCATAAAGCCGAAGAGACAAATCATCACAACTCCTCTAGATGAGGACAACTACATTCTCTGGAAATATCAAGTCGAGACCGCGCTTATAGGATATGGCTTTGAAGAATACATCAGAGGCACACTGACCATACCCTCTGCTATGATACCTGGCAATGAAGGAAATCTCATTAACAATCATGAATACATAAGGCACACAAAACAAGATAGTTTGTTAGCATCTTGGCTATTATCATCTATTAGCACTGGTCTTTTATCATAAATTGTTGGTTGTAATGCATCGCACGAAATCTGGTCGACCATCGAGCAGATCTTTAACGCTCAATCATTAGCTAGAATTATGCATTATATAAGAGAATTGCAAAACGTAAGGAAAGAAGAAATGAGCATGAGAGATTATCTTACTAAAATCAAGAATTTATGTGATAGACTCAGCGCTGTTGGTCACAAAATTTCAGATAATGAACAAGTATTGATTATCATTAACGGACTGGATCAATAATATGAAAATCTTGTCACATACCTTGCCACGCAAACAACCCTATAGGATATTCAATTTGTTCACACAGCCCTGTTAGCCCATGAAGGCAGAGCCAAATAAAGAAAGGGTATGCAAGGGGAATACTCTGTCCATCTAATAGTTAGTTCAAGAAACAAATCACAGCAGAAAAGTTCCACAAACCAGCCAAAGACAAAGGTACGAAATCAAAGGAGAGGTCAACAACAAAGAGGCAAACATCATGGAAGGTGGCCCAATAGTAATAATCGCATAAAATGTCGAATATGTGACATATTTGGACACACGGCTAACAGGTGTTATTTTAGATTCAATTCTGATTTCAACACGGTACAATCAAATAAATCACAGCAAAGAGGACCAGTTGCATATTTAGCCCAAATTAACCAACAGACCAGGTAAAACAATGATGCTACAATGGGACAAGGCACTAGCAATTATTTTATGCAATATGACGATCTTAATATTTATGATCGGTATCCTGGCTCAGGGGCAAGTAACCACATCACCAATAGTCTCGAAAATCTCAATCTAGGAAACAATAATTATTTAGGTACACAAAAATTACATATGGGAAACGGTGAAGCTATAAGTACATCGCATGTTGGAAATGGCTATGTCAAAGGTAAAGGGCAACTTTATTTAAATAATTTACTAAGGGTGCCTAGTATTAAAAAGAACTTGATAAGTGTTTCTCAATTCGCCAATGAAAACAATGTATACTTCGAGTTTCACCCTAAAAAGTATAGTTAAAGATATATTGAGTAAAACTACATTGTTGCAGGGTAACTTGCACAATGGATTAGCAATATCAAGCCCAAGAATACCACCGATAGAGGTTTTTCATGTAATAATGCATATTATGGAACTAGTGACATTAATGAAAACTGCAGTGTTGATGAGAATATGCCTGATAACATGTGTAATGAAAACAATATTAATATGAGAAATGTTCGTGTTAATGAATGTGGTAGTAATGATCATGGTGCTGTTGCAAATATTAACTATGATAACAACAATAGTAGCATTGATATTTTGAATTAGTGGCATTACAGATTGGGACACCCCAATTTAAAAGTGGTACAGCAATTTTTACATGATAACAATATTATTTGTAAAAATTTACCTGCCACACACATTTGTACACATTGTCATATAGGCAAAAGCCATAAGTTGCCATTCAGTAGCTCTTAAACTACCTACAAGAAACCACTTGACCTGATTGCTACAGACTTGTGGCGTAACACCCCATGATTTTAAATATTAAAATTTAAAAATTTAAGAATAATTAATTATTAAAGTGAGAATTAAGGGAAATTGGTTATGCCATTGCGTTCGTCTCGGAATTCTGCTTGAGATAGAGTCCGAGTTTGCGTGAATTGGACTCCGTATGAAGAAGTTATAGCCTTCCGAAGTTTTAGAATTCAAATAAATTAAAAACAGTTTAGAAATTCCAATTCAAACAGGGGAGCAGGCTGGGCAGGAATTCTCCCGTCCAAGGGCCAGGTCGACAAGAGGGTCAACCTGGGGGTCGACATACCCATGCAGGTCGACCAAGGGGTCGACTTGGAGGTCGACCTACCCCCCGGGAAGATCTAACATGTGACGATGTTTTGACTCACTGCTGAGTCATTAGGGCTGAGGTGGTTATTCTATCTTGTCTGGATGGTCTTGATTGCTTCTAGGTTAATCCGACGGCTCTTAATTAATTAAAATTCTATATAAGAAACATAACTATCAACCTAAAATCACACTAATTCATACCAAGAGCCATCATGCCGTCAATGGTGAACCTAGAATAGCTGCCATTCTCTTTCAACCCAAAAGAAAGATAGAAGCAAGAATCAAAAATCAAATCTAACCTAAATTATAGTAACAATTAGTCTACATCAAAGGCGAGCAATTCAGTTTCAGAATACAGATCCCAGAAAAACAAGACTGTTCTTTTGGTTGTGAGTACTAATTCTTTCACAATATAATTATTAAATTAATTATGATGGGCTATAACTCGATTATGAGAAAATGTCTGTTGAATCGCATGATGTTGTTTAACTTTGTAGATCTATTTCATATTTAACTTGATTCATTTTATGCACGTTTGGGATGTTAAATCATATGTTAATTCATATGTGAATCTTATGCAAGTTCGGATGTTAATTCGTATGTGAATTTTATGCAAGTTTGGGATGTTAAATTTTATGTTAGTTTGAATAATGAATCTTATGCAAGTCTATGTGTGAATTGTACACAAGTTCATATATGAATCAAGTATATACATATGCTAGTTTATATGCAAAACAAGTGACACTAATTTACCTGTTTTAGATCCATATGCAAGTTTATAGGAATTTATAAGCAAGTTCACAATTTATGTAAGTTTAGGTGAAAAACCATATTTATGTACAAGTTCACATTTTTATGTTTTAGATCTATATTCAGATCCATGATAGTTTATAAAAAATTATGTATGTTCATTGCCTATGCAAGTCCTTCGCTATGCAAACTATTGATATAATTCTTAGATCTATTTTATGTGTTATGCAAGTTGTGATGTTGCTTTTCTTTTTATAAGTTTGACTATTTGCGAGTCTAACATATTTCATGTTAAATCGTACGAACGACGTGGGGATAATGGGAAATACTAATTATGTTAATTGTGAATTGGCATAAAATGGCTTTAAAGGCATATAAATTAATTTGAGACATTAATTGGTATAATTTTTATACCTAAAGAGCATGGACATAATTTAGGTGACAATTATGGACATAATTTGGAAATTATTGGAAATTTGAATAAGGATAATTAATTCATATTGGGGTGAAATAATTTGTAATAATAAACGCCTAAGACACAAGGTTAGACTCGTTTGTGGTGTAAGACTGCCCGGACCCGCCCGGCAAATCCAACAACCACAAACGGTAGTCTAATGTGAGAGGTCGAAGGCATAAATTAAATGCGTAATAGTTGTAATGACACGAGGTTAGACACGTTTGCGGTATAAGACAGCCCGGACCCGCCCGACAAATCCAGCAACCGCAAACGGGACTCTAATGTGGGAGGTCTTACATGGTTACGGTTATAATGAATTAAGTAACACTTAACCAAGATAAACATGTGGTGGGACATGGGGGTTAAGTGGGTAACATGGGTGGCATGTGAAATATGATTAGAAACACTCAACCATATTGAAACATGTAAAGAAGACATGAATAAGAGGGGGTTAAGTAGAAAATTCTGGTGGGGACCAAGCATAAGTGGAAAGCTTTTGTCAAGCATGGGGGACCTATTTCAAACCAGTAACCCATTAAGTATCTTTGTGAGATCGAGTTAGATCGAGGACGGGACACACTTACTGGGTTTGATTGTAAGAGGTCAAAACGGGTTAACGGTGGCAACGCAAGTCCAACGGGGTCATGTGCGTGCGTGGGCCCGGACTGGTAGGTAAGACGTTGTTGCATCGTGTAGATATATGCCATGCATATTTAGTAGTATCGGGTTGCCACTTTGGGGAGTGATACACCCCACGGTGGGACCAGCACGGGAATCTACGAGTTAGGGAGCCGATCGCATGGGGGTAGTGGGTACAACTAGTGGAGATAGGGGCAAGTGACACCTATGACGACAGCTAGGGGTACACGAAACTACCATTATGATTATTTTGTAGGCGGGATCAACACTTAGGGTGGCTAGTAATGGTGCAGTATAGCAATTATTCTATAGTGATTAGGAGCGAGATTAACGCCAGAATGTTCCTCATATTTGTTTTGTCTTGCCCACTTGTTTCATAGTCACTCCTTATTTTACCAGTTTATGCCTTATCCTAATTACTTTAATAATTGTATTGTTAAAGTTATGGTACCCCCCGGACTTTATGTCTGACCCCCTTTGTTTTCGCCTCTTTTCTTCCTCCCCCCCTTGTTTCTCAGGGCGGGACTAGTACTACTGGAGCTTGATCAGGATCTTTCTCTCTCTTTTGGAAGTGCTTGGATTGTTGAAAGTAAAGTTCAGCTCATCTCTTTTATGGCTACTTATGTTGGGGTTATACTTTTTATTTTATGTACTCAGAAAACAATTTATCAAGATGGTTACTAAGTGTACTTGGTTTTTTTGTTGGTTTATGATGTTGTTGTAATCAAACTATTTCTCCGCTGCAATAAATGTAATTTTGAAAATTTTCAAGTACCAATATATGTATCTGCCTTGTTATATTCTTTTCTATTCACCAATAATAGTCCGTGAAAGTTAATGCATTCTCTTTGAGAGTGACATTAATGGACGTGGGGTGTTACACGTGGTATCAGAGCTGAAGGTTAACAGAACAGATAAGAGATTTTGAAAAACTGTTTTTCAAAAACGTTTTATAAAGAAATACTTTCAAAAGTATGTTTTAAGAGAGTATTTTTAAGAGAAAAGTTTGTTTTAGAAACATAACCCCCAAGAGCCATATACCTTTCTTTCGAGTTCTCCATTTTGAATCTCTTCATTTTCTTTTCAGCATGCCTGGGTTACCCGAGATACCCGAGGGAATACCGATACCAACCTGGTTAAGAATGTATCTGGATGCTAGGGCCACTGCCGCAGACCCCACATACATCCCTCCTCCCCCAGCTGCAGCTGCTCCTCCTTTTCCCCCTCCACGTGTTGATACTTTTTCAAAGATATGCAAAGATTTTCGAGCAATGGGTGCAAAACCTTTTCATGGATCAGAGACGTTTGTTGAAGCTCGAAATTGGCTTAAAGAGGTAGAAGACTTGGTTGGTATCTTCGTGGTAGAAGATGGAAGGAAGGTCCAATTGGCCGCTTGGCTAATGAAGGACGAAGCCTCGTTTTGGTGGGAGGTCACAAATGGAGAGCGTCCAATGGAGACGTGGATAGATTTCAGACATAGGTTCGAGATGAAATTTCTCTCACGAGAAGAAGAGAATTTATACATGGAAAGGTTCTTGGCATTGAAGCAGGGGAATTTATAAATAAAGGAGTACGTCAACAAGTTCAATCCGTTGGCGAGGTTTGGCTTAGACTTGGTGAGCACAACTGGAAAGAAGGCCCTGAGGTTCACTAATGGTTTGAATGAGCTGCTACATGGGTTAGCTATGACCCACATTCCTATGGGGGCTACCTTTGAGAAACTGGTTGACATGGCGCTTATGCATAAAGAGGAGAAAGGCGCTAATGCTAATAAGGCACCAGAAAAGAAAGGGGATCAAAAGAAACCACAGCCGCAACCTAAGAAAAGTGGCAAGGACAACAATCGCAAAAGAAAGAAATGATGCTTTAATTGTGGAACACCAGGCCATTTGAGCAAGGACTGTAGGAAGAAGAAGACTGGTTGTTTCCACTGTGGAGAGGCAGGACATCTAATTAAAGACTGCCCGAGGAAACAGGGACAAGGGCAAAGAACTGGGTCTACTTCTGGAGGACAGATTCAGGCTCTCATGGCACCAGGGCAGGCAAGAGGGCAGGTTCACGCTCTCATGGCACCAGGACAGGTTCACGCTCTCACGGCACCAGGACAGGAGAGAGGTAGAAACATTTCTGTTGAAAGTTTGGTTTTTCTGTTTGATCATTCTGTTTGTAGTTTATTTGATTCTGGCGCTTCACACTCGTTTGTGTCTGCTTCGTTAATTGAAACACTGCACCTAAATACTAGTCTAGTTATGGATCCCATAGTAGTCTCAAATCCAATTGGTGGTTCGGCTCATCTTTTAATGATTTGTCGGGATTTGAGAGTGTCTATCTTGAGCGTTGAGTTTGAATGCAATGCCTTCGTTCTTGGTTTCACGGGCTATGGATTGATTCTAGGCATCACTACTACAAAAGTGGGCATATTCGACACTATTTTTATGTGACCGTAGATCAAAAAAGTGTTGCCGTAGGCCATTTTTTCAAATAGGCAACACCAGGGGGGCGTGGCATCCGCGGCCGTTGCATTAGCCACCTAAGGCAACACTTTTGCCCATCTACGGCCACGGAAAGAAAGTGTTGCATTATAGCCATAATGCAACACTATTTGCACGTAATGCATCACTATTCAGCATTGCCTTAAGCATTAGTTAGGGCCCGGCTTCCAGTGCCGCCACGTCAGCTTTCCACGTCAGCTGTCTACGTGTCACACGACACGTCATCTCTCCATGTCAGCACTCCACGTGTCACATGCCACACCAGCTATCCACGTCAGCTGTGGGGTCCACGTGCGACGGGTAAGCAATTATATTTAATGTAATGCAACACCACTACAATATGTAATGCAACACCATTACAATGAAATGCAATATCAATAAAAGCTAACGCAACAGTAGAAGAAGGAAAATGCAACACTAATTTGATAGAAATACAATGCTTTAATTAAATATTTTGCAATACAGGTTTTGTGCAAGAAACTCATCCAAAGCAATTGTTTTAATTATCCAAATATCAAAACTCAAAAATCAGCTACACCATTTTGTTCATTGTATACAGTAAGCTCGAACTGCTTCAAGAATAGGTGCACGGCATAAGGGACATTATCCTGATCCATTCCTGGCCAATTCTTTAGCGAATTCTGAACATGTACACATGTGT
The DNA here is from genome assembly GCA_030737875.1 of Allium sativum. Taxonomy (NCBI): domain Eukaryota; kingdom Viridiplantae; phylum Streptophyta; class Magnoliopsida; order Asparagales; family Amaryllidaceae; genus Allium; species Allium sativum. The sequence goes on from CM060918.1 coordinate 278,162,424, forward strand.
CCACACCTGCAAAATGTATTACTCATTTATATATATGAATCATATATATGCAGCAATCCGATTGCAATAGGAAATATATATGTATGTTAGTATGTACCTAAATATGAATCATATATATGCAGCAATCCGATCTGCAAAATGTATCCCTCTGCCTTCCAGAATTAAATATGCACCTGATCAAATGATAACAAGTTATTTGATAAGTGGTGGCATCGAATGGCCATTGGTGTAACACCCCACCTCCGCCAGGGTCACTCGCAAAGGAATGCACTAGCTTTGGAGGGGCATTATTGGTAAACATGCATAATGATATAGCAAGGCAGGACATGACATATATATATATATATGTAAATAAACAGAGTAAGTAAGTAAAACAGCGGAAGATTTTTAAACCATTTCAAAAACAAGTCTGGTACATCAAAATGTCAATTTCCCAAATAAACAAGTCTAGTACATGAAATAACATCATCTGAAACTGAAAAAGAAAACATAATAGTAGCTATCCCCAAAGTGGAAAAACCATAGCGAGCTCAAGTCCAAAGCATACATGAGCTATCCAAGAAAGCAGCTAAGATCCAAGCTAGGCTCCTGTATTCCCTCCCTGAGAACCTGGGGGGCGGGGGGGAAACGGAAGAAAAGAGGCGAAAGAAAACAGGTCAGTCAAAAAGACTGAGTAAGCCCTGCTACGATCAGTCTATAAACTAATAAAGTTAACATCATGATGGAAACTGAGATGATCATAGATAACAACATACTGGCATGGTAAATTAACTACAAGATAGATAGAGGTGTCATCGTATAAACATGGTTAAGTTTTGCACCACGGTGTACTAGCAACCCAACATAACAGGTATTGATCCCTTGGCCCAAGTTTTGGCCCAATAACATGAGGTGACCTTAATACAAGGTCCAGCCCAACGGTCTAGTCGATCGGCTCCTTATAAACCTAACACGTCAAGTGTTGGTGTCTATACGGCCCACATGGATGTAGTTAGACTGTGTTGGGTCCACCTTTGGGTGTATCAAGCCCTCAGGTGTCAACCCCAGACACTTAAGCAATAATGCACAGTCTAAGCCTACTGGTACCCGTGCCTCGAGTTTGTCCAACATCGGACTACGTGCACGTCCGTAGCCCGCCGGACCCGCACCGCTGTACCACTCAGCCGTCGCTTTGGTCGCTTACATCAGTCCAGTAATCGTGCCCCGCCCTAGCCTAGCTCCTAGGGTTGTGAATGATACCAAACTGGGATTACTGTTAGAACAGACCACGTTGCTAGGGTTTCCCAAGAGGGTTAAGTGTGATTTAACCCTTCACTAATCATGGATTAAACTAGTTAAGTGCAACCAACGGTTCACCACTTAACCCCATTTCAATCCCCCGAATCCCCAAATTGGTTAAGTATTAGTGGACCCTGACTTAACCCTAATCATGAGGCACTAATTAATTTAATGCACCTTAACCTCTCACATTAGACCTTGTTGTGGTTACTAGTTAGGCCGGGCGGGTCCGGGTAGCTTTACACCACAACTTGGTCTAACCTCGGGTCTTGGCACCCCATGACCAACTTCTCACATTGGGTCCTATTGTTTGTAGCCACTAGTTAAGCCGGTCGGTTCCGGGTAGAATTACGCTACAAACTCAACCCAACCTCGAGTTGGCCACACTTATGTTTTCTAAGTGTCATGTCCACTTTATTTCAAAACATAATTACAAGTCAACAATTACTTGGGTAGACCTAACTTAATAGGTAAATTCCCAAGGGGTAGACCTAACTTAATAGGTAAATTCCCAATCTTATATTTTCATGTATTTTAAGTATACCCAAACCCCCCAACGTCATTCTATCGCTTACATATTCGTAATAACGCATAAAGGATAGGAAGAGGGAACTTGGCACAACATACATGATGGACTTGCATATCACAACAAACACACATAACATGTTAGACTTGCACAACTTAGCATCGTGAACTTGCATATTACCATAAACGTGCATAACATGTTAAACTTGCATAACTTAGCATAGTGAACTTGCATATTGCCATAAACATGCATAACATGTTAAACTTGCATAACTTAGCATAGTGAACTTGCATATTGCCATAAACATGCATAACATGTTAAACTTGCATAACTTAGCATAGTGAACTTGCATATTGCCAAAAACATGCATAACATGTTAAACTTGCCTAACATGGCATAGGGAACTTGCATAAACATGCATAACTTGTCAAACATGCATAACTTGTCAAACATGCACAACTTGTCATTTTAAACTTGCATAAATGTGCATAACTTGTTAAACTTGCAAATCATGGCTTAGTATACATGCATAACTCAATTAACTTGCAAATCATGGCTTAGTACACTTGCATAAATATGCATAACTCAATAAACTTGCAAATCATGGCTTAGCAAACTTGCATAAACATGCATAACTAAATAAACTTGCAAATCATGGCTTAGCAAACTTGCATAAACATGCATAACTCAATAAACATACAAATCATGGCTTAGCAAACTTGCATAAACATGCATAACTCAATAAACATACAAATCATGGCTTAGCAAACTTGCATAAACATGCATAACTCAATAAACATACATAAACCCCACTTTCATCACACATTAACTTTAGAGTTTCTAAAATGAAGGTAAGAGGGCTTACAATGCTTATGCGGACTCAAATGAGTATAACAAATGCAAGAAACCCCTTATGCAACTAATTAAAACCCCCAAATGCAAGCAAACTTGATCAAGACTCCTCCTTTATGATGCCAATAGAAAAACAAGCCTTTAATGCAAGCTAAGGAGGATCATACAAGCCTAAATATGCTTGTATGCATGGAAAATCACTTAGGAATTAATTTAGGAATTGTATGAAGAGGGTGGAGGCCATGAGAGTTTTGATTTTGCCATAGTTTAGTTACTAGGATGAATAATGAATGATTTAGGGTAGGTTAGGGTCTTATTTATAGATTAGGCTAGTGATTTGGACCATAGGATTAACCCTAGATTCAATTAGGTCCATCAGATCCCGGAACTCTCTAGAAACAAGCCACAAGACCAAACCTAATCAGAAATGGTGCACCAGGCTAAGCAGCCCGTGCACCCCCTGTCGACAGGGCTGTCGATAGGGCAGTCGACATGCCTAGACCCCTGTCGACAGGCCTGTCGACATGGGGTCCTGGGCGGGAATTTTTCCCGCCTGCCCAGTTTGCCCTAACCCATGTTTTTAATTTCAAATTTAAATCTGTTTTTACTTAGGAATTTTCTGCAAACTTCAATGGGCCTTAACTGGGTCATACGGACTCCGATTTTCGAAAACTCGGACTCTATTTCGCGTATTTTTCCGAGACGAACGCAATGGCATAGCCCGTTTCCCTTGATTCACATTTTATGATTAAATTCTGCCTCGATTTATATTATAATAGATTATTAGAAATACGGGTTGTTACATTCTCCCCTCCTTAAAGGATTTCGTCCCCGAAATCTTCAAGTTAGGAAGAACGTATCCTACCATCCAATCATCCATCTACTCAAAGCATCATCCACGAGCAATCATTGTCCTTAAAGAATTCTAAATGTGGTATGACCATATGCAAAAGTGTGTGTATATGTACTTACCTAATGCAAAAATCAGGCGGTTACTGATACAGTAAACCTCCTTAATGCATATGTATGTAAATAAGGCGGTTACTGATACAGTAAACCTCCTTAATGCATATGTATGTCATTGAAATGAATCCATATGTATGCAAATTCCTAAATTCATAGTATCTATATGAGTGCACATAACATTCACCCATATGCAACATCCATGTGATAACACACAATTTCCATCCATGAATAAGCATAAACACTCATGCATATGCAATATGAGGAGTGTGCGAGCCGATCTAGTGCCTAATCGTGTAAAATGCATCCACGAGCAACCACTTGCAAACACTTGCAACCACTTGCAACCATCAAGCATAACATGCTTCAAATACATGTTTCATCCAAAGGGTTTCTACCTAAGGTTCTCATGACTAGATAGACACGATGAACTAGATAAACTAGATAAACTCCTTTTTGGATTACAAGAAATCCATTCAAACTTTGACATATAGTACTAACCGATGAGTCTTAACCCCCTTATGGAGTTTACAACAGAAATAAGGTCGAGAATGGGACCGAGAGGATATATACAAAAGATAACTTGCAAGCAAGATCCACAGGAAAACAAGGATCAAGGATGCACTCTTAAAAAGAGATATGATGTGCGTATCTAGTCTTCATTCTTCTTAGTCACGTTTCCTTGAGCTTAACTCCACTGTGCTTTGGCCGTCTTTTACTTCATGATTTCTTGGCTTCCTAACTCCTATTTCCTAAATTCGAGTTGGGACTCATTTCATTATCGCCTCTCGTCTTTCTTTTCCACTTATTCTTCCTTCTGTATACTTGGCTTAAACATACTATAACCTCATGATTTCATGCAAGCTCTCCAAAATTCACTAGTGAATCCTGGATCTCGTCCACTTACTATAAAGTATTCCACGCAGCAGAACTTTTCTTGAAAATACCAATCCACGTTGCCAATTGCCCTTATAAACGTGATTTTCTATAACTCATGCTTAATCGAAATGAACCATCCGCCTATGAGTGATAGGCCATACCTAGATTCAATTGCCTACCCATGGCTTCCTGTAGGCTATTTCAAAACTGGCCAACTTCTTGAGGATGAATCGTTGCTAACCATGATGCAATCCTCTCGCTCTTCACCGGACTGAGATGAGCACCCTTCGTGAGTCTACCTATTATGATCCACCTACCCGTATTCCTTTTCTTTGATCTAGGTAGTCTATCCACATAATCTATCGAGATGTTTTCACACTTCCCTTGCGAAACCTCCAATGGAGGTAATGGCCCGCTGGGCTCCTATGACTTGGCCTTAACCTGGTGGCACAACATGCATCCTAAGACCAATTCGGCCACCTCCTCGAGTGATGCGCATCTTCAAGAACCTTCTTTACCAAGTCTTCCACTCGAGGAACACGTAATCTCTCATCGCGCCTTAGTCATCCCTTGTCATCTATAATATATCTAGCGAGGTGACTTAACATCTCGCCTCGAATCAACTAGTCCATGTTCTTGACTAACTGCGGGTCTTCTTCCTGTGAAACCCCCTTCTTGATCCAGAAGAGTAAGTCTAAGCTCCGGGAATGCTAACTAACTAGCCAAACGGAGAAAGCTTCTTACTTCAATTGCCCTTCTCAGAGCTTTCCGGTCTTAAACCGCAGCCACTTTAGCGGAATCCACCGCTAAGCCTTACTTAAGAACTATGTGCCCAAGAAATCCAACTTCTTTCCTCCAAAGTGACATTTGGAGAACTTGACCTTCCACTGGTGGCTCTAAGCGTATCCATCTCCTCCTTGAGATGTATAGCATGATCTTCCTCGTTCTTTTGAGGAGATCAAAATATCGTCTACGACGACCACGACAAACTTGTTCAAGGACTCCCTAAACACCCTACCCATCAAGTTCACGTAATATGTGGGTGCGTTAGTCAAGCCAAATAGCATGACTAGCCATTCTAAAAATCCATCTAGAGTCCTAAACGCAGTCTTGTCAATTCCATCCTCAGCCATCCTAAGCTGATGGAATCCGGTAGCTAGATTAAAAGAAAACAGATGCTCCTACAAGCTGATCAAACAAATCATTGATCCTTGGTAACGGTTATCTATTCCTCTCACGATAATCAACACATAAGCGAAACAAACTGTCCACATCAGTAACGAATACTACTGGAGCACCCTACTCGAAAATGCTTCGTCTCAGGAAGTTCTTCTCAAGCAACTCCTTGACTTGCTTTCTTAACTCTCACCTCGTGAGGTCATGTGCCTAACCGGCCACGAAATTGGCTTGGTATTACCAACCAGATAATGCGGAAATCTATCCCGCGTCTAGGGGTAACCCCTTTACCTTCCCCAAGATATCAGGATATTCTCGGACCACCCTCACCGATTTCAAACTATCGATAGACGAGTTGAGGGATTCAAGATAACATAACATGACGGGACCCCTAGGGTTGCTAGAAATTTCTAAGGGTACTGCTGAGGCGAGTCATGAGCCTCACAACCCCCTATACAAAAACCCAGAATGGCTCCAAAACAGGACAACCATTCCATGCCCAAAACCAACCCATATTCCCCGAAACCGAGAATATATACATCCCACGAGAATTCTATACTCAAGATAGAAATTTTCAAATCCACTCAGACCACAGACAGGCGGGCAGAACCCCCAATTGGATTTGAAACACATACGGGATCATCAACCAGACTAGTACTTAGGTGCAAACTTCCAACTAGATTAGATGAAATAAAACTATGCGATGTGCCAGAGTCAAACAAAGTACGAACAGGGGAAAATCAGAAAATGTAAACCAGATTTTCAACAGAAACACTACCTCTATCATGAGCTGGAAGAACGGTGTTGAGGGGATGAACTCGCCCTCCAGATAGTCCTGCACACTGAGTCTGACCTTGCCCTTGTTTCCTCGGGCAATCTTTGTTGAGATGTCCAGACTCACCACAATGAAAGCATTCGCCCCGCTTTCTCTTCTTCTTCCTACATTCCCTGGCTATACGTCCAACTTTACCACAGAAGTTGCACTTCCTATTCCCTCTTGGCTTGTCCTTGCGGTTGTGGTTATTCTTGCCCCGTTTCCCGGAATTTACTCTCTTGTCTTGAGACTCATTCGCCTTGACCTCTTTCTTGTCATGGTTATCTTCTTCTTGAAGTAGGGCCAAATTCACCAAACTCTCGAAAGTCGCCCCAAGGGTATATGAGACATGGCCAAACTATGTAATGGCTCGTTTAATCCTAGAGCAAAGTGTAGGGCCTTCTTCTGAGTTGTATTAACCAAGTCTATATTGACACGAACCAGTTGATTTAACTTATCTATGTATTCCCTAATAGTCATGTCCCCTTGCTTCAGTGATAAGAATCTCAGTCCAAACATTCCTCTAAAATCATCCCAAGTCTCAATTGGCCTAGTAGCGGTGGTGACTACCCACCAACGTGCAGCTTCTTCCTTTAGCAACCATACTGCTAATAAAACCTTCCTGCGGTCACCTATATCAAAGGTGGCTAAAAGATCTTCGGTCTCTTTCAACCAATTCCTTGCCTCTACAATAGTCTCTGTTCCACTAAAATTCCTGCCACCCATCATCTTAAAGTTCTTACAAGTTTCCGCAAAATCCGCTTGTGGAGGCTGAGGGGGAAGAGGAACATCAGCTACGGGAGGAGGAGGAGGAACAGCGGCCTCGACTGGAACGACAACATTAGGGACACCCGGGACCGGTGTCGTGACTTCCAAGTACCGACGAAACCAATCGGGTATTGTTACTCCTTCGGGCAAGATGAGGTTATCAGACATGCTGAAAAGAAAAGATTTCAAACGAGGGGTCAAAGGATAGTGCTAATGGCTTTTGGGGAATAGCCTTCAAAAACAACTAGACTTTTCTTTGGAAAATACTTTATACTTGGTTTTGAAAGTAGTTTTTCAAAAGTTTTTAAAAACCTTTTTATCCCTTCTCGTAAACCATATGCTCTGATACCAAATGTAACACCCCACCTCCGCCAGGGTCACTCGCAAAGGAATGCACTAGCTTTGGAGGGGCATTATTGGTAAACATGCATAATGATATAGCAAGGCAGGACATGACATATATATATATATATATGTAAATAAACAGAGTAAGTAAGTAAAACAGCGGAAGATTTTTAAACCATTTCAAAAACAAGTCTGGTACATCAAAATGTCAATTTCCCAAATAAACAAGTCTAGTACATGAAATAACATCATCTGAAACTGAAAAAGAAAACATAATAGTAGCTATCCCCAAAGTGGAAAAACCATAGCGAGCTCAAGTCCAAAGCATACATGAGCTATCCAAGAAAGCAGCTAAGATCCAAGCTAGGCTCCTGTATTCCCTCCCTGAGAACCTGGGGGGCGGGGGGGGGGGGGGGGGGGGGAAACGGAAGAAAAGAGGCGAAAGAAAACAGGTCAGTCAAAAAGACTGAGTAAGCCCTGCTACGATCAGTCTATAAACTAATAAAGTTAACATCATGATGGAAACTGAGATGATCATAGATAACAACATACTGGCATGGTAAATTAACTACAAGATAGATAGAGGTGTCATCGTATAAACATGGTTAAGTTTTGCACCACGGTGTACTAGCAACCCAACATAACAGGTATTGATCCCTTGGCCCAAGTTTTGGCCCAATAACATGAGGTGACCTTAATACAAGGTCCAGCCCAACGGTCTAGTCGATCGACTCCCTATAAACCTAACACGTCAAGTGTTGGTGTCTATACGGCCCACATGGATGTAGTTAGACTGTGCTGGGTCCACCTTTGGGTGTATCAAGCCCTCAGGTGTCAACCCCAGACACTTAAGCAATAATGCACAGTCTAAGCCTACTGGTACCCGTGCCTCGAGTTTGTCCAACATCGGACTACGTGCACGTCCGTAGCCCGCCGGACCCGCACCGCTGTACCACTCAGCCGTCGCTTTGGTCGCTTACATCAGTCCAGTAATCGTGCCCCGCCCTAGCCTAGCTCCTAGGGTTGTGAATGATACCAAACTGGGATTACTGTTAGAACAGACCACGTTGCTAGGGTTTCCCAAGAGGGTTAAGTGTGATTTAACCCTTCACTAATCATGGATTAAACTAGTTAAGTGCAACCAACGGTTCACCACTTAACCCCATTTCAATCCCCCGAATCCCCAAATTGGTTAAGTATTAGTGGACCCTGACTTAACCCTAATCATGAGGCACTAATTAATTTAATGCACCTTAACCTCTCACATTAGACCTTGTTGTGGTTACTAGTTAGGCCGGGCGGGTCCGGGTAGCTTTACACCACAACTTGGTCTAACCTCGGGTCTTGGCACCCCATGACCAACTTCTCACATTGGGTCCTATTGTTTGTAGCCACTAGTTAAGCCGGTCGGTTCCGGGTAGAATTACGCTACAAACTCAACCCAACCTCGAGTTGGCCACACTTATGTTTTCTAAGTGTCATGTCCACTTTATTTCAAAACATAATTACAAGTCAACAATTACTTGGGTAGACCTAACTTAATAGGTAAATTCCCAAGGGGTAGACCTAACTTAATAGGTAAATTCCCAATCTTATATTTTCATGTATTTTAAGTTTACCCAAACCCCCCAACGTCATTCTATCGCTTACATATTCGTAATAACGCATAAAGGATAGGAAGAGGGAACTTGGCACAACATACATGATGGACTTGCATATCACAACAAACACACATAACATGTTAGACTTGCACAACTTAGCATCGTGAACTTGCATATTACCATAAACGTGCATAACATGTTAAACTTGCATAACTTAGCATAGTGAACTTGCATATTGCCATAAACATGCATAACATGTTAAACTTGCATAACTTAGCATAGTAAACTTGCATATTGCCATAAACATGCATAACATGTTAAACTTGCATAACTTAGCATAGTGAACTTGCATATTGCCAAAAACATGCATAACATGTTAAACTTGCCTAACATGGCATAGGGAACTTGCATAAACATGCATAACTTGTCAAACATGCATAACTTGTCAAACATGCACAACTTGTCATTTTAAACTTGCATAAATGTGCATAACTTGTTAAACTTGCAAATCATGGCTTAGTATACATGCATAACTCAATTAACTTGCAAATCATGGCTTAGTACACTTGCATAAACATGCATAACTCAATAAACTTGCAAATCATGGCTTAGCAAACTTGCATAAACATGCATAACTAAATAAACTTGCAAATCATGGCTTAGCAAACTTGCATAAACATGCATAACTCAATAAACATACAAATCATGGCTTAGCAAACTTGCATAAACATGCATAACTCAATAAACATACAAATCATGGCTTAGCAAACTTGCATAAACATGCATAACTCAATAAACATACATAAACCCCACTTTCATCACACATTAACTTTAGAGTTTCTAAAATGAAGGTAAGAGGGCTTACAATGCTTATGCGGACTCAAATGAGTATAACAAATGCAAGAAACCCCTTATGCAACTAATTAAAACCCCCAAATGCAAGCAAACTTGATCAAGACTCCTCCTTTATGATGCCAATAGAAAAACAAGCCTTTAATGCAAGCTAAGGAGGATCATACAAGCCTAAATATGCTTGTATGCATGGAAAATCACTTAGGAATTAATTTAGGAATTGTATGAAGAGGGTGGAGGCCATGAGAGTTTTGATTTTGCCATAGTTTAGTTACTAGGATGAATAATGAATGATTTAGGGTAGGTTAGGGTCTTATTTATAGATTAGGCTAGTGATTTGGACCATAGGATTAACCCTAGATTCAATTAGGTCCATCAGATCCCGGAACTCTCTAGAAACAAGCCACAAGACCAAACCTAATCAGAAATGGTGCACCAGGCTAAGCAGCCCGTGCACCCCCTGTCGACAGGGCTGTCGATAGGGCAGTCGACATGCCTAGACCCCTGTCGACAGGCCTGTCGACATGGGGTCCTGGGCGGGAATTTTTCCCGCCTGCCCAGTTTGCCCTAACCCATGTTTTTAATTTCAAATTTAAATCTGTTTTTACTTAGGAATTTTCTGCAAACTTCAATGGGCCTTAACTGGGTCATACGGACTCCGATTTTCGAAAACTCGGACTCTATTTCGCGTATTTTTCCGAGACGAACGCAATGGCATAGCCCGTTTCCCTTGATTCACATTTTATGATTAAATTCTGCCTCGATTTATATTATAATAGATTATTAGAAATACGGGTTGTTACATTCTCCCTTCCTTAAAGGATTTCATCCCCGAAATCTTCAAGTTAGGAAGAACGTATCCTACCATCCAATCATCCATCTACTCAAAGCATCATCCACGAGCAATCATTGTCCTTAAAGAATTCTAAATGTGGTATGACCATATGCAAAAGTGTGTGTATATGTACTTACCTAATGCAAAAATCAGGCGGTTACTGATACAGTAAACCTCCTTAATGCATATGTATGTAAATAAGGCGGTTACTGATACAGTAAACCTCCTTAATGCATATGTATGTCAGTGAAATGAATCCATATGTATGCAAATTCCTAAATTCATAGTATCTATATGAGTGCACATAACATTCACCCATATGCAACATCCATGTGATAACACACAATTTCCATCCATGAATAAGCATAAACACTCATGCATATGCAATATGAGGAGTGTGCGAGCCGATCTAGTGCCTAATCGTGTAAAATGCATCCACGAGCAACCACTTGCAAACACTTGCAACCACTTGCAACCATCAAGCATAACATGCTTCAAATACATGTTTCATCCAAAGGGTTTCTACCTAAGGTTCTCATGACAAGATAGACACGATGAACTAGATAAACTAGATAAACTAGATAAACTCCTTTTTGGATTACAAGAAATCCATTCAAACTTTGACATATAGTACTAACCGATGAGTCTTAACCCCCTTATGGAGTTTACAACAGAAATAAGGTCGAGAATGGGACCGAGAGGATATATACAAAAGATAACTTGCAAGCAAGATCCACAGGAAAACAAGGATCAAGGATGCACTCTTAAAAAGAGATATGATGTGCGTATCTAGTCTTCATTCTTCTTAGTCACGTTTCCTTGAGCTTAACTCCACTGTGCTTTGGCCGTCTTTTACTTCATGATTTCTTGGCTTCCTAACTCCTATTTCCTAAATTCGAGTTGGGACTCATTTCATTATCGCCTCTCGTCTTTCTTTTCCACTTATTCTTCCTTCTGTATACTTGGCTTAAACATACTATAACCTCATGATTTCATGCAAGCTCTCCAAAATTCACTAGTGAATCCTGGATCTCGTCCACTTACTATAAAGTATTCCACGCAGCAGAACTTTTCTTGAAAATACCAATCCATGTTGCCAATTGCCCTTATAAACGTGATTTTCTATAACTCATGCTTAATCGAAATGAACCATCCGCCTATGAGTGATAGGCCATACCTAGATTCAATTGCCTACCCATGACTTCCTGTAGGCTATTTCAAAACTGGCCAACTTCTTGAGGATGAATCGTTGCTAACCATGATGCAATCCTCTCGCTCTTCACCGGACTGAGATGAGCACCCTTCGTGAGTCTACCTATTATGATCCACCTACCCGTATTCCTTTTCTTTGATCTAGGTAGTCTATCCACATAATCTATCGAGATGTTTTCACACTTCCCTTGCGAAACCTCCAATGGAGGTAATGGCCCGCTGGGCTCCTATGACTTGGCCTTAACCTGGTGGCACAACATGCATCCTGAGACCAATTCGGCCACCTCCTCGAGTGATGCGCATCTTCAAGAACCTTCTTTACCAAGTCTTCCACTCGAGGAACACGTAATCTCTCATCGCGCCTTAGTCATCCCTTGTCATCTATAATATATCTAGCGAGGTGACTTAACATCTCGCCTCGAATCAACTGGTCCATGTTCTTGACTAACTGCGGGTCTTCTTCCTGTGAAACCCCCTTCTTGATCCAGAAGAGTAAGTCTAAGCTCCGGGAATGCTAACTAACTAGCCAAACGGAGAAAGCTTCTTACTTCAATTGCCCTTCTCAGAGCTTTCCGGTCTTAAACCGCAGCCACTTTAGCGGAATCCACCGCTAAGCCTTACTTAAGAACTATGTGCCCAAGAAATCCAACTTCTTTCCTCCAAAGTGACATTTGGAGAACTTGACCTTCCACTGGTGGCTCTAAGCGTATCCATCTCCTCCTTGAGATGTATAGCATGATCTTCCTCGTTCTTTTGAGGAGATCAAAATATCGTCTACGACGACCACGACAAACTTGTTCAAGGACTCCCTAAACACCCTACCCATCAAGTTCACGTAATATGTGGGTGCGTTAGTCAAGCCAAATAGCATGACTAGCCATTCTAAAAATCCATCTAGAGTCCTAAACGCAGTCTTGTCAATTCCATCCTCAGCCATCCTAAGCTGATGGAATCCGGTAGCTAGATTAAAAGAAAACAGATGCTCCTACAAGCTGATCAAACAAATCATTGATCCTTGGTAACGGTTATCTATTCCTCTCACGATAATCAACACATAAGCGAAACAAACTGTCCACATCAGTAACGAATACTACTGGAGCACCCTACTCGAAAATGCTTCGTCTCAGGAAGTTCTTCTCAAGCAACTCCTTGACTTGCTTTCTTAACTCTCACCTCGTGAGGTCATCTGCCTAACCGGCCACGAAATTGGCTTGGTATTACCAACCAGATAATGCGGAAATCTATCCCACGTCTAGGGGTAACCCCTTTACCTTCCCCAAGATATCAGGATATTCTCGGACCACCCTCACCGATTTCAAACTATCGATAGACGAGTTGAGGGATTCAAGATAACATAACATGACGGGACCCCTAGGGTTGCTAGAAATTTCTAAGGGTACTGCTGAGGCGAGTCATGAGCCTCACAACCCCCTATACAAAAACCCAGAATGGCTCCAAAACAGGACAACCATTCCATGCCCAAAACCAACCCATATTCCCCGAAACCGAGAATATATACATCCCACGAGAATTCTATACTCAAGATAGAAATTTTCAAATCCACTCAGACCACAGACAGGCGGGCAGAACCCCCAATTGGATTTGAAACACATACGGGATCATCAACCAGACTAGTACTTAGGTGCAAACTTCCAACTAGATTAGATGAAATAAAACTATGCGATGTGCCAGAGTCAAACAAAGTACGAACAGGGGAAAATCAGAAAATGTAAACCAGATTTTCAACAGAAACACTACCTCTATCATGAGCTGGAAGAACGGTGTTGAGGGGATGAACTCGCCCTCCAGATAGTCCTGCACACTGAGTCTGACCTTGCCCTTGTTTCCTCGGGCAATCTTTGTTGAGATGTCCAGACTCACCACAATGAAAGCATTCGCCCCGCTTTCTCTTCTTCTTCCTACATTCCCTGGCTATATGTCCAACTTTACCACAGAAGTTGCACTTCCTATTCCCTCTTGGCTTGTCCTTGCGGTTGTGGTTATTCTTGCCCCGTTTCCCGGAATTTACTCTCTTGTCTTGAGACTCATTCGCCTTGACCTCTTTCTTGTCATGGTTATCTTCTTCTTGAAGTAGGGCCAAATTCACCAAACTCTCGAAAGTCGCCCCCAAGGGTATATGAGACATGGCCAAACTATGTAATGGCTCGTTTAATCCTAGAGCAAAGTGTAGGGCCTTCTTCTGAGTTGTATTAACCAAGTCTATATTGACACGAGCCAGTTGATTAAACTTATCTATGTATTCCCTAATAGTCATGTCCCCTTGCTTCAGTGATAAGAATCTCAGTCCAAACCTTCCTCTAAAATCATCCTAAGTCTCAATTGGCCTAGTAGCGGTGGTGACTACCCACCAACGTGCAGCTTCTTCCTTTAGCAACCATACTGCTAATAAAACCTTCCTGCGGTCACCTATATCAAAGGTGGCTAAAAGATCTTCGGTCTCTTTCAACCAATTCCTTGCCTCTACAATAGTCTCTGTTCCACTAAAATTCCTGCCACCCATCATCTTAAAGTTCTTACAAGTTTCCGCAAAATCCGCTTGTGGAGGCTGAGGGGGAAGAGGAACATCAGCTACGGGAGGAGGAGGAGGAACAGCGGCCTCGACTGGAACGACAACATTAGGGACACCCGGGACCGGTGCCGTGACTTCCAAGTACCGACGAAACCAATCGGGTATTGTTACTCCTTCGGGCAAGATGAGGTTATCAGACATGCTGAAAAGAAAAGAGTTCAAACGAGGGGTCAAAGGATAGTGCTAATGGCTTTTGGGGAATAGCCTTCAAAAACAACTAGACTTTTCTTTGGAAAATACTTTATACTTGGTTTTGAAAGTAGTTTTTCAAAAGTTTTTAAAAACCTTTTTATCCCTTCTCGTAAACCATATGCTCTGATACCAAATGTAACACCCCACCTCCGCCAGGGTCACTCGCAAAGGAATGCACTAGCTTTGGAGGGGCATTATTGGTAAACATGCATAATGATATAGCAAGGCAGGACATGACATATATATATATATGTAAATAAACAGAGTAAGTAAGTAAAACAGCGGAAGATTTTTAAACCATTTCAAAAACAAGTCTGGTACATCAAAATGTCAATTTCCCAAATAAACAAGTCTAGTACATGAAATAACATCATCTGAAACTGAAAAAGAAAACATAATAGTAGTTATCCCCAAAGTGGAAAAACCATAGCGAGCTCAAGTCCAAAGCATACATGAGCTATCCAAGAAAGCAGCTAAGATCCAAGCTAGGCTCCTGTATTCCCTCCCTGAGATCCTGGGGGGCGGGGGGGAAACGGAAGAAAAGAGGCGAAAGAAAACAGGTCAGTCAAAAAGACTGAGTAAGCCCTGCTACGATCAGTCTATAAACTAATAAAGTTAACATCATGATGGAAACTGAGATGATCATAGATAACAACATACTGGCATGGTAAATTAACTACAAGATAGATAGAGGTGTCATCGTATAAACATGGTTAAGTTTTGTACCACGGTGTACTAGCAACCCAACATAACAGGTATTGATCCCTTGGCCCAAGTTTTGGCCCAATAACATGAGGTGACCTTAATACAAGGTCCAGCCCAACGGTCTAGTCGATCGGCTCCCTATAAACCTAACACGTCAAGTGTTGGTGTCTATACGGCCCACATGGATGTAGTTAGACTGTGCTGGGTCCACCTTTGGGTGTATCAAGCCCTCAGGTGTCAACCCCAGACACTTAAGCAATAATGCACAGTCTAAGCCTACTGGTACCCGTGCCTCGAGTTTGTCCAACATCGGACTACGTGCACGTCCGTAGCCCGCCGGACCCGCACCGCTGTACCACTCAGCCGTCGCTTTGGTCGCTTACATCAGTCCAGTAATCGTGCCCCGCCCTAGCCTAGCTCCTAGGGTTGTGAATGATACCAAACTGGGATTACTGTTAGAACAGACCACGTTGCTAGGGTTTCCCAAGAGGGTTAAGTGTGATTTAACCCTTCACTAATCATGGATTAAACTAGTTAAGTGCAACCAACGGTTCACCACTTAACCCCATTTCAATCCCCCGAATCCCCAAATTGGTTAAGTATTAGTGGACCCTGACTTAACCCTAATCATGAGGCACTAATTAATTTAATGCACCTTAACCTCTCACATTAGACCTTGTTGTGGTTACTAGTTAGGCCGGGCGGGTCCGGGTAGCTTTACACCACAACTTGGTCTAACCTCGGGTCTTGGCACCCCATGACCAACTTCTCACATTGGGTCCTATTGTTTGTAGCCACTAGTTAAGCCGGTCGGTTCCGGGTAGAATTACGCTACAAACTCAACCCAACCTCGAGTTGGCAACACTTATGTTTTCTAAGTGTCATGTCCACTTTATTTCAAAACATAATTACAAGTCAACAATTACTTGGGTAGACCTAACTTAATAGGTAAATTCCCAAGGGGTAGACCTAACTTAATAGGTAAATTCCCAATCTTATATTTTCATGTATTTTAAGTTTGCCCAAACCCCCCAACGTCATTCTATCGCTTACATATTCGTAATAACGCATAAAGGATAGGAAGAGGGAACTTGGCACAACATACATGATGGACTTGCATATCACAACAAACACACATAACATGTTAGACTTGCACAACTTAGCATCGTGAACTTGCATATTACCATAAACGTGCATAACATGTTAAACTTGCATAACTTAGCATAGTGAACTTGCATATTGCCATAAACATGCATAACATGTTAAACTTGCATAACTTAGCATAGTGAACTTGCATATTGCCATAAACATGCATAACATGTTAAACTTGCATAACTTAGCATAGTGAACTTGCATATTGCCAAAAACATGCATAACATGTTAAACTTGCCTAACATGGCATAGGGAACTTGCATAAACATGCATAACTTGTCAAACATGCATAACTTGTCAAACATGCACAACTTGTCATTTTAAACTTGCATAAATGTGCATAACTTGTTAAACTTGCAAATCATGGCTTAGTATACATGCATAACTCAATTAACTTGCAAATCATGGCTTAGTACACTTGCATAAACATGCATAACTCAATAAACTTGCAAATCATGGCTTAGCAAACTTGCATAAACATGCATAACTAAATAAACTTGCAAATCATGGCTTAGCAAACTTGCATAAACATGCATAACTCAATAAACATACAAATCATGGCTTAGCAAACTTGCATAAACATGCATAACTCAATAAACATACAAATCATGGCTTAGCAAACTTGCATAAACATGCATAACTCAATAAACATACATAAACCCCACTTTCATCACACATTAACTTTAGAGTTTCTAAAATGAAGGTAAGAGGGCTTACAATGCTTATGCGGACTCAAATGAGTATAACAAATGCTAGAAACCCCTTATGCAACTAATTAAAACCCCCAAATGCAAGCAAACTTGATCAAGACTCCTCCTTTATGATGCCAATAGAAAAACAAGCCTTTAATGCAAGCTAAGGAGGATCATACAAGCCTAAATATGCTTGTATGCATGGAAAATCACTTAGGAATTAATTTAGGAATTGTATGAAGAGGGTGGAGGCCATGAGAGTTTTGATTTTGCCATAGTTTAGTTACTAGGATGAATAATGAATGATTTAGGGTAGGTTAGGGTCTTATTTATAGATTAGGCTAGTGATTTGGACCATAGGATTAACCCTAGATTCAATTAGGTCCATCAGATCCCGGAACTCTCTAGAAACAAGCCACAAGACCAAACCTAATCAGAAATGGTGCACCAGGCTAAGCAGCCCGTGCACCCCCTGTCGACAGGGATGTCGACAGGGCAGTCGACATGCCTAGACCCCTGTCGACAGGCCTGTCGACATGGGGTCCTGGGCGGGAATTTTTCCCGCCTGCCCAGTTTGCCCTAACCCATGTTTTTAATTTCAAATTTAAATCTGTTTTTACTTAGGAATTTTCTGCAAACTTCAATGGGCCTTAACTGGGTCATACGGACTCCGATTTTCGAAAACTCGGACTCTATTTCGCGTATTTTTCCGAGACGAACGCAATGGCATAGCCCGTTTCCCTTGATTCACATTTTATGATTAAATTCTGCCTCGATTTATATTATAACAGATTATTAGAAATACGGGTTGTTACAATTGGCCTTCTTAGTAAAATGTTATGAACACAATTATTACAATTGACTTACTGACCATTGGCGATTGGTCACTCATGCCAGCCAACAAATAAGCAATTTCATATGGCCATTCGTCTTCTGAGCAAAAAGTTTTCAGTTCCCATATTACTGCCACGTACAGTGTGTCACTTCATATCCTGTCAAGCTTCAGAAGCATATCGTCATCTACATCTTCAACTCCTAAACAAAACTCCTTCGTCAAAAGTTCAAAAAAAAAACTATGGAGGACTCTTCACTATGCATCACTGCCACTGTTCTTTCAGGACATTGGACTTACGAATTTGTGCATCTCACGCTTAGGCATACGCTGAAGCTTAATGAGGAGTGGACTATACGGGTTATACCCAAAAACTCTTTTCTAATAACATGCCCATCTTACAGTACGCGTGATCATGCGCTAATGTTGAAACTTTTTACAAAAATTGGAGGTGCTTTTTATATGCAACAATGGTCTGCTGAAGAATTTGAGCCTGAACCAGCGTTCGAGGCAGAATCATGGGCCAGAGTTGTTGGCTTTCCCGAGTTCCTGAAGAAAAATGTTCCTGCAATAAAAGAATTAATGACGCCAATGGGAAATGTGTGTGAAATTGACGACTGTCATTGGTCTCGAATTGACCATAGATCATTATACCTGAAAATGGAATTTTATGAAGGCATTGGCTTGGAGAATGTTTTTGCTGCTCGATTCGACAACAAGAAAATACATCATTAGGGTTGAGCGCACCACACATACTCATCCTTTGACGAGGCCTGAAATTCTGTTTGTGAGCAATAGGGAGGAACCGGTGGTACCATTTTTTTGTGATCATAGGTAAATTTTACTTCCATCCACAGTTTCTTATAGTGAGACACAACCACACATGCACACACTCACATACATACATACAAGGTTATAATGCCCCACCCAAGATTCTGAAATAATAATACAAACTGGTGCTCTGTTAGTTGTACATAGATGTGGTTGTGTGGCTTGAATTTGAGACACTGTTATTGTATGGCTTGAATTTCCTTCAGATGTGGTTACATGTCAAATTGTTTGATAATTAATGTATGTTACATGTCAAATTGTTTGATAATTAAGGCATATAAACTCGTAGGTGGATCACATTATTTGAGAATTGAATCATATAATATATTAGGTGGATCACAAAATGTTTACAGAAATAGAAGTTTGATCATATAATATATTAGGTGGATCACAAAATGTTTACAGAAATAGAATTAACATACCTATTGAAGTTTGATCATCCAAAGATCACTTTGCCCTCCACAACAAGAAATTCTGGTTTGGTCGCTGACTATGCTCTATCCTTAACAGCCACTCTGACATGGACAATGACTCTGACATGGACAATGACTCTGACATGGATGCTGGTGCTGATGCTGGTGTGGATGCTGGTGATGATGCTGGTGATGACTGGTGATGTTTGTGGATGTTGGTTTTATTCTTCTGGTAATGATTTTTGGCTTGAAATTTTGTGAATATTTGTGAAACTTTGTGTGGTTGTGGAAGTTTGTGATGACTGGTGATGACTGATGATGGATGTTGGTGAATGTTTTTGAATGTTTGTGAATGGTATGTTGTTTTGTTTGTGAATGCTGGTGATTTTTTAAAATCTCTGCGTACGTCTCTGGTGTATACTTATGATACTTGTGCGTGTATACTTGTGCGTGCCTTCAGATGGCTGCCTTATGATACTTGTGCGTGCATGTATACTTGTGCGCGCGTGTATACTTGTGCGTGTCTACTTGAGCGTGTGTACTTGTGCGTGTATACTTATGATACTTGAGCTTGTATACTTGTGATACTTGTGCGTGTATACTTGTGTGTGTATACTTATGATACTTGAGCGTGTGTACTTGTGCGTGTATACTTATGATACTTGAGCTTGTATACTTGTGATACTTGTGCGTGTATACTTGTGCGTGTATACTTGTGCGTGTATACTTATGATACTCGTGCGTGTATACTTGTGCGTGCGTGTATACTTGTGAGTGTATATATGCACTGCGTGTATGATGTGTATTGTAATAAAACAAAAATGCTTGAGTGCCCGCTTCAGATTTTGTCAAAATCTGCGGTAAGAGGCTTAAAATTCGGATGTCACCGCAGTGCATACACACCGCAGTGCAAATTAACCTCAAGCATACAAATTAACCGCAGTGTAAGGTATGAACCTCAAGCAGTGCAAATTAACCGCAGTCCCCATTCCTTAACTAGCTCGACCTCTATAATAAACCAATGCCTTTTTCATGCCAGTAGCCCGGTTCTCATGGTTTATTGCTGGGTATAATTTTCGAATAAACCTCAGCATAATCCCAAATCCCAAATCAATAATAAGCGCAACTAATTACTCATAAGCGAATGGGTTTTCCAAAATGTAACAAATGAACTAATTACTAATTACTCATAATCCAATCTATAATAAGCGCAACTAATTCACAGTGCAATACAAACTGAACCTGAGGGAAAAAACTGGCGATGTCAGCGCCCTGAGCAATCAAAACTAGAAAGCGTTTCAAAGCTTCATCCTTTTCGGAATAGAATTTGCTGTCGAGGAGAGGATCGATACTGACGTGAATTTAGGTTTAAATTTTTGTCAATAGTAAAAAGGGGGAAAAACGATTAGATGATAGAGAAGAAAACGATTTCATGAAGGGAGAAGATCGCGCCAAAATTTCGTCAAAAGAATGAAATGACGTGGCTGTCAATGATTGGATGATGGCTAACATTAAGATCATCAGATCCATAGATGGTTTGAACCGTTGGATTAATCTTTCATCTACAGTTGGGGTTTTTATATGTTGATAACGCGGATAGCTGAGCTGGATTATATATACGTAATGCTACGCTTTTAACTGGTGTTGCACATCAGAACACTAAAATTCCAACCGCAACAGTGCATCCACGTATAATGCAACAACATATGAATGCTGTTGCAGAAGCTCGAAGAAATCATAGCTTTCGCCACACTTTTCATGAAACGCACACAAATTAGTGTCGAATATGCCCACTTTTGTAGTAGTGCATGGATTGGTTATCCAATAATGGTGCCATCCTCGATTGTGAAAAGAGAGTGGTTAGACTTATGACTTTCCTTGGCAACACTCTCGAAATCTCTTGTAACCCCATACATTCTGTTATGCTTGATTACCTAGAATCACTTGATGCGTCTGTTGAAAACCTACAGTCTATTAGAGTAGCCCGTGAATACTCAGATGTATTTGAAGAGGTGAAGGGCTTACCTCCAAAGCGGGAGATAGACTTCTGCATATACCTTGTTGATAATGCAAAATCCGTAGCTCTACCCGTTAGACACATGGCTCCTAGGGAGAGAAAAGAGCTCAGTAAGCAAGTCAAAGAGTTGCTCGAAAAGGGGTTTATAAGGCGTAGTATTTCTGAATGGGGTGCTCCAACAGTATTCGCAACCAAAGCAGATGGTTCACTTCGCCTATGCGTTGATTATAAGGAGCTAAACAAGCTGACTAAGAAGAATAGGCACCCACTTCCTAGAATAGATGACTTGTTTGATCAACTTGTAGGTGCGTCTATTTTCTCCCAACTAGATTTGGTTACCGGGTTCCATCGGCTAAGAGTGGCTGAAGACAGCATTGATTAGACCACGTTCAGAACCCCGGATGGTTTCTTCTAATGGCTTATCATGCCTTTTGGCTTGACCAACACATCCTCTTACTTCGTTAACTTGATGAGTAGGGTGTTTAGAGAATTCCTTAATAAATTTGTGGTGGTCTTCGTAGACGACATTTTGATCTTCTCGAAGAATGAAGAAGAGCATGCTTTGCATTTAAGGGAGGTCATGGATACTCTTCGTACACATCAGCTGAAGGCGAAATTCTCCAAATGCCATTTCTGGAAAGAAAAGGTGAGGTTTCTTGGACATGTGGTGTCCAAAGAGGGGTTAGCCGTGGAGCCCGCAAAAGTAGTTGCGGTGCAAGATTGGAAGGTTCCGCGGAATGCAACCGAAGTCCGAAGCTTTCTTGGGCTAGCGGGCTTTTACCGAAAGTTAATTAAAGACTTTGCTAAAATCTTAGCCCACTCTCAAGATTAACGAAGAAGAACCTAAATTTCTCTTGGGATTTGGATTGCGATATTGCTTCCCAACGTTTGAAAAGGGCTATAACAATAGCCCCAGTTCTGACATTGTCGGATGGGAGAAAGATGTTTACCGTATTCACAGATGCATGTGGTATGGAACTAGGTGTTGTCTTAATGCAAGAAGGGAAGGTAGTAGCGTATGGAGGCAGATAGTTGAAAGTACATGAGAAAACTACCCGACCCACGATCTAGAATTGGCTGCCATCTTCTTTGCGCTTAAATCTTGGCGCCATTATCTCCTAAGTGAGAAGTTTGAATTATATACTTACCATATATCGTTGAAGTACATTTTCTCGCAGAAATATCTTAACTTAAGACAGCAAAGGTGGATGGAATTTCTGGCCTCATATGATTTTAAGATTTCCTATACCCCAGGCAAGGGAAATGTGGTAGCAGATGCCTTAAGTAGGAAGAAGCTGACCTTGAGTCCTCTCTTTGTAGAAAGGAAAAGCTTGGAATATATAGCAAACTTTAATTTTAGACCCTCCTTTGAAATTGTGCCTAGTCTATTAGCATCACTAGAGATGTGGCCTACTCTTTTGGACTCAATAGGAATCGTGCAACGAGAAGACCCTCAGCTGGTTAATGTGATGGAAAAGCTAGTTAGGGGTGAGACTTCTAATCACCTCAATAGATACTCCATCGATGATAGGGGTTGGCTGGGACGGGATGGAAGGTTATGCGTCCCACAAGTAAGGGATTCAGTGAAGACGGTTCTCAAAGAGGCGCACCATTCCAAACTGACCATACACCCAGGCAGAGACAAGATGTATAAAGATATGGAAAGGGTTTTCTTTTGGAATGGCATGAAGAGTGATGTAGTTGAGTCCGTTGCTAAGTGTTTGATATGCCAGCAAGTCAAAGCAGAGCAGAAGAAGCCCGGTGATCTGCTTCATCCTCTCGAGGTCCCACAGTGGAAGTGGGATAGCATTTCGATGGACTTTGTTGATGGGTTGCCTTGGTCAAGAATGGGCAATACCAGTATTTGGGTAATAGTGGACTGGCTCACTAAAAGCGCTCACTTTATACCTGTTAAAAGTAGAAAGACTGCCTCGTCCCTAGCATCCATTTATCTTAAAGAAATAGTTCGACTCCATGGGATACCCTCCACCATAGTGAGCGATTGAGATCTTATCTTTACGAGCGAGTTTTGAAAAAGTTTGCAAGAGGCAGTAGGCTCGCAATTGTGCTTAAGCACGGCCTATCACCCCCAAACCGATGGTCAGACGGAAAGGGTGAACAGATTATTAGAAGACCTCTTGAGATTGTGCATTTTTGACTTTGCAGGGAAATGGGAGGATCATCTTCCTTTGGTGGAATTCGCCTACAACAGTAGCTACCAAGCCACCATAGGCATGGCACCCTTCGAAGCTTTATATGGATGATCGTGTCGATCACCAACTTATTGGTGGGAGTCTACAAACAAGCTCGTACTTGGGCCAGACTTGGTTAGAGAAACCTCGGAAATGGTAGACTTGATAAGAAGACGGATGAAGGCGGCACAAGATAGACAGAACTCCTACGCAGACAAAAGAAGGACCGACCTTGAGTTTAAGGTTGGAGATAGGGTGTTCCTTAAAGTGTCTCCTTTGAGGAATGTCATTCGCTTTGGGCCCGTAGGAAAGCTAGCACCAAGATTTGTAGGTCCATTTCCTTGCATTGAAAGGATTGGGACGATAGCTTACAGAGTAGAGCTATCCGAGAGACAGGATGGAGTTCATAATGTTTTTCATGTTTTTCATGTTTCTCAACTTTGAAAATGCTTACATGAATCTGCGGAAGTGGTGGAGCCAAGCATACTTAAGGAAGTATAAGTGGAACGAGAAGCGATTGTAAGAAGAGTTCCAACTTGTATCTTAGGTACAGAAGTTAAAAAACTACGCAACCGTGAAGTTAAGCTTGTTAAAGTTCAATGGAGTGATGCTGAGGAAGACGTGACTTGGGAAATTGAGAGGAAAATACGCGCAGCCTACCCTTTTCTCTTTGAGGGTACCTCCTTGATCTCTTTTTCCATAAGTTAATTCATGCTTAAATCTATCTTTCAAGTATATCTCCTCAGTCCTACTCTTTAGCCTTAGGTAGAAACCAATGGATGTAAACATGTATTTGAAACATGTTATGATTGATGGTTGCAAGTGGTTGCTAGTGGTTACTCGTGGATGCATGTACACACACTTTAGGCACTAGATCGGCTCAATCAATCTCATATTGCATATAAAAGTGTGTGCATATTTAAATTAGGGACAATTAACGACAAGAACAAAATTAAGGGTTTTTTTATTCATAAGGACAGCCCACTAAAATTTTACTCAGAAGGACAATACAGTAATTATAGATTAATTCCCTAAATCACATGCCTGTTTCATCTTGACGCTCCTATCTTGCGAGTTTCTGGTTCTATTTTCCTTGAACGCAGTTTTTTTCTCTCAATCCCTAATTCTCTTCTCCAGCGCATTTTTTCTTCTCCACCGCGTTTTTTTATTCAAATTGCAAAATTACTCTCGAGCGTATTGATCTCTCGATCAGATCTAATCTCGACATCTATCTAAAGTGCCATGGATTTTGATTTTGATTCGATAGGCAGTAAAGATGATTTCGTGATTTTGTGAATTCATCGAAGAAAATCGAACGAGAGAGATGAACGACGAAAGTTACTTTTTTGGATGGTGAATTTAGTAGCAGTTCGTAGGTATCTGTTTCCCATTTTTCAAGGTATCATTTTTCTTATTATTACAGTGTTATGCTTCCGTGTTAATTTATTTTCGTGATATATTAGTTTTGTACTTGTACGGTTGCATTAACTTTGCAACTCAATTGAAATTATGTCATTTTAATCAATCAAAGTGGGATCTAAACATTTTTATTCATTAATTTTCCTTTAAAATATCAAAGCAGTTTTAAGGTATCATTTTTATATATTTTTTTAGGCATTAGTTTTATATTTTCAACATGAATTTACATCATAGCATTTTTAAGGTATCATTTTTATATTTTTTAGGTATCAGTTTTATATTTTCAACATGAATTTACATCATAGTATTTTGTAGGTATCATTTTTATATTTTTTTAGGTATCAGTTTTATATTTTCAACATGAATTTACATCATAGCAGTTTTTAGGTATCATTTATATATTTTTTTAGGTATCAGTTTTATATTTTTTAGTTGAATTTCCAGTATTATGTTGGTATAAGTTTTGATTGTGTATGAAATACTTGCAGATACTCGATGTTGCTGGAGATTACTTGAATTCAAGACTGGATTGAGTACAAGTAAAAGTAAATGCATGCTTGGAATGGAGAGCAGTGTTGTATGTACTTATATTGTGCAGGAAAACGATGTATCCTAGTATATTAGTTATGTATAGTTGTAGGTATCATATGATACAAGTGGGTATTATTGTGTATTATTGAGAATAATCTCATTTTTGTGATAATTGAATTGAATCGATTACTATTATTGTTTAAATCAGTAGGTATTATTGAGAATAAATATTATTTTTTGAGATTTGAACTGACTAGATGGGTGTTATTTTTTTATCTGTGGGTATCAGTTAGAATTAATGTTGTGTATCAAAAAAAGTCAATTGTCAAAGCAACAACACAAATCTACCTACTTACCACAGTTCTCATACACAAAGCCATAAAAATGATACCTAAAAAAATATAAAAATGATACCTAAAAACTGCTTTAATATTTTAACGACAAAAGTAAAACAGAAAATGTTTGAATCACAAATTGATTGATTAAAATGAAATAAATTCGTTTGAGTAGCAAAACTGATGCATCAGTACAAAAATAAAAGTAAAATAGCACCAAAACTATAAACAAAATAGCATAACACTATTAATACAATAAAACTGATACCTTAAAAAAAATGTAAAAATGATACCTTAAAACTGCTGCAACGTTTTAAAGAAAAATTAATATAAAAAATGTTTTCATCACAATTTATTTTTTAAAATGAAATAGGTTCGACTGTAATACATAGATAATGCAACAATACAACTACAAAATAAATACAACATTAAAAACACATCAAACGAACATAAAACAATGGTAAATAAACAAAAATGATACCTAGAAAAATATAAAAATGATACCCAAATGCCGAAAATTGAACATTAAAATTGCAGAACCAAAAAAAAGCATGAATCGACTTGCGAGATAAAAAATACTATTCGGCAGAAATAAACAAAAATTATAATGATTATAGCAACAAAAAAAAATTTAGTCGAGGTTGATTGTTGAGATCGATTTCGTGACCTAAATTTTGCTGTTCGATTTAGGATTGAGGTTTGACTGTAAGATAGTAGGCGGATTTGATTTGATTCGATTTCCAGTTGAGATGATTTTGTTAATTTTGATTTGCTAATTTCGTGGGAGAAGAAGTACGAGAAGAGAGAAAGGAGCGGAAGAAAAAATCAGAGAAGAGAGAAAGGGGCGACGGAAATTTTTTGGGTTATGTCCTTTTGGATAAAATTTTAAGCGTGTGTCCTTATGGATAAAATATTAATACCGTTTGTCCTTGTAAGTAGTTTCCTGTTTAAGTTAATGGATGTATAATGGTTGTGTTATCATATGGATGCTGCATTTAGATGAATGGTTGTGCACACATGTAGAAATAATACGTATCGTTAGGATTCTTTCGCATACATAATGGATGCATGGCACTATCATGATTTGCATTAAGGAGGTCAACTGAATCAGTAAACCACCTAATTTTGCATTAGATAAGGAACATATACACACACTTTTTGTACATGTTCATACGGCATTAGAAATCTTCTAAGGACAATGGATGCCTGTGTTTGATGGTTGAGTAGATGGATGATTGGATGTTAGGATATACATTCTCTTTAACTTGGAGATTTCAGGGGCGAAATCCTTTAAGGAGGAGAGAATGTAACACCCCGTGATTTTAAATAATAAAATTTAAAAATTTAAGAATACTTAATTATTAAAGTGAAAATTAAGGGAAATGGGTTACGCCATTGAGTTCGTCTTGGAATTCTGCTTGAGATAGAGTCCGAGTTTGCGTGAATTGGACTCCGTATGAAGAAGTTATGGCCTTCCAAAGTTTCAGAATTCAAATAAATTAAAAACAGTTCAGAAATTCAAATTCAAACAGGGGAGCAGGCTGGGCAGGGATTCTCCCGCCCAAGGGCCAGGTCGACCAGGGGGTCACCTACCCATACAGGCCGACCTACCCATACAGGTCGACCAGGGGGTCGACCTCACCCCCCGGGAAGATCTGAAATGTGACGATGTTTTGACTCACTACTGAGTCATTAGGGCTGAGGTGGTTATTCTATCTTGTCTGGATGGTCTTGATTGCTTCTAGGTTAATTCGACGACTCTTAATTAATTAAAATTCTATATAATCAACCTAACACTTAACCCAAAATCACACTAATTCATACCAAGAGCCATCATGCCGTCAATGGTGAACGTAGAGTAGCCGCCGTTCTCTTTCAACTCAAAAGCAAGATAGAAGCAAGAATCAAAAATCAAATCTAACCAAAATTAGAATAACAATTAGTCTACATCAAAGGCGAGCAATTCAGTTTCAGAATACTGATCCCAGAAAAACAAGACTGGCCATTTGGTTGTGAGTACTATTTCTTTCACAATATAATTATTAAATTAATTATGATGGGTTGTAATTGGATTATGAGAACATGTCTGTTGAATCGCATGATGTTGTTTAACTCTGTAGATCTATTTCATATTTAACTTGATTCATTTTATGCAAGTTTGGGATGTTAAATCATATGTTAATTCATATGTGAATCTTATGCAAGTTTGGATGTTAAATCATTCGTTAATTCATATGTGAATTTTATGCAAGTTTGGGATGTTAAATTTTATGTTAGTTTGAGTAATGAATCTTATGCAAGTCTATGTGTGAATTGTACACAAGTTCATATATGAATCAAATATATACATATGCTAGTTTATATGCAAAACAAGTGACACCAATTTACATGTTTAGATCCATATGCAAGTTTATAGAAATATATATGCAAGTTCATAATTTATGTAAGTTTAGTTGAAAAACCATATTTATGTGCAAGTTCACATTATTATGTTTAGATCTATATTCGGATCCATGATAGTTTATGCAAAATTATGTATGTTCATTGCCTATGCAAGTTCTTGGCTATGCAAACTTATGCTATAATTCTTAGATCTATTTTATGTGTTATGCAAGTTGTGATGTTGCTTTTCTTTTTATAAGTTAGACTATTTGCGAGTCTAACATATTTCATCTTAAAACATATGAACGATGTGGGGATAATGGGAAAATATTAATTATGTAAATTGTGAATTGGCATAAAATGGCTCTAAAGGCATATAAATTAATTTAAGACACTAATTGGTATAATTTTTATACCTAAAGAGTATGGACATAATTTAGGTGACAATTATGGACATAATTTGGAAATTATTGGAAATTTGAGTAGGGATAATTAATTCATATTGGGGTGAAATAATTTGTAATAATAAACGCCTAAGACACGAGGTTAGACACGTTTGTGGTGTAAGACTGCCCGGACCCGCCCGGCAAATCCAGCAACCACAAACGGTAGTCTAATGTGAGGGTTCGAAGGCATAAATTAAATGCATAACAGTTGTAATGACACAACGTTGGACATGTTTGCGGTATAAGACTGCCCCGACCCGCCAGGCAAATCCAGCAACCGCAAACGGGAGTCTAATGTGGGAGGTCTTACAAGGTTACGGTTATAATGAATTAAGTAACACTTAACCAAGATAAACATGTGGTGGGACATAGGGGTTAAGTGAGTGACATGGATGGCATGTGAAATACGATTAGAAACACTTAACCATATTGAAACATGTAAAGAAGACATGAATAAGAGGGGGTTAAGTGGAAAATTCTAGTGGGGACCAAGCATAAGTGGAAAGCATGGAGGACCCATTTCAAACCAGTAACCAGTTAAGTATCTTTGTAAGCTCGAGTTAGATCGAGGACGGGACACGCTTACTGGGTATGATTGTAATAGGTCAAAACGGGTTAATGGTGGCAACGCATGTCCAACGAGGTCATATGCGTGCGTGGGCCCGGGCTGGTAGGTAAGACGTCGTTGCATCGTGTAGATATAAGCCGTGCATCTTTTGTGGTATCGGGTTGCCACTTTGGGGAGTGATACACCCCACGGTGGGACCAGCACGGGTATCTACGAGTTAGGGAGCCGATCACATGGGGGTAGTGGGTACAACTAGGGGAGATAGGGGCAGGCGGCACCTATGAAGGCAGCTAGGGGTACACGAAACTACCATTATGATTATTATGTAGGCGGGATCAACTCTTAGGGTGACTAGTAGTGGTGCAGTATAGCAATTATCCTATAGTGATTAGCAGCGAGATTAACGCCAGAATATTCCTCCTGTTTGTTTTGTCTTGCCCACTTGTTTCACAATCATTCCTTATTTTACCAGTTTATGCCTTATTCTAATTACTTTAATAATTATATTGTTAAAGTTATGGTACTCGCCAGACTTTATGCCTGACCCCTTTTGTTTTTGCCTCTTTTCTTCCTCCCCCCCCCCGGTTCTCAGGGCGGGACTAGTACTATTGGAGCTTGATCAGGATCTTTCCCTCTCTTTTGGAAGTGCTTGGATTGCTGAAAGTAAAGTTCAGTTCATCTCTTTTATGGCTACTCATGTTAGGGTTATACTTTTTATTTTATGTACTCAGGAAACAATTTGTCAAGATGGTTACTAAGTGTAGTTGGTTTTTCTATTGGTTTATGATGTTGTTGTAATCAAACTATTTCTCCGCTGCAATAAATGTTGTTTTGAAATTTTTTAAGTACCAATATATGTATCTGTCTTGTTATATTATGTTCTATTCACCAATAGTACTCCATGAAAGTGAATGCGCTCCCTTTGAGAGTGACATTAATGGACGTGGGGTGTTACATGTGCGGTCCAGCTTCATCACAACATTACAAGTATTATCTATCCTTCGTCGATGCTTATACTAGATATACATGGATTTATTTTCTCAAAAACAAATATGATGCTCATGATGTTTCCATTCATTTCATTAAATTCATAGAAAAACAAATAGATCATGTTGTTAAAATTATGCAAACTAATGGAGGTGGAGAATTCATGACACTAAGAAAATATTTTAATGACAAGGGTATTCTATATAGGATCACATGTCCATACACTTCCAAACAAAACGGTCTGGTGGAAAGAAAACATAGATATACAGTGGACACCAGACTGACTCTTCTATCACAAGCATCTTTGCCTATGAAATTTTGGTACGAAGCTTTTAACATGGCTATTTACTTAATTAACAAACTTCCTACCAAAATCTTAGATCATAAGAGCCCACACGATATGTTATTTAACAGCAAACCAGACTATAATAGATTAAGAGTTTTCGGTTGTTTTATGTTTTCCTTACCTCAGACCATACAACAGAAATAAACTTAACTTAAGATCCAACTCATGTACCTTTTTGGGTTATGCAAATAACCAAAAAGGATACGTATGCCTAGACAAGAAGGGGAGGACTTACATTTCTAGACATGTTACTTTCAATGAGTTTGTTTTTCCATTTGCAGAAAATAACAACACATGCAAACATAATGATGAACATAGCAGCATGAAATTACAAAGTATACCAGAGTTGGTTGAATGAACTGAAGAGGTTAGAGTGAAGGCATGTCTGAACCAATCTAATGGAAGATAGCCGACCATCTCAATAACCATATCAGACTGTATTACAAGTGAATCCTTTTCAGACAATCTATCACATCACAATGACGATAACTGAAGCAATGATGACAATAATAGTAGTGAAGCAGGGTCAACCACCAACTCAGAACCTATTAATCATGATGGTGGTCAACATCAAAACACGAATGCTGGCCACCACATGATCACTAGAGCAAAGAGTGGGAATTTCAAACCCAATGCTTACACTGCATCTATACATAATCTAGAACCTATCACATATGAAGAGGCAATTAAAAACAACAAGTGGAAAGAGGCTATTGACAATGAACTTAAAGCTTTGATAAAAATGGTACTTGGACAGTTGTGAATACACCAAAGCACAAAAATATTGTGCGATGCAGATGGACATTCAAAATCAAAAGAAAATCAAATGGTAGCACAGATAAATACAAGGTCAGACCAGTCATAAAAGGGTATTCTCAAAATTTTGGTTTTGACTTCAACGAGACATTCTCTTCGGTTGTTAAGCCAACCACCACTAGAATAATACTGAGTATTGCCATAAATCACAATCGGGAAATGAGACAGTTAGACGTCAATAATTCTTTCCTCAATGGGGATTTGAAAGAAGAAGTCTACATGGAGCTACCACAAGGATACTACTCAAAAATTAAAAGTGGTGTTTGCAGACTACACAAGGCTATTTATGGGTTAAAGCAGGCTTCTAGAGTGTGGTACAAAAAACTTAAGCAGACTTTGACTATTGTAAATTTTCAAGCGACAAAGTCTGACACATCCTTATATATAAAGTCTAACAAGGGATCAACTGTATATGCGCTCGTATATGTCGACGACATGTTGATTACTGGAAATAAAAATTGTGAGATAAACAAAGCGGTACAACATTTAGACAATGCTTTCGCTATTAAAAACTTAGGTCCACTAAGCTACTTTCTTGGAATACAGATCAACAAGAAATCATCGGAACAACTATTTTTATCTCAGAAGCATTACATACTTGAAGTTTTAAGATGGTCTAGAGTGGATCTAGCCAAACCAATCTCTATCCCTATGAACAACAGTCTCAAACTATCTAAAAATGTTGGGGAACCTATTGAAAATGCAAGACAATACAAAAGTATCGTGGGTACGTTAAATACGTGATGATTACCAGACCAGACATATGTTATAGCGTCAATAGAGTTTGTCAATACATGCAGCAACCACTTGATATACATTGGAAAGCTGTGAAGCGTATATTAAGATACTTAAAAGGGACTATTGACTACAGATTAACTATCAAATCAAGTAAAAATTTACATTTAAATGCTTACAGCGATGCAGATTGGGCTAATGACCCAAATGATAGAAGACCCATCACTGGTTATTGCGTGTATTTGGGTAACAATCTAATATCTTGGTGCACCAAAAAGCAGATGACTGTCTCTAGATCGAGATTAGAGGCAGAGTACAGATCCATCGCCAGCACAACCACCGAAATTATCTAGATCCAAAGTTTACTGGATGAATTAGGGTTTACACTTGATTGAAAACCCGTGATTTGGTGCGATAACAAGAGCTCAATCTCTCTCTCTCCATGAATCATGTTCAACACTCATGAACGAAGCATCTCGGAATTGACCTTCACTTCGTTTGTGAGAGAACCAGCGAAGGAAAACTCATCATAAGTCATGTATCATGATTCTACCAATGCGCTGACTTGCTGACAAAGGCTATGTCCATTGTCCAGCAAAAATTTCACTCGTCTTAGATCTAAATTAAGAGTGGAGCAAGGACAGGACACGAAGAAAATTAGGGCTGAAACCCTAGTTTAACTTGAGGCAGCATAAAAAGGAAATGATTTCACTCGTCTTAGATCTAAATTAAGAGCGGAGGAAGGAGCAGACACGAAGTAAATTGGGGCTGAAACCCTAGTTTAAATTGAGGCAGCGTAAAGGAAATGATGATATACACATCAGACAAACGGTTTATACAATGTACAAAGCCCGATTGCTTATTACTGTTTACATTATTAACAGGCCGTGAGCCTTACATTCCATTATTGCAATTTGTATATATACCCACTCTTGCATCTGTACAAAATCATCTATTCTGTAATAAATTTTTTACATCAATAATAAAGAAAACTTCCATTCTGTTAATTGTAAGTGCTGGAAAATTCTTCCAATTTCATGTGCTCCATTTTCCTAAAGTTTATAAAATTTTCGTTATTTCATGAGTTGATGTAGAATGAGAGATTGTATGTGGACATATATACCACAACTAACAGTAGAGATATAATTTAAAATCTGCTATATGGTCAAACTGTTCTAATATACATAGCATATGTAGTGGAATTCAGATATCAGCTAATAATAATTGCCAGATTGTAAACCACAACACAAATATGAATACTGATGCACATTTTGATTTTGAAACTAACAATGGTAATGACATAGAATTTATAGCTAGAGCAGATGTTCCACCGTAGTCTTAAATCCAAATGCAGCTGACATAATCTAATGCATACGTTATGGTTTTGTTTTTACAGTCGAAATGCAAGGATGTGTGCTTACATCTTCATTGGAAGCAATGAAAGATGTGAGAACTTTATTGACGGTGCAAGTAGATCCTTTCAGTGTTAAGTAATTAACTACAATTTCCATTTTTTTCATATATAGCTTTCCTACCTTAAAAAAATTAGAGACAATGTACGTCCTTGTCATAATTGTTTAATTGATAATAGTTTTCCCTATGCTAGACAAATTTGTGGTTAAAGCAGACATATGAGGCAATATCTCGGTTTGGCACTCGCACATGCATAAAGAATCATCTTTAGAATATGCCATTTAATTGAACACTATTATCAGAGACTTGAGACCACCTACAATTCAGAAACTACGAAGTTCAACTTTTTGTACGCATTTTTTCTTGTAGAAGTAGAATAGCCAAATCTTCCTCGAGCTATACAACTGCACTTCTATAGTTAACTCGGTACTTAAATTATTCTTCCTTTTTTTATTTGTTGTTGTTGAATATTAGGTATGTTTCACTTACATTTTGATTCAGTACTCCGTTTTATTTCAAGGCGATGGATTTCATAGTTGAATTATTTAAGAACTAGATAGAACAACTAGAGTGGACATTAGGTCTAGCAGTTAATGATTCATATAGCAAGACATTGAAGAAATGGCATGGATGGCTAGCTAGTTTTGGTTTTGCAGTAAACATTTTCCTAGACTATTTTATTTTCTCAAGTCGATAAGTTAAACAAAGACTGAAATGTTGATAAATGTCTCAAAATTTTAGGTTGCCTAAAATTTTCTTCCTTATAGACATAAGTTTTCAGATGTAATTGGAGGTGGGTCGAACAATGTAAACGAAGAGATCAAAAGCTTCTGTACTAATTTGCAGCCAATTTTGCGAGCAGACCACAAATTCCTAATATAATTTTCTTAATATTAGAACTATCGAATACAAAAATCATTTTCTCACTATATCAGTCAATATATAAACAAGAACACTAAGTATTGATTTTCTTCTTTTGCTATTTGTTGATCTTTGACATAATGGTTGAGTGTTGATCTTCGATATGATGATACATCGGTTTTCAGGCTTCCAACATATATATACATACATATACATATATATATATATACACATACATATATACATATGTATACATATATATCCAAGCACTCACATGGACATCAATATTTTCACTAAATGTTGATAGATTGATTTTTTTTGAATACTTGTTTTGTCGTTTGGAGTTGGAATAGATAGCACGAGAGTTTCTTGATAAAAGATTCCATTTCTACAAGTGCTTTGTATTGCCATGGTATAGTCCCTGCACTTGCTTTCGTGTTGAGCAAAATGATGACAAAGGCAAGTTTTCACTGTGTTGCACTAGCCTCTTTGACTCCTGAAATGTTGTATTATCGTTTTCTATTTATTATTGCGCTACAACATTATTTCATACTTATAAGATTTCAAAAGCTTCCTACAGTTGATTTATGTGGTGGACTAGTGGGAATATTTTTTTCTTTTCTTTGGTTCCTGCAACAACCCGGAAAATCATAACCAATTTAAAAAATTTATTTTAGCAATTTCAATGAATTTTGAATTCTTAAAATGAACTATTTTAAAAAATAATGAGTAAAAATTTATTTTGAATAGAATTAGAGCGTATAAATTTACTTAAATCGAAATTAGAGTATAAATATTTATTTTACTTATAAAAGGAATTGGAAATGGCGCAGTAGTTTGAAAATTCAATTTCAAAGTTCAAATGAATGTACAGGATTCAAAATAAACCGAATGTTAGTCAAACTAGAAATATTTCAATCTATTAGAAAATATCTTTCCAACGAATCCGAAAACTTGAAATTTCATAGCGAGAATAAAAAGTTATGTCCAGTTGAAAATTCAGAATAGTCGCCATGGAAATATAGCCCTTAAAAATGGCCGTTTTGCAAATGACCTCCGTTTTGAACGAAACCACTTTTGTTGGATCCGGAATATCAAATTATTTCTAGAGTCCAATTTTCATAATTTTTGGGATCAATATATGGGCATGGCAAAAGAAAACATGTTTTAAAGGTTTTAGTCAATTTGCATCGGCCAGAAAATGGCCATTTTTCAAATGGTCTCCAAATTCGGCGAAATTAGTCTGTTAGGACCATATCATCAAAACATAGGCAGATTTATTTTTCTGGAATTTTTGGAGTCAGTATATGGCCCCGCTAAATTAAAATGAGCATTCAGATGGAATATATACCGGTTTATATTTTTATTTTGATAAAAACTGATCGTAACAGCCGAATTGGGTTACGAAACAAATCCCATTGTGTCTGGAATTAGGGTACTTAGCTAGGGGTGGCACTCGTTGGGTTTGATTTGGAGTTCGGATAAGAAAATACTATTTTTGGAATAAATATAAATATCGACCAGTAGGAAAATTCCTTTCATTAATTAAAATTCCCGAAAATAATTTTCTCTCTGCCCGTAATGCACAATCGAAGGCGGAAACCGCTTCCACCCTTCCTAGCCCTATTCCGGCCATACCGCTCATCGAAACCCATTGCCCCATTAGAGAATTTTGTAGAGCTCCTCCTCCTCTTTAAATCCATACCCACCACGCCCTCCATCGTGTAATATTTCGCAAGATCCAACGCTTTAAATTCAGAGACTTCCCGCCGCCGACGAAGCTTCCTCAGGCCACTGAAGTGGGCCTACTGCCAGTGCAGAGGTGCATCTCCCTCCTCAACGACGCAACACCGCCTGATCGTCCAACCGCTTCACGGATTTTACGAAAAATGATGACTAGTTTTGAATCCAACGCTGAAAGGTACGGTTTTAATTATTTAAACTGATTTCAACACTTTAAAACTGTCGCAAATTATGATTATAGAATTAAAATCATATCTTTTTTGTTTGTGGTCGAAATCCAGTGAAATAAGGGACACCGGGGCCGTGACAACGTCCTCTGCATTCTAGAGGAGACCGGAGAATTTTTAGAGCTCGCTAAAATTTTAGGCGAAAATGAATGCAATGTGAGAACTTCTCACTTTGATTTTATTTTCTAGTTAAAATATATATTAGGATGCAGACAGTGCCTTGCAGCACCCGACACCCGTCGTCCACAGACCATGGACGACTTGTTTGTTTGATTGTGTTATGAAATTTTTTTGTTATGTAAAATGGACTGTATAAAATATTCACGTGTTGAAATATAATATTTTATCATTAAAAATATAATTTTTAACGTGTAATGAACAAAATAAATATTCATTTACAAATCGGACGATTTGTTTATGTACACTCATTTGACTGATATTGATTGGGATGATAAATTTTGCACATTGCCCAACTGCGTAAATAATAATCTGTGTTTGTTGATTGAAACCACACACAGGTATTGGGATGATATTTGACGTACACGAATCCCAATTTTTTAGTGGTATGTCGATCGATTGGTTGATAGGCTGTTGTAAGCATTAATTACTTATAATTAATGCTTATACAGTGTAGAACACACTCTGGTTGATGGATGATTATATATCACTGTTGTTGTATACATGTTTTGTATGAAATCCATATAAATAACATTATATGGTAATTGACTGTGTATGATTCCAGTTTAGAAAGAATGAACATTTTAAAATAAGGAATATTTTAGAATAATATTCAGAAAAGAATCAAAATCAGATTTTTGATGATCGATTTGGGATGGACATGAAAATATTTAAATATATGAAGCCGTGTTGATTAGATTAACGCCATTTTGACGTTAACGATATTTATGTCGATTTTATTCATTACTATAACGAATATCGAAAAGGAAATGATTTCGAAATATAATATTTTGAAAATATTATCATTTATATATTAATGATATGGAATATTCAATTTTGATTTGAAATTGAATATGAAGTTGAAATCATTTTGAAAATGAATTTAAAACGATTTACAAAATACGTTTTAAAAAGAAAATCGACGAAATATATATAATATATATATATTACATATATTTAATATCCTGAATAGAATGCACCGCGCCGCGGCAGTTCGCGAATTTTGACCATTGACCTCGAATGGACATTACAAGAGATCTGCCCATCGGATTCTCCTAAAATCGGAACCATTGGGTTTGTATCGAAAAGAGCTTTCTAACGAATACAAGGAATTATAAATATAACGGTTGGATTTGGAATTATGTCGAAATAAAATTTGCTGTAAGTGAAGTTCGATGGCCATTTATGAAAATTGACTGTACGGGCCTTGATAAAATTATTACAAATAGCAATAATTTGTGTAAAATCATAATAAATGATTTGGAAAGAATTGAGATGAAAAAATCTATATTTAAAAGGATAAAAATATATTTTATCGAAATGAACTAGTTATTAACTAGAATTATAATCCAATTATTTTTAAATAAATAAATTGGATTTGAAATGGTTTTAAAAAGTAACCGGAATTTCTAATATATGAATTGGAATGGATTTGAATTGAAATTACCTTTGTAATATTTCGATATTGGATTCCGTGACTATACGGACATTGTGGAGGAATTTAGAAGATATATATATCGTTATTCCAATACGATATTTGTTGATTTCAGAATTTGATATTGTATATAAGCCGATATATTTTCTATTCAGAGCCTTGTATTTAATATCAAATGGGATTTTTGGTTTGTCGTGAACGGTGTCTTCACTAACACTATTCTTAAACCCAGTTGAGAAAAGATATAAATCTTTTTATTAAGATTTAATGAAGTTTACCAATTAATTAACATTTAATTGGAATTAAATTGAAATTGATTTTTTTTGGTTTATCGTTGGCAGTGTTTTAAATAACACTTCTTCTTTAACCCGATTAACAATGGAATGAGATTTTGGGTTTGTCGGGAATGGTATCTTTAATAATACTGTTCTTAAACCCAATGGAGTTAAGGAAATTAGAAACTAACTAGAGATTAGCTAGGTTGAATGGTTTCCTAGGTATTGATCTGATGTTGGTTTTGGCCTTTGGAATCAATGCTTAGGGAATAGTTTTCTTACTAATTTACGGTTAGGGACGATGGGATGGCGTCTTCAGTAACACAGTTCTTAAACCCCATGTGAAAAGAATAAATCTTTTAATTAAGGTATACAGAAGAATTACCAATTAATTAACATTTAATTGGATTTGAAATGGAGTGTGAATTGGGTTTATTGTGAACTGTGTTTTTAATGACATTCATTCTTTAACCCGATTTACAGTGAAATGATATTTGGAACTTATAAATCTTTGTATTAAAGATTTAGTGGAGATTTTGCAAAGTAAAGTTTTCAAATTTAATATAATGGAATGGGATGGAATCCAATTTGATAATAATCGAAGTGATTTTCTATGGAGGATGACTGTTAATATATATAGAATTTAAAAGGCTTTATCGTTACTCCATTTATATTATTGGTTGGATATGGAAGTTCATATCGATTATATATATTGATCTGTATTCCGTGAAGATTCCATTGTTAATGGAATGTGATTTTGGGTTTATCGTGATCTGTGTTTTAAATGACATTAGTTCTTTAACCCAGTTAAAGATAAGATTAATTTCTTAACTTCGAATAATAATTAAGTTATGGTTTTTGGAAATTAAAACTGAATTAGAGTTTTAATGAATCTTTAAATAGACTGAAAGGTGAACTTGATAACTAAAATTATCAAATTCAAGAAATGATCGAGAATGGAGTGTCACCAGTTTGGCTCCAAGCGATAGTTAAATATTTAATTAGATTTGAACGGGAAATGGTACTTAATTTTACTGATAACACCGTGGTGTTAGGTATGAAATATTACCAGTTTTACTTCATGGGATGAATAGGTTGGGATTGTGAAATTAAAAAAAAATGATTACTTCGGTAAGGTTCGCTAATCCCGACTAGTTTGGATAAACCATAACTTGGTTTGAATTGATATCCAAAGGAAGATTAAAGAATAAATTTAAAGAATTTATCTTTGATAAAATTAATGGGAACCTTTCCCAAAGGACATGAATATTTAAATAAAATAATATTCAGAATTGAAATGAGGCATATGTTGTGTTTGTGTAACACTCGTTTATAAAATACGTGAGTTATTCGGAAAGATCGGGTTTATCCCATTCTGAATAACTGATACGACGATTAGTCGACGATGAAGACGGTGGTTGAAGACCAGAGGTCTTCACATCGTTTGGATGATTAGTGATGTCTTGATTGGGCTGTACACCCAAGACAAGGTAATAAGTGGTGATCATCCAGACATACTTGGAGATCGACCGGATAACATATGGGACGAGGAATAAGGTGCCTCTGGTTTTGTTCAGACCAAGAACGAACTAGTAATTGGATGTTTGTCTGACATTGGATTTCATTCTATTTGTTTGATAGACATCAGTTGTATGGCATGAATTTCCTGTATGGCATGATGAAATGCAAACGATCAAGGCTTCTGTTGAAAAGCAGAGTCTTGTGGTTGATGATC
Source organism: Allium sativum (assembly GCA_030737875.1). Taxonomy (NCBI): domain Eukaryota; kingdom Viridiplantae; phylum Streptophyta; class Magnoliopsida; order Asparagales; family Amaryllidaceae; genus Allium; species Allium sativum. Next base: position 278,202,572 of record CM060918.1, read on the forward strand.
AAAGCACGACTTTTTTATAGCATAGTTTTGTGTATAGCGTTAATTCGCTAGCCTCACACCCCGGTGTGAACCAAAAATGGGAGAGGACCTAAGGGAGGGCATACGTTTCCTTCTAGCTAGGAGTGGTGTCTGGGTTTTGCATGCCCAAATGTTTTACTTATGTGGATGGTGGATAGCGAGGCGCTTCGGATATATCGGCACTGCGGGGTCAATGGATGGTATGGTCTTTATACAAACCAGATTGATGCCCGATAGGGCGGGGAAATGCATTTTTCAGGCATTTTAATCCACATTGAGTGGACGACCCTAACGATCCAAGGGTCACTCGAGCTCTGATCCTGAGGGGCGGGCTAGAGCGTCTCGAAGCGATAAGGGCGATCCCTTGCCTTGGTTCACAGATGGAAATCCAACTTCCAATACGTGACATTTTAGCTTTGATTGTAGATCCTAGTATGGCGAAATAGTGGGATGGGACATTATGCCATCTATGATTGATACATTTAGATTTGAATTTGTTTTCATACACTTTACACTATACTAGTATCAAAATGATTTGTTTTAAACGTACCAAGCATGTTTGGCTATTATAAGGTAAAACCCTATCCTCTAGCTTGCATTGCATTGTGTAATGGGACCTGAATCTTATAATAGCTTCATTTTTCCAACAAGCGTTGCATTTTTTATTTTATGCAGTTGTATTCCTGGGAGGAAACCCGTTCCGTGTTATACGCATGGTCCCTGGGTTTACTTTATTTTAAAGTAAAGGTTTAAATAACTGTTTTAGTTCTCACAGCAGTCACATGACTGACCTGAAGTTTATTGTTTTAACCTAAACTTTGGTTGCCCCTATTTTCCACATAGGCAGCTAGTAGTTTTGGTTTTGCAGATTTATATTCACAGGATCTTGGTTTACAGCTGGAATGATATTCAGAAAGTTCTGTATCCTTGTATCTCTTTTATTTGTTGTTTTGTATTATTTTCCGCTGCAAGGTAATTTGTAAATCACTGATATTCATAAAATGTATATTATTTGTTCATACTCTATATATTCTTGTACCTGATGTAAACTGTTGTAATAAGCAATGAAATGTTCCTTTGTATTCTGATTTGTCATGTTCTCAACTCAATCCGGGCTTTCCTTTACAGGGAAGTTCAGGTCATTATAATGTGGTATTAGAGCTTTGGTTTACAGAGCTAGAGAACAAGGCACATTAGAACCAAATGAAAGAATTCATTTGAGATCGGATTAGTAATATCCAATGAGAAGGACTCTTTAGAGATAGGATCAGTAGTATCCTAGAACGAGTGTGAAGAGTGGTGTTATTTTTAAAATAATAATGAAAACCAATTTTTTTTGAAAATTTAATCTAATTATATGTATTTGAGTATATTATTTTATTTTATTTTGGACAATCGACTATATGAGATTTTGCATATACGCGTCATGAACGTATATTCGAAGCCTCAAATATACTGGATAAATATAGAATCACAGTCTAGTCGCTCGGAGATGATTCTAATGATGGCAAGTCATCATCAGAGCTTATGTTCGAGTTTCGAAAGTGGGATATCTATATATTTCCAATTGACTGGTGTGAGAACCAAAACTAGATAGGGCTATTATTGTGATTCGGCATCAAAAACATGATTTTTTCTATATACATCAAAGAAATGCATTTGAAAATTTAATCAACTAATTGATTGCTGGTTGTATTGAATGATTATTTGTTTGATTGATATAAAATGTTGGAATAATAATACCAATAAAAGAAATGTAGCAAAATCAAGTCAAATATGAAAATGAAATGAAAATTGTTTGAAATTGCATATATGTACATGCATATATATTGAACAGGTCATAGAAAGGAGGCTAGAAAAGGGGAATAAAATTGTACGCCCGACAAATAGGTACATGTTTACTATATTTCTTGGGTTTGGATGATTTTATGAGTCGATTTACTAGCCGCTTGGCATTTTCTTTTTCTTTTTGAGATGAGAGGGCCAATGTAGAGGTTCGGGGATTTTCCCGATGCTCCCCGTACAAAGAAGATTATGGTGAAATTTTTCGAAAATTTAGGGTGTTAGCCAAATTTTTGAAGAATTGGAAAATTCTTAGAAACTAAAAAATTGAAGAATGAAAGTCAAACTGAAAGTTGAGTTGATTAGTAAAACAACTTTCAGCTCTATTCCTTTTCGAGGACGAAAATATTTTAAGTGGGGGAGATTGTAACAACCCGGAAAATCAGAACCAATTTAAAATTTTTATTTTAGCAATTTTAATGAATTTTGAGTAATTAAAATGAATTATTTTAAATAATAACAACTAGTAATTTATTTTGAATAGAATTAGAGCGTATAATTTATTTAAATTGAAATTAGAATATAAATATTTATTTTAATTATAAAAGGAATCGGAAATGGTGCGATAGTTTGAAAATTCGATTTCAAACTTTAAATGAATGTACAGGATTCGAAATAAAACGTATTTTAGTGAAACCAGAAATATTTGAATCTGTTTGAAAATATCTTTCCAATGAATCTGAAAAATTGAAATTTCATAGCGAGAATAAAAAGTTATGTCCAGTTAAAAATTCAGAATAGTCGCTATGGAAATATAGCCCTTAAAAATGGCCATTTGAAAACGACCTCCGACAAAACCACTTTTGTTGGATCCGGAATGTCAAATTATTGCTAGATTCCAATTTTCAGAATTTTTGGGATCAATATGTGGGCTGGCAAAAGAAAACATGTTTTAACAGTTTCAGCCAATTTAATCGACCAGAAAATGGCCATTTTTCAAACGGTCTCCAAATTCGGTAAATTAGTTTTGTTAGGACCGTATCGTTAAAATATAGCCAGATTTATTTTTCTGGAATTTTTGGAGTCAATATGTGACCCGGCAAATTAAAATGAGCATTTAGATGGAATATATATCGGTTTATATTTTAATTTTGATAAAAACTGATTGTAACAGCCGAATTGAGTTACGAAACATATCCCATTGTGTCCGGAATGCGGGTACTTAGCTAAGGGCGACACTCATTGGGTTTGATTTGGAGTTCGGATAAGAAAATACTATTTTTGGAATAAATATAATTATCGGCCAATAGAAAATTCCTTTCATTAATTAAAATTCCCAAAAATAATCTTCTTTCTCCTCGTAAAGCATGATCGAAGGCGGAAACCGCTTCCACCCTTCCCAGCCCGATTCCGGCCAAACTGCTCATCGAAACCTATCGCTGCAATTGGGAATTTTGTAGAGCTCCTCCTCCTCTTCAAATCCATACCCACGCCCTCCATCGTTTAATATTTCGCAAGATCCAACGCTTCAAAGTCATAAACTTCCCCCGCCGCCGAAGCTTCCTCAGGCCACCGAAGTAGGCCCCACCGCCAACGCAGAGGCGCCTCTCCTTCCTCGACGATGCAACACTGCCTGATCATCCAACTGCTTCACGGATTTCACGAAAAATGATGACCTAGTTTTGAATCCAACGCTGAAAGGTACGGTTTTAATTATTTAAACCAATTTCAACACTTTAAAACCGTTGCAAACTAGGATTATAGAATAAAAACAATATCTTTTTCGTTTTTGGTCGTAATCCAGTGAAACAAGAGACACCGGGACCGTGACGACGTCCTTTACATTCTAGAAGAGACCAGAGAATTTTCAGAGCTCGCTAAATTTTTTGGAAAAACCGAAAGCAATGTGAGAACTTCTCACTTTAATTTTATTTTCTAGTTAAAATATATACTAGGATGCAGACGGTGCTTAGTAGCACCCGACACCCGTCGTCCACAAACCATGGATGACTTGTTTGTTTGATTGTGTTGTGAAAATTGTTTGTGATGTCAAATGGACAGTATAAAATATTCATGTGTTGTAATATAGTATTTTATCATTAAAAACATAATTTCTAACATGTAATGAACAAAATAAATATTCATTTACAAATCGGACGATTTGTTTATGTACACTTATTTGATTGATATTGATTAGGACGATAAATTTTGCACATCACCCAACTGCACAAATAATAATCTGTGTTTGTCGATTGAAACCCCACACGGCTACTGGGATGATATTTGACGTAAACTAATCCAATTGTTTAGTTGTATGTCGATCGATTGGTTGGCAGGATGTTGTAAGCGTTTATTACTTATATTTACTGTTTATACAGTGTAGAACGCACTCTGGTTGATGGATGGTTATTTATCACTGTTGTTGTATAATTGTTTTGTATGAAATCCATATAAATAACATTATATGTTAACTGACTGTGTCTGATTCTAGTTCAGAAAGAATGAATAATTTAAAATAAGGATTATTTTAGAATAATATTCAGAAAAGAATCAAAATCAGAATTTGATGACCGATTTGGGATGGACACGAAAGTATTTAAATATATAAAGCCGCGTTGATTAAATTAACGTCATTTTGATGTGAACGATATTTATATCGATTTTATTCATTTCTATAATGAATATCAAAAAGGAAATGATTTTGAAATATAATATTTTGAAAATATTATCATTTATGTATTAATGATACGGAATATTCAATTTTGATTTGAAATTGAATATGAAGTGGAAGTCGTTTTGAAAACGAATTCAAAACGATTTACAAAATGCGTTCTAAAAAGGAAATCGACAAAATATATAATATATATATATATATATATTTCATGGCCTGAACAGAACGCTCCGCGGCAGTTCATGAATTTCGACCATTGACTTCGAGTGAATATTACGGGAGATCTAACCGTCGGATTCTCCTTAAACCGGAACCGTTAGGTTCGTATCGAAAAGAGATTTCTAACAAATACTAAAAATTAGAAATCTAACGGCTGGATTTGGAATTATGTCCAAATCAAATTTGGATAAGGTCGCTGTAAGTGCAGCTCGATGGCCGTTTATGGAAATCGACTGTACAGGCCTTGATAAAATTATTAAAAATAGCAATAATTTGTGTAAAATCATAATAAATGATTTGGAAAGAATTAGGATGAAAAATTCCATATTTGAAAAGATAAAAATATATTTTATCGAAATGAACTAGTTTTTAACTAGAATTATAATCCAATTATTTTTAAATAAATAAATTGGATTTGAAATGGTTTTAAAAATAACCAGAATTTCCAATATATGAATTGGAATGGATTTGAATTGAAATTATCTTCGGAATATTTCGATATTGGATTCCGTGATTATACGGACATTGTGAAGGAATTGGGAAGATATATATATATTGTTATTCCAATATGATATTTGTTGATTTCAGAATTTGATATTGAATATAAGCCGATATATTTTCTATTCAGAGCCTTGTATTTAATATCAAATAGGATTTTGGGTTTGTCGTGAACGGTGTCTTCACTAACACTGTTCTTAAACCCAGTTGAGAAAAGATATAAATCTTTTTATTAAGATTTAACGAAGTTTACCAATTAATTAAGATTTAATTGGAATTAAATTGAAATTGGTTTTTTTTTTGTTTTATCGTGGGTAATGTTTTAAATAACATTTGTTCTCTAACCCGATTAACAATGGAATGAGATTTTTGGTTTGTCGTAAATGGTATCTTTAATAATACTGTTCTTAAACCCAATGGAATTTAGGAAATTAGAAACTAACTGGAGATTAGCTAAGTTGAATGGTTTCCTGGGTATCGATCTGATGTTGGTTTCGGCCTTCGGGATTAATGCTTAGGGAATATTTTTCCTACTAATTTACGGTTAGGGACTGATGGGATGGGCTCTTTAGTAACACTGTTCTTAAACCCCGAGTGAAAAGAATAAATCTTTTAATTAAGATATAGAGAAGAATTACCAATTAATTAACATTTAATTGGATTTGAAATGGAATGTGAATTGGGTTTATTGTGAACTGTGTTTTTAACGACATTCGTTCTTGTAACGACCCAGAAAATCTGAACCAATTTAAAATTTTTAAATTGGCTAAAATAATGAATTTTAAATATTTAAAATAAATATTTTAAATAGTAGCGATGAAAAGTAAGTTTGAATCTACGTTTGAAAACGAATATAATTAATTATAATTATAAATAAGGCCTGAAAAGGCGTTGCAGTTTCAAAAATCGAATTCAAACTTTGTCGAACTGTACCGGGTGCAAAACAAAACGGATTTGAGTGAAACCAAAAATATTTAAATCTGTTAGTGAATACCTTTCTAACGAATCTAAAAAATCGAATTTTCATAGCGGAAAGCAAAAGTTATGGCCAAATGAATTTTCAGAAAGGTCGCTATGGAATTTATATAGCCCGTGAAATTATCCATTTTGCAAACGACCTCGGAATTCGACGAAACCACTTTTGTTGGATCCGGGATGTGAAGTTATTGCTAGGTTTCAAGTTTCATAATTTTTGAAGCTAGTATGTGAGCGTGGCAAAGGAAAATGTGTTTTGGTCAATTACAGTTAAATTGGATCGACCAGAAATGGGCCTTTTTGCAAACGGTCTCAGAATTCGACGAAACTACTTTTGTTGGGACCGCATCATCAAAACATAGCCAGATTTATTTTTCTGGAATTTTTCGAATTAGTTTGTGGCCCTGGCAAATTGAAATGTACGTTCAAATTGAATATTGAATGTTATATATTTTAAATTGAATGGAAACTGACTGAAACAGTCGAATGGGCCTACGAAACATATCCCATTTTGTTCGGAATGGGGGTAAAATGCTAGGGACGATAGTCGTTGGGTTTAGATTGGTGGTCGTGTCAGAAAACCCCTTTAAACCCATCGGCTAATAGAATTATTCCTTTCATAAATTAAATAAAATAAAATAAATCGAAAAACCCGTAACCCTACAGATCGACGGCGGCTTCCTCTTCATTTCTTCCTCCTCTGATTACCCCCTCCACACGAAGAATTAGACCCTACTCCTGTTGGGGATTTTGAAGAGCTCTCTTCCAACTTCAAATCCATATAGGTGGCGCCCTCCATCGAGTAGTATCCATCGAGAATCGAACCCGGGAAGGTGACGCGTTTGGAGCTCCGCCGCCGCCACCAGGGTGCACCGAGCCTGACGCCACCACCACGCGCGCGAAGCTCTCTCGTGGCTCTTCGACGCTGTATCCTCCAATCGAGCTGCAACTTCGCGGATTGAAAGAAATCCTAAAACCAAGTTTTGAAGAAAAATAGAGGTATACGGCTGTTTAATTAAAACTGTTTTTAACAGTTTAAAACCGTTGCAAACTTTGAAAAATCATATCATTTTCGTTTCTTGTCGAAATCCAGTGAAACAAGAGTCAGTGGACTCGTGTGGACGTCTATTACCTTCTAGAAGAGACCGCATATTTTTTTGAGCCTTCTGCTATTTTTGGTGGAGTGGAACCCAATGTGAGATTTCTAATTTATAAACGATATAGAAAACGACGTTGTATAAATTATATAGTCGATGTATGAGTCATATAAGCGTTGTACACCTCATGTATAAGCGTTGTATAAGTTGTACGTTCGATGTATAAGTTATATATGCGTTGTAAAAATTATATATGTGTTGAAATAGAAGTGAATTGCTATATATATATATACACACACGCCCCTCGTCCACAAACCATGGACGATATTTATTGGTTGTGATTGGTGTGAAAATTGATTGATAGCGAATGGTTGATTGGAATTGTTTGTGGTTGATATTGATTGATTATGGTTGAAAAATACCCATTTGTGGTTGAGAAATATTTGGTTGAAACCACATAGGATTAGTTTGTGGAAATGAAATAAATATATACATGCCGCCTGCGTGCGAACTAGATGCATGATCCCCATTGTCAAAAACCGCGAGGTTTTAAGGTAGAGCGAGGAGCCGTACTAGGGACGGTCCCGGTTTTAACTACCCTGCCGTTATGCTGCCGAAATTTTGAATAATATTCATGTGTTTGAATTATTTTCGTTTGTTGAAACTATATTTATTCGTTGAATATAAACCCTTCATGTGTTGAGTCGATATTCATTCGTTGAATTGAAATTCATGTGTTGAATGGTATTCGTGTTTTAAATATAAAAATCACATTTTTATCTATATATATATAAAGTATAGAAAACCTTCATGTGTTGAATCGATATTCATTCGTTGAATTGAAATTCATGTGTTGAATGGTATTCGTGTTTTAAATATAAAAATCACATTTTTATCTATATATATAAACTATAGAAAACCTTCATGTGTTGAATCGATATTCATTCGTTGAATTGAAATTCGTGTGTTGAATGGTATTCATGCTTTAAATATAAAAATCACCTTTTTATCGATTTATATAAACTATAGAAAACCTTCATGTGTTGAATCGATATTCATTCGTTGGATAGAAATTCATGTGTTGAATGGTATTCATGTTTTGAAAGAAATTGGTTTATAATAAAAATCCCATTTTTAACATCAATATGAAATGTATAAAATAACCTTGTTTTGAAATAAATCGTTTTATAATAAAAATCCTATTTTTATTACCTATATGAACTATATAAAATAATAGTGTTTTGAAATGAATTGTTTTACAATAAAAATCACATTTTTATTATATACATGAATTGTTAAATATAGTGAAGTGTTGAAATAGAAGACAGTTGGATAAAAAATATCATTTTTATCAAATGTATGAAAAGAACATAGCTTTGAAATCGAAGAATCGATATATATATTTTAATAGAATTGAAATATATCGAATAACGACGCTGCAGTTCGTATTTTGAAACCGTGATTTCAAACGATTAGTACGGGACATCCGACCATCGGATTCTCCTGAAATCGCAACCGTTGGGTTCGCTTTGGTAATATCTTTCCAACGACACCAACTATGTAAAAATCCAACGGTTGGATTGTCTGGAATGTTTAATTCAAATCTGAAGAAAAATAGTGCCAGAGTCGATTATATATATATATATATATATATATATATATATATATATAATTATAGTTAATCGAATAAGGACGCTGTAGTTCGTATTTTGAAATCGAAACTTCAAACGATTATACCGAGAGATCCGACCGTCGGATTTTCCCGAAACTGGAACCGTTGGATTCGTTTTGAAAATATCTTTCTAATGATGTAAATTTTGTGAAGATCCAACGGTTAGATTTTCAGATATGTGTAAATCAAATATGAAGAAAAACAGTGCCACGGCCGCGTTATGGCCCGAAGCGTCGTTTTGAATGAATTGGCTATTTTAAAATAAATAAAAATAGCGATAAATCGTTATAAAATATTATAAACGATATGGATGTGAAATTTAGAAATTAACTGAAGTTTGGCTAAGTCGAATGGTTTCTTGGGTATTGATCTGATGTTGGTTTCGGCCTTCGGGGTTAATATTTGGGAAATCGTTCTCTTACTGATTGACGGTTAGTGACTAATGAATTGAAATGATGCGTGTGTATGTTAGTGTTGCACTTGTTTATTATATACGCGAGTTGCTCAGAAAGACCGGGTTTATCCCATTCTGAATAACTGAATCGACGATAAGAAATCGAAGATGAAGACGATGGTCGAAGACCGGAGATCTTCACCTCGTTTTAATGGTAACCGAGGTCCTGATTGGGAGGCATCCCGAAATATGGATAATGAGTGGTGATCGTCCAGACGTACGTGGTGATCGATGGGTTTGCGAGGTATATAGTGCCTCCGGTTTCGTTCAGACCCAGAACGGACTTGCAAATGGACAGTGTGTCTGACATTGGAATTTATTCTGTGTGATTGATAGCCATCAGTTGCACGGTGTGAATTGCCTGTGTGGCATGCTAAGATGCAGTGATCAGGGCTTCTGTTGAAAAGCAAAGTCTTGTGGTGATGATTAAAGCACCGCTTGTGTGGCGTAGCTTTGTGTATAACGTGAAATCGCGAGCCTCACACCCTGGTATGAACCAGAAACGGGAGAAAGGACCTCAGGGAGGGCCTGCGTTTCATCCTAGCTAGAAGTGGCGTAAGTGGTTTTGCACGCCCTGACGAGTTTGACTTATGTGGTTGTTGCTGTTGTGAGGCGCCTCGGTTAGATCAAACGATCCGGGTCTGATGGAGTCATTTGTTGGCTCGCTTACGCCCCCAAAGGGCGGCGAAACGTAGTGCTCAGGCATTTTAATCCACTCCGTGTGGACCGGCCCTGTCGCTCCAAGTGTCGATGCGTTTTGATCCTGAGACTCGGGCTAGGCAGTCTCGAATTCGTTAAGGACTATCTTTTGCCTTGGTTCATGATGGAAACCCAATTTCCAAATACGCGACCATGAGGTTTTGATTGTATATATATATATATGGCGACATGATTTATGGTACCCATGCCGTCTATGATTGATAGTTATGATTCGAAGTTGTTTTGAAACATGTAAACACTAGTAATAATATCAAGTGCTTTTGTTTTATTCGTATCGACCATATTTTGGCCATTAAAAGGTAAAACTCTATCCTCCGGTTTGCGTTGCATTGTGTGATGGGAACTGAGTCTTATAATGGCTTCATTTTTATAAAAAGCATTGCGTTGTTTAAAAGAATGATTTGTTTTAAAGCACTGACAATCCAATGGAGTAAACCTGTTCCACGAAAGTGGCGTGGTCCTGTGATTAGCCATATTATAAATGTGTTGAGTAGATTTCTCATACCAGTCCCATGACTGTCTCGTAGTTTGTTTCACTTTCAAACTCAGGTTCCCCTTTTTCTACATGGGCAGCCTTGTATTCAGGTTTAGCTGGCTCTCTCTGGATAGCTGGAGCTGAAGATGGATTCTATCATTTATCTATTTTATGTTGTTCAGCTCCTATTGTACATATTTTGTTTGTTTTCCGCTGTAGACATTTATGTATAGCTGAACTATATTTGTACTAAGTATGATCCTGTATACTGTGTAACTCTGATGATTATGTTTATCCAGTGTATTCTATTGTACATTATCTGGTGTATTTATTTAATTCTGTTCTGCTATTATCTGCTTCTGTGTTATATTCCAAGGATTACCCTTGGCACCGTCAGTACGGGGTTTGGGGTCGTCTCATTTGGTATCAGAGCTTTGGTTAAGCTTAGTGCTGGAATATAACATAATAACAAACTCGTCAGAAATAGAACCAGTAGTGTTCTAGGACGGGTAACTCTATACAGATAGGATCAGTAATATCCTAGTATGAGTAAAGCAGAACGGAATACACCCAGTAGACACATTTACATTCAAGTATTTGTCTCTATATTTTAAAATAACTTTTCTGTTGACCTGACACTTTGTATGCTAATTGCAGACGTACTAGAAAATGAGTGTCAGAAACAGAAGGAATGCAGAACCGGATATTGAGGCCCTATTAATCAAATATCGAAATATGGGTGGAATACTGTTCTCTGGTGAAGAATCTATTATGATGACACAGGCACGTCACGAAGCTTTATTTCAAAGAGTGCAGTCAAGAAGTTGGATTTGAAATTGAAAAGGCTCAAAGCACCAATGACTGTCCAAAATCCAGTTGGGGGTTCCATCGATCTCAGTTGGGTTTGTGGGGTGCCTGTCTCTTTTTCCTGTTATAAATTCCCTATTATCTCTATCGTCGTGAATTTTAATGAATTCGATCTTATTCTGGGATTGGATTGGCTAAATAATTATGAAGCAGAGGTTAGATGTGCCGAGAGAGTTGTTAAGGCGAAGGCCCAATCAGGGAATTATATAACCATACCATGTGAAGGCCCGAATTCAAATAGAAAGGACTTCTGAGCAGCTTTGGATGTTTCTCCAGCTCAAATAGAAAATATCCCAGAAGTCACAGAGAATATTCTTGACCTCATCAAAGATATTCCTGTCGTCAAAAATTACGCCGATGTGTTTGAAGAAGTTGTTCGCTTACCTCCGCAGAGAGAAATAGATTTCAAGATTGCTTTGATTCCGAATGCAAGGCCGGTAGTTCAAGCTATTCGAAGAATGTCCTTGAAAGAGAAGGAGGAATTAGACAATCAAACACGACAGCTCGTATGGAAATGTCTGATCAGGCCCAGTTTCTCTGATTGGGGAGCAGCAGTTGTGTTTGTCCCAAAATCTGACGGTACTCTACGGCTATGTGTGGATTATCATGATTTGAACAAGCAGACCATAAAGAACAAATATCCGTTGCCGCTAATAGATGATTTGTTGGGTCGATTAAATGGAGCACAGGTATTCTTAAGGATGGACCTAGCTACAGGCTTCCATTAGCTTCGAATTGCCGAAGAGTGTGTTCCAATGACAGCATTCAGAAGTCCCGACTTATTTTACGAGTGGTTAGTAATGCCGTTCGGCTTATGTAACGCTCCTGCTTACTTCGTCGATCTGATGAATAGAGTGTTTAGAGGGGTTTTGAATAAATTTGTTCTGGTTTTCATTGACGATATTCTAATCTTCTCTAAATCAAAGGCCGAACATCAAAAGCATCTGGAACAGGTTCTGGAAATCGTCAGAAGGAATGTATTGAAAGCCAAACTGTCCAAATGTATATTCTGGCAAGATGAAGTGAAATTTCTAGGCCATGTCGTATCTAAAGAAGGAATTGCTGTGGATCCAAGTAAAATCACGGCTATTCAAAACTGGAAGCAGCCCAGTACTCCTACGGAAGTCCGCAGTTTTCTCGGATTGGCTAGTTATTACCGGAAGTTCGTTAAAAACTTTTCGAAGATATCTGGTCACTTAACGAAGCTTACCAAGAAGCACTCTAAATTCAAATGGACTCCAGAAAGTGAGGAGGGTTTTGAAGAGCTAAAGTTAAGACTAACGACTGCTCCAGTGTTAACCATCATCGATGGCAATCAAGATTTAAAAGTCTGGACATATGCTTCTAGAGAAGGCCTAGGTGCAGTGTTAATGCAAAGGGGACAAGTGATTGCTTTTGCTAGCCATCAACTGACGCCGCATGAGAAAAACTATGTAATTCATGATCTGGAGTTATCGGCTATAGTATTCGCCTTGAAAATCTGGAGACACTATCTTCTGGGTGAGAGATTTGAACTATTTACAGATCATCGGTCGTTATAGTATCTATTCACCCAGAAAGACTTGAATCTGAGGCAACAACATTGGCTAGAGTTCCTTGCAGCATATGACTTTGATATTATATACACTCCAGGGAAAGCTAATGTCGTGGCCGATGCGTTAAGCCGAAAGAATGAAATGATCGCCAGTTTTATTATCAAGACTTCATTGCTAGATAAAATATATGCTCTTCAGAAGGATGATCACTTCATTCAGAAGATCAGAGAGATAATTCAGCAAGGCGAACCCTCGAGTTTTCAAGTTGATAATGATGGGATTCTAAGGCTCAAAGATCGAATCTGTGTCCCTAACATTCCTGAGCTCAGAAAGGAAGTACTGGATGAATGCCATAAGTCAAAACTTAGTATCCATCCAGGAGTAAGCAAAATGTACAATGACATCAAACGCACTTTCTAGTGGAAGTCGATGAAGAGGGACATTTCTTTATATGTTAGCCGATGCCCTACTTGCCAGCTGGTCAAAAGCGACCAACAAAATCTGGCTGGATTGTTACAACCGCTGGACGTTCCAGGTTGGAAGTGGGAACATATTTCCATGGACTTCATTGATGGTTTGCCCAGAACCAGAAAAGGAAATGACGGTATTTGGGTGATCGTAGATCGCTTCACGAAGACCGCCCATTTCATACCTGTCAGATCAAACAGAACTGCTCAGAGTCTGGCGCAGATATATTTCAAGGAAATAGTTAGACTACATGGAGTGCCGCTCAGTATAGTCAGTGATAGAGATACAATATTTACTAGCAAATTCTGGGAGGCATTTCAAGTCGAGCTGGGAATGAAGTTGAACATGAGCACCGCTTATCATCCTCAGACAGACGGTCAGACTGAGAAGGTGAATCGTATTTTAGAAGATCTATTGCGAGCTTGTGTTCTAGATTTTGGTGGATCGTGGGAAGACCATCTACATTTGGCTGAATTCTCATACAATAACAGCTACCAGGCGAGCCTGACAATGTCGCCATTCGAAGCATTATATGGTAGACTATGTCGATCTCCTGCTTGTTGGGTCGAACCCGGTAATAGACTCGTGTTGGGGCCAGATATGATCCGAGAAGCTGCCGACAAAGTCGACTTTATTAAGAAGCGATTACTTGCCGCTCAAAGCCGACAAAAGAGCTATAGGAGGAGAAGAGACATATCATTTGCAGTAGGCGACTATGTATATTTGAAAGTATCGCCGATGAGAGGGGTGATCCGGTTCGGTAAAACTGGAAAGTTGGCGCCCAAATTCATTGGTCCATTTCCTATTCTGGAACGGATCGGAACTCTCGCTTACAAGGTTAAACTGCCTGATTGGTTGCCTGGAGTTCGTGATGTATTTCACGTATCTCAACTTCGTAAGCACGTTCATGATCCAGATTTGATCGTGGAAGAGGCAGCCCAACAGGATATTGAAATTACTCCAGAATTGGCTGTGAGAAGAGAGCCGCTCAAGATTATCGGCAAAGAAACCAAAGAGCTGAGGAACAAGAAGGTTCACTCAGTCAAAGTGCAATGGAGTGGAGATCTGTGAGATTGTACTTGGGAAACCGAGGAGAGCATTCAGAAAGCCTATCCTAGGTGTCGAGTAGACATCTCTGATTGACTCCGGTGCAAGGTACATTTGCCATACTTTTCATTACCATCTATTCTCTACTCTGTTTTTATTTTCTCTCCATGGATGTGCACTTTTAATTCTATAGTCTGAATGATTTTAAAAGAATATAGAAATTGATTTGTATGATTTTGAAAAGTTAAAAACAATTTGATTGTTGTTTGTGTTGTGTGATAATAGATTAGATTAATTAAATTATTGAAATGATAGTTAATTTAATCAATAATAGAATGAATGGTAGAATTTATTCGATTAAATCACACATTGAACTGATTAGAAAATAGTTAGAAATATATACATGTGTATTATATATGTTTGAACAGGTAAATGGATTAGCTGTTGAGTAAAGATTTTATTTGCGTCCCCGACAAATAGGTAAACCTTAATGAGTTGGATGCGAAATATTATTATATCAACTCCTGTGAATGTCATTGGATGCGGAGTGCTGGTTATTCTGTGTGTAAAAATAAACGTCGCCATAGGATAGTAACAATTAATTTTGAACTACATTACATGGCATACTTCTGGAAGATAGGCATAATTCATCATATATCACATAAGCATTTGGAGCTTGTGTGACGAGGTAGAAGATTTACCATACGAGTGAGAGGCTTGTATGGCGATGACTATATTTTACAGGTTGAACTGATGACTGATATGGACTATTTAAATTGTAACGATAAAATTGCCAGATTAATAAAAACCCCACACGGGTCTGGAGTTGACAATAACCACGTCTCTCTAGTTATTAGATACGGCACATTGACTATTTATTTCCCACACGGGATGAGGTGACGAGGATTTATTCTCTGGAGCATTTAAAATACACACTCCCTCAGGCTTTGACAGGGTGACGAGAATTTATTCTCTGGAGTTATTATCAATACACGCTCCCCTGTAAACACCAGAATATATCACTATAAATATGTGCATGCTTATTAGGATTTATTGGGTACCTAATACGACCCAATAAATTTCCAAACCTCTCTCTGTACAAAGGAGGTTATGGCGAAAATTTTCGAAAATTCCGGGTGTTTGCCAAAGTTTTGAAGAATTTGAAAATTCTCAAAAACTGTAAAGTTGGTGAATGGAAGCCAGATCGAACGTAAAGTTGATTAATCAAACCACTTTCGACTTTGTTCCTTTTCGGGGACGAAAAGTTTTAAGTGGGGGAGATTGTAACGACCCAGAAAATCTGAACCAATTTAAAATTTTTAAATTGGCTAAAATAATGGATTTTAAATATTTAAAATAAATATTTTAAATAGTAGCGATGAACAGTAAGTTTGAACCGACGTTTGAAAACGAATATAATTAATTATAATTATAAACAAGGCCTGAAAATGCGCTGTAGTTTCAAAAATCGAATTCAAACTTTGTCGGACTGTACCGGGTGCAAAACAAAACGGATTTGAGTGAAACCAAAATTATTTAAATCTGTTAGTGAATACCTTTCTAACAAATCTGAAAAATCGAATTTTCATAGCAGAAAGCAAAAGTTATGGCCAAATGAATTTTCAGAAAGGTCGCTATGGAATTTATATAGCCCGTGAAATTGGTCATTTTGCAAACGACCTAGGAATTCGACGAAACCACTTTTGTTGGATCCGGGATGTGAAGTTATTGCTAGGTTTCAAGTTTCATAATTTTTGAAGCTAGTATGTGAGCGTGGCAAAGGAAAATGTGTTTTGGTCAATTATAGTTAAATTGGATCGACCAGAAATGGGCCTTTTTGCAAACGGTCTCAGAATTCGACGAAACTAGTTTTGTTGGGACCGCATCGTCAAAACATAGCCAGATTTATTTTTTTGGAATTTTTCGAATTAGTTTGTGGCCCTGGCAAATTGAAATGTACGTTCAAATCGAATATTGAATGTTATATATTTAAATTGAATGGAAACTGAGTGAAACAGTCGAATGGGCCTATGAAACATATCCCATTGTGTTTGGAATGGGGGTAAAACGCTGGGGACGACAGTCGTTGGGTTTAGATTGGTGGTCGTGTCAGAAAACCCCTTTAAAACCCATCGGCCAATAGAACTATTCCTTTCATAAATTAAATAAAATAAAATAAAATCGAAAAACCCGTAACCCTACAGATCGACGGCGGCTTCCTCTTCATTTCTTCCTCCTCTGATTACTCCCTCCACACGAAGAATTAGACCCTGCTCCTGTTGGGGATTTTGAAGAGCTCTCTTCCAGCTTCAAATCCATATAGATGGCGCCCTCCATCGAGTAGTATCCATCGAGAATCGAGCCCGGGAAGGTGATGCGTTTGGAGCTCCGCCGCAGCCACCAGGGTGCACCGAGCCTGACCCCACCACCACGCGCGCGAAGCTCTCTCATAGCTCTTCGATGCTGTATCCTCCGATCGATCTGCAACTTCGCGGATTGAAAGAAATCCTAAAACCTAGTTTTGAAGAAAAATAGAGGTATACGGCTGTTTAATTAAAACTGTTTTTAACAGTTTAAAACCGTTGCAAACTTTGAAAAATCATATCTTTTTCGTTTCTTGTCGAAATCCAGTGAAACAAGAGACAGTGGACTTGTGTGGATGTCTTCTACCTTCTAGAAGAGACCGCATATTTTTCTGAGCCTTCTGCTATTTTTGGTGGAGTGGAACCCAATGTGAGATTTCTAATTTATAAACGATATAGAAAACGACGATGTATAAATTATATAGTCGATGTATGAGTTATATAAGTGTTGTACACCTCATGTATAAGCGTTGTGTAAGTTATACGTTCGATGTATAAGTTATATATGCGTTATAAAAATTATATATGTGTTGAAATAGAAGTGAATTGCTATATATAAATATATATACGCCGCTCGCCCACAAACCATGGACGATATTTATTGGTTGTGATTGGTGTGAAAATTGATTGATAGCGAATGGTTGATTGGAATTGTTTGTGGTTGATATTGATTGATTGTGGTTGAAAAATATCCATTTGTGGTTGAGAAATATTTGGTTGAAACCACATAGGATTAGTTTGTGGAAATGAAATAAATATATACATGCCGCCTGCGTGCGAACTAGATGTATGATCCCCATTGTCAAAAACCGCGAGGTTTTAAGGTAGAGCGAGGAGCCGTACTAGGAACTGTCCCGGTTTTAACTACCCTGCCGTTATGCTGCCGAAATTTTGAATAATATTCATGTGTTTGAATTATTTTCGTTTGTTGAAACTATATTTATTCGTTGAATATAAACCCTTCATGTGTTGAGTCGATATTCATTCGTTGAATTGAAATTCATGTGTTGAATGGTATTCGTGTTTTAAATATAAAAATCACATTTTTATCTATATATATATAAAGTATAGAAAACCTTCATGTGTTGAATCGATATTCATTCGTTGAATTGAAATTCATGTGTTGAATGGTATTCGTGTTTTAAATATAAAAATCACATTTTTATCTATATATATATAAAGTATAGAAAACCTTCATGTGTTGAATCGATATTCATTCGTTGAATTGAAATTCGTGTGTTGAATGGTATTCATGCTTTAAATATAAAAATCACCTTTTTATCGATTTATATAAACTATAGAAAACCTTCATGTGTTGAATCGATATTCATTCGTTGGATAGAAATTCATGTGTTGAATGGTATTCATGTTTTGAAAGAAATTGGTTTATAATAAAAATCCCATTTTTAACATCAATATGAAATGTATAAAATAACCTTGTTTTGAAATAAATCGTTTTATAATAAAAATCCTATTTTTATTACCTATATGAACTATATAAAATAATAGTGTTTTGAAATGAATTGTTTTACAATAAAAATCACATTTTTATTATATACATGAATTGTTAAATATAGTGAAGTGTTGAAATAGAAGACAGTTGGATAAAAAATATCATTTTTATCAAATGTATGAAAAGAACATAGCTTTGAAATCGAAGAATCGATATATATATTTTAATAGAATTGAAATATATTGAATAACGATGCTGCAGTTCGTATTTTGAAACCGTGATTTCAAATGATTAGTACGGGAGATCCGACCATCGGATTTTCCTGAAATCGCAACCGTTGGGTTCGCTTTGGAAATATCTTTCCAACGGCACCAACTTTGTAAAAATCCAATGGTTGGATTGTCTGGAATGTTTAATTCAAATATGAAGAAAAACAGCGCCAGAGTCGATTATATATATATATATAATTATATTTAATCGAATAAGGACGCTGTAGTTCGTATTTTTAAATCGAAACTTCAAACGATTATACCGGGAGATTCGACCGTCGGATTTTCCCAAAACTGGAACCGTTGGATTCATTTTGAAAAGATCTTTCTAATGATGTAAATTTTGTGAAGATCCAACGGTTAGATTTTCAGATATGCTTAAATCAAATATGAAGAAAAACAGCGCCACAGCCGCGTTATGGCCCGAAGCGTCGTTTTGAATAAATTGGCTATTTTAAAATAAATAAAAATAGCGATAAATCGTTATAAAAATATTATAAATGATATGGATGTGAAATTTAGAAATTAACTGAAGGTTGGCTAAGTCGAATGGTTTCTTAGGTATTGATCTGATGTTGGTTTCGGCCTTCGGGGTTAATATTTGGGAAATCGTTCTCTTACTGATTGACGGTTAGTGACTAATGAATTGAAATGATGCGTGTGTATGTTAGTGTTGCACTTGTTTATTATATACGTGAGTTGCTCAGAAAGACCGGGTTTATCCCATTCTGAATAACTGAATCGACGACAAGAAATCGAAGATGAAGACGATGGTCGAAGACCAGAGATCTTCACCTCGTTTGGATGGTAACCGAGGTCCTGATTGGGAGGCGTCCCGAAATATGGATAATGAGTGGTGATCGTCCAGACGTACGTGGTGATCGATGGGTTTGCGAGGTATATAGTGCCTCCGGTTTCGTTCAGACCCAGAACGGACTTGCAAATGGACAGTGTGTCTGACATTGGAATTTATTCTGTGTGATTGATAGTCATCAGTTGCACGATGTGAATTGCCTGTGTGGCATGCTAAGATGCAGTGATCGGGGCTTCTGTTGAAACACAAATTCTTGTGGTGATGATCAAAGCACCGCCTGTGTGGCGTAGCTTTGTGTATAACGTGAAATCGCGAGCCTCACACCCTGGTATGAACCAGAAACGGGAGAAAGGACCTCAGGGAGGGCCTGCGTTTCCTCCTAGCTAGAAGTAGCGTAAGTGGTTTTACACACCCTGACGAGTTTGACTTATGTGGTTGTTGCGGTTGCGAGGCGTCTCGGTTAGATCGGAAGATCCGGGTCCGATGGAGTCATTTGTTGGCTCGCTTACGCCCCAAAGTGCGGCGAAACGTAGTGCTCAGGCATTTTAATCCACTCCGTGTGGACCAGCCCTGTCGCTCCAAGGGTCGATGCGTTCTGATCCTGAGACTCGGGCTAGGCAGTCTCGAATTCGGTAAGGACTATCTTTTGCCTTGGTTCATGACGGAAACCCAATTTCCAAATACGTGACCGTGCGGTTTTGATTGTATATATATATATGGCGACATGATATATGGTACCCATGCCGTCTATGATTGATAGTTATGATTCGAAGTTGTTTTGAAACATGTAAACACTAGTAATAATATCAAGTGCTTTTGTTTTATTCGTATCGACCATATTTTGGCTATTATAAGGTAAAACTCTATCCTCTGGTTTGCGTTGCATTGTGTGATGGGAACTGAGTCTTATAATGGCTTCATTTTTATAAAAAGCATTGCCTTGTTTAAAAGAATGATTTGTTTTAAAGCACTGGAAATCCAATGGAGTAAACTCGTTCCACGAAAGTGGTGTGGTCCTGTGATTAGCCATATTATAAATGTGTTGAGTAGATTTCTCATACCGGTCCCATGACTGACTCGTAGTTTGTTTCACTTTCAAACTCGGGTGCCCCTTTTTCTACATGGGCAGCCTTGTATTCAGGTTTAGCTGGCTCTCTCTGGATAGTTGGAGCTGAAGATGGATTCTATCATTTATCTATTTTATGTTGTTCAGCTCCTATTGTACATATTTTGTTTGTTTTCCGCTGTAGACATTTATGTATAGATGAACTATATTTGTACTAAGTATGATCCTGTATACTGTGTAACTCTGATGATTACGTTTATCCAGTGTATTCTATTGTACATTATCTGGTGTATTTATTTAATTCTGTTCTGCTATTATCTGTTTCTGTGTTATATTCCAAGGATTACCCTTGCCACCGTCAGTACGGGGTTTTGGGGTCGCCTCAGTTCTTTGACCCAATTTACAGTGAAATGAGATTTGGAACTAATAAATCTTTTTATTAAAGATTTAGTGGAGATTTTCCAAAGTTAGTTTTCCAATTTAATATATTGTTATGCGATGGAATCCAATTTGATAATAATCGAAATGGGTTTCTATGGAGGAAGACTGTTAATATATATGGAATTTAAAAGGCTTTGTTATTATTCCATTTATATTATCGGTTGGATATGGAAGTTCATATTGATTATATATATTGGTATGTATTCCGTGAAGAATCCATTGTTAATGGAATGTGATTTTGGGTTTATCATGAACTGTGTTTTAAATGACATTAGTTCTTTTACCCAGTTAAAGATAAGATTAATTTCTTAACTTTGAATAATCATTAAGTAATGGTTTTCGAAAATTAAAACCGAATTATAGTTTTAATGAATCTTTAAATAGATTGAAAGGTGAACTTGATGACTAAAATTATCAAATTCAAGAAATGAACGAGTATGGAGTCTCACCGGTTTTGCTCCAAGCGATAGTTAAATCTTTAATTAGATTTGAATGTGAAATGGTAATTAATTTTACCGATAACACTATGGTGTTAGATATGAAGTATTACCAGTTTTACTTCATGGGATGAATAGGTTGGGATTGGGAAATTAAACAAATGATTACTTCGATAAGGTTCACTAATCCCGACTAGTTTGGATAAACCACAACTTGGTTTGAATTAATATCCAAAGGAAGATTAGAAAATAAATTTAAAGAATTTATCTTTGATAATATTAATGGGAACCTTTCCCTAAGGACATGAATATTTGAATAAAAGAATATTCAGAATTGAAATAAGGCATATGTTGTGTTTGTGTGACACTTGTTTATAAAATACGTGTGTTATTCGGAAAGACCGGGTTTATCCCATTCTGAATAACTGATACGACGATTAGTCGACGATGAAGACGGTGGTTGAATACTGGAGGTCTTCACATCCTTTGGATGATTACTGGTGTCTTAATTGGGCTGTACACCCAAGGCAAGGTAATAAGTGGTAATCTTCCAGACGTACTTGGAGATCGACCGGATATGCGAGGACCTCTCTCATGTATTGGACATATGGGACGAGCAATCAGGTGCCTCCGGTTTTGTTTAGACCCAGAACCAACTTGTAAATGGATGTGTGTTTGACATTGGATTTCATTCTGTGTGACTGATAGACATCAGTTGCATGGCATGAATTGCCTGTGTGGCATGCTGAGACGCAAATGATCAAGGCTTCTATTGAAAAGCAGAGTCTTGTGGTTGATGATCAAAGCATGGCCTTAATATAACATAGCTTTGTGTATAGCATTAATTCGCGAGCCTTATACCCCGGCGTGAACTGTAACACCCCACACCCGCTAAGGTCACTCACAAAGGGAATGCCTTAGTTTTGGTGGAGTATTTTTAGTAAGTATAGAACAGAAAAATTACAACAGGACAGATATAAGTAATACTTGAAAATTTAAAACATCATTTCATCAACAAAACATGTTTGGTTACATCACAAAACCATAACAAGAGTCAAGTACATAATATCCATCCTGATAAAATAGAAGTACATAATCCCATTACATAGACAATAGCCAAAAGATAAACCAAGCTTTACTTCTACCGCCCAAGCCCCAAATGCAGATAGATATAGCGGTCTGGTCCAAGCCCACTAGTGCTAAGTCCACTCTGATAACCTGAGGGTGGGGAAAAAGATAAACAACAACGGGGTCAGACATAAGTCTGAGTGAGTCCTATAACCCTAACAATACAATCATTAAAGTAATTAGGGTATGATATAAACAAGATACGGTACCTCTGGGGATAATGACTACAATAAGTAGCCCACAAAACACAGGATGTACTACGATAATCGAAACGACGTATTTATCCACCCAAGGATAATTACTAGCTTACACCACCCCAGACCTACCCACCCAAGGGTAATTCCTACACTGCACCACACCAGTTCTACCCACCAAGAGTAATTCCTACTTAAAGGTTGATCCCACTTAAAGACTTAGAAAATATAACTAATAGCTTCTGCTACTTCTAGCTGACCACGTAGGTGCCGTCTGCCCCTACCTCCACTAGGTGTACCTAATTATCTTACCCAGTAGTTTCGTGTACCCCTACATAGGTGCCGTCTGCCCCTATCTTTACTAGGTGTACCCACTACCCCAAACGATCGGCTCCCTAACGTAGATACCCGTGCTGGTCCCACAGTGGGGTGTATCACTCCCCTAAAGTGGCTACCCAATACTATCAACGGTGCACGGCTTTATATCTACACGATGCAACAACGGCTTATCTACCAGCCCGGGCCCACACACGCATATGAAACCCGTTGGACTTGCGTTGCCACCGCTACCCCGTTTTGGCCTCTTATAATCAAGCCCAATATGCGTGTCCCGTCACTCGACATGGGTCGAGCCCACAAAGATACGTTTGGGATATTGGTTGAAATGGGCCCCCACAAGCTACTACTTAAGCTTGTAATTTTATCTAGTGCATCCCACTTAACCCCTTTTTATAATCATGCCCCCTTACATGTTAAGGTTTGGTTAAGTCATCCAATTATATTACAATTGCCACTTAAGGCACCCACTAGATTTCCGCATGCCACCCAAGGCACTTACTTGATTCCCACATGCCACCCAAGGCACTTACTTGATTCCCACATGCCACCCAAGACACTTACTTAACCCTTTAATCATGTTTAATTACATGTTCCACTTTGGTTAAGTATTCTAATCGTATTTTCTATTGCCACTCAAGGCAACCCACTAGTTTCCTCATGCCACTCAAGGCACCCCCACTAGTTACTACATGCCACCCAAGGCACCCACTTAACCCCTCATGTCCCACTACATGCTAATATGGTTAAGTGTTTCTTAATTAATTAAGACCGTGATCTCCCATAAAGACCTCCCACATTAGACTGGCTGTTATGACCGCCTGGTTAAGCCGGTAGAGTCCGGGCAGTCTTATGTCATAACAGAGTCTAACCTCGTGTCTTTACCTTAATCACGTATTTAATTTATGGCTAAGACCTCTCACATTGGGCTGACATTTGTAGCAACTGGTTAAGCCGGTCGGGTCCGGGCAGTTTTACACTACAAATGAGTCCAACCTCGTGTCTTAGTCGATTAATTACACCTAATTAATCACCCCCATATTAATTATCCCTAATTAATATCAAGTTTTCCATAACATGGGTAGACCTAACTCAATAGGTAAATTCCCATGGGGTAGACCTAACTCAATAGGTAAATTCCCACTTATGGTAATTTATTTTTATGGTATGCTTAATCATACCCAATCTTACATTTATTAACATATTTACCAACCCCATCGTTCCCCACGTAAATCGTCCTCATTTCATGACATAATAAAGGGGAAGATCCATCACAATTATCATGGGTTTAGCATACAACTTTGTCATGGGTTAAAAGGATGTCAACTTGCATATATGAGCATATATTAACCCCACCACATTTAACCCAAACTTGCACATTATCATACACATGTCTTACATAACATGTTGAACTTGCATATAAGCATTCTCATAACTTGCATAACACGTTAGACATGCATTTAAGCCTACACATAACTTGCATAAGCATTCACATACTTGCATGGGCATTCATATACTTGCATAAGCATTCACATACTTGCATATCACATTAAACTCGCATTTAAGCATATACATAACTTGCATAACATCATGCTCATAACTTGCATAATCTCATAAACTTAACTTGCATAACACCATGCACATAACTTGCATACCCTCATAACTTGCATATGAACTTGCATAACAACATGCACATAACTTACATAACATCATGCACATAACTTACATAACATCATGCACATAACTTGCATAACATGTTGAGCTTGCATGTAAGCATAACTTGCATAATATATCGAACTTGCATATATGACTTGCATCTTAAAGAAGGGTAAACATGCATAGCATATAAGGGTGCCATCTTGCATATGTATATACCATATTTAAAAGGGTAAACTTGCATGTCATGATTTATGCATAATACCAAACACTTAGCATGCATAAAACCACTTACTTATCATGCATAGAATCAAATACTTATTATGCATAAAATCAAATACTTATTATGCATAGAATCAAATACTTATTATGCATAAACCCACCACTTAACTTGCATAAACCCAAACACTTAACATGCATAAAACCCCATACTTAGCATGCATAACATCAAATACTTAGCATGCATAACATCAAATACTTAGCATGCATAACACCAACTACTTAGCATGCATAAAATCACATGCATAACTTGCATATCATGTTACATATAACTTGCATATATTCTCACATATAGTTTGCATAACATGTTACATATGCATAAATGTTTAACATAGTGTTTTGCATCATAAAACATGGCATTAAACTTGCATTAAACATAGAACTTGCAAATCACATATCCTACAAACTTGCATAAACACATTTATCCACAAACATAGCCATGTCTTATCACATCCTACCATAATCAATTTAACCATTGATTATTAAAGCCATAGAAACTCACCAAAACCAAGATTAGCAAACTTAGGAAGTGGAATTAGTGGCTTTAATTGAAGAAGATGTTGATTAGCTTGCAACTCTCTTCATTGATTTGTGGAGGCCATGCTCAAATTTCATTTTGCCATAGTTTAGTTACAAAACCTAATTATGAATGAATTAGGGTAGGGTTGGGGTCTTATTTATAGGATTAGGTAGTGTTTTAGGCCCTTAGATTAACCCTAGGTTAGATTAGGACCGTTAGATTTAGGAAATCTCTAGAACCAGCCCTCTAGGCCAGCCCAAGAACCCAAACTGGTGCACCCAATTTCACTGGGCGTCGCACCCCTGTCGACAGGCAAGTCGACAGGGCAGTCGACACCCCTGTCGACAGCCCTGTCGACAGCGCTGTCGACATGGCTAGGGCGGGAATTTCTCCCGCCTGACCCGCTGCTTCTATTTCAAATTCTGAATTTGAATTTTTAAATCTGTTTTTATCTTTGAATTTTCTGAAAACTTCTTTGGGCCATAACCGGGCCATACGGACTCCGATTCTCGAAAACTCGGACTCTATTTCGCGTATTTTCCCGAGACGAACGCAATGACGCAGCCCGTTACCCCCAATTCCCACATCTGAGATTATTTATCCTATAATTAGTGAATTTTAGTATTAACTAAAATTCGGGGTGTTACATTCTCCCCTCCTTAAAGGATTTCGTCCCCGAAATCTCTAAGCTAAGGAGAATGCATATCCTACCATCCAAACAACCATCTACTCAAACCATCAACCATGGGCATCCACTGTCCTTAAACAGTTTCTAATGATGTATGAGCATATGCAAAAAGTGTGTGTATATGTTCCCTATCTAATGTATGAACATATGCAAACCATGATAGTGCCATGCATCCATTATGTATGCGAGAGAACCCTATCGACACATACAATATCTACATGAGTGCACAATCATTCACAAAAATGCATCATCCATATGATAACACAATCATTATACATCCATAGATATAGCTTCCTACACACAATTTTATGCAATATGCAATATGAAGTGATTGAGCCGATCTAGTGCCTAGAGTGTGTGTATATGCATCCACGAGCAACCACTAGCAAACACTTGCATCCACTTGCATCCATCATACATAACATGTCTCAAACACATGTTTCAACCATAGGACTATCCTATCTAAAGGTCAAAGGAGAGGACATACCAAAGATAAGATAAGCACAAGATATGCGATGAAGGAGAAGCAAAAGGACATACCCTCCGAAAGAAAGGGTACCTCGAACGCATCTTCGCTTCCGTCTTCCAGGTAGCGTCGCTCTCTTCATCTTCCCTTTGTACTTTGACTAGTTAAACCTCTCTGTTTCTCATCTTCCAAATCTCTGACCCAAGGATGCAAGTAGGAGCTCGTCGAATCGTCGCATCACGCTCTACTTCCATTTCTCTAAGCAAACTTGGCCCTACCACCTCTGCGGTCTTATGTAGGCACTTCCTCCCATGGGATACATCATGTACACCACTAAGTCTGTCGGGCAACTCCACCAATGGAAGATGCTCCTCCCATGTACCTCCAAGATCCAAGATACATAGCCTCAAAAGGTCTTCTAAAATATGATTCACCCTCTCGGTCTGGCCGTCCGTCTGAGGATGATATGCAGTACTCAAACACAATTGAGTCCCTACCGCCTCTTGCAAACTCTTCCAAAACTCTCAAGTGAAGATAGGATCTCGATCACTCACTATGCTAGAGGGTACCCCATGCAATCGAACTATCTCTCGAAGATATACAGAAGCTAGCCATGGAGCAGTCCACTTACTCTTCGCAGGTACGAAATGGGTGTTCTTAGTAAGTCTGTCTACCACCACCCAACTTCCTGTATTACTCTTTCTCGATCTGGGTAACCCGTTAATAAAATCCATCGAGACGCTGTCCTACTTCCATTGCGGAACCTCCAATGGGTGAAGCAACCCACCTGGTTTCTTTCGCTTCGTCTTCACTTGTTGGCACACCAAGCATCGAGCGACATGCTCGGCCACATCTTTCTTCATACCGGCCCAGAAGAAAGTCCTTTTCATGTCTTGGTACATCTCGTCCCCACCGGGATGAATGGTCATCCTAGAACGGTGTGCATTATCAGGAATAACCTTCCTCAAACCCTCGTCTTGCGGTACACAAAGTCTACCGTCTCTACACAAGCACCCCCTATCATCTAGGGTGTACCTACTCAAATGGCTGGACGACTCCCCCTTATGAGCTTTTCTACTAACTCAACCAACTGTGGGTCGTCCCTCTGTGCTTCTACAATTTGCCCCAAAAGAGTAGGTCTAACTTCCAAGGAAGCTAGCAAACTGGGTACATAATCAACGGAAGGTCTGAAATCCAACATAGAAATAAACTCTAGGCTCCTTCTTCAACGAACCACAAACTCGAGGACAACCCTTTTTCTACTTAAGGTGTCCGCTACCATGTTACCCTTGCCAGGGGTATACGCTATCTCAAACCCATAGGATGCTAAAAATCCCATCCACTTTTACTGTCCTAAGCTTATGCGCTTGAAGAGCCTCCAGCACTTCCCTAAGATGTAGGGCATGCTCTTCTCCACCAGGATATCATCATCACAGCTATCCATCCCTCACGCAGACCACCCTAATCGAACTCGGCATTCCCCCAAATGCAAGCCCCAAAGGCCTAAACCAATATCAGACAAACACCCAAGGGACACCTCCTTCGAATTCAGACGACCTTCATGAGATGATACTAGTAAAAACGGCTAAATAATTAAGCCCCTTGTCCAACCCTGGATGTCCTTGCCAGTCTTACTCCAAAACCACCGTTTTTCCCCAACTGGCTTTGCTCCTAGAAAAGACCAAGATGTCATCCACAAAGACCATCACAACTTATTTAGGTACTCCTTGAACACCCTTCTTATCAAATCATCAAAGTATACGGGGGCGTTCGTCAAACCCAATGGCATCACCAGCCACTCATAAAAAAAATCATCCAGAGTCCTAAAGGCAGTCTTCTCTGTACTATCCTCAGCCACTCTCAACTGATGAAATCCCGTGGCTAAGTCCAACTGAGAAAATACTGAGGCGCCCACTAACTGATCAAAGAGATCATCAATCCCCGACAATGGGTGTCTATTCTTCTTTGTGGGTTTATTTAGCTCTCTTTAGCCTACACAAAGTCTGAGGGACCCATCCGCCTTCGTAACAAAAACTACTGGAGCGCCCCACTCCGATATACTTCGTCTTATGAACCCCTTCCCAAGCAAATCGCCTACTTACTTATGGAGTTCCCTCCTCTCACGAGGAGCCACGTGGCACACTGGCCAAGGTACTGGTTTAGCCTTACCCACCAGATATATTTGGAAGTCAATTTCCTGCTCCGGAGGTAAGCCCTTCACCTCCTTATACACATCCGGGTATTCCCGGACCGCTCTAACAGATCACAAACTCTAGACCGACATGTCAAGCGATTCTAGATAACTTAGCATAACAGATTCTATGGGATTACAAGAGATCTCGAGAGTGTTACCCAAACGGGTCATAAGCCTAACAACTCTCCCTTCAAAAATCAAAAACGGCACCTCTACTGGATAACCAGTCCATGCCCCAAAACTAACCCATAGCCCGTGAAGCCCAACAAGAATCACCTCTAAACTCAATGCTAAGTATATAGACTTTCAAACCCAAACACATCATGGAGCCCGAATTGGGTTTGAAACAACTAAGGGATCATCTGCCAAACTGGTGTCTAAGTGCAGTGACTCAACTATCAATGGTGAGATAAACGAACTCGATATATCAGGATCAAATAAAGTTTGAATCGGATAATAAAGAAATCCAAATTCCAACCTAGACGGTCTTATCCCCATCTGGTACCCTAGTCGTGAGGGAATACAATTACCCTCCAGAAGATTCCATACCTTGCCCTTGCTTCTTTGGACAATCCTAATAACGTGTCCTATACCTCCCAAAAGGATAACTACTAGCCTTCTTCTTCCCTATTCTCCACTCACAACCTCCCACCAATGAGGTTTCACCCTTCATTACCCAAACAACTATTTGAGCCTTCCTCTCTTCTTGAACCAACTTCTAACCAGATTTACGTCTAAGTCCCTTGAAGTGGTTTTCCATCCTTATCCATCTTAGAAAGATCATCTATACGCGGAGGGGAAACTCAAAATGAGAGAGAGGAAGAGATTCAAAATGGAGAATTCGGAAGATATAGATATGGCTATTGGGGATTATGCTTTTCTTTCAAAAACTTTTCTCTTAAAAGACATGTTTTCGAAAATACTCCTTTCAAAAATATTCTTAGGAAATAGTTTTTCTAAAAAATTTATCTGTTCTGGTAACCTTAAGCTCTGATACCACGTGTAACACCCCACACCCGCTAAGGTCACTCACAAAGGGAATGCCTTAGTTTTGGTGGAGTATTTTTAGTAAGTATAGAACAGAAAAATTACAACAGGACAGATATAAGTAATACTTGAAAATTTAAAACATCATTTCATCAACAAAACATGTTTGGTTACATCACAAAACCATAACAAGAGTCAAGTACATAATATCCATCCTGATAAAATAGAAGTACATAATCCCATTACATAGACAATAGCCAAAAGATAAACCAAGCTTTACTTCTACCGCCCAAGCCCCAAATGCAGATAGATATAGCGGTCTGGTCCAAGCCCACTAGTGCTAAGTCCACTCTGATAACCTGAGGGTGGGGAAAAAGATAAACAACAACGGGGTCAGACATAAGTCTGAGTGAGTCCTATAACCCTAACAATACAATCATTAAAGTAATTAGGGTATGATATAAACAAGATACGGTACCTCTGGGGATAATGACTACAATAAGTAGCCCACAAAACACAGGATGTACTACGATAATCGAAACGACGTATTTATCCACCCAAGGATAATTACTAGCTTACACCACCCCAGACCTACCCACCCAAGGGTAATTCCTACACTGCACCACACCAGTTCTACCCACCAAGAGTAATTCCTACTTAAAGGTTGATCCCACTTAAAGACTTAGAAAATATAACTAATAGCTTCTGGTACTTCTAGCTGACCACGTAGGTGCCGTCTGCCCCTACCTCCACTAGGTGTACCTAATTATCTTACCCAGTAGTTTCGTGTACCCCTACATAGGTGCCGTCTGCCCCTATCTTTACTAGGTGTACCCACTACCCCAAACGATCGGCTCCCTAATGTAGATACCCGTGCTGGTCCCACAGTGGGGTGTATCACTCCCCTAAAGTGGCTACCCAATACTATCAACGGTGCACGGCTTTATATCTACACGATGCAACAACGGCTTATCTACCAGCCCGGGCCCACACACGCATATGAAACCCGTTGGACTTGCGTTGCCACCGCTACCCCGTTTTGGCCTCTTATAATCAAGCCCAATATGCGTGTCCCGTCACTCGACATGGGTCGAGCCCACAAAGATACGTTTGGGATATTGGTTGAAATGGGCCCCCACAAGCTACTACTTAAGCTTGTAATTTTATCTAGTGCATCCCACTTAACCCCTTTTTATAATCATGCCCCCTTACATGTTAAGGTTTGGTTAAGTCATCCAATTATATTACAATTGCAACTTAAGGCACCCACTAGATTTCCGCATGCCACCCAAGGCACTTACTTGATTCCCACATGCCACCCAAGGCACTTACTTGATTCCCACATGCCACCCAAGACACTTACTTAACCCTTTAATCATGTTTAATTACATGTTCCACTTTGGTTAAGTATTCTAATCGTATTTTCTATTGCCACTCATGGCAACCCACTAGTTTCCTCATGCCACTCAAGGCACCCCCACTAGTTACTACATGCCACCCAAGGCACCCACTTAACCCCTCATGTCCCACTACATGCTAATATGGTTAAGTGTTTCTTAATTAATTAAGACCGTGATCTCCCATAAAGACCTCCCACATTAGACT
Source organism: Allium sativum (assembly GCA_030737875.1). Classification (NCBI taxonomy): domain Eukaryota; kingdom Viridiplantae; phylum Streptophyta; class Magnoliopsida; order Asparagales; family Amaryllidaceae; genus Allium; species Allium sativum. The sequence goes on from CM060918.1 coordinate 278,233,966, forward strand.
GGCTGTTATGACCGCCTGGTTAAGCCGGTAGAGTCCGGGCAGTCTTACGTCATAACAGAGTCTAACCTCGTGTCTTTACCTTAATCACGTATTTAATTTATGGCTAAGACCTCTCACATTGGGCTGACATTTGTAGCAACTGGTTAAGCCGGTCGGGTCCGGGCAGTTTTACACTACAAATGAGTCCAACCTCGTGTCTTAGTCGATTAATTACACCTAATTAATCACCCCCATATTAATTATCCCTAATTAATATCAAGTTTTCCATAACATGGGTAGACCTAACTCAATAGGTAAATTCCCATGGGGTAGACCTAACTCAATAGGTAAATTCCCACTCATGGTAATTTATTTTTATGGTATGCTTAATCATACCCAATCTTACATTTATTAACATATTTACCAACCCCATCGTTCCCCACATAAATCGTCCTCATTTCATGACATAATAAAGGGGAAGATCCATCACAATTATCATGGGTTTAGCATACAAATTTGTCATGGGTTAAAAGGATGTCAACTTGCATATATGAGCATATATTAACCCCACCACATTTAACCCAAACTTGCACATTATCATACTCATGTCTTACATAACATGTTGAACTTGCATATAAGCATTCTCATAACTTGCATAACACGTTAGACATGCATTTAAGCCTACACATAACTTGCAAAAGCATTCACATACTTGCATGGGCATTCATATACTTGCATAAGCATTCACATACTTGCATATCACATTAAACTCGCATTTAAGCATATACATAACTTGCATAACATCATGCTCATAACTTGCATAATCTCATAAACTTAACTTGCATAACACCATGCACATAACTTGCATACCCTCATAACTTGCATATGAACTTGCATAACAACATGCACATAACTTACATAACATCATGCACATAACTTACATAACATCATGCACATAACTTGCATAACATGTTGAGCTTGCATGTAAGCATAACTTGCATAATATATCGAACTTGCATATATGACTTGCATCTTAAAGAAGGGTAAACATGCATAGCATATAAGGGTGCCATCTTGCATATGTATATACCATATTTAAAAGGGTAAACTTGCATGTCATGATTTATGCATAATACCAAACACTTAGCATGCATAAAACCACTTACTTATCATGCATAGAATCAAATACTTATTATGCATAAAATCAAATACTTATTATGCATAGAATCAAATACTTATTATGCATAAACCCACCACTTAACTTGCATAAACCCAAACACTTAACATGCATAAAACCTCATACTTAGTATGCATAACATCAAATACTTAGCATGCATAACATCAAATACTTAGCATGCATAACATCAAATACTTAGCATGCATAACACCAACTACTTAGCATGCATAAAATCACATGCATAACTTGCATATCATGTTACATATAACTTGCATATATTCTCACATATAGTTTGCATAACATGTTACATATGCATAAATGTTTAACATAGTGTTTTGCATCATAAAACATGGCATTAAACTTGCATTAAACATAGAACTTGCAAATCACATATCCTACAAACTTGCATAAACACATTTATCCACAAACATAGCCATGTCTTATCACATCCTACCATAATCAATTTAACCATTGATTATTAAAGCCATAGAAACTCACCAAAACCAAGATTAGCAAACTTAGGAAGTGGAATTAGTGGCTTTAATTGAAGAAGATGTTGATTAGCTTGCAACTCTCTTCATTGATTTGTGGAGGCCATGCTCAAATTTCATTTTGCCATAGTTTAGTTACAAAACCTAATTATGAATGAATTAGGGTAGGGTTGGGGTCTTATTTATAGGATTAGGTAGTGTTTTAGGCCCTTAGATTAACCCTAGGTTAGATTAGGACCGTTAGATTTAGGAAATCTCTAGAACCAACCCTCTAGGCCAGCCCAAGAACCCAAACTGGTGCACCCAGTTTCACTGGGCGTCGCACCCTGTCGACAGGCAAGTCGACAGGGCAGTCGACACCCCTGTCGACAGCCCTGTCGACAGCGCTGTCGACATGGCTAGGGCGGGAATTTCTCCCGCCTGACCCGCTGCTTCTATTTCAAATTCTGAATTTGAATTTTTAAATCTGTTTTTATCTTTGAATTTTCTGAAAACTTCTTTGGGCCATAACCGGGCCATACGGACTCCGATTCTCGAAAACTCGGACTCTATTTCGCGTATTTTCCCGAGACGAACGCAATGACGCAGCCCGTTACCCCCAATTCCCACATCTGAGATTATTTATCCTATAATTAGTGAATTTTAGTATTAACTAAAATTCAAGGTGTTACCTGAACCATAAACGGGAGAGGACCTCAGGGAGGACATGCATTTCCTTCTAGCTAGGAGTGTTGTCCGGGTTTTGCACGCCCAGATGTTTTACTTATGTGGATGATGGATAGCGAGGTGCCTCGGATATACCGGCACTGCGGAGTCGATGGATGGTATGGTCTTTATACATACCAGATTGACGCCCCATAGGGGGGAAACGCATTTTTCAGGCATTTTAATCCACATCAAGTGGACCGGCCCTGACGATCCAAGGGTTACTCGAGCTCTGATCCTGAGGGGCGGGCTAGAGCATCACGAAGCGGTAAGGACGATCCCTTGCCTTGGTTCACAGATGGAAATCCAACTTCCAATACGTGACATTTCGGTTTTGATTGTAGAGCCTAGTGTGGCGACATAGTGGGATGGGGCACTATGTCGTCTATGATTGATACATTTATATTTGAAGTTGTTTTCATACATCTTACACTATAATAGTATCTAAATGATTTGTTTTAAACGTACCAAGCATGTTTGGCTATTATAAGGTAAAAATCCATCCTCCGGCTTGCGTTGCATTGTGTGATGGGACCTGAGTCTTATAATAGCTTCATTATTCCAAAAAGCATTGCGCTGTTTATTTATGCACTGGTATTCCTGGGAGGAAACCCATTCCGTGTTATACAGCATGGTCCCTGTATTTACCTTATTTTAAAGTAAAGGTTTAAATAATTGTTTTAGTTCTCACACCAGTCACATGACTAACCTGGAGTTTATTATTTTAACCTAAACTCTGGGTACCCCTATTTTCCACATGGGCAGCTAGTAGTTTTGGTTTTGCAGATTTATATTCACAGGATCCTGGTTTATAGCTGGAATGATATTCGGAAAGCTCTGTATCCATGTATCTCTTTCAGTTGTGTTTTGTATTATTTTCCGCTGCATATTAATTTGTAAATCTCTGATATTTATCAAATGTATATTATTTTTAATACTATGTATATTCTTGTATCTGATGTAAACTGTTGTAATAAGCAATGAAATGTTCTTTTGTTTATGTTCTGATTTGTCGTGTTCTCAACTCAGTCCGGGCTTTCCTTTATAGGGAAGTTCGGGTCGTTATAATTCCATCAATGGTTCTTTTGTTTCTTCTATATACAAGAACATGCATTAATATTATGGCAAAAATAGATATAGGTTAAATTTTGTTTGTTTTTACTTGAGATATCAGGCCATTCTAATTTAAGAATGAAGTTCTACAGTCTCATCACTATTTTTGTCTTTGGGCAGCAGCTATAATTCATAATGTTTGGCTAATGGGACAGTTTGGAATGTGGAAACAAAAAAATAGCATGCATTAATGGCTGTCATATTAATTGGCTTTGAAAAGTATGTTATCTTGGATGACACAGGGTCGTAGTTTGAGCCTAGAGCTTGTTGTTTGAAACAGCAAGCCAGCAAGCCTGGGCTTGCTGTTTGAAACAGCAAGCCGACAAGTCAGGGATTGCTATTTCATTTTTTAATCATTAATGAATTTTCGTGTATTCTTTATTGTTTCTGTTATATGCATGTAGTTGCTGGTTTTTTAAAAGAAGACGATGCACTTCTTCAAGACCTATCTCCTCAAGCATGTTATAATCATTATTTCGATTACTACTATATAAAATGTTCAAATATATGAATCAATGCTTTATAAAGTATCTATTTCGCGTTTAGCTTTAATAAACAAGTTCAGAATGTAATCTTATCGCTTTAAATTTCTAAAGTCAAGTCAAACATTCAAATTAAATCTTATATTCAGAAATCAAGTCAACTTTTATAAGCTTATTCAATATTTATAAATATTAGTTAACTAATTACTATTATAAATCTTAGCTTATTATTATTGTTATTATTATTATTCTACAAGATTTAGTTATTTTTTATATACTTGGTTAATTTTTATGAACTAAACTTGCTAATTTTTATAAAAATTAGTTAAGTTATTTAATTTTTTTAATATGTAGCTGATGTATATTAAATTGTTTAATATTTATGAATCTTCGTTAATTTAATATTATTATAATAAATATAATTATAATTATAACATTAACTATTATTATATTATTAATAGGGTCCGTTTGTCACAGGTCCCTATTAAGTTTCAAAATTAGGCTCACATCCGGTGCTAAACTTATTGTAAATTAGGTCCCTGTTTTTTGTAAAATCATCAAAAAATATAAAATATAAAAAAAATCAAAAAAATCATTATTAAATAAAATACGTACAAGCCAAAAAATTCATGCGTAAAATAAGTCAAAAACTACATCAAAACCCAAAATAACACAAAAACAGCGAAACAACAGGTTTTTGCATCAAAAAATGCACCTATTCGTAAATAGTTGCATACATTCATGCTTATATTTCATTTTTGCGCCAAACTTCAGTATAAATGCTTACATGTATGCACCTAAACAGCATCATGGTTATCACATCGACGACTAGTCGTCGAGAAGTCGACATGTCGCTCCCTGGAGTTCGACGATGAACGACTTATTACTTTCGACGATAATGGACTAGAGCGGCCCAGAAACCCTAATTTCGACTGTAGTAAAATTGGATTGATGTTTTATAGATCGATGCTTTACCTAAACTTCGATATTTGGCCTGGAGAGAAACCCTAATTTATTGGATCGACTCCTGCTCGCGACGCTGGTCCTCCTCGACCTTGACCTCGACTTTCCTGTTTGGTAACGATATTTTGTAAGTGGGTTGGTCCTTCTTAGAATAAATAGACAGACTTTTTAACTTTAGTAAACAACAGTAAATGTTCTGATTTGTTTTTTCTATTGTTTAACACTAGATTACTATTGTTTACTTTCGTAAATTATTGTTGTTTACTTTAGTAAATTACACAGTAAATTGCTATTTTTTACTTTAGTAAATTACTGTTTCTTACTTTAGTAAATCGCTGTAGTAAATTACTGTTGTTTACTTTAGTAAATTACTGCTTTTTACTTTAGTAAATTACTGTTGTTTACTTTAGTAAATTACTGTTTTTTACTGATTTGTTTTTAATTACATGCAGTTGAAATGGAAAGTAACAATGAAAATACTTGGCATGAGATGGCTAAAGATCCTAAAAGGAAAGCTAAATCAAATGATCCCGGTTGGAAGTATGCATTTTGGCCAAACTTGAACAATAAAGATATGGTTAAATGTTGTCTTTGCGGAAATGAAAATCATGTCGGCATTAACAGATTCAAGCAACTTTTGATTGGTGGTTTTCCGGATATTCATAAATGTCCAAAGACAACTAAAGAGATTGCCAAAGAAATGAGTGATTTTATGCAAAGTAAGAAGAAGACTAAAAGGGTGCAACTTGATCATGATGATTGTGATGATGATGAGGTTCAAGAAATCGATTCTACTACAGCCTCCAACAGTATTCCAAAAAAGAAAAAAAAGCATTTGAATTTCAGAAAGTCCAACCTAAAGCTTCAAAATCAGTTTGTTCGATGCTTATGAGGACACCGGAACAAGTTATTGAAGATAGAAATTCCAAAGATACGAGTCAAACAACCTTGGAAAGTCGCCTCAGAACACAAAAAGAGAAAGAAAAAGTTCATATGCACATTACGAACTTTTTTAACGAGTGTGGAATACCTTTTAATGCTGCCAACTCTAGGAGTTATGAGGTCATGGTTGAGTCCATAGGCCAATATGGACCTGGTTTGAAGCTCCCCACATTTCATGAATTAAGGGTGCATGCCTCTACTTAAAAAAGCAAAAGAAGAGACAAAAAAGACGAAGGAGAAGCATGGAAATCTTGGAAAATATATGGATGCACGTGTTGTATAAACATTTATATGATTTTCGTTTGACGATAACAACCAAATATATTTTATTATTGAATGTGTTTGTAACTGTACTGATATACTACACAACAAATAGGAATATAATATTTCTATTTAAATAAAATACAACTATACAGAAATATAAATATTCACAGCATTTTATTTAAACAAAATATTTTATTTCAATTTCAAACAGTACAAAATGTTTATACTCCACTATTTGAACATGTATACATTTCAATTCGCTTTTATTTTCATATACAATTCCTCACACTCAGTCAGTCAATTTACATACATTTTCATATAGACATTTTCACTAACTTTTGTCTTCCATCTTCTGTCTTCACTACTCTCCAATCCAGTTCAGTCATTTTCATATCTGTCACATACAGAAGAACACACACAGTAGATTGCAACAAAAATAAAATGAAATAAAAACAAATAAAAAATTTATTTTTAAATTTTATTTGCCTCAGAATTACAGTGTGTTTCTCATCATTTCTCTAGACTTTGTCCTATAGGCAGAAACAGGAAAATCTCGTCTGATAGCTGCATGTACACACGTGCATACACATACACGTTTGCACTGCCTCGCCAATCAGTGCGTAACTAAGGAGTAGCCACGTGGACCATCTCGACTCAGTGCACATGAAAACAACAAAGTCATCACAAGCTCAAACATGGTTCAAAACAAAGCAACAGTTCTCGAGTATGACATCTTTCAAATATAATGGTCGAGCATGGAAAAACAAGTGACCAAAGCAAGGTGTTTCAAGTGTACTCAAAAGTGAACTGCAAACGAGAAACCAGTTTGTAAGCCATGATCGAGTACAAGGCAGCATATACATGGATGAAACATTTTAGATTCAAGAAAGTGCAGCAAAATTTAAATGGAACATAAATACATATGGACGAACATATGGAGCACAACTTAGCTTGAACAAAATGCCAGCAAAAAAAAAACAAAAAAAAAAAAACAAAAAAAAAATGGTGGACAAGAGTGCAAGATGCAAGAGGATAGCTCAATGTAATTTCACACACTTGCAACAGCATGGTAAAGATCATGATTCGGGTTCATTTTTTGTTGCACAAGCTAAACAAGTGAATGTGAACAATGATTAAAGTAGCAAGGCTCAAGTACAAGCGTAGTAGCATGTTCAAGGTACACAACAACATTGGTGGCAAACTAAAGAATACAAGCAGCTATAAAATAATGAGCAAACAAGACATGACGACAAAATCTCGACTATACAGCAAAGTGATACCAGGAGCATAGCAACAGGCCATGACCAAAGCCAAGTACAAGAGCAGTGTGAACAAGCAAGCAGATCAAACAGCTACAAGAACAAAAGTATTGGAATAATAGGATGTGCAAACACAATAAGCTAGATGAAACAGTACAACAATTGATCAAAGCAGAATGGAGAATGATAATGCACAAGGATGGCACAGCAAAATTTCTTGCAAGATGGAGTATACATGAGTGGCAAATACAATATGGTCATGGGTGCACAAGCAAGTGCAAATGGACAGTGAACTACAATGGTTAAGCAGTTTAAACAAGGGACAGTGATTGTGCAACATCATGGGTGGCAAACCGAACTCAAGTAAGGCAGTGCAATTGAGCACGGCAGTGGACTACAGGTGTATATACAAGACAAGTTCAAGCATGATGCAATACAACAAACAATGTGAATCAAATTACAATGGTAGGGTCAACACAACGCAAAAGGATTCAGGTGCTTCAAGGCAATGGTGTGTTCAAAAGGACAGGTTGAAAACTTCAAAGAAAAAAAAATCTGTTTTTAATACCACAATCAAGCCCTGATACATCGAGCAAAAATTCACAGGAAGTTTTCAAAAGGACTAAATCAAAGCTTTTAAAAGCTCCGAGATTTTCTCCAATCATGTAATATATACGGCCAGTTTTAAAATCAAAGAAATTTCAGAAGAAAAATTCAAATCAGATACCCAAGTTATAAGAACATTTCAAGGCCCATGAATTGTCTAGAATCAGAGATTCTAGGGTTTAAAAAACCCTATAAATACACAATCATCATCGACATCCATATAAAAAAGAAAATCGAAATTAACCAACAATAATTCAGAGAAATCATCTTTAATTCAGAGAACTCATAGAGGATTTCATTCGCTATCCCAAGAGGAATCGAACAAAGAAGAGGTGCTTCAGAGGAGTCGAGTCTATAGAGGAATTCCAGAGCAAATCCATCAATCACAAACTGATTTGGAGGATAGGAGAAACCCTAGCGCCGCCATTTTCAATTCTCAAAGGAAAAGAGAACAGGTCAAACCCAATTGAAAAGAAGTCGGCTGTGAAGACCCGTAACTTCCCCGGTAAGGAAAGCCCGGATACTTCGAGAACAACACAAAAAAGAACGCAAATAGAAGAACATTTCATTGCTTATTACAACAATTCCATCAGATTACAAGAATATACAGAGTATAAATCAATATTACACATTATAAGATATCAGAGATTACATACATTACATAGCAGCGGAAAATAATACAATACACAACTAGAAGTAATACACGGATACAGAGCTTTCCGAGTATCGTTCCAACTGTAAATCAGGATCCTATGAATATAAATCTGCAAAACCGAAACTACATGCCGCCCGTGTCAAAATAAGGGCACCCAGAGTTTAGGTTAAAACAATAAACTCCAGGTCAGTCATGGGACAAGTGTGAGAACTAAAACAATTATTAAACTTTATTTTAAAGTTAGGTAAATCAAAGGACCACGCTGTATAACACAGAAAGGGTTTCCTCCCAAGAATACCAGTGCATAAAACAATAGCGCAATGCTAAATAAAGAAAAATGAAGCTATTATAAGACCCAGGTCCCATCACACAATGCAACGCAAGCCGAAGGACAGGGTTTTCATTTATAATAGCCAAACATGCTTGGTACGTTCAAGACAAATCATTTTGATACTATAATAGTGTAGAGTGTATGAAAACAACTTCAAATATAAATGTATCAATCATAGACGGCATAATATCCCATGCTACTATGTCGCCATACTAGGCTCTACAAATAAAACCGAAATATCACGTATTGGGAATTGAATTTTCATCTGTGAACCGAGGCAAAAGATAGTCCTCTACCGATTCGAGACAATCTAGCCCATGTCTCAGGTCAAAGCTCGAGTGACCTTTGGATCGTCAGGGCCGGTCCACCGATGTGGATTATTATGCCTGAACACTACGTTTCCCCGTCCTTTGAGGCGTAAATGAGCCAACGAATGACTACATCGGCTTCACATAGTCATCGATATATCTGAGGCGCCTCGCAACAGCAACAACCACATAAGTCAAACTCGTCAGGGCGTGTCAAACCACTGACGCAACTTCTAACTAGAAGGAAACGCATGCCCTTCTTGATGCCCTCTCCCGTTTCAGGTCCACTACCGGGGTTGAGGATCGCGAATCAACGCTACACAAAGCTATGCCACATAGGATGTGCCTTGATCATCAACCACAAGACTCTGCTTTTCAACAGAATCCTTGATCATTTGCATCTTAGCATGCCACACAGGCAAACCACTCCATGCAACGGATATCCATCAATCACACAGAATGATATCCAATGTCAGACACACAGTCCATTTACAAGTCCGTTCTGGGTCTGAACGAAACCGGAGGCACCTTGTACCTCACATATCCATCGATCCCCATGTATGCATGGACGATCACTAACCGATTCCCTCCTCTTGGGTGTACGGCCCAATCAAGATCATCAGTAATTATCCAAACGACGTGAAGACCTCCGGTCTTCAACCACTGTCTTCATCTTCGACTCATCTTCGAATCAGTTATTCAGAATGGGATAAACCCGGTCTTTCCGAATAACTCGCGTATATAATAAACAAGTGTTACACAAACACAACATACACCTCACTCCAATTCATCATTCACTAACCGTAAATTAGCAAGAGAACAATTCCCCAAATATTAACCATGAAGGCCGAAACCAACACCAGATCAATACCCATGGAACCATTCAACTTAACTAATCTCCAGTTAGTTTCTAAATTTCGCATTCTTAGGGAAAGGTTCCCATTAATTTTATCAAAGATAAATTCTTCTAAATTTATTCTTTAATCTTCTTTTGAATATCAATTCAAACTAGTCGGGATTAGCGAACCACACCGAAGTAATCATTTATTCTATTTCCCAATCCCAACCTATTCATCCCATGAAGTAAAACTGGTAATACTTCATATCTAACACCACGGTGTTATCGGTAAATTCAGTTACCATTTCACGTTCAAATCTAGTTAAAGATTTAACTATCGCCTGGAGCAAAACTGGTGATACTCCATTCTCGATCTTTTCAATCTAATTAAAGATTCATTAAAACTCCACTTAGTTTTAATCTTTAACTGGGTTACAGAACCGATGTCATTTAAAACACGGTTCACGATAAACCCCAAAATCACATCACATTTCAATCAGTCCCTAACTGTAAAAATAGCAAGTGAGCAATTCCCTAAGTATTAACCCCGAAGGCCGAAACCAACATCAGATCAATACCCAAGAAATCATTCAACTTAACTAATCTCCAGTTAGTTTCTGATTTTCTTAACTCCGTTGGGCCTAAGAACAGTATTATTAAAGATACCATTCAAGACATCCCAAATCACATTCCATTAATTATCGGGTTAACGAACAAATGTTATTTAAAACATCGTTCATGATAAACCCAAAAATCAATTTCAATTCAATTCCAATTAAATATTATTTAATTGGTATACTTCATTAAATCCAACTAAAAAGATTTAATCTTTTTCTCAACCGGGTTTAAGGACAGTGTTAATGAAGATACCATCCACGACAAACCCAAATCACATTTTATATTAAATACAAGGCTCTGAATAGAAAATATATCGGCTTATATTCAATATCAAATTCTACGACCAATAAATATCGTGTTGGAAATAACGATATAAATATATCTTTCAAATTCCCATAACAATATCTATATAATCACGAAATCCAACATCGAAATATTCCAAAGACAATTTCGATTCACATCTCTTCCAATTCAATTATTGGAAATTCTGGTTACTTTTAAAACCATTTCAAATCCACTTTATTTATTTTAAAAATAAATAGAATTATAATTCTAGTTCAAAACTAGTTCATTTCGATAAAAATCTATTTTTATCTTTTCAAATTTGGAGTTTTTCACCCCAATTCTTCACAAATCATTTCTTATGATTTTACACAAATTATTGTTATTTTTAATAATTTTATCAAGGCCCGTACAGTCGATTTCCATCAACGGCCATCGAACTGCACTTACAGCGACCTTTTCCAAATTTGATTTGGACATAATTCCAAATCCAACAGTTAGATTTCAAATCTCTAATATTCGTTAGAAAGCTCTTTTCGATACGAACCCAACGGTTCCGGTTTTAGGAGAATCCGTCGGTCGAATCTCCTGTAATATCCATTCGAATTCAATGGTCGAAATTCGCGAACTGCCGCAGCTCAGCGCGTTCTATTCAGGCCATTATATATAATATATATATATATATGTGTGTGTGTGTGTGTATATATATATATATATCGTCGATTTCCTTTTAAAACGTATTTTATAAATTGTTTTATATTTGTTTTCAAAATGATTTCAACTTCCATCTCAAATTCAAATCAAATCAAAATTTCCAATATAAATTTGTTTTAAATTCATTTCAACTTGATTTCAATTCAAATCAATTTCAATTCAAATCGGTTTCAATTCAAATCGATTTTAATTCAATTTCAATATGTTTTAAATTCAATTCAAAACGATTTCAATTCTATTTCAATCTAATTCGAATTTCAATTCTATTCAGTTTAATTCGAATTTCAATTCTTTTCAATTTAATTCGAATTTCAATTCATATCAATTTAATTCGAATTTCAATTCTTTTCAATTTAATTCGAATTTCAATTTAATTCGAATTTCAATTCTTTTCAAAATATCAGATTTTGAAATGACTTTCGATATTCATTGTAAAATGAATAAAATCGACAAAATTCCCGTTCATGTTAAAATGGCGTTTAACTACTTAATACGGCTTCACACTTCAGTATTCACTTAATATTATTTTAAAATATTCGATAATTCTAAACTGGAATCCGACACAGTCAATTAACATATAATGTGGTTATATGGATTTCACACTACAAATGTGTATAACAATAATGAAAACAGCAATCCAGAGTGCATTCTACACTGTATAAGCATTGAATATAAATATTCAACGCTTACACAGCCTGTCAATCAATCGATTGACATACAACTAATTATTGGGATTAGTGTATGTCATATTTCATCCCAATACCCTTGTGGGGTTTCAGATCAACAAACACATAATTTTATTTGTGCAGTTGGGCGATGTGTAAAATTTATCGTCCCAATCAATATAAGTCAAATCAGTGTATATAAAAAAATAGTTGATTTGTTTATAAATATTCGTTTTATATACACGTTAAAAATTATATTTTTAACTATAAAATATTTTCCACTATAAAATATTTTATTTCATTCCACATCACACAATCAAATTTCACAACACAACAATCAAACAAACAAGCCATCCATGGTCTATGGACGACGGGTGTCGGGTGCTACTAAGCACCGTCTGCATTCTAGTATATATTTCAAACTAGAAATAAATTAAAGGTGAGGAGTTCTCACCGGCTAGCTAAACCAAACGCCACGACTATTCATATGTAGGAAATCTTCACCGTTCTCACCTTTTGTCACTTTCATTGTCCGTAGCCACTACATATATAAAAATCGCATTTTTATATTGTTGCTATGTATATAAAAATCTCATTTTTACACTGCTATTATATAGATAAAATTCTATTTTTACAACGGTGTTCATATAATATAGATTATATTTTTATCACACTATTTTCTATATAAAAATTATATTTTTATATATCAACTTCTAATATAAAGATCGAATTTTTATATCATCGCTATAAAAGTCACATTTTTATTTCAACATATATATAATAAAAATCAAATTTTTATTACGCTACATAAATAAAGATCAATTTTTTTTTGCAAGGCATAAAGATCAAATTTTTACTATCTATATAATATAAAAATCGTATTTTTAATCTTTCTGTAATATAAAAATCGTATTTTTATACTTTCTCTATTTTTATAACGGTGTTTATACAACAAAAATCCTATCTTTACACGGATAAAAACCATGGCTTCATACGAATAAAAATCTCATTTTTACTTCACCATTTCAACTATATAAAGATTCAAACTTTTCTAATATAAAAATTCGATTTTTATACTTTAAAGATTCAATTCTTTTCTTGTTTTAAAAATCAAACTTTTCATAACTAAATTTCAAATCTTTTTATCGTTTAAAAACCCAATCTTTACATTTAGAAAATCATGTTTTTGAAACAAAGATCCTAACTTTGAAGCATTAAAAATCCTAACTTTATACCATTACACAATTTCCACATATTATTACTTCGTAGAAAATCATATTATGATTTTTTTTTAAATAAAAATCATAGCTTTCTATAAGATCAAAATCAGATTTTTCTAAAGGATTAAAATCAGGATTTACTAAAGGATTAAAAATCAGATTTACTTACAGTGATTTTAGTGTTTCGGTTCGCGGTGCAGGAGAGGGCGAGAGAGAGGGATGGTGGCGGACTGCGCGGCTTCAGGCATCGATGAGGGGCTGCGGTGAGAGAAAGCGGTAGTGGTGGTCTGTGCAGGCTAGGGCTTCAAGGGGTTGCGGTAAGAAGAGGAGAGAGGAGCGCGTAAGAGAGAGGGGGAAAGGAGAGGTGGGCGGCGCTAGTGTTGGTGGCTCGCCGGAGGGGAGGGGGCGGCCCTAGAGACGAGGCGCGCTCTGATCGATTGACCGTTTTTTTCTTCTCGATTGGAACTGAAGAGAAAGAGGGGGTCAACGGTGCTTAGGAGAAGAGAGAGAGTGAGGTTTTATTATTATTTTTTAATTATTTAATTTCAAAAAGCAACTTTTGATTTCGACCTCGAAACGAGGTCCACCGCCTGTCGTCCATAGCTAATTACCCCCATTCCGAACACAATGGGATATGTATCGCAGGCTGATTTGATCGTTTCGATCAGTTTTCCTCAAAATCAAAATATAAATCTATATACTGAATATGAACGCAGATTTCATTTTACTGGGGCCACATATGGACTCTAGAAATTCCCAAAAAATATTTTCTATCTTCGTATTGACGATACGGTCCTAACAAAACTAATTTCGTCAAATTCTGAGACCGTTTGAAAAATGGCCATTTTCCAGCCGATTAAAATCAATTGAAACTGGTCAAACGCGTTTTCCTTTGCCATGCTCACATATTGATTCGAAAAATTACGAATTTTGAAACCTAGCAATAACTCGACATCATAGATCCAACAAAAGTGGTTTCATTGAAAACCGAGGTCGTTTGCAAAATTTCCATTTTTAATGGCCAGAATTCCATAGCGACTATTCTGAATTTTCAACTGGATTTATCTTTTTACCCCCGCTATGAAATTTCAATTTTCCGGATTCGTTGGAAAGATATTCTCAATTAGATTCTAATATTTTTGGTTTCACTAAAATCCGACTTATTTTGAATCCTGCACATTCATTTGAAATTTGAAATTGAATTTTCAAACTACCGCGCCATTTTCAATTCCTTTTATAATTATAAATAATTATTTATATTCTAACGACGATCTATATAAATATATACGTTCTAATTCTATTCAAAATAAATTTATCGTCATTATTATTTGAAATAATTCATTTTAAATAATCAAAATTCGCTAAAACTGCCAAAATAAAAATTTTAAATTGGCTCAGATTTCCGAGTTATTACAATCTCCCCCACTTAAAACTTTTCGTCCCCGAAAAGGAACGAAGCCGAAAGTTGTTTAACCAATCAACTCAACTTTCACTATTTTCATTACGGCTTTAGTTCCTCAACTTTTCAGTTTCTAAGAACTTTTCAAATTTTTCAAAAATTTGGCTAACACCCTAAATTTTTGAAAATTTTCGCCATAACCTCCCCTTCACCGGGGACTTTGGGATATTTCATATAGCCTCCCATGGCTTTCTTCAATCCAAAAGAAAAAGTAAAGGCCAAGCGGCTAGCCAAGCGGCTCATAAAATCATCCAAACCCAAAGAAATTAGTAAACATGTACCTATTTGTCAAGCAAACAATTTTATTCCCCTTCTCTAGCCTCTTTGCTATGACCTGTTCAATAGATATACATGTATATGCATGCATTTGTAATCATTTTTCAGTACAATTCACTATTTGGTTCAATTTGGCTAAATGGTTCAACATTTTAATTAATCAAACAACACATCCAGCAATCAATTAGTTGATTATCATTTCAAATTTCATTACTTTGATATATAGTCCAAAAATCAGATTTTTGATGCCAGATCACAACAATAAGCCCTATCTAGTTTTGGTTCTCACACTAGTCAACTGGAAATATAAAGAAATCCCACCTTCGAAACTCGAACACAACGCGGATGATGGGTACCCATCGTCAAAATCATTCCCGAGCGTCTACAGTGCGATTCTATATCTATCCAGTATATTAAAATTTCGAATACACGTGGATCAGACGTATACACAAAATCTTTATATACTGGACTGTCCAAATCAATACCAATAAATAATCAAATACGAATAATTGATTTAAATTTTCAAAACAAAATTGTTTTCATTTTAAAAATATACTCTTCACACTCGTTCTAGGATACTACTGATCCCACCTCTAACGAGTCATTCTCATTGGATATTACTAATCCAATTTCTGATGAATTCTTTCGTATGGTTCTAATGTGTCTTGTTCCCGAGCTTTGTAAACCAAAGCTCTGATACTAACTCTGAAGACCCGTAACCTCCCCGGTAAAGAAAGCCCGGATACTTCGAGAACAACACACAAAAGAACGCAAACAGAAGAACATTTCATTGCTTATTACAACAATTCCATCAGATTACAAGAATATACGGAGTATAAATCAATATTACATGTAACAAACCGGAATTTGGGGCCAATTTAAAATTTTCATTTTAGGGATTTTAGGGGTGTTTAAATATTTAAAATAAATTATTTCAAATAAAAATGAATGGAAATTTATTTTGAGCAAAGTTAATACAAATATATTCAAATAAATTACATAAAGAATTAGAAATAGGACGGTAATTTGAAAAGTCAAACTTGAACTTTGACTAACTACATAGGATGCAGAATAAACCGGATTTTGGTAAAACCAAAAATATTTAAATCTGTAAATGAATATCTTTCTAACGAATCTGAAAAATCGAAGTTTCATAGCGGAAATCAAAAGTTATGGCCAAATGAATTTTCAGAAAGGTCGCTATAGAAAATATATCGCCCTTGAAAATCGACATTTTGCATACGACCTCGTAATTCGACGAAACCACTTTTGTTGAATCCAAGATGTAAAATTATTGCTAGGTTTCAAATTTCATGATTTTTGAAGCTAGTATGTGAGCGTGGCAAAAGAAACTGTATTTTGTCAATTTCGGTCAAAATTAATTGACTGAAAAATAGCCATTTTTCAAACAGTCTCAGAATTCGACGAAGTAAATTTTGTTAGGATCGTATCGTCATATGAAAGCTAAAAATAATTTTTCTGGATTTTTCTAACTTCGTATGTGACCCCAGTAAAATTAGAAAGTACGTTCGAATTAAAAATAAAAGAATTAATTTGAAAATAAAGAAAACACACTGTAAACTTCAGAGTCAGACTTCGGCAATAGCGCCATTGCGTTCAGAAGGCGTCAAAACCTATTGTTCGACGGTCATTAAGCGCGAATTGGAGTTCGAACGAAAAAACCCTATTTTCCAGAATTAAATAAATTAAATAAAATAGAAAATACGTGGAATATACTACATAAATACGGGTCGTACCTTCTTCTTCCCCGATCGACATAACCCATAGCCGCCCCCCTTCGAAATTTCCTCTCCATTTTCCCATCAATTCACTCACAATTAGACTTAGCCGTAGTTGAACTTTTTGAAGCTCTTCCCTTCCTCTCCAATCTCCGACAAGTTTCATTCGATTTCACGCCATGTAGCTCTCGAATTTCGAGCCCCAACCCGCGACATTAGAGCCGCCGCCGCCCCTAGCACAGGCCGCCGCACCCCCCTATATTCCCGGCGTGGATGCGCCTCTCGTAGCTCTCCAATCTCCCATAAACCGTTCGCAAAACCGTCGACTACAGCTCCCGAATTCTGGATCCAAAGTTTTGAACGTTCTGAAAATATAAAGGTAAAATCAATTTCAGATTTGCTACACTTTTAAGCATTACAGCGACAGTTGTTAAAAGTCAGTTCTGATTTATTCGTATGAACTTGAAATTGAAATCTTTCAGATCCGAAACTGCCGTGACCTTGAACAAGATATCTGATTGAATCCGAACCTTCCTTTCAAATCCAAGCTAGGTGAGAATTTATTTTAAATATAATTTAATTAATTTAATTATGATTATTGCATTGTGTGAAGTTTAAATGGTTAAAAATAAATAGATCTGCGATTGTTGTCAAATTAAAGTAATGGATCTAAATCGTTTGCGACGTTATGATATTAGATCTGCAAGTTTAAATGTTAGATCTGAGTTTGGTGATTCATTTGTTTATCTTTTAAATCATGGTTGGTTGATATTCAAAAACCATATGTTATTAATTCTATTTGATCCTTGTATTATTCAAAATATTGTTGTGGTAGAATTAGACATGAAATATTAGGCACGAAATATTGGACATGAATAACGTATAAATCTATCATCTTGTTCATCGTTATGGAATTCACATCGTCATGAAATTTACATCGATAGGTAATTTACATTATTTTTATTGTGAATTAAAGTAGGAAAATTTACATTTTTTTAATGTTGAATTAAAGTAGATTTTGCATAGTGGTAAAAATTACATTTTTTCTTCGTAATTAACATGTGAATTTCATCGTATGTTAAAATTTACATTTTTATATGTAAATTATATGGGAAATTATACTATAGATCACAAATTACATTTTTTTTTCTTTGTAATTAATATGTGAATTTCATCGTATGTTAAAAATTACATTTTTATATGTAAATTATATAGGAAATTATACTGTAGATCAAAAATTACATTTTTCTTTGTAATTAACATGTGAATTTCATCCTATGTTAAAATTTACATTTTTATATGTAAATTATGTAGGAAATTATACTGTAGATCAAAAATTACATTTTTTTTCTTTGTAATTAACATGTGAATTTCATCGTATGTTAAAATTTACATTTTTATATGTAAATTATATAGGGAATTACACCGTAGGATAAAATTTGCATTTTTATATGTAATTAAAACATGAATTTACATTGTATGTTAAATATTACATTTTTATATGTAATGTCTATAGGAAAATATACCATATGACAAAAACTACATTTTCCTATGTAATTAAAGGATGCAATTTCATTGTATGATAGAATTTACATTTTTTTTTATATCTGTAACATAGAATGAGAATGAACATTAGAATTAAAAATCATATTTTTACAATGTAAATTAGAAGTAGAGTTTGCATTGTAATTAAAAATCATATTTTTACAATGTAAATTAGAAGTAGAGTTTGCATTGTATTAAAAAACATATTTTTACAATGTAAATTAGAAGTAGAGTTTGCATTGTAATTAAAAATCATATTTTTATAATGTAAATTAGAAGCAGAGTTTGCATTGTAATTAAAAATCATATTTTTACAATGTAAATTAGAAGTAGAGTTTGCATTGTAATTAAAAATCATATTTTTACAATGTAAATTAGAAGTAGAGTTTGCATTGTAATTAAAAATCATATTTTTGCAATGTAAATTAGAAGTAGAGTTTGCATTGTATTAAAAATCATATTTTTACAATGTAAATTAGAAGTAGAGTTTGCATTGTAATTAAAAATCATATTTATACAATGTAAATTAGAAGTAGAATTTGCAATGTAATTTAAAATATCATATTTTTACAATATAAATTAGAAGTAGAGTTTGCATTGTAATTAAAAATCATATTTTTACAACGTAAATTAGAAGTAGAGTTTGCATTGTAATTAAAAATCATATTTTTACAACGTAAATTAGAAGTAGAATTTGCATTGTAATTAAAAATCATAATTTTGCAATGTAAATTAGAAGTAGAGTTTGCATTGTAATTAAAAATCATATTTTTACAATGTGAATTAGAAGTAGAGTTTGCATTGTAATTAAAAATCATAATTTTACAATGTGAATTAGAAGTAGAGTTTGCATTGAAATTAAACTTACATTTTTATATGTAAATTTAGAATAGGATTCACTGCAAATATAAGTTACATTTTTATAATGTAATTAAGATGAGAATGTACATTAAAGTTGAAATTTACATTTTTATATATAATTTAAAAGTAGGATTTTAAGTGTATCACTGAGACGACCCGAACTTCCCCGTGAAGGAAAGCACGGATAGAATTGAGGACAAGACAAAATAGAACGCATACAGAAGAACATTTCATTGTATATTACAACAATGCATCAGATTACAAGAATATACAGAGTATAAACAAATAAATATTACACAGAAATATCAGAGATTTAAATTACATTTAAATAAATTGCAGCGGAAAATAATACAATACACAACTAGAAGAAGATATACGGATACAAAGCTTTCCGGATATCGTTCCAGCTGTAAACCAGGATCCTGTGAATATAAATCTGCAAAACCAAAACTACTAGCTGCCCGTGTCAAAATAAGGGCACCCAGAGTTTAGGTTAAAACAATAAACTCCAGGTCAGTCATGTGACTGGTGTGAGAACTAAAGCAGTTAATCTTTATTTTAAAGTTAGGTAAATCCAGGGACCACGCCGTATAACACGGAACGGGTTTCCTCCCAAGAATACCAGTGCATAAAACAAACAGCGCAATGCTAAATAAAGAAAAATGAAGCAGTTATAAGACCCAGGTCCTATCACACAATGCAACGCAAGCCGGGGGATAGGGTTTTCCCTTATAATAGCCAAAGAATGCTTGATACGTTTAAAACAAATCATTTGATACTATAATAAGTGCATAGTGTATAAAACAACTTCAAATCATAAGTATCAATCATAGGCGGCATGGGTACCATATATCATGTCGCCATACTAGGCTCTACAAATAAAACCGCAAATGTCACGTATTTGGAAATTGGATTTCCATCTATGAACCGAGGCAAAAGATAGTCCTCAACCGATTCGAGACGCTCTAGCCCGCTCCTCAGGACCCAGACTCAGGTGGGCCCTTGGATCGTCAGGGCCGGTCCACCGATGTGGATTAAACTTAAACCCTGAACATGCATTTCCCCGCCCTATGGGGCGTAAATGAGCCAACTAAATGACTCCATCGGTTCGAGAACGACCGATCAATCCGAGGCGCCTCGCAACAGCAACAACCACATAAGTCAAACTCGTCAGGGCGTGTAAAACCACTGACACCACTTCTAACTAGAAAGAAACGCATGCCCTCCCTGAGGTCCTTCTCCCGTTTTTGGTTCATACCGGGTGCGAAACTCGCGAAGCAAACGTTACACAAAGCTACGCCACAAAGGCCGTGCTTTGATCATCACCACAAGACTTTGCTTTTCAACAGAAGCCTCGATCAATTGCCACTTAGGCATGCCACACAGGCAATTCACTCCATGCGTTTGATATCCATCAATATATAACCCCTGAGCTCGTATGTCTCAGAGAAGGGCGTTAAGCAAGAGAATAAATTCTCCGCCGCCAAACAGATATATATTTAATAGAAATCAATCACACGGACTAAAATCCAATGTCAGACACACAGTCCATTTACAAGTCCGTTCTGGGTCTGAACGAAACCGGAGGCACCTAGTACCCCGCATATCCATCGATCTCCAAGTACGTCTGGACGATCACCAACTGTTTCCATCTTCTTGGGTGTACAGCCCAATCAAGATCATCAGTAATCACCCAAACGACGTGAAGACTTCCGGTCTTCGACCATCGTCTTCATCTTTGACACCACGTCGAATCAGTTATTCAGAATGGGATAAACCCGGTCTTTCTGAATAACTCGCGTATATATTATAAAAGTGTTACACAAACACAACATACGCCTCATTCCAATTCAGAATATTCTTTTATTCAAATATTCCTATACTTTGGGAAAAGTTCCCATTAATTTTATCCAAGATAAATTCTTTAAATTTATTCTTTAATCTCCTTTGAATTATCAATTCAAACTAGTCGGGATTAGCGAACCACACCGAAGAAATCATTTATTTTATTTCCCAATCCCAACCTATTCATCCCATGAAGTAAAACTGGTTATACTTCATATCTAACACCACGGTGTTATCGGTAAATTCAATTACCATTTCACGTTCAAATCTAATTAAAGATTTAACTATCGCCTGGAGTAAAACTGGTGATACTCCATTCTCGATCTTTTCAATCTAATTAAAGATTCATTAAAACTCCACTTAGTTTTAATATTTCTCTGGGTTAAAGAATCAGTGTCATTTAAAAACACAGTTCACGATAAACCCAAAATCACATTCATTAATTATCGGGTTAAAGAACGAGTGTTATTTAAAACACTGTTCACGATAAACCCAAAAATCAATATCAATTCAATTCCAATGAAATCTCATTTAATTGGTACACTTCATTAAATCCAAATAAAAAGATTTAATCTTTTCACAACTGGGTTCAAGAACAGTGTTAGTGAAGACACCATTCACGACAAACCCAAATCACATTTGATATTCAATACAAGGCTCTGAATAGAAAATATATCGGCTTATATTCAATATCAAATTCTACGATTAACAAATGTCGTATTGAAATAACGATATAAATGTATATCTTTCAAATTCCCATAACAACATCTGTATAATCACGAATTCCAACATCGAAATATTCCGAAGACAATTTCGATTCAAATCCACTCCAATGCAATCATTGGAAATTCTGGTTATTTTTAAAACCCTTTTCAAATTCAATTTATTTATTTAAAAATAAATAGAATTATATTTCTAGTTCAAAACTAGTTCATTTCGATAAAAATCTATTTTTATCTTTTCAAATATGGAGTTTTTCATCCCAAATCTTCACAAATCATTTCTTATGATTTTACACAAATTATTACTATTTTTAATAATTTTATCAAGGCCCGTACAGTCGATTTCCATCAACGGCCATCGAACTGCACTTATAGCGACCTTTTTCAAATTTGATTTGGACATAATTCCAAATCCAACCGTTAGATTTCTAATTTCTCACATTCGTTAGAAAGCTCTCTTCGATACGAACCCAACGGTTCCGGTTTTAGGAGAATCCGACGGTCGAATCTCCCGTAATGCCCGTTTGAAATAAATGGTCGAAATTCGCGAACTGCCGCGGCGCGGCGCGTTCTATTCAGGCCATTATATTATATATATAATATATATAATATATATATCGTCGATTTCTATTTAAAACGAATTATATAAATAGTTTTGAATTCGTTTCAAAAACATTTTCAACTTCCATTTCAATTCAAATCAAAATTGAATTCTTCTTTATAAATTCGTTTTAAAATCCATTTCTATTCAATTCAAATTTCAATTCAATTTGAATTCATTTCACTTCGCTTTCAATTCAATTTGAATTCGTTTTCAATTCAATTCATTTCGAAATCGTTTTCAATTCAATTCATTTCGAAATCGTTTTCAATTCAATTCATTTCGAAATCGTTTTCAATTCAATTCATTTCGAAATCGTTTTCAATTCAATTCATTTCGAAATCGTTTTCAATTCAATTTCACTTTTCAATATTCATTTTTAAAATGAATAAAGTCGATATAAATATCGTTCACGTCAAAATGGCGTCAATCTAATCAACACGGCGTCATAAATTTCTATTTTCAAATTTCCTTTATTTTTCAAATTGGAATGAGGCCCAATCAATTACCATATAAAATTAATTATATGGATTTCCATACAACACATGTATATAATAGCATTGAAAAATACTCAACCATCAACCAAAGTGCACTACACTGTATAAGCATCAAATATAGATATTCAACGCTTATAACAGCCTGTCAATCAATCGATCGACATATTTAATCAATCAGGATGAGTGAAATTCATATTTCATCCCAACACCCGTGTGGGGTTTCAAACAATCAAACACATATTTTATTTGTGCTGTTGGGCGATGTGTAAAATTTATCGTCCCAATCAATGTCATTCAAATAGGTGTACATAAACAAACCGTCTGGTTTGTAAAATGAATATTCTATTTTATTCACTTCACGTTAAAAATTATATTTTTAACGATAAAACATTTTATTTCAACCTATGAATTTCTATTCAATTCATTTATTCAATAAAATGATATTTTTATTTTTCTAACATATTTTAGAAAATTTCGGCGGCATAACGGCACGATACTAGAAACGGGACGAGGCCTAGCCTTATCCCCGGTCTAGTGAAGGCCCACGCCATTCACACATCCATCAATCCATTCAACTTCACCAAACAATTCAATTTCAATTCAATTAATCTAACCAACTACACAACCAAACAATTTTCAAACAAGCCATCCATGGTCTGTGGATGACGGGTGTCGGGTGCTACTAAA
The DNA here is from genome assembly GCA_030737875.1 of Allium sativum. Classification (NCBI taxonomy): domain Eukaryota; kingdom Viridiplantae; phylum Streptophyta; class Magnoliopsida; order Asparagales; family Amaryllidaceae; genus Allium; species Allium sativum. The sequence goes on from CM060918.1 coordinate 278,257,810, forward strand.
CACCGTCTACATCCTAGTATATATATAACTAGAAAAAGAATTTAGAGTGAGTAGTTCTCACCGAAAGCTATCCAATACCACGACACTCCTATTGTAGAGATCTTCGTCGTTCTCGCCTTTTCTTCTCCTTTGTTGCCCGTAGCCACTACATATAGAAATCACACATTTTTATATTTCGATGTCTTTAAAATAAAAATCACATTTTTATTTATTCACTTTCAATTTAAAAATCATATTTTTATAATCACTTCATATATTTAAAAATCGAATTTTTATTCCGTTATTCAATATATAAAAATCATATTTCCTTACCGCAAATATATAGATAAGAATTCTATTTTTATAACGCTATTCTCTATATAAAGGTTTCGCCTTTTCGAAAATATAGATTTCATCATCATAAAAATCATCACTTTACTTCAACGTATATAAAATAAAAATCAGATTTTTAATTCGCTACATATACAAAGATGATATTTTTATATTCTCTACCCTATAAAGATTATATTTTTAATACTTTAAAAATATAAAAATCATATTTTTAATATTTCTATATAGTAAAGACTATATTTTTAATACTTTAAAAATATAAAAATCATATTTTTATCACTTTAAAAATATAAAGATCATACCTTTTACCAAATAAAAATCCTATCTTTTCACCTTTCAAAATACGATCTTCTCACATTTCAAAATACGACCTTTTCACCTTTTAAAGTTCTAATCTTTTTCCATTTAAAATTCAAACCTTTTCTATTTTAAATTCTTTTTTAAAAAATCAGTTTTAAATTACCTTTAAAATCAGTTTTAAATTTTCTTTAAAATCAGTTTTAAATTTTCTTTAAAATCAGTTTTAAATTTTCTTTAAAATCAGTTTTAAATTTTCTTTAAAATCAGTTTTAAATTTTCTTTAAAATCAGTTTATATAAAACAAAAATAAAATAATAAATAAATAAAAAGAAAAAAAAAAGACTTACAGGGGGGGTTTGGGCGTTCGCTTGCGTCGGCGGTCGGAGGGCTCGCTGGGGGTAGCAGGGCGGCATTCGATTCAGCTGGAGGAAGGGAGAGAAGAGGAGCAGGCGGTGGTGGGTTTCGGGTGGCTTGCGTCGATCGAAGGAGGGGAGGGGCGGCGGCTGTCGCGAGGTCGAAGAGGGGAAGCAAGGGGGTCGCGGTGGTTGTTCGATGGTCGTGGGAGGAGGAGATGAAGCATCGGCGATGGCAGCGTCGCTAGGGGGGGCGCGATGTGGTGGTCCGCCTAGGGCTTCGATCCGATTTTTTTTCCCTTCTTTTGAAATGAATTTGGACCGGGGGGGGGGGGGGCAGACGGTTAAAGGGGGAAAGATATTATATTTTTTTTTTATTAATTAATTTATTTAATTTTATCCTAAAGAGTTGGCTTTCACATACGACCTCGAAACGAGGTCCACCGCCTATCGCCCATAGCGTTTTACCCCCATTCCGAACACAATGGGATATGTATCGCAAGCTGATCTGATTGTTACACAATCAGTTTTTCGTTAAATTTACATTTAAATCACTATATTGAATTTTAAACGTACTTTTCAAATTACCGAGGTCACATACTAACTCTAAAAATTCCCGAAAAATATTTTCTAGCTTCGTATTGACGATACGGTCCTAACAAAACTAGTTTCGTCGAATTCTGAGGCCGTTTGAAAAATGGCCAATTTCCAGTCGATTAAAATCAACTGAAATGGTCAAAACACGTTTTCCTTTGCCACTCTCACATATTGATTCGAAAAATTATGAAATTTGGAATCTAGCAATAATTCGACATCACGGACCTAACAAAACTGGTTTCGTCGAAATCCGAGGTCATTTGCAAAATGTCCATTTTTAAGGGCCTGAATTCCATAGCGACTATTCATAAATTTCAACTGGACATATCTTTTGATTCCCGCTACGAACTTTTGATCTTTCGGATTCGTTGGAAAGATATTCACAACGAGATCCTATTATTTTTGATTTCACTAAAATCCGGATTGTTTTGCACCCGGTACATTCAATTGAAGTTTGAAATCGAATTATCGAACTACCGCGCCATTTTCAATTCTATTTATAATTATATATAAATATTTATATTCTCACGACGACGTATATAAATATATTCGTTCGAATTCTATTCAAAATAAATTTCTCGACGATATTATTTAAAATAATCTATTTTAAATATTCAAAATTCGCCAAAATGGCCAAAATAATAATTTCAAACTGGCTCGCATTTTCCGGGTTGTTACAATCACAATTTACATTTTTTTAATGAAAATAAAAAGGATGGAATTTACATTTTCAATGTAGTAAAGAATGAATTTAGGATGCGGTAATATTATCTTCATTTTCAAATGAATTAGAATTTAGTAAGTATCGGTAATTGTGTAGAGCGTTGTTTTAATCAAACGACGTTATTACGATTCAATGATTATATATATATATATATAATTAAAATTAAACGAAAGGGACATGGCAGTTCGTGTTTTGAAATCGTACCTTTAAACGACTATACAAGGAGATCCAATCGTCGGATTTTCTTGAAACTGAAATCGTTAGGACCGTCTTGGAAAAATCTTTCCAACGATATATATTACGTTAAGATCCAACGGTTAGATTCTGAGAAATGTAAAAATCAAAATTGGTTGAATGCAGCGCCATAGTAGCCCATTGACTCAAGGCGTCGTTATATAAAAATTTAATTATTTTAAATAATTAAAATAGGAAGTAATCATTATAAAATGATATCAGCAAGTACGAAGGATTTTAAATATATATATATAAAAACGAGGATTATTTGGGAAGTCGGAGTTCTCTCATCCTAAATAATCAAAACGACGTTAATTGAAGTATGAAGATGGCGTATGAAGACCGTAAATCTTCCCTCGAATGGACAACGATCGAGGCCCTGATTTGACTTGCTCCCAATTCAAGGGTCACGGTCATTGCCCAAACGTACATGTTGATTTCACAGGTTTGGCTTTCACTCAGACCTAGAGCATAAGCTAATAAATGGATGGTGTGTCTGACATCATACTCTATCAAATATCAGGTTATTGATCTTTTGTCGAATGTATGGATGTTTGGTGGCGGGGAATTTATTCTCTTGCTTAACACCCATTCATATATTTCGGCAAAGGGTTGGTAGTATGATATGGAGTGATGATGTGGCATGTTAAGATGCATAGGATCAAGGTTTTGTTGAAAAGCAGGCCTTGTGGGACGATCAAAGCATAGCCTGTTTAGGCACAACTTTGTGTTCAGCGTGACTTCACGAGCCTCACACACCTGTGGAGTCTAAAACGGGAGAAGGGAACGCAGGGAGAGCAGCACGTTTCTTTCTAGCTAGAAGTGGTGATTGGGCTTTAACACGGCCCAACATTTTACCTATGTGGATGATGGAATGAGGCGCCTCGGATGATAGGTCCTATAGGACTGGGAAACGTGTGTTCGGGAATAACTAATCCGCAACTCGTACGGTGGACCGGCCTTGCAGCTTTCCAAGGGTTCACTGCGGGGGATCCTGAGACATTAGCCAGAGTGTCTCGAATGGGTAGGAGCTCCTCCCTAGCCTTGACTCATGATGGAAACCAAAATCCAAATACGACCCTACGAATTTGATTGTATTACTAGTATGGAGGCATAGTAGTATGGGATACTATTCTTCCTAGGATTTATGCATTTACTTTGAAAATGTTTTGATATATACTATTAATAATATTAAACTCGTATTTGCCGTATTTAGCATGTTTAATCAATATAAGATAAAACCCTATCCTCTGGTTTGTGTTGCATTGTGTGATGGGACCTGGGTCTTATGGTGATTCCATTTTTCTAAAAAGCACAACGTTGTTGTACGATTTACTCATTATTTGTTCTGACACTTTTATGCATGGCAATCCATTAGAGCAAACCCGTTCAGCTTTAGCGGCATGGTCTTTGGATTTGCCATATTAATAGTGATTAATTAGTTAAGAATTCTCACGCCAGTCCCACGACTGACCCGTTGTTTGTTTCCACCTTTTTGCAAACTCGGGTGCCCTCCTTTCTACACGGGCAGCCAAGTAAACAGGTTTATTCTTCGCTTGGAGCCTTTTCTTTAGAGCTTGAAGACATCTATCATTCGCTGCTATTGCATTTTCCTTTTTATTTCCAAATATTAAACTTGGTTTATTTCACGTTGTTTAAATTGGAGTTGGAACTTATTTCTTTTTCTGCAAACTTGATGTAATAATCTAAAATTCTGTGACTGTGGATTTTCTGTGGTTGATGACATTATATTTCCGCTGCTATGATGTTGTTACTCTATGGATTTCCTATGCTATGTTGTATCTATGATATGTATTATTGTATTTATGTTGTATTCCAAATGATTATTCCTTATTTTCATCCCATGGAAGTTTGGGGTCATCACAGTTGGTATCAGAGCTTTGGTTAAACATAGCTTTGGGATATAACATATTTATGATATTTTTTTTACATAGAATCACAATATTCTATGGCGAACATTTCATGTGAATACATAATAGTCAGTCATTCTATCATTATCTTTTATCCGTCCTTTTATCATGATCAACTCCTCAAATCACCATTATAGTTGTTCTGACTCTTTCCTTGATCGTATAGAACTAACTAGAAATGAGTACCGCTGCCGCTAGAGCTAGAGCAAGGAGGCAAAATGCTGCTGGAACTGAGGAGGCTACTGTTCAACAACCACCACCACCACAGCCCTTTGATTTGGATAAGATGGCAAAGAAGTACAAAAACCTGGGAGGAGTTCCATTCAAGGGTACTGAGACTGTGACACAAGCTCAAGATTGGCTGAGGAACTGTGAAAAGATTTTTGGAGGATTAGAGCTGGAGGATCATAGGAAAAGATTAGTGGCTTCATGGCTGCTACAAGAGGAAGCTCAAAACTGGTGGGACACTGTCACAGTTGGAGGCATTGCAGACAATATGACTTGGACAAGATTTAAGGAGCTTTTCAATGACAAATACATTCCAAGGCAGGAGGTAGAGAAACTACATGACGAGTTTGCCAATCTGAAGCAAGGCGACAAGACTATTTCAAAATATGTACGAAGATTTGAAGACCTCTCCCGCTATGCCCCTGAATTGGTACAGGATGACTTTCAGAAGAACAAGAGGTTCGTAAATGGGCTTGCGAGGAAGTATATTGATAGAGCCACTGCCCACATCGACCTCTCTTTCAATAGGCTGGTGGAGTTCGCTTGTCAATATGAGGAAAATGATAGGAAGAATTCCCAAAAAGACAGGGAAAGGAGCTTGGCCAACAATAAGAGGAAGCAAAAAGAGAAGAAGACTGAAGGAGGCAATTCTGGAGCTTCTAAGGGGCATGATAAGTCAAAGGTGCAATGCTACAACTGCCAAAAGTTTGGGCACTACACCAAGGACTGCAGGAATCCTAAGAAGGCCCGATGCGACGACACCAAGGAATGCTATAATTGCTACAAGAAGGGTCATATCAAGCCAAACTGTCCGCTGTTAAAAGGAGCGCAGGTTGCACATGTGTATGAGGGGGCAAGTGCACCATCTTCTTCCGCTCCTACTTCTTCTGAAGGAGCAGGTAAGCCTGATGTTTTAGATGGTACCATTTCTGTTAAAAATATCCCTGTTACTGCCTTATTTGATACGGGTGCATCGAGAAGCTTTATTTCTAGCAATACGGTCCAGAAATTGAAACTAAAGCAAAGAAGTCTTAAAGAACCACTAAATGTTCACAACCTTGTAGGAGGTTCTACCACTCTAGATTTATTTTGTAAAGTGCCTGTATCTTACTCCTATTTCAAATTTCCATTTAACTTGATCATTATGAATTTCTACGAGTCTGATATCATTCTCGGTCTTGATTGGCTAACCAAATATGATGTTAAAGTGTTATGTTCAGAAAGAGCGGTTAAGGTGAAAACAGGTTTCGGAAACACTCTTGCTATACCTTGCCATGGGCCAAAATCTGACAGAAAGGCATTTTGGTCTTCCCTGGAGATCACTCCCATTTCCTTAGAAAATATTCCCATGGTCAAAGATTACGCGGATGTATTTGAAGAAGTAGACAACCTACCCCCGTGAAGGGAAATCGATTTCAGGATTGATCTTGTTCCTAATGCAAGACCTGTAGTTCATGCTATCAGAAGGATGACTCCTAAAGAAAAGGAAGAATTGCAAACCCAAACTAACCAGCTCCTGTGGAAGGGACTCATCCGACCTAGCTTTTCTAATTGGGGTGCAGCCGTGGTGTTTGTCCCCAAATCGGACGGTACTCTAAGACTTTGTGTCGATTACCGCGATCTTAACAAACAAACATTGAAGAACAAATATCCCTTGCCCCGCATAGATGATTTGATGGACCAACTGAATGGAGCCAAGGTGTTTTCGAAGATGGACCTAGCCACAGGTTTCCACCAACTCCGCATAGCTGAAGAATGCATACCTTTGACCGCCTTCAGATGTCCCGATATATTCTACGAATGGTTAGTGATGCCGTTCGGTTTATGCAATGCTCCAGCCTACTTTGTTGACTTGATGAATAGGGTCTTCCGGGAGGTCCTAAATAAATTCATCCTAGTCTTCATTGATGATATTCTAATCTATTCTAAAATTTCTTTTTCCAATTAAATATTAATCTTTTCTTTTGCACAGAGTTCCTAGTAGCATCGTTAGCGACCGTGATCCTATCTTTGCTAGCAAATTTTGGGAAGCACTCCAAAATGAGTTGGGAACGAAGTTAAATCTCAGTACCGCATATCACCCTCAGACTGACGGCCAGACTGAGCGAGTGAATCACATTCTTGAAGATCTATTGCGAGCTTGCATACTCGATTTTGGAGGTTCTTGGGAGGATCACTTGCATTTAGTTGAATTCTCGTATAACAATAGCTATCAAGCAAGTTTGAAAATGTCTCCATTTGAAGCCTTATATGGTAGGCCGTGTAGATTGCCAGCGTGTTGGGTTGAAAAAGGAAATCGGCTTGTGTTGGGTCCAGACATGATCCGAGAAGCTTCGGACAAAGTTGACTTTATTAAGAAGCGACTATTGGCTGCCCAAAGTGGACAGAAAAGCTACGCAGACGTAAGAAGGCGAGAGCTAGCTTTTGAAGTGGGTGACTATGTCTATCTGAAAGTCGCTCCAATGCGAGGAGTTATCCGTTTCGGAAAGACAGGAAAATTAGCACCTAGATTCATCGGTCCCTTCCCTATTCTTGAAAAGATTGGCACCCTAGCTTATAGAATTCAGATGCCCGACTGGTTGCCTGGAGTGCACGATGTATTCCATGTATCTCAACTTCGAAGGCATGTCCATGATCCAGATCTGATTGTGGAAGAAGCAGCACAGCAAGATTGGGAGATTACCTCAAGCCTTGCAGTGAGAAGAGAAGCACTGAAAATTATTGGCAAGGAGACTAGGAAGCTGAGAAATAAAAGTATCAACCTAGTCAAGGTGCAATGGAGCGGTGATCCTAGAGACTGCACTTGGGAAACCGAGGAGAGTATCAAACAAGTCTATCCCAAATGCAGAGTGGATATCCCCGATTAGTTTTATTTTGAGGTACGCTTAAAATATTTTCTATTCTTTATGTTGGTTCCTACCCTTCTGTTCTTCCCTCTTTTTTTTCGAGGACGAAAAGTCCTTAAGCGGGGGAGATTGTAACAACCCGGAATTTGGGGCCAATTTAAAATTTTCATTTAGAGATTTTAGGGGTGTTTAAATATCTAAAATAAATTATTTCAAATAAAAATGAATGGAAATTTATTTTGAGTAAAGTTAATACAAATATATTCAAATAAATTACATAAAGAATTAGAAATAGGACGGTAGTTTGAAAAGTCAAACTTGAACTTTGACTAACTACACAAGATGCAGAATAAACCGGATTTTGGTGAAACGAAAAATATTTAAATCTGTAAATGAATATCTTTCTAACAAATCTAAAAAATCGAAGTTTTATAGCGAAAATCAAAAGTTATGGCCAAATGAATTTTCAGAAAGGTCGCTATAGAAAATATATCGCCCTTGAAAATCGACGACCTCGGAATTCGACGAAACCACTTTTGTTGGATCTGGGATGTAAAATTATTGCTAGGTTCCAAATTTCATGATTTTTGAAGCTAGTGTGTGAGCGTGGCAAAAGAAACTGTATTTTGTCAATTTCGGTCAAAACTAATTGACTGAAAAATAGCCATTTTTCAAACAGTCTCAGAATTCGACGAAATAAATTTTGTTAGGATCGTATCGTCATAACAAAGCCAAAAATAAATTTTCTGGATTTTTCTGACTTCGTATGTGACCCCAGTAAAATTAGAAAGTACGTTCGAATTAAAAATAAAAGAATTAATTTGAAAATAAAGAAAACACACTATAAACTTCAGAATTGGACTTCGGCAATAGCGCCATTGCGTTCAGAAGGCGTCAAAACCTATTGTTCGATAGTCGTTGAGCGCGAATTAGAGTTCGAACGAAAAAAAACCTATTTTCCGGAATTAAATAAATTAAATAAAATAGAAAATACGTGGAGTATACTGTATAAATACAGGCCGTACCTTCTTCTTCCCCGATCGACATAACCCATAGCCGCCCCTCCCCCCCCCCCCCTTCGAAATTTCCTTTCCATTTTCCCATCAATCCACTCACAATTAGACTTAGCCGTAGTTGAACTTTTTGAAGCTCTTCCCTTCCTCTCCAATCTCCGACAAGTTTCATTTGATTTCACACCCTGTAGCTCTCGAATTTCGAGCCCCAACCCGCGACATTAGAGCCGTCGCCACCCTTAGCACAGGCCGCCGCACCCCCCTATATTCCCGGCGTGGATGCGCCTCTCGTAGCTCTCCGATCTCCCGCAAACCGTTCGCAAAACCGTCGACTACAGCTCCCGAATTCTGGATCCAAAGTTTTGAACGTTCTGAAAATATAAAGGCAAAATCAATTTCAGATTTGCGACGCTTTTAAGCGTTATAGCGACAGTTGTTAAAAGTCAGTTCTGATTTATTCGTATGAACTTGAAATTGAAATCTTTCAGATCTGAAACTGCCGTGACCTTGAACACGAGATCTGATTGAATCTGAACCTTCCTTTCAAACCCGAGCTAGTTGAGAATTTATTTTTAATATAATTTAATTAATTTAATTATGATTATTGCATTGTGTGAAGTTTAAATGGTTAAAAATAAATAGATCTGTGATTGTTGTCATATTAAAGTAATGGATCTAAATCGTTTGCGACGTTATGATATTAGATCTGCAAGGTTAAATGTTAGATCTGAGTTTGGTGATTCATTTGTTTATCTTTTAAATCATGGTTGGTTGATATTCAAAAACCATATGTTATTAATTCTATTTGATCCTTGTATTATTCAAAATATTGTTGTGGTAGAATTGGACACGAAATATTGGGCACGAAATATTGGACATGAATAACGTATAAATCTATCATCTTGTTCATCGTTATGGAATTCACATGGTCATGAAATTTACATCGATAGTTAATTTACATTATTTTTATTGTGAATTAAAGTAGGAAAATTTACATTTTTATAATGTTGAATTAAAGTAGATTTTGCATAGTGGTAAAAATTACATTTTTTCTTTGTAATTAACATGTGAATTTCATCGTATGTTAAAATTTACGTTTTTATATGTAAATTATATAGAAAATTACACTGTAGATCAAAAATTACAATTTTTTTTCTTTGTAATTAACATGTGAATTTCATCATATGTTAAAATTTACATTTTTATATGTAAATTTTATAGGAAATTATACTGTAGATCAAAAATTACATTTTTTCTTTGTAATTAACATGTTAATTTCATCGTATGTTAAAATTTACATTTTTATTTGTAAATTATATAGGAAATTATACTGTAGATCAAAAATTACATTTTGTTTTATTTGTAATTAACATGTGAATTTCATCGTATGTTAAAATTTATATTTTTATATGTAAATTATATAGGGAATTACACCGTAGGATAAAAATTGCATTTTTATATGTTATTAAAACATGAATTTACATTGTATGTTAAATATTATATTTTTATATGTAATGTCTATAGGAAAATATACCGTATGACAAAAAATACATTTTCCTATGTAATTAAAGGATGCAATTTCATTATTTGATAGAATTTACATTTTTTTTTATATCTGTAACATAGAATGAGAATGAACATTAGAATTAAAAATCATATGTTTACAATGTAAATTAGAAGTAGAGTTTGCATTGTAATTAAAAATCATAATTTTACAATGTAAATTAGAAGTAGAGTTTGCATTGTATGAAAAATCATATTTTTACAATGTAAATTAGAAGTAGAGTTTGCATTATAATTAAAAATCATATTTTTACAATGTAAATTAGAAGTAGAGTTTGCTTTGTAATTAAAAATCATATTTTTACAATGTAAATTAGAAGTAGAGTTTGCATTGTATTAAAAATCATATTTTTACAATGTAAATTAGAAGTAGAGTTTGCATTGTAATTAAAAATCATATTTTTACAATGTAAATTAGAAGTAGAGTTTGCATTGTAATTAAAAATCATATTTTTACAATGTAAATTAGAAGTAGAGTTTGCATTGTAATTAAAAATCATATTTTACAAGGTAAATTAGAAGTAGAGTTTGCATTATAATTAAAAATCATATTTTTACAATGTAAATTAGAAGTAGAGTTTGATTGTTATTAAAAATCATATTTTGGCAATGTAAATTAGAAGTAGAGTTTGCATTGTAATTAAAAATCATATTTTTACAGTGTGAATTAGAAGTAGAGTTTGCATTGCAATTAAAAATCATATTTTTACAATGTGAATTAGAAGTAGAGTTTGCATTGAAATTAAACTTACATTTTTATACGTAAATTTAGAATAGGATTCACTGCAAATATAAGTTACATTTTTATTATGTAACTAAGATGAGAATGTACATTGAAGTTAAATTTACATTTTTATATGTAATTTAAAAGTAGGATTTTGAGTGTATCACAATTTACGTTTTTTTTTATGAAAATAAAAAGGATGGAATTTACATTTTCAATGTAGTAAAGAATGAATTTAGGATGCGGTAATATTATCTTCATTTTCAAATGAATTAGAATTTAGTAAGTATCGGTAATTGTGTAGAGCGTTGTTTTAATCAAACGACGTTATTACGATTCAATGATTATATATATATATATATATATATAATTAAAATTAAACGAATGGGACATGGCAGTTCGCGTTTTGAAATCGTACCTTTAAACGACTATACAAGGAGATCCGACCGTCGGATTTTCTTGAAACTGAAACCGTTAGGACCGTCTTGGAAAAAACTTTCCAACGATATATATTACGTTAAGATCCAACGGTTAGATTCTGAGAAATGTAAAAAATCAAAATTGTTTTAATGCAGCGCCATAGTCGCCCATTGACTCAAGGCGTCGTTATATAAAAATTTAATTATTTTAAATAATTAAAATAGGAAGTAATCATTATAAAATGATATCAGCAAGTACGAAGGATTTTATATATATATATATATATATATATATATATATATATATATATATATATATATATATATAAACGAGGATTATTTGGGAAGTCCGAGTTCTCTCATCCTAAATAATCAAAACGACGTTAATTGAAGTATGAAGATGGCGTATGAAGACCGTAAATCTTCCCTCGAATGGACAACGATCGAGGCCCTGATTTGACTTGCTCCCAATTCAAGGGTCACGGTCATTGCCCAAACGTACGTGTTGATTTCACGGGTTTGGCTTTCGCTTAGACCCAGAGCATAAGCTAATAAATGGATGGTGTGTCTGACATCATACTCTATCAAATATCAGGTTATTGATCTTTTGTCGAATGTATGGATGTTTGGTGGCAGGGAATTTATTTTCTTGCTTAACACCCATTAATATATTTCGACAAAGGGTTGGTTGTACGATATGGAGTGATGATGTGGCATGCTAAGATGCATAGGATCAAGGTTTTGTTGAAAAGCAGGCCTTGTGGGACGATCAAAGCATAGCCTGTTTAGACACAGCTTTGTGTTCAGCATGACTTCGCGAGCCTTACACAATGGCGGAGTCTAAAACGGGAGAAGGGAACGCAGGGAGTGCAGCACGTTTCTTTCTAGCTAGAAGTGTTGATTGGGCTTTAACACGGCCCAACATTTTACTTATGTGGATGATGGAAAGAGGCGTCTCGGATGATAGGTCCTATAGGACTGGGAAACGTGTGTTCAGGAATAACTAATCCGCAACTCGTATGGTGGACCGGCCCTGCAGCTTTCCAAGAGTTCACTGCTGGGGATCCTGAGACATTAGCTAGAGTGTCTCAAATCGGTAGGAGCTCCTCCCTAGCCTTGACTCATGACGGAAACCAAAATCCAAATACGACCCCACGAATTTGATTGTATTACTAGTATGGAGGCATAGTAGTATGGGATACTATTCTTCCTAGGATTTATACATTTACTTTGAAAATGTTTTGATATATACTATTAATAATATTAAACTCGTATTTGCCGTATTTAGCATGTTTAATCACCATAAGGTAAAACCCTATCCTCTGGTTTGTGTTGCATTGTGTGATGAGACCTGGGTCTTATGGTGATTCCATTTTTCTAAAAAGCATAACGTTGTTGTACGATTTACTCATTATTTGTTCTGACACTTTTATGCATGGCAATCCATTAGAGCAAACCCGTTCCGCTTTAGCGGCGTGGTCTTTGGATTTTCCCTATTAATTAGTTAAGAATTCTCACACCAGTCCCGGACTGACCCGTTGTTTGTTTCCACCTTTTTGCAAACTCGGGTGCCCTCCTTTCTACACGGGCAGCCAAGTAAACAGGTTTATTCTTCGCTTGGAGCCTTTTCTTTGGAGCTTGAAGACATCTATCATTCGCTGCTATTGCATTTTCCTTTTTATTTCCAGACATTAAACTTGGTTTATTTCACGTTGTTTAAATTGGAGTTGGAACTTATTTCTTTTTCTGCAAACTTGATGTAATAATCTAGAATTCTGTGACTGTGGATTTTCTGTGGTTGATGACATTATATTTCCGTTGCTATGATGTTGTTACTCTATGGATTTCCTATGCTACGTTGTATCTGTGATATGTATTATTGTATTTATGTTGTATTCCAAATGATTATTCCTTACTTTCATCCCGTGGAAGTTTGGGGTTATCACATTACACATTACAAAATATCAGAGATTACAATACATTACATAGCAGTGGAAAATAATACAATACACAACCAGAAGTAATACACGGATACAGATAATGGCACCCAGAGTTTAGGTTAAAACAATAAACTCCATGTCAGTTATGGGACTGGTGTGAGAACTAAAACAGTTATTAATCTTTATTTTAAAGTTAGGTAAATCAAGGGACCATGCCGTATAACATGGAATGGGTTTCCTCCAAAGAATACCAGTGCATAAAGCAATATCGCAAAGCTAAATAAAGAAAAATGAAGCTATTATAAGACCCAGGTCCCATCACACAATGCAACGCAAGCCGGAGGATAGGGTTTTCCCTTATAATAGCCAAACATGCTTGGTACGTTCAAGACAAATCATTTTGATACTATAATAGTGTAGAGTGTATGAAAACAACTTCAAATATAAATGTATCAGTCATAGACGACATAGTTTCCCATGCTACTATGTCGCCATACTAGGCTCTACAAATAAAACCGAAATATCACGTATTGGTAATTGGATTTCCATCTGTGAACCGAGGCAAAAGATAGTCCTCTACCGATTCGAGACAATCTAGCCCATGTCTCAGGTCAGAGCTTGAGTGACCTTTGGATCGTCAGGGCCGCTCCACCGATGTGGATTATTACGCCTGAACACTACGTTTCCCCGCCCTTTGGGGCGTAAATGAGGCAACGAATGACTCCATCGGCTTCACATAGTCACTGATATATCCGAGGCGCCTCGCAACAGCAACAACCACATAAGTCAAACCCGTCAGGGCGTGTCAAACCACTGACGCCACTTCTAACAAGAAGGAAACGCATGCCCTCCTTGATGTCCTCTCCCGTTTCTGGTCCACTACCGGGGTTGAGGCTCGCGAATCAACGCTACACAAAGCTATGCCACACAGCCTGTGCTTTAATCATCAACCACAAGACTCTGCTTTTCAACAGAAGCCTTGATTATTTTCATCTTAGCATGCCACACAGGCAAACCACTCCATGCAACAGATATCCATCAATCACAAAGAATGATATCCAATGTCAGACACACAGTCCATTTACCAGTCCGTTCTGGGTCTGAACGAAACCGGAGGCACCTTGTACCTCGCATATCCATCGATCTCCATGTATGCCTAGACGATCACTAATTGATTTCCTCCTCTTGGGTGTACGGACCAATCAAGATCATCAGTAATTATCCAAACGACGTGAAGACCTCCGGTCTTCAACCACCGTCTTCATCTTCGACTCATCGTCGAATCAGTTATTCAAAATGGGATAAACCCGGTCTTTCCGAATAACTCGCGTATATAATAAACAAGTGTTACACAAACACAACATACGCCTCATTTCAATTCATCAGTCACTAACCGTAAATTAGCAAGAGAACAATTCCCCAAATATTAACCCCGAACGCTGAAACCAACATCAGATCAATACCCAGGAAACCATTCAACTTAACTAATCTCCAGTTAGATTCTAAGTTTCAAATTCTTAGGGATAGGTTCCCATTAATTTTATCAAAGATAAATTCTTCTAAATTTATTCTTTAATCTTCTTTTGAATATCAATTCAAACTAGTCAGGTTTAGCGAACCACACCGAAGTAATCATTTATTCTATTTCCCAATCCCAACCTATTTATCCCATGAAGTAAAACTGGTAATACTTCATATCTAACACCACGGTGTTATCGGTAAATTCAATTACCATTTCATGTTCAAATCTAATTAAAGATTTAACTATCGCCTGGAGCAAAACTAGTGATACACCATTCTCGATCTTTTCACTCTAATTAAAGATTCATTAAAACTCCGCTTAGTTTTAATCTTTAACTGGGTTACAGAACCAATGTCATTTAAAACACGGTTCACGATAAACCCCAAAATCACATCACATTTCAATCGGTCCCTAACCGTAAAATAGCAAGCGAGCAATTCCCTAAGTATTAACCCCGAAGGCCGAAACCAACATCAGATCAGTACCCAAGAAACCATTCAACTTAAATAATCTCTAGTTAGTTTCTGATTTTCTTAACTCCGTTGGGCCTAAGAACAGTATTATTAAAGATACCATTCACGACAACCCAAATCACATTCCATTGATTATCGGGTTAACGAACAAATGTTATTTAAAACACCGTTCACGATAAACCCAAAAATCAATTTCAATTCAATTCCAATTAAATATTATTAAATTGGTATACTTCATTAAATCCAAATAAAAAGATTTAATCTTTTTCTCAATTGGATTTAAGGACAGTGTTAATGAAGACATCATCCACGACAAACCCAAATCACATTTGATATTAAATACAAGGCTCTGATTAGAAAATATATCGGCTTATATTCAATACCAAATTCTACGACCAACAAATATCGTGTTGGAAATAACGATATAAATATATCTTTCAAATTCCCATAACAATATCTGTATAATCATGAAATCCAACATTAAAATATTCCAAAGACTATTTCGATTCACATCCCTTCCAATTCAATTATTGGAAATTTTGGTTACTTTTAAATCCATTTCAAATCCACTTTATTTATTTTAAAAATAAATAGAATTATAATTCTAGTTCAAAACTAGTTCATTTCGATAAAAATCTATTTTTATCTTTTCAAATTTGGAGTTTTTCACCCCAATTCTTCACCAATCATTTCTTATGATTTTACAAAAATTATTATTATTTTTAATAATTTTATCAAGGCCTGTACAGTCGATTTCCATCAACGGCCATCGAACTGCACTTACAACGACCATTTCCAAATTTGATTTGGACATAATTCCAAATCCAACCATTAGATTTCAAATCTCTAATATTCGTTAGAAACCTCTTTTCGATACGAACCCAACGGTTCCAGTTTTAGGAGAATCCGACGGTCGGATCTCCCGTAATATCCACTTGAAGTCAATGGTCGAAATTCGCGAACTGCTGCGGCGCATTCTATTCAGACCATTATATATATATATATAATATATTATATATTTCATCGATTTCTTTTTAAAACGTATTTTATAAATCGTTTTAAATTCGTTTTCAAAACGATTTCAACTTCCATCTCAAATTCAAATCAAATCAAAATTTCCAATATAAATTCGTTTTAAATTCATTTTAACTCGATTTAATTTCAAATCAATTTCAATTCAAATCGGTTTCAATTTAAATCGATTTCAGTTCAATTTCAATACGTTTTAAATTCAATTCAAAACGATATCAAATCTATTTCAATCTAATTCGAATTTCAATTCTATTAAGTTTAATTCGAATTTCAATTCTTTTCAATTTAATTCGAATTTCAATTCATACCAAATTAATTCGAATTTCAATTCTTTTCAATTTGGTTCGAATTTCAATTCTTTTCAATTTAATTCGAATTTCAATTCTTTTCAAAATATCATATTTTGAAATCACTTTCGATATTCGTTGTAAAATGAATAAAATCGACAAAATTCTCGTTCGTGTTAAAATGGCGTTTAACTACTTAACACGGCTTCACATTTCAATATTCACTGAATATTATTTTAAAATATTCAATAATTCTGAACTAGAATCCGACACAGTCAATTACCATATAATGTGATTATATGGATTTCACACAACAAATGTGTATAACAATAATGAAAACAGCAATCCATCATCCAGAGTGCATTCTACACTGTATAAGCATTGAATATAAATATTCAATGCTTACACAGCCTATCAACCAGTCAATCGACATACAACTAATTATTGGGATTAGTGTATGTCATATTTCATCCCAATACCCGTGTGGGTTTCAGATCAACAAACACATAATTTTATTTGTGCAGTTGGGTGATGTGTAAAATTTATCGTCTCAATCAATATCAGTCAAATCAGTGTATATAAACAAATTGTTGATTTGTTTATAAATATTCGTTTTATATACACATTAAAAATTATATTTTTAACTATAAAATATTTTCCACTATAAAATATTTTATTTCATTCCACATCGCACAATCAAATTTCACAACACGGCAATCAAACAAACAAGCCATCCATGGTCTGTGGACGATGGGTGTCGAGTGATACTAAGCACCGTCTGCATCCTAGTATATATTTCAAACTAGAAATAAATTAAAGGTGATGAGTTCTCACCGACTAGCTAAACCAAACGCCACGATTATTCATATGTAGGAAATCTTCACCGTTCTCACCTTTTGTCACTTCCATTGTCCGTAGCCACTACATATATAAAAATCGCATTTTTATATTGTTGCTATGTATATAAAAAACACATTTTTACACTGCTATAATATAAATAAAAAATCTATTTTTACAAAGGTGTTCATATAATAAAGATTATATTTTTTATCACATTATTCTCTATATAAAAATTATATTTTTATATATTTACCTCTAATATAAAGATCGAATTTTTATATCATCGCTATAAAAGTCACATTTTTATTTCAACATATATATAATAAAAATCAAATTTTTATTACGCTACATAAATAAAGATCAAATTTTTACTATCTATATAATATAAAAATCATATTTTTAATCTTTCTATAATATAAAAATCGTATTTTTATACTTTCTCTATTTTTATAACGGTGTTATACAACAAAAATCCTATCTTTACACGGATAAAAACCATGGCTTCATACGAATAAAAATCTCATTTTTACTTCACCATTTCAACTATATAAAGATTCAAACTTTTCTAATATAAAAATTCAATTTTTATACTTTAAGGATTCAATTCTTTTCTTGTTTTAAAAACCAAACTTTTCATAACTAAATTTCAAATCTTTTTATCGTTTAAAAACCCAATCTTTACATTTAGAAAATCATGTTTTTGAAACAAAGATGCTAACTTTGAAGCATTAAAAATCCTAACTTTATACCATTACACAATTTCCACATGTTATTACTTCATAGAAAATCATATTATGATTTCTTTTAAATAAAAATCATAGCTTTCTATAAGATCAAAATCAGATTTTTCTAAAGGATTAAAATCAGGATTTACTAAAGGATTAAAAATCAGATATACTTACAGTGATTTTAGTGTTTCGGTTCGCGGTGCAGGAGAGGGCGAGAGAGAGGGATGGCAGCGGACTGCGCGGCTTCAGGCATCGATGAGGGGCTGCGGTGAGAGAAAGCGGTGGTGGTGGTCTGTGGAGGCTAGGGCTTCAAGGGGGTTGCGGTAAGAAGAGGAGAGAGGAGCGCGTAAGAGAGAGGAGGGAAAAGAGAGGTGGGCGGCGCTTGTGTTGGTGGCTCGCCGGAGGGGGGCGGCGGCCCGGGAGACGCGTCGCGCTCTGATCGATTGACCTTTTTTTTTCATGATTGGAACTGAAGAGAAAGAGGGGTCAACGGTGCATAGGAGAAGAGAGAGAGTGAGGTTTTATTATTATTTTTTAATTATTTAATTTCAAAAAGCAACTTTAGATTTCGAACTCAAAACGAGGCCCACCGCCTGTCGTCCATAGCTAATTTCCCTCATTCTGAACACAATGAGATATGTATTGTAGGCTGATTTGATTGTTTCGATCAGTTTCCATCGAAATCAAAATATAAATCTATATATTGAATATAAACGCACATTTCATTTTACTGGGGCCACATATTGACTCTAGAAATTCCCGAAAAATATTTTCTAGCTTCGTATTGACGATACGGTCCTAAAAAAATTAATTTCGTCAAATTCTGAGACCGTTTGAAAAATGGCCATTTTCCAGCCGATTAAAATCAACTAAACTGGTCATACGCGTTTTCCTTTGCCATGCTCACATATTGATTCGAAAAATTACGAATTTTGAAACCTAGCAATAACTTGACATTACGGATCCAACAAAAGTGGTTTCATCGAAAACCGAGGTCGTTTTCAAAATTTCCATTTTTAAGGGCCAGAATTCCATAGCGACTATTTTGAATTTTCAACTGGACGTATCTTTTTACCCTTGCTATGAAATTTCAATTTTCCGGCTTCGTTGGAAAAATATTCTCAATTAGATTCTAATATTTTTAGTTTCACCAAAATCCGGCTTATTTTGAATCCTGCACATTCATTTGAAATTTGAAATTGAATTTTCAAACTATCGTGCCATTTTCAATTCCTTTTATAATTTTAAATAATTGTCTATATTCTAACGATGATCTATATAAATATAAGCGTTCTAATTCTATTCAAAATAAATTTCTCGTCGTTATTATTTAAAATAATTCATTTTAAATAATCAAAATTCACTAAAACTGCCACAATAGAAATTTTAAATTGGCTCAGATTTCCGGGTTATTACATCGGCCATCTTTTAAAGGGGATAACCCTTAACTTTAAACTCCTAGGGTTTTTTATTTCTTTATGTTTTACTTGTTTTAAAATTCAAGTTTTATCTGTAAGAGTCAATAACTACTAGTGTCTGTGGTTAGAAAAATCACAACTTAACGGATCGAATTGTGTCAAGGTCTTGAGCGTAGGGTTTAAACAGTCGGGAGCGAAGGTCGCAAGTTTACAAGAGTCTATAAGCGAAGAGATTGTTTATAATTCCTAGTAGAAA
Source organism: Allium sativum (assembly GCA_030737875.1). NCBI lineage: Eukaryota > Viridiplantae > Streptophyta > Magnoliopsida > Asparagales > Amaryllidaceae > Allium > Allium sativum. The sequence continues at coordinate 278,277,568 of CM060918.1, forward strand.
CCTTGAATGCAGCAGTAGGCACATTTATGCCGAAGCTGGGTATCTTTTGTGTGTGATTTTCTTTCTGCAATTTTTCTATGACATTTTATTTTATTTTAAATTCATTTAATTTGCAATAAACCATATTCACCCCCCCTCTAAGGTTAATTAAAATCCTACAAGTGGTATCAGAGCGGGTATTTTTAACTCCAGAGTCATGAATTTGTCTAATAACGCTTTCTCTGACGGTCAGTCCATAGCTAGGCCACCAATGTTTAATGGAACTGATTATGCCTATTAGGAAGCTAGGATGAAAATTTATTTGAGTTCAGTCAATTATGATGTATGGGATATTGTGGAAACGGGCTATAAACCTCCTGTTACGATTATTAATGATATTGAAATTCCTAAGACAAAAGATAAGTGAGATGCAAATAATAAAAAATTATTCTCAACTGATGCCGAAGCAATGAAACGCTTTAATTTGTGACCTTGATAAAACTGAGTTTAACCGTATATCTCACTGTTCAACTGCGCAGGAAATTTGGCATACTATGGAAGTTACACATGAAGGAACATCTTAAGTCAAGGAATCTCGTCTCGGACTACTCTGCAATGAATACGAAAATTTCATGATGCGTAAAGACGAAGATATAAAAGAGATGTGTGGTTGATTCTCCGCACTGATTTATAATGCAAGGGCTATTGGTAAAGTCTACACTGAAGTGGAATTAATACGCAAAATACTGAGAGTACTACCAATGAACTTTGAAGCCAAAGTAACAGCCATTCTGGAATCAAAAGATCTAAGTAAGTTGAGAATAGTAGAGTTGATTGGAAATTTGATCGCTTATGAAATGGAGTTAAAAGCCAAAGAAAGACGCGATGATTCCGAATCAAAGAAAAAGACAATTGCTCTAAATAGCACTGTTGCGAGTAATGATGAAGCCGAGAATCCCATTGAGGAATTACCCATGGTTCTTAAAAGGTGGTCTAACAAGAAATACAAATCACAAAAGAAGAATTCAAAATCCAACAAATTCAAGAATTCAGACAAATCAGACGATGAATCATATGCTATAACTGCAATAAACCAGGTCATATCAAACCAAATTGTCCACTACTTCAGAAAGACAGAAAGAAGAAGAAGAAAAAGAAAGCTTTTGCAGCTGCAAAGGATGATGAAGAAGGAGAAGAAGAAGACTGTGATAGTGATAAAGAGGAAGCCAATTTGTGTCTTATGGCACAATCAGATTCAGAAAATAGCGAAGAAGATTCCACTGAGGTACCAAACTACTCTTAAAAAGATTTAATTTTAATGTGTCATGATCTTACCAAAACCATTGATTCTCTTGAACTAAAAGTTAAGAAATTAAAATCTGATAGGTTAAAATTGGTTCACGAAAAACAATAGGTTAGAAACTGAGCTTGAAAAAGTGACAAACCTTGATTGTAAAAACTGCAAGCTTTTAAAACAAAAGCAAACAGAATTTAAAGCAAATTTTGAATAATTGAAACAAGAACACTTGGCTTTAAAAGAAAGTGATGACACAAAAAGAAAGAACTTCATCAACAGATGCACCTCTCTTGTAAATGAAAATGCAGCACTTAAAAACAAAGTAAAAAAATCTTGAAATAACATTGAGTAAGTTTTCAAAAGGAGAAAAGTCATTTAGGATGCTGCTTGGAAATCAATTATATGCTAACAATAGAAAAGGATAAGGATTTGGGAAAACACACATTAATATGAACGATAATGCGAAAGGTGGAAGTGTTTTTCCTAAATGTATAAGATGTGGAAAAATTGGGCATAGTTATGAAAAATGTGAAAGTAGGAACAATAGTAAAAAATTCGTACAAATATGGGTTCCAAAAGGGTCGACAAGCAATTTTTATAGAATTGGACTTGGTAAGAATAGACAAATTTGGATTCCAAAAGGATCTGTTGTTCAAAATAAAAAAAATCAGTTACTAATTTTATTAGACCTAAGAGTTTCTCTAGGTCAATCTCTTCTTCTCATGTGTAGGTATGTTGGCGGGATAAGGAGCAACAAGAATGGTACTTGGATTTAGGTTGTTCCCAACATATCACAGGAGATAAATAAAAGTTCCTTAGCCTTGAAAAACATAAAGGTGGAAGTATGATAATGGGCGATAATAGAAATCGTTAAATTATCGGTAAAGGTGAAGTAGGTAATAGTACTTTCTCCTCAACTGATGTTTATATGTTGAAAACTTGCATCACAATCTCATTTTCATAAGCCAACTATGTGATAAAGGAATAAGTGTGATATTTTATTGTGAGTCTTGCAAAATTATTGAAAAATCCACTAAAAATATTGTGCTCACGGGAAAAAGAAAAGGAAATGTTTATAAGCTTTCATTTGATGATTTAACTCTCTCATGATGTTTAGTAGCTACGGATGAATAAGTTTTCTTATGGCACAGGAGATTGGGTCACGCTAGTATGAGTCTCTTAGAAAAACTTGAAGAATCAAAAGAATTGGTAAGGGGATTACCACGTCATAAATATAGAAGTAATTAAATGTGTAAATCATGTACTATGGGAAAATTCAGTCGGTCATCATTTCACCCCAAAAATGTTGTTAGTACTAATTAGGTACTTGAATTAATTCACATGGATTTATTTGAATCAAATGAAATTGCTAGCTTGAATGGAAAACATTATTGTTATGTGTTGGTTGATGATTATTCTAGATTTACATGGGTTTATTTTCTAGCCAAAAAATTTGAAACGTTTGATTACTTTTCAAAATTTGCAAAACTCGTTCAAAATGAAAAAGGTGTTTCAATAAAAACTTTAAGAAGTGACCATGGTGGGGAATTTGAAATTTTGGATTTTGAAAATTTTTGTGAAGAAAATAGTTTTAAACAAGAATTTTCTGCTCCTCGAATACCCCAACAAAATAGGGTAGTCGAAAGGAAAAATCGTACATTACAGGAATTGGCAAGATCTATGTTAAGTGAATATAAATTGCCTTTGACTTTTTGGGTAGAGGCAGTTAATACATCCTGCCATGTAATGAACAGAGTAATGATTATACCAATACTTAACAAAACATCAGTAATGATTATACCAATACTTAACAAAACATCCTATGAATTGTGGTTTGACAGAAAGCCTAACATTTCATATTTTAGAGTTTTTGGATGCCCTTGTTATCTTCTTAATATAGGTGATCATCTTGGCAAGTTTGAATCAAAGGCCGATGAGGGTATTTTCATGCGTTACTGGCAAGTTTGAATCAAAGGCCGATGAGGGTATTTTCATGCGTTACTGTTCAAGAAGCAAGGTTTATCGAATCTTCAACAAACGATCAAAAACTATTGTTGAAACCATAAACGTGAAATTTGATGAACCAGATCTGGATGCAGTGGACATAGAGAAAAACGATGAGGGAATTACATATGAGAGTGAAAAAGAAAATAGCAAAGAGAAGACTGGCAGTGATGTTCCAACAAAACAAACATTTGAAGTTGAAAATTTGAAATTCAAAGCCAACCATCCTCCAGAATTGGTAATAGGAAATTCAACAGCAGGTATACGAACTCGTTCATCATTTAATAGAGATATCTGTGCTTTTTGTATTCACAACTGTTTTATCACTGAAACTGAACCTAAAAATGTTGAAATTGCACTTAGTGATGAAAGTTGGATTTTAGCAATGCAAGAAGAACTTAATTAATTTGAACGGAATAAAGTTTGGAAATTGGTTCCTAGACCAAATGAGTATCCAGTAGTAGGAACTAAATGGGTGTTCAAAAATAAACTTGATGAATCCGGAAATATAATTAGAAACAAAGCTAGGTTGGTTGCAAAAGGATATAATCAAATTGAAGACATTGATTTTGATGAGACATTCGCACCAGTAGCTAGGTTAGAAGCCATTAGAATTTTGCTCAGTTTTTGTAATGACCCGGAAAATTTGAACTAATTTAAAAATTTTAAATTGGCTAAAATAGTGGATTATAAATATTTAAAATAAATATTTTAAATAATAACGATGAAAAGTAAGTTTGAATCGACATTTGAAAATGAATATAATTAATTCTAATTATAAACAAGGCCTGAAATGGCACTAGAGTTTCAAAAATAGAATTTAAATTTTGTCGGACTGTACCGGGTGAAAAACAAAACGGATTTGAGTGAAACCAAAAATATTTAAATCTATTAGTGAATACCTTTCTAACGAATCTGAATAATCAAAGTTTCATAGCGGAAAGCAAGAGTTATGGTCAAATGAATTTTCAGAAAGGTCGCTATGGAATTTATATAGCCCGTGAAATTGGCCATTTTGCAAACGACCTCGGAATTCGACGAAACCACTTTTGTTGGATCCGGGATGAGAAGTTATTGCTAGGTTTCAAATTTCATAATTTTTGAAGCTAGTATGTGAGCGTGGCAAAGAAGAACGTGTTTTGGTCAATTACAGTTAAATTGGATCGACCAGAAATGGGCCTTATTGCAAACGGTCTCAGAATTCGACGAAACTAGTTTTGTTGGGACCGTATCATCAAAACATAGCTAGATTTATTTTTCTGGAATTTTTCGAATCAGTTTGCGGCCCTGGCAAATGGAAATGTACGTTCAAATCGAATATTGAATGTTTTATATTTTAATTTGAAGGAAAACTGACTGAAACAATCGAATGGGCCTACGAAAAATATCCCATTGTGTTCGGAATGGGGGTAAAACGCTGGGGACGACAGTCGTGGGGATTGATTTCGAGTTCATTTAAGAAAACCCCAATTTTTGAATAAATATATATATCGACCAATAGAAAAATTCCATTCATTAAATTAAAAAATAAAAAAAACGCGCTCTCTCTCTCCCATATACGATCATCGGCGGAAACCAGTTAGGAACTTCCCGATCAAGTTCCGACCGCCACACACCTCGTTGACCCCCGACCCTTTGCAAATTTTTGAAAATCTCCCAGAGCTCTTCAAATCCATAGCAGCCTCGACCCCCACCATCGCGTATCCATCGAGATCCGCCCCTCCAAACATACACCGTTCTTTGCTCCGCCGCCGCCACCTGGGACCGTCGAGCTGGCCAAGACCCCATCGCCGAGAAGCCTGTTCCTCCCTCTTCGATGCTGTATCCTCCGATCGAGCTGCAACTTCACGGATTCGACGAAAACCTTAAACCTAGTTTTGACCATCGAAAAGAGGTGACGGCTTTGTTTAATTTCAACTGTTTTAACACCTTTAAACCGTTGCAAACTTGAAAAAATCATATCTTTTTCGTTCCTTGTCGAAATATAGTGAAACAAGAGACAGTGGACTCGTGTGGACGTCTTCTACATTCTAGAAGAGACCGCATATTTTTTTGAGCCTTCTACTATTTTTTGTGGAGTGGAACCCAATGTGAGATTTCTAATTTATAAACGATATGGAAAACGACGATGTATAAATTATATAGTCAATGTATGAGTTATATAAGCGGTGTACACCTCTTGTATAAGCATTGTATAAGTTGTACGTTCGATGTATAAGTTGTATATGCGTTGTAAAAATTATATATGTGTTGAAATAGAAGTGAAATGCTATATATATATATATATATATATATATATATATATATATATATATATATGCGCCCCTCGTCCACAAACCATGGACGATATTTATTGGTTGTGATTGGCGTGAAAATTGATTGATAGCGAATGGTTGATTGAAATTGTTTGTGGTTGGAATTGATTGATTGTGGTTGAAAAATACCCGTTTGTGGTTGAGAAATATTTGGTTGGAACCACATAGGATTAGTTTGTGGAAATGAAAAAAATATACATGCCACCTACGTGCGAACTAGATGCATGATTCCCCATTGTCAAAAGCTGCGAGGCTTTAAGGTAGAGCGAGGAGCCGTATTACGGACGGTCCCGGTTTTAACTACCCTACCGTTATGCTGCCGAAATCTTGAATAATATTCATGTGTTAGAATTATTTTCATTTGTTGAAACTATATTTATTCGTTGAATAGAAAACCTTCATGTGTTGAATTGAAATTCATCCGTTGAATAGAATTCATGTGTTGAATGGTATTCGTGTTTTAAATATAAAAATCACATTTTTATCTATATATATAAACTATAGAAAACCTTCATGTGTTGAATCGATATTCATTCGTTGAATTGAAATTCATGTGTTGAATGGTATTCGTGTTTTAAATATAAAAATCACATTTTTATCTATATATATAAACTATAGAAAACCTTCATGTGTTGAATCGATATTCATTCGTTGAATTGAAATTCATGTGTTGAATGGTATTCTTGTTTTTAAATATAAAAATCACCTTTTTATCTATGTATACAAACTATAGAAAACCTTCATGTGTTGAATCGAAATTCATTCGTTGAATTGAAATTCATGTGTTTAATGGTATTCGTGTTTTAAATATAAAAATCACATTTTTATCTATATATATAAACTATAGAAAACCTTCATGTATTGAATCGATATTCATTCGTTGAATTGAAATTCATGTGTTGAATGGTATTGATATTTTGAAAGAAATTGTTTTATAATAAAAATCCTATTTTTATCATCGATATAAACTATATAAAATAATCTTGTTTTGAAATAAATTGTTTTATAATAAAAATCCTATTTTTATCACCTATTTTAACTATATAAAATAGCCGAGTTTTGAAATAAATTGTTTTACATTAAAAATCACACTTTTATTATATACATGAATTGTAAAAAAATAGTGAAGTGTTGAAATAGAAGACAATTAGATAAAAATATAATTTTTATCAAATGTATGAAAAGAATATAGCTTTGAAATCGAAGGATCGATATATATATATATATATATATATATAAATAGAAATAAAATATATCGAATAACGAAGCTGCAGTTCGTATTTTGAAACTGTGATTTCAAACGATTAGTGTGGGAGATCCGACCATTGGATTTTCCCGAAACCGCAACCGTTGGGTTCGCTTTGGAAATATCTTTCCAATGGCACCAACTTTGTAAAGATCCAACGGTTGGATTGTCTGGAATGTTTAATTCAGATCTGAAGAAAAACAGCGCCAGAATCGATTATATATATATATATAATTATATTTTATCGAATAACGACGCTGCAGTTCGTATTTTGAAATCGAAACTTCAAACGATTGTACCGGGAGGTCCGACCGTCGGATTTTCCCGAAACTGGAACCGTTGGATTCGTTTTCAAAAGATCTTTCTAATGATGTAAATTTTGTGAAGATCCAACGGTTAGATTTTCAGATATGTGTAAATCAAATCTGAAGAAAAACAGCACCACGACCGGGTTGTGGCCCGAAGCGTCGTTTTGAATAAATTGGCTATTTTAAAATAAATAAATATAGCGATAAATCGTTATAAAATTTTATAAATGATATGGATGTGAAATTTAGAAACTAACTGAAGGTTGGCTAAGTCGAATGTTTTCCTGGGTGTTGATTTGATGTTGGTTTCGGCCTTCGGGGTTAATATTTGGGAAATCGTTCTCTTACTGATTGACGGTTAGTGACTAATGAATTGAAATGATGCGTATGTATGTTAGTGTTGCACTTGTTTATTATATACGCGAGTTGCTCAGAAAGACCGGGTTTATCCCATTCTGAATAACTGAATCGACGATAAGAAGTCAAAGATGAAGACGGGGGTTGAAGACCGATCTTCACCTCGTTTGGATGGTCACTGAGGTCCTGATTGGGAGGCATCCCGAAATATGGATAATGAGTGGTGATCGTCCAGACGTACGTGGGAATCGATGGATATGCGAGGTATTTAGTGCCTCCGGTTTCGTTCAGACCCAGAACGGACTTGCAAATGGACTGTGTGTTTGACATTGGAATTCATTATGTGCGATTGATAACCATCAGTTGCATGATGTGAATTGCCGGTGTGGCATGCTAAGATGCAGTGAACAGGGCTTCTGTTGAAAAGCAAAGTCTTGTGATTGATGATCAAAGCACCGCCTGTGTGGCGTAGCTTTGTGTATAACGTGAATTCACGAGCCTCACACCCCGGTATGAACCAGAAACGGGAGAAGGACCTCAGGGAGGGAATGCGTTTCCTTCTAGCTAGGAGTTGTGCCAGTGTTTTTACACGGCCTGACATTTTACTTATGTGGATGATGGATTGCGAGGCGCCTCGGTTATATCGGTCGATCCGGGACCGATGGAGTCATTCGTTGGCTCATTGACGCCCCATAGGGCGGGGAAACGAAGTGTTTAGGAATTTTAATCCACATCGGTGGACCGGCCCTATCGCTCTAAAGGCTTGACTGAGTACTTGCCTGAGACACGGGCTAGAGCATCTCAAAGTCGGTAAGGACTATCTTTTGCCTTGGTTCATGACGGAAATCCAATTTCCAAATACGTGACTGTGCGGTTTTGATTGTATACCTATATATGGCGACATAGTGGTATGGGGCATTAATGCCGTCTATGATTGATAGTTATGATTCGAAATTGTTTTCAAAACTTGTAAACACTAGCAATAATACCATATGCTTTTGTTTTATTCGTATCAAGCATATTTTGGCCGTTAAAAGGTAAAAACTCTATCCTCCGGTTTGCGTTGCATTGTTGATGGGAACTGAGTCTTATAATGGCTTCATTTTTTATAAAAAGCATTGCGATGTTTAAAAGAATTATTTGTTTTAATGCACTGGCAATCCGATGGAGTAAACCCGTTCCACGAAAGTGGCGTGGTCCTGTGATGAGCCATATTTTAAATGTGTTGAGAAGATTTCTCATACCAGTCCTATGACTGACTTGTAGTTTGTTTCACTTTCAAACTCGGGTGCCCCTTTTTCTACACGGGCAGCCTTGTATTCAGGTTTTAACAGGCTTTTTCTGGATAGCTGGATTTGAAGATGGATTCTATCATTTATCTCTTTTTATGTTGTTCAGCTCCTATTGTACATTATGTTTGTTTTCCGCTGTAGACATATATGTATAGCTGAACTGTATTTGTTCTAAGTATGATCCTGTGAACTGTGTAACTATGATGATTACGTTTATTCAGTGTATTATTTGTACATCATCTGGTGTATTTATTTATTTCTGTTCTGCTATTATCTGTTTCTGTGTTATATTCCAAGGATTACCCTTACCACCGTCAGTACGGGGTTTGGGGTCGTCTCATTTTGGTATCAGAGCTTTGGTTAAGCTTAGTTCTGGAATATAACATATTAACGAACTCGTCAGAAATAGAACCAGTAGTGTTCTAGGACGGGTAACTCATTACAGATAGGATCGGTAATATCCTAGTATGAGTAAAGAAGAATGAAATTACACTTCGATAGACACATTTACATATGAAGTATATGTTTCTATGTTTTGAAATATCTTTTCTGTGACCTGACACTTGATCTGCTGTTTGCAGAAGTACTAGAAAATGAGTGTCAGAAATAGAAGAAATGCAGAACCAGATCTAGAGGCTCTATTTAAGAGATATCGAAATCTGGGTGGAGCACAATTCTTGGGCAATGAATCTATTATTCAAACTCAAGCTTGGGTGAGCTCTGCAGAAAGAATATTTGAGCGTTTCCAGTTGAGAGATGATCAGAAAAGATTAGTAGCATCTTGGGCACTCAAAGAAGAAGCTCTAATCCGGTGGGAAACAATCATCAAAGATAATCCAGAAGGTGATATCACCTGGGATAGATTCAAAGAGATTTTCCTATAAAGATTTAATCCTCCTGAAGTGACGGAGCGATTATATGATGAATTGTCCTATCTGATACAAGGAGATATGACCATTCCAGAATACCATAAGAAATTCAACGAACTTTCTCACTTCGCTCCACATCTGATTCAAGATCCAAAGAGGAAGAATCTGAGATTTATTCATGGCCTGCAAAGAAAATATAAGAATAAAGTAATGGGGCATGTGAAGCTTCCTTTTTCTGAAATGATATACATGGCTTATCAGTATGAAGATCTCCATAAGAAAGGTATGTTGCAGGACGAAGAGAAGTCAGCTCGAGTAACAAAGTGGAGTCTGTGACTGATAGTCCTGAGGTCAGTAAGAAGCCCAGTGCCAAGAGGAAAAGGGCTAAATCTGATAAGGAACCAGTAACGACAACTTATGCAATAACTGCCATCAGAAAGGGCATTTGTCGATAAATTGCGGACCCTTAAAGAAACGAATCAAGAGTGGATCTAAGCCCACTAAGAAACAAAAGAACCCACATGGGGAAAGGAGATGCCATAAGTGCCGCCAAGCAGGTCATATTGCACGGGAGTGCCAACTATCAAAGGAATCTGAAATAGTACATATAAATGAAGTAGCAGAAACTTCTGAGCCCTCAGCTAGTTAAGAAAGGGATGATGTTTTGGAAGGCACACTTAATGTCAAAAATATTCCAGTTAAAGTACTATTTGATATAGGCGCGTCGCGAAGCTTCATTGCAAAGAATGCGGTTAAGAAACTGGATTTGAATTTGAAGAAGCTCAAAGAACCAATGACTGTCCAAAATCCGGTCGGGGGTTCCATCGATCTCAGTTGGGTTTGTGGGGTGCCTGTCTCTTTTTCCTATTATAAATTCCCTACTATTTCAATCGTCATGAATTTTACTGAATTCGATCTTATTCTGGGATTGGATTGGCTAACCAAATATGAAGCTGAGGTTAGGTGTGCTGAGAGAGTTGTTAAGGCAAAGGCCCAATCAGGGAATTATATAACCATACCATGTGAAGGCCCGAATTCAAATAGAAAGGACTTTTGGTCGGCTCTAAATGTTTCTCCAGCCTAAATAGAAAATATCCCTGAAGTCACAGAGAATATTCCCGACCTAGTGAAAGATATTCCTGTCGTCAAGAACTATGCGGATGTGTTCGAAGAAGTTGTTCGCTTACCTCCGCAGAGAGAAATAGATTTCAAAATTGCTTTAATTTCAAATGCAAGGCCAGTAGTTCACGCTATTCGAAGAATGTCCTTGAAAGAGAAAGAGGAATTAGACAATCAAACACGACAGCTCGTATGGAAGGGTCTGATCAGGCCTAGTTTCTCTGATTGGGGAGCAGCAGTGGTGTTTGTCCCAAAATTTGACGGTGCACTACGGCTATGTGTGGATTATCGTGATTTGAACAAGCAGACAATAAAGAACAAATATTCATTGCCGCGAATCGATGATTTATTGGATCGTCTGAATGGAGCCCAAGTATTTTCAAGGATGGACCTAGCTACAGGCTTCCATCAGCTTCGAATTGCCGAAGAGTGTGTTCCAATGACATCATTTTGAGGTCCAGACTTATTCTACGAGTGGTTAGTAATGTCGTTCGGCTTATGTAACGCTCCAGCTTACTTCGTCGATTTGATGAATAGAGTGTTCAGAGGGGTTTTGAATAAATTTGTTCTGGTTTTTATTGACGATATTCTAATCTTCTCTAAATTAAAGGCCGAACATGAAAAACATTTGGAACAGGTTCTAGAAATCCTTAGAAGGAATGTATTAAAAGCAAAGTTTTCCAAATGTATATTCTGGCAAGAAGAAGTCAAATTTCTAGGCCACGTCGTGTCTAAAGAAGGAATTGTTGTGGATCCAAGTAAGATCACTGCTATTCAGAATTGGAAACAGCCTCGTACGCCAATAGAAGTTAGAAGTTTTCTCGGGTTAGCCAGTTATTATCGGAAATTCATTAAGGATTTCGCGAAGACATCTAGCTCCTTAACAAAACTGACTAAGAAACATTCAAGATTCAATTGGACTCCGGTATGTGAGGAAGATTTCCAGGAGCTGAAATTAAAACTGACAACTACTCCAGTGTTATCCATCATCGATGGAAATCAGGATTTGAAAGTCTGGACAGATGCTTCTAGAGAAGGCCTTGGCACAGTGTTAATGCAAAGAGGCCAAGTGATTGCTTATGCTAGCCGCCAGCTGAAGCCGCACGAGAAAAACTATGTAACTCATGATCTTGAGTTATTGGCTATCGTATTCTCTTTGAAAATCTGAGACACTATCTTCTGGGTGAGAAATTCGAACTGTATACAGACCATCAGTCATTGAAGTATTTGTTCACCCAGAAGGACCTGAATCTGAGGCAGCAACGTTGGCTAGAGTTCCTTGCGGCATAGATTTTGAGATTCTATACACTCCAGGAAAAGCCAATGTCATGGCCGATGCGCTGAGTCGAAAAAATGTAATGATCGCCAGCTTTATTATTACGACTTCCTTAATTGACAAAATATCTATTCTTCAGAAGGAGGATAACTTTATTAAGGATATGATCAAAAGGATTCAGAAAGGCGAACCCTCGTGTTTTCAAATAGATAACGACGAGACCCTGAGGTTGAAAGGAAGGATTTGTGTTCCTGACATCCCAGAGTTAAAAAGGGAAGTGTTAGACCAGTGTCACAAATCCAAGCTGAGTATCCATCCCGGTGTGGCTAAAATGTATAACGATCTCAAGCGAACATTCTGGTGGAAGGCTATGAAAAGAGACGTTTCAATATATGTTAGCCGATGCCCTACTTGCCAGCTAGTCAAAAGCGACCAACAGAAATTTGCTGGACTGTTGCAACCGCTGGACGTTCCAGGCTGGAAGTGGGAACATATTTCCATGGACTTCATTGATGGTTTGCCAAGAACCAGAAAAGAAAATAACAGTATTTGGGTGATCGTAGATCGCTTCACGAAGACCGCCCATTTTGTACCTGTCAGATCAAACAGAACTGCTCAGAGTCTGGCGCAGATATACTTCAAGGAAATTGTTAGTCTACACGGAGTGCCGATCAATATAGTGAGCGATAGAGATCCAATATTCACTAGCAAATTCTGGGAGGCATTTCAAGTAGAACTAGGAACAAAGCTGAACTTGAGCACCGCCTATCATCCTCAGATAGATGGTCAAACGGAGAGGGTGAATCGTATATTAGAAGATCTATTGCGGGCTTGTGTTCTAGATTTCGGTGGACCATGGGAAGACCATCTGCATTTTGCTGAATTCTCGTATAATAACAGCTACTAGGCGAGCCTGACAATGTCGCCATTCGAAGCATTATATGGTAGACCGTGCCGATCCCCTGCTTGTTGGGTTGAACCTAGAAATAGACTTGTTTTAGGGCCTGATATGATCCGAGAAGCTGCCGACAAAGTCGATTTCATTAAGAAACGATTACTTGCCGCTCAAAGCCGACAAAAGAGCTATGCCGATAGGAGAAGAAGGGATATATCATTTGCGGTTGGCGACTATGTATATTTGAAAGTATCGCCGATGAGAGGAGTTATCCGATTCGGTAAAACTGGGAAGTTGGCGCCCAAATTCATTGGCCCGTTTCCTATTCTTGAACGGATCGGGACTCTCGCTTATAGGGTTAAATTGCCTGATTGGTTGCCGGGAGTACATGATGTATTTCACATATCTCAACTTCAAAAGCACGTTCATGATCCAGACTTGATCGTGGAAGAAGCAGCTCAACGGGATACTGAGATTAACCCAGAATTGGCTGTGAGAAGAGAGCCGCTCAAGATTATCGGCAAAGAAACCAAAGAGCTGAGGAACAAGAAGGTTCACTTAGTCAAAGTGCAATGGTGTGGAGATCCGCGAGATTGTACTTGGGAAACTGAGGAGAGCATTCAAAAAGCCTATCCTAAGTGTCGAGTAGATATCTCTGATTGACTCCGGTGCAAGGTACATTTAACATACTTTGCATTACCATTTAGTTCTCTTCTTTGTTGTTATTTTCCTTTCATGGATGTAAACTTTTAATTCTATAGTCTGAATGATTTTAAAAGAGTATATGAATTGATTAGGACATTTTTTGAAAAGTTAAAAACAAATTGCTTGTTGTTTGCATTGTGTGATAGTAAATTGGATTAATTAAATTATTGAAACGATAGTTAATTTAATCAATAAGAGAATAATGGTAGAATTTATTCGATTAAATCACACATTGAACTGATTAGAAAATAGATAGAAATATATACTTGTGCATTATATATGTTTGAACAGGTATTGGATGGCTGTTGAGTAAAGAAATTATTTGCGTGCCCGACAAATAGGTAAACCTTAATGAGTTGGATGCGAAATATTATTATATCAACTTCTGTGAATGCCATTGGATGCGGAGTGCTGGTTATTCTGTGTGTAATAATAAACATCGCCATAGGATAGTAACAATTAATTTTGAACTACACTGCATGGCATACTTCTTGAAGATAGGCATACTTCATCATATACCACATAAGCATTTGGAGCTTGTGTGACGAGGTGGAAGATTTACCATACGAGCGAGAGGCTTGTATGGCGATGACTTTATTTTACAGGTTGAACTAGTGACTGATATGACCATAAATTGTAACGATAAAATTGCCAGATTAATAAAAACCCCACACGGGTCTGGAGTTGACAATAATCACGTCTCTCTAGTTATTAGATACGACACATGGACTATTTATTTCCCACACGGGACGAGGTGACGAGGATTTATCCTCTGGAGCAATTAAAATACACAATCCCTCAGGCTTTGACAGGGTGACGAGAATTTATTCTCTGGAGTTATTATCAATACACGCTCCCCTGTAAATACCAGAATATATCACTATAAATATGTGTATGCTTATTAGGATTTATTGGGTACCTAATACGGCCCAATAAATTTCCGAACCTCTCCCCGTACAAAGGAGGTTATGGCGAAATTTTTCGAAAATTCCGGGTGTTAGTCAAATTTTTGAAGAATTTGAAAATTCTCAGAAACTGAAAAGTTGGAGAATGGAAGCCAGATCGAACGTAGAGTTGATTAATCAAACCTCTTTCGACTTGGTTCCTTTTCGGGGACGAAAATTTTTAAGTGCGGGAGATTGTAACGACCTGGAAAATCTGAACCAATTAAAAAAATTTAAATTGGCTAAAATAGTGGATTATAAATATTTAAAATAAATATTTTAAATAATAACGATGAAAAGTAAGTTTGAATTGAAATTTGAAAACGAATATAATTAATTCTAATTATAAACAAGGCCTGAAATGGCGCGGCAGTTTCAAAAATTGGATTCAAACTTTGTCGGACTGTACCGGGTGCAAAACAAAACGGATTTGAGTGAAACTAAAAATATTTAAATCTGTTAGTGAATACCTTTCTAACGAATCTGAATAATTTAAGTTTCATAGCGGAAAGAAAAAGTTATGGCCAAATGAGTTTTCAGAAAGGTCGCTATGGAATTTATATAGCCCGTGAAATTGGCCATTTTGCAAACGACCTCGGAATTCGACGAAACCACTTTTGTTGGATCCGAGATGAGAAGTTATTGCTAGGTTTCAAATATCATAATTTTTGAAGCTAGTATGTGAGCGTGGCAAAGAAGAACGTGTTTTGGTCAATTACAGTTAAATTGGATCGACCAGAAATGGGCCTTATTGCAAACGGTCTCAGAATTCGACGAAACTAGTTTTGTTGGGACCGTATCGTCAAAACATAGCTAGATTTATTTTTCTGGAATTTTTCGAATCAGTTTGTGGCCCTGGCAAATGGAAATGTACGTTCAAATTGAATATTGAATGTTTTATATTTTAATTTGAAGGAAAACTGAATGAAACAATCGAATGGGCCTACGAAACATATCCCATTGTGTTCGGAATGGGGGTAAAACGCGAGGGACGACAGTCATTGGGTTTGATTTCGAGTTCGTTTAAGAAAACCCCAATTTTTGAATAAATATATATATATCGACCAATAGAAAAATTCCATTCATTAAATTAAAAAAATTAAAAAAACGCGCTCTCTCTCTCCCGTATACGATCGTCGGCGGAATCCAGTTCAGAACTTCCCGATCAATTTCCGGCCGCCACACACCTCATTGACCCCCGACCCTTTGCAACTTTTTGAAGATCTCCCCGAGCTCTTCAAATCCATAGCAGCCTCGACCCCCACCATCGCGTATCCATCGAGATCCTCCCCTCCAAACATCCGCCGTTCTTTTCTCCGCCGCCGCCACCTGGGACCGTCGAGCTAGCCAAGACCCACATCGCCGAGAAGCCTGTTCCTCCCTCTTCGACGCTGTATCCTCCGATCGAGCTGCAACTTCATGGATTCGACGAAAACCTTAAACCTAGTTTTGAACATCGAAAAGAGGTAAAGGCTTTGTTTAATTTCAAATGTTTTAACACCTTTAAACCGTTGCAAACTTGTAAAAATCATATCTTTTTCATTCCTTGTCGAAATCCAGTGAAACAAGAGACAGTGGGCTCGTGTGGACGTCTTCTACATTCTAGAAGAGACCGCATATTTTTCTGTGCCTTCTGCTATTTTTGGTGGAGTGGAACCCAATGTGAGATTTCTAATTTATTAACGATATGGAAAACGACGATGTATAAATTATATAGTCGATGTATGAGTTATATAAGCGTTGTAGACCTCTTGTATAAGCATTGTATAAGTTGTACGTTCGATGTATAAGTTGTATATGCGTTGTAAAAATTATATATGTGTTGAAATAGAAGTGAAATGCTATATATATATATATATACGCCCCTCGTCCACAAACCATGGACGATATTTATAGGTTGTAATTGGTGTGAAAATTGATTGATAGCGAATGGTTGATTGAAATTGTTTCTGGTTGGAATTGATTGATTGTGGTTGAAAAATACCCGTTTGTGGTTGAGAAATATTTGGTTGGAACCACATAGGATTAGTTTGTGGAAATGAAAAAAATATACATGCCGCCTGCGTGCGAACTAGATGCATGATTCCCCATTGTCAAAAGCTGTGAGGCTTTAAGGTAGAGCGAGGAATCGTACTAGGGACGGTCCCAGTTTTAACTACCCAGCCGTTATGCTGCCGAAATTTTGAATAATATTCATGTGTTAGAATTATTTTCATTTGTTGAAACTATATTTATTCGTTGAATAGAAAACCTTCATGTGTTAAATTGAAATTCATTCATTGAATAGAATTCATGTGTTGAATGGTATTCGTGTTTTAAATATAAAAATCACATTTTTATCTATATATATAAACTATAGAAAACCTTCATGTGTTGAATCGATATTCATTCGTTGAATTGAAATACATGTGTTGAATGGTATTCGTGTTTTAAATATAAAAATCACATTTTTATCTATATATATAAACTATAGAAAACCTTCATGTGTTGAATCGATATTCATTCGTTGAATTGAAATTCATGTGTTGAATGGTATTCGTGTTTTTAAGTATAAAAATCACCTTTTTATCTATATATACAAACTATAGAAAACCTTCATGTGTTGAATCGAAATTCATTCGTTGAATTGAAATTCATGTTTTGAATGGTATTTGTGTTTTAAATATAAAAATCACATTTTTATCTATATATATAAACTATAGAAAACCTTCATGTGTTGAATCGATATTCATTCGTTGAATTGAAATTCATGTGTTGAATGGTATTCATATTTTGAAAGAAATTGTTTTATAATAAAAATCCTATTTTTATCATCGATATGAACTACATAAAATAATCTTGTTTTGAAATAAATTGTTTTATAATAAAAATCCTATTTTTATCACCTATTTTAACTATATAAAATAGTCGAGTTTTTAAATAAATTGTTTTACATTAAAAATCACACTTTTATTATATACATGAATTGTAAAAAAATAGTGAAGTGTTGAAATAGAAGACAGTTAGATAAAAATATAATTTTTATCAAATGTATGAAAAGAATATAGCTTTGAAATCGAAGGATCGATATATATATATATATATATATATATAAGTAGAATTAAAATATATCGAATAACGAACTTTCAGTTCGTATTTTGAAACCATGATTTCAAACGATTAGTGCGGGAGATCCGACCATCGGATTTTCCCGAAACCGCAACCGTTGCGTTCGCTTTGGAAATATCTTTCCAACGGCACCAACTTTGTAAAGATCCAACGGTTGGATTGTCTGGAATGTTTAATTCAAATCTGAAGAAAAACAGCGCCAGAATCGATTATATATATATATATATATAATTATATTTAATCGAATAACGACGTTATAATTCGTATTTTGAAGTCGAAACTTCAAACGATTGTACTGGGAGATCCGACCGTCGGATTTTCCCGAAACTGGAACCGTTGGATTCGTTTTGAAAAGATCTTTCTAATGATGTAGTGAAGATCCAACGGTTAGATTTTCAGATATGTGCAAATCAAATCTGAAGAAAAACAATGCCACGGCCGCGTTATGGCCCGAAGGATCGTTTTGAATAAATTGGCAATTTTAAAATAAATAAAAATAGCGATAAATCATTATAAAATATTATAAACGTTATGGATGTGAAATATAGAAACTAACTGAAGGTTGGCTAAGTCGAGTGGTTTCCTGGGTGTTGATCTGATGTTGGTTTCGGCCTTCGGGGTTAATATTTGGGAAATCGTTCTCTTACTGATTGACGGTTAGTGACTAATGAATTGAAATGATGCGTATGTATGTTATTGTTGCACTTGTTTATTATATACGCGAGTTGCTCAGAAAGACCGGGTTTATCCCATTCTGAATAACTGAATCGACGATAAGAAGTCGAAGATGAAGACGGGTGTTGAAGACCGATCTTCACCTCGTTTGGATGGTCACTGAGGTCCTGATTAGGAGGCATCCCGAAATATGGATAATGAGTGGTGATCGTCCAGACGTACATGGGAATCGATGGATATGCGAGGTATTTAGTGCCTCCGGTTTCGTTCAGACCCAGAACGGACTTGCAAATGGACTGTGTGTCTGACATTGGAATTCATTATGTGCGATTGATAACCATCAGTTGCATGGTATGAATTGCCGGTGTGGCATGCTAAGATGCAGTGAACAGGGCTTCTGTTGAAAAGCAAAGTCTTGTGATTGATGATCAAAGCACCACCTGTATGGCATAGCTTTGTGTATAACGTGAATTCACGAGCCTCACACCCCGGTATGAACCAGAAACGGGAGAAGGACCTCAGGGAGGGCATGCGTTTCCTTCTAGCTTGGAGTTGTGTCAGTGTTTTTACACGGCCTGACATTTTACTTATGTGGATGATGGATTGTGAGGCGCCTCGGTTATATCGGTCGATCCGGGACCGATGGAGTCATTCGTTGGCTCATTGACGCCCCATAGGGCGGGGAAACGCAGTGTTCAGGAATTTTAATCCACATCGGTGGACCTGCTCTGTCGCTCCAAAGGCTTGACTGAGTACTTGCCTGAGACACGGGCTAGAGCGTCTCGAAGTCGGTAAGGACTATCTTTTGCCTTGGTTCATGACGGAAATCCAATTTCCAAATACGTGACTGTGCGGTTTTGATTGTATAACTATATATGGCGACATAGTGGTATGGGGCTCAAAACTTGTAAACACTAGCAATAATACCTAATGCTTTTGTTTTATTCGTATCAAGCATATTTTGGCCATTATAAGGTAAAAACTCTATCCTCCGGTTTGCGTTGCATTTTGTGATGGGAACTGAGTCTTATAATGGCTTCATTTTTTATAAAAAGCATTGCGATGTTTAAAAGAATTATTTGTTTTAAAGCACTGGCAATCCAATGGAGTAAACCCATTCCACGAAAGTGGCGTGGTCCTGTGATGAGCCATATTTTAAATGTGTTGAGTAGATTTCTCATTCCAGTCCCTTGACTGACTCGTAGTTTGTTTCACTTTCAAACTCGGGTGCCCCTTTTTCTACACGGGCAGCCTTGTATTCAGGTTTTAGCAGGCTTTTTCTGGATAGCTGGAGCTGAAGATGGATTCTATCATTTATCTCTTTTTATGATGTTCAGCTCCTATTGTACATTATGTTTGTTTTCCGCTGTAGACATATATGTATAGTTGAACTGTATTTGTTCTAAGTATGATCCTGTATACTGTGTAACTTTGATGATTACGTTTATTCAGTGTATTATTTGTACATTATCTGGTGTATTTATCTATTTCTGTTCTGCTATTATCTGTTTCTGTGTTATATTCCAAGGATTACCCTTGACACCGTCAGTACGTGGTTTGGGGTCGTCTCAGTTTTGCATGTAATAAAGGTTTCAAACTTAAACAAGTGGACATAAAAAGTGCTTTTTAAACGGAGAACTAAAAGAAGAAGTTTTTGTGGAACAACCCCCCGCTTTTGAAAATCATGAATTTTCAAATCATGTTTTTAAACTTGAAAAAGCATTATATGATCTTAAACAAGCTCCTCGAGCTTGTTATGATTGTTTAAGTGCATATCTTTTGGAAAACGGTTTTAAAAACGGTAGTGCTGACACGACATTGTTTCTATTACATGAAGGAGAAGATTTTTTAATAGTCCAAATTTATGTTGATGATATTACATATGGGGCTACTAATGATCGTCTATGTGAGAAATTCGAAAAAAGTCATGTAGGATAAATTCGAAATGAGCTTAGTAGGTGAATTAAAGTACTTCCTTGGATTTCAAATCAAACAAAGCACCAAGGGTATTTTCATATCACAAACAAAATACATCGCTGAATTGTTGAAAGATTTGGACTAGAAAACACAAAACCACTCAGAACACCGATGAGTCCTTCAACCAAGCTTGACAAAGACGAGAAAGGAGTAGCAGTTGATCAGAAAAAATATCGTGGAATAATTGGTTCACTTCTTTATATCACTGCATCTAGGCCTGATATTATGTTTGCTCTTTGTTTATGTGCACGCTTTCAGTCTAATCCAAAAGAATCTCACTTAAAAGCCACAAAAAGAATATTGAGATATCTTTTGCACACACACAAATTTGGTTTATGGTCCCGCATGCAATAATTTTGAATTAATTGGATATTCTGATGCCGATTATGCTGGATCCCTTGTGGATAGAAAAACCACGAGTGGAACTTGTTTTCTGCTAGGACATTCATTAGTTTCATGGTCAAGTCAAAAACAAAATTGTGTTGCTTTATCCACTACTGAGGCTGAATACATTGCTTTAGGAAGTTGTTATGCACAAATATTATGGATGATGCAAACTCTTTCAGATTTTGGTCCAATTTATAAAAAAGTACCTCTAAAATGTGACAGTAAAAGTGTTATAGATTTGTCTAATAATCTTGTTCACCACTCATGCACTAAACACATAGATGTGAGACACCATTTTATTAAAGATCTCATTTCATGAGAAGATATTTGTATTGAGTTCATTTCAGCTGATTGTCAACTTGCTGATATTTTTAAATTCCTCTTCCCGAAGATAGATTTTTACGATTACGCTTACATTTGGGAATTATAGAAGTTGATTGATCATTATCCCTTTTTAAAAATATTCTTAAATGGTTATTCAAAAGTTAAATTATTGACCATTTGAACTATTTTAGAATTCATTGAAATTATGTCAGATCTTGAAGTTGTGATGAGTATTGACTATAATATTTTTCATATAATGAGGAAGTACTATTAAATTCTCATGACGGTTAAACAAATATTATAATATCTTTAAATTAGTGCATTTTTCATGATTATTTTCTACTACTTTCATCCTTCTGACATTCATCATGACTTTATATAATGTGGGTAGTTTAATTTTTAATAATAAAGAAAATCCTGATATATATATATATATATAATAAAAATTTATCCTTGGTATTAACTCCCATTTAAAAGTCCTCACGGTTATGCATGGGTGAATTACCTTAATCTCTATGTGCTTCTATTCTCACTTAAAAGACCTTTGGGTTGTGCATGGATAGAACTCATTGAGAGGATAAAGTTAAGTTACTACTAACCCCATTAAAAAGACCTTTGGGCTATGCGTGGTTAGCAAGTGCTTAACACTTTTTTTTTTTGAGCTTATTTAAAATCTTATGAAATTTATATTCAAATATTCAGGTTTTATTGAACTCTCCTCATTTTTATAAAGTCAATCGTAAATCCATCATTCTAAAAAGTGAATTTTGCTTCAAATTTGAAGCATATTATGATTTTTGTTTGATTAAATGAGATTTATGATATATTTTCCTCTTGATTTGAAGTTATATTTCTAGTCCATATTCATCATTGTTTTAATCTCTGTTATTCTTTTGATGATTACAAAAGGGGGAGAAAGGTCAAGATTTTGATGGATGAGTAAATATTTACAGAATTTTTTTTTTGAAATTTGGTGTTTTGATTAATGAATTTCAATTTTTTTTTTCAAATCTATGCATCAATAAGGGAAGCTTAGTTGTAGGGGGAGCATACAAACAGGGAGACTAATATACTTCACATTCAAAATCTTTTATTTGTTTGTCATCATCAAAAGAGGGAGATTGTTGTATACAACAGTGTTGTATACACAATAATATGATTTTTGTTTGATGATAACAACCAAATATATTTTATTATTGAATGTGTTTATAACTGTACTGATATACTACACAACAGACAGGAATATAATATTTCTATTTAAATAAAATGCAACTGTACTGAAATATAAATATTCACAGTATTTTATTTAAATAGAATATTTTATTTCAATTTCAAACAGTACAAAATGTTTATACTCCACTATTGGAACATGTATACATTTCAATTCACTTTTATTTTCATATACAATTCCTCACACCCAGTCAGTCAGTTTACATACATTTTCATACAGACATTTTCACAATCTTTTGTCTTCCATCTTCTGTCTTCACTGCTCTCCAATCCAGTTTAGTCATTTTCATACCTGTCATATACAGAAGAACACACACAGTAGACTGCAACAAAAATAAAATTAAATAAAAAATTTATTTTTAAATTTTGTTTGCCTCAGAATTACAGTGTGTTTCTCTTCATATCTCTAGACTTTGTCCGATATGCAGAAACAAGAAAATCTCGTCTGATGGCTGCATGTACACATGTGCATACACATACACGTGCGCACTGCCTTGCCAATCAGTGCGCAACTGAGGAGTAGCCACATGGACCATCTCGACTCAGTGCACATGAAGACAAAAAAGTCATCACAAGCTCAAACATCGTTCATAAAAAAGCAACAGTGCTCGAGTATGACATCTTTCAAATATAATAGCTGAGCATGCAAAAACAAGTGACCAAAGCAAGGTGTTTCAAGTGTACTCAAAAGTAAACTGCAAACGAGAAACCAGTTTGTAAACCATGGTCGAGTACAAGGCAGCATATACATGGATGAAACATTTCAAATTCAAGAAAGTGCAGCAAAATTTAAATGGAACATAAATACATATGGATGAACGTATGGAGCACAACTTAGCATGAACAGAATGCAAGCAGCAAAAAAAACTGGTGGACAAGAGTGCAAGATGCAAGAGGATAGCTCAATGTAATTTCACACACTTGCAGCAGCATGGTTAAGATCATGATTCAGGTTCATTTTTGGATGCACAAGCTAAACAATTGAATGTGAACAATGATTAAAGTAGCAAGGCTCAAGTACAAGTGCAGTAGCATATTCAAGGTACACAACAACATTGGTGGCAAATTAAAGAATACAAGCAGCTATAAAATAATGAGAAAATAATACATAATGACAAAATCTCGACTATACAGCAAAGTGATACCAGGAGCATAGCAACAGGCCATGACCAAAGCCAAGTACAAGAGCAGTGTGAAAAAGCAAGCAGATCAAACAACTACAAGAACAAAAGTATTGGAACAATAGGATGTGCAAACATAACAAGCAAGATGAAACGGTACAACAATTGATCAAAGCAGAATGGAGAATGATAATGCACAAGGATGGCACATCAAAATTTCTTGCAAGATGTAGTATACATGAGTGGCAAATACAACATGGTCATGGGTGCACAAGAAAGGGAAAATGGACAGTGAACTACAATGGTCAAGTAGTTTAAACAAGGGACAATGACAGTGCAACATCATGGGTGGCAAAGCGGACACAAGTAAGGCAGTGCAATTGAGCACTGCAGTGGACTATAGGTGTATATACAAGACAAGTTCAAGCATGATGCAATATAATAAACAATGTGAATCAAATTACAATGACAGGGTCAACACAACGCAAAAGGATTCAGGTGCTTCAAGGCAACGGTGTGTTCAAGAGGACAGGTTGAAAACTTCAAAGAAAAAAAGTCTGTTTTTAATACCACAATCAAGTCCTGATACATCGAGCAAAAATTCACAGGAAGTTTTCAAAAGGACTAAATCAAAGCTTTTAAAAGCTACTGAGATTTTCTCCAATCATATAATATATACGGCCAGTTTTAAAATCAAAGAAATTTCAGAATAAAAATTCAAATCAGATACCCAAGTCATAAGAACAATTTAAGGCCATGAATTGTCTAGAATCATAGATGCTAGGGTTTAAAAAAAAAACAATAAATACACAATCATCATTGGCATCCATATAGAAAAAAAAAACGAAATTAACCAATAATAATTCAAAGAAATCATCTTTAATTCAGAGAACTCACAGAGGATTTCATTCGCTATCCCAAGAGGAATCGAAGGAACAAGAGGTGCTTCAAAGGAGTCGAGTCTATAAAGGAATTCCAGAGAAAATCCATCAATCACGAACAGATTTGGAGGATAGAAGAAACCCTAGCGTTGCCATTTTCAATTCTCAAAGGAAAAGAGAACTGGTCAAACCCAACTAAAAAGAAGATGGCTGTAACAACCCGTGTTTTTATAACGTGTAATAACCATAAATCAAGGCAGAATTAATTTTTAAAATAAGAATCAAGGAAACAGGTCACGCCGTTGCGTTCGTCTCGAAATTTTGTTTGGAAACGAGTCCGAGTTTTCGAAAATCGGAGCCCGTATGACCAAGTTATGACCATTCGAAGTTTTCAAAAGTTTTCAAGTTCAAAAACAGCTCAATTCGAATTCAAATTTCGAAATTCAAACCTCGGAATGGACTGGGCGGGAAAACTCCTGCCCAGGACCAGGTCGACCTGGGGATCGACAATGTAGTCGACCTACCCAAGACTAGGTCGACCATAGTGTCGACCTGGGGGTCGACCTGGTGGCCGAGTCCACTTTTGAAGCTGGATTCACTCTGATGTATCTGGCCTCGTTTCTGTCCACATTCGTTGACCTGACCCTATAAATACAGCCCCTAAAACCAGTCTCTCTACACAAAATTCTTTCTGACCTTATGCTGCTCTAATTCTGGTTGAAAAGTTTGAGAAGGGGACTGCTTCTTCTACGTTGAGACTGCGTTAAGAGAATTGCTGATTTGGGAATTTCTATTAGGACTTGACTAAGCATACAAAGATTCAACATCGACTCTCTTTTTCTAATTCTCGAACCACGATCTGTAAGCCCCAGTTATTTTTAGATATAAACTGTAAATGTGATATGAATATGATGTAAATTGAAATTGGACCTATGTATGATGATTGTTTTACATCCATTCTTGTTCATCTTGGATCTTGACTTCTGGATATATTGTGACATTGATTTGGGGCTTTAAAGACCCGCAACTTCCCCGTAAAGGAAAGCGTCGGATAGTTCGAGAACAAGCCACAGCAGAACGCATACAGAAGAACATTTCATTGAATATTACAACAGTGCATCAGATTACAAGGATATA
Organism: Allium sativum; assembly: GCA_030737875.1. NCBI lineage: Eukaryota > Viridiplantae > Streptophyta > Magnoliopsida > Asparagales > Amaryllidaceae > Allium > Allium sativum. Next base: position 278,303,014 of record CM060918.1, read on the forward strand.
CAGAGTATAAATGAATATTACACAGAAATATCAGAGATTTAAATTACATTTAAATACATAGCAGCGGAAAATAATACAATACACAACTAGAATGAGATATACGGATACAAAGCTTTCCGGATATCGTTCCAGCTGTAAACCAGGATCCTGTGAATATAAATCTGCAAAACCAAAACTACTAGCTGCCCGTGTCGAAAATAGGGGCACCCAGAGTTTAGGTTAAAACAATAAACTCCAGGTCAGTCATGTGACTGGTGTGAGAACTAAAACAGTTATTAATCTTTATTTCAAATCATTAGGTAAATCAAGGGACCACGCCGTATAACACGGAACGGGTTTCCTCCCAAGAATACCAGTGCATAAAACCAACAGCGCAATGCTAAATAAAGAAAAATGAAGCTGTTATAAGACCCAGGTCCCATCACACAATGCAACGCAGTCGAGGATAGGGTTTTCCCTTATAACAGCCAAAGAATGCTTGATACGTTTAAAACAAATCATTTGATACTATTATAAGTGCATAGTATATAAAACACTTCAAATCATAAGTATCAATCATAGGCGGCATGAGCGCCCCATCCCACTATGTCGCCATATATAGGATATACAATCAAAACCGCAAAGTCTCGTATTTGGAAATTGGGTTTCCATCTATGAACCGAGGCAAAAGATAGTCCTCAACCGATTCGAGACAATCTAGCCCATGTCTCAGGCAAGCGCGCAGGCAAGCCTTGGATCGTCAGGGCCGGTCCACACGGAGTGGATTATTATGCCTGAACAATACGTCTCCCCACCCTATGGGGTGTAAGTCTGGTCCGTCAGCCGACCAGAATGCATTCGGCCGAAACCGATATAACCGAGGCGCCTCGCAACAGCAACAACCACATAAGTCAAACTCGTCAGGGCGTGTAAAACCACTGACGCCACTTCTAGCTAGAAAGAAACGCATGCCCTCCCTGAGGTCCGTCTCCCGTTTTTGGTTCATACCGGGTGTGAAACACGCGAGGTAAACGTTACACAAAGCTACGCCACAAAGGCCGTGCTTTGATCATCACCACAAGACTTTGCTTTTCAACAGAAGCCTTGATCATTTGCATCTTAGCATGCCACACAGGCAAACCATCCTATGCAACCGATATCAGTCACACAGAATGAAATCCGATGTCAGACACACAGTCCATTTACAAGTCCGTTCTGGGTCTGAACGAAACCGGAGGCACCTAGTACCCCGCATATCCATCGATCTCCAAGTACGTCTGGACGATCACTAACTGTTTCCATCTTCTTGGGTGTACAGCCCAATCAAGATCATCAGTTATCACCCAAACGACGTGAAGACTTCCGGTCTTCGACCATCGTCTTCATCTTCGACTTATCGTCGTATCAGTTATTCAGAATGGGATAAACCCGGTCTTTCCGAATAACTCGCGTATATTTTAAGTAAGTGTTACACAAACACAACATACGCCTCATTCCAATTCATTAGTCACTAACCGTAAATTAATCAAGAGAATAACTCCCCAAATATTAACCCCGAAGGCCGAAACCAACATCAGATCAATATCCAGAAAACCATTCTGCTTGGCTAACCGCCAGTTAGTTTCTAAATTTCACATTCAAATCTAATTAAAGATTTAACTATCGCCTGGAGCAAAACTGGTGATACTCCATTCTCGATCTTTTCAATCTAATTAAAGATTCATTAAAACTCCACTTAGTTTTAATCTGTGACTGGGTTAAAGAATCAGTGTCATTTAAAACACGGTTCACGATAAACCCAAAGTCACATCCCATTAATTATCGGGTTAAAGAACAAGTGTTATTTAAAACACTGTTCACGATAAACCCAAAAATCAATATCAATTCAATTCCAATTAAATATCATTTAATTGGTACACTTCATTAAATCTAAATAAAAAGATTTAATCTTTTCTCAACTGGGTTCAAGAACAGTGTTAGTGAAGACACCATTCACGACAAACCCAAATCACATTCGATATTCAATACAAGGCTCTGAATAGAAACTATATCGGCCTATATTCAATATCAAATTCTACGATTAACAAATGTCGTATTGGAAATAACGATATACATATATATCTTTCAAATTTCCATAACAACACCTGTAATATCACGAATTCCAACATCGAAATATTCCGAAGACAATTTCGATTCAAATCCACTCCAATGCAATCATTGGAAATTTTGGTTATTTTCAAAACCATTTCAAATTCAATTTATTTATTTAAAAATAAATAGAATTATAATTCTAGTTCAAAACTAGTTCATTTCGATAAAAATCTATTTTTATCTTTTCAAATATGGAGTTTTTCATCCCAAACTTTCACAAATCATTTCTTATGATTTTACACAAATTATTACTATTTTTAATAATTTTATCAAGGCCCGTACGGTCGATTTCCATTAACGGCCATCGAACTGCACTTACAGCGACCTTTTTCGAATTTGATTTGGACGTATCTCCAAATCCAACCGTTAGATTTCAAATTTCTAACATTCATTAGAAAGCTCTTTTCGATACGAACCCAACGGTTCCGGTTTTAGGAGAATCCGACGGTCGGATCTCCCGTAATGTCCGTTTGAAACAAATGATCGAAATTCGCGAACTGCCGCAGCGCGGCGCGTTCTATTCAGGCCATTATATTATATATATAATATATATAATATATATTTCGTCGATTACTATTTAAAACGAATTATATAAATGGTTTTAAATTCGTTTCAAAAGCAATTTCAACTTCCTTTTCAATTCAAATCAAAATTGAATTCTTCTTTATAAATTCGTTTCAAAATTCATTTCTATTCAATTCAAATTTCAATTCAATTTGAATTCATTTCAATTCGCTTTCAATTCCATTTGAATTCGTTTTCAATTCAATTCATTTCGAAATCGTTTTAAAATTCAATTCATTTCGAAATCGTTTTCAATTCAATTCATTTCGAAATCGTTTTCAATTCAATTCATTTCGAAATCGTTTTCAATTCAATTCATTTCGAAATCGTTTTCAATTCAATTTATTTCGAAATCGCTTTCAATTCAATTTGAATTCGTTTTCAATTCATTTCGAAATCGTTTTCAATTCAATTTATTTCGAAATCGTTTTCAATTCAATTCATTTCGAAATCGTTTTCAATTCAATTTATTTCGAAATCGTTTTCAATTCAATTCATTTCGAAATCGTTTTCAATTCAATTTATTTCGAAATCGTTTTCAATTCAATTCATTTCGAAATCGTTTTCAATTCAATTCATTTCGAAATCGTTTTCAATTCAATTCATTTCGAAATCGTTTTCAATTCAATTCATTTCGAAATCGTTTTCAATTCAATTCATTTCGAAATCGTTTTCAATTCAATTCATTTCGAAATCGTTTTCAATTCAATTCATTTCGAAATCGTTTTCAATTCAATTCATTTCGAAATCGTTTTCAATTCAATTCATTTCGAAATCGTTTTCAATTCAATTCATTTCAAAATATTCGATTTCGAAATCACGTTTCAATATTCATTTTAAAATGAATAAAATCGATATAAATATCGTTCACGTCAAAATGGCGTCAATCTAATCCTCACGGCTTCACATATTTCTATTTTCAAATATTCTATTTCAAATATTTCTATTTCAAATATTTCTATTTCAAATATTTCTATTTCAAATATTTCTATTTCAAATATTTCTATTTCAAATATTTCTATTTCAAATATTTCTATTTTTCTCGAAACTGGAATGAGGCCCAATCAATTACCATATAATGTTAATTATATGGATTTTCTACAACACATGTATATATCAACAACGATGAATAATCAACCATCAACCAAAGTGCACTACACTGTATAAGCATCAAATATAGACATTTAACGCTTATAGCAGCTTGTCAATCAATCGATCGACATATTTAATAAATCAGGATGAGTGAACTTCAAATTTCATCCTAACACCCGTGTGGGGTTTCAAACAATCAAACACATATTTTATTTGTGCAGTTAGGCGATGTGTAAAATTTATCGACCCAATCAACGTCATTCAAATAGGTGTACATAAACAAACCGTCTGGTTTGTAAATGAATATTTATTTATTCACATTCACGTTAAAAATTATATTTTTAACGATAACACATTTTATTTTAACATATGAATTTATATTCAGTTCATTCGTTAAATAAAATGCTAATTTTATTTTTCTAACTTATTTTAGAAAATTTCGGCGGCATAACGGCACGATACTAGAAACGGGACAAGGCCTAGCCTTATCCCCGGTCTAGTGAAGGCCCACGCCATTCACACATCAATCAAATCAATTCGTTATGCAAACCACAAACTTTGGAGTAAGGGTCTAACCTAGCCTTACTCCTTCGCCTTATAACGGCGCACGTCTAATCCTAACCAATTTATCGATTCGATTTTTCACACCACAAACCACATTCAAACCAATATCACAATCAATCACCAAACAGTCAAACAAACAAGTCCATGGTCTGTGGACGGGTGTCGGGTGCTACTAAGCACCGTCTGCATCCTAGTATATATATAACTAGAAAAATAAATTGAAAGGTGAGAAATTCTCACTTATAGCTATCCTAGCTCCACGGCTCTTCATTTGCAGAAGTCTTCGTCGTTTCGCCATTTTTGTCACCTTCGTTGTCCGCTTTCACTACATATGTAAAAATCGAATTTTTACTATGTTATTCAATAAATATAAAAATCGAATTTCCATTTCAAAGTTCAATATATAAAAATCGAATTTTTATTTCAAAGTTCAATATATAAAAATCGAATTTTTATTTCAAAGTTCAATATATAAAAATCGAATTTTTATTTCAAAGTTCAATATATAAAAATCGAATTTTTATTTCAAAGTTCAATATATAAAAATCGAATTTTTATTTCAAAGTTCAATATATAAAAATCGAATTTTTATTTCAAAGTTCAATATATAAAAATCGAATTTTTATTTCAAAGTTCAATATATAAAAATCGAATTTTTATTTCAAAGTTCAATATATAAAAATCGAATTTTTATTTCAAAGTTCAATATATAAAAATCGAATTTTTATTTCAAAGTTCAATATATAAAAATCGAATTTTTATTTCAAAGTTTAATAGATAAAAATCGAATTTTTAGTTCGAAGTTCAATAGATAAAAATCGAATTTTTAGTTCGAAGTTCAATAGATAAAAATCGAATTTTTAGTTCGAAGTTTAATAGATAAAAATCGAATTTTTAGTTCGAAGTTTAATAAATAAAAAACCTATTTTTAATTCTAAAAATCCCAACTTTATACATCTTAAAAATCCTTTCTTTATATTTTAAAAACATCGCTAACTTTATTTTCAAAAACAACTCATGTCTTGTATTTCAAAAATAATGATATACATATATAAAAGTTAACCAAAAATCAAATCTTTTCGCTTGTTAACAAAATCAATTTCTAAACTTTTCTAAAAAGATATATATATATAAGAAAACTGATTTTATAAATAATGTCATATTAAAAATGCTCACTGTTTTTTTTTCTATTTAACTAAAATCAGTTTTTCAATTTTTAATAAAACAGTTTTTAAACATTAATAAAATTTACAGATAAAAGAAAATAAACAAATAAAACAAAACTAAACTTACAGTCTTTGGTCAACAGAGGATAGGGAGAGGGGAGCGAGCATCGGAGGTCGGCGGTGGGCAGCCGCGAGGCGACAGTGGCTTGGGGGCTAGGGTTTCGATTTGCGGTGGTTTGCTGGGCGTGGCGATTTGGGGTTGGGGTCCAGGGGTCGCGAGGCTCGAGCGGGGTTCATCAGAGGATGGGCGCGAGGGGGAGGTGGACTCGGCGGAGGCGGCGGTCGGCTCTGGCAAAGGGTGGCGCCGACAGGAGGAGGGAGGCGCGATTTTCTTTGGGGGTTTTTTATTTATTTATTTTTATTCGATCTGCAGAAGGGGGGGGGCCAACGTATAAAAGGGAAAGAAGATATATATTTTTTTTTTTTTATTATTATTATTATTTTAATTATTTTATTCGAAAAAAGGTTGACCTTTAAATACGAACTCGAAACGAGGCCCACCGCCTGTCGTCCATAGCGTTTCACCCCCATTCCGAACACAATGGGACATGTATCGCAAGCTGATTTGACCGTTTCGATCAGTTTCCTTTGAATTTACATTTAAATCACTATATTGAATTTTAAACGTACATTTCAAATTACCGGGGTCACATACTAACTAGAAAAATTGCAGAAAAATATTTTCTAGCTTCGTATTGACGATACGGTCCTAACAAAACTAGTTTCGTCGAATTCTGAGACCGTTAGAAAAATGGCCAATTTCCAGTCGATTAAAATCAACTGAAACAGGTCAAACGCGTTTTCCTTTGCCACGCTCACATATTGATTCGAAAAATTATGAAATTTGGAATTTAGCAATAACTTGGCACTGCGGATCCAACAAAACTGGTTTCGTCGAAATCCGAGGTCGTTTGCAAAATGTCCATTTTTAAGGGCCTGAATTCCATAGCGACTATTCAGAATTTTCAACTGGACATATCTTTTGATTCCCGATATGAAATCTTGATTTTTCGGATTCGCTGGAAAGATATTCACTATTAGATTCCATTATTTTTGGTTTCACTAAAATCCGGATTGTTTTGCACCCGGTACATTCAATTGAAGTTTGAAATCGAATTATCGAACTACCGCGCCATTTTCAATTCTATTTATAATTATATATAATTATTTATATTCTAACGACGACGCGTATAATATATACGTTCGAATTATATTCAAAATAAATTTATTGTCGATATTATTTAAAATAATTCATTTTAAATAATCAAAATTCGCTAAAATTGCCAAAATAAAATTTTCAAACTGGCCCAGATTTTCCGGGTTGTTACAATCTCCCCCACTTAAAACTTTTCGTCCTCGAAAAGGAACAAAGTCGAAAGTGGTTTGATTATTCAGCTCTACGTTCGATTTGGCTTCCATTCTCCAACTTTTCAGTTTCTGAGAACTTCTAAAATTTCAAAAATTTGGCTAACACCCTAAATTTTCGAAAAATTTCGCCATAACCTCCCCTGCAATGGGAGCATCGGGGAATTTCAAATAGCTTCCCCGGTCCTTCAGATCTCAAAAAGAAAAAGAAAAAGCCAAACGGCTAGCCAATAGGCTCACAAAATCATCATCACCCAAACAAAACAGGAAATTATGTAGTAAACATGTACCTATTTGTCGGGCAAACAAATTTTATTCTCTGGCTCTAGCCTCCTTGCTATGACCTGTTCAATGATATACATGTATATGCAAGTAGATGCGACCAAATTCCAATACAATTCAATATTTGGTTGAATTAGGCAAAATGGTTAAAATTTATCAAACAATTCAACAAACAACACAAACATCAATCAATTAGTGAATTAGAGTTTCAAATTCATAATTTTGATACATATACAAAAATCATGTTTTTGATGCCAATTCACAACAATGTATTCTAGCTATATATAAGTTTTGGGTTCTCACACCAGCCTAATGGAAATATATAGAAAATCACACCTTCGAGACACGAACATAAATACCGATGATGCACGTGCTATCATCAGTACCTTCTCCGGGCGACTAGAGTGTGATTCTATATCTATCCAATATATTAAAACTTCGAATACACGCGGATCAGACGTATACGCAAAATCTATATATACTGGATTGTCCAACTCAATATAAATAGAAAATCAAATACGAATGATTGATTTAAATTTTCAAAACAAAATTTGTTTTCACTTGAAAAAAATATACTCTTCACACTCGTTCTAGGATACTACTGATCCCATCTCTAACGAGTCATTCTAATTGGATATTACTAATCCAATATCTGATGAATTCTTTCGTATGGTTCTAATGTGCCTTGTTCTCTGAGCTTTGTAAACCAAAGCTCTGATACCAACTTTAAAGACCCGCAACTTCCCCGTAAAGGAAAGCGTCGGATAGTTCGAGAACAAGCCACAGCAGAACGCATACAGAAGAACATTTCATTGAATATTACAACAGTGCATCAGATTACAAGGATATACAGAGTATAAATGAATATTACACAGAAATATCAGAGATTTAAATTACATTTAAATACATAGCAGCGGAAAATAATACAATACACAACTAGAATGAGATATACGGATACAAAGCTTTCCGGATATCGTTCCAGCTGTAAACCAGGATCCTGTGAATATAAATCTGCAAAACCAAAACTACTAGCTGCCCGTGTCGAAAATAGGGGCACCCAGAGTTTAGGTTAAAACAATAAACTCCAGGTCAGTCATGTGACTGGTGTGAGAACTAAAACAGTTATTAATCTTTATTTCAAATCATTAGGTAAATCAAGGGACCACGCCGTATAACACGGAACGGGTTTCCTCCCAAGAATACCAGTGCATAAAACCAACAGCGCAATGCTAAATAAAGAAAAATGAAGCTGTTATAAGACCCAGGTCCCATCACACAATGCAACGCAGTCGAGGATAGGGTTTTCCCTTATAACAGCCAAAGAATGCTTGATACGTTTAAAACAAATCATTTGATACTATTATAAGTGCATAGTATATAAAACACTTCAAATCATAAGTATCAATCATAGGCGGCATGAGCGCCCCATCCCACTATGTCGCCATATATAGGATATACAATCAAAACCGCAAAGTCTCGTATTTGGAAATTGGGTTTCCATCTATGAACCGAGGCAAAAGATAGTCCTCAACCGATTCGAGACAATCTAGCCCATGTCTCAGGCAAGCGCGCAGGCAAGCCTTGGATCGTCAGGGCCGGTCCACACGGAGTGGATTATTATGCCTGAACAATACGTCTCCCCACCCTATGGGGTGTAAGTCTGGTCCGTCAGCCGACCAGAATGCATTCGGCCGAAACCGATATAACCGAGGCGCCTCGCAACAGCAACAACCACATAAGTCAAACTCGTCAGGGCGTGTAAAACCACTGACGCCACTTCTAGCTAGAAAGAAACGCATGCCCTCCCTGAGGTCCGTCTCCCGTTTTTGGTTCATACCGGGTGTGAAACACGCGAGGTAAACGTTACACAAAGCTACGCCACAAAGGCCGTGCTTTGATCATCACCACAAGACTTTGCTTTTCAACAGAAGCCTTGATCATTTGCATCTTAGCATGCCACACAGGCAAACCATCCTATGCAACCGATATCAGTCACACAGAATGAAATCCGATGTCAGACACACAGTCCATTTACAAGTCCGTTCTGGGTCTGAACGAAACCGGAGGCACCTAGTACCCCGCATATCCATCGATCTCCAAGTACGTCTGGACGATCACTAACTGTTTCCATCTTCTTGGGTGTACAGCCCAATCAAGATCATCAGTTATCACCCAAACGACGTGAAGACTTCCGGTCTTCGACCATCGTCTTCATCTTCGACTTATCGTCGTATCAGTTATTCAGAATGGGATAAACCCGGTCTTTCCGAATAACTCGCGTATATTTTAAGTAAGTGTTACACAAACACAACATACGCCTCATTCCAATTCATTAGTCACTAACCGTAAATTAATCAAGAGAATAACTCCCCAAATATTAACCCCGAAGGCCGAAACCAACATCAGATCAATATCCAGAAAACCATTCTGCTTGGCTAACCGCCAGTTAGTTTCTAAATTTCACATTCAAATCTAATTAAAGATTTAACTATCGCCTGGAGCAAAACTGGTGATACTCCATTCTCGATCTTTTCAATCTAATTAAAGATTCATTAAAACTCCACTTAGTTTTAATCTGTGACTGGGTTAAAGAATCAGTGTCATTTAAAACACGGTTCACGATAAACCCAAAGTCACATCCCATTAATTATCGGGTTAAAGAACAAGTGTTATTTAAAACACTGTTCACGATAAACCCAAAAATCAATATCAATTCAATTCCAATTAAATATCATTTAATTGGTACACTTCATTAAATCTAAATAAAAAGATTTAATCTTTTCTCAACTGGGTTCAAGAACAGTGTTAGTGAAGACACCATTCACGACAAACCCAAATCACATTCGATATTCAATACAAGGCTCTGAATAGAAACTATATCGGCCTATATTCAATATCAAATTCTACGATTAACAAATGTCGTATTGGAAATAACGATATACATATATATCTTTCAAATTTCCATAACAACACCTGTAATATCACGAATTCCAACATCGAAATATTCCGAAGACAATTTCGATTCAAATCCACTCCAATGCAATCATTGGAAATTTTGGTTATTTTCAAAACCATTTCAAATTCAATTTATTTATTTAAAAATAAATAGAATTATAATTCTAGTTCAAAACTAGTTCATTTCGATAAAAATCTATTTTTATCTTTTCAAATATGGAGTTTTTCATCCCAAACTTTCACAAATCATTTCTTATGATTTTACACAAATTATTACTATTTTTAATAATTTTATCAAGGCCCGTACGGTCGATTTCCATTAACGGCCATCGAACTGCACTTACAGCGACCTTTTTCGAATTTGATTTGGACGTATCTCCAAATCCAACCGTTAGATTTCAAATTTCTAACATTCATTAGAAAGCTCTTTTCGATACGAACCCAACGGTTCCGGTTTTAGGAGAATCCGACGGTCGGATCTCCCGTAATGTCCGTTTGAAACAAATGATCGAAATTCGCGAACTGCCGCAGCGCGGCGCGTTCTATTCAGGCCATTATATTATATATATAATATATATAATATATATTTCGTCGATTACTATTTAAAACGAATTATATAAATGGTTTTAAATTCGTTTCAAAAGCAATTTCAACTTCCTTTTCAATTCAAATCAAAATTGAATTCTTCTTTATAAATTCGTTTCAAAATTCATTTCTATTCAATTCAAATTTCAATTCAATTTGAATTCATTTCAATTCGCTTTCAATTCCATTTGAATTCGTTTTCAATTCAATTCATTTCGAAATCGTTTTAAAATTCAATTCATTTCGAAATCGTTTTCAATTCAATTCATTTCGAAATCGTTTTCAATTCAATTCATTTCGAAATCGTTTTCAATTCAATTCATTTCGAAATCGTTTTCAATTCAATTTATTTCGAAATCGCTTTCAATTCAATTTGAATTCGTTTTCAATTCATTTCGAAATCGTTTTCAATTCAATTTATTTCGAAATCGTTTTCAATTCAATTCATTTCGAAATCGTTTTCAATTCAATTTATTTCGAAATCGTTTTCAATTCAATTCATTTCGAAATCGTTTTCAATTCAATTTATTTCGAAATCGTTTTCAATTCAATTCATTTCGAAATCGTTTTCAATTCAATTCATTTCGAAATCGTTTTCAATTCAATTCATTTCGAAATCGTTTTCAATTCAATTCATTTCGAAATCGTTTTCAATTCAATTCATTTCGAAATCGTTTTCAATTCAATTCATTTCGAAATCGTTTTCAATTCAATTCATTTCGAAATCGTTTTCAATTCAATTCATTTCGAAATCGTTTTCAATTCAATTCATTTCGAAATCGTTTTCAATTCAATTCATTTCAAAATATTCGATTTCGAAATCACGTTTCAATATTCATTTTAAAATGAATAAAATCGATATAAATATCGTTCACGTCAAAATGGCGTCAATCTAATCCTCACGGCTTCACATATTTCTATTTTCAAATATTCTATTTCAAATATTTCTATTTCAAATATTTCTATTTCAAATATTTCTATTTCAAATATTTCTATTTCAAATATTTCTATTTCAAATATTTCTATTTCAAATATTTCTATTTTTCTCGAAACTGGAATGAGGCCCAATCAATTACCATATAATGTTAATTATATGGATTTTCTACAACACATGTATATATCAACAACGATGAATAATCAACCATCAACCAAAGTGCACTACACTGTATAAGCATCAAATATAGACATTTAACGCTTATAGCAGCTTGTCAATCAATCGATCGACATATTTAATAAATCAGGATGAGTGAACTTCAAATTTCATCCTAACACCCGTGTGGGGTTTCAAACAATCAAACACATATTTTATTTGTGCAGTTAGGCGATGTGTAAAATTTATCGACCCAATCAACGTCATTCAAATAGGTGTACATAAACAAACCGTCTGGTTTGTAAATGAATATTTATTTATTCACATTCACGTTAAAAATTATATTTTTAACGATAACACATTTTATTTTAACATATGAATTTATATTCAGTTCATTCGTTAAATAAAATGCTAATTTTATTTTTCTAACTTATTTTAGAAAATTTCGGCGGCATAACGGCACGATACTAGAAACGGGACAAGGCCTAGCCTTATCCCCGGTCTAGTGAAGGCCCACGCCATTCACACATCAATCAAATCAATTCGTTATGCAAACCACAAACTTTGGAGTAAGGGTCTAACCTAGCCTTACTCCTTCGCCTTATAACGGCGCACGTCTAATCCTAACCAATTTATCGATTCGATTTTTCACACCACAAACCACATTCAAACCAATATCACAATCAATCACCAAACAGTCAAACAAACAAGTCCATGGTCTGTGGACGGGTGTCGGGTGCTACTAAGCACCGTCTGCATCCTAGTATATATATAACTAGAAAAATAAATTGAAAGGTGAGAAATTCTCACTTATAGCTATCCTAGCTCCACGGCTCTTCATTTGCAGAAGTCTTCGTCGTTTCGCCATTTTTGTCACCTTCGTTGTCCGCTTTCACTACATATGTAAAAATCGAATTTTTACTATGTTATTCAATAAATATAAAAATCGAATTTCCATTTCAAAGTTCAATATATAAAAATCGAATTTTTATTTCAAAGTTCAATATATAAAAATCGAATTTTTATTTCAAAGTTCAATATATAAAAATCGAATTTTTATTTCAAAGTTCAATATATAAAAATCGAATTTTTATTTCAAAGTTCAATATATAAAAATCGAATTTTTATTTCAAAGTTCAATATATAAAAATCGAATTTTTATTTCAAAGTTCAATATATAAAAATCGAATTTTTATTTCAAAGTTCAATATATAAAAATCGAATTTTTATTTCAAAGTTCAATATATAAAAATCGAATTTTTATTTCAAAGTTCAATATATAAAAATCGAATTTTTATTTCAAAGTTCAATATATAAAAATCGAATTTTTATTTCAAAGTTTAATAGATAAAAATCGAATTTTTAGTTCGAAGTTCAATAGATAAAAATCGAATTTTTAGTTCGAAGTTCAATAGATAAAAATCGAATTTTTAGTTCGAAGTTTAATAGATAAAAATCGAATTTTTAGTTCGAAGTTTAATAAATAAAAAACCTATTTTTAATTCTAAAAATCCCAACTTTATACATCTTAAAAATCCTTTCTTTATATTTTAAAAACATCGCTAACTTTATTTTCAAAAACAACTCATGTCTTGTATTTCAAAAATAATGATATACATATATAAAAGTTAACCAAAAATCAAATCTTTTCGCTTGTTAACAAAATCAATTTCTAAACTTTTCTAAAAAGATATATATATATAAGAAAACTGATTTTATAAATAATGTCATATTAAAAATGCTCACTGTTTTTTTTTCTATTTAACTAAAATCAGTTTTTCAATTTTTAATAAAACAGTTTTTAAACATTAATAAAATTTACAGATAAAAGAAAATAAACAAATAAAACAAAACTAAACTTACAGTCTTTGGTCAACAGAGGATAGGGAGAGGGGAGCGAGCATCGGAGGTCGGCGGTGGGCAGCCGCGAGGCGACAGTGGCTTGGGGGCTAGGGTTTCGATTTGCGGTGGTTTGCTGGGCGTGGCGATTTGGGGTTGGGGTCCAGGGGTCGCGAGGCTCGAGCGGGGTTCATCAGAGGATGGGCGCGAGGGGGAGGTGGACTCGGCGGAGGCGGCGGTCGGCTCTGGCAAAGGGTGGCGCCGACAGGAGGAGGGAGGCGCGATTTTCTTTGGGGGTTTTTTATTTATTTATTTTTATTCGATCTGCAGAAGGGGGGGGGCCAACGTATAAAAGGGAAAGAAGATATATATTTTTTTTTTTTTATTATTATTATTATTTTAATTATTTTATTCGAAAAAAGGTTGACCTTTAAATACGAACTCGAAACGAGGCCCACCGCCTGTCGTCCATAGCGTTTCACCCCCATTCCGAACACAATGGGACATGTATCGCAAGCTGATTTGACCGTTTCGATCAGTTTCCTTTGAATTTACATTTAAATCACTATATTGAATTTTAAACGTACATTTCAAATTACCGGGGTCACATACTAACTAGAAAAATTGCAGAAAAATATTTTCTAGCTTCGTATTGACGATACGGTCCTAACAAAACTAGTTTCGTCGAATTCTGAGACCGTTAGAAAAATGGCCAATTTCCAGTCGATTAAAATCAACTGAAACAGGTCAAACGCGTTTTCCTTTGCCACGCTCACATATTGATTCGAAAAATTATGAAATTTGGAATTTAGCAATAACTTGGCACTGCGGATCCAACAAAACTGGTTTCGTCGAAATCCGAGGTCGTTTGCAAAATGTCCATTTTTAAGGGCCTGAATTCCATAGCGACTATTCAGAATTTTCAACTGGACATATCTTTTGATTCCCGATATGAAATCTTGATTTTTCGGATTCGCTGGAAAGATATTCACTATTAGATTCCATTATTTTTGGTTTCACTAAAATCCGGATTGTTTTGCACCCGGTACATTCAATTGAAGTTTGAAATCGAATTATCGAACTACCGCGCCATTTTCAATTCTATTTATAATTATATATAATTATTTATATTCTAACGACGACGCGTATAATATATACGTTCGAATTATATTCAAAATAAATTTATTGTCGATATTATTTAAAATAATTCATTTTAAATAATCAAAATTCGCTAAAATTGCCAAAATAAAATTTTCAAACTGGCCCAGATTTTCCGGGTTGTTACAGGGGCCTATTCATGTTGTAAATCAAAAAGAAAACCCTCATATTATCATGTTGAATCTGCTATTAGTCACTAGTTTATGAGTATCACCTTATGTTAATCGTTACCATGACTATACTGTCACCTTATGTCAATCATTACTATGACTATACTATCACCTTATGACAACTGTTATCTTGACTAGTACCTTATCTTGCTAGATTTGGAATCTTTATGTTTGAGGCCAATATTCCATATGCCAGTAATGTTATAATCTTTTATCAAGTCATACCATGCTATGCTAGTAATCACTTTTGCCACCTTATACCCGTCCCTTTTTATGTTATTCCCTAATTAGATTTATTTTTATCGATTCGAACTTACGTGCGATGGGAATACGATTTGGGTAGACTAGGTAAAACATGAACTGACTTTGAACATGAACGTTATTATAACTTGAACCTGGATATGGATATGAACTTGACACGATTTGACATGAAACATGACATGAAAACTCGACATGAATTTTGACATGAAAACTTGAACGTGGGCATGACAATTAGATAAACTTGAAAATG
The DNA here is from genome assembly GCA_030737875.1 of Allium sativum. Classification (NCBI taxonomy): domain Eukaryota; kingdom Viridiplantae; phylum Streptophyta; class Magnoliopsida; order Asparagales; family Amaryllidaceae; genus Allium; species Allium sativum. Next base: position 278,318,545 of record CM060918.1, read on the forward strand.
GCCAACTCGAGGTTGGGTTGAGTTTGCAGTGTAAATCTTCCCGGAACCGCCCGGCAAATCCAGTGGCTGCAAACAATAGGATCCAATATGGGTAGTTGGTCATTCGCACGTAAAACCCGAGGTTAGACTATGTTGTGGTGTAAATCTTCCCGGAACCGCCCGGCAAATCCAGTAACCACAACAGTTAGTCTAATGTGAGAGGTTGAGGTGCACTAATGAATTAATGCCACATGATAGGGTTAAGTCATGAACCACTTGAATATACTTAACCAACTTGACACGATGATTTGATAGGGTTAAGTCATGAACCGCTTGAACACACTTAACCAACTTGATACATGATTTGGATAGGGTTAAGTCACGAATTTGAATGACAACACTTAACCCATTAGAAACCCTAGTTACGCGGTCCTTTTCAGTAGTAACCCACTTAGATGTATCACGATACCCTGGGACTAGGCTGGGTGGGGCACGATTACTGGGCTAACTGTAAGCGACCAGAACGACGGCTGAGTAGGTGTGCCATTGTAGGTTCAGGCGAACTATGGTCGTGCATGTAGTCCGGAGTTGAAAAAGCAGGCATTGGGCACCCGTAGATTTACACTGTGCGTGCTTAATTCGTGTCGGTGGTTGGCACCATAGGACTTGATACACCCTATGGTGGACCTAGCACAGGTAACTACATTTCAGGATAGGGTCGTATGACACAGACACATGACGAGCTAGGATTGTAGGGAGCCGATCGATTAGTAGATCGTACCGTAGGACCCCGTAATGGGTCACTTCATGATACTGGGCCAAGGGATCATTTCATGATTAATACTTGACATGGGTTAGAATACTAGTACAGTTGGTGCAGCGAACCTTGAATATGCGATGCTAGACTTGACTTATCTTGTTATCTTAATTATCCTACCAGTTGTGTTGTCATCCTTATGTTTAATTCTAGTTTTCACATATCATGTTACCTTTACTAGTTTTCATACTGAAAGTCACTAGGGCTTACCGGTCTTTATGACTGACCCTTTTTCTTTCGCCTCTTTTTCTTTCGGTTCTCTCCCCCCTAGGTTCTCAAGGAGGAAACACTAGCTCTTAGCTTGGATTTAGCTTGCTTTCTGACAACTCGTGTACGGTTTGGTCTTGGGCTATGCTATGGCTGCTTCTGCTATTTATGGGAATAATCTACTTTTGTTATCTTAAGTTTATGCTTCTTTATTTGGAACTTGATGTAATGGAATAATTTGTATCTTGGATATATGAGCTTTTGACTCTTTTCTTGAAAATAATAAGAAGTTGGTTTTTAATTTCTACCGCTGCTTTATTTATGTTCTGCCTTGTGATATCTCTGTGCATGTTTACCTAGATAATACTCCACCAAAACTAGTGCATTCCCTTTGTGAGTGACCCTAGCGGAGGTGGGGTGTTACATTTGGTATCAGAGCAGAAGGTTACCAGGCTGGGCAAAAGTTTTAAAAACCTTCTGAAACTATTTTCAAAACCATTTATAAAGAAGCATTTTTCAAGAAAAGTTTTATGTTTAAAAAGGCTATTCCCCAAGAAGCCATTAGCACTTTCCTTTGTTCCTTCGTTTGAATCTTTTCTTTTCGTTTTTCAGCATGGCTGATCTTAACCTGCCTGAGGGAATACCCGTGCCTGGATGGTTCCGAAGGTACTTAGAAGTCAGGGCTAACGACGCGGGCACGGCAGATATCCCTCCTCCTCCTCCCCCAGTGGCTGCGGTTCATCCTCCTCCTGGTACCGCCTTTGCCAAAATATGCAAAGACTTTAAAGCAATAGGCGGCAAGAACTTCGTTGGAACTGAAACCTTTGTTGAGGCACGAAACTGGCTAAAGGAGACGGAAGACTTGTTCATTATCTTTGATATGGAGGACCATAGGAAAGTTCAGTTGCCAGCATGGTTGTTGAAAGAGGAAGCTGCATTTTGGTGGGAAGTCACCAACGCTACCAGGCCAGTTGAGACTTGGGCAGACTTTAGAGAGAGGTTTGGGCTTAAATTCTTATCATCAGCAGAAGAGAACCTTCAGATGGAGAGGTTTCTAGCACTCAAGCAAGGGGACATGTCTGTTAGGGAGTACGTGAATAAGTTTAATCAACTTGCTCGGTTCGGTTTGGATTTAGTCAACACAGCCCAGAAAAAGGCTGTACGCGTTGCTCTAGGATTAAACGAGCCACTACACAGCTTGGCCCTAACTCATATACCCATGGGGGCGACCTTTGAAAGCTTGGTGGATATGGCTCCACTTCATGAGGAAGACAAGAATAGTAAGAAGGAGGTTGAGCCTAATGAGACTCAGAATAAGAAAGCTGACTTCAAGAAGGCAGCAAGAATAATAAGAATATCAAGGGCAACAACAAACCACGTGAGACGAGGAAGTGCAACTTTTGTGGTATTACTGGACATCTAGCTAAAGACTGTAGAAAGAAGAAGAGCAAGTTAGGTGAATGCTTTCATTGTGGAGATACTGGACACATCAGCAAGGATTGCCCTAAGAAGCAAGGGCAGGGGCAAGGGCAGAACCAGCGAGCAAGACCTTCTGGAGGGCAGTTGCATGCTCTCAACACCACTCCAGCACTTGACCGAGGTAGTAATATTTCCGTAGAAAGCATTGTTTACATTTCCGACTTTCCTGTTTGAACCTTATTTGACTCTAGCGCATCGCATACTTTTATTTCTTCTGATATTGTTGAAAATCTGCACCTAAGTACTAGTCTGGTTGAGGATCCCGTTATAGTTTCAAATCCAATTGGGGGCTCCGCCCATTTATCTATGATGTGTGTGGATTTGAGGATCTCTATCTTAAGCATAGAATTCACGTGTAATGCTTATGTTCTCGGATTTATGGGATACGGTTTGATTCTAGGCATGGATTGGCTGTCCGATTATGGAGCCGTTCTTGATTGTGAACGAAGGGTAGTGAGGCTCATGACTCGCCTTGGTAATACCCTTGAAATTTCTTGTAACCCTAAGGGTCCGGTCATGTTGTGTTATCTTGAATCCCTTGACTCGTCCGACGATAATTTGCAATCTGTAAGAGTGGTCCGAGAATATCCAGATGTCTTTGATGAAGTGAGGGGGTTACCTCCTAAATGCGAGATAGACTTTCGAATTTATCTTGTTGATAATGCCAAGCCAGTTTCATTGCCCGTTAGGCACGTGGCCCCACGAGAAAGAAGAGAGCTCAGTAAACAAATTAACGAGTTGCTTGAGAAAAATTTCATAAGACGAAGCATTTCTGAATGGGGTGCTCCAGTGGTATTCGCTACTAAGGCGGATGGATCGCTTCGTCTATGCGTAGATTATCGTGAGTTAAACAAGCTGACAAAGAAAAATAGGCACCCACTACCAAGAATCGACGATTTGTTTGACCATCTTATGTGAGCATCTGTTTTCTCTCAACTCGATCTAGCCACAGGATTCCATCAGCTTAGAGTGGCGGAGGATAGCATTGACAAAACTGCGTTTAGGACTTTAGATGGGTTCTTTGAATGGCTCGTCATGCCGTTTGGGTTAACGAATGCACCCGCATACTTTGTAGATTTGATGGGTAGGGTGTTTCGAGAGTTCCTTAACAAGTTTGTAGTAGTTTTCGTGGATGATATTTTGATCTTCTCAAAAGATGAAGAAGAGCATGCTAGACATCTTAAGAAAGTCATGGAAATGCTTAGGGCACACCAGTTAAAGGCTAAGTTCTCCAAATGCCATTTTTGAGGAAGGAAGTTCGATTCCTTGGACATGTAGTTTCTAAGCAAGGCATAGCCGTGGACCCCGCAAAGGTAGTTGTGATACAGGACTGGAAAATTCCTAAGAATGCAAAGGAGGTGAGGAGCTTTCTCGATTTGGCAGGCTACTACAGGAAGTTCATTAAGGACTTCGCTAAGATTTCAGCCCCTCTTACTAAGTTAACAAAGAAGAACCTAGCTTTTGTATGGGACATAGAGTGTAACGTTGCTTTTCAAAGACTCAAGAGAGCCCTCACCACAGCTCCAGTTTTGGCATTACCCGATGGAGGTAAGATGTTTACCGTGTACACAGATGCGTGCGGCACAGGATTAGGCACTGTCCTAATGCAAGAAGGAAGAGTAATATGCTACGGGGGCAGACAACTTAAAGTTCATGAGAAAAACTATCCCACACATGACTTGGAGTTGGCCGCGATTGTTTTTGCACTTAAAGCTTGGCGCCATTATCTTCTAGGGGAGAGGTTCGAGCTGTATACCGACCACAAATCACTTAAGTACCTCTTCTCACAGAAAGACTTGAATCTGAGGCAACAGCGGTGGATGGAGTTCTTGGCATCATATGACTTCGATATAGCTTATACCCCTGGCAAGGGTAACGTGGTGGCGGACGCGCTAAGTAGAAAAAGGTTGACTTTGAGCCCCTTGTTTGTTGAAAGGAAAAGCCTTGAGTTTATAGCAACCTTTGATTTTACACCTGCTGTTGAGTCATTGACTGCTACGTTTGCATCTCTTGAGTTAAGACCTACACTTCTAGATCAAGTAGGGACTTCACAGAAGGAAGACCCGCAGATAGTCGAAATCATGGACAAGCTGATTAGGGGTGAGACATCGAGTCACCTCAGTAGGTATGCCATAGATGACAAGGGATGACTAAGGCGCGATGGAAGGCTATGTGTCCCACAGGTGGGAGACCTTGTAAGGAAAGTTCTCGAAGAAGCGCACCACTCAAGGATGACTATACATTCCGGAGGGGATAAGATGTACAGGGATATGAAACGCATTTTCTTTTGGGCTGGAATGAAAAAGGACGTGGCAGAGTTCATCTCGAAGTGCATGGTGTGCCAACAAGTAAAGGCCGAGTCAAAGAAGCCCGGTGGGCTATTACATCCTTTGGAAGTTCTGCAATGGAAATGGGAGAGTATCTCGATGGATTTCGTGGATGGACTGCCTAGGTCAAGGAAGGGAAATGCTAGCATATGGGTCATAGTTGATAGACTCACGAAAAGTGCTCACTTCATTCCAGTGAAATGCAAGAGGACCGCATCAGGGCTAGCGTCTATTTACCTTCGAGAGATAGTACGATTGCAAGGAGTTCCTTCTAGTATAGTTAGTGATCGTGACCCGATTTTCACAAGCCAGTTTTGGAATAGTTTGCAAGAAGCAATGGGTACACGACTAAATTTAAGCACGGCCTATCACCCACAGACGGATGGACAAGCCGAAAGGGTAAATAGGGTGCTAGAAGATCTCCTGAGGCTATGCATTCTTGACTTTGGTGGCACTTGGGAAGACCATCTTCCTCTCGTGGAGTTTGCATATAACAATAGTTACCAAGCTAGCATCGGAATGGCACCGTTCGAAGCCCTGTATGGAAGACCGTGCAAATCGCCAACTTGTTGGTGGGAGACAACAGACAGACTTATACTTGGGCCCGACATGATAAGGGACACTTCTGAGAAGATTGAGTTGATACGAAGACGGATGAAAACGGCCCAAGATAGACATAAATCTTATGCGGACCAGAGAAGGACAGACCTAGAGCTCGAAGTCGGAGATATGGTCTTTATAAAAGTTTCTCCGTTACGCAATGTAGTTCGTTTTGGAGCAGTAGGAAAGCTAGCACCAAGGTTCGTAGGACCGTTCCCCATCACTTAGAGGATTGGACGGATGGCCTATAAGGTAGACTTACCCGAGAAATTATCTGGAGTACACAATGTATTTCACGTCTCGCATCTCCGAAAGTGCTTGCATGAGTCGGTCGAAGTGGTTGAGCCAAGCATCCTTGAAGACGTAGAAGTGGAAAAAGAAGAAACATTGAGGCGAGTTCCAATTCGTATCTTAGGAACGGAGATTAAGAAGCTAAGGAATCGAAAAGTCAAGCTAGTTAAAGTGCAGTGGAGTGAAGCCCAAGAAGACGCAACTTGGGAAACCGAAGAGAAGATACGTGCGCTTTACCCATTTCTTTTTTAGGGTACATTCTCGATCTCTTTTTCCTATAAACTCGAAAACCTTTTTGTATCATGCTTCTACTATCTACGTTTGTCTTGTTATCTTCTCAATTTTATCTTGAGAACCTTAGGTAGAACCATATGGATGTAAACATGTGATTGAAACATGTTATGGTTGATGTTTGCAAATGGTTGCAAGTGGACGCTAGTGGATGCATGACACACATTAGGCACTAGATCGGCTCAGTCACATTTTCATGTTGCATATGCATGAGTGCTTATACTTGTACATGGATGGAACTTGTTATGATATCACTTGGATGTTGCATATGGATGAATGTTTGTGCACTCATGTAGAGATTATAAACTATGTTAGGAATTTGCATACATGTTGGATTCATTACACTAACATATTTTGCATTAAGGAGGTTTACTGAATCAGTAACTGCCTGATCTTTTGTTTTAGATAAGTACATATACACACACTTTCTACATATGTTCATACAACACTAGAAATATTTTAAGGACAATGGTTGCCCGTGGATGATGCTTTGAGTAGATGGATGATGGATGGTAGGACACATCCTACCTAACTTAGAGATTTCGGGGACGAAATCCTTTAAGGGGGGAGAATGTAACAACCCATGTTTTTATAACGTGTAATAACCATAAATCAAGACAGAATTAATTTTTAAAATAAGAATCAAGGGAAACGGGTTACGCCATTGCATTCGTCTCGAAATTCTACTTGGAAACAAGTCCGAGTTTTCGAAAATCGGAGCCTGTATGACCAAGTTATGACCATTCGAAGTTTTCAGAAGTTTTCAAGTTCAAAAACAGCTCAATTCGAATTCAAATTTCGAAATTCAAACCTCAGAATGGACTGGGCGGGAAGACTCCCGCCCAAGACCAGGTCGACCTGGGGGTCGACTATGTAGTCGACCTACCCAGGACCAGGTCGACCATAGTGTCGACCTGGGGGTCGACCTGGTGGCCGAGTCCACTTTTGAAGTTGGATTCACTCTGATGTATCTGGCCTTGTTTCTGTCCACATTCGTCGACCTGACCCTATAAATACAGCCCCTAACATCAGTCTCTCTACACAAAATTCTTTCTGACCTTATGCTGCTCTAATTCTAGTTGAAAAGTTTGAGAAGGGGACTGCTGCTTCTACGTTGAGACTGCGTTAAGAGAATTGCTGATTTGGGAATTTCTATTAGGACTTGACTAAGCATACAAAGATTCAACATCGACTCTCCTTTTCTAATTCTCGAACCACAATCTGTAAGCCCCAGTTATTTTTAGATTTAAACTGTAAATGTGATATGAATATGATGTAAATTGAAATTGGACCTATGTATGATGACTGTTTTACATCCATTCTTGTTCATCTTGGATCTTGACTTCTGGATATATTGTGACATTGATTTGGGGCCTATTCATGTTGTAAATCAAAAAGAAAACCCCTCATATTATCATGTTGAATCTGCTATTAGTCACTAGTTTATGACTATCACATTATGTCAATCGTCACCATGACTATACTGTCACCTTATGTCAATCATTACTATGATTATACTATCACCTTATGACAACTGTTATCTTGACTAGTACCTTATCTTGCTAGATTTGGAATCTTTATGTTTGAGGCCAATATTCCATATGCCAGTAATGTTATAATCTTTTATCAAGTCATACCATGCTATGCTAGTAATCACTTTTGCCACCTTATACCCGTCCCTTTTTATGTTATTCCCTAATTAGATTTATTTGTATCGATTCGAACTTACGTACGATGGGAATACGATTTGGGTAGACTAGGTAAAACATGAATTGACTTTGAACATGAACGTTATTATAACTTGAACCTGGATATGGACATGAACTTGACACGATTTGACATGAAACATGACATGAAAACTCGACATGAATTTTGACATGAAAACTTGAACGTGGACGTGACAATTAGATAAACTTGAAAATGGCCCACTCGAGGTTGGGTTGAGTTTGCAGTGTAAATCTTCCCGGAACCGCCCGGCAAATCCAGTGGCTGCAAACAATAGGATCCAATGTGGGTAGTTGGTCATATCGCATGTAAAACCCGAGGTTAGACTATGTTGTGGTGTAAATCTACCCGGAACCGCCCGGCTAATCCAGTAACCACAACAGTTTGTCTAATGTGAGAGGTTGAGGTGCACTAATGAATTAATGCCACATGATAGGGTTAAGTCATGAACCACTTGAATATACTTAACCAACTTGACACGATGATTTGATAGGGTTAAGTCATGAACCGCTTGAACACATTTAACCAACTTGATACATGATTTGGATAGGGTTAAGTCACGAATTTGAATGACAACACTTAACCCATTAGAAACCCTAGTTACGCGGTCCTTTTCAGCAGTAACTCACTTAGAAGTATCACGATACCCTGCGACTAGGCAGGGTGGGGCATAATTACTGGGCTGATTGTAAGCGACCAAAACGACGGCTGAGTAGGTGCGCCATTGTTGGTTCAGGCGGACTATGGTCGTGCACGTAGTCCGGAGTTGAAAAAGCAGGCATTGGGCACCCGTAGATTTACACTGTGCGTGCTTGATTCTTGTCGGTGGTTGGCACCATAGGACTTGATACACCCTAAGGTGGACCTAGCACAGGTAACTACCTTTCAGGATAGGGTCGTATGACACGACACATGACGAGCTAGGACTTGTAGGGAGCCAATCGATTAGTAGATCGTACCGTAGGGCCCCGTAATGGGTCACTTCATGAAACCGGGTCAAGGGATCATTTCTTGATTAATACTTGACATGGGTTAGAATACTAGTACAATTGGTGCAGCGAACCTTGAATATGCGATGCTAGACTTGACTTATCTTGTTATCTTAATTATCCTACCAGTTTTGTTATCATCCTTATGTTTGATTCCAATTTTCACATATCATGTTACCTTTGCTAGTTTTCATACTGAAAGTCACTAGGGCTTATCAGTCTTTATGACTGGCCCTTTTTCTTTTGCCTCCTTTTCTTTCGTCCTCCCCCCCCCCCCCCCCCCAGGTTCTGAGGGAGGAAACACTAGCTCTTAGCTTGGATTTAGCTTGCTTTCTGACAGCTCATGTACGATTTGGTCTTGGGCTATGCTATTGCTGCTTCTGCTATTTATGGGGAATAATCTACTTTTGTTGTCTTAAGTTTATGCTTCTTTATTTGGAACTTGATATAATGGAATAATTTGTATCTTGGATATATGAGCTTTTGACTCTTTTCTTGAAAATAATAAGAAGTTGGTTTTTAATTTCTACCGCTGCTTTATTTATGTTCTGCCTTGTGATATCTTTGTGTATGTTTACCTAGATAATACTCCACCAAAACTAGTGCATTCCCTTTGTGAGTGACCCTAGCAGAGGTGGGGTGTTACACCGGCCATCTTTTAAAGGGGATAACCCTTAACTTTAAACTCCTAGGTTTTTTTATTTCTTTATGTTTTACTTATTTTAAAATTCAAGTTTTTTCTTTTAGAGGCAATAACTACTAGTGTCTATAGTTAGAAAAATCACAACTTAAAGGATCGAGTTGTGTCAAGGTCTTGAGCGTAGGGTTTAAACAATCAGGAGCGAAGGTCGCAAGTTTACAAGAGTCTGTAAGCGAAGAGATTATTTACAATTCCTAGTAGAAACCTTGAATGCAGCAGTAAGCACAGTTATGCCAAAGCTGGGTATCCTCTGTGTGTGATTTTCTTTCTACAATTTTTCTATGACATTTTATTTTATTTTAAATTCATTTAATTTGCAATAAACTCTATTCAACCCCCCCCCCCTCTATGGTTAATTTAGATCCTATAGCTTGCTTACGTCGTATTCATGTATGGATATACGAGGAAGACATCTTATAAACTTTCTTGCCAACAGCCACGAAGGTACTTTCTTCTTGGGTTCGGTTAATGCTTCTAGTGAATCACATGATGTAACACCCCGTGTTTTCTGTTAACATAAACTAACGAATTAAACAATACTTAATTTAAAATGTGAGAATTAAGGGAAAAGATGACGCCATTGTGTTCGTCTAGGAATTCTGGTTGAGATAGAGTCCGAGTTTGCATAAATTGGACTTCGTATGAAGAAGTTATGGCTGTCGGAAGTTTCCAGAAAATTCAAATAAATTCAAAACAGCTCGAAAACAGATTCAAAATTCAAATCAGAAGTCAGAAGCGGGCTGGGTGGGAAAATTCCCGCCCAGGACCCAGATCGACCAGGGGGTCGACCTTAGTTACGACCTCCCCCCACAGGTCGACCTGGGAGTCGACCTGCCCCCCCCCCCTGGGCAGATCTGAAAGATGACCATTTTGTGACTCAGTGCTGAGTCATTAGGGGTGAGGTGTCACCCTATCTTGACTGGATGGTCTTGATTGATTCTAGGTTGATCAGATGGCCTAAATTATTCCTAAATTCTATATAAACACATGTAGACTCAAACCCTAAAACCTAATCAAAATTAGAGCCATGGCCGTCATGCTGTCACCCTGCAACCTAGAATAGCCGTCATCAACTGGAGGAAAAGTAAAGCTATTCAACTCAAGTCTATAACAACTACAACAACAAATTTGTCTACTTCAAAGGCGAGCTAAATCAATTTCAGAACTCAGATCCTAGAACTCAAGACCTTCTTTGAGTTGTGAGTTCGATTTCTTTAATAAGATAATTAACAATTTAATTAGGTTGAATTATAATTTGGGTTATATGGTTATGTTTGTGAAACATTGGGAAATATGCGATATTTTGTGAATGTATGCTAGTTGTTCATAATGATAGTTTTTGTTGTGAATCCCTTTGTATATACCCAATCATCTATGTTCAACTTGATTCATGTTTGACATCATTGTATATGCAAGTTTGGGTGTAGATTATATGCTAGTTTCTATGTGAATTGTACATAATTTACATGTGAGCCAAATAAGATGACTATATGCAAGTTTAGGTAGAAATTGGATTCACATATATGCAAGTTTACACCTTTAGATTTAGATCTATGACATACATAGTTTTATGCAAGTTTGTGACTATGGCCTATGCAAGTTTTGGGTGAAAACTATATTCATTTATGCAAGTTTTGGGTGAAAACTATATTCATATATGCACATTCACACCTTTTAGCCTATGTTTAGATTCATGACAATACCAATTTTATGCAAGATATGTTGTAATCCTTATTAGTAAGTTAGATCCATTTTGTATGTTATGCAAATTTGCGATGTTTCTTCCCTTTTTTGTCATTAGATTAATTGCTAGTCCAATATATATATGTCATGATAAGCGAACGAACAATGTGGGGACGATGGGGGTAATATTGAATATACACATATTGAAAATCGGCATAAATGGCCTTAAAAAGGCATATAATTAATTTAAGACATTGATGGGAAAAATTGGTATTTATGGACATAATTTAGGTGACAATTATGGATATAAGTATATTTGGAATTTATTTACAAATTAGAATAGGGATATTAATCCAATTTGGGGTTAAATAAAGATGTTTAATAATAAACCGCCTAAGACACGAGGTTAGACTCTTTCGTGGTGTAAAACTGCCCAGACCCGCCCGGCAAATCCAGCAGCCACAAATGCCAGTCTAATGTGAGAGGTCAAAGGCATGAATTAAATGCGTAACAGTTGTAAAGACACGAGGTTAGGCTCGTTTGTGGTGTAAGACTGCCCGGACCCGCCCGGCAAATCCAGCAGCCACAAATGCCAGTCTAATGTGGGAGGTCTTTACAAGGTTACAGTGTTAATGAACTAAGAAATACTTAAGCAGATAAACATGTGGTGGGACATGGGGGGTTAAGTGGGTGCCATGGGTGGCATGTGAAATTAAGAGAGTGCCTTGGGTGGCATGTGAAATACGATTAGATGCACTAAACCAAGATTGAAACATGTAAGAAGACATGAATAAGAATGAGGTTAAGTGGGGAAAACCTTAGAGGGGACCAAGCATAGGTGAAAGCTTGTGTCATGCATGGGGGCCCTTTTCAAACTAGTAACCCATTAAGTATCTTTGTGGGCTCGACCCAAGTCGAGGACGGGACACGCATACTAGGTTTGATTGTAAGAGGTCAAAACGGGTTAGCGGTGGCAATGCAAGTCCAACGGGGTCTGATGCGTGTGTGGCCCCGGGCTGGTAGGTAAGACATTGTTGCATCGGTTAGGTATAAGTCGTGCATTTTTGGTGGTATCGGGTTGCCACTTTGGGGAGTGATACACCCCACTGTGGGGCCAGCACGAGTATCTACGAGTTAGGGAGCCGATCGAATGGGGGTAGTGGATACACCTAGTGGAGATAGGGGCAGACGACACCTATGAAGGCAGCTAGGGGTACACGAAACTACCATTATCATTATTAAATTTGGTAGGCGGGATCAACTTTTAGGGTGTTTGGTGTGGTGCAATATAGTACTTATCTTATAATGATTAGGTGCGCCTTTAACGTTATCTTTGTTCATTTTATTCCTTTTTTTTGCTCTGACATGCCCATTGGTTCACAGTCATTTCCTTATTTTCCAGCTTATGCCTTATCCTAGTTACTTAATGATTATATTATTAAAGTTATTGCACTCGCCAGACTTTATGTCTGACCCCCTTTGCTTCCACCTCTTTTCTCCCCCCAAGGTGCTCAGGGTGGGACTAGCACTAGTGGAGCTTGATTTGGACAGCATTATCTCTCTCTTTTTGGAAGATGCTTGGATCGCTGAAGTAAAGTTAAGCCTATCTTATTTATGGCTATTTTATGTTGGGGTTATGTCTCTTATTTTATGTACTTAGAACTTATTTGTCAAGATGGATAATAAGTGTATTTGGTTTGGTAGTTGGTTTTTTATGTGATGTAACCAAACTATTTCTCCGCTGCAATAAAAGTGGTTTTTGATTTCCAAGTACCAATATATTTATCTGTCTTGTTTACTTTTCTGTTCTATACACAATAAACGCTCCACCAAAATTAAGGCATTTCCTTTGTGAGTGACCTTAATGGAGGTGGGGTGTCACACGTGGTATTGGAGCTGAAGGTTACTAGAACAGATAAGATATTTTAAAAAATTATTTTTCAAAAAGCATTTTATAAAGAAATACTTTCAAAAATATGTTTTAAGGAAAGTATTTTTAAGAGAAAAGTTTATTTTGAAAACATAACCCCCAAGAGCCATATATATTTCTTTTGAATTCTCCGTTTGAATCTCTTCATCTTCTTTTCAGTATGTCAGGAATTCCCGAGATACCCGAAGGGATACCGATACCAGGATGGTTTAGAAGGTATCTGGAAGCTAGGGCCAATGTCGCAGGCCCAGTAAATGCTCCTTCTCCTCCTCCTCCCTGTGTTGATAGTTTCGCAAAGATATGCAAGGACTTTCGGGCAATGGGCGGAAAAACCTTTTTACGGGTCGAAGACGTTTGTTGAAGCTCGAAATTGGCTAAAGGAGGTGGAATAATTGTTTGGAATCTTTGAGGTAGAAGATGGAAGAAAGGTCCAGTTAGCTGCCTGGTTAATGAAGGATGAGGCCTCGTTTTGGTGGGAGGTCACTAATGGAGAGCATCCAGTTGATACATGGTCGGATTTCAGGCGAAGGTTTGAGGCAAAGTTTCTCTCACAGGCCGAAGAGAATTTATACATGGAAAGGTTTTTAAAATTGAGGCAGTGAAATCTACCAGTGAAAGAGTACGTCAACAATTTCAATCGGTTGGCGAAATTTGGCTTGGACTTGGTGAATACACTCGAAAAGAAGGCCCTGAGATTTGTTAAGGGTTTGAACAAGCCGCTACATGGGTTAGCTATGACCCACATCCCTATGGGGCCACCTTTGAGAGACTAGTTGACATGGCGCTTATGCATGAAGAGGAGAAAGGCGCCAATGCTAATAAGGCACCTAAAAAGAAAGGGGATCAAAAGAAACCACAACAGCAACAGCAGAACAAGAAGGGTGGTAAAGACAACAATGGCAAGGGAAAGAAAAGATGCTTTAACTATGGGACACTAGGCCATCTGAGCAAAGACTGTAGGAAGAAGAAGAAGATTGGTTGTTTCCACTGTGGCGAGGCAGGACATCTGATTAGGGACTGTCCAAAGAAAGGGCAGAGGGTAGGGACTACCTCTGGAGGGCAGATTCAGGCTCCCATGGCACCGGGGCAGGCAAGGGGGCAGGTCCAGGCTCTCGTGGTCCCTACGCTGCAAGAACGAGGTAGAACGATTTCCGTTGAAAGTTTAGTTTATCTTTTTGATCATCCTGTTCGCACACTCTTTGATTCTGGTGCATCACACTCTTTTATATCTACTGCTTTAGTTGAGTCACTACAACTAAACACCAGTAGAGTAGAGGATCCCTTAGTTGTTTCAAATCCAATTGGAGGCTCAGCCTATTTGTCGATGATTTGTTTGGATTTGGAAATTTCTATACTTAGCATTGGGTTTAGATGTAATGCTTATGTTTTGGGCTTCACGGGCTATGTGTTAATTTTGGGCATGGATTGGTTATCCAGTAATGGAGTCGTCCTAGATTGTGAAAAGAGAGAGGTTAGGCTTATGACTCGCTTGGGCAACACTCTCGAAATCTCTTGTAATCCCATGAATTCCGTTATTCTAAGTTATCTAGAATCTCTTGACGCATCTGTTGAGAATTTGCAGTCTGTTAGAGTGGTCCGTGAATACTCGGATGTCTTTGAGGAAGTAGAGGGCTTGCCTCCGAAGCGGGAGATAGACTTCTGCATATATCTAGTTGATAACGCAAAACTCGTTGCTTTACCCATTAGGCACATGGCTCCAAGGAGAGAAAGGAGCTTAGCAAGTAAGTTAAAGAGCTGCTAGAAAAAGGGTTTATAAGGCGGAGTATTTCTGAATGGGGTGCTTCAGTGGTGTTCGCAACCAAAGCGAACGGTTCACTTCGCCTATGCGTTGATTATAAGGAGCTAAACAAGTTGACCAACAAGAATAGGCACCCACTGCCAAGAATAGACGATTTGTTCGATCAGCTTGTAGGTGCAACAGTTTTCTCCCAATTAGATCTGGCTACCGGATTTCATCAGCTGAGATTGGCTGAAGATAGCATTGATAAGACCGCATTCAGAACCCCGGACGGTTTCTTAGAATGGCTCGTCATGCCTTTCGGCTTGACAAACGCACCCGCTTGTTTCGTCAATTTGATGAATAGAGTGTTCCGGGAATCTCTCAATAAATTCGTGGTGGTCTTCATAGATGATATTCTGATTTTCTCGAAGAATGAGGAAGAGCATGTTTTGCATTTAAGGGAAGTCATGGATACTCTCTGTGCACATCAGTTAAAAGCAAAATTCTCCAAGTGCCACTTCTAGAGGGAAGTAAGATTTCTTGGGCATGTGGTGTCCAAAGAAGGGTTAGCTGTGGACTCCGCAAAAGTAATTGCGGTCCAGGATTGGAAGGTTCCAAAGAATGCAACCGAAGTCCGAAGTTTTCTTGGACTAGCAGGCTTTTATCGCAAGTTCATTAAAGACTTTGCGAAAATCTCAGCTCCACTTACAAGGTTAACGAAGAAGAACCTGACATTCATTTGGGACTTGGATTGCGAAGTCACTTTCCAACGATTGAAGAGGACTCTGACAACAGCCTCGGCTTTGACATTACCAGATGGGAGCAAGATGTTTACGGTATACACAGATGCATACGGTACGGGACTAGGCGCTATTTTGATGCAAGAGGGGAAGCTAGTAGCTTATGGTGGAAGGCAATTAAAAGTGCATGAGAAAAACTACCCAACCCACGATCTACAGTAAGCAGCCATCGTTTTTGCTCTTAAATCTTGGTGCCGCTATCTCTTAGGTGAGAAATTTGAGTTGTATACTGACCATAAATCGTTGAAGTACATTTTCTCGCAGAAAGATCTCAATCTACGGCAGTAAAAATGGATGGAGTTTCTCGCCTCATACGACTTTGAGATCTCATATACTCCTGGCAAGGGCAATGTAGTAGCAGACACCCTAAGTAGAAAGAAGCTGACCTTAAGTCCTCTCTTTGTAGAAAGCAAAGTTTGGAGTACATAGCAAATTTTTATTTTAGACCCTCTGTTGATTATGTAACTGGCTTGATGGCAATGTTAGAGGTGCGGCCTACTTTGTTGGATTCAATAGGAACCGCGCAACGTGAAGACCCTCAGCTAGTTGATGTGATAGATAAGCTGATTAGGGGAGAGACATCTAGTCACCTCAACAGATACTCCATCGATGATAAGGATTGGTTGATACGGGATGGAAGACTATGTGTCCCGCAAGCAAGAGATTTGGTGAAGATGGTTTTGGAAGAAGCACATCATTCCAAGATGACCATACACCCCGGTGGAGACAAGATGTATAAAGATATCAAAAGAGATTTCTTTTGGAATGGCATGAAGAGGGATGTAGCTGAATTTGTTTCGAAATGCATGATATGCCAACAAGTCAAGGCGGAGCAGAAGAAGCCTGGCGGTTTGCTTCATCTTCTAGAAGTTCCGCAATGGAAATGGGAAAGCATCTCAATGGACTTTGTTGATTGGTTGCCTAGGTCAAGAAGGGGCAATACCGGTATTTGGGTAATAGTGGACTGGCTCACGAAAAGCGCTCATTTTATACCTGTCAAGAGTAGAAGGACCGCCTCGTCTTTAGCCTCCATTTATCTTAAGGAGATAGTTCGACTCCATGGAATACCCTCCAACATGGTGAGTAACCGAGACCCTATCTTTACCAGCGAGTTCTGGAGGAGTTTGCAAGAGGTCGTAGGCACACAGCTATGTTTAAGAACAACCTATCACCCTCAAACCGATGGTCAGACGGAAAGGATGAACAGAGTACTGGAAATCTTTAGAGACTGTGCATTCTTGACTTTGGAGGATCTTGGAAGGATCATCTCCCTTTGGCGGAATTCACTTATAACAATAGTTATCAAGCCACTATAGGCATGGCACCCTTCGAAGCTTTATATGGAAGGCCATGTCGATCACCAACTTGTTGGTGGAAGTCCATAGATAAACTTATACTTGGGCCGGACATGATTAGAGAGACTTCAGAGAAAGTGGACTTGATACGAAGGAGAATGAAGACTGCCCAAGATAGACAGAAATCCTACGCAGACAAGAGAACGACCGACCTTTAGTTTGAAGTTGGGGATAAGGTGTTCCTTAAAGTATCTCCTTTGAGGAATGTCATCCGCTTTGGGTCCGTAGGAAAGTTGGCACCACGATTAGTAGGACCATTTCCTTTTATCGAAAGGATTAAGACGATACACTATAGAGTAGAGATACCTAAAAGACTGGCTGGAGTTCATAATGTTTTTCATGTCTCTCAGCTACGAAAGTGCTTACATGGGTCGGCAGAAGTTGTGGGGCCAAGTATACCAGAGGAAGTCGAAGTGGAACGAGAAGCGACTGTGAGGAGAGTTCCAACTCGTATCTTGGGGATGGAAGTCAAAAAGCTAAGCAACCGTGAAGTTAAGCTTGTCAATGTTCAATGGAGCGATGCCGAGGAAGACGCGACTTGGGAGACTGAGGCCAAAATATGTGTAGCCTACCCTTTTCTTTTTGAGGGTACATCTTTGATCTCTTTTTCCTTAAGTTTATTCAAGCATGTATCTACCTTTTTAGTGTATCTCCTTTGTCATATTCTTTATCCTTAGGTAGAGGCCAATGGATGTAAACATGTATTTTAAACATGTTATGATTGATGGATGCTAGTGGATGCAAGTGTTTGCTAGTGGTTGCTCGTGGATGCATATACACACACATTAGGCACTAGATCGGCTCAATCACTTTCATACTGCATATAAATGTGTGTTTATTTAGATTAATGGATGTATAATGATTGTGTTATCATATGGATGCGGCATTCGGATGGATGGGTGCGCACGCATTTAGAAATAATATGTATCATTAAGGATCTTTTGCATACATAATGGATGCATGGCACTATCATAATCTGTATTAAGGAGGTCAACTGACTCAGTAGACCACCTGATTTTGCATTAGATACGGACATGTACACAAACTGTGCATATAAACATGAAAGCATTAGAAGTCTTTTAAGGACAATGGATGACTATGTTTGATGGTTGAGTAGATGGACGATTGGATGGTAGGATATGTATTCCTCGTAACTTGAAAATTTCGAGGTCGAAATCCTTTAAGGAGGGGAGAATTTAACACTCCATGTTTTCTGTTAACATAAACTAACGAATTAAACAATACTTAATTTAAAATGTGAGAATCAAGGGAAACGGGGTACGCCATGTTTTCTGTTAACATAAACTAACGAATTAAACAATACTTAATTTAAATTGGATTTCGTATGAGGAAGTTATGGCTGTCAGAAGTTTCCAGAAAATTCAAATAAATTCAAAACAGCTCGGAAACAGATTCAAAATTCAAATCAGAAGTCAGAAGCGGGTTGGGCGGGAAAATTCCCTCCCAGGTCGACCAGGGGATCGACCCTAGTGTCGACCTCCCTCCTACAGGTCGACCTGGGGGTCGACCAGCCCCCCTCCTCTGGGCAGATCTGAAAGATGACGATTTTGTGACTCGGTGCTGAGTCATTAGGGCTGAGATGTCACCCTATCTTGACTTGATGGTCTTGATTGATTCTAGATTGATCGGATGGCCTAAATTAATCCTAAATTCTATATAAACACATGTAGACTAAAACCATAAAACCTAATCAAAATTAGAGCCATGGCCGTCATGCTATCACCTTACGACCTAGAATGGCTGTCATCAACTAGAGGAAAAGTAAAGCTAATCAACTCAATTCAACTCAAGTCTATAACAACTACAACAACAAATTTGTCTACTTCAAAGGCGAGCTAAATCAATTTCAGAACTCAGATCCCAGAACACAAGACCTTCTTTGAGTTGTGAGTTCGATTTCTTTAGTAAGATAATTAACAAGTTAATTAGGTTGAGTTATAATTTGGGTTATATGGATATGTTTGTAAAACATTGGGAAAAATGCGATATTTTTTGAATGTATGTTATTGTTCACAATGATAGTTTTTGTTGTGGATCCCTTTGTATGTAACCAATCATCTATGTTCAACCTGATTCATGTTTGACAACATTGTATATGCAAGTTTGGGTGCAGATTATATGCTAGTTTCTATGTGAATTGTACATAGTTTACATGTGAACCAAATAAGATGACTATATGCATGTTTAGGTAGAAATTGGATTCACATATATGCAAGTTTACACCTTTAGATTTAGATTTATGACATACATAGTTTTATGCAAGTTTGTGACTATTGCCTATGCAAGTTTTGGGTGAAAACTATATTCTATATGCAAGTTTTTGGTGAAAACTATATTCATATATGCAAGTACACACCTTTTAGCCTATGTTTAGATTCATGACAATACCAAGTTTATGCATGATATGTTGTAATCCTTATTAGTAAGTTAGATCCATTTTGCGCGTTATGCAAATTTGCGACGTTTCTTCCCTTTTTTGTCATTAGATTAATTGTTAGTAAAATATATATATCATGATAAGCGAACGAACAACGTGGTGACGATGGGGTTAATATTGAATACACACATATTGAGAATCGGCATAAATGGCCTTAAAAAGGCATATAATTAATTTAAGACATTAATGGGAAAAATAGGTATTTATGGACATAATTTATGTGACAATTATGGACATAAGTATATTTGGAATTTATTTACAAATTGGAATAGGGATATTAATCCAATTTGGGGTTAAATAAAGATGTGTAATAATAAACCGCCTAAGACACGAGGTTAGACTCTTTTGTGGTGTAAGACTGCCCGGACCCGCCCGGCAAATCCAGCAACCACAAATGCCAGTCTAGTGTGAGAGGTCAAAGGCATGAATTAAATGTGTAATAGTTGTAAAGACACGAGGTTATGCTCGTTATGTTCTGTACACAATAAACGCTCCACCAAAATTAAGGCATTCCCTTTGTGAGTGACCTTAATGGAGGTGGGGTGTCACACATGATGCATCAATGTTGGCTAACTTACCTGGCAACAAGATCATGGAAATAGGTGAGAAAAATGTTGTGCAAGTGGTGGCAGATGATGGTGCAAATTACAAGGCAGCAGGTGAGCTCTTAGAGGCTAGATTTCCTACTCTATTTTGGACTCCATGTGCTGCCCATTGTCTTGATTTGATGTTGGAGGACATAGGCAAGTTGTCAAGCTTTTAAAAAACAATTAATCAAGCAAGAATATGTACTACATTCATTTATAGACATGGGCGTATACTTGATGCATTGAGGGAAAAGACTAATGGGAGGAATTTAATGAGGGCTGGAGCTACGAGGTTGGTCACTGCTTTTCTCACATTGCAAAGTTTGTACAAGAATCAGGAGTCCTTGTGTTTTTTGTTTTGTGTTGAGGATTGGAGTAGGTCTAAGTTAGCAAAAACAGAAAATGGCAAGAAAGTTTATGACATTGTGTTTTCATCACTTTTTCGGGACTGTATTGAAGAGTGCATTCAAGAATCACAACCTCTTCTTGTGGTGTTATGGATTGTTGATGGGGATCAGAGACCCGCTATGGCAGAGATTGCATATGCTATGGACTTTGCAAAAAATAAGATCGAAGCGTCATTCGAGAAGGAACGAGCATTGTTGAGCAAATTGGTTAAAATCATTGATGATCGTTGAAAGAACCAAATGGGAAAACCATTATATGGGACTGCTTTATTTCTTAATCTGGGTAAATACTTTGATGTTCTAGAAAATGATCATGCTTATGCCTCTCAGTTAAGAGACGACTTTAATGATGTGCTTGAGAAGATGATCATAGATCGGGGTACAAGGAACAAGATAAGTAATTGTGCCGATAACTATAAAAACTCAGGGGAAGCATTTGCAAGAGAGGTGGCACTTGAGCGTAGAAAGCAAAAAAAATCCTCGTAAGTTTCTTCTATTATTATGTTTGGCGCAATTATATCCTCGCAAGTGGTACTAAAACACAATCATAATTATTAATTTATGTTAGTTGATTGGTGGGATGCTTATGGAGGTCGTGCACTTGAGCTTCAATCATTTGCGAAGCGTATTGTTGGTCTTTGTTGTTCATCTTCCGGTTGTGAACGCAATTGGAGTACATTTGAGTTTGTAAGTTCCCATGACTTTTAAGATATATTTTTTCAAATTACACTATTTATACTTTAGGTCTAATTGCATTTTATATTTTTAGATTCATACAAAAAAGAGGAATAGATTGGAACATCAACGTTTAAATGACTTGGTGTATGTCCAATACAACCAAAAAATAGATTCAAGATTCAAAAAAAGGCGTGAACTTGGAAGGAATTTTGATTCACTTGTACTTGATGACTTCGAGTGGAATAATGAGTGGATTAGCAATGAAGAGGATACTTTTTGGAGTGTTGTGGATGAGGCTCAAGGTGCATCACATGCGCTTGAGGGACGCAATCTTCCAAGGAGATCTCAAGTTGGTTCTACTAGTGAGTTGTTGGTCTACACTCGTCGTAACACTGGTTCGACATTTGGATTAGTTGATGAAGACTCGGATGAAGAAGCTATTCCTCTTGATGATGAAGAAGTGGAGGATGATTATGGTGTATCATTACCCGATCCAAGCAATGCCAATGTTGAAGAAGGAGATGATATTGAGATGATTTTGCTTAAGTTCATACTCATTTTATGATCTATTATGGATATTATGAGTATTATTATGTTGTGACTAGGATCTATTTTGGGTATTTGTTGCATTTGAATCTATTATTATGTTATCTTTGTTGAATTCGAACTTATTAAAAATTTATAATTATATCTAATTATATTATATACTTAAGTCTAATAAATATACGTATATAAAAGACTTATCGACTAGTCAGAGGACTTGTCTTCTAGATGGTAATGGCTCGACTTGGCGTCGTGATAACCTTGAACAGCATTGTACGCATCCCTTTATGCATATATTCAAATTTGACTTTTTTTTCAAGAATTCGTCGTTTCCAGACATTGTTGACACATTTATGCTCTTGTACAGAATACATGCATGCATTCATGCGCATATTCAGAAGCCATCGTCCCTTTTAAATTTGTTGCACACATGCATGTATATATACAGAATAGTTGCATTCATGTATGCAACTTTTCGTAACACATGAATCTCAGTTCAACTTTGTATGCATACATATATGCGGCTATTGGTAATAGTTGCGTATATTATGCATACATTGGTCCATATTTCCAACATAAAAAACTATATGAATATATGCATGTATGTGTGCTACTATTGGCAATAGTTGCATAAATATATGCAATTTTTTATTGTTTTTTTTTTCCATAGGCTACTGTGGATGTTACCAGAATTTAGAATATATATTTTTTACCTGAGACCGCCTTTTCTTTGTCAAAAATGGAAAATGGCGTAAGTGGACACAAAAATAGGCTGAAGTGGGCAAAAAGGAGCAGCACCTTAAAACAGGGACCGGGTTTACATCAGAACTTTGGGAGGGATGTGCGCTATATTTCAAACTTAAGTAGGGACCTTAGCCTAATGTCCACTTATTAATAATATAAGATTTAGTTTTATGTGGATATTTGTTTAAATGACACATTCTAGAAAAAAATTAGATATAAGGACAACCGGCTTTTGCTATGTAAATCGAGTACTACTTTCATATTTTAATTGGAAAAAGTCCAAATATTTTAAACTAAGGACATGCGTTGGCATTTCACAAATAATAAAAATTAATATAAAAATATTTTCCAATGATTATAAGATTAAAAATTAAAAAAGAATAAATATGTTTTTTTTTTTTTTTGTAAATATGGAAGAAAAAGCAATATAAGAAAATTTAGGACCGAAAGCTAAATGCATATAGCTTCATTATTTACGGTATAGCTTTTTTAAGGTGTAAATGAGATTAGCTTTAAAATGACTTAATTCTGTATTTGGGTGATACGATAAGAAACTATATTTTTAAGTTTTAAAGCTATATTCATTTAGCTTTCCGAGCTGATTATTTTTATATGTTTATAATAACAAAAATTGACTAAAATAATTTTAAAATCATATTTTTTCTAAATTTTGAGGGTTGTTTTTAATTTTATAAATTAATTCATTAATGATGAGAGTTAAAGTGAAGTTCATGTTAAATAATAAAATTTGGCCTTTGTTGTTAAAGTGAACTTCATGTTAAATAATAAAATTTGGCCTTTGTCCTTAATTTAATTATTAAACTTAGTCGTTCTTTGATCTAATTTTTTATTGAAACATGTCCTTAATTAAATTAAACTTAGTCATTCTTTGATCTAATTTTTTATTGAAACATGTCCTTAAAACTAAATACCCCTAGTTTTATTTTATATTTTTATATACTTAGTTAATTTTTATGAAAATTAAGTAATTTAGATAAATTTTCACAATACTTAATTAATTTTTGTAAAATTATTTAATAGTTACAAATCTTAGTTAACTTATTATTATTATAAATCGTAGTTTATTAATATTATTACCATTATTATTATTATAGATTATTTGATTATATTTTGTACTTTTATATACTCTAGTTAATTTTTATAAACTAAACTTCCAATTTTTTTTATAAAATTAGTTAACTTAGTTAAATTTTTATAATACTTGGTTAATTTTTATAAACTTATTTAATATTTATAAATCGTAGTTAATTAGTTACTATATAAATTTTATTGTTATTATTATAGAAGCCTTAGTTATATTTTATATTTTTATACACTTGGTTAATCTTTAGAAACTAGACTTGTTAATTTTATAAAAAATTAGTCAACTTATTTAATTTTAATAATACTTAGCTTACCAAAAAGCAGATTATTGAAGATTATTATGAAGGTCATTGATTAGTGAATTTCATTAATTATTGCAGTAGGATTGTTAATCAAATGACCTTCATAATAATCTATAATAATATTATGAAGGTTATAGAAATTTGGTCAATGACCTTCTTGTCTTATAGAAACTTGGTCATTGATTAGTGATTGTTAATTATTATGAAGGTCATTGATTAGTGGATCAGATTATCGTAGATTATTATGAAGCTCAATATATTTAGTGAACAATTTACCAGTCAGTGATTATTATGAAGGTCTTGCAGTGATTATTATGTATAAAATCTTAGTTAATCTTCATTTTCATTACTAAGATGATGAAATGACAACTCACATTAGCTAACTAAAATTACAACACAATATTAGATTTATTTTGTTTTTACTTTTTTACTTAAACTAATTATAATAGATCTGTTTTAGTCAATTCAACACTAAATCAAACAAAGCAGGTTCACGTTTATAATTAGTTTTAAAAATGAACTATTTGCATAACAAAGTTTTCAAAACAAGGGCGCAAAGTTTTAAACAATGACCTTCATAATACATGAGCATTATTGGGTAGAGATTAGGGGTACCAAGGAATGGGCAAAGTTCCGGAGATACGTAGGAGAATAAGACTTCCCGCTGCTTGATATTGACTTCGTACATGATGTGAGCATGTAATCATTGTAAGCTACTGCAATAAACAAAGATGCAACTGGGTGTTGAAGTGCATTCCACTCATCTATCCATATTAAACCACCTGAGCAAAATATATGAATATACTTTTTATTGTTATTGTATAAGTAATTGATGCTGGGTTATTATTTGTCTTTTATACTTTTATGATGCTTTACAAAATCAGCTAAAAGAATGATTTGGTTTTTGATCATATCATATGGCATAATGGCAACTCATACCCTAAAATATAAATCAACACAATAGAATACTCAACCAAAAAGAGAGAAAATAAAACAAATGTTCAGGACATTTTTGTAACTAGCATTAGTATCTATCATAAGCATCTGGTCAGTGTAACATTTATATGATAACTTCAAAAATTTCATTTAAAAAAATTCTAAACATCCTTGCATTTCAGACATCACCAACAGAATTACATAATGTCATATTCCAACATATGCAGCAAAATATTATTATTCAGGACTCCACTGCATGCACTAAAATAAAAGCAAACAGAGAGAGATAGGGATACATCAAATGTACTAGATAAGGAGAGAGTTTACCTGAATACCTTCTTTTTAATGCTTGCTCTGTTCCACTGCTCAATCCTAGCCCTTCTTTCCTCGCTTCCTCCTCTGACGGGGATCACCGTTCTCCTAGGATTTCCATGGTGCCTTCTATTACTATTGCTGTATCTATCGCGATTGTTACTTCTTCTCCCACTGTCTCGGTAGTCATAATCATGATCACGGTTACGTTCACGAGAATAGCTACTGCTCTTCCTATAATATGGGTATGGACTTATGCTTCTGCTCCTACTACCATGAGACCTCCTATAATGCCCATACAGCTTCTTCCTTAAATTTCTTCCAATTTGCTTAACATGCATGAAATCACAGTAACCATCTATTGCAGCTATTCTGTTCAAACTGACGACATGTTGCTTCCCTGAAGTCTGTAACTGGTTAAAAAAACAAATGGACGTCCGGACTAGATACAACGCCGAAGAGCACGGAGAGCTACAACAGTATGATCTTCTTCTCTGAACTGGGCATATACCATGTGATCTGCAAGATTATTGCAGATATTCAGGCTCTTTTTGTCGCCATATTTAATATGTTCTTCGTATATGTCTTCGTAAGAGTCTTCAAAATGTTTGTGTGGCGGGTTTTACTTCAACAACATGCTACAGGATAAATTAAATAGCAGCAGACAACAACATGCTTACCCGCCTCTTTTGTCTCCTCTAGTTTAGCTACACGGCTGCAGACAACAACATGCTACATGATATTTGCATGTTGGGTTTTACTTCAACAATATGCTGCAGACAACAACAGTGAGATCAACACGGTGCACTTTCATCCACGAGCCACCGAAATGCTATTTATCCATGGTCCACTCGATGTGGGAATCATTACCACTGGCGCCGAACATTACACTGAAACTACAGAAGAGGATGCGTTTTCATGTTATAAAAGTTGGATGCATTACATAAAGAATAATGGTGACAAACCTGTTGTTGTTGTGTCCAACGTCCGATAATCAGTTGTTGGATGTGCAGGCAGTCGTTTCTGCACTTTTCGCTACTGATCCACCTTTACCTGATAACGTTTTAAATGCTAATCTTCGAATTGGGACTGATCAAGTTTAGAAGATCACGGAATATTTTGCTCCAAAACATTGAAATCATATCATTTGTGTTTTTTCCCCTATTTATATATTATTAACAAAGTGAAACGAGTAAGATTATATCGTCCACCATCTTATAAGCATAACAAAAATAAACGTTATCATAATGATATGCTTAGGGAATATATGCCTCTGAGTGATCATGTATGTTGTGACGACCGCCCATAACCCCCGCACTATACAAGTGGAAAATGCGCTGAAAGGTGTGCCAGGCTGCTATGGACGATCATCAGGTAGGTAAACACATCGAAACCTGTAGTAGAGCGCACAGCGCAAGGATAAAATATAACAGAACATATACAACAGGTAATAGCAATGAGGTATCATATAACAAACTTTTGAAACTTTCTCAACATCCAGAAAGATTATCCAACTGATATCAAAGTTTGTACATAAGGCATCACTGTAACTTTCAAGCAACTCAAACAGCGGAAACAGAAATATTAGATAGTAATAAAACTAGTACGCCAGCCTCTTGCTCATCATCGCTCAGCTTCCTCGTCTCACTAAGCTCCATTACCTGTAACCTGCTACTTAGTCTGCCCATCCACAACTGGATGAACAGCCCAAGGTAATAAGAGGAGACATAAAACCTTGAGTCAGACAATAGTCTTAGTGAGCGATAAAACAACTAACAAACTTCAACAAGAAAGTATATGAGAATGGGTAAATAAACAACTTATCTACCCACAACACCAGAGAAGAACTCAACCTTATCTTCCCCACATCAGACAGTGATAGCCTTTACACCAAGCATTTCAACCATTAATCCATAGAAACCAGAACAACCCTTTGTTCATAGCAAACAGAAACAATCACAATAGCAATCATGGGATCAAGATTATATATCTCATGCAAAACATCCAGCATACATGACAGACTCTGGCTATCATTGCCAATCCTGCTTCGAAACCATCATTATCGTATGACGGCCAACCTTGCCATATGTCAAGGGCTAATGGTAACCCCAGTTCTAGCATGTACTCCATATGTCCAACCTTGACAATGTCCAACCTTGACACTAGGCCTTTCCCCAAGACCCAGGGTACTCGACCAGCAACCTTCTGGTCTATTGGGTGCCCCCATCGTACCCCTGCTTTGAGCCTGCTAGAACTTACGACAACGATGACCTCTCGGCTTTCGCATCTCTAGTCGTCCAACCTTGACGATGTTTCATAGCTCAAGCAACCTTCTCGAGCAGCCATTATCCATCAACTCACGACCTTTGAGTTGTCACCGAACACATTCATCACTTCGAGCCTTCCTACTTGAACCACCTCGAAGCTACACCATCACCGAGCCCTCTGGGAGGACCCCAAAACCGACCCCTCCTGGGAAGACCCAAAACCTGCTCTTCCTGGGAAGACCCAAAACCTACTCTTCCTGTGAAGACCCAAAACCGACACTTCCTGGGAAGACCCAAAACCTGCTCTTCCTGGGAGGACCCAAAACCTACTCTTCCTGGGAAGACCCAAAACCTGCTCTTCCTGGAAAGACCCAAAACCGACCCTTCCTGGGAAGACCCCCTTCTGGTCCTTCTGGACCGACCAGACCCTCTTTTGGTCCTTTCGGACCGACCAGAATCCTTCTGAACCACCCAGACTCCCTTCTGGTCCTTCTGGACCGACCAGAACTTTCTCTGCTCCTTCTGGACCGACCAGAACCTTTTCTGGTCCTTCTGGACCGACCAGAATCCTTCTGAACCACCCAGACTCCGTTCTGGTCCTTCTGGACCGACCAGAACCTTCTCTGCTCCTTCTGGACCAACCAGAACCTTTTCTGGTCCTTCTGGACCGACCAGAATCCTTCTGAACCACCCAGACTCCCTTCTGGTCCTTCTGGACCGACCATAACCTTCTCTGCTCTTTCTGGACCGACTAGAACCTTTCCTGGTCCTTCTGGACTGACCAGAAACCTGCACAGCTCCTTTTCGACTTCGATTTCGACCAAAACTTCGCCAAACGACGAATCCGACGAAACCAGCTTATCTGATTCATCCAAACGCAACCACAAACATGTTCTGCAACCAACAATATCATCAATCTAACAATTTCCCTCAAAACACATAAATTTACCAAAACATGATAAGTGAATCATATGAACATAAAAACAGATCGAATTTGCATAAACTTGTGAAACATCATGAAATTAACCATTTAAATTATCTAGATCAGATCCTAAGGTGATTCACATGTAAAATAAACTTAGCACGTGTAAATCTAAGGAAAATAACATGGAAAATGATGAAATTAACATCCTATAATTCACACACTTTCATGAATCCGAATGAGAGATGCAAATCACTCACCGATTATCCAAAACAAAGATAAAACGATGAAAAAGCAATCCGGACAGGGAACACTTCGAATCAAACTCTTCAATCCGATGAATTCGCCCTTAAAACGATGTTGATCTAGCCTCGAATGGTATAGATCTTCGATTTCCCTCCTTGGATTTGGAATTTTAATGGTGGAAAGGTGTTAGAGGAAGAAGGAGATCAAAGCCTCCCCATAAGAGAATGGAAAATTCCAACCTTTCTCCATATCCCTTACCCCCTATTTATAGCCTCCACCAACCCCTTAATGGGCCTTCTCCAAATCAGCCCATTATCCTTCCAAAACCTGAACAGCCAACTGAAAAACCTTAAAACAGCGATTTCTCCCAAATCGCTGAACCAAATCCTTAATGTAACCACTCTACGGAAAGGCAATCACCAATTCCTTTCCAATGGCACAGGTCTCACCCTCTGATTCGACCTGAGTCAAAAGTTATGCCATGTACAAGACTGACAGGGGCAAAATGGTCACAAACAAAATCGGTAAAATTTATGGACATGTCTCATATCCACATAAGCAACATACCAAAAGATGAGAATGATCCAACCCTCAGGGAATAAAATAAAAATATTTTACGATCTTCCGATACGTAAAATGCGGGTTGTTACATTCTTCCCCCCTTAAGAATTTCGCCCCCGAAATTCCAAGCAAACACAAGCAACCATAACAATTCTGCATGTCTATCATCCATGAGAAGCCAATCCTATCATCCGAACTAGCAACCATCAAGCCATGCATCCATAGCCTTATCCTAGCACGCAGAATTCTATCAAACAACAACAAGATACAACGATATAACGACGATACAATCTAAGGGTTCTACCGATGAAAAGTTCTGGATGAGTCGCCCTCATGCTCTCTTCCGTCTCCGATGTACAATCGTCGCCATCTTCACTCCATTGTACCTTGACTAGCTTAACTGTCTTCCTCCTAAGCTGTTTCATGTCATTCTCCACAACACGAAGTGGCCTATGAGGTTTCGCAACTGCGGTCTCGACTTCGAAATCTTCATACTGTTCTGGAGATACCACCACATTCGAGTCGTTAACAAACTTTCGTAGAAACGACACATGGAAAATATTATGCACACTCGACATCTTCTCGGGTAACTCCAACCTATATGCGAGCTTTCCTATTCGCTCGACTATCGGAAATGGTCCAACAAACCTAGGAGCCAACTTCCCTTTACTTCCGAATCGAACCACATGCTTCAACGGTGAAATCTTCACGAAAACCATATCTCCTACGTCGAATTCCAAATCCTTATGACGGTTATCGGCGTAACTTTTCTAACGATCTTGGGCTGCCTTCATTCGTTGTCGAATAATTTCGATACAATCCGAGGTTTCTCTAATCATTTCAGGCCCAAGTACCAACTTATCTCCGGTTTCTAACCAACAGGCTGGAGAATTGCACGGCCTTCCATACAACGCCTCGTATGGTGTCATCCCAATACTCGACTGGTAGCTATTATTATATGTAAACTCAACTAGATGTAGATGGTCCTCCCATGATCCTCCGAAGTCTAACACACAAGCCCTCAGGAGATCTTCTAAAACTCGGTTGACTCTCTCGGTCTGACCATCAGTTTGGGGATGATATGCCGTACTTAAGCACAATTCGGTTCCCAAAGCTTCTTGCAAACTTTTCCAAAATCCACTCGTGAACAATGGATCCCGGTCACTTACTATACTCTTTGGGACACCATGGAATCGAACTATCCATTTCACATAAAGCTCAGCCAATTTTGATGTTGTCCTAGTCGTCTTGATAGGAATGAACCTTGCACTTTTGGTCAAACGATCCACAATGACCCAAATCCCTTCATTCCCTGCCCTGGTTCTAGGTAGTCCGTCGATAAAATCCATCGATATTTGCTCCCACTTCCATGTAGGAACTTCTAATGGCTGAAGCAAACCACTCGGCTTTTTCAGTTCAGCTTTCACCAACTGACAGTTCATACACTTGGAAATGAACTTTCCAATATCTCTTTTCATCCCTTCCCACTAGTAGGCTCGCTTCATGTCCTGATACATTTTATTACCACCGGGATGAATCGTTAGCTTCGAGTGATGACATTCTCTCAGAACCCCATCCCTCAATCTGTCGATATCAGGAACAACTAATCGTCCTTGCTTTCGAAGCCAACCTTCTCGATCGACCTCGAACTCTTTATCCTCTGGTTCCAGTTTCTGAATGAACTCGACAAGCTTCGCATCTTTCTTTTGGTCCTCGCCAATCCTTTCGATAAGAGTAGGCCTTATCGACAAGCTTGCCAACATTTCAGGTTCCAACTCGCACCTTGGCCTGAAATCGAACCCTGCCAAGTACTCGAGGCTCTTCTATTCCGAAAACATCGCTCCCAAACTTGCATGTCTTCGACTCAATGCACTGCAACTGCATTGCCTTTGCCAGGAGTATAGGCTATACCAAAATCATATGATGCCAGAAACTCTAACCATCGTTGCTGCCGAAGATTCAAATCTTTTGGGAGAAAAGATACTTCAACGACTTGTGATCCGTAAACAACTCGAATCGTACCCCCAACAGGTAATTTCTCCACATCTTCAGAGCAAACACAATCTCTGCCAACTCCAAATCATGAGTTGGATATTTTCTCTCATGCGGCTTTTGTAACAACCCGTATTTTAGACAACACGTTATAACTTAAAATAGGGCAGAATTAAATATTAAATCTGAATCAAGGGAAACGGGCTATGCCATTGCGTTCGTCTCGGAAAAATACGCGAAACAGAGTCCGAGTTTTCGTAAATCGGAGTCCGTATGATCGAGATATGGCCTCGCAAAGTTTCACGAAAAATTCAAATTCAAAAACAGATTCAAATTTTCAGAATTCAGGGTAGGCGGGAAAAAAATCCCGCCCAGACAGGTCGACAGGGGGGTTGACACTAGGGTCGACCTCACCCCCAACCAGGTCGACACTAGAGTCGACCTGGGGGTCGACCTCCCCCCAGGTCGACCTGGGTGTCGACCTGGGTGTCGACCTGGGGGTCGACCTCCCTGGTCGGCCAGGTCGGCCTGGTGCACCTATTTTGGCTCCTGGGTCTTGTTTTGGGGGCTTGTGACGATTTTCGATGGCTCAGATCTATCCTAGGGTTTATCCTATGGCTAAAACCAATCCTAAACACTATAAAAAGACCCTAAGACCTAGCTTAAATCATACTATTTCATTTTAGCCTCATGCAGCCGCCATTAAACCTTAGAACTCTAAATTAAAAATACAAAGAACAAAATTAAAGAAGACGAAGGACGATTCTTGAAGGCTACAACTAGAAGCTACAACAACTACGATGCTTTAGACAACGGATTTGGGGCTATTTGATTTAAAGTTTTGATTTGGATTACTTGCTTCATATTGTAAGTTCTATGTCACTTTTTAGGCAAAAACGCTAAAATAACATGGACATGCTACGAATTGAAACCGGATTTAAGAACTATTATTAATCCATGTTTATATTGTTTAACTTTGAATCAAAATTTGGGAATATTGCTATGTTAATGTTGCAAGTTAAACTTATCATGAGGTTGATGTTGTTATGAATCACTTAGGCTTAATTTTATTGCAAGTTGAACAAATACATGTCCATGGAATCATTATGTTCATCGAAATCCTCATGTTGATTAAACCATTCCTATGATGCTAATTAAACCATGTCTATGATATTAATGAAACTATGCCTGTGATGTTAATATACCTATCATGTTAAGGACAAATTGGGAATTGCTAGGTTATGATGAAAAGTTGGAATCATTATGTTTATAATGCTAGATGAGAATCATTATGTTAAAAATGCTAAATTGGAATCCACTATGCCTATTAGAATTACCATGCCTTTAATGTTTCATGTTTGTAATAAAATGATTATTATGCCCGCAAGGATTATTATGCCTATGGTGTAAAGTTGAAATCGTCATGTTAAACCAAGTTGGAACCATTATTATGCCAAGTTATCATCATGTTAGTATTGAAACCATGTGATATGTTATAGCCTGTTTATTATGCAAGAGATGTTGGAATTGTCACATATGCCTATCACATGTTTGGTGTTATTCCCCTTTTATCTCTTGAATTGTTTATGCTTGCGAACGAAGTACGTTTATATACGTTGGGGATACGATTGGGTAGAATAGGCAAAACTTGAATTGATTATAATCATAAACCGTGAAATTTGGCATAAGTAGAACATGAAATATGGCACGAAAACTTGACTTGAACATGCCATAACTTGACTTGAAACATGCCTTAGTTGGACATAAAATTTATATGAACATGCTATGAAAATAGTACGAATTTGATAAGAACATGGGCATGACTTTAGAAAACAAGAAAGTGGCCAACTCGAGGTTGGGTTGAGTTTGTAGTGTAAATCTGTCCGGAACCGCCCGGAACCGCCCGAAAAATCCAGTTGCTACAAACAATAGGATCCAATGTGGGTAGTTGGTCGTATCGCGCTTGAAACCCGAGGTTGGGTTGAGTTTGTAGCGTAAACCTGCCCGGAACCGCCCGGCAAAATCCAGTGGCTACGAACAATAGGATCCAATGTGAGTGGTTCGGTGCATTAACGAATCAATGAATGCCAATTAGGGTTAAGTCATGGACATGAAAAGACAACTTAACCAACTTGAACACGATTTGTAGGGCTAAGTCATGAACTTGAAATGACAACACTTAGCCAACTTGACATGACACGCAAGCGGGTTAAGTCACGAATTTAAATGACATACTTAACCATCTTGACATGACTAGACTGGAAAAGGATTAAGTCACGAGTTACATGACTTAATCGGTTAGGCGGTTTAGGTCACGAATTACATGACCTAATATGTAGGCGAAACCCTAAACACGACCCTTTTCAGCAGTAACCCTCTAGATGTATCAAGGTACCCTTGGGCTAGGCCGGGTGGGGCACGATTACTGGGCTGATTGTAAGAGGTGAACAACGGCAGTGGGGTACGCCAGTGTAGGTTCGGTGGGCTACGGTCGTGCACGTATTCCGGGGCAGACACTGGGTATCCGTAGATTTATCTGTGCATCTTGAATCGTCTCAGGGATTGACTCCCTAGGGCTGATACACTCGAAGGTGGACCCAGCACAGGTGACTACATTCGTGATTAGCCGTATGACACGGACACTTGACGAGCTAGAACTTGTATTGAGCCGATCGACTAGATAATCGCTCCGTAGGACCCCGTACTTGGGTCAGACCCCGTTTCAGGGTCATTTCATGATATTAGGCCGTGGAATTTATTTCGTGATTAACTAGTGACATGGGCTTAGTATACTAGTACGGTCGATGCAACGAATCTTGAACATGTGATGCTTTATTTAACTTGTCTTGACTTATCATGATCACCTTAGTCTATCTTGTCCACCTTGACACCATTCTTAAGTTTAGTTCCAGTTCATACATGACAGCTTGTTTTAACCGTTTTTACACTGAAAGTCACTAGGACTTACTCAGTCTTTATGACTGACCCTTTTTCCTTTCGCCTCGTTTTCTTTCGTCCCCCCCCCCCCCCCCCCCGCCCAGGTTCTCAGGGAGGAAACACTAGCTCTTAGCTTGGATATCACTTGCTTTGGCTCAGCATGTACGGTTTGTTATGGCTGCTTCTTTTTACTGCACTTGGGGAATAAGCTGTTTTTCTGTTTTAAGTTATTGCTTCTTTGGCTATTATTACAAGACAGTTGTAATGAAGTTGTAAGAGACATGGTTTACTTTGGAATAAAATGAAGTTCTGTTTTGCTCATAAATTCTTCCGCTGTTTACTTAATAATTTAATTATGTTCTGGCTTGTGATAATTCAGTGATGTTATCTCGATAATACCCCTCCAAAACTAGTGCATTCCCTTTGTGAGTGACCCTAGCGGAGGTGGGGTGTTACATTTGGTATTAGAGCAGAAGGTTACCAAGACTGGGCAAAAGTTTTGAAAACCTTTTGAAAAACCATTTACAAAGAAGCACTTTTTAAGAAAAGTTGGTTTATTTTAAAAGGCTATTCCCCAAAAAGCCATTAGCAAAATCTTTGTTTCCTCGTTTGAATCTTTTCCTTTTTCGTTTTCAGCTTATCATGGCCGACGATCTTAATCTTCCCGAGGGTGTCAATATACCCTCTTGGTTCCGTCGTTTCCTCGAGGCTCGGGCTAATGTGGCAGGCCCAGCCAATCCTCCTCCTCATCCTCCTCAACCTCCGTGAGAAACCGCTTTTTCAAAGATATGCAAGGACTTTAAGGCCATGGGCGGAAAGGATTTCCTAGGAACTGAGACTTTTGTTGAGGCACGGAATTGGTTTAAGGAAACCGAAGACTTGTTTGTTATCTTTGAGGTAGAGGACAATAGGAAAGTACAGTTGGCGGCGTGGCTCATGAAGGAGGAAGCTTCTTATTGGTGGGAAGTCACCAACGCTACTAGGCCCATTGAGACTTGGGCGGACTTTAGAGGGAGATTTGGGCTTAAGTTCTTGTCATCAGCAGAGGAGAGTCTCCAAATGGAACGGTTTCTGGCCCTTAAACAAGGAAATATGACAGTTAAAGAATACGTGAACCGTTTCAATCATCTTGCTCGCTTCGGATTGGAGTTAGTCAACACTCCTCAGAAAAAGGCGCTACGTTTTGCACGAGGCTTGAACGAGCCACTACATGGTTTGGCCATGACTCATGTGCCCATGGGGGCGACCTTTGAAAGCTTGGTGGATATGGCCCTACTGTATGAGGAAGATAAGAAGGGCAAGAAAGAGGTCAAGCCCAACGATTCTCAGAATAAGAAGGTAGACTCCAAGAAAGGAGGCAAGAACGACAACTCACGTGATAAGAGGAAATGCAATTTCTGTGGTACGGAAGGGCACATAGCCAAGGATTGTAGAAAGAGGAAGAGAAAGCAAGGTGAATGTTTTCATTGTGGGGAGACTGGACACATCAGCAAGGACTGCCCTAAGAAGCAGACCGGACCTTCTGGAGGTACATCGTTAACTTCTTTTTCTAGATGCTTTGTTTTATCTTGTTTCTCTCCTCGATCCTATCTTGAGAACCATAGGTAGAATCTTTTTGGATGTAAACATGTAATTGAAACATGTTATGATTGCGAAATGGTTGCAAGTGGTCGCAAGTGGTTGCTCGTGGATGCATGAATACACTTTAGGCACTAGATCGGCTCAGTCACAGTTTCATACTTGCATATGCATGAGTGTTTATTTTGGAAACTTGGTTGTGCTATCATTTGGTTGTTGCATATGATTGAATGTTTGAGCACTCATATAGAAATTATGAATTATAATAGGAAATTTTTTGCATACATATTGGATTCATTTCACTAAACATATTTTGCATTTGAAAGGATCAATCAGGCCTGATCATTTGCATTAGATAAGGAACATATACACACACTTTCTGCATATGTTCATACAACATTAGAAATCTTTTAAGGACAATGGCTGCCTGTGGATGATGCTTTGAGTAGATGGATGATGGATGGTAGGATACGTTCTTCCTAACTTGAAGATTTCGGGGACGAAGTCCTTTAAGGAGGGGAGAATATAACAACCCGTATTTTAGACAACACGTTATAACTTAAAACAGGGCAGAATTAAATGTTAAAGTCTGAATCAAGGGAAACGGGCTATGCCATTGCGTTCGTCTCGGAAAAATACGCGAAATAGAGTCCGAGTTTTCGTAAATCGGAGTCCTTATGATCGAGATATGGCCTCGCAAAGTTTCACGAAAAATTCAAATTCAAAAACAGATTCAAATTTTCAGAATTCAGGGTAGGTAGGAAAAAAATCCCGCCCAGACAGGTCGACAGGGGGGTCGACACTAGGGTCGACCTCCCCCCCAACCAGGTCGACACTAGAGTCGACCTGGGGGTCGACCTCCCCCCAGGTCGACTAGGGTGTCGACCTGGGGGTCGACCTCCCTGGTCGGCCAGGTCGGCCTGGTGCACCTATTTTGGCTCCTGGGTCTTGTTTTGGGGGCTTGTGACGATATTAGATGGCTCAGATCTATCCTAGGGTTTATCCTATGGCTAAAACCAATCCTAAACACTATAAAAAGACCCTAAGACCTAGCTTAAATCATACTATTTCAT
Organism: Allium sativum; assembly: GCA_030737875.1. Lineage (NCBI taxonomy): Eukaryota > Viridiplantae > Streptophyta > Magnoliopsida > Asparagales > Amaryllidaceae > Allium > Allium sativum. Next base: position 278,355,106 of record CM060918.1, read on the forward strand.
TTTAGCCTCATGCAGCCGCCATTAAACCTTAGAACTCTAAATTAAAAATACAAAGAACAAAATTAAAGAAGATGAAGGACTATTCTTGAAGGCTACAACTAGAAGCTACAACAACTACGACGCTTTAGACAACGAATTTGGGGCTATTTGATTTAAAGTTTTGATTTGGATTACTTGCTTCATATTGTAAGTTCTATGTCACTTTTTAGGCAAAAACGCTAAAATAACATGGACATGCTATGAATTGAAACCGGATTTAAGAACTATTATTAATCCATGTTTATATTGTTTAACTTTGAATCAAAATTTGGGAATATTGCTATGTTAATGTTGCAAGTTAAACTTATCATGAGGTTGATGTTGTTATGAATCGCTTGGGCTTAATTTTATTGCAAGTTGAACAAATACATGTCCATGGAATCATTATGTTCATCGAAATCCTCATGTTGATTAAATCATGCCTATGATGCTAATTAAACCATGTCTATGATATTAATGAAACTATGCCTGTGATGTTAATATACCTATCATGTTAAGGAAAAATTGGGAATTGCTAGGTTATGATGAAAAGTTGGAATCATTATGTTTATAATTCTAGATGAGAATCATTATGTTAAAAATGCTAAATTGGAATCCACTATGCCTATTAGAATTACCATGCCTTTAATGTTTCATGTTTGTAATAAAATGATTATTATGCCCGCAAGGATTATTATGCCTATGGTGTAAAGTTGAAATCATCATGTTAAACCAAGTTGGAACCATTATTATGCCAAGTTATCATCATGTTAGTATTGAAACCATGTGATATGTTATAGCCTGTTTATTATGCAAGTGATGTTGGAATTGTCACATATGCCTATCACATGTTTGGTGTTATTCCCCTTTTATCTCTTGAATTGTTTATGCTTGCGAACGAAGTACGTTTATATACGTTGGGGATACGATTGGGTAGAATAGGCAAAACTTGAATTGATTATAATCATAAACCGTGAAATTTGGCATAAGTAGAACATGAAATATGGCACGAAAACTTGACTTGAACATGCCATAACTTGACTTGAAACATGCCTTAGTTGGACATAAAATTTATATGAACATGCTATGAAAATAGTACGAATTTGATAAGAACATGGGCATGACTTTAGAAAACAAGAAAGTGGCCAAGTCGAGGTTGGGTTGAGCTTGTAGTGTAAATCTGCCCGGATCCGCCCGGCAAGTCCAGTTGCTACAAACAATAGGATCCAATGTGGGTAGTTGCTCGTATCGCGCTTGAAACCCGAGGTTGGGTTGAGTTCGTAGCGTAAACCTGCCCGAAACCGCCCGGAAAAATCCAGTGGCTACGAACAATAGGATCCAATGTGAGTGGTTCGGTGCATTAACGAATCAATTAATGCCAATTAGGGTTAAGTCATGAACATTAAAAGACAACTTAACCAACTTGAACACGATTTGTAGGGCTAAGTCATGAACTTGAAACGACAACACTTAGCCAACTTGACATGACACGCAAGCGGGTTAAGTCACGAATTTAAATGACATACTTAACCATCTTGACATAACTAGACTGGAAAAGGATTAAGTCATGAATTACATGACTTAATCGGTTAGGCGGGTTAGGTCACGAATTACATGACCTAATATGTAGGTGAAACCCTAGACACGACCCTTTTCAGCAGTAACCCTCTAGATGTATCAAGGTACCCTGGGGCTAGGCTGGGTGGGGCACGATTACTGGGCTGATTGTAAGAGGTGAACGACGGCATTGGGGTACGCCAGTGTAGGTTCGGTGGGCTACGGTCGTGCACATATTCAATGGCAGACACTGGGTATCCGTAGATTTATCTGTGCATCTTGAATCGTGTCAGGGGTTGACACCCTAGGGCTGATACACCCGAAGGTGGACCCAGCACAGGTGACTACATTCGTGATTAGCCGTATGACACGGACACTTGACGAGCTAGAACTTGTAGGGAGCTGATCGACTAGATAATCGCTCCGTAGGACCCCGTACTTGGGTCAGACCCCGTTTATGGGTCATTTCATGATATTGGGCCGTGGAATTTATTTCGTGATTAACTAGTGACATGGGCTTAGTATACTAGTATGGTCGATGCAACGAATCTTGAACATGTGATGCTTTATTTAACTTGTCTTGACTTATCATGATCACCTTGGTCTATCTTGTCCACCTTGACACCATTCTTAAGTTTAGTTCCAGTTCATACATGACAGGTTGTTTTAACCGTTTTTACACTGAAAGTCACTAGGACTTACTCAGTCTTTATGACTGACCCTTTTTCCTTTCGCCTCTTTTTCTTTCGTTCCCCCTCCCCCCCCCCCCCCCCCAGGTTCTCAGGGAGGAAACACTAGCTCTTAGCTTGGATATCACTTGCTTTGGCTCAGCATGTACGGTTTGCTATGGCTGCTTCTTTTTACTGCACTTGGGGAATAAGCTGTTTTTCTGTTTTAAGTTATTGCTTCTTTGGCTATTATTACAAGACAGTTGTAATGAAGTTGTAAGACACATGGTTTACTTTGGAATAAAATGAAGTTCTGTTTTGCTCATAAATTCTTCCGTTGTTTACTTAATAATTTAATTATGTTCTGGCTTGTGATAATTCAGTGATGTTATCTCGATAATACCCCTCCAAAACTAGTGCATTCCCTTTGTGAGTGACCCTAGCGGAGGTGGGGTGTTACAGCTTTAGCTGTCGACTTGCGTAAGCCACTACCTTATCCTTCTGCATTAGCACTGCTCCAAGTCCAGTACCACATGCATCAATATACACCACCATCTCTTCATTCCCACTTGCAATGGTCAACACAGGTGCACTCGTCAATCTCTCTTTCAAAATTCTGAACGCTTGTTCACACTTCGCATCCCATGCGAATACTTGATTCTTCTTCGTCAATCCTATTAATGGTGCAGCTATCTTGGTGAAATCCTTGATAAACCTTCGGTAATAACCAGCCAACCCAAGGAAACTCCGAACATCCGTCGCATTCTTAGGTCTATCCCAATCCTGGATTGCTGCAACTTTAGCGGGGTCAACCGCTATACCTTTTCCAGAAACAACATGACCTAAGAACCTCACTTCATCCTTCCAAAAGTGACACTTTGAGAACTTAGCCTTAAGCTGATGCTTTTGCAAGATCTCTAACACAACTCTCAAGTGCGTCTTATGTTCTTCCACATTTCTGGAGTAAACCAGTATATCATCCACGAATACCAGCACGAACTTACTCAACTGATCTCTGAACACTCTATTCATAAGATCCACAAAATACGTTGGCGCGTTAGTCAACCCGAATGGCATCACCAACCACTCGAAAAACCTGGACGGTGTCCTAAAAGCAGTCTTTGGCACACTATCCTTAGCCACTTTCAATTGGTGAAATCCCGTTGCCAAATCCGTCTGAGAAAACACTTTGGCTTCGTGAAGCTGGTCGAACAAGTCATCAATCCTTGGCAACGGATACTTGTTCTTCTTAGTCACCTTGTTCAGCTCACGATAGTCCACACACAATCTTAACGAGCCATCTGCCTTAGTTGCAAACACGACTGGTGCACCCCAGTCGGAAACACTCCTCTGAATGAATCCTTTTCCCAAAAGGTCACGAACTTGCACCTCTAACTCTTGTTGTTCCATAGGCGCCATCCGCCTAAGGGGCATAACAATTGGTCTAGCACCTTCGACCAAATCGATCCTAAACTCGATCTCACGATGCGGCGACAACCCTTTGACCTCGTCAAAGACATCTACATACTCATTAGCGATCAGCACTGATGATAGGTCTTCCTGTGGAATCCCAAGCGAATATAGATAACTCACGAAGACCCCGTCTTCGCGCTTACATCTAATCAACACCTTTCGCCCTTCCACATCCCCGACCCTCACCTCTAGCTTCTCGCAATTCACCCTTGCCGCATATCTCTTGAGCCAATCCATGCCCAAGATGATCCCATACCCAGCGAAGTTAAGAACAAAGCAATCACACATAAAAGAGCAACCATGACTCGATAACACTAGACCATGGCAAATCATGCACAAACTGGACGAACCCCCAACTGGATTAGTCACGATCAATGGTCTATCACAAATCTCGGGTTCCAAACCCAAGCGACACACAAGCTCATTGCAGATGAATGAATGTGATGCTCCAGTATCAAACAAAACTCGAACTGAAACACCGTTAACAGAAAAAGTACCTTGCACCACGACACCTTTTCCCTTTTCCTCTGTAGTAGGAGCTCTTGAAGAAGATGGCACGGCTTCTAAAGCATATGCCGTCACAATCTGTTTGCCCTTAGCTGATTCTGGACAATTTTTCTTCTCATGCCCAGGCTTTCCACACTTGAAGCACTTCTTCTCAGCTTTAGGATTCTTGCACTCATTTGAATAATGACCCTTCTGTTGGCAGTTAAAGCAAACCACCTCACTCTTGGGTTTCTTTTGGTCATCCTTTCCTTTCTGTTGTTGCTGCTTCCTCTTTTTTATTAGTACCACCCTGCTGTGGTTTCTGAGCTTCCTTGGTTGTAGCGACAACATTTTCTTCCTTGGGAAACAAGCTCTCATACCGAATAGCTTTTTCCACAATCTTTTCAAATGAATCATCAAGATGGTCCACAAGCGGTTTTCCGATATGAGCATCCAAACCCAAGACAAACTTCTCGTTCTTCTGATAGGGCGTATCAATGTGTGAACGAGCATATCTGGACAAAGCCTCAAAATCAGAAATGTAGTCAAGAACTGTTCTGCCATTCTGCTTCAACTCTACGAACTTCTTGAAGAGAACGGACTTCTGAGAAATCGAGATAAACTTTGCTTCAAACTTAGCTTGGAATTGCTCACATGAAATCTCCTCTTCCGGAATCTCGAGTATGACAGAATTCCACCATTCCATAGCCCTGCTCTGCAGCTGCCTTGATGCAAGCTTTCTCTTCATTGCATCCTCAATACCCAAGTCTCCAAAGATTCGAACACATGAATCCATCCACCTCTGAACCTCTTCAGCTGGTTCAGTTCCCTTGAATGGTTTCCCTCTTAGAGATGTAAAGTCCTTGCACATCTTTGCAAAATCTACTCTAGGAACTCGCACGCCTACATCTACCATAGCCGCCACTGGAGCGGGTACCCTTCGCATAATTGCTTCTGCCATGGCTTCAAACATGGCCGAGTAATCTGGTTCGTCACCATTTCCCCCTCCAGTGTTAGCTCTCCTAGCAGCGTGTCTTGATGGTCGTCTACTCATTCTAAATCTGCAATTTAGAATAATTAGCCACTTCCAAGAAAACTGCTAAAGAGATACAACTGCTACTATTATATGTGTTAATATACATATAGTAAACATCCAACAGAAATCTATAAATACGTCTCTCCTACGTAATTACGTCTTTGAACTTTGGCCAAAATCGTTGACCAGAGCTCTGATACCAAATGTGACGACCGCCCATAACTCCCGCACTAAACAAGTGGAAAATGCGCTGAAAGGTGTGCCAGGCTGCTATGGACGATCATCAGAGTAGGTAAACACATCAAAACCTGTCGTAGAGCTCACAGCGCAAGGATAAAATATAATAGAACATATACAACAGGTAATAGCAATGAGGTATCATATAACAAACTATTGAAACTTTCTCAACATCCAGAAAGATGATCCAACTGATATCAAAGTTTGTACATAAGGCCTCACTATAACTCTCAAGCAACTCAAACAGCGGAAACAGAAATACTAGATAGTAATAAAACTGGTACGCCAGCCTCCTGCTCGTCATCGCTCAGCTTCCTCGTCTCACTAAGCTCCATTACCTGTAACCTGCTACTTAGTCTGCCCATCCACAACCGGATGAACAGCCCAAGGTAATAAGAGGAGACATAAAACCTTGGGTCAGACAATAGTCTTAGTGAGCGATAAAACAGCTAACAAACTTCAACAAGAAAGTATATGAGAATGGGTAAATGAACAACTTATCTACCCACAACACCAGAGAAGTACTCAACCTTATCTTCCCCACATCAGACAGTGATAGCCTTTAAACCAAGTATTTCAACCATTAATCCATAGAAACCAGAACAACCATTTGTTCATAGCAAACAGAAAAATTCAACAATAGCAATCATGGGATCAAGATTATATATCTCATGAAAAACATCCAGCATACATGACAGACTCTGGCTATCACCGCCAATCCTGCTTCGAAACCATCATTATCGTATGACGGCCAACCTTGCCATATGTCAAGGGCTAATGGTAACCCCAGTTCTACCATGAACTCCATATGTCCAACCTTGACAATGTCCAACCTTGACACTAGGCCTTTCCCCAAGACCCAGGGTACTCGACCAGCAACCTTCTGGTCTTTTGGGTGCCTCCATCGTACCCCTGCTTCGAGCCTGCTAGAACTTATGACAACGATGACCTCTTGGCCTTCGCATCTCTAGTCGTCCAACCTTGACGATGTTTCATAGCTCAAGCAACCTTCTCGAGCAGCCATTATCCATCAACTCACGACCTTTGAGTTGTCACCGAACACATTCATCACTTCGAGCCTTCCTACTTGAACCACCTCGAAGCTACACCATCACCGAGCCCTCTGGGAAGACCCCAAAACCGACACCTCCTGGGAAGATCCAAAACCTGCTCTTCCTGAGAAGACCCAAAACCTGCTCTTTCTGGGAAGACCCAAAACCTACTCTTCCTGTGAAGACCCAAAACCGACCCTTCCTGGGAAGACCCAAAACCTGCACTTCCTGGGAAGACCCAAAAACTGCTCTTCCTGGGAAGACCCAAAACCGACCCTTCCTGGGAAGACCCGCTTCTGGTCCTTCTGGACCGACCAGACCCTCTTCTGGTCCTTCCGGACCAACCAGAATCCTTCTGAACCACCCAGACTCCCTTCTGGTCCTTCTGGACCGACCAGAACCTTCTCTGCTCCTTCTGGACCGACCAGAACCTTTTCGGGTCCTTCTGGACCGACCAGAATCCTTCTGAACCACCCAGACTCCCTTCTGGTCCTTCTGGACCGACCAGAACCTTCTCTGCTCCTTCTGGACCGACCAGAACTTTTTCTGCTCCTTTTGGACCGACCAGAACCTTTTCTGGTCCTTGTGGACCGAACATAATCCTTCTGAACCACCCAGACCCCCTTCTGGTCCTTCTGGACCGACCATAACCTTCTCTGCTCCTTCTGGACCGACCAGAACCTTTTTTGGTCCTTCTGGACCGACCAGAAACCTGCACAGCTCCTTTTCGACTTCGATTTCGACCAAAACTTCGCCAAACGACGAATCCGACGAAACCAGCTTATCTGATTCATCCAAACGCAACCACAAACATGTTATGCAACCAACAATATCATCAATCTAACAATTTCCATCAAAACACATAAATTTCCCAAAACATGATAAGTGAATCATATGAACATAATAACGGATCTAATTTGCATAAACTTGTGAAACATCATGAAACTAACCATTTAAATTACCTAGATCAGATCCTAAGGTGATTCACATGTAAAATAAACTTAGCATGGTGTAAATCTAAGGAAAATAACATGGAAAATGATGAAATTAACATCCTATAACTCACACACTTTCATGAATCCGAATGAGAGATGCAAATCACTCAACGATTATCCAAAACAAAGCTAAAACGATGAAAAAGCAATCCGGACAGGGAACACTTCGAATCAAACTCTTCAATCCGATGAATTCGCCCTTGAAACGATGTTGATCTAGCCTCGAATGGTATAGATCTTCGATTTCCCTCCTTGGATTTGGAATTTTAATGGTGGAAAGGTGTTACAAGAAGAAGGAGATCAAAGCCTCCCCATAAAAGAATGGAAAATTCCAACTTTTCTCATATCCCTTACCCCCTATTTATAGCCTCCACCAACTCCTTAATGGGCCTTCTCCAAATCAACCCATTAGCCTTCCAAAACCTGAACAGCCATCTGAAAAACCTTAAAACAGCGATTTCTCCCAAACCGCTGAACCAAATCCTTAATGTAACCACTCTACGGAAAGGCAATCATCAATTCCTTTCCAATGGCACAGGTCTCACCCTCTGATTCGACCTGAGTCAAAAGTTATGCCCTGTACAAGACTGACAGGGGCAAAATGGTCACAAACAAAATCGGTAAAATTTATGGACATGTCTCATATCCGCATAAGCAACATACCAAAAGATGAGAATGATCCAACCCTCAGGGAATAAAATAAAAATATTTTACGATCTTCCGATACGTAAAATGCGGGCTGTTACATATGTACATCAATATTGCTATAAAAATTAAGCTGCACCTATAATTGGATGTTCTTCATGAAGGAGAAACAAGAACGAGCATGTGGACCACATATAGCATCACCTTAAGTCTTTTGAACTTACTTTTCTACGGCAATAAATTAAATTCATTATATTAAATTCCTTTTAATATTCATTACCAAAATGTCATTGTAAGACATTCTATGCATGAAATATCATATAATATTCTATTATTAAAAATAACAGGTTATAAGCAAGGGAAACTATAGTTTTTTGAAATGTTGGGAGTGCAATTTGTAAAACATTACACCTTATATTTGTGTTCTCTTTTCAATTATTTTCTGCATTTTGTTTGTGATCTAAAACTGAAAAAAAAGTGCAGGTGCTATAAACTTCTGTTAAGTCTTTTGATGCATGAATTCTTCTTAGTCCAAGAGTCCACCATGTTCAAATTAGTGATTCTTAGTTATTCATCTATAACTTGATATAACAAATCTTTCATTGATGTTATTTGAGAAATGATTAATGATAGAGTTGTCAATATTAAACATGTATTGTCCCCTAAGAATTAGAATCTAGTGTAGCCTTAACTAAACTCTTTTGAACTTAATTTGTTAATGCTATTTTTTTATATATATTGCTTTTGATATTCATTATCATATAATGATTATATTTTTTAAAAGGTTTTGTCTTTATGCTAACATCAATGCAAGGTTTCATAGCAACCATTTATTTCCTTGTAATGTATAAAACGTTAATGTATGCTTCTTCATCCGCTTTATGCCCAATTCTTTGGCTAACTTGATTTTTCTTTATTTGCGCTTTGTTTTTTAGGATCAAATACCAAATATTATTACATCATTAGTTCAATATTAAAAAGGACAAAAAGAAAGAAATGGAAACTGTAACGACCCGGCAAGAAATTCGATGCTCGAATTTCGACAATAATACATAAAATCTGTATTACTTGCCAAAACCCAAGTATCGAACAACACCAAATAGTTAATAGAAAGAAATTAAAGGGTGAGAGAGAAAGAAATATTTGAATAGAAGAATAAGAAGAACACATCAGATCTCACAGCGGAACGAGTAAATATAATATATCAAACTTCTTTATAAAAGAAACTGTATATATATACATACCATTTATCGGAGTACAGCATACATAAATCACAGCGGAACATATCTGTATGTAACTAACGGCGAAGCCTCCTGCTTCCAGCTCCTAAAACTCCAAGCGAAACCTAACTTGGAAATATACTCGGTCTGACCCGAGCACATTTGAAGCAAAGTAAAATTCACCCGGATCAGTCTGAAATACTTTCAGTAATAAACTCACAGAACAAACAACTTGTATAACTTTGAAAAATCCTTTTTGAAAGAAAAGGGATAATAGTAAGACCAACGCACACATAAACATGGACGGTTTTTACCTTACTATAACCAAAAACATTTTTGAAATCAATATCTTTTCTGATATTATAATAATGTCTATTAAATCACAAATAAATATAATCTAGCAGAATGCTTGCATCTCACGCTCTACATAAGTAGTATACAACCAAAATCGCTGGCTCTTATTGGAGAATGGACTTCCTAGCAAGGTATGGAACCACCTTCCAATAATGTACCTCCGGAGATGAATACATTGGGGTTCAACAAGAACGTCTTGCAACCCGACTACACATGACCGGCCCTTCATTTCGCTTGAGAGTACCAAATATATCATCACCACGGTTGGGGGCCAGCCAACTGAACCGATAACGTATAAATAAAGGGACAACCGAAGGCATTTGATTTCTCCAGATCAGGTAATGATATACCCTTTTAATGGGTGCGACCAACATAGCCATGATGCCTACCTGATTTTGTGTCATTCCCGGTTGATGAGGCTAGAGGTCATGTTTAGTACATCTTCATTCATTTTGAATGTCACATTGTCGGATCCGTCAAATCACTAATTGACGTCCACAAATACACTCTGGGTGTTAGGCAAGAGAATTAATTCTCCGCCACCAAACTTGGTATATTTGTAAAAGTCAACTTACATGATTCTTAAGGAAATACTCTGTCAGACATTCGTCCATACAAGTCATCCAGGAACAGGATGAACCGAAGGCATCCTCCTACTACATCCTAGGAATCACCCTATAGATTAGTAGCGAGTAGTCCTTGCAATCCATAGATTTCAACCACGACAGAACCACAGTATATCTCTGGCTACAGACCAGAGATTATAAGTAGTTCTTCCATTTTGAATATCCACGGTCCTCAATGCTCCATCTTTATTTCCTGCAAGTTAGTTTCATACGTAACGTTGATTCGAAGTGGTTTTGAGTCTAGTTCCCATCCCGGTCTCTTCGAAACAACACGTCAAAAGGTCCAATAGAATAATATTCATTTGATAGTCGGTTATTTAACTATCAAATCATGACAGAGTCGTTAAGTATGTTGGCAGCTCGGGTCATTTATATTAAAACACTTCATTAAACCATTTCATCGATCTTTATAAATCGATTCTAGATTCTTATCTTACAAAAACTCTTTCGTTACTCGAAAGTATAAATCGACAGTCTCGTATTTACCAAACTTCCCTTTCCATTTCCTTATTTCCTTTTATTTTGCAAAATCGCTATATATATTCCCCAATACTATATTTTATTATGAAATCCTTTATGGCCATCATATCATCATACGACAAATTCTTATAATAGAATCCCAACGGTTTTATTAACTTCAATTCTAATTCATTAAAGATTACCACACTCGTTTAATTTCTATTATCCAATTCATGTAAACCTCTATTCTCATTTTCCCAAGTTCAATCTCATTACTTATCTCCTCAACTAAGGGTATTTTCAAACTATTTTCATAATTTATAAAATAATGCAATTTACCCGATTAAATGATATAAACATAGTCATACTTCATATTTAAACCAAACAGTTGTGAAAATAACACATTGTGTACTTCAAAACCCAATGGTTTATCCAATTCTAAATCTTCGCAAATTTATGTTGCGATATTCTTTTTGTTAAGAAAATAACAAATTGTTTCACATCCGTATCCATTACAAACTAATATTATCTCTCGATAATAGTGAAGCCATTCAAGTTGGGATATTCTAATTACCTCTCAGACCTTGATCAACAACATTCTTATCTCAAGATAATAATGGTTTACAACTCAAAAACCTGATATTTCATTCCCATTTCTATTTACTACAATTTTATAAACCATTTTCTTTTATTTGAAAACCCACTTTTCTAAGTCATTTCCTTTTCCTTTTTTAAGTAAACTTCTCGATCTTATTTACCATTTAATATGATTTTCATCAACCATATCTTATATTTGTAAACCCCTAACAATCTCTGTACTAAATTTATTAAACTATTAAGTATCTTTTTCACCAATCCCTTTAACCATCTTATTTGAAGTCTTATTGTAATCGCATCTGTTTTACTAAATAAAAATCTTGCAGAAACTCCTACATTCAATTTCCAACCTTTTAAACTTAGGTTATCATCCTTTTACTAAACTTAAAACAAATCTTATCGCCACTTGATCACCTTTTAGTTGAATTCCCATTTAAAGGTAACCGCTTTAATTATTATTAATTATAATAATAATTAACTTTAATATTAAATACATTAGAAATGGTTAACTTTGATATCAACTGGAAATAGAGTAATTATCATTTTTAAAAGCTTATTAAATTATTTTATTAACACTAAATAATTCTATAATTTCTTTAAAATATAGTTAATCGATGATTAACTAACTGTTAACATCATTTGTTAAAATTTAACGAATATCCAGAAAATTATTGATCAGATTAATTTAAATCAAATTAATCCCATTTTCAAATTTCAAATTTAAACGGTTGATTATCGCCAACCGTACATATCAGTTACTGTTAAACTAATTTTCATTATCATTTCCCCCTTAAATTAATTTAATAAATTAATTAATTTAAACATCGGTTAATTTGTTCAAGAAAACAATTATTTCATTTTTACTAACTCATACGTTAGTTTCGGACTGCAGTTCATGCATCTCGCTATTGATATTAAAATTCTTATTATAAAATATTTAATAATTTCCATTTAAAACATGATTATATAAATATACTTATAAACTTCCCTTTCAATTTCTTAAATAAATCCAAAAACTTTCATGCAGTAATATATTAAACCTTATAGCTTAAAACTACATCAATTCATCTTACGGTAAAACGATGTTATAAAACAATACATTTTAGGTCATTACTACCAACCACTTAATCAATACAGTCGATTGATAAAAATTACCACAATAAGTAAACGTCCATTCAACCATATATAATCCAACAGGTTTTGATGTCATTCGGGGTTCAGACAGTTCATAGATAACAATGTAAAAATGAACAACATATGCAACATTTGAGGAATCCGGTCGGATCCCTCTAACCTGTTCTTCCTTGCATTACAGATTATTATAACACTTCGTGATAGCATAAAATTTTAAATAAATAAATTGACGATGGTAAATAAATCAACAGCAACCATTAAATCAACCATAAGCAAGCAAGACAGCCAAACAACTAGTATATATAATTTTAATGATATCTTAATTTATATGGATTTATCACATTATGGTGGTCCAGAAAAGTGTGAGAATTAACTCACATTATTTCAATTGACGGTTGTAGCATGGTTTTGCAGAATTTCAACGAGCGTTTGAATTTATACAAAAACCCAACATCTCCTATTTCCAACCAGACCAGCTCAACAGCGTAGTGTCCGTCGTTACGATTCCAACGAATCATGTTTCGCGCAAATCCGTTATCGTACGTAAAAGTTACACTAATTTCAAGTTTATATGTATTCATGGATTATTTAACAAACTAATAATAATTTAATTAAATAATTCAAACTAATTACCTTTTAAACAATTCATGTTTGAATCCTTAAACATGCCACATCAACAGTGATTAGCGGTTATTACTCAACGCGTTTTCTTTCACTGGGAAATCTGAATCCCGTTCTTCTTCTTCGAATTTGCTTTCTGAACGTTTCCACAACCAATAAAAACACGATCCAAGAACTCCTCCACCGCCGTTACGTCACACATCTGGACCCCCTTCACCTAAAACCGTCGTGACAGGCATAATTTCCCTCGTCACCCAAGCATCACGCTCACACAACCAGCCCACCGCCTCCTGTAGCTCAGAAAGATTTTAACACAGCAAGCTTCAGTGGTTCCCATGCAATAGTGCTTCGGTACCACACTGCTCCTTTATGAGACCCAACGCATCATTTCTTTTTCTGTCGCCACGCATCGTCATCATCATCAGACATGCCCCACCTTCCTCATACTGACGCACATACATCCTCAGCAACTACACCCTCCAAAAAATAGTAGAACACGCCCCTTCCAGTACATTATTTATATATACTTCTTTCTCTTATATATGTATGCACCGTGAGGCCCCAAACTCACACATTCCCCAACGTAAAAATGAGAACCGCTCCACCTAAAGGTCTCCATGCCGCAACTCCTCTTGCCAACATTAGCTGCTTCTTATTCTTCTTTTCATTGCAGAAAATATGCCACTTCTTTCTCTCGCCACTCTTCTACTACCCTTTCTATTCCCATGTCAACACCATATACATGCACTTCCCTTTCCCGTTTGTACAACACCGCCCATGATCAACAATTAGCCCCTAGTGCCGCCTCCCATTGCTTTTAAATCCCATGCCCCTTGTCGTGCTTGAATGCCAATGCTTCTTACATCCTCGGCAACCATCCACTTTTCCTCTCGTTTACATAGCACCATACCATTCACATTCATGCCATACATGTGCAGCAACTCTCCTTCGCATCACAACCGACAGCCACCCTCTTACCATGAATCCCATGCCCGCATGGAAAAGCTCATGCCCATACACGCTAAACCAGCCTCCATCCTTCATTACCTCCGCCAAAACCTCCACCGAGTCACACTGGAAAAATACTCAGCGGCACTACATGTGTGCCGAACCCAAAAGAGAGCACACTAATGAGAAGAGAGTACTTGCGCAAGGGTATTAAACAGAGAATCAGGTGAGATAAATATATATATAAACATATACTCTTTCTTATTTATTTATCTTATTTTCGTTGAGTTTTGTTTATTTTTTTGTTGTTAGAAGAGGAACGAGATGGCAGATTGTTTTGTTTGATTTCAGATGAAGTACATGAAGAAGATGGGTTTATGGCAAAAGCAAACTATGGCCGCTGTATATATAGAAGGGGTAGCTTGGTTTCCATGGAAAAAGAAATAAAAATAAAATATGGGTTTTGTGCAAACACATGGATACAGAGATCCATCACAGAACAAAAATGGGCAGATGCATGTGCATCTTGTTTGCATTTTCAAACGGAACAGAAAATGACGTGGGAACATACGCATGCGAGGATCATATATTTTCTTTTATCGTTATTATATTATATATATTTTTATTTTTCTAAAACCAATGCTCCTTGGTTGTAAATAGTGCATGTGCGAGTTACAACATTACAGGTTGTAAAAAGAAACATGCACATACGAGTTACAGGCTAACTTTGCCCTGTACGATTCCTATGTATATAAAATAAGGTCCAATGGTTTTTTTTCTTTTCTTTTTACATATATTATTAGTCAAAGACTTTAGCTGTAAATGTCTAACCATGTGCCCTGATATACGAAATAGACAACATCCGGGATGTATAGATTCATAGGGTTTCTGGAATAACACGCTGGCATATCTTGTCTTTTGCAGCGCACATGGTTCATACAGAAATGTGCAGTGATATATTCTTCTTCTTATTGTTATTTTTATAGGGTAACTTTTCTAGCATGTTTCACTGAAAAGGAGGCATGTCATTTCACCCTAATTTCTTGGTCGGCACGGTGTAAAAAAATGGGCAGACAAGCTTTTTTTTGTTTTTGTTTTGAGGGACTGAAACGACATATCAGAGCAGAGAAATTTTCTCTGTTATGGTTGCACATGGTTACTGAGATTGTAGATTGGACGGAAAGAAAGAAAAAATAAGATAAGGGATGCCGCAGCTCGTTTTGACCAGATCATGGTCCAGATTTTTAAAAGATATTGACGCATTTAGATTTGCACAGATATTTCAAATGACAGGCAAGATATTTCATGTGCAAAGATTTTGTACATTTTTATATTACCACGTTTTGATGTTAGAAAGATTAGAAGTGAAAACAGATAAGATTTCGGATTATTTTGACAAATATATTTTTATAGGTGGGAGTGACTATTTTTTTTTCTTCTCCCTGAAAACTACCTTTGTTATATTATTTAACGTAGTTAGCATTCGACGTTTACATCTCATACGAACACTTTCAACATTTTCCAAATATTTTGGAATTAGAATATTATTATATTATTTATATTAATAACCTATTCAAGATATAAAATGGTTAGATTCAGCTATTTAAATTCAAATCATTATTTTAAATAATTCGAATAATTGGCCAGAAAATACGGGACCTTATATTCCTTCCCCCTTAAAATAATTTCATCCCCGAAATTGCTAAGGTAGAAGAAATGCGACAAACCCAGTAATTTTACAAAAATATCTAGTAACAATTTTATTTCATTTCAAAAATTAATTTGATTGTTTTTAAAACCAATTTATTTCAAATAACAGAATTCTCCAAAAATCTCAAAAAATTTCTAACATCTTAAATTCTGGAAAAATTTTGGTAGTCTCTCCTGTACAGAGGGACATCTGCAATATTGCAGGTTCAACAAATATATACATCGACCAACACGGTCGGAAAAAATTCAAAATCTAATCTCAAAACCCAAATAAAACCCAAAATTTTATATTTTGCATAGGCATACCTTTTTGTGAGCGTTATTCTTTAATTAGCGACAAATTATATTCAAGTTCGCCCAATTAGCATGCCAACTAGGTTTAATTGACTCCAGAGCTTTCTCGGACGGGTTGTTAAGGTTGAAATAGCTCTTCTGCACCTGTTCTCAATTTCAATGAATTTCATCATTATCATGTAGATGGTTCAAATATTTAATTTATCCATTGCAAACAATTGTTCCATACAATCCAATTCACACAAGGGTTTATTTATAACCAATTCGTTAGCAATCCATTTGAATACATCAATTGATCCTTATATATCATTTTAGTTTATTAGACCTTAATTAATCCATTCTAATAAATTTAATTCATTCATTTAGGGCCACTAGACTTTTTATTCCAATAACGTTCGACTTATTTATTCCATATTGGTTTCAACCAAGTTTTAAATCTATATCTATGCAATCAACTATCCAATGCAATTATTCCCTTCAAATCAACATTAGCAAATGTTCTATTTCCAACTCAAGTCAAATACCTACCGACTTAAGTTAAATTTCATTTCGACACTCCAATCCAAATCATAACTTATATAATTCATTTTAGCTCAACTTAAGTTAATGTTTCATATTTCCACATCTCAAATATGAAATGTCATCTGGTTGGTTCCATCCAACCTCATGATCAGTCCATTCCAATCAACACTGGTGAATCTAATTGCCCACAGTATAATAATTTAAGAAAATTATTACCTTTACTACTTTACAAAATATATTAGGCAAAATAATTTCAAAATAATTTTATATTAAATTACAAAAACGTGCTCTCATATATATACACTCAAACTCAATCAAGGATATTACTGATCCTATCTCTATCGAGTTATGTCACAGAGCCAAGGTTATTCCTAAACCAATAGCTCTGATACCACTGTAACGACCCGACAAGAAATTCGATGCTCGAATTTTGACAATAATAAATAAAACCCGTATTACTTGCCAAAACCCCAAGTATCGAACAACACCAAATAGTTAATAGAAAGAAATTAAAGGGTGAGAGAGAAAGAAAGAAATATTTGAATAGAAGAATAAGAAGAACACATCAGATCTCATAGCGGAACGAGTAAATATAATATATCAAACTTCTTTATAAAAGAAACTGTATATACACACACACATACCATTTATCAGATTACAGCATACATCAATCACAGCGGAACATATCTGTATGTAACTAACGATGAAGCCTTCTGCTTCTAACTCCTGAAACTACAAGCGAAACCTAACATGGAAATATACTCGGTCTGACCGGAGCACATTTGAAGCAAAGCAAAATTCACCCGAATCAGTCTGAAATAGTTTCAGTGATAAATTCACAGAACAAACAACTTGTTTAACTTTTAAAAATCCTTTTTGAAAGAAAAAGGATAATAGTAAGACCGGCCCACACATAAACATGGACGGTTTTAACCTTACTGTAACCCAAAACATTTTTGAAATCAATATCTTTTCTGATATTATAATAGTGTCTATTAAATCACAGATAAATAATAATCTAGCAGAACGCTTGCATCTCACGCTCTACATAAATAGTATACAACCAAAATCGTGGGCTCTTATTGGAGAATGGATTTCCTGGCAAGGTATGGAACCACCTTCCGACAATGTACCTCCGGAGATGAATACATTGAGGTTCAACAAGAACGTCTTGCAACCCGGCTACACATCACCGACCCCTCATTTCGCTTGAGAGTACCGAATATATCATCTCCACGGTTGAGGGCCAGCCAACCGAACCGATAACATATAAATAAAATAAAGGGACAACTAAAGGCATTTGACTTCTCCAAATCAGGTAATGATATACCCTTTTAATGTGTGCTACCCACATAGTCATGATGCCTACCCGATTTTGTGTCATTCCCGTTTGATGAGGCTAGAGGTCACGTTTAGTACATCTTCATTCATTTTGAATGTCACATTGTCAGATCCATCAAATCACTAATTGACGTCTACAAATACACTCTAGGTGTTAAGCAAGAGAATTAATTATCCACCACCAAACTTTGGTATATTTGTAAAAATCAACTTACATGATTCTTAAGGAAATACTCTGTCAGACATTCGTCCATACATGTCATCCAGGAAAAGGATGAACCGAAGGCATCCTCCTACTACATCCTCGGAATCACCCTATAGATTAGTAGCGAGTATTCCTTGCAATCCATAGATTTCAATCACGACAGAATCACAGTATATCTCTGGCTGCAGACCAAAGATTATAAGTAGTTCTTCCGTTTTGAATATCCACGGTCTTCAATGCTCCATCTTTATTCCCTACAAGTTAGTTTCGTACGTAATGTTGATTCGAAGTGGTTTTGGGTCTAGTTCCCGTCCCGGTTTCTTCGAAACAACATGTCAAAAGGTCCAATAGAATAATATTCATTTGATAGTCGGTTATTTTAACTATCAAATTGTAACAGAGTTGTTAAGTACGTTGGCAGCTCAGGTCATTTATATTAAAACACTTCATTAAACCATTTCATCGATCTTTATAAATCGATTCTAGATTCCTATCTTACAAAAACTCTTTCGTTACTCGAAAGTATAAATCGACAGTCTCGTATTTACCAAACTTCCCTTTCCATTTCCTTATTTCCTTTTATTTTGCAAAATCGCTATAAATATTCCCCAATACTATATTTTATTATCAAATCCTTTATGACCATCATATCATCATACGACAAATTCTTATAATAGACGGTTTTATTAACTTCAATTCTAATTCATTAAAGATTACCACACTCGTTTAATTTCTAATATCCAATTCATGTAAACCTCTATTCTCATTATCCCAAGTTCAATCTCATTACTTATCTCCTCAACTAAGGGTATTTTCAAGCTATTTTCATAGTTTATAAAATAATGCAATTTACCCGATTAAATGATATAAACATAGTCATACTTCACATTCAAACCAAACAGTTGTGAAAATAACACATTGTGTACTTTAAAACCCAATGGTTTATCCAATTCTAAATCTTCGCAAATTTATGTTGCAATATTCTTTTTGTTAAGAAAATAACAAATTGTTTCACATCCTTATCCGTTACACACTAATACTGCCTCTTGATAATAATGAAGTCGTTCAAGTTGGGGTATTCTAATTACCTCTCAGACTCTGATCAACAACATTTTTATCTCAATATAATAATAGTTTGCAACTCAAAAACCTGATATTTCATTCCCATTTCTATTTACTACAATTTTATAAACCATTTTCTTTTATTTGAAAACCCACTTTTCTAAGTCAATTCCTTTTCCTTTATTAAATAAACTTCTCGATCTTATTTACCATTTAATATGATTTTCATCAACCATATCTTATATTCGTAAACCCCTAACAATCTCTGTACTAAATTTATTAAACTATTAAGTATCCTTTTTCACCAATCCCTTTAACCATCTTATTTGAAGTCTTATTATAATCGCATCTGTTTTACTAAATAAAAATCTTGCGGAAACTCCTACATTCAATTTCCAACCTTGTAAACTTAGGTTATCATCCTTTATTAAACTTAAAACAAATCTTATCGCCACTTGATCACCTTTTAGTTGAATTCCCATTTAAAGGTCACCGCGTTAATTATTATTAATTATAATAATAATTAACTTTAATATTAAATACATTAGAAATGGTTAACATTGATATCAACTAGAAATAGAGTAATTATCATTTTTGAAAGCTTACTAAGTTATTTTATTAACACTAAACAATTCGATAATTTCTTTAAAATATAGTTAATCGAAGATTAACTAACTGTTAACATCATTCGTTAAAATTTAACGAATATCCAAAAAAATTATTGATCAGATTAATTTAAATTAAATTAATCCCATTGTCAAATTTCAAATTTAAACGGTTGATTATCGCCAACCGTACATATCAATTACTGTTAAACAGATTTTCATTATCATTTCCCTCTTAAATTAATTTAATAATTTAATTAATTTAAACATCGGTTAATTTGTTTAAGAAAACAATTATTTCATTTTTACGAACTCGTAGGTTAGTTTCGGAATGCAATTCATACATCTCACTAATGACATTAAAATTCTTATTATCAAATATTTAATAATTTCCATTTAAAACATGATTATATAAATATATTTATAAACTTCTCTTTCCATTTCTTAAATAAATCCAAAAACTTTCATGCAGTTATAGATTAAACCTTATAGCTTAAAACTACGTCAATTCACCTTACGGTAAAAACTACGCTATAAAACAATAGATTTTAGGCCATTACTGCCAACCACATAATCAATACTATCGGTTGACAAAAATCACCGCAACAAGTAAACGTCCATTCAACCATATATAATCCAACAGGTTTTGATGTCATTCATGGTTCAGACAGTTCATAGATAACAATGTAAAAATGTACAACATACACAACATTTGAGGAATTCGGTCGGATCCCTCCAACCTGTTCTTCCCTACATTACAGATTATTATAACACTTCGTGATAGCATGAAATTTTAAATAAATAATTTGACGATGGTAAATAAATCAACAACAACCATTAAATCAACCATAAGCAAGCAGGACAGCCAAACAACCAATATATATAATTTCAATGATATCTTAATTTATATGGATTTATCACATCATAGTAGTGCAGAAAAGTGTGAGAATTAACTCATATTATTTCAATTGACGGTTGTAGCATGGTTTTGCAGAATTTCAACGAGCGTTTGAATTTATGCAAAAACCCAACAACACCTGTTTCCAACCAGATCAGCTCAACAGCGTATTGTCCGTCGTTACAATTCCAACGAATCCTGTTTCGTGCAAATCCGTTATCGTATGTAAAAGTTACACTAATTTCAAGTATATATGTATTTATGGATTATTTAACAAACTAATAATAATTTAATTAAATAATTCAAACTAATTATCTTTTAAATAGTTCATGTTTAAAGCCTTAAACCTGCCACGCCAGCAGTGATTAGCGGCTATTACTCAGCGCGTTTTCTTTCACTGGGAAATCTGAATCTCGTTCTTCTTCGAATTTACTTTCTGAACGTTTCCTCAACCAATAAAAACACGATCCAAGAACTCCTCCACCGCCATTACGTCAGACGTCTGGACCTCCCTCACCTGAGACCGCCATGATAGGCGTAAGTTCCCCCGTCACCCAAGCATCACGTTACACACCCAGCCCACCGTCTCCTGTAGCTTAGAAAGATTTTGACACAGCAAGCTTCAGTGGTTCGGTGGTTCCCATGCAACAGTGCTTCGGTACTTCACGTTGTTTCCTTATGAGACCCAATGCATCATTTGTTTGTCCGTCGCCACGCATCATCATCATCATTAGACACGCCCCACCTTCCTTATACTGACGCACATACATCCTCAGCAACCACTCCCTCCACAAACAGCAGAACACGCCCCTTCCAGTACGGTATTTATATATATTTATTTCTCTTATATATGTATGCACCGTGAGGCCCCAAACTCACACATTCCCCAGCGTAAAAATGAGAACCGTTCCACCTGAAGGTCTCCATGTCGCAACTCCTCTTGCCAATGTTAGCTGCTTCCTATTCTTCTTTTCATTACAGAAAATATGCCACTTCTTTCTCTCGCAACTCTTCTACTCCCCTTTCTACTCCCACGTCAACACCGTATACATGCACTTCCCTTTCCCGTCTGTACAATACCGCCCATGATCAGCAACTAGCTCCTAGTGCTGCCTCCCATTGCTTTTAAATCCCATGCTCCTTGCCGTGTTCGAATGCCATTGCTTCTTACATGTAGCGACCCGAAAAATTCGACACTCGAATCCTCGACATTTACCCAAACTGTGTCCCACTCGAGTATCAAATCTCCAGAAAGCTAGAAGAAAGAAGTTGGAGGATGAGAAAGATAAGATAGAAATATTTAGAATAGAAGAATAAGAAGAAGAAAATACAACACAAATCAAAGTCTCACATCGCAGCGGAACAAAATATAATATAGAAATAATCTTTATTGAGAGCTTGAAAAATACTTACAACATCAGAGTATATCAATACACTTGGACAGTATTAACAACCTGTCCTCATATACATTACACAGCGGAATATACTAGATAGAATCATACGTCTGAGCTCCTCCAGCACGTCTTCTGAACTTCAGGGGATCTGATAACCTAAACCTGTAACCCGGGCTAACCCGAGCATTTCAAATACCGGGTCAGTCTGGTGAACCAGAGTGAGAATAACTCGCACAGTTTAAGGGGAACCATCCAACTTGATTTTAAAGTTCAAACTCCTTTCGAAAGGAAAGGATAATAGTAAGACCAGCCCACACATAAACACGGACGGTTTTTTTTACCTTACTATAACCCAAAACAGTTTTGAAATCATATCTTACTCTGATATTATAATAGTGTCTAAATACAAATAAATAACCATCTAGTGGAACGCTTGCATCTCACGCTCCACATATATAGTATACAATCGAAAACCGTGGGCATTTATTGGAGATTGGATTCCAACTCTGACAAGGTATGGGACCACCTGCCGATCGTGTATCTCTAGAGACGAATACACTGGGTTTAACAAGAACATCTTGCAACCCGGCCCTCACATGACCGACCACTCATTTCGCTTGAGTGTATCGAATGTATATCACCGACGGTTGAGATCAGCAACCGCCTCCCGACAAGGGACAGCATCGAATATAGATTAAAGAAACAAATAGAATTCCTCTAGATAGGTAATCATACACCCTAATGGGAGCGACCCACATAGCCATGTTGCCTGCCCGATTTTTGTCATTTCCCGGTTGATGAGACTTGAGGTTATAATCGACTTTTGAAACATCTGGCCACCATAAACGTCATCCAGGAACAGGATGAACCGAAGGCACTCTCCTACCGCATCCAATATAGGAATCACCCCATGGATCAGTAGCGAGTAGTCCTTGCAATCCGAAGATTCCAATCACGACAGAATCACAAGTCATCATAACTCTGGTAGCTAGCCAGAGAAATTTAACGAGTAGTTCTTCCGCTTATGAAGTTCAACGGTCTTCAATGCTCCATCTCGACCATCTTCTGATATCTTTAACGTTACGTATTTGCTGGTCGGAATGGTTTTCGAATATAATTTCGATCCCGGTCTTTCCATACCAACAATCGATTTGGCCAAATTCTGATAGTTGGTGAACAAACATCATCCATAGAAAAATCAAATGGGTTCCTTGGTCCAGAATACAGCATCCCTTGGCCCTTTAAGTTAAACAGTTGTTACTTACATTTTCTAAATCTTTCAACATTTAGAATATCGCTTTCTAAATCCTTATTTCCAAATCCCATTTATTCAACTTATAATTCTTCAAATTATAGTTATAATATCTTTTGCAGAAATATCATTTTTTTCTTCTCTTCACTACCTTCGTATTTAAACTAATATCACCCTTGGATAATCATGAAATCGTTCAAGTTGGGGTATTTTATTTACCTCTCAGACCTTGAGCCGACAACATTCTTATCCTCGGATTAGATAGGAGTTTATTAACGAAATCTCATTTCAATAATTAACCCAATCATCTCTATATAACCCCACTTTTGACCACTTTGATTCAATTAGCTCCATTCTATATCTAAAACATTTATCCCCATATCTCACCATTTTATCTTCACTTTTATAGTAGAATTCAATCTGCTCAAGCTTTTGTTCGATTTCAACTCATATGCAAATTTGTTTAAACTTTCTTTTTTGTAAAATTCCCTTTAAGGGATAAATCAAATTTCTAACTCATATAAATATGAGTAAACTTACTAAAATGCCCTTTGGTTATAAACATGGGTTTTATTCACCTTAAAGGTTAACATTTTTCTTTTTTATAGAAAGCTCGACTCGATATATTAAAAATACTTGGTTCCATTAGAAAACATTGTTACATATGTATTCAAATCTTGTTTATCGAATCTCTTTATAAATTCATGTACTATTCTTTTACAATCCCTTTACAGTTCGGTTCCTTGTTAATTGTCTAACGTTATTCACATCAAATGGTTTACTACACAAATAATTAATCTTCCTCAAAAGGTTATTAACAAAAAATGATACTTAATTTCAATGATAATCACCAATCAATGAATAGTTTAAAATAACAATTCTCATTCAAGTGGTTGACTTGGACATTTCAACACGGTTACTTTGTTAACCATTATCACTTGGTTAAATAAAGAAGATTATTTTAAATACTTTCATTTTGATTTAATTAATAATCTAGTTAGGTTAAATAAACCCATTTAACCATCACATTAAATCTTAAACATTTGGTAAATCGCTTCATATTTGCCGCAAAACTCGCTAACATGCAAATCTTACTTTGTATACTTCTTTGTAAGTTCAAAACAAAATTAATCATTTGTTTCTCTTAATCACTTCATTAAAATAATCTATACAAAATAGATTTCAAAACTAATTTTAGTTATAAAACAACTTTATAACTGTATTTCTATCGCTTTCCATGACGATAAATCAGTTTCCATAAAACGATTCATTTACGGGCCATCTGCCGATAAATACTTAACCAATGTCACCCATTGGTTAAAATCAAACAAGTGTTGGATTTGGTTTCAACAACAAATGATCAATCAAACTGATTAACGGTTCATATAAATAACAACATATTTTGAGGAATCCGGTTGGATCCCTCCAACCTGTCCTTCCCTGCATCACAATGGTTACCTCAATTTTAACACAACCATACAGTTCAACCAATAACGGTTAACAAACAACCATCAGCAAACATTGCACACAAAATAAAATAAAACCCGGTTTATATAAAATATAAACGGGTAACTGAGTGAGTTAAACTCACCTTGGTTTCCCTTATTGACGAACGATCCATTTTTTTTTAAAATTAAACAGTCGTTTAATTTGACCAAAAATTCCAGATGCTTCTAATTCTGACTGTACCAGTTTCATAATGCAGCGCTCTTCATATGGTTTCGACGCCTCCGGTCTTGTTGAATTCTGATGGCATATGAGAACGTTAACGGATTTATACGATTATGGGTAAAATTAAATTAACTAGACTTTAACTAGAATGGTCGCGTTCCACTTATAATTAGACACCTTAAATTTTTTTTCATATGAATCATCTTATAAAAGAAAATTACGTTGGAGAAATCATGTTAACCAAAACCGACGTTGGTCATATTATAACATGTGGTGACTTCGTTATTTATCCTTAATAGATCTAACCGTTAATTCATGTTCAACAAGTCGGGCCCGTTATACATTGGTTATGCTGCAATAAAGGTTGGACATTATATTTTAACTCACATGGTTCATATATTTAATAGGACCTGTAAACCAGGACTAGGCATTTACTAAACCTTTGTGGACACGTGATCTTCTATACCGTAATATATAATATTATTTTTAATAGTTACTTACGTTATCAATTAACTTGGGTGAGACAAACGTTAGTTAACATATTTGAATTATCATACCCGAGCTCGGTTTTCACGTGGTACTCCCATTGCTTAAATTCCGCCCAGCTCCTTTGGATTAGACCACACGGTAATTTTGATTCCATGAACGCCATCCCTTGGTTACCGCAATTCACCCATGCCTTGCCCCACGTCCAGCACAGTGAACCCATCTCCACTCTTCAAACGTTCTGGCCCTCTCTCCCTTTTTTTCTTCTTTCGAAACTTCTGTTCTTCCTTACATTAAACAAATC
This sequence comes from Allium sativum, assembly GCA_030737875.1. Taxonomy (NCBI): domain Eukaryota; kingdom Viridiplantae; phylum Streptophyta; class Magnoliopsida; order Asparagales; family Amaryllidaceae; genus Allium; species Allium sativum. Next base: position 278,380,976 of record CM060918.1, read on the forward strand.
GGCCACGTACACCCATGCCTTCTCAACGCACTGTTGTGCTGTTGTACCCCTCTTCTCCATTTATATGCCCGAACACATTTCACTATACACTGCTTTTTCCTCTCCTCTTCCTTTATGTTTTCCATGGCCACGTTAGTTCCACCGATGGCCGCTCCCAACCTTCCGACACCCGAGCGCTCGAGCAAAACCCCCCCCCAACGCCTCCTGCTGTTGCTCGGGAAAATATTCACGTAAATGGAGTTTGGATTTTTAATGTATATTTTTGAGGAGAGGGTGCGGTTTTAAGTATTGGAGGAAGGCTTGCGTTCTTTTGATTTGCGAAAAGGAAGATGGCCAGTGGTATTTATAGGAGTAAAAACGTGATGACCACGGTATACATTTAAATATAATATATATATATAGAGGGGTTTCAGGCAAGATTTTAGGCTAGCTGTTTCTTGATGGGAAATTTGAAACCTTGGTCGGCAAGGCAAATGAGATGTCGTTCTCATGAATAAATGCTCGTCAGAGTTTCAGTAAGTTGAAATGAAAACACGAGTAGGTCGGCTTTGTATGCTGGTGAAAAGAAAGCTTGTGGTGTTTGATTAGGCTACATGCGTACTATTCACTATATTTAAAAAAAGATGTGGTACGAGACTTGGCAACGAAGATTTCATAAAATATATACATATATATAGGTACTGGGCAGGTTCCTTTACGTTTTCTCTTAAGTCACTAGATATGCATGCACTTGAGTTGGCATGTGTATTTTCAAACATAGGGAGGCCTGCATGTTTTCTAGAATAGGCTGTGCATTTTCCTTTCGTGCAAAATTGTGAATTGTCAAAGCAGATATAGCTTTCGAATTGTTCATGGCAGGCATAACCGGTGGTTAGTCTAGAGTAGGCTTTTACTTATAAATTTTGGGTGGTCAAGTTTACTTACATTTACTTAGAATTTAAGTATAATATTCTATTTATTTATAGACCGCTACGGACAGAAGTAAAGATACAGTTGTGTCCAGCGAGGTGCTACGGTCCCGAAAATATAACAATATCGGTAGTTTAACTTATATTGTGAAACCCCGAAATATTGATTAAGGGTGCAAAATACCTCAAATAAAAAGTTGCATATTTAATTTATTAAAAATTTCAGTAAAATTCTAAAAATTAAATTATAACTACGTCTTAAAAGAACCTTGTCTAAATTCGAAACCAGTATGCGGTTATTTCAAATAAACTGTTACGGTCGACGAACGATTCTATAGCGACTATTGGAAATTTTAATCTGGGCATATTTTACCATCTATATGACGAAATCACGATTTTTCTCTTTTATTAGAAAAATATAATCAAATTGGTTCAACATTTCTTGTTTCACAGAATTCTGATTTCAACCGGATTTTGTATATTCAATTAAAGTTCAGATCGAAAATTACGAACTGCCGCGTCGTTTTCGAGCTTGTTTTTAATTATATTATAAATTATATATTTTTGAACTCGATTTTATAAAATAATTCGATATAAAATCTGCTAATATCGCCAAATCAATATTTAAACAGATTTAAATATTCGTAATTAATGTTCAAAAATCTGGGATGTTACATTCTTCCCCCCTTAAAATAATTTCGTCCCCGAAATTGCAAGGTAAGAAAAATGTTCCGAACACGATTATTAAAAAATTTCAAACTCTTTAAACGTTCCTAAAAAAATTCGCCAGCACCTCCACTGCACGGCTCGATCACAACAACTACAAATGCCATTCCGGCCTCAACTTCCACCAAAGAAAACCAAAAGCCAAATGGCTACCCAACTCAGGGGTATAACTTAATAACTCCAATCAAATTTTAAGGTTTACCTTTTTGTCGGGCAACTCAATTCCAATTTCGCAGCAAATCAACTAACCTCTCTTTCTTCTTCCGGTCTGTACTTTCAAACTATACAACAAAGCCAATTCCCATAATCTACAAATATCTGCACTTAACTCATTTATAATGCAAATAGTAATCCAACAATATTCCATTCAATTTCCTCACTGATCCGTTTGATGAACTTTATTTAACCAACTCAACATTCAAATAATAGACAACCAACTCATTTGAATTATATTCAACATGTGTATCCACTGGGTTGCCTCAACTTTGGTTTACCGTACGTCAATATAAATCGATAAATTTTCATTATTATTCATTTAATTTCCAAGTCCCAATTATTTAATTCGATTCCACTTAACCAGCTTAATTTCCATTTTTATATCCAATTAAGTATAGTCTTCCAATTAATTCAATTTCCATTCGAATTCCAACCAAGTCGAGCAAAACAACCAATATTACCATACTATAGAAAATTATTTCCTTTTTCTATATAAAAATATAATTTGGGCAAAATTATTTCATTTACCCCTTTTCAAAATAGTTTGAAAATAAATTTAAAATCAATTACAAGTACGTGCTCTCATATATACTCAACTCATTCTAGGGTGTTACTAACCCCATCTATACTGAGTCACGCCACAGAGCCAAGGTTACTACTCAACCAATAGCTCTGATACCAACTGTAGCGACCCGAAAAATTCGACACTCGAATCCTCGACATTTACCCAAACTGTGTCCCACTCGAGTATCAAATCTCCAGAAAGCTAGAAGAAAGAAGTTGGAGGATGAGAAAGATAAGATAGAAATATTTAGAATAGAAGAATAAGAAGAAGAAAATACAACACAAATCAAAGTCTCACATCGCAGCGGAACAAAATATAATATAGAAATAATCTTTATTGAGAGCTTGAAAAATACTTACAACATCAGAGTATATCAATACACTTGGACAGTATTAACAACCTGTCCTCATATACATTACACAGCGGAATATACTAGATAGAATCATACGTCTGAGCTCCTCCAGCACGTCTTCTGAACTTCAGGGGATCTGATAACCTAAACCTGTAACCCGGGCTAACCCGAGCATTTCAAATACCGGGTCAGTCTGGTGAACCAGAGTGAGAATAACTCGCACAGTTTAAGGGGAACCATCCAACTTGATTTTAAAGTTCAAACTCCTTTCGAAAGGAAAGGATAATAGTAAGACCAGCCCACACATAAACACGGACGGTTTTTTTTACCTTACTATAACCCAAAACAGTTTTGAAATCATATCTTACTCTGATATTATAATAGTGTCTAAATACAAATAAATAACCATCTAGTGGAACGCTTGCATCTCACGCTCCACATATATAGTATACAATCGAAAACCGTGGGCATTTATTGGAGATTGGATTCCAACTCTGACAAGGTATGGGACCACCTGCCGATCGTGTATCTCTAGAGACGAATACACTGGGTTTAACAAGAACATCTTGCAACCCGGCCCTCACATGACCGACCACTCATTTCGCTTGAGTGTATCGAATGTATATCACCGACGGTTGAGATCAGCAACCGCCTCCCGACAAGGGACAGCATCGAATATAGATTAAAGAAACAAATAGAATTCCTCTAGATAGGTGATCATACACCCTAATGGGAGCGACCCACATAGCCATGTTGCCTGCCCGATTTTTGTCATTTCCCGGTTGATGAGACTTGAGGTTATAATCGACTTTTGAAACATCTGGCCACCATAAACGTCATCCAGGAACAGGATGAACCGAAGGCACTCTCCTACCGCATCCAATATAGGAATCACCCCATGGATCAGTAGCGAGTAGTCCTTGCAATCCGAAGATTCCAATCACGACAGAATCACAAGTCATCATAACTCTGGTAGCTAGCCAGAGAAATTTAACGAGTAGTTCTTCCGCTTATGAAGTTCAACGGTCTTCAATGCTCCATCTCGACCATCTTCTGATATCTTTAACGTTACGTATTTGCTGGTCGGAATGGTTTTCGAATATAATTTCGATCCCGGTCTTTCCATACCAACAATCGATTTGGCCAAATTCTGATAGTTGGTGAACAAACATCATCCATAGAAAAATCAAATGGGTTCCTTGGTCCAGAATACAGCATCCCTTGGCCCTTTAAGTTAAACAGTTGTTACTTACATTTTCTAAATCTTTCAACATTTAGAATATCGCTTTCTAAATCCTTATTTCCAAATCCCATTTATTCAACTTATAATTCTTCAAATTATAGTTATAATATCTTTTGCAGAAATATCATTTTTTTCTTCTCTTCACTACCTTCGTATTTAAACTAATATCACCCTTGGATAATCATGAAATCGTTCAAGTTGGGATATTTTATTTACCTCTCAGACCTTGAGCCGACAACATTCTTATCCTCGGATTAGATAGGAGTTTATTAACGAAATCTCATTTCAATAATTAACCCAATCATCTCTATATAACCCCACTTTTGACCACTTTGATTCAATTAGCTCCATTCTATATCTAAAACATTTATCCCCATATCTCACCATTTTATCTTCACTTTTATAGTAGAATTCAATCTGCTCAAGCTTTTGTTCGATTTCAACTCATATGCAAATTTGTTTAAACTTTCTTTTTTGTAAAATTCCCTTTAAGGGATAAATCAAATTTCTAACTCATATAAATATGAGTAAACTTACTAAAATGCCCTTTGGTTATAAACATGGGTTTTATTCACCTTAAAGGTTAACATTTTTCTTTTTTATAGAAAGCTCGACTCGATATATTAAAAATACTTGGTTCCATTAGAAAACATTGTTACATATGTATTCAAATCTTGTTTATCGAATCTCTTTATAAATTCATGTACTATTCTTTTACAATCCCTTTACAGTTCGGTTCCTTGTTAATTGTCTAACGTTATTCACATCAAATGGTTTACTACACAAATAATTAATCTTCCTCAAAAGGTTATTAACAAAAAATGATACTTAATTTCAATGATAATCACCAATCAATGAATAGTTTAAAATAACAATTCTCATTCAAGTGGTTGACTTGGACATTTCAACACGGTTACTTTGTTAACCATTATCACTTGGTTAAATAAAGAAGATTATTTTAAATACTTTCATTTTGATTTAATTAATAATCTAGTTAGGTTAAATAAACCCATTTAACCATCACATTAAATCTTAAACATTTGGTAAATCGCTTCATATTTGCCGCAAAACTCGCTAACATGCAAATCTTACTTTGTATACTTCTTTGTAAGTTCAAAACAAAATTAATCATTTGTTTCTCTTAATCACTTCATTAAAATAATCTATACAAAATAGATTTCAAAACTAATTTTAGTTATAAAACAACTTTATAACTGTATTTCTATCGCTTTCCATGACGATAAATCAGTTTCCATAAAACGATTCATTTACGGGCCATCTGCCGATAAATACTTAACCAATGTCACCCATTGGTTAAAATCAAACAAGTGTTGGATTTGGTTTCAACAACAAATGATCAATCAAACTGATTAACGGTTCATATAAATAACAACATATTTTGAGGAATCCGGTTGGATCCCTCCAACCTGTCCTTCCCTGCATCACAATGGTTACCTCAATTTTAACACAACCATACAGTTCAACCAATAACGGTTAACAAACAACCATCAGCAAACATTGCACACAAAATAAAATAAAACCCGGTTTATATAAAATATAAACGGGTAACTGAGTGAGTTAAACTCACCTTGGTTTCCCTTATTGACGAACGATCCATTTTTTTTTAAAATTAAACAGTCGTTTAATTTGACCAAAAATTCCAGATGCTTCTAATTCTGACTGTACCAGTTTCATAATGCAGCGCTCTTCATATGGTTTCGACGCCTCCGGTCTTGTTGAATTCTGATGGCATATGAGAACGTTAACGGATTTATACGATTATGGGTAAAATTAAATTAACTAGACTTTAACTAGAATGGTCGCGTTCCACTTATAATTAGACACCTTAAATTTTTTTTCATATGAATCATCTTATAAAAGAAAATTACGTTGGAGAAATCATGTTAACCAAAACCGACGTTGGTCATATTATAACATGTGGTGACTTCGTTATTTATCCTTAATAGATCTAACCGTTAATTCATGTTCAACAAGTCGGGCCCGTTATACATTGGTTATGCTGCAATAAAGGTTGGACATTATATTTTAACTCACATGGTTCATATATTTAATGGGACCTGTAAACCAGGACTAGGCATTTACTAAACCTTTGTGGACACGTGATCTTCTATACCGTAATATATAATATTATTTTTAATAGTTACTTACGTTATCAATTAACTTGGGTGAGACAAACGTTAGTTAACATATTTGAATTATCATACCCGAGCTCGGTTTTCACGTGGTACTCCCATTGCTTAAATTCCGCCCAGCTCCTTTGGATTAGACCACACGGTAATTTTGATTCCATGAACGCCATCCCTTGGTTACCGCAATTCACCCATGCCTTGCCCCACGTCCAGCACAGTGAACCCATCTCCACTCTTCAAACGTTCTGGCCCTCTCTCCCTTTTTTTCTTCTTTCGAAACTTCTGTTCTTCCTTACATTAAACAAATCGGCCACGTACACCCATGCCTTCTCAACGCACTGTTGTGCTGTTGTACCCCTCTTCTCCATTTATATGCCCGAACACATTTCACTATACACTGCTTTTTCCTCTCCTCTTCCTTTATGTTTTCCATGGCCACGTTAGTTCCACCGATGGCCGCTCCCAACCTTCCGACACCCGAGCGCTCGAGCAAAACCCCCCCCCCAACGCCTCCTGCTGTTGCTCGGGAAAATATTCACGTAAATGGAGTTTGGATTTTTAATGTATATTTTTGAGGAGAGGGTGCGGTTTTAAGTATTGGAGGAAGGCTTGCGTTCTTTTGATTTGCGAAAAGGAAGATGGCCAGTGGTATTTATAGGAGTAAAAACGTGATGACCACGGTATACATTTAAATATAATATATATATATATATAGAGGGGTTTCAGGCAAGATTTTAGGCTAGCTGTTTCTTGATGGGAAATTTGAAACCTTGGTCGGCAAGGCAAATGAGATGTCGTTCTCATGAATAAATGCTCGTCAGAGTTTCAGTAAGTTGAAATGAAAACACGAGTAGGTCGGCTTTGTATGCTGGTGAAAAGAAAGCTTGTGGTGTTTGATTAGGCTACATGCGTACTATTCACTATATTTAAAAAAAGATGTGGTACGAGACTTGGCAACGAAGATTTCATAAAATATATACATATATATAGGTACTGGGCAGGTTCCTTTACGTTTTCTCTTAAGTCACTAGATATGCATGCACTTGAGTTGGCATGTGTATTTTCAAACATAGGGAGGCCTGCATGTTTTCTAGAATAGGCTGTGCATTTTCCTTTCGTGCAAAATTGTGAATTGTCAAAGCAGATATAGCTTTCGAATTGTTCATGGCAGGCATAACCGGTGGTTAGTCTAGAGTAGGCTTTTACTTATAAATTTTGGGTGGTCAAGTTTACTTACATTTACTTAGAATTTAAGTATAATATTCTATTTATTTATAGACCGCTACGGACAGAAGTAAAGATACAGTTGTGTCCAGCGAGGTGCTACGGTCCCGAAAATATAACAATATCGGTAGTTTAACTTATATTGTGAAACCCCGAAATATTGATTAAGGGTGCAAAATACCTCAAATAAAAAGTTGCATATTTAATTTATTAAAAATTTCAGTAAAATTCTAAAAATTAAATTATAACTACGTCTTAAAAGAACCTTGTCTAAATTCGAAACCAGTATGCGGTTATTTCAAATAAACTGTTACGGTCGACGAACGATTCTATAGCGACTATTGGAAATTTTAATCTGGGCATATTTTACCATCTATATGACGAAATCACGATTTTTCTCTTTTATTAGAAAAATATAATCAAATTGGTTCAACATTTCTTGTTTCACAGAATTCTGATTTCAACCGGATTTTGTATATTCAATTAAAGTTCAGATCGAAAATTACGAACTGCCGCGTCGTTTTCGAGCTTGTTTTTAATTATATTATAAATTATATATTTTTGAACTCGATTTTATAAAATAATTCGATATAAAATCTGCTAATATCGCCAAATCAATATTTAAACAGATTTAAATATTCGTAATTAATGTTCAAAAATCTGGGATGTTACATTACATCCTCGGCAACCATCCACTTTTCCTCTTGTTTACACAACACCATACCATTCACATTCATGCCATATAGGTGCAGCAACTCTCCTTCGCATCACAACCGACAGTCACCCTCTTGCCATGAATGCCACACCCGCATGGAAAAGCTCATGCCCACACACCCTAAACCAACCTCCATCCTTAACTACCTCTGCCAGAACCTCCACCGAGTCACGCTGGAAAAATATTCAGCGGCTCTACATGTGTGCCAAACCCAAAAGAGAGCACACTGATGAGAAGACAGTACTTGCGCAAGGATATTAAACAGAGAACCAGGTGATATATATAAACATATACTCTCTCTTATTTATTTATCTTATTTTCGTTGAGTTTTGTTTATTTGTTTGATGTCAGAAGAGGAACAAGATGGCAGAATGTTTTGTTTGATTTCAGATGAAGTATATGAAGAAGATGGGTTTATGGCAAAAGCAAACTATGGCCGCTGTTTATATAGAAGGGGTAGCTTGGTTGCCATGGAAAAAGAAATAAAAATAAAATATGGGTTATGTGCAAACACATGGATACAGTGATCCATCATAGAACAAAAATGGGCAGATGCATTTGCATCCCATTTGCATTTTCAAACGGAACAGAAAAAGACATGTGAACATATGCATGCGAGGATCAAATATTTTCTTTTATTGTTATTATATTATATATATTTTTATTTTTCTAAAACCAATGCTCCTTGGTTGTAATTAGTGCATGTGCAAGTTACAACATTACAGGTTGTAAAAAGAAACATTCACATGCGAGTTACAGGCTAACTTTGCCTTGTACGATTCTTGTGTATAAATAAATAAGGTCTAGTGGTTTATTTTTTTTCTTTTTACATATATTATTAGTCAAAGGCTTCAGCTGTAAACGTCTAACCATATGCCCTGATATACAAAACAGACAACGTCCGGGATGTATAGATTCATAGGGTTTCTGGAATAACACGCTGGCATTTCTTGTCTTTTGCAGCGCACATGGTTCATACAGAAATGTGCAATGATATATTCTTATTATTATTACTATTTTTATAGTGTAGCTTTTCTAGCACGTTTCACTGAAAAGGAGGCGTGTCATTTCACCCTAATTTCTTGGTCAGCACGGTGTAGAAAAATGGGCAGACAAGCTTTTTATTTTTTTTGTTTTTGTTTTAAGGGACTGAAAAGACATATCTGAGCAGAGATATTCACATGATCACTGAGATTGTATATTGGATGGAAAGAAAGAAAAAATAAGGTAAGGGATGCCACGGCTCTTTTTGACCAGATCATGGTCCAGATTTTTAAAAGATATTGACGCATTTAGATTTGCACAGATATTTCAAATGACATACAAGATATTTCATGTGCAAAGATTTTGTACATTTTTATATTGTTGCGTTTAGATGTTAGAAAGATAAGAAGTGAGAACAGATAAGATTTCGGATCATTTTGACAAATATATTTTTATAGGTGGAGTGACTATTTTTTTTTTCTTCTCCCTGAAAACTACCTTTGTTATATTATTTAACGCAGTTAGCATTCGACGTTTACATCTCATACAAACACTTTCAACATTTTCCAAATATTTTGGAATTAGAATATTATTATATTATTCATGTTAATAACCTGTTCAAGATAAAATGGTTAGATTCAATTATTCAAATTCAAATCATTATTTTAAATAATAAAATAATTCGAATAATTGGCCAGAAAATACAAGACCTTGCAGAAACATCATTTGTGTACAAATTAGGACATGCATTTATTGATACATGGGCATAATCATTAATGAAACTGGCTAGATATGTTACTTTATCACTTATAACATATGGATAGTTATGACGGAATGAAAATGAGAATAGGGTAACCATGCAACAAATAAACACAAAACTTGCATGTCCACTAAAATGTATCAACTTCTTAAAATTAAAACTTACTGATGCTCTATTATTAGTATTTTAGAAAAACAATGGGGCTCCATGCATAACATGGTTAGATTACTTTAAATATCTTATATTATATATAAAATGATGGTTTATGTAATTTCCAATAATAGATTAAGCTACAGCAATTTTTACTCTTGATAGCATGCAAAATGACAAAAAGAAATGTAGAATATTCATTTGTATTGGCTTTTATGTTGTATTCTTAAATTTTGCATCAATCAAGCGTGTCAATAATGATGTAACAATCTAATTGGCATTTTTTTTAAATCTTGCATACTAAACTTGGTCAACTCACACAACCACACCATTGTATCACCTAATAATGTCACAAAATAGGCAACAAAATTTCTTCTTCAAGCAGTTCGCATAACATAATATCAAATCATAAAGAAATAAGAGAAGTAAAATAGGAGAACTAAATTTGTATTCACAATATAGCACAAGATATGATTATCAGTTATCACCTAAACATTTGTTTGCACATGAAATATCCGACGCACGTTACTGCATACTGAAATTATTATTATTTGGTATATACATGGTCAGAACAATGGGAACAAGCTGGGTATTGAACTTATAAATGCCGTGGATATCTAAATATGTTCATTGTGAATGCCAGTTCCCCGGATGAAAAATATATTGTCATCAATTTAAATATTTAAGTGGCAGGTTTATAGAAAAAAAAAATCTAACAGCAGAATATATATAGCAGCACACTTCATTTAAATCAGCCAAGAAAAAACATACATTGTTGGAAAACTTAAAGATGGTAAACTAGTAATAGTAAAGCCAAATACTTGATAAATAAAAATTAAAACTAAAATAAGAAGGTAAATCATACTTACCCTTTTTGATCAGTTTAGATCGCTTAAGCACGGTTATGGAGTTCCAAAGCTACACTTCCCTGCCAACTCTACACCTATTATCTGTGTTGCAAAGAATTTTACTTGATCACAAAAATCAAATACTCAACACTTGATTATTCATACTCAGTAAACGAATATTTTTACCTCATGCAGAAACAGTTTTCTTAAGCTTAGAAATATAAAGCATTTTATGAGCCCTTGACCATGTTCTTGAATGCCTATAAAAGATAGAAAAAAAAAGAAAGGAAAAAAAGAAAGGAATTGAGTGAGGCACAAATGCTTAAAATATAAATCAATTAATAAAAGACAGTTTTGTTAATCTAAACATATAGTTGTTGGAAATTTATGTGAATTATTTAAAATATAGAAATAAGTGTATGATGGCTCCTATATGTGAATTGTCCCACATCATGGGATTATACTTGTTTCTAAGAATTCATGTTGGAGCCTTGGGCTCCCAATGCATGCTTTGTTGTGAGGAGGGAGACCATGCATCATGACCACCACATACGCGCGCGCGACCGACCGACCCGTCCTGGTCCGGTCCGGTGCGGGATTGGGCTTGGGCCTTGGCTATGTGGTGTAGACACTTATATTTTTGAACCAGAAAAAATATTGTTTTTTTTTCGAACTGAATTTTAAAACGGGAGATTTTTTCTGAGCCGACTTTCCCATGAAGCGGTAAACTGTTGACCCGGTATTTTAGCAGATCCGATTTTCTCCCACTGCCCAATTCTTATCTATATATTATCTTCAGCTGTAGACGAAAATCAGACACCGAAAAAAAAAATCCTCCTCCGCCATTAAAATATTCTTACAGAAATTTTCGAGTAGTTATTTATTTCGAAAGTGCAAATCTGCACTGATTTGTTGTGCAAGCAAATCAGTTATTGTTCTACGAGGCTATTTTATCCTAGAGGCGGCGGCGGGAGTACGAACTGGTTTTGCACCACCGACCAGATCGCCGAATCGTCTTCAAGAGAGCGACCTGGTCCGCGACTCAGCCATTGTTTTCCAACAATTTGAAGACGATTCCGAAGCAATGGCTTATGCAACCCTAGATGAACCGCCCCCTCTTTCACAATCAATTGATTCCAAAGGACAACTCCAAACTTGCCATAAATCGATGGAATAATGGCAGATCAAATTAGATCTTGAGCAGCCTTGATTGCACGCTGGTAGATCCAAAGGCAATGAGTCAATTGAAAAAAAAAATGAGGCAAAGGACGGCTCTATAACAAACGCGAAGATAAGTATTTTTCTTTTGATTATTGATTCTAATCTCGCAGAAATAGGATATCAATTTTTGTGCATAGAACCTCAGACCTCACAGTAACATGCGTATTTTTTGAATGTTTGCTTATTTCTTCCAAGCCAGATATGCCGAATAGTGGCCATAGTATATATATTGATGAGGTTGAGGTCGCTTTTACTGAATTTGTTAGCAGTAGAATTATTTGAAATAATCACTGATAGCTTATATGTGTAAAATTTGGAACTTTGAATGACCAAAAAATGTTATACCTCAAAGCCTTGAAGAGCAAGCGATCTAAGCTTAATGTAAGTCAAACTGGTGAATCCAGTTTTATGCGTTTTAAAAACTTAATAGGTCTATGATGTGTAGGCACAATTTGAATGCAAACTTTTAAAAATGTCTTTATTATAAATTGACAATAATTAAGTGCATACTTATTTGGAAAATGTCATTAAAATTTTGGCATTAGTGAAATGCATATGATTATATGGAAATGTCATTAAAATTGACATTAATAGAACACATATAATATTGGGAAATGTCACTAAAAATTTGACATTAATACAATGTGTATGTTATTTGATAATGTCATTAAGAATAGACATTAATTGGAGGAATAGGATTTTTGCATCAAATAAATTGACATAGTTTATATGCATACAAGTGAAAAGGTAGAATATAAAACATTTTTTTTGCATACATGTGAATAACCTATGTTAGTCTATGAGATTGGATATATTTTTCTATAAGAAAAATATAATTTTTTCAAACATATTGACATTCAAAATAGTAAGCATCCACAACCGACCAGTAAATAACAGAATGGAATCCGCAAGGAAACCATAAATGACAGCAACAACCAACCCAAAAGAATGATTCTGGACAGTTGTTTCTATGTTATAACTGTAGAAAACCAGATCATATGACACGAATGTATTTGAACAGGCTAAGCCATGCACCGCAGGCAAACCTGACTGAGGAGCCTCTAATGGTTATAATTACTGAGATTCACCTTGTTGGTGGATCAGAGGGTTGGTGGGTAGACATTGGTGTTTCTCGCCATGTTTGCTATGATCGTGATATATTCACAATATACACGGTTGCTGACGATCAGAAAGTGTGTTGTGAGATCTTCGCACCACTTAAGCTGTAGAGACTGGTAATATGAAAATAAAGCATATGATTGGAAAGACATTAATTCTTAAAGATGTGATGCATTTGATATGTTTGAAACTTTAAAAATTGAAATCAAGCAAATAGGAAAATTAAGAGGATTTATAGTGATAGAGAAACATAATATGAATCCAGTTTATTATGATTTTTTATAAATGACATGATATTGTACATGATAGAACTGCACCTTATACACTTGAAATGAATGGTAAAGTTGAAAGAAAATCAGGATCTTTACCGAATTAATAATTGTCATTTTTATTAAATTTTGGTGCAGCAAAGCAATAGTGGGGGGGTATTTTATTGACTGTATGTTATGTTCTGAATAGAATCCCCAAATCCAAGAATAAAATTTCGCATTATGAAATTTTAAAGAAATATAAATACAATATATCATACTTTAGAACTTGAGGTTGTTTAGCATATATTCACATTCCTGACCCTAAGAGAATAAAATTGGAAAAGAAAATCATACGAGTGTGTATTTATAAGCTATGCTGTTAATAGCAAAGCATACCGAATTTATGACCTAAATACACATAATATAATTTGAATCAAATGATGCCAATTTTTTTGAAACGAAATTTCCTTTTAATTTAAAGAATAGTGGGGGCACAACAAGTATGCCTATTAGAACAGAACTTAATAAAAGTTCTGAAGTTGAACCTAGAAGAAGTAAAAGAGCGAGAACCGTAAAAGATTTGGTTCAGATTTTTGTGCTTTTACTATAGAGGAGGATCACTTAAACCTCCAAGAGGCCTTATCTTATTAAGACGCCGATTTTTGGCGAGAGGCTATAAATGATGAGATGGATTCTCTAGAATCCAATAGGACTTGGCATTTGACAGATTTACCTTCTGGTTGTAAATCTATAGGCTGTAAATGAGTACTTAAAGAAAAATTAAAACTTGATGGCACTGTTAATAAATATAAGGCACGATCAGTAGCTAAAGGTTTTTAAACAAAAAGAAAATATAAACTTCTTCGAAAATTTCTCACATTTAACTAGAATAACATCCATTCGGGTATTAATCTCACTTGCTTCCATTCATAATTTATGAATACACCAAATGGATGTTAAAACCGTCTTTTTAAACGGTGAATTAGACGAAGAAATTTATATGGACCAGCCTGAAGGATTTGTAGTACATGGTCAAGAACATAAAGTATGCAAATTAGATAAATCATTATATGGTTTAAAACAAGAACTTTAACAATGGCATGAAAAATTTGAGAACTTTAATCATTTCACATGGTTTTAAAGTTAATGAAAGTGACAAATGCATTTATTACAAATCTGAGAATGACATTTGCACTATTATATGCCTTATGTAGATGACCTACTCATCTTTGGGTCAAACATTCATGCCATAAATTTAGTCAAATCTTTATTAAGTGCCAATTTTGATATGAAAGATCTAGGTAAGGCGAGTGTAATCCTTGGTATTAAGATTACTGGGTCAAAAAGGGGATTTTCTTTGGATCAATCTCATTAAATTGAGAATACTCTAAAGAAATACAATTATTTTGACTGTAAACCTACATGTACACCATATGGTCTCAGTGTAAAGTTATTTAAGAACATTGATAAAGGTGTAAGACAGTCTGATTTTGCGAGCATCATTGGCAGCCTACGGTATGCCACTGAATGTACTAGACCCGACATTGCCTATGTCGTGGAATTATTATGCAGGTTTACCAATAGACCTAGTATAAAGCATTGACATGATATTGAAAGGGTCATGAGATACCTTAAACGAACAATAAACCTTGGATTACATTATGAAAAGTTTCAAGCTGTACTTGAAGGATATTCCGATGCTGACTGGAATATTTTATCTGATGATTCTATTGCGACCAGTGGCTATATATTTAGCATTGCTGGAAGAACTGTTTCTTGGAAATCAAAGAAACAGAATATCTTGACTCGGTATACTATAGTGACTGCGATAATAGCACTAGCTACATCTAGTTAAGAAGCAGAGAACTAAAGAAATCTGCTATTTGAGATCCTATAAAGGAAAAATAGACACCAGTGGTGTAGTCGATTGTGATAGTTCCGCGGCTATTACAAAAAGTATAGAACTGTTATAACAACAGTAGAAAACGACGTCGTAAGCACAATACTGTAAAAGAACATCACATATATAGTGATGAAAGATTTGACGACTACTGAAAGAAAAACAGAACCGATAATACAATGGTAAGAAATGACAGTCGTATGCACAGTATTGTTAGAGGACATCACATATGAAGTGATGATAATTTGGAAGATCCTTTGACGAAAGGACTGACCAGAAAGAAAGTCCTTAATAATTCTAAAAGAATGGGACTATTGCCTTGAGATTGTGGAATCATGCACAGTGGTAACCCGACCTAAATGACTGGAGATCCCAAGAAATAGGTTCAATGGGTAAAAACAAGTTGTGTAGTGATAGAAGTAGAACATGCTATTTAATAAACTAAGAAGCATGTATTCCTGAAGTGATTAGAGGATGAGTTAATAGAAACTCTTAATGAGATCTATACTCTATTTGGAGTGGAGTACCTACCTTCAGGAGTACTCTTGATAGACTCACCTGCGTGAATGTGGAAATGTGGCCGTTTCCTATGGAGTTTTGGGCAGAACTTCTAGAGCGTTCACTAAACTGTGATAGACGTGCATGGCCATAAACGCACGGGCTTATTTGATTGCACTACAGAAAAGGTTGTGTGTGGTTTGATATCAGGAATAGAGTTCAAGACTACGTGTCACTCTAGTAAAAACTGAATCTTACTCACTATGCAAAGGTTCAAGTCGGATGACACCTTTGTTTATGCACAGTCTTATGTTTTTAGAAACTGCTCGATAATATTTTAAAAAATTCAAGTGGGGGATTGTTGAAAATTTATGTGAATTATTTAAAATATAGAAATAAGTGTATGATGGCTCCTATATGTGAATAGTCCCACATCATGGGAATATAAGAAATATGCAAGTATTTATACTTGTTTCTAAGAAGTCATGTTGGGGCCTTGGGCTCCCAATGCATGCTTTGTTGTGAGGAGGGAGACCATGCATCATGACCACCACACACGCGCGCGCGACCGACCGACCTGGCCCGGTCCGGTCCGGTGCGGGATTGGGCTTGGGCCTTGGCTATGTTGTGTAGACACTTATATTTTTGAACAAGAAAAAAAATTGTTTTTTTTCGAACTGAATTTTAAAACGGGAGATTTTTTCTGAGCCGACTTTCCCATGAAGCGGTAAACTGTTGACCTGGTATTTTAGCAGATCCGATTTTCTCTCACTGCCCAATTCTTATCTATATATTATCTTCAGCTGTAGACGAAAATCAGACACCGAAAAAAAATTCTCCTCCGCCATTAAAATATTCTTACAGAAATTTTCGAGCAGTTATTTATTTCGAAAGTGCAAATCTGCACTGATTTGTTGTGCAAGCAAATCAGTTACTGTTCTACGAGGCTGTTTTATCCTAGAGGCGGCGGCGAGAGTACGAACTGGTTTTGCAACACCGACCAGATCGCCGAATCGTCTTCAAGAGAGCGACCTGGTCCGCGACTCAGCCATTGATTTCCAACAATTTAAAGACGATTCCGAAGCAATGGCTTATGCAACCCTAGATGAACCGCCCCCTCTTTCCCAATCAATTGATTCCAAAGGACAATTCCAAACTTGCCATAAATCGATGGAATAATGGCAGATCAAATTAGATCTTGAGTAGCCTTGATTGCACGCTGGTAGATCCAAAGGCAATGAGTCGATTGAAGAAAAAAATGAGGCAAAGGACGGCTCTATAACAAACGCGAAGATAAGTATTTTTCTTTTGATTATTGATTCTAATCTCGCAGAAATAGGATATCAATTTTTGTGCATAGAACCTCAGACCTCACAGTAACATGCGTATTTTTTGAATGCTTGCTTATTTCTTCCAAGCCAGATATGCCGAATAGTGGCTATAGTATATATATTGATGAGGTTGAGGTCGCTTTTACTGAATTTGTTAGCAGTAGAATTATTTGAAATAATCACTGATAGCTTATATGTGTAAAATTTGGAACTTTGAATGACCTAAAAATGTTATACCTCAAAGCCTTGAAGAGCAAGCGATCTAAGCTTAATGTAAGTCAAACTGGTGAATCCAGTTTTATGCGTTTTAAGAACTTAGTAGGTCTGTGATGTGTAGGCACAATTTGAATGCAAACTTTTGAAAATGTCTTTATTATAAATTGACAATAATTAAGTGCATACTTATTTGGAAAATGTCATTAAAATTTTGGCATTAGTGAAATGCATATGATTATATGGAAATGTCATTAAAATTGACATTAATAGAACACATATAATATTGCGAAATGTCACTAAAAATTTGATATTAATACAATGTGTATGTTATTTGATAATGTCATTAAGAATAGACATTAATTGGATGAATAGGTTTTTTGCATCAAATAAATTGACATAGTTTATATGCATACAAGTGAAAAGGTATAATATAAAACATTTTTTTTGCATACATGTGAATAACCTATGTTAGTCTATGAGATTGGATATATTTTTCTATAAGAAAAATATAATTTTTTCAAACATATTGACATTCAAAATAGTAAGCATCCACAACCGGCCAGTAAATAACAGAATGGAATCCGCAAAGAAACCATAAATGATAGCAACAACCAACCCAAAAGAATGATTCTGGACAGTTGTTTCTATGTTATAACTGTAGAAAACCAGATCATATGACACGAATGTATTTGAACAGGCTAAGCCATGCACCGCAGGCAAACCTGACTGAGGAGCCTCTAATGGTTATAATTACTGAGATTCACCTTGTTGGTGGATCAGAGGGTTGGTGGATAGACATTGGTGTTTCTCGCCAAGTTTGTTATGATCGTGATATATTCACAATATACACGGTTGCTGATGATCAGAAAGTGTGTTGTGAGATCTTCACACCACTTAAGTTGTAGAGACTGGTAATATGAAAATAAAGCATATGATTGGAAAGACATTGATTCTTAAAGATGTGATGCATTTGATATGTTTGAAACATTAAAAATTGAAATCAAGCAAATAGGAAAATTAAGAGGATTTATAGTGATAGAGAAAAAGAATATGAATCCAGTTTATTATGATTTTTTATAAATGACATGATATTGTTCATGATAGAATTGCACCTTATACACTTGAAATGAACGGTAAAGTTGAAAGAAAATCAGGATCTTTACCGAATTAATAATTGTCATTTTTATTAAATTTTGGTGCAGCAAAGCATTAATGGGGGGATATTTTATTGACTGTATGTTATGTTCTGAATAGAATCCCCAAATCTAAGAATAAAATTTCGCATTATGAAATTTTAAAGAAATATAAATACAATATATCATACTTTAGAACTTGAGGTTGTTTAGCATATATTCGCATTCCTGACCCTAAGAGAATAAAATTGGCAAAGAAAATCATACAAGTGTGTATTTATAAGCTATGCTGTTAATAGCAAAGCATACCGAATTTATGACCTAAATACACATAATATAATTTGAATCAAATGATGCCAATTTTTTTGAAACGAAATTTCCTTTTAATTTAAGGAATAGTGGGGGCACAACAAGTATGCCTATTAGAACAGAACTTAATAAAAGTTCTGAAGTTGAACCTAGAAGAAGTAAAAGAGCGAGAACCGTAAAAGATTTGGTTCAGATTTTTGTGCTTTTACTATAGAGGAGGATCACTTAAACCTCCAAGAGGCCTTATCTTATTAAGACGCCGATTTTTGGTGAGAGGCTATAAATTATGAGATGGATTCTCTGGAATCCAATAGGACTTGGCATTTGACAGATTTACCTTCTGGTTGTAAATCTATAGGCTGTAAATGAGTACGTAAAGAAAAATTAAAACTTGATGGCACTGTTAATAAATATAAGGCACGATCAGTAGCTAAAGGTTTTTAAACAAAAAAAAATATAAACTTCTTCGACAATTTCTCACATGTAATTAGAACAACATCCATTCGGGTATTAATCTCACTTGCTTCCATTCATAATTTATGAATACACCAAATGGATGTTAAAACCGTCTTTTTAAACGGTGAATTAGACGAAGAAATTTATATGGACCAGCCTGAAGGATTTGTAGTACATGGTCAAGAAAATAAAGTATGGAAATTAGATAAATCATTATATGGTTTAAAACAAGAACTTTAACAATGGCATGAAAATTTTGAGAACTTTAATCATTTCACATGGTTTTAAAGTTAATGAAAGTGACAAATGCGTTTATTACAAATCTGAGAATGACATTTGCACTATTATATGCCTTATGTAGATGACCTACTCATCTTTGGGTCAAACATTCATGCCATAAATTTAGTCAAATCTTTATTAAGTGCCAATTTTGATATGAAAGATCTAGGTAAGGCGAGTGTAATCCATGGTATTAAGATTACTAGGTCAAAAAGGGGATTTTCTTTGGATCAATCTCATTAAATTGAGAATACTCTAAAGAAATACAATTATTTTGACTGTAAACCTGCATGTACACCATATGGTCTCAGTGTAAAGTTATTTAAGAATACTGATAAAGGTTTAAGACAGTCTGATTTTGCGAGCATCATTGGCAGCCTACGGTATGCCACTGAATGTACTAGACCCGACATTGCCTATGTCGTGGGATTATTATGCAGGTTTACCAATAGACCTAGTATAAAGCATTGACATGATATTGAAAGGGTCATGAGATACCTTAAACGAACCATGAACCTTGGATTACATTATGAAAAGTTTCAAGCTGTACTTGAAGGATATTCCGATGCTGACTGGAATATTTTATCTGATGATTCTATTGCGACCAGTGGCTATATATTTAGCATTGCTGGAAGAACTGTTTCTTGGAAATCTAAGAAACAGGATATCTTGACTCAGTATACTATAGTGACTGAGATAATAGCACTAGCTACATCTAGTTAAGAAGCAGAGAACTAAAGAAATATGCTATTTGAGATCCCTATAAAGGAAAAATAGACACCAGTGGTGTAATCGATTGTGATAGTTCCGCGGCTATTACAAAAAGTATAGAACTGTTATAACAACAGTAGAAAACGACGTCGTAAGCACAATACTGTAAAAGAACATCACATATATAGTGATGAAAGATTTGACGACTACTGAAAGAAAAATAGAACCGATAATACAACGGTAAGAAATGACAGTCGTATGCATAGTATTGTTAGAGGACATCACATATGAAGTGATGATAATTTGGCATATCCTATGACGAAAGGACTGACCAGAAAGAAAGTCCTTAATAATTCTAAAAGAATGGGACTATTGCCCTGAGATTGTGGAATCATGCACAATGGTAACCCGACCTAAATGACTGGAGATACCAAGAAATAGGTTCAATGGGTAAAAACAAGTTGTGTAGTGATAGAAGTAGAACATGCTATTTAATAAACTAAGAAGCATGTATTCTTGAAGTGATTAGAGGATGAGTTAATAGAAACTCTTAATGAGATCTATACTCTATTTGGAGTGGAGTACCTACCTTTAGGAGTACTCTTGATAGACTCACCTATGTGAATGTGGAAATGTGGCCGTTTCCTATGGAGTTTTGGGCAGAACTTCTAGAGCGTTCACTAAACTGGGATAGACGTGCATGGCCATAAACGCACGGGCTTATTTGATTGCACTATAGAAAAGGTTGTGTGTGGTTTGATGTCAGGAATAGAGTTCAAGACTACGTGTCACTCTAGTAAAAACTGAATCTTACTCACTATGCAAAGGTTCAAGTCGGATGACACCTTTGTTTATGCACAGTCTTATGTTTTTAGAAACTGCTCGATAATATTTTAAAAAATTCAAGTGGGGGATTGTTGGAAATTTATGTGAATTATTTAAAATATAGAAATAAGTGTATAATGGCTCCTATATGTGAATAGTCCCACATCATGGGATTATAAGAAAGATGCAAGTATTTATACTTGTTTCTAAGAAGTCATATTGGGGCCTTGGGCTCCCAATGCATGCTTTGTTGTGAGGAGGGAGACCATGCATCATGACCACCACACACGCGCGCGCGACCGACAGACCCGGCCCGGTTCGGTTCGGGATTGGGCTTGGGCCTTGAGCCTTGGCTATGTGGTGTAGACACTTATATTTTTGAACCAGAAAAAAAAATGTTTTTTTTTCGAACTGAATTTTAAAACGGGAGATTTTTTCTAAGCCGAATTTCCCATGAAGCGGTAAACTGTTGACCCGGTATTTTAGCAGATCCGATTTTCTCCCACTGCCCAATTCTTATCTATATATTATCTTCAGCTGTAGATGAAAATCAGACACAGAAAAAAAAAATCCTCCTCTGCCATTAAAATATTCTTACAGAAATTTTCGAGCAGTTATTTATTTCGAAAGTGCAAATCTGCACTGATTTGTTGTGCAAACAAATCAGTTACTGTTCTACGAGGCTGTTTTATCCTAGAGGCGGCGGCGAAAGTACGAACTGGTTTTGCACCGCCGACCAGATCGCCGAATCGTCTTCAAGAGAGTGACCTGGTCCGCGACTCAGCCATTGTTTTCCAACAATAGTACATATAAATAAACGAGAGGAAAAAAACATATGCATTCACTATCCCTGGCCCACAATAGGCAAAAGGCCACCATTGCCAACTGATAAAATCCATGTTTTTTAAATGGACATGAATTGCTAGTGAATTAAGGGTTTCAGAAAAGAATTTTTTGAAAGAAAAAAAAATCAAGAAATTCTATAATAATTACAAATGAATTTTTGGATGGAGAAACTTACTTAAGATGGCAACTCTGTCATAAGCTTCAAAAATCATGGGACAAAAGGTCAGGATAGGAAGTATGCAGAAAGTCTAGGATAGGAAAAATGCAGCAGTTATAAACACCAACAGTTCCAACTACCTATAAGTGACAAAAACTAGTAAATTATTAAGTTGGAAGCAATGCAAACAATAAGCTAACCACCAAATTTTAAACCGTAATTATGACCAAATGTACGTATGGAAAAAGCATGAGGGTTCATATGAATGACCGCCTGCAATATAGAATACGACAAGCCTTGTTTCTACCAGACTAATACAGGAGCCAGGAATGGCCAAGTTCCCATGAAACTGAATACAATTTTTTTTTTAACGAAAACTAGTGGAGGCCCTTTGTTAGTTTAACAGATTAACTATATTTGAAAAATTGAAAAAATGTTTCTTACTAATCAATTCATTACTATGGTTGTTTTCATCATAAAAAGATCACATTTACAATTTTTTTTTTTTACAGGTTCAATATTAAACTGGATATTATTAGAATATTTTGCAATTCATAATATTAAAGTTCCAACTTTTCATTATAGCTAGGACGTATGATGCAATATATTTAATAAAAGATGACACATGTACACAAATACATGTTACTTAGCTATAATAATGAATGTGCAACAGATATCTTCATTTACTTCTCATTAGACAGCCTATACTTAATACCAATGGTCAACCCAGGAGTAAAAAATGAAGAATTATCCTTCTTGTTTGATTGCCTTGTTCATCTCCATCCTCCTCCTCTTCTCTTCCTCCATCTCCGTAGATCCCAACTTGCTCCAAGACATCTGCATCACCTCAACTATAAAAGTGAATGGGTTCTTGTGCAAGCAAATGGCGAACACAACAACCCCATACTTCTCATTCATGGGAATTGCCAAACCTGGAGCCACGAATAGCATGTTTGGATCCATGGTAACGGCTGCGAACGTGATGCAGATACCAGGTCTGAACACGCTGAGTGTAGCCAGGATCGACTACGTCCGGGGGGCATCAACATACCCCACACCCACTCTCGTGCCACCGAGATCGTCTTCATCCTCCAAGGCCAGCTCGGCGTCGGCTTCATCACCACCGCCAATGAACTTTTCATGTAGACCATCGTCCAAGGTGAGGTTTTCACCTCCCCTAAGGGCCTGGTTCACTTTCAGAAGAACAATGGAAAGGTGCCCGCCACTGTCGTTGTAGCCTTTAACAGTCAGCTGGCTGGCACCGTTTCCATTGCGCCCACTTTGTTTGGGGCCACTCCGCCTGTTCCCGATAATGTTCTGACTAAGCCTTCCTGATTGGTACTAAGGAGGTCCAGAAGATTAAGGGCAGATATGTTCCCATGCTTGAATCCAAATACATATATTTGAGATGCATCAGTTCATTATATCGTGCTGTAACAATTGGAATTTCATTGCAAATTCTTGGGTGAAAAAAAAAGAATGTGCAGCAGACAGTGATGTTGAACGCAAACAACTTCAAAGTAACGGTATCACAATTTAGTGAATACTTCTAGAAGGATAGAGGAGGAAGGTGGCCATTTTTAGCCATACCACTACAAGCATATGGTACAATTGATGTTTCAACTACGTAGATACAAAACGTACATGCTACTTAATGAGCATGCTTCCATGACGTCAACTATCCAATTACAATAGGAAGGTTGCAAGTGGGATTTGGCCTAAAACAAATACTTTATATATTAATTTAGGTCCGATGGCATTGTCAATTAACTCAATAAAACTAGTTATAAGGTCACAAGTTTAGCTTTATGTTATTATTCTTCGGAAAAACAAAAAAAGGACTCAGGAATTATCGCACACAAGTATACTGAACAAATATCCATGTTACAAACTTCTGGAGCAATTCCTAAAGAATAAGAGGATTGTTAAAGGGACTCCACATTTGGTTAAGGGGGGATAATTTTAAGGGGACTTCAACTTAAAAAAATATTGTTAAGGAGAGTCTGGTTTATTTAAAAAAGAAAATAAAAAGAGACATAACTACCCATGGCTTGTCACTTATGTTTTTTTTTTTTTTTTTTGAAAAAAACAAAATGTGTGATCTTCTAAAAAGAAGAGAGCACACATATATATCTTAAAATCGTAGATACAGAGTCCCAATATAACTCCCTAGGAGTAAAACAACCAACAACGCTCAAACATCATCTCGACTCTAAAAAAGTAAAGGATTGTAGATAGATGAGCTCCGGATAAACCACCGCTCATCTACTTCTATATCGAATTCCGGCAAAGCCACCACCCGATATAGGAGTATATCTACTCCAATACTATAATCAAACATCCCAGAAAGTATAATAAAGAAGTACAACCCACAATATCTCTCTAAAAATAGTCACAAAAAGATCTCCACAAGAAAGGCCAAGCATCAAAACCAGACAACTATCCATATAGCTCTCCAATATATCCTTCCACCTGAAATCCCCCAAATTTGAAGCTATCCATGTAGTTCTCCAGTATTTCCTTCCATCTTAAAACTTGAATAAAAACTACAAAACCCACCGTTAGATACCATCACATGTATGTATGGATATATTTTGTATATACATATATATATATATATATATATATATATATATATATATATATATGGAAATATATATATATATACATATACCATTATATATCCTTACATATATGTAACAAGAACAGAAAAGATACTGAAAGGAAATAAGCTATCATTATCCAAACTAGAAATTTATGCACAAATACGAAAACTATTGTTTCTAAAATATCTATTAATACTCATAAATAACCCCAAGTTTGACCTAACTTTTTGCAAAAAGTTACCAAATCTCAAGTCTCTAAAGTACTTATAACATGAAGTGGTCATCCACTCCAAACAGAAATAAACTATCTTGATGATTAAATTATCAGGGGACACTGAAATAGAATGAAAAAACCTCTGGTTCCTTTCAGACCAAATTAACCAACTGATGATAATAATTAAACAATCCATTACATATCTTTGTTTTGATTTATAAGTAAGTCTATATTGATTTCAATATTTCTCACAGTTATTAAATGTATTCAAACTAACCATAACAAAAATCCTTAGTACCATAGTTAAAATATAATTGGTAAAATTACAAGTAAAAAATAAATGATCAACATCTTCCTTTAAATGATTACAAAAACAACATTTAACATCAAACAAAACATTCTTCTTCTTTAAAAGCTCCACTGTGTTAAGCTTCTTATGGATAATCAACCACATAAGAAACTTAGCTTTAGGAGGAGAATTTGAATTCCAAATAAATTTAAAAGGGAGCAAAGACATACCAGAAAAATTAATAAGTTTGTACATTGAATTGACAGAGTAAACTAAACTCTTATCCAATCCCTAACTAATAGTATCCATATACTCATCCAGATGATATAAGGCTAATTTTGCTTTCAATAAAGCCAACTGTCTTAACAATCCCCCCTCTAAAATATTGACGAATGAAAACTCCCATGGGGGGTCTAAATTCCGTCTATAAACATCCACAATTAATGAGTTCTTGAATTCACAAATATTAAAAAGTTCGACAAATTCGATTTTAAGAGGTATACTAGAAATCCAAGAATCATGCCAGAAAAAGGAAGAACTACCAGAATGAACTGTCATCTTGTAACCTAACTTAAAAAAGTCAAAACAGTTTAAAACTGCCTTCTAGAAATAAGATAATATATTTGACCAACTAACACCCGATCCCACAAAAAACTCCCCCCCCCCCCCCCACCCAGAATAATAAGATTTTGTAACTAAATTCTTCCAAGTAGCAACTATATCCGAACTTCTAAATTTCCATAACCATTTAGTTAATAAAGAAGAATTAAAATTAAAAAGATTAATAATCCCTAAACCTCCATCACTCTTGGGCTTGCAACACAATTCCCAATTAACTAAACATTTATAACTACTACAATTTGGACCACCACTCCAAAGAAAATTCCTTCTAATACCATCAATTTTCTCAATAACCCACTTTGGAAAACGATGAATTGTCATCCAATAAGTGGGGTTTGCTGATAAAACTGAATTTACTAATACTAGTCTACCCGCTCTAGAAAGAAATCTATTATTCCAACTCGATAATCTATTATTGATTTTATCAATAATAATTATCCAGTCATCCTTTTTAAGCTTGGAAGGTCTTATTTTAAAACCTAAATAATCAAACGGAAATTTCACGATAGAACAGTTTAAGGTGCTAGCTACTAAGGACTCAACATTACTACTATCGTTAAGGACCATTACAGCACTCTTATCGAAATTAATTCGAAGACCAGACAACATCTTAAAGCAAGTAACAAACTTGAGAATTACTAAACATCACAATTACGCAAATTAGATAAAGTATATTAAATTAAAATTTTCGTTTCTACATTTATTTTAAATTAACCATACCAATTCTAATATGAAATTACAATTAATTATCTAATCTGATGCCTTCTGATCACCCATGAAACTTTATTGTGTTCTCCATTACATTAAATATATTCATTTTTAATTTTTATGTGCATCATTAAATTGTTAACATTAATTAAGGTTTAAGTTTCATGGTTTATTCTAATGAGGATTACGGGGGTTAGTATCGGAATTTTAATTTATATGTTTAAGGGGAGGCTGGTTTATTTTGTCCTCCCCATAACAATTATACAATAAATAAAAATTGGTCCTCCCCTTAACCAAATGTGGAGTCCCTTTAACAATCCCCAAGAATAATTGTTCCAATAGTAAATAGACCATATAGAGCATTAATACACACAAACAATAAATTAGGTCGTCCAATAATAAAAGTTTTTTTGGGACATATGAACCAATATTTCGTCCACTGGATAAAATAATTACCAGTGGTACTCTTGTTAGTAGTTGTAACTCCGATACCACTTGTTAGTACTTGTAGCTC
Organism: Allium sativum; assembly: GCA_030737875.1. Classification (NCBI taxonomy): domain Eukaryota; kingdom Viridiplantae; phylum Streptophyta; class Magnoliopsida; order Asparagales; family Amaryllidaceae; genus Allium; species Allium sativum. Next base: position 278,408,021 of record CM060918.1, read on the forward strand.
TGATACCACTTGTTAGTAGTTGTTTTTGTGGGAAAATAGTTGAATAGTGTATTGGTTGAAATAGTTGGATGAAAAGGGCTTCAAAGATATTGTAATGGAAGAACTTTATTGCTTAGAAATTTTGCTACAAGTTTTAGTACATAGTTGTAGTACTAGTTATAGTACATGGATATAATGTGCCTCTTCTCATATTTATAGGCATCTTACAATAATTGTTTATTATTAGAGTTCTGTAGGGAGAACATTCTACATTCATCAAGTAACTTATTTAATAATAATACAAAATGCAAGTTACAACTTTATTTAGAATTCTAGAAATTTGTTGCAACTTCAATATTCTTTAAAATTCTCTAGAACTTTGTAGCACCTTCAATACTTTAGAATTATCTAGAAATTTGCAGTACTTTCAACACTCCTCCTTGATGCAAATTTCGGATACTCCAAGCACAGTTCGAATTTGCTCAAATCTTGCTCTTGGCAATGCTTTGTGAAGATGTCTGCAACTTGAACTTTTGTCGTGCAGTACTTGAGTTGAATTTCTTTTGTCGCTTCTGCATCTCTGATGAAGTGATACTTGATAGCTATATGCTTAGTTGACCAAGATGAACTAGATTCTTTATCATTGCTATTGCTGATTTGTTATCCAATCTTTATATTTTACATGTTTCGGTAAAAATAGAGATATTATCTGGATTTTCTTTTTTGTCTTCTTCTTTTGTGGGAACATTAACTTACTATGCAGCGCACGCCTATGCACTGTACATTTTCTAGCTATACCTGGTGCATATGAGAACCGGGTAGAGCTACTTATCGGAGATCTTACTATGTCTTCCCAATTTTTTTCTTTTTTCCAAGAATCCATCGTTTTCCATGATGTTGTATTCTGTTTTGCACCAATTGAGAGACTTATTTCCTCCGTTACAGTTTTAGGACTGTCCTGTCCAGTTTTGAAATCAATTTCTTCTTTGATCTCTATTGTTGTTTCATGAACATAACCTGCAATATTCTTCATTACAGTCACTTGCATATCTTCAGTAGTTACTTTTCCTTCAGCAGGTGCTTCTTCTTCTTCGTTGTTTTGCACTACTCTTTTTCCAACAGGATATGTAGCTTTTGCAAGTATACTTTCTTCTTTATCGAATTTCTTCTCCTCTTCTACTCTCAACTTTTCATCTTCAATATCAGTCTCCAGTTCACTATTCTTCTTGTTTTCTTCTATTATAGTTATGTCATTCTTTTCGTATATTTCTTTCAATACATTCCATGAATCTTTTGCAGTATATTCTCCAGTAATATGATTCCATGCTACTTCATCAACGTTCTGACTCATTACAACACGAGCTTGAAGATCTTTCCGTCTCAAACTTGTAAATGATTCTTTTTCTTCCTCGGTCATATCTTTGATATTTTTTGGCCATTCATAGCCACTTTCAACGATATCCCATAGCCCTTTGGAGATCAATTCTTCTTTCTTTTTGTTACTCCATTCTTCAAAGTTTTCTTTTGTGAGAACAAACAACGATGAAAAAAGTAGAATTGCCATAGCTTGTAATGATTGGAATTTTCTTTTGCCCAATATGTGAACGAACAAAGCTCCGATACCACTTGTTAGTAGTTGTAGCTCCGATACCACTTGTTAGTAGTTGTAGCTCTGATACCACTTGTTAGAAGTTGTAGTGGAAAAATAATTGAGTAGTGTATTGGTTGAAATAGTTGGATGAAAAGGGCTTCAAAGATATTGTAATGGAAAAACTTTATTGCTTAGAAATTTTGCTACAAGTTTTTGTACATAGTTGTAGTACTTGTTGCAGTACACGGATATAATGTGCCTCTTCTCATATTTATATGCATCTTACAATAATTGTTTATTATTAGAGTTCTGTAGAGAAAACATTCTACATTCATCAAGTTACTTATTTAATAATAATACAAAATGCAGGTTACAATTTTCTTTAGAATTCTAGAAATTTGTTGCAACTTCAACATTCTTTAAAATTCTCTAGAACTTTGTAGCACCTTCAATACGTTAGAATTCTCTAGAAATTTGCAGCACTTTCAACAGGTACAGATGACATAGATAGAAAGAAAATGGCCCGTTAATTTGCCTAATGAATAATCTAACCATCATAATACTGATACGACGTACCTTGCTGAGAAGATAGGCTTTAGTGAATAGAGAAACAAGTAAATAACAATGAACTGAGAAGCTGCTACCAAATTGACACCACATGAACATCAACTTTCAACATCCCCCTAAATGGCAATATACAAAATACAAATTGAAATGGTAACAAATATACAAAAAGTACCATTTTTTCCTTTAAAATAATATCACTCTACCCGAATGTCTTCTAGCGATCACTTGAATATAACAATTAGTTATCGAACATATAATAATAAATTATCAAACTTTAGCTCAGAAATCATCTTGAGTTTTCCATTTTTAGCTTTTTCTCTTAGAAAATATATATATATTATTTTACCGAGATAGAATGCAAATAGAGGTGTATATATTGTCTTTAATGCAAATTTTAAGTAGTACCATTACAAACAAGCTGAGAGTTACCTATTCCTTCTCTGATTAAGCTAACAAATATCAAAATCCTTATTTGGTCCACCAGTTACTTTTTTTGCTCTAGATATGTAAGTATGGAACGACAAACTACTACCATTGTGGTTTTCTAAACAAAAATCTTTAGGTTACTCATAACATAAACAGTAATAATATTGTGTGCGTTAATTTAACTTTTGAAGATAACCCAAGGGATATTTTATTTGGTTAAAATAGTGAAATATGAATGAAAAATGCAAGAATCAAATTTCGAAAACATAGTAACCACTTGATATTACATATGTTGTATGGTTAAAGTTTATTTCATTAACAAATTTAGGAATGTTGTGCACCATAAAGAGTTTATAAATAATTTCTAATTGATATTGTTGATAAAAATATTGAAGTAGAGATGTATCTATACATTTTTTTCAAGGCAAAAGAAAATATTCTTGAATTTGGTTTTCTCAACTAGCTAAAAAACAATAGTACCTCCCTCAGCCAATTGATGCTTCATGGAAAATCTTCTCCATCCAACACTTAAGTTTGTCTTCTCAACAAGGTACGTCATATCAAATTGATTTCCTTCTTCACCAACATTGATCAAGTTTGGCTCCTATAAGACATTTATTTTAACTTCCACTTCCCCATCCTTGCTGATCCCTATAGCCTCCATCCCAACGCTTATTCAAATCCCTTTGACAGAAATCTTTGAAATGTTACACTATGTAAACCATATTTGTGCAAATCTGAATAACTCAATTAGAAAAAAAATCACAAAATGAGATTGAAATGGTCGATCCAATTGAAATATAAAATTCATAAGAATTTAGGGTTTATGTAGAAAACCTGAGAAAGAAGAGATGACATTTGATTGAAATAGTTGATGAGGACGAGAGTGAGCGCTAACGCTACAACAGCGATAGAGGAATCGAAGGATAAAGGGAATTTTTCTCAAGCGAAAAGGTAAAAAGTATCAAAGAGGAAAAGGAAGTTTTTTTCTATGTTCCGATGGAGGTAAACATTTCAAAACAAAGGTGGAACAATTTCTTTTTGGAGCCGTGAAAATTTTACAAGGTGAGACAAGCGGGAAATATCCTATTACGTTTATAACATGGACCAGTTGCACCTAGAGATGAACGCTACCATTTACTTAAACCAAAGACATATTTTCATTTGTTATATAAAAATCCAAAATAAGTATAGTTTTAAAACAAAATCAGAACAGTTATCTTAATAAAATACAAAACAATTTGGTTTAAACAAACAAAATAAAATAGAAATCAAAATTTTAATTAAATAATTAAACAAAAATACACTTGAAATTGAGGTTGTTACATTTTATTTTATATTTATTTTTTAATTTAAAATTTGCTTTTTAATTTTCAAAACAAGTTGAAACTTTTATGTCGTACCATTTAGAATATTATTATTATTTTAAATTTAACCTTTTAAAATTTATATATTTATTTTAATTTTCAAATAATTTTGATCAATAGTGCAATGTCCAATTCAAATTAAGTCTTTTCTATAATGGACAACCTTTGGGCACATATGTTTGCTTGAGCCAAGCTGGTAGCTATGTAAAGCAGAGTACTTGATTATCAAAATCCATTTCTACATATTACCTTTGTGGACACCCAGCTAACTAGGTAATGAGTTTAATTAGTGAGCCCTAACATAGCTAATTTGAAAATATAGGATACTAAGCTATAATGTTATTGTTGGAACTAGACCGGCTCGCAACGGAAGTGATGGGTGAACTTAAAAAATGCTAGTTAAATATATAATTACCCTATGAAGTCTAATTCATTTAGAATAGTTCCAATTTTTAAAATAAAATCATGCATTATGATATATCATATTATTGAGTTACCTTGTTTTAGTTTAATTTATATACATGTGTGCATATATAAACATTATAATTTACATCGCAATTGACAAATTAACTTACATTATGTGTATTGTACGTTGTCCAAATTTTTGTGTGTATATATATATATATACACAAATGTAATTTCAATGTTTGGCTTCAAAATGCTTGTTTTATTGATATAGTTAAAAATTCTTGGATTGATAACTCTATATTTGGAATCCTATATTTGTTTTTGAGAAGAAATTAAGGAAAGTGAAATCTGCTACTTTGAAGCCTTGGGCTAAGAAGAAGTATGGTAATGGCTCTAGTCTCGTTCTTAAAACCAAGCTAGAAAGTTCTTAAGTCAACTCAATTAGTAATCACAAGGATATCAATGCTTACAAGCTCGCTAATGACCTCTAATCTGAATACACCAGTGCTTTTGCATATGAAGCTAATATGAAGAAACAAAAATGTAGTCAAAAGCAGGAAACTAAGGGTGGATACGTTCTCTAAATAGTTGTATTCCTCTCTTGGGAGTAAGATAAGAAAATCACATATACGCTGCATCAACGACCAACATGGAAACCTAAAAAATGAGCCACAATATGTGGAAGATGGTTTCATTGACTATTCTTCTAACTTACTAGGTTACTCTAATTAATTTATGCTAGACCTATACATTCTCAGCAACTTAGACCCTGTGAAGTTAAATCGCCGCTAAAGCCCCGCTATTTCCCCGCTTTATCCCTGTTACACCTTTTTGCACCTCCACCGCTACAGAACCACTAAGCGCTTTAACTGCACATCAGTTAGACTTCAACACTCTAACTTTTAAACATATTCTTTTGCTATCTGCTAATGCATCTAATGAGGTTATTAAGAGTAGCATATTAAATATGAACAAGGATTCATGTAGAGGCTCTGATGGATATAATGACTTCTACTTAATAAGCTACTGGGATATCATTGCATACGATCTTTAGAAAGTTGCTAAATTTTTATTCAGACACTGTAGACTGTCCCAAGGAATTATTATTATTAACTTAGCATTGGTCCCTAAAGTAAAGCATCTATCACATGTCATAGAATTTAGATTCATCGCCTTTTATAACCTAAAATCATTTCTTCAAGATTTAAACTTGTCCTTACCTGTGTCAAACTCTATAACCAGGATATCTTTCTTACTGATAGAAGCATTTTAGAAAACATTCCCCTTACTCATGAGTTATTAAATAACGCGCCAATATTTCTCTTAGAGCAATGATCGATCTTGGTATTTACAAGGTTTTTTACTTGATTTCTGTGGTTCTCCATTGACATAGTTGTGGCTAAAATAGGGTTCCCAAGGCACTTTGTAGAATGAATTTATGCATGCATCTCCTCTCTATACTTCTCTTCTTTCTCTAATAGGAAAAGTTTGGGATACTTCAAGAGCAAGCAGGGGATTAGGTAGGGTGATTCCATGTCCTCTTATCTCTTCATCCTTATAATGGAAGTTCTAGCTTGTATGATAAATTATTGTGTTAGTAGTAAGTTAATCTTCCTGTACCCTCAATGCAGGAACTCTTGATGATGTTATTATTTTCATCAATACAACCATTAATTCTCTTATGTTGTAATGGAGTTCCATAAACTAACACCAAAAGAACATAGGCAAATTCTAATGGTGATATGTTATCGGCAGCCATCGAAAATCAATGCTATCACCGTCAGACTCCTTCTATCTTTGGCAATGACTTCCAATGTAGTTGGCGTCCTATTTTCGATGATTTCTGATGTCTATTAGCATTTGTTTTCAATGGTTTATCTTTGGCACATGTCCATTCAAAGTTACAGAATGTCATTGGAAAATGTTGGAAACCATCATAAAATTGTGATCAATAAGCCATCAGCAGTTGTAAGAAATACTAGGTATCTATAGCAGAAATACTATTCCTCTTCCAACCCCACACACATACTATAATTAATCTTTATCTCCATTTCAAGCATAAATATATAAACCAATATCCAATATCCATAAATATCCAATACACACAACGAAACATTCAATATACATAACAAAACATTTAGTATACACAAATAAATCATCAAAACCATAGGCAAATCATCAAAGCATCCAATATATACAAAAAAAAAAAATGCAAGTTAAATATCCATCTAGTCAACAAATAAATAAAACACGCCCAAATCATTAGCATACAATATCATAATGTATCAAACCAAACTTCACCATCTCATAACGTGTATACACAAATCAAAATCATATAAAAACCAACCTCTTAAGTTGCATCGGGACAACCAAAGCCACCAGATGAGGGGAATGTCCCATGGCTCTCCATGTAGTCGGCCAAGTACGGGTTCAGTTTCTCGCATCTCTATGACATTGTCACCGGTTATTCTCCTACAACTCGATGATCTGGGCTCATAGCTTTACAGTCTTCGCTTTATCCTAAGCATTTTAATAGGCTTCTAGGTGATCCTATCTTATGAATAAAATCAGTTGTCATATGATTTAATTGACATGAATTAAAAATATGCAAGTTTATTTTTTAAAATTAATAACAACTTGGTTTCCAAATCTATAACATCTGTTTTGGAATGGTTGATCCATAACAGACTCGTAAATAAAATCCTCTTAAGCAATCATCAGCTTATTGGAACTGTTGTTGTAATGCAAAATACAACTGAGTTTTACATAATATAATTTTTATTCTTATTTGTACAAGTTAGAAGTAATTAATTATAATATACTTACGTATGCAACAGTTGCTTTACATCATCATGCCATTAGTATGTGATTGAGATGTAACAACCCAGAAAATCAAAACCAGTTTAAAATTTTTATTTTGGCTATTTTAATGAATTTTGAATATTTAAAATGATTTATTTTAAATAATAACGAGTAGAAATTTATTTTGAATAGAATTAGAATGTATAAATTTATTTAAATCGAAATTAGAATATAAATATTTATTTTAATTATAAAAGGAAATGAAAATGACGCGGTAGTTTGAAAATTCGATTTCAAATTTCAAATGAATGTACAGAATTCAAAATAAACCGGATTTTAGTGAAACCAAAAATATTTGAATCTGCTTGAAAATATCTTTCCAACGGACGTGAAACATCTCAATTTCATAGCGGGAATAAAAATTAATGTCCAGTTCAAAATTCAGAATAGTCGCTATGGAATATAGCCCTTAAAAGTGGAGATTTTGCAAACGACTTCCGTTTTCGACGAGACCACTTTTATTGGATCCGGATTGTCAAATTATTGCTAGATTCCAATTTTCATAATTTTTGGAACCAATATCTGAGCATGGCGGATTTTAATGTGTTTGGTCAATTCAGTTTGAACTGAATCGACTGGAAAATGACCGTTTTTCAAACAGTCTCCAAATTCGATGGAATTTATTTTGTTAGGACCGTATCGGCATTACGAAGCTAAAGATAGTTTTTCTATAATTTTTGGAATCCGTATGTAGCCCCGGTAAATTAAAAGGTACGTTTAAATTCAATATACATTGATTTATAGTTTAACTTTAATGAAAACTAATCTTAACTGTCGAATTGTCTTACCGGACATATCCCATTGTGTTCGGAATGAGGGTAATTAGTTGGGGGCGACAGTCATAGGGTTCGATTTGGAATTCACGACGATGTTGATTTTTAAATTGAATTAAAAGAATAAAATAATATTAAAATAAATATATCCATTTTACATATACCCCCCCATATGTTTCTCCGATCAGAAATAGATCGAGCCCCCAAATTTTAAAAAAAACCCGTCAGCCCTAGATCCACCCACCAACGCTCATACTTCTGCCCCTCTGACGTCGCCGCCACAGCTACCTCCGGCGGCCCCTCCGATCCTCCTCCCTTCCCCCTTCTCTCTCCAGTAAACCGCGAATCCCCGAACCCCCAGACCCACGCCCAACCTTAGAACCGCCGCGTGTAATAACCCGGAAATTCTGGGCCAGTTTAAAATTTTTATTTTGGCAATTTTAGCGAGTTTTGAATATTTAAAATGAATTATTTTGAATAAAAACGACTAGAAATTTATTTTGAATATAATTAGAACGTATATATTTATATACGTGGTCGTTAGAATATAAATATTTATATATAATTATAAATAGAATTGAAAATGGCGTTGTAGTTCGATAATTCGATTTCAAATTTCAATTGAACATACCGGGTGCAAAACAATCCGGATTTTAGTGAAACCAAAAACATTAGGATCTAATTGATGATATCTTTCCAACGAATCCGAAAAATCAAAATTTCATAGCGGGAATCAAAAGATATGTCCAGTTGAAAATTCTGAATAGTCGCTATGGAATTCAGGCCCTTAAAAATGGAAATTTTGCAAATGACCTCGGATTTCGACGAAACCACTTTTGTTGGATCCGCAGTTCAAGTTATTGCTAGATTCCAAATTTCATAATTTTTCGAATCAATATGTGAGCGTGGTAAAGGAAAACGCGTTTGATCAGTTTTAGTTGATTTTAATCGACTAGAAAATGGCCATTTTTCTAACGGTCTCAGAATTCGACGAAACTAGTTTTGTTAGGACCGTATCATCAATACGAAGCTAGAAAATATTTTTCAAGAATTTTTAGAGTTAGTATGTGACCCCGATAATTTGAAATGTGCGTTTAAATTGAATATATAAAGAACTATACTTTAAATTCAACGGAAACTGATTGTAACAGCCGAATCAGCTTACGATACATATCCCATTGTGTTCGAAATGGGGGTGAAACGCTATGAACGACAGGCGGTAGGCCTCGTTTAGAGGTCGTATGTAAAAGTCAACTTTTAGAAATTAAATAATATAAAATAAAATAAAATAAATATCCCTTCCTCTTCCTATACGTTCTGCCCCCCCCCCTTTCTTTCAAAACTGAAAACAAAATAAGAAAAAGGGAGAAAAAGGCGGACGGGGGGGAAACTCGTCGCCCACCCCCCCACCCCCCTCCCCCCCCCCACCCCGATGATCACCGTCGCCGCCGCCAGGCAAGCGACCCCCCTCCTGTTCGATCGACGCAACGTCTAGGCCCCCCCTCCATCCTGCGTCGACGCAGCACCCCCCTCCCCTTAAACCGCCGCCGCCTCGCGAAGAAACCCCCCCCCCATCAAAGATCCGACGCAGCTGTCTTCCCCCCCAGCCTCGCGATACCCCCCCAGCCGCAGTCCCAAAACCCCGTCGCCCTCGTTAACCCCGCCCGCCGATTCAGCCCACGCGCCGCCACCAAAGCAAGGCGCGCCCTCCTCCACGCGCGCAACACCCAACCCACCACCGCAGCCTCGCTTCTTTCACCTCCGCACCCACGGCCTCCTCTCCAACCTCCTCCAACGATGGTGCAGCAAAGCCCCCCCCCCCCCCCCAAACGAAGGTGATTTTCTTATATATTTGATTCAGTTTTTATACATATTTTTAACATGAAAAGATTCAGTTTTTATATATATTTTTAACATGAAAAGATTCAGTTTTTATATATATATTTAATATGATAAAAGATCTGATTTTTAATCGATTAAAAATATAATTTTTATAATATAGGAAGGTTAAAAATATGATTTTTATATTTTTAAAGTATTAAAAATATAATCTTTACTATATAGAAGTGGTAGAAATATGATTTTTATATTTTTAAAGTATTAAAAATATATAGTCTTTACTATCTAGATGATATAAAAATATGATTTTTGTTTAGGTAGAGAATTAAAAACATAATTTTTACATGATAGAAATATTAAAAATAGCATCTTTATATGTGTAGAAAAATAAAAATGTGATTTTTATAATGATATATTTGAAAAGATGAAATCTGTATTTTTGAAAAGGAGAAATCTTTATATGAAGAATAGCGGGATAGAAATGAGATTATTATCTATATGATAGCGAAGTAAAAATTCGATTTTTATATATTGAATAGCAAAGTAAAAATTCGATTTTTATATATTGAATAGCAAAGTAAAAATTCGATTTTTATATATTGAATAGCAAAGTGAAAATTCGATTTTTAAATGTATGAAGCGATTATAAAAATATGATTTTCAAATTGAAAGTGAACAAATAAAAATGTAATTTTTTATTTTAAAGACATCAAAATATAAAAATGTGTGATTTTTATATATGTAGTGAATACGGGCACCGAAGATGACAAAAATGCGATAACGAAGAAGATTTCTATCAAAAGATGAGTCAAGATGTTCGGATAGCTATTGGTGAGAATTTCTCACCTTTCAATTTCATTTTCTAGTTATATATATATACTAGGATGCAGATGGTGCTTAGTAGCACCCGACACAATTGTCCACAGACCATGGACTTGTTTGTTTGGTTGCATAGGTTAGTTAGATGATTTGATTTGAATTTGGTTGTTTGGTGATTTTGATTGATGTGTGAATGGCGTGGGCCTTCACTAGACCGGGGATATGGCTAGGCCTCGTCCCATTTCTAGTATCGTGCCGTTATGCCGTCGAAATTTTCTAAAATATGTTAGAAAAATAAAAATATCATTTTTATTTTGTAAATGAACTGAATAAAAATTCATATGTTGAAATAAAATATTTTATCGTTAAAAATATAAATTTTTAACGTGAATGTGAATAAATAAATATTCATTTACCAACCGGACGGTTTGTTTATGTACACCTATTTGAATGACATTGATTGGGACGATAAATTTTACACATCGCCCAACTGCACAAATAAAATTTGTGTTTGATTGTTTGAAACCCCACACGGGTGTTGGGATGAAATTTGAAGTCCACTCATCCTGACTGATTAAATATGTCGATCGATTGATTGACAGGCTGTTATAAGCGTTAGATATCTATATTTGATGCTTATGCAATGTAGTGCACTTTGGTTGATGGTTGATTATTTTTCAATGCTATTATATACGTGTGATGTATGAAAATCCATATAATTAATATTATATGGTGATTGATTGGGCCTCATTCCAATTTAGAAAATAAAGAATATTTTAATAATAAAATTTACATCTTTAATAATATAAAATAAAGGTTCATGTGTTGACTGTACTCATCCATTGAGATTAGTCATGTGTTGAACGAAATATTTTAATAATAAAATTTACATCTTTAATAATATTATAATAAAGGTTCATGTGTTTACTGTACTCATCCATTGAGATTAGTCATGTGTTGAACGAAATATTTTAATAATAAAATTTACATCTTTCTTAATATTATAATAAAGGTTCATGTGTTGACTGTACTCATCCATTGAGATTAGTCATGTGTTGAACAAAATATTTTAATAATAAAATTTACATCTTTCTCAATATTATAATAAAAGTTCATGTGTTGACTGTACTCATCCGTTGAGATTAGTCATGTGTTGAACGAAATATTATAACAAAAATAGTCACACGTGGACAGTATTCATTCGTTGAGATTAGTCGTGTGTTGACAAAATTAAATATTCATTTGTTGGATTGAATATTTGAAAATAGAAATATATGAAGTCGTGTTGGTTAGATTGACGCCATTTTGACGTGAACGATATTTATATCGATTCTATTCATTTTAAATTGAAATTTGAATTGAATAGAAAACGAATTCGAATTGAATATATAACGAATTGAATTCGAATTGAATATAAAACGAATTTGATTTCAATCGAATATATAATGAATTTGATTCAAATAGAAAACGAAAATGAATTGAATGAAAAACGATTTCGAAATGAATTGAATATAAAACGATTTCGAAATGAATTGAATATAAAACGATTTCGAATTAAATTGAATAGAAAACAAATTGAATTCAAATGGAATAGAAAACCAATTTGAATTGAATCGAATAGAAAACCAATTTGAATTGAATCGAATAAAAAACCAATTTGAATTGAATCGAATAGAAAACGACTTTGAAATCGAATTGAATTGAAAACGAATTCAAATTGAATTGAAAGCGAATTGAAATGAATTCAAATTGAATTGAAACTTGAATTGAATAGAAATGAATTTTAAAACGAATTTATAAGGAAAGATTCAATTTTGATTTGAATTGAAATGGAAGTTGAAATTGTTTCTGAAATGAATTTAAAACGATTTATAAAATTCGTTTTAAATAGGAATCGACGAAATATATATTATATATATATAATATAATGGCCTGAATAGAACGCGCCGCGCCGCGGCAGTTCGTGAATTTCGACCATTTATTTCAAACGGACATTACGGGAGATCCGACCGTCGGATTCTCCTAAAACCGGAACCGTTGGGTTCGTATCGAAAAGAGATTTATAACGAGTATTAGAAATTTGAAATCTAACGGCTGGATTTGGAGATACATCCAAATCAAATTCGGAAAAGGTCGCTGTAAGTGCAGTTCGATGGCCGTTGATGGAAATCGACTGTACGGGCCTTGATAAAATTATTAAAAATAGTAACAATTTGTGTAAAATCATAAGGAATGATTTGGGAAAAATTGGGGTGAAAAACTCCATATTTGAAAAGATAAAAATGGATTTTTTATCGAAATGAACTAGTTTTGAACTAAATTTAAAACCCGATTATTTTTAAATAAATAAATTAGATTTAAAAAGGGTTTTTAAATAATCGGAATTTCTAATATATTTGATTGGATTTGAAATGGGTTTATCGTGAACGGTGTTTTAAATAACACTAGTTCTTTAACCCGATAACAAATAGAATGTGATTTGGGTTTGTCGTGAACTGTGTTTTAAATAACACCTAGTTCTTTAACCCAGTAAAAGGAGTTTTAACGAATCTGCAATTAGATTGAAATGTGAATTTATAATCTAAATTATCGAATTTAGAAAATGAGCGAGAATGGAGTATCACCAGTTTTGCTCCAAAGCGATAGTTAAATCTTTAATTAGATTTGAACGTGAAATGGTAATTAATTTTACCAACAACACTGTGGTGTTAGATATGGAGTATTACCAGTTTTGCTTCATGGGATGAATAGGTTGGGATTGGGAAATAAATAATTACTTCGTTACGGTTCGCTAATCTCGACTAGTTTAGAAAACCATAATTTGGTTTGAAAGGACATCCAAAGGAAGATTAAAGGATAAATTTTAAAGAATTTATCTTGGATAAAATTAATGGGAACCTTTCCCTAAAAATATGATTTTATGAATAAAAGAATATTCTGAATTGGAATGAGGCGTATGTTGTGTTTGTGTAACATTTGTTTTTAATATACGCGGGTTGTTCGGAAAGTCCGGGTTTATACCCATTCTGAATAACCGATTCGACGATAAATCGAAGATGAAGATGGTGGTTGAAGACCGGAAGTCTTCACATCGTTTGGATAATTACTGACGATCCTGATTGGGCTGTACACCCAAGAGGATGGAAATAGTTGGTGGTCGTTCAGGCGTACTTGGAGATGGATGGATATGCGAGGAAAGTGCTTCCGGTTTCGTTCAGACCCAGAACGAACTTGTAAATGGATTGTGTGTCTGACATTGGATTTTATTCTGTGTTGATTGATTTCTGTTAAATATATATCTGTTTGGCGACGGAGAATTTATTCTCTTGCTTAACGCCCTTCTCTGAGACGTACGAGCTTAGAGGTTATATATCGATAGATATCAATCGCATAGCATGAATTGCCTGTGTGGCATACTGAGTTGCAATGATCAAGGCTTCTGTTGAAAAGCAAAGTCTTGTGGTTGATGATCAAAGCACGGCCTCTGTGGCGTAGCTTTGTGTATAACGTGAATTCGCGAGCCTCACACCTCGGTATGAGTTAAAAACGGGATACGGACCGCTGGGAGAGCACGGCGTTTCTTTCTAGCTATGGTGGTGTCAGTGACTTACCAGCCCTGACATATATATACTTTTCACCTTTGTGGTTGTTGGAATGAGGCGCCTCGATTATAGGTCTGTAAGGACCGGGAAACGTGTGTTCAGGCATAATTAATCCTCTAACGTAAGTGAGGACCGGCCCAGCCGAATCCAGGGTTGCCCAGAGTGCGTAGCCCTGAGGCATTTGCTAGAGTGTCTCGAGCGCGGAGAGGATCTCGCCCCTTGCCTCAACTCATGACGGAAATCCAATTTCCAATACGTGTATTTCGGCTTTATTTGTAGAGCCTAGTATGGCGACATAGTGCGATGGGGCACTCATGCCGTCTATGATTTATATTTATGATTGAAATTGTTTTGACACTATACACTTATTATAGTATCAAATGATTTGTTTTAAACGTATCAAGCATGTTTGGCTATTATAAGGGAAAACCCTATCCTCCGGCTTGCGTTGCATTGTGTGATGGGACCTAGGTCTTATAATAGCTTCATTTTTTGAAAAAGCATTGCGCTATTTATTCTATGCACTGGTATTCTTGGGAAGAAACCCGTTCCGTGTTATACGGTGTGGTCCCTTGAATTACTATCTTTAAAATAAAGTTTTAATAACTGTTTTAGTTCTCACACCAGTCACATGACTGACCTGGAGTTTATTGTTTTAACCTAAACTCTGGGTGCCCCTATTTTCCACACGGGAAGCTAGTAGTTTTGGTTTGGCAGATTTATATTCACAGGATCCTGGTTTACAGCTGGAATGATATCCGGAAAGCTCTGTATCCATATATCACCTTCAGTTGTGCTTTGTATTATTTTCCGCTGCTATGTAATTTATTGTAATCTCTGATATTTATCGAATGTAATTTATTCATTTATACTCTGTATATTCTTGTATCTGATGGAATTGTTGTAATAGCAATGAAATGTTCTTCCGTCTGCGTTCTATTTTGTCTTGTACTCAACGCTATCCGCGCTTTCCTTCACCGGGAAGTTCGGGTTGTGTCAGTTTGGTATCAGAGCTTTGGTTTACAGAGCTCGAGAACAAGACACATTAGAACCATACGAAAGAATTCATCAGATATTGGATTAGTAATATCCAATTAGAATGACTCGTTAGAGATAGGATCAGTAGTATCCTAGAACGAGTGTGAAGAGTATATTTTTCAAATGAAAACAATTTTTTTTTGAAAATTTAAATTGCTTTAAACGTATTTGATTATTTATTTATTTTGAATATGGACAATCCAATATATAAAGGTTTTGTATATATGCGTCATGAACGTATATTCGAAGTTTTAATATATTAGATAGATATAGAATCACGCTCTAGTCGCTCTGAGATGATTTTGATGATGGCGCTCCATCACCAATATTTATGTTCGTGTTTCAAAGGTGTGATATCTATATATTTCCATTAGACTGGTGTGAGAACCAAAACTAATATAGCTAGAACACTTTGTTGTGAATTGACATCAAAAACATGATTTTCTGTATATATATCAAATTTATGAATTTGAAACTCTAATCCACTAATTGATTGATGTTTGTGTTGTTTGTTTATTTGTTTGATAATTTTGAAACATTTATGCCTAATTGCATCAAACATTGAATTGTATTGAAAATTGGTCGCATTTGCTTGCATATACATGTGCTTACATTGAACAGGTCATAGCAAGGAGGCTAGAGCCGAAGAATAAAATTTGTTTGCCCGACAAATAGGTACATGTTTACTACATAATTTACTATTTTGTTTGGGTGATGATGATTTTATGAGCCTATTGGTTAGCCGCTTGGCTTTTTCTTTTTCTTTTTGAGATTAGAAGGCCTATATGGCAATTTCGGGATTTTCCCGTGGCTCCCGGTGCAGGGGAGGTTATGGCGAAATTTTTCGAAAATTTAGGGTGTTAGCCAATTTTTTGAAAATTTGAAAATTCTCAGAAACTGAAAAGTTGGAGAATGGAAGCCAGATCGAACGTAGAGTTGATTAATCAAACCACTTTCGACTTTGTTCCTTTTCGGGGACAAAAAGTTTTAAGTAGGGGAGATTGTAATAACCCGGAAATTCTGGGCCAGTTTAAAATTTTTATTTTGGCAATTTTAGCGAGTTTTGAATATTTAAAATGAATTATTTTGAATAAAAACAACGAGAAATTTATTTTGAATATAATTAGAACGTATATATTTATATACGTCGTCGTTAGAATATAAATATTTATATATAATTATAAATAGAATTGAAAATGGCGTGGTAGTTCGATAATTCGATTTCAAACTTCAATTGAACATACCGGGTGCAAAACAATCCGGATTTTAGTGAAACCAAAAACATTAGGATCTAATTGATGATATCTTTCCAACGAATCCGAAAAATCAAAATTTCATAGCGGGAATCAAAAGATATGTCCAGTTGAAAATTCTGAATAGTCGCTATGGAATTCAGGCCCTTAAAAATGGAAATTTTGCAAATGACCTCGGATTTCGACGAAACCACTTTTGTTGGATCCGCAGTGTAAAGTTATTGCTAGATTCCAAATTTCATAATTTTTCGAATCAACATGTGAGCGTGGCAAAGGAAAACGCGTTTGACCAGTTTTAGTTGATTTTAATCGACTGGAAAATGGCCATTTTTCTAACGGTCTCAGAATTCGACGAAACTAGTTTTGTGAGGACCGTATCGTCAATACGAAGCTAGAAAATATTTTTCGAGAATTTTTAGAGTTAGTATGTGACCCCGATAATTTGAAATGTGCGTTTAAATTGAATATATAAAGAACTATACTTTAAATTCAACGGAAACTGATTGTAACAGCCGAATCAGCTTACGATACATATCCCATTGTGTTCGAAATGGGGGTGAAACGCTATGGACGACAGGCGGTGGGCCTCGTTTAGAGGTCGTATGTAAAAGTCAACTTTTAGAAATTAAATAATATAAAATAAAATAAAAAAATATCCCTCCCTCTTCCTATACGTTCTGCCCCCCCCCCCCTCTTTTCTTTCAAAACTGAAAACAAAATAAAAAAAAAGGGAGAAAGAGGCGGACGGGGGGGAACTCGTCGCCCCCCCCCCCTCGATGATCGCCGCCGCCGCCAAGCAAGCGCCCCCCTCCTGTTCGATCGACGCAACGTCTAGGCCCCCCCTCCATCCTGCGTCGACGCAGCACCCCCCCCCCTTAAACCGCCGCCGCCTCGCGAAGAACCCCACCCCCCCATCGAAGAACCGACGTAGCTGTCTTCCCCCTAGCCTCGCGATACCCCTCCAACCGCAGTCCCAAAACCCCATCGCCCTCGTTAACCCCGCCCGCCGATTCAGCCCACGCGCCGCCACCGGAGCAAGGCGCGCCCTCCTCCACGCGCGCAGCACCCAACCCACCACCGTAGCCTCGCTTCTTTCACCTCCGCACCCACGGCCTCCTCTCCGACCTCCTCCAACGATGGTGCAGCAGAGCCCCCCCCCCCCCCAACGAAGGTGATTTTCTTATATATTTGATTCAGTTTTTATATATATTTTTAACATGAAAAGATTCAGTTTTTATATATATTTTTAACATGAAAAGATTCAGTTTTTATATATATATATATATATATTTAATATGATAAAAGATCTGATTTTTAATCGATTAAAAATATAATTTTTATAATATAGGAAGGTTAAAAATATGATTTTTATATTTTTAAAGTATTAAAAATATAATCTTTACTATATAGAAGTGGTAGAAATATGATTTTTATATTTTTAAAGTATTAAAAATATATAGTCTTTACTATCTAGATGATATAAAAATATGATTTTTGTTTAGGTAGAGAATTAAAAATATAATTTTTACATGATAGAAATATTAAAAATAGCATCAGTATATGTGTAGAAAAATAAAAATGTGATTTTTATAACGATATATTTGAGAAGATGAAATCTATATTTTTGAAAAGGCGAAATCTTTATATGAAGAATAGCAGGATAGAAATGGGATTTTTATCTATATGATAGCGAAGTAAAAATTCGATTTTTATATATTGAATAGCAAAGTAAAAATTCGATTTTTATATATTGAATAGCAAAGTAAAAATTCGATTTTTATATAATGAATAGCAAAGTGAAAATTCGATTTTTAAATGTATGAAGCGATTATAAAAATATGATTTTCAAATTGAAAGTGAACAAATAGAAATGTAATTTTTTATTTTAAAGACATCAAAATATAAAAATGTGTGATTTTTATATATGTAGTGAATACGGGCAACGAAGATGACAAAAATGCGATAACGAAGAAGATTTCTGTCAAAAGATGAGTCAAGATGTTGGGATAGCTATTGGTGAGAATTTCTCACCTTTCAATTTCATTTTCTAGTTATATATATATATATATATATATATATATATATATATATATATATATATATACTAGGATGCAGACGGTGCTTAGTAGTACCCGACACAATTGTCCACAGACCATGGACTTGTATGTTTGGTTGCATAGATTAGTTAGATGATTTGATTTGAATTTGGTTGTTTGGTGATTTTGATTGATGTGTGAATGGCGTGGGCCTTCACTAGACTGGGGATAAGGCTAGGCCTCGTCCCGTTTCTAGTATCGTGCCGTTATGCCGCCGAAATTTTCTAAAATATGTTAGAAAAATAAAAATATCATTTTTATTTTGTAAATGAACTGAATAAAAATTCATATGTTGAAATAAAATATTTTATCGTTAAAAATATAAATTTTTAACGTGAATGTGAATAAATAAATATTCATTTACAAACCGGACGGTTTGTTTATGTACACCTATTTGAATGACATTGATTGGGACGATAAATTTTACACATCGCCCAACTGCACAAATAAAATCTGTGTTTGATTGTTTGAAACCCCACACGGGTGTTGGGATGAAATTTGAAGTCCACTCATCCTGACTGATTAAATATGTCGATCGATTGATTGACAGGCTGTTATAAGCGTTAGATATCTATATTTGATGCTTATGCAGTGTAGTGCACTTTGGTTGATAGTTGATTATTTTTCAATGCTATTATATACGTGTGATGTATGAAAATCCATATAATTAATATTATATGGTGATTGATTGGGCCTCATTCCAATTTAGAAAATAAAGAATATTTTAATAATAAAATTTACATCTTTAATAATATAAAATAAAGGTTCATGTGTTGACTGTACTCATCCATTGAGATTAGTCATGTGTTGAACGAAATATTTTAATAATAAAATTTACATCTTTAATAATATAAAATAAAGGTTCATATGTTGACTGTACTCATCCATTGAGATTAGTCATGTGTTGAACGAAATATTTTAATAATAAAATTTACATCTTTCTTAATATTATAATAAAGGTTCATGTGTTGACTGTACTCATCCATTGAGATTAGTCATGTGTTGAACGAAATATTTTAATAATAAAATTTACATCTTTCTCAATATTATAATAAAGGTTCATGTGTTGACTGTACTCATCCATTGAGATTAGTCATGTGTTGAACGAAATATTTTAATAATAAAATTTACATCTTTCTCAATATTATAATAAAAGTTCATGTGTTGACTGTACTCATCTGTTGAGATTAGTCATGTGTTGAACGATATATTATAACAAAAATAGTCACACGTGGACAGTATTCATTCGTTGAGATTAGTCGTGTGTTGACAAAATTAAATATTCGTTTGTTGGATAGAATATTTGAAAATAGAAATATATGAAGCCGTGTTGGTTAGATTGACGCCATTTTGACATGAACGGTATTTATATCGATTCTATTCATTTTAAATTGAAATTTGAATTGAATAGAAAACGAATTCGAATTGAATATATAACGAATTGAATTCGAATTGAATATAAAACGAATTTGATTTCAATCGAATATATAATGAATTTGATTCAAATAGAAAACGGAAATGAATTGAATGAAAAACGATTTCGAAATGAATTGAATATAAAACGATTTCGAAATGAATTGAATATAAAACGATTTCGAATTAAATTGAATAGAAAACAAATTGAATTCAAATGGAATAGAAAACCAATTTGAATTGAATCGAATAGAAAACCAATTTGAATTGAATCGAATAGAAAACCAATTTGAATTGAATCGAATAGAAAACGACTTTGAAATCGAATTGAATTGAAAACGAATTCAAATTGAATTGAAAGCGAATTGAAATGAATTCAAATTGAATTGAAACTTGAATTGAATAGAAATGAATTTTAAAACGAATTTATAAGGAAAGATTCAATTTTGATTTGAATTGAAATGGAAGTTGAAATTGTTTTTGAAACGAATTTAAAATGATTTATAAAATTCGTTTTAAATAGGAATCGACGAAATATATATTATATATATTATATATATAATATAATGGCCTGAATAGAACGCGCCGCGCCGCGGCAGTTCGTGAATTTCGACCATTTATTTCAAATGGACATTACGGGAGATCCGACCGTCGGATTCTCCTAAAACCGGAACCGTTGGGTTCGTATCGAAAAGAGCTTTCTAACGAATATTAGAAATTTGAAATCTAACGGCTGGATTTGGAGATACATCCAAATCAAATTTGGAAAAGGTCGTTGTAAGTGCAGTTCGATGGCCGTTGATGGAAATCGACTGTACGGGCCTTGATAAAATTATTAAAAATAGTAACAATTTGTGTAAAATCATAAGGAATGATTTGGGAAAAATTGGGGTGAAAAACTCCATATTTGAAAAGATAAAAATGGATTTTTTATCGAAATGAACTAGTTTTGAACTAAATTTAAAACCCGGTTATTTTTAAATAAATAAATTAGATTTAAAAAGGGGTTTTAAATAATCGGAATTTCTAATATATTTGATTGGATTTGAAATGGGTTTATCGTGAATGGTGTTTTAAATAACACTAGTTCTTTAACCTGATAACAAATAGAATGTGATTTGGGTTTGTCGTGAACTGTGTTTTAAATAACACCTAGTTCTTTAACCCAGTAAAAGGAATTTTAACGAATCTGCAATTAGATTGAAATGTGAATTTATAATCTAAATTATCGAATTTAGAAAATGAGCGAGAATGGAGTATCACCAGTTTTGCTCCAAAGCGATAGTTAAATCTTTAATTAGATTTGAACGTGAAATGGTAATTAATTTTACCAACAACACTGTGGTGTTAGATATGGAGTATTACCAGTTTTGCTTCATGGGATGAATAGGTTGTGATTGGGAAATAAATAATTACTTCGTTACGGTTCGCTAATCTCGACTAGTTTAGAAAACCATAATTTGGTTTGAAAGGACATCCAAAGGAAGATTAAAGGATAAATTTTAAAGAATTTATCTTGGATAAAATTAATGGGAACCTTTCCCTAAAAATGTGATTTTATGAATAAAAGAATATCCTGAATTGGAATGAGGCGTATGTTGTGTTTGTGTAACATTTGTTTTTAATATACGCGGGTTGTTCGTAAAGTCCGGGTTTATACCCATTCTGAATAACCGATTCGACGATAAATCGAAGATGAAGACGGTGGTTGAAGACCGGAAGTCTTCACATCGTTTGGATAATTACTGACGATCCTGATTGGGCTGTACACCCAAGAGGATGGAAATAGTTGGTGGTCGTTCAGGCGTACTTGGAGATGGATGGATATGCGAGGAAAGTGCCTCCGGTTTCGTTCAGACCCAGAACGAACTTGTAAATGGATTGTGTGTCTGACATTGGATTTTATTCTGTGTTGATTGATTTCTGTTAAATATATATCTGTTTGGCGGCGGAGAATTTATTCTCTTGCTTAACGCCCTTCTCTGAGACGTACGAGCTTAGAGGTTATATATCGATAGATATCAATCGCATAGCATGAATTGCCTGTGTGGCATACTGAGTTGCAATGATCAAGGCTTCTGTTGAAAAGCAAAGTCTTGTGGTTGATGATCAAAGCACGGCCTCTGTGGCGTAGCTTTGTGTATAACGTGAATTCGCGAGCCTCACACCTCAGTATGAGTTAAAAACGGGATACGGACCGCTGGGAGAGCACGACGTTTCTTTCTAGCTATGGTGGTGTCAGTGACTTACCAGCCCTGACATATATATACTTTTCACCTTTGTGGTTGTTGGAATGAGGCGCCTCGATTATAGGTCTGTAAGGACCGGGAAACGTGTGTTCAGGCATAATTAATCCTCTAACGTAAGTGAGGACCGGCCCAGCCGAATCCAGGGTTGCCCAGAGTGCGTAGCCCTGAGGCATTTGCTAGAGTGTCTCGAGCGCGGAGAGGATCTTGCCCCTTGCCTCGACTCATGACGGAAATCCAATTTCCAATACGTGTATTTCGGCTTTATTTGTAGAGCCTAGTATGGCGACATAGTGGGATGGGGCACTCATGCCGTCTATGATTTATATTTATGATTGAAATTGTTTTGACACTATACACTTATTATAGTATCAAATGATTTGTTTTAAACGTATCAAGCATGTTTGGCTATTATAAGGGAAAACCCTATCCTCCGGCTTGCGTTGCATTGTGTGATGGGACCTTGGTCTTATAATAGCTTCATTTTTCGAAAAAGCATTGCGCTATTTATTCTATGCACTGGTATTCTTGGGAGGAAACCCGTTCCGTGTTATACGGCGTGGTCCCTTGAATTACTATCTTTAAAATAAAGTTTTAATAACTGTTTTAGTTCTCACACCAGTCACATGACTGACCTGGAGTTTATTGTTTTAACCTAAACTCTGGGTGCCCCTATTTTCCACACGGGCAGCAAGTAGTTTTGGTTTTGCAGATTTATATTCACAGGATCCCTGTTTACAGCTGGAATGATATCCGGAAAGCTCTGTATCCGTATATCACCTTCAGTTGTGCTTTGTATTATTTTCCGCTGCTATGTAATTTATTGTAATCTCTGATATTTATCGAATGTAATTTATTCATTTATACTCTGTATATTCTTGTATCTGATGGAATTGTTGTAATAGCAATGAAATGTTCTTCCGTCTGCGTTCTATTTTGTCTTGTACTCAACGCTATCCGCGCTTTCCTTCACGGGGAAGTTTGGGTCGTGTCACCGCGCCACCTGAGATCACCGCCGCCGCCGGCCTCCAGGCGAGCCACCACCCCCTTTGAACCGCCACCTCAGAGCGCAGCAACCCTCCTCCAACAGAAATTTGTGAGTTTTTATTTTGATTTTTATTTTTCAATTTTAATTATAAAAAGCTTTGATTTTTGAAATTAAAAAGTTGTGATTTTTAAAAGTAAAAAGCTTTGATTTTTGAAATAAAAAAGATGTAATTTTTCAAAGTAAAAAGATTTGATTTTTTGAATTTAAAAAATTAGATTTTTTTAAACAGTAGAAAAATATGAATTTTATTATATGTATAGCGATATTAAAATATGATTTTTATACTATAAACATCGTTATAAAAATATGATTTTTATATAGGTAGCATTGAAATAAAAATGTGATTTTTAATATAAAAAATCGTGTGAAACAGATTGCGATGGAACCAAAGGGAATCAATTCCAAATCCGAACCGTTCGAAAATAAGGAATGGAGGAGCGGATCCCTAAGGTGAGAACTTCTCACTTTAATTTATTTTCTAGTTAGAAATATATACTAGGATTCAGACGGTGCTTAGTAGCACCCGACACCTTTGTTTGAAACCATGTTTGTTTGGTTGATTGAATTGTTTGGTTGAATTGTTTGGTTGAATTTGGTTTGGGAAATGAAATGAATTGATTGGAATTGGTATGTACATGGCGCGTGCCATTATCAGGCGAGGGATAAGGCTAGACCTTATTTCGGTTCTAGTATCGCGCCGTTGTGCTGCCGAAATTTTCAAAAAATATTAGAATAATAAAAATATCATTTTTATTGTATAAATGAACTATATAAAATATTAATGAGATGAAATAAATATTTTATAGTTAAAAATTTAATTTTTAACGTGTATATGAATAAAATAAATATTCATTTACAAATCGGACGATTTGTTTTTGTACACACATTTGACTGATATTGATTTAGACGATATATTTTACACATCGCCCAACTGCACAAATAATAATCAGTGTTTGTTGTTTGAAAACCCTACACGGGTATTAGGATGATATTGGACATATACTAATCCCAATATTTAGTTGTATGTCAATCGATGGGTTGATAGGCTGTTGTAAGTGTAAATTACTCATATTTAATGCTTATGCAGTTATGTAATGCACTCTGGTTGATGGTTGACTGTGTTTGATTATTGTTGTGTACATGTGTGTATGAAATCCATATAAATAAAATTACATGGTAATTGACTTTGTCTGATTCCAATTCGGAAAGAACGAATATTTTAAAATGTCAAGTAATAAATGTTTTAAAATAATAATCAGTAATGGATCAAAATATGATTTTAAAGTCCGATTTGGGATGGACACGGAAATATTAAAATATATGAATCCATGTTGATTAGATTAACACCATTTTGATGAGAACAATATTTATATCGATTTTATTCATTTTTATAATGATATCGAAAAGGAAATGATTTCAAAATCTAATGTTTTGAAAATATTATCATTTATATATTAATGATATGAAATATCCAATTTTGATCTAAAATTGAATATGAAGTTGAAATCATTTTGAAAACGAATTTAAAACAATTTATAAAATACGTTTTAAATGGAAATCGACGAAATACATATAATATATCTATTACCTATATTAGAAACCAAAATAATAGATTTGCTTACGTGGAGTGCTGGTTTTCCTCCCAATCCAATGTGTCGTAATTTTAAGCATGTTGCGCAAGTACAATGGTTTTAAAAAAAAGAAACGCCATCCGTCAGTTTAATTACTCCCACCGGTTAGTGTAACTTCCTTCGTCTTTCAACTTCTTCACCCCCAAATTCACGACTGTATCACGAAATTTATCACAGCACAAAAATCGAGTTCCATTTTTTATATGTCCGATGTTTACCATGGTAACTGGTCGGTCAGACTAACTTCCCTCCCTGCTTCCTCCGTTTCCCCTTTGCGTCCTGAGGTAGTTACTTCTCCCAATTATTGTTGTTTCCCTTGCTCCCTCCGCCTACCACCGGTATTCTTTCTGATCAACTCCGGTGGTTACTCTTACGCAATTTTTTTCTTTTCTATTCCATTATTTCATCCCTGTTTATGTACTTCATGTTCACCACTGTCCCTAATTTTTTAATGATGAACCTATTTCTCTCACAAATTTGTAACTCTGACCAATTATTCTTTAGGTTTTACTTATGCGGACCATTCAATCATTGTGAGTATCTGTTGAACTATCAACCAGTAAAGGTCTTCAGTTCTCACTACCAGGTTTGACCACTTTTTCTAATTTGTAATGCAGCTTCGTCTCCATGTGCTTCCATTTGTTGTTCATAAGTATTGTTTATACGTCAAATTGGGTTGACTGATTGTGAAAACGTATTCCAGTTTGTAACTGTGTTATTAATAAGTCATTGTTCATATGGCTTTAAAATTGGTAATCATTACTCCATGTATTGTCCGACTTCATTCTGTATTTTTAATGACTCATTGTTCGTATGATATTACAGAAAGCTATATCCCATGTATTCTCGGACCTCATTCGTGACTGTGCAAGTCAAGGGGAGTGTTCTACTTATAATTGGAGCGCCACATCATCTAGTACTCCTTCGAAGCATGACATGGGCAATCATAAGTCGACTAATTTGCCAACTATACAGCAGGCAGGTACATCGTATGCATGTTTAACATTATTCGTATGTACACACATGAACTGTTCATTGTTACGTGCTCTATTTATATACACTGTTATTTTACTTTTCTGTAGAGATACATGATTTTATTACCTTAAATGATTGTTCTTACTTACGTGTTTGTGTGTTAGTAACAAAGGTGTGAAATATACAATATGATAACTGCCCATGCATGTCCACTGGTTGTAAGTTATTATTTTCATGAACTTTCTGGTTGTCCAACTGCAAGTGCTGTGCTATTTAAAAAGAGTGGGCTTAGTTTGCGTACTCAAATTATAAAACACCATTACTAAGCCAGTACAATTTTATACCCCATTTTTCATCATAACAGTTTTTGTTACAGAATGAACATATTATTCCCCCTATATTTATACAATTTTCCCCGACTGATCACACCGAGTACGAAAACTTACACCACTTTATCCAATATCATGTTAATAATTGGTTACCGTATATATTGCGGTTATATTGTCAAGTTTAATGAGTAGCCCAAATCCCTCTTTCGATATCCATGTTTCCAACAAGCACATACCTATTGGAAACTATGTCTATCTATCTCCTTATTGTAAGTATTATTCTCTTCTGAACTTTGATCGATTAGTTTAGTATATAAATATCCATCTTCATTTTCATGTAATTTAATATGTGGATGAAGATAGTTTGTAGTTGCACGACCAAATCTAACTATGTGTGGGGTGAATACAGTTTGTAATAAGTTCAATAAAAAAAAATAAACAGTACGCATTGAAAAATTATATAGGTAATAGTTAAATGCAAAATTTCACAGTTCTACGTACTATTTTAGTTTAATTGCATTCCCCCCAGTTATTCAAGTCACAATATTTAGATCATAATGCGTTTAAAAAATCAGTTGTTTTGAAATAGCTAGGCTTTATCTGAGATAAGTCACCACTGATCAATAGTTTGTGCAACCAGATTTGTTTAACTATTTGGTTGTGGTTATTTCAGTTAATGCCTAATTGATGTCTCACCTTGATGTTGGTAACGACCGAGACTTATGTCGATTGTTATGGAGTTTGAAGTTTTTTAAATAATTACGCTTGCACAGTTTAAAATATCAATGTACAATATGTATATTATGTGCACATATAACATATGTACAACAGCTGAAAATATGGGATTTATTGTAATTTCATATTTGATTAATAAGAATTTAACGATCAAACTGACATTTGCGTCGGATAGATTGATGAATTTAGAGAACATTGACTTGAAAAAAATATGGAGTCAAACAAAAATTTAGGAACAACCGGTGAACAAAGGAAACTGAATAGGCATAATTGAGATAGAAAATAAGAAGGAAGATTGAATGGAAAACTAATCCGAAGGGTAAATAGGAACGAAAATTAAATGCACAACAATTAAAATTAAGAAGAATAAATAAATTTGGATCGGACTAAGGTTGATATGAGATTAAACTGGGAGAAAATTAACCCGAAGTAAAATTGCAAAGGAGAATGAAAAGGTAATGAAATGTTTGCTTCCAGAATCCGTCAGACACATAACATTGTCCACTAGCCATATTATTATTATTATTATTATTATTTTGAGCAGAAAATATCATCAGTTTGAAAAGTCAAAACTTTTACATTATTTATGTTTAGTATTTGAAGAATATGTGATAAATAATTTTTTAATTATAATTTGAAGATAAAAAATACAGAGAAAAAAGGAATTATTTCTCAAAATTTATTGGATGAAATCTTTTCCTGTACCTCAACAGGGATGCATGGCCTCCGAGTTGTGCTCCAATTTTCATCCATCAGAGCAATCCCAATTGCATATAATTCTTTTCTAACCTCATCAGATCTCTGGTATTCTTTGTTTTTCCTTGCTATGTTTCTGTCTTCCATTTTTATTAGCACATCCTCTTCTTTCAGTCCTGCTCTTTTGACTGCCTTCTCTCCCAGTTGAATCAGTAACTGTTGGTAACTTGAAGGCATCAATTGAGGAATAGTCAAAGAGTTTCTAATTTCTTTCTCGATTGCGTATATAGATACCATCCTTTTTCTGCTGCTTTTTCCCCTTACGAGTATGAAGAAGATCGCTAATTAATCTTACAGTTCAGATAAAGTAGCTAACGCTATTGCTGTGTGCAAGTCATCGCATATTGAGCTTTCAAATTGTGAATGAAACTTAGCAATGCAGTCCAGAATTTCGGTTGGAGGAGAACCGTCATAGCTTTTGTCAGCGTTTTCCCTCAACATTTCTTCACCATCATGCAAAGTCTGAATGATGTAGTATAATTGTTCAGATGCAGTCTCAAGATGAGCAGTTGAGTAGTTAATTGAAGACCGATAGTGTGTGCCAATTTATTTAAATAGTAAAACATGATCATTACACTGCTGATGTGGACATCCCAGAACTCTGTATTTCAAAAATACTGAACTCCAACGTATTTCCGCCAACGTATTCTCCTTTTTTAATTGACAGCTACGAAATGTTCCCCATGGCCTACCTGAAACCGCTGCCTTCCTCAAAATCAATTTCTTCTTCCCCATTTCCACTTCATTCATTTCCCTTATACCGCAACGACGTCCGTTCCCCAACATTTTATTTTCAACTACCACTTCCCTCACGTGACTGGAAAACGTGTCCTCCTTCCTGTTCCACTCTTCTTTCTCCACTCTCCATTTCTTCCGTTGTTCGACAACTGCTCCCATCACCACATCAAATCTGACATGCTAGCGCCGTTCCCTCCATCCATCATCTGAACAACCGATTTGTTCAACGCCTTCATGCTTTATCGAATTTTCCTGCCACCGAAGCCCTAATCTAACTTGCTTGCGCCGTTCCCTCCGTCCATCATCGGATCAACCGATTTCTTCAACGCCTCTATGCTTTACCGACATTTCGTGCCACCAACCCCCTAATTTTTTCCCTCCACTTTTTCCATACCCAATGCCATCTGCCCTTATTCCAGGTAAATCTATTCTTTCTCCCTTTGATTACAATTCCCTCATCAATGATTCTACTTTTATTGCACCCTTCAACTATTTGCTCCTGTCTGCCGACAGTTTTATACTTTTATATTGACAATTTTGTTTTTGTCAGGTTTACAACCACGGATTTCACTCGATTGAAGCGTGTTATTGATTTTCGACATTGGTACCGACGAATAGCACGTTACAATTGTTTGATAATTCCTCCTCTTCAATCTCTGGTTTAAACAGTAAAAGTAATAATTTAGTTAGCATTTACTCTACTATACATTTACTATGTTATTTTTACCATCTCTAATTTAGTGACTAAACACCGGGTTGCATTTGTTCTACTTTTGATTTCATCTCCCTACATTTTTATATAGACTCTCTGGTAGTCTCATGATTTTTGTATCGAAAATCACCTGTTCAACTAAATAATTCTGCACGACTTTGCACTTTAATTACCAATGATGTTACCAAGTACCTGCTAATTTCATATGTAATTTGTTCTGATATCATATCAACTTTTTTTTATGTGTCATTCCTCTTGACAGAACTGAATATCTTTCATCGCATGTACTTACATATTTCTCAGTCGAATCATTACCCAGTATGTTTATACTGAACACCACAATTGTCATAACTGAGTGAACAAAAAAGATGATTTTTTTTAAAGATTATCTTTGCTAAAAAAATTATGATTCACTATAACTTGCATGTGAACCTGTAAACCAATAAATGTTGTGTCTGAGCACATAGTTGTTTCCATATGACAAAGTTGATTAGTTCTATATATCCTGCTTAAAACCAGATCATTGATCGTCAAAGTTTCCGCGTGCTGACTGCATACACTGTTTGTGCTACTATTGCTAAGTAATTTAATTCATTCAATTAAAGTGATTGGTACAAATTGTATCTTTAAGTCTAATTAAATACCTTAAAATGTAGGGGCACATGATTTGAAATGGATATGAGAATATTTGGTGATATGGAAAGATATAGCAGAAGTTCTTATGCTGGTTAATGTGATTTGCTCGAAAAAGGGATGTTGTTCCATAACATTATCGACTTGGGTTACTGGTAAATCCTTTCTATGCATTTTACATAATTATATGGCCGCACCTATAGTTTCTTTGCAAACCAGATATTATTTTTTGCCATCAACTTATTTTTGTCTACAATTATACATTGTAATTCCCTTTTGATATGTTGTAATATTCAAACTTTTGTTCATAAAAAGTTCTACTTCTGTGTGTCTCTTTTGTATCCTTTCATATGACAATTATTTAATGCGATATAGGTTTAACTGGATTGACATTCCGATCAATAGATTACTTAACAAAAGTTAATAGTATGATAATCACCATATATTTGTTTTTGATCCTATACTATTGTTACTATATCTTATCTTTTTACAAGATTTATCATCAAACGTTTGTATTTATCACCAACTGTTGTGCCAAATATCCAGCTACCAAAATTTCACATAGTTATGTGTTGTATTGTTTTATGCGATTTTTACTTGGGCTTTGATATTTTAATTTACAAGTTAAGACTAACGGCGGATTATATAGGGTTGACATTTATATTAATTTTTTTACTCTTTTTATTAATTAAAAGATATCATCTTAGATTCTCATTTAAACCGTAATTACTCGCTTTTCTTTTTTGGTCACTCAGAGACTACAATTTTCTTCTTTTTTCTACGAATCATAATTTTGTGGACAAGGTTATGTTACTACCTTTTTTGATAAAAGTTTGTATTTTCTATGTTCCCTTTTACTTTCTGTTAAAACCTCGATGATCGTTTGCTGATTTGTAGCTTTCATAAAATTTCTTTCCAACATTCAATGGTTTGATTACTAAGCACGGGTTCAATGACTCCATGTCGACCGTTTCTGCAGTTACTCTCAGTCCATATATAGCGGTCTCCCATCCCTTTCACCCATAATTTTACCCTTAATCCCTTCTACAATTATATTTCAGACCTTTACGAAATACATGCTCATTTATTACATTTTACGTTCTGGGAGCCATTTGCGATGATGACCGCTTCCATGTAAGTATTCTAAATATTGAGTGCAACACTATTACACTTTTTCGGTTCCAGAAATATTAGAGTAAAGAATTTTTTTAACTCCCATGCTTTTGAATTCATTTCAGTGAGGAATAACCATTTCACATGATTCCCATGGTAACATTTTTACTTACACTTTTCTATTAAGCTCAAAACGTAATATTTAGACTAAATATTACGCGTTGTAATATTCGAAGACGTAACCTGTTGGAGTTCCTCTAACAATTTACAATCTATAAATAGGCTTATTAAAATTGGTTAATGTAAACAGTAAATAGTGTAATGATGTATAACATTTCAATCATGCATACTGTGATTACACAGAAGACACTGGAGCAAAAAATGAAGTGAAATATATGTATACATAGCAAGGTTTAAAATTCCAGTTTTCATTTTCATCCCGGTCATTTGAATTTTTTACGTTTTTGTTCCATATTTTATATCAATTTATTTTATTATTCAGTGCATATTTAATTAAAGCTAGACTGAACCTGCTGCATAATTGTAGCAGCTTACAGATGCATCATGGGTATAACAAATGCTTTATTCTTCTATCTATAAATAGCAAATCTATATTATATTTTCAATAGTTATGGCGAATATCCTCCTTAAACTTTATTAATGTGA
This sequence comes from Allium sativum, assembly GCA_030737875.1. Taxonomy (NCBI): domain Eukaryota; kingdom Viridiplantae; phylum Streptophyta; class Magnoliopsida; order Asparagales; family Amaryllidaceae; genus Allium; species Allium sativum. The sequence goes on from CM060918.1 coordinate 278,439,636, forward strand.
AATCAACATCATATTTTTACATCGCATATTACCAAGTGGAATAATATCTATGAAAAACTTCAATTAGCCTTTTTTTAAAATAAATAAATAGGCAAACACATGTTAACCAATATCTTTTAGATAATAGTAAAATATCAAAAGACACAAAAATTACCAAACAAAGTAATGAAAGATAAAAGAACAAATGGTATTGAACAATGTTTTTAGATAATGCTATGAAAGCATGCATCAATAAATTCGCTACTGGCAAAGTTCGATAGACGCGGAGAAGTAGGCGCTGAGGATGCTAGGACATTTCACTTAGGTTACATTCTTACTAATTTGTTTTGTTAATTATTGTGTAATTATTACACAGTAAAATTGATGTTTCCTCTTTTCGAGATTTTGTACTGAAATTCTTGATGCCCCTGTTTTCTTCGAGAACTCTGTTAATGCCCCTGAGAGGAGAAGGGGCTATCAAGGCAATCAATGGGGATATCCAAAATTGCATATAATTTATGATTGTTTATTGTACTCTAGGGCTGGGTGCGGAAATTTTCCGTTCCAACCGGAGCCTTTTCCATTTCTTCCAGATGATGGTGGAAATATGATATGCGGAATGATTTCCGTTCCATCAACTTCGGAATTCCGTTAAATGGAATTCATGGTTAATGGAAAAGACGGTACGGAAGATGGAAATTCCATCGTTTTCCAGAAAGCCACAAATAATGCAAAAAATTACGATTTATATTTACGAAAATACCCTTCATGTTGAAAAAATTACAAAAAACGAAAAAAATTCAAAAAATCCAAAAAATTACAAAATGAAAAGTAAAAAAAGAATTATTCGAAAATTACGATTTCTAAAACAAAAAATGTCAAAATTACGAAAATACCCTTTAGTTTGAAAAAAGTAAAAAAAAAAATCAAAAAATCCAAAAAATTACGAAATGAAAAGTAAAAAAAGAATTATTCGAAAATTACGATTTCTAAAGCTAAAAATGCCAAAATTACGAAAATACCCTTTATTTTGAAAAAAGTAAAAAAAAATTGAAAAATTTTCAAAAAATTACGAAATGAAAAGTAAAAAAAGAATTATTCGGAAATTACGATTTCTAAAGCTAAAAATGCCAAAATTACAAGAATACCCTTCATTTTGAAAAAAGTAAAAAAAATGAAAAAATTTCAAAGAATCAAAAATATTACGAAATGATAAGTAAAGAAAGAATTATTCGAAAATTACGATTTCTAAAGCTAACAATGCCAAAATTACGAAAATACCCTTCATTTTGAAAAAACAAAAATTTTCAAAAAATCAAAAAAATTACGAAATGAAAAGTAAAGAAAGAATTATTCAAAAATTACGATTTCTAAAGCTAAAAATTACGAAAATACCCTTTATTTTGAAAAAAGTAAAAAAAATCTAAAAAATTACGAAATGAAAAGAAAAAAAAGAATTATTCGAAAATTACGATTTCTAAAACTAAAAATGTAAATATTACGAAAATACCCTTTATATTAGAAAAATGGAAAAAAAAATTCAAAAAGTTCAGAAAATTTTGAAATGAAAAATAATAAAATAATTATTCGAAAATAATAATTATTAATGTTTATAAAGATCAAAATTACGAAAATGATCTTCTTGTTGAAATAAAGGTATTTTTGTAATTTTAGCATTTTTATTTTCAAAAATCGTTATTTTAAAATAATTCTTTTTTAACTTTTCATTTCGTAATTTATTAGATTTTTTGAAATTTTTTCATTTTTTCCAATATGAACGGTATTTTCGTAATTTTAGCACTTTTAGCTTAAAAAATCGTTATTTTAAAATAAATCTTTTTTAACTTTTCATTTTGTAATATTCTAGATTTTTTGAATTTTTTTCATTTTTTTTCACCTTTTCCAATATGTAGGGCATTTTCGTAATTTTAGCTAAAAAAATCGTTATTTTAAAATAATTCTGTTTTAACTTTTCATTTCGTAATTTTCTAGATTTTTTTGAAATTTTTTCATTTTTTCCAATATGAAGGGTATTTTCGTATTTTTAGCTTAAAAAATCGTTATTTTAAAATAATTCTTTTTTAACTTTTCATTTCGTAATTTTCTAGATTTTTTGAAATTTTTTCATTTTTTTAGCTTAAAAAATCGATATTTTTAAATAATTCTGTTTTGACTTTTCATTTCGTAATTTTCTAGATTTTTTAAAAAAAAATCATTTTTTTTAACTTTTTCGAATATGAAGGGTATTTTCGTAATTTTAGCATTTTTAGCTTAAACAATCGTTATTTCAAAATAATTCTTTTTTAACTTTTCATTTCATAATTTTATGGAAGAAAATGAATTACCACGGAAAACATGGAAATTTCCGCTCTTTTACCGCTGTGTGTTGGAAGGAATTCCTTCCGAACTATCTATTTCGGAAAAGTGCCGAAACGGAAAATCTTGGAAATGTTCGAAAGGAAAACACTGGAAAAGTGGAAGACGGAAAAAAAACCCAGCCCTATTGTACTCCATGCATTACACAGTAAAAGGCTGGACATCAGTAAAATAGATTGGATGATGAGAAAAATGACATATTACACAATAAACGGTTGGTGATATCAATTTATAATTTGAAGTTAAAATGGACTATTTGCGTACAAAAACATGGAAATATAAAGGAAAAACCCATACTATTTTGAACCTACGACTGGAAATAGTAAGGGTCGTGGTTCAAGAACACAGTAAGGCTGGGTGCATCTTTTGTTCATACCATATTTCATTAATTCTTTAATTCAACAAACAATTGCGCTAATGATTAATGTGGAATTAATTGCTATGAGGAAAGCACTTATGATTTTGTCTTTGTAGTCCACTCATCAATATAAAAGCCAATTTATATCTAATCATGTGCAGCATTTACACTACTTCTTACTATAGTTTATGTTATCTTGAAATTGAATTTGCAGTTCTTTTAGGAGGCAATTTATGCTAGGAACAAACATGTTATTGATATTTTGTTGTTTTCTATCCAAAGTAAAAGAGATATAACTTGAGAAGAAAACCTAAAATTTGAATTTAAGAATAAAATATCAAAGAATAGAAGTTGGCATAAAAGCATCAAGAAATGGGATTTAACCTGAATATGTCAAAAAATATAACTTGGAAAGCTATGTAGTGACTATAATATTTTCATTGTTCATTTGGTTATTAAATATCATGTAATACCGTATGTGCTAAATATATGAATCAGCAAGCATGCCTCTTATTTCATGTCCTTGGTATAGTTAGTTCTATCCTTGCTCACTATTGAAATTCGTACTTATAATTCACTTTATGTTCAGCTAATGAGTCATGTCAGATTCGTATTAAATATGGTTCCATAGGCAATGTTTTCTATTCAAGTAGGGTTAAATTATCACCAATCACAGCTATACTCATTTTGATGGTTGGACAGTCAGAGGATGAGGAGCAGATGAGAAATAAGTCAACTGAGAGGCTGATGTGATCTGTAGTTAATGCATGATAAAGTATGTAAGAGGCTTTGATTTGCATAATTACCTAAGACATTGTGATAATTTAATTTTGTACACCTTAGTTTGTTAGATTTAGCTTGTGGTCCATCATCCATTTATGTTCCTTATACCGTTTGATTCAGCAATCATGCCTATAACTTTTAACTTTTGCTTTTTATGGATTATTTTGTATTACGATCATTTCAACCTTCTACTTAATGAAATTCCATTATACAACTGCAAAATAATATTTTCAGTAACAATTCAACAGATCACAATGATATGATAAATGTGGTTGCATCTCCGGTTTGTGTTTTGCTACTGATAGTCTTAGTATTCAATGCATATTTTGTCTATTATATGTTTTCGGCTTTTCCTCCAATACCAACATATTCCTTTTCTCGCATTGCAACTGCTTAGTATCAAAATGATCATTTTGATGTATATGCTTGATTACCCTTTAAAATCACTTTCATGGACATTTACTTGAAAAATGAAAACTGAATTAGATGTCCTTCTCAAATACTCAAACTTGGCTATTTTTTAACCTTAATCAGTGTAGTGTATGGTATGTGTTAGATCGAAATTTGGACCAAACACCCAAATTGTTATGAACAGTAAAGAATTTCGAATGAAGAACAAAGAAAAAGAAAATAACACTCAGAATTTATAGTGGTTCGGCGTTAACGAGCCTACGTCCACTTTAAATGTTATTAATTATGCTTTAGAAGCTAATACAACAGTGATTTCCCTCAATATTTCAGTGGTTTGATAGCAATGGCGGATTCAGTCCTCACTGTTGCCAAAAGATCCCGAAAAATGCCAAGCTCTGGGCTATTTATAGCTGATTTTGTCAAGCGGATCGCGGATCGCGGACACGTGGCACGAATCCCGAGATTTTCGGATCGCATCGCCACCATTGAAGAAACAGTCAAACTAGCCGTTGTGAACAGGTGTCGTCAGATTCGTGCGATTCGGATCGCTGAAGACCAGCTCGTGGTTGAACGGCTCAGAGGGTTCGGTTCGTTACAAGGGATCGGATCGCCTGGAGGTGTCGTTCGTCGACGAGATGGCGCGCGATCCGTTCCTGGGCGAGACGATGGCGTGCGATCCGTTCCTGGGCGAGACGATGGCGTGCGATCTGTTCCTCCAATTTCTTGGGGGACTTGGTTTCCTGGTTTCCTTTTATGAATGATCCTGGATGGCTTGGTCAAAAAGCGAGCCAACACTTTGCCCCCTCGAAGTATGTTTTATTGATGATGAAACATGCTTCGAAGATGCTTATTTATTCTCTCTTGAAGGGATGTAAGTTAACAGTCGCATTGGTTCAAATTGACACATGCATGAGTCGGATCGCCATAGGACGACACGGTCCGATTTGGTCATCTGCTCGTCTCGTGCTGAGTTCCTAGGGTCTTGTGCGATTCGGGGCGCGTCTTCCTTCGAGTCGTGTCGGGCTTTGAGTTTTGTGGGCCATCATTTCAAAGCGGTCCGTGGGCTTCTTTGCGATTCCATCTTTGGATCGTGGCCTGTGGGGCGCTTCGTGGACCGAATAAGACAAAGGAGGGGAGACAAACGGTCACCTTCTTTGCCTATATAAGCCGACGCTCCCCTCTTCATTCTCCTTCTTCTTTCTCTCTGCCGAATCGTTTCGCGTGTGCCATTGAAAAACGAACCCAACCTTTTAAGTTTTCGAAAATCCAAGTATTCTCTCCGTTTTTAGAAAGGTAACTTTATAGAAAGCACTCTCATATTACTTTCCTGAATTCCTACGGCTGATTCGAGGGAGAAACAATATAAATCCGCGACTTTCTGAACAAATTAGCAAACCGCCATGGCCATCGAGCGTGGAGCTCAGAATTTGAGGATGGGAGGGAGACGAGGAAGAAGAAGGATGCAGAGGGGGAAGGAAGGCCGACTCGGATCGTGGTCAAGGGTTGAGGACGAAAGCAAGTGGCGAGACGAAAGATGGCGGTGGCAACAAAAGGTCGTATCGTGGCAGTCGCAACGGTTCGTGAGGGAGCCTTCCCTTCGTCCGGCGGTTCGATGAGGGGCGATCTCTTTGCTCTACGATCCGGAAAGGGGCGATCCCTCTGTCATGCGAGTCGAAGGGGGCGATCCCTCTGTTATGCGATCCGTCTCACGGCTGGTGATACGAAGAAATTTCAGTCTTTAATCAGCGCCTTGTTGCTACAAAACTCTGGACAGTTAGGATAGAGCCTTGATGTTGATCTTTCTGGACTAAATGACCTCATGATTTGACTGCATATGACGACTAACGACCCTTAATAACCTTGACTGCTTTCATGTTTTATTATTGTTTTTAATAATGCGCACACACAAGCACACACAGCAGCACTTGCACACACGGGGGACGGGTAGTGTTGATCTTATCGTTCATATTTTCTCGTCCTAGCAGCAATGTCGAACGACCACTCTTCCTCAAGATCTGTAGCCGAAACGGAATCCGAGATTCCTGAACAGCATAATCCTCAAATTCCTCCAATCAATCCAGAAGGTGAAGATTCTGGGTCTGAATATGAAGCCACAGAATCAGATCCGACAGAAAGTACGTCATCCAGCAACAACTCCGAGTCTGACAAGCGAGCTCCGGATGAAGTCCCAGGCGCAATCGGGATAGATAAATTCTCTGATTCTTTAGCGTCCAAGCTTGACGAGATAAAACTCAAGAGAATCTGCTTAAGACATGGCATTCCTTGGGACGATGTCTTGACACCTGGAAGCGAAGACAGACCCCATCTAGCGCCGGAAGGGTACATGTCGATCAGTCGAACAATGTGTCTAGTGGGAGCCATTCCTCCATTCCCTCCAATTGCCGTTGAAACTCTGAGACGACTAGGCATTGCTCCGATGCAGCTTCATCCAAACGCCTACGCCTCTCTATACTCTTTATATGTTGCTTATGCAGAGATCTTGCATGCCGAACTTAAATTCAGAGATCTGGTGTTCTTCTTTCTCTTCAAGCACCGTTCTTCTGCGACTCCAAACTTTTCCTTTTTTGAATCAGTGGCGAACAGGAAAGTTCTGTACGACGGATACAGCAACATCGGGGATCCTAATTCTGACTGGTTTTACATAAGAAGACAGACTGGATGCTCACGGAGATGGCTCAAATCAAGTAAACTTTGATCGCCTAGCTGAATATCTTGCTTAAGGAGTCTAAGTAATAACATTCTTACGCTTTTTCCTTTGTCTCAAACAGATCATGTTTTTCCGAAAACAGAGGGTGCATTATACAACAACCGGTTGTCCATTCTTTTGCAAAGCAGATCCGACTTTTTAAGGATTAAAAAATGCATTACGGATGAGAACCTTCACAAGCATCGCCTCTTGGATAGGAAATTTGGACTTGGAACCGGCGGCAAACCTTATAAATATGTGCCCTCAACGGAAGGAGAGGGAACCTCACAAGCGGTGGAAACAACCAAATTTCACAAAAGTCCTTCACCGATAGTCATCCAAGACGACGAAGACTTGAATGTATACAGAGGGGATGAGTCCCGCGATGATGCGTCCAAGGAAATCCATACCTCTGCTCCAATGGAAACTGTTGGTGATGACGACTTGACAGAAGAACAATTATTCGACGAGCTGAATAAAATCCCTCTGCCCGACATTGAATACACGGAAAAAGACTTCGGCGAGGAGCCTTTCTTTTCTGCTCCCGAAGAGGCGACTGATTCAACAAGGGGACGCGAAACGGGCCAGATGAGCCTGTCTCCAGGCCCGGGTCTGTTAGGGGGAATTATATGGGATGCACACCTCACACACACTGCCTGACCGTGCACTATTATGTTGTGGATATTCAATGTGATAATATGCTCTTCTTTTCTTTTTACAGGAGCGATGTCTCGCAGGAAATCCTATTCGTACCGTTCTCTTCGCGAAGGCACTCCCAGCCTTCGTTCGGGTACCGAGCGCCCCCGCGGTCCCCCTCATAGGCCGAGCTCTTCGCAACCTCGATCTCCACCCAAATCAACTTCTACCAGGCCTTCGAGTCATCTGACTATTCCGACCGGGGGAAAGACACTTCCAAAAGAGTTGACTCCTCCAAAGAGTGCGCCTTCACACAGTCGGTCGTCCAAAAGGCGTCACGAATCCAAAGATGGGGACAGAGATTCATCCAAAGAAACTGAGCGAGAGAGAAGTGATATTGTCCCTACCAGCCAACCAGAGTTAGCTGCCCCCGGTTCACGGGATTACGTTCATGGTCCCGAAATCCAAGGTAAGCTGGAAAAGCTACGGGAACAATTTCCAGGAATGTTCTTTGATAGGATGGTCTTTGTTCCTGCCTTGGAACCGGTCCCTAAGAACTGGGATAAAGAAGTTATCGGGCATATCCGTCACGTGGCCAAACAGTACGAGATAATGAAAAAGCACGCATTTAATCTTTCGGAAGTCATCCGAACACTTGAAATTGAAGCTCACAGGTCTAAAGCAAAACTTGAAAATAACGAAAGGGCTAGGACGAAATTAGAGAAGGATCTGGAAGACGCCCAAGCCCAGCTCGCCTTGGCACAGAGAGACACTGCAAACTATAAAACTGAATTAGAAAATGCCAAGCAGCGCTTCCATTCAGAACTGGATTCTAATAGCCAGGAAAAAATGGCCTTAAAAAAGGAGGTTGAAGACCTCAGAATGGCCAACATCGAATTGGTAACGGCACAAGGCCATTTTCTGACGGAGAAGGCTGCTTGGGAGGCGGAAAAAGCGAGTCTAAAAGAAAAGTTGGCTCTGGCAGAGGCGGAAAAAGTGATCTTGAATGATCAGGTGGCAGACGCGGAGAGACGGGCAGCTCTTGCCGAAAAGAACGTTGATAGCGCCATTGAAATGGCCACTGCCTCCAACCACAAACTCCTTGAAAGAGAGAAAGAAATTGAGGGGTTTGAGGAGATGATTTTTGATTTCCTTGGCCAGGTTCTCAAAACCCGCAATATCTCATGGATCCCGGATTATCATGTTACTCTGGCCAACATATGGGATGCCATCGTGGAGGGCGAAAAGCATAGACTGGGGGTCGAAGAAATTGATGAAGATGAATTGATGAAAAGCATCCTAAGGGACAACGAGCCTGAGGATCTGGCAGAAGGTCGTCGCTTAATCCTGGCGGAAATGGAAAAGGAGAGAACCTTGGCTAAAGGTAAAAGCAAAATCGATGAAGGTTCCAGCTCCGCCGCGAAGTCTAAAACCTCCGAAGTTGAGGAGTACCATCCTGACGATCCGCTAATCCCCTTAGGTCTAACTCCCGTGGTTGTTGGAGCATCCGGATCTACTCAAGAGGGAGCATCTGCTGAAGGTATCTCTCTCCTTTCCCCGCAATTTGTTAAAGCAATTATGAATTATCGTCGTCTGGCGGGACAACCAATTGAGTTAGTAATGTATATCTCTCATAATGCAGGTGGTGAGCCTGTTGATACGGGTGCTGAAAAAGAGAGAGAATTAGAGAAGGAGGCTGTCCTGCCGGGTGCTGGTGCCGATGTCTCAGAGCGGGTCGAGGCCACCACAGTAGAAGGAAGCATCCCAGCAGCTAGCACCGACGTTCCCAAGGATGCCGAGACCATTGAAGCTTTAAAAGACATGGATGGTCACCATGTGGATGAAGAAGAGGACATTACCGGTTCCAAAAAGGCCGATGATGATGATGATGAGGAACCCCTGGCCAGCCGAAAAGCCAGACAAGAGAAAGAGTTGGCTTCAAAGAAGGTGGGAGACGAGGCTTTGGACGTGGTCCCTCTCGCAGAGTTCGATCCCAAAACTGGGATGATTATGAAAATCCAGTCCAAGTCTATCAGCCGGCAGCTTCACTTCGCAAACCCTGATGACTTCCCGGCTTCCCTCTCCAGTAAAAGCAAGAGAAAGGAGGTGGGAGAGGAGGCCTCAGAGGAGTCGGACGTTCCCCTTGTAGACAAGCGGAAAAGGAAGAAGGGAGATCCATCTGAAGCCGACAAGGAGAGGCTGGAGAGGCAGAAGCAAGAGAAGAAATCAAAGCATAAATAGGATGTTTGTAGTTTGTTGGTATTTTGTCTCTAGGTTTTTCACTGGCCAGGAGGTGTAATTGTGAGACCGGTCCTCACTTTTGTTTCTAGATTGTTTTCACTTTGTTGATTTGCAGTACATAAACAAGGATTTGTTTCTTCTTACATCATTGTGTACCTGTATTCATAGAAACTTTCCACGTTTAGTCGTTAGCCAGCTATTAATAATTATAAGTCAGTCAATCAACAGGAAGAAGAATGTTCATGCTATGTTACACTATTATATCAAAGTTTAGTGTTTGCATACGAGTGCCTGGCTTCCTCCAATCAGTTGTTACCATAGCATCTGACTGGGGTTCGCTAGGGATAAATTAGTACTAGCAGCAAGTTGCCCCCTATTTCTGAGTACGGGGGTAAAAGAGATTTCATGGGGTATCAGTAGTTCAGTCAACCCTCATTCTCTTAACAGGGAATAAGTTCTTTCTCAGCGCTCAATCGGAGACGCTTTTGTACCCTTTCTCTCTCTGGAGAGTTAGAGTTCGAGCTCAGCGATTCATTCGCTCCCCGATCCTTCAGCGGGAAAGGAGCTCTTTCTCAGCGCTCAATCGGAGACGCCTTTATACTCTCTCTCTCTCTCTGGAAAGTTAGAGTTCGAGCTCAGCGATTCATTCGCTACCCGATCCTTCAGCGGGAAAGGAGCTTTTTCTCAGTGCTCAATCGGAGTCGCCTTTATACTCTCTCTCTCTGGAGAGTTAGAGTTCATGCTTAGGCAGCTCCGATCATGGCACACCGCCGTTATTCGTAGATGTCGATTTTTGTGCCTTTTATACTCTCTCTCTTCTCTGGAGAGTTAGAGTCACGGATTAAGCAGTCTGCAATCACGCATTCTTCGTCAAACTCATCCTTGGGGTATACTTTAACCCATACTCTGTGGATTAGAGCTAGTCGGACAAGCAGTTAGAGCTTTTACTAAAACTTTGGGTCCCTCCGATTAGTCTACGGGATGAACTGTTGGCACCAGACTTCGGGCACCTGGATTATTCACATTGATTTTTCATAAGAATAAACAGGCGAATAAATAAAGGTGCAGTAAAGGTAAATAACACACAGTATTTTTATAGTGGTTCGGTCGAATCATGACCTACGTCCACTTTATAATCTCTTGCTTTAAGAAATCAGACTATTCTAGGCAAGTCATGCCTTGTACATAGTTTTTTAACAAAGCAAAAGAATAGATTTGAAACTCTCATGTCAAATACGGCCGTAAATGTTGGGCATTCCACACTCTGGGGATTTCCTGTCCATCTACGGTTGCTAGCTTGAAGGTTCCATTATCAAGCTTGCTCAAAATGGAGTACGGTCCTTCCCACTTCGCTCCCATATGAGTTGGGGGTGGGAAGACACGTTTCATAACCAAGTCTCCGGGTTCCCAGGTCCGGACTCGGACCTTTTTGTTGTAATATTTGGCGACCTGTTGCTTGCATCTCAGAGCACGCAGGTCGGCTTCATCCCTCTTTTCTTCGATCATATCCAGGGACTCAAGGAGCAATTCATTATTGGTCATTAGATCATAATAGGTCACCCGATGAGAAGGTACCTTTGTCTCAATCGGGATGACTGCTTCTGTTCCAAAAGCGAGGGAGAACGGGGTATGTCCGGTCGCCGATTTATATGTCGTTCTGTGAGCCCATAGTGCCAAGGGCAATTCATCAGCCCACATGGCTCTAGCCCGCTTCATTCTTCTTTTCAGAATGGACTTAATTACTTTATTTGCAGCTTCGACTTGCCCGTTTGATTGTGGGTGTGCCACGGAGGTGTATCGATTATCGATGTGATATTTTTGGCAGAAGTTTCTGAATTCAGCACTATCAAATTGAGTTCCGTTGTCCGTTATCACAATCTTTGGAATTCCAAATCGGCAAATGATGTTTCTCACAATGAAGTTGATCACTCGTTTAGTTGTGATTGTAGTTAGTGGTTCTGCCTCGACCCACTTAGTGAAATAATCTATGGCCACAATAGCAAACTTTGCTCCGCCCCTTGCTATGGGGAGACTTCCTATGATATCAATTCCCCACATAGCAAATGGCCATGGACTCATCATTGTTTTTAACTGGCTTGGAGGCGCTCTAGGTATCTTTGAAAATCTCTAGCATGCATCACATCGTCATGCATATCTTACTGCATCCTTGTTTATGGTAGGCCAGAAGTAACCATGCCGCAATATCTTTTTCGCCAAAGTTTGCCCTCCAGTGTGATCGCCACATTCGCCCTCGTGGACTTCTTGCAGCACACGTTTGATGTCATCGTGGGCTATACATCGAAGGAGGGGCATTGAAAACCCTTGCCTATAAAGAACTCCGCCTTGCAATACGTATCGGGCGGCTTTACGAATTACTTTACGCCTCTCGCTTTTCCTGGTTGGAAGCGTTCCTCCCATTAGGAAATTCTTTATAGGGGTCACCCAGGATTCCCTTTCTGGTTCCGTCTCTAGTACTAGGTCGATTTCCATCTGGTCAATGCTGGGGGACCGAAGTACTTCAACGGGGGCTAGCCCTATCGTTTCAGGATCGTTAGAACTAGCCACCTTTGCCAACTTGTCTGCCTGCTGATTTTCTGACCGCGGAATATGAGATATGCTATAGTGATCAAACTCATTGAGCAGCTCTTTCACCTTCTTTAAGTATAGAATCAATCTTGCACTTTTAGCTTGGAATCTCCCAGTAACTTGGTTCACAACTAACTTGGAATCGCAGAAGATGTTCAATTTTGTGACTTCTAGCATCTTTGCAATCTTTAATCCGGCTATCAAAGCTTCGTATTCAGAATCGTTATTAGTGGCCTGAAACTCCATTCGGATGGCATAAGTTATCAATCGTTTCTCGGGGGTTTCAAGCACTATTCCAGCGCCGGATCTTTCATTGTTTCTAGCACCATCAGTATATAATTTCCAGGCATCAGGATCGAAAAGTAACTTCGAGGGTCCCACTTCTTCGTTTGCTATATCTTCTTCAGGGACAGTGAATTCTGCTATGAAGTCGGCTATCACTTGCCCCCGAATTGACCGTCTAGGCTGAAAGTTCAAGTCAAATTGACTTAACTCTATGTTCCATTTGAGTAACCTTCCAGATGCCTCCGGTCTCTGTAAAACTTGTTTGAGTGGATGGTCAGTGTATATGGTGATCGGATGTGCCTGAAAGTAGTGCCGAAGTTTTCTGGAGGCAATTAGTAAACTATACGCCAGTTTCTCTACCCGCGGATAATTACGCTCTGCTGCTGTCAATTTTTTGCTCACATAATACACGGGTCTTTGGATCTCATCCTCTTCCCTTACCAACGCTGAGCTGATCGCATGGGATGACACGGCCAAATACACGAATAAATCCTCGTGATCTATTGGTTTAGATAGGATGGGAGGTTTCTCCAAGTGGCTGAGCAAATTCTGAAACGCTTCTACGCAGTCAGGAGTCCATTTAAAGTGGCGTTTCCCTCGCTTTATTAAGTCGAAGAATGGAATGCACTTATCCGTAGCCCTGGAGATAAATCTGCTTAGTGCGGCCACTTTTCCGGCAAGGCTTTGCACATCTCTAATTTGCCTAGGTTCCTGAATGTTCCTGATTGCCGTGATCTGGTCCGGATTAATCTCGATACCGCGCGAACTGACAATGAATCCTAAGAATTTTCCAGAAGCAACACCGAATGAACATTTGGTGGGGTTGAGTTTCATCCCATACTTTCGAAGAATGCCGAACATCTCTGCCAAGTCAGTAGTGTGTTGAAAGGATTGCTTGGATTTAACCAACATATCGTCGACGTATACTTCCATTGTTTTCCCGATTTGGTTATAAAACATTCTGTTGACCAGACGTTGGTACGTAGCGCCTGCATTCTTCAAACCAAAGGGCATTACTACGTAACAATATAATCCCAGATCAGTGATAAAGCTAGTATGCTCTTGGTCCGGAACGTGCATCGGAATTTGGTTGTATCCTGAATAAGCATCCATGAATGAGAGAAGCTCATGACCTGCCGTCGAGTCTACCAACTGGTCAATTCGAGGTAATGGGAAACTATCCTTTGGACAAGCTATGTTTAGATCCGAGAAGTCGATACACGTTCGCCACTTTCCGTTGGCCTTCTTTACCAGGACTGGATTCGAAATCCAGTCTGGGTAAGTGGAATCTCTGATAAACCCATTACTCTTTAGCTTTCCGACCTCTTCTTTCAAGGCAGCGGACCTCTCTGGGCCCAGCATTCGCCTTTTTTGCTTTACTGGAGGATGTTTGGGGTTAATGCTCAAAGAATGGCTCATGATTGATGGGGATATCCCGCACATGTCTGCATGGGTCCAAGCAAATACATCCAAATTGTTCTTTAAGAAATTCGTCAATTCTTCAGCAAGATTTGGACTTAACTGGAATCCAATCTTAAGGACCTTCTCCGGGTCACTGTCATCGATTGGTACATCCACAGTTGCCTCGTTGGGAGTCGCCGTTCTGCCCCCGGGTTCTTGATCCTCTCTGGGATCTATATCCTCGGGCACCACTTTAGGCAACTCTCCAACAATTGTCCTCTTTGGTTGCTATAAGGTCCCTACCCCCGAAGGGGGAGAAGTGCCTTTAGTTTCGATATCCCCTCCATTGCGAAGTAACTTTAGTTCGGCGACATAACATGCTCGCGCAGCAACTTGATCCCCTCTGACGATACCAATGCCAGCTTCTGTGGGGAATTTCAATAACAAGCACCAAGGGGCTATACAGGCTCTGAACTTTGCGAGGGCCGGTCGGCCCAAGAAGGCATTATATGGTGATTCAACATCCGAAACCACAAAGGGAAGGATTCTCACTCTCTGGCGTTCTCCTTCCCCAAGTGTAACTGGCAACTCTACATAACCCATTGGAGCGGTGGATGCTCCGTTGAATCCACGGATCCACCCCTGGCAGGGCTTCAAGTCTTTTATTTCAAGATTCATCTGGTCAAAGGCCTTTTTGAAGAGAATATTAACGGAACTCCCGTTGTCCACCAGGACCTTATGAACAGTGGCTGGCCCAATGGGTATTGTGATTACAAGTGGATCTTCAGTTGGAGCATGGACTCCGACGCTTTCCCGTTCTCGAAAAACAACATCATCAGTCATCATCTTTTGCTGCTTCACCGGGATACTGTCCTCGGGATTGCTACATTCCCCCACTTCGAGGTGTTGTTTGGCTGCATTGACGTATTGATCTAACGCTTTGGAACTATGCCCAGCAAGATAGAGTCCTCCGATCACGGTATTGATAACAATATTCTTTCCTTTTTGCTGAGCAGTCGGCCTAGCAGCAAGTTGATTTTGATTCTGATTCGGGGCCTGCACTGCTTGCCCCCTGTCCCTAGGCGCTACTATGTATTCATCTAGCTTCCCTTCTCGAAGTAGCCTTTCGACCACGTCCCTAAGGTGACGGCATTCATTCGTCGAATGGCCGTGAATTTGATGAAAGAGACAAAACTTTCCTGTCTCACGCTCTTTTTCTGTCGATTCTCTAGGAGGTGGCCTCTTATTTTGGAGGACTTCATACGCATCCACGAAAATATTCTCCAAAGTATCATTGATGGGTGTATAACTTTCAAAGGCCCTGGGACGAGTCCTTCTCTGGGAATCGTTCCCTCGGCCCTCTTCCGATTGTTGCCGTTACCATTGTTACTGTTGTTACCCGGCTGACGGCCACCATGATTCTGATTTCCGACGTTAACTTCAACTTTCCCCGAGCTGTCTCCAGTCTGTTTGATGGCGACATTGCTCTGAACTTCTTCCTTATCAGTTGTTTTAAGCTTTCGGTTTGCGTATACCTCTTCCCGGCGCAGATGTACGTTGGCTTTCTCATAGAATAACTCTCTGGTGTGGGGTGGTTTGCCTGCCAAGTACCTCCCGAATTCAGTGTCCTTATCCACTCCGTCAATCAATGCTGCGACGATGGTCGGCTCATGAGGATCTTTAACCTCAGTGGCGGCCAAATTGAAACGATCCAGGTACACCTTTAAACTTTCGCCTGGTCGCTGTTTGATAAGGAATAAATCGATCACGCTTTTCGTCTTCTGTGCGTAGATACGGAATTGCTCTACGAACTTCTCGCTTAGTTCTCTGAAGCTAGAAATCGATCTCGCCGGCAGGCGAGTAAACCATAGCAAAGCCACGTCCTCCAGGAATATGGGAAACGCTTTACACTTAACCGCGTCCGAAGCGGCGGCAGCAGTCATCGACCAAGAGTATCTCATTAGGTGCTGAACAGGATCAGACCTTCCTGCATATCGGTTCATTTGTGGCATGTTGAAACGCCTTGGAAAAGTTGCATCCAAAATATCGTCGGTAAAAGGAGTATGACTGCGGCCAATCCCCCAATCTTCGTTCCGCTGCCCACGGCTGTCGGCCAAAATCTGGTGAACCATGGCTGCGACGTTTGCACTAGTCAGAGGAGGTTCAGGGTCAGTGCCTCTGGCCCGACGAGGTTCTCTGATCTCTCTTCGGGGAGTAGCCACAAAATCTGGGGCTCGGACGGGGCTTCGCTGCCCCCTGTTATCATGAGTATGCGCGCGGCGACGGGGCTGAGGTGGTCTGTCGTGCACAGGACTGTTCACATCTCGAGTCCTGTGAGCCGTTGCTTGACCATTCATATTACGATTCGTGGGTCCTGCCCCTAGTTCTTCTTCTTCCTGTGAGGGCAGGGTCCCGAACCGAAGCTGTTCTATGTTTTCGGCTCTCTCATACGGTCGCCGCGGAGGTCTCGGCGATTCTTCAGATGAAGAGGAATATGCTAGGGTGAGTGGACGAACTGGCGATGTTCTTTGCCTTGTTAGCTCATCAAGTCTTCTATCCATAGCCGTCAGGTTTTGCCGTAGGATAGAACTTTCCTGCCTTTGGGCGGCCAACTCATCAAATAACCTATCCCACATTTCGACAAAGCGAGAAAGATCCCCCTCAGTGACAGGAGCAGCAGGATCATAGTGGTCATCATCACCCTCTCTCATGGGCAAAGTGCTCGGACCGGGTCGAGCAGAGGTTCCAGGACGATAGGAGTGGGTCATAGGTTCTTTTCCAGGCCGAGTTGTGTTCTGACCATCAGTTCGGGTAGCTGCGGTTCGTGGAGGGCGGTTCGCTGCGCCCCCCTGAGATCGACTCGTGGTCGCAGTACGTAGAGGTTGCGAGGTGTTGCCTCGGGATCGAGTGACAACACCTTCGGTAGCACGGATCGTCTCGTTCCCATCGACTCGGAACGAGGTGTCTTCGTCGGATCGGATCGCCCCCTGCGCTACGCGATCCAGAATTTCTTCGTTGACCAGTTCGTGCACATTCTCCTCGATCGTTTCGTTGGTCTGCGAAACTTTAGATCTTTTTCCAGCCATGATATCCGAATCGCTGGAATCTTCAAGAAAATGAATGACGAAACTTTAAGGCTGAGTTTCTCAGTGAAAGCACCAAAAATGTTAGATCGAAATTTGGACCTAACACCCAAATTGTTATGAACAGTAAAGAATTTCGAATGAAGAACAAAGAAAAAGAAAATAACACTCAGAATTTATAGTGGTTCGGCGTTAACGAGCCTACGTCCACTTTAAATGTTATTAATTATGCTTTAGAAGCTAATACAACAGTGATTTCCCTCAATATTTCAGTGGTTTGATAGCAATGGCGGATTCAGTCCTCACTGTTGCCAAAAGATCCCGAAAAATGCCAAGCTCTGGGCTATTTATAGCTGATTTTGTCAAGCGGATCGCGGACACGTGGCACGAATCCCGAGATTTTCGGATCGCATCGCCACCATTGAAGAAACAGTCAAACTAGCCGTTGTGAACAGGTGTCGTCAGATTCGTGCGATTCGGATCGCTGAAGACCAGCTCGTGGTTGAACGGCTCAGAGGGTTCGGTTCGTTACAAGGGATCGGATCGCCTGGAGGTGTCGTTCGTCGACGAGATGGCGCGCGATCCGTTCCTGGGCGAGACGATGGCGTGCGATCCGTTCCTGGGCGAGACGATGGCGTGCGATCTGTTCCTCCAATTTCTTGGGGGACTTGGTTTCCTGGTTTCCTTTTATGAATGATCCTGGATGGCTTGGTCAAAAAGCGAGCCAACAGTATGTATATTATTACAGCGTGCATAAGAATAAAAGGTATGTGTACTAATGAGATGAGATCAAATTTGAGACATGTATGTGCGTATGATACAAGGTATTGGACCGAGTTTGAAATTTTAAATGTGTATAAGAAAGATATATCATTTATAAAATATTCTTTTCTTTCATTACAACTTAGTAACATAAATTACTTACTAACTCCTTTTTGGAGATCTATTGTCATACTGACAAACATTTTACTGTTGACGATGGAAATTATGCTTCCACTTTTATGGTGTTACCATTGTTTGATGTATATTCTTAGATAGTTTTTTTTTTTTTTTTTTTTGAAAAAAAAATACAAAGTTGCACATATTCTTAGTTTTTTCTATAACTGGTTCATATTCTTACACATATAGATGATAGGAGATATATCTGTGCTTCCTAGATCATTGGAGGCTGATGTTGAAATGCTTTTAATCCTTACAATAATAAAATTGACAAAATGCATTGATAGTGGAAATCAGAAATCGAAATTTCCTCAACCGGCGCAATAAGCATTAGTTGCGGCATCATCCCAATTTAACAACATTTCATTTGAACAGCTTTCTTTTTCAACCCTTCGGTTATATTCAAAAAAAAAAATATGTGTTTTCGATAATGTGGAACCAAGTAAAAAAAATATAATGTGTTAAATGTTACGGCATCCCATCTCCATTTCTTCTTAAATTTCTTTTCACGATCTATCTTTCTTCCTTTCATTCGGCTTTCGAACTGCTTCCCATAATTTTTACATGCCAATAAATTATTAGTCAATGAAATTGAAAAAGTAATCTGCTTAAGTATATTATTGAAACCAAAATTTCATGATTCAGTTTGGAATAGAGCATTGCTACTGGGTGATTAGACCCCAAGGTAATTTCTTCATTTCTGCTTCGATATTCATTGCCTGCTTCCATCAGCAACTGTTTGTCACATATCTTCTTTTAGCCTTTTAGGATAATTGCCTTCTGAAATTATATGCATTAATTTGATGTTGAAGCATTTTATACTTTGACTTTATGTTTAACATGGCAATAACGGGGAACTGAAGCAACTTCTGGACTGGAATCAGTGCTGAAACCAAACAAAACATATGAAGGTGTACACTTAAGAAATTATGAAGCGGTGTGAAGTAACCCATTGATACCTAAAGCATGATGAGAACTATGGACTGATAATAGGAAAGCAATAATGAGCCATCGGAAAAAAAACAAGATTTAAAGTTAATAAGGGATTGTATGCAGTGTTGTAAATTTTGGAGCAATAAATTACTACAGCAAAATTATTTATCATTATGGGGACTACAGACTAAAAACTACATAGAAAATGCACTAATGAATTGTTGGCTCGCTTTTTGACCAAGTCACCCAGGATCATTCGTAAGAAGAAAGCAAGAAACCACGTTCCCCAAGAATATGAAGGAACGGATCGCACTCTATCGACTCGCCCAGGAACGGATCGCACTCTATCGACTCGCCCACGAAGGATCGCGTCTCGACGGATCGCCCACCGAGGATCGCGTCTCGACGGATCGCCCTCATCTCATCAGCGAACGGCACATCCAGGCGATCCGATCCAAACTTATATTGTTGCCCAGAGCGAACCGATCCGATCCCTTGGTGCATGGCGAACCTTCTGACCCGTTCAAGCGCGAGCTAGTCTTCAGCGATCCGAATCGCACGGATCTGGCGACACGTGTCCCTAACCGTCATCTGGACCAATTCTCCCCATCTGCACAATCCGATTTTCAAGCAGATCGCGACACATGTCCACAACGGCTAATTTGACCATTTCCTCAACGGTGGCGATGCGATCCGATGTTCTCGGGATCTGTGCCACGTGTTATCACGACCCGCCTGACAAAATCAGCTATAAATAGCCCAGAGCTTGGCATTTTTCGGGATCTTTTGGCAATATTGAGTACTGAATCCGCCATTGTTGTCAAACTACTGAAATATTGAGAGAAATCCTTGTTGTATTAGCTTTCAAAGCATAAACAATAATATATAAAGTGGACGTAGGCTCGTTAACGCCGAACCACTATAAATTCTGAGTGTTATTTTCTTTTTCCTCGTTCTTCATTTGAAATTCTATAACATTCATAACAATTTGGGTGTTAGGTCCAAATTTCGATCTAACATTTTTGGTGCTTTCACTGAGAAACTCAGTCCTAAAGTTTCACTATTCGCTTCTTTGAGGATTCCAGCGATTCGGATATCATGGCTGGAAAAAGATCTAAAGCTTCACAGACCAACGAAACGATTGAGGAGAGTGTGCACGAACTGGGCAACGAAGAAACTCTGGATCGCGGAGCGCAGGGGGCGAACCGATCCGACGAAGACACCACGTTCCGAGTCGATGAGAACGAGACGATCCGTGCCACTGAAGGGGTTGTTACTCGATCCCGAGGTAACACCTCGCAGCCTCCGCGTACCACGAGTCGATCTCAGGGGGGCGCAGCGAATCGCCATCCACGAACCGCAGCTATCCGAACTGATGGTCAGACTACAACTCGACCTGGAAAAGAACCTATGACCCACTCCTATCGTCCCGGAACCTCTGCTCGACCCGGTTCGAGCTCTTTGCGCATAAGAGAGAGTGATGATGACCAATATGATCCTGCTGCTCCTGTCACTGAGGGGGATCTCTCTCGCTTTTCCGAAATGTGGGATAGGTTGTTTGATGAGTTGGCTGCCCAAAGGCAGGAAAGTTCCATCATGCGGCAAAATTTGACGGCTATGGATAGAAGACTTGATGAGCTAGCAAGACAAAGAACATCGCTGGTTCGTCCACTCACCCCAGTATATTCTTCTTCGTCTGAAGAATCGCCGAGACCTCCGCGGCGACCGTATGAGAGAGCCGAAAACATAGAACAGCTTCGGTTCGGAACCCTGCCCTCACAGGAAGAAGAAGAGATAGGGGCGGGACCCTCAAACCATAATGTGAATGGTCAAGCAACGGCTCTCAGGACTCGAGATGTGAACAGTCCTATGCATAACAGACCACCTCACCCCCGTCGCCGCACGCATACTCATGATAACAGGGGGCATCGAAGCCCTATCCGAGCCCCGGATTTTGTGACTGCTCCCCGAAGAGAGATCAGAGAGCCTCGCCGAGCCAGAGGCACTGACCCTGAACCTCCTTTGACCAGTGCAAATGTTGTAGCCATGGTCCACCACATTCTGGCAGACAGCCGTGGACAGCGGAATGAAAATTGGGGGATCGACCGCAGTCACACCCCTTTCACTGATGATATTTTGGATGCGACTTTTCCAAGGCGTTTCAATATGCCACAAATGAACCGATATGCGGGAAGATCTGATCCTGTCCAGCACCTAATGAGATACTCTTGGTCGATGACCGCTGCTGCAGCCTTTGACGCTGTTAAGTGCAAAGCGTTTCCCATATTCCTGGAGGACGTGGCTCTGTTATGGTTTACTCGCCTGCCGGCGAGATCGATTTCTAGCTTCAAGGAGCTGAGCTAGAAGTTCGTAGAACAATTCCGTATCTACGCACAGAAGACAAAAAGTGTGATCGATTTATTCCTTGTCAAGCAGCGACCAGGTGAGAGTTTAAAGGTGTACTTGGATCGTTTCAATTTGGCCGCTACTGAGGTTAAAGATCCTCATGAACCGACCGTCGTCGCAGCACTGATTGACGGAGTAGATAAGGACACTGAATTCGGGAGGTACCTGGCAGGCAAACCGCCTCACACTAGGGAGTTATTCTACGAGAAAGCCAACGTACATTTACGCCGGGAAGAGGTATATGCGAACCGAAAGGTTAAAACAACTGATAAGGAGGAAATTCAGAGCAATGTCGCCATCAAACAGACGGGAGACAGCTCGGGGAAAGTTGAAGTTAACGTCGGAAATCAGAACCAGGGTGGTCGCCAGCCAGGTAACAACAATAATAATGGAAACGGCAACAACCGGAAGAGGAACCGAGGGAACGAATCCCAGAGAAGGACTCGTCCCAGAGCCTTTGAAAGTTATACACCAATAAGTGATACTCTGGAAAATATCTTCATGGATGCGTACGAAGTCCTCCAGAATAAGAGACCACCTCCTAGAGAGTCGACAGAGAAAGAGCGTGAAACAGGGAAGTTTTGTCTCTTTCATCAAATTCACGGCCATTCGACGAATGAATGTCGTCACCTAAGGGATGTAGTCGAAAGGCTGCTTCGAGAAGGAAAGCTAGATGAATACAGAGTAACGCCCAGGGACAGGAGGCAAGCAGTGCAGGCCCCGAATCAGAATCAAAATCAACTTGCTGCTAGGCCGACTGCCCAGCAAAAAGGAAAGAATATTGTTATCAATACCGTGATCGGAGGACTTTATCTTGCTGGGCACAGTTCCAAAGCATTGGATCAATACGTCAATGCGGCCAAACAACACCTCGAGGTAGGGGAATGTAGCAACCCCGAGGACAGTACCCCGGTGAAGCAGCAGAAGATGATGACCGATGATGTTGTTTTCCGAGAACGAGAGAGCATCGGAGTCCATGCTCCAACTGAAGATCCACTTGTGATTACAGTACCCATTGGGCCAGCCACTGTTCATAAGGTTCTGGTGGACAATGGGAGTTCCGTTAATATTCTTTTCAAAAAGGCCTTTGACCAGATGAATCTCGAAATAAAAGACTTGAAACCCTGCCAAGGATGGATCCGTGGGTTCAACGGAGCATCCACCGCTCCAATGGGTTATGTAGAGTTGCCAGTTACACTTGGGGAAGGAGAATGCCAGAGAGTGAGAATCCTTCCCTTCGTGGTTTTGGATGTTGAATCACCATACAATGCCTTCTTGGGCCGACCGGCCCTTGCAAAGTTCAGAGCCTGTATAGCCCCCTAGTGCTTGTTATTGAAATTCCCCACAGAAGCTGGCATTGGTATCGTCAGAGGGGATCAAGTTGCTGCGCGAGCATGTTATGTTGCCGAACTAAAGTTACTTCGCAATGGAATGGATATCGAGACTAAAGGCACCTCTCCCCCTTCGGGGGCGGAGACCTTATAGCAACCAAAGAGGATAATCGTTGGAGAGTCGCCCAGAGAGATGCCCGAGGATATAGATCCCATAGAGGATCAAGAACCCGGGGGCAGAATGGCGACTCCCAACGAGACAACTGTGGATGTACCGATCGATGACAGTGACCCGGAGAAGGTCCTTAAGATTGGATCCCAGTTAAGTCCGAATCTTGCTAAAGAATTGACGAATTTCTTAAAAAACAATTTGGATGTATTTGCTTGGACCCACGCGGACATGTGTGGGATATCCCCATCAATCATGAGCCATTCCTTGAGCATTGACCCAAAACATCCTCCAGTAAAGCAAAAAAGGCGAATGCTGGGCCCAGAGAGGTCCGCTGCCTTGAAGGAAGAGGTTGGAAAGCTAAAGAGTAATGGATTTGTCAGAGATTCGACCTACCCGGACTGGATTTCGAATCCAGTCCTGGTAAAGAAGGCCAACGGGAAGTGGCGAACGTGTATCGACTTCTCGGATTTGAACAAAGCCTGTCCAAAAGATAGTTTCCCGTTACCTCGGATTGACCAGTTGGTAGACTCGACGGCAGGTCACGAGCTTCTCTCATTTATGGATGCTTATTCAGGATAAAACCAGATTCCGATGCATGTTCCAGATCAAGAGCACACTAGTTTTATCACGGATCTGGGATTATATTGTTATGTGGTAATGCCCTTTGGTTTGAAGAACGCAGGCGCTACATATCAACGTTTGGTCAACAGAATGTTTTATAACCAGATCGGGAAAACAATGGAAGTATACGTCGACGATATGTTGGTTAAGTCCAAGCAATCTTCTCAACACACTACTGACTTGGCGGAGATGTTCGGCATTCTTCGAAAGTATGGAATGAAACTCAATCCAACCAAATGTTCATTCGGTGTTGCTTCTGGAAAATTCTTGGGATTCATTGTCAGTTCCCGCGGTATCGAGATTAATCCAGACCAGATCGCGGCAATCAGAAACATTCAGGAACCTAGGCAAATTAGGGATGTGCAAAGCCTTGCCGGAAAAGTGGCCGCACTAAGCAGATTTATCTCCAGGGCTACGGATAAGTGCATCCCATTCTTTGAATTAATAAAGCGAGGAAAACGCCACTTTAAATGGACACCTGACTGCGTAGAAGCGTTTCAGAATTTGCTCAGGCACTTGGAGAAACCTCCGATTTTATCTAAACCAGTAGATCACGAGGATTTATTCGTGTATTTGGCAGTGTCATCCCATGCGATCAGCTCAGCATTGGTAAGGGAAGAGGATAAGGTCCAAAGACCTGTGTATTATGTGAGCAAAAAATTGACAGCAGCAGAGCGTAATTATCCACGGATAGAAAAGTTGGCGTATAGTTTACTGATTGCCTCTAGAAAACTTCGGCACTATTTTCAGGCACATCCTATCACCATATACACTGATCATCCACTCAAGCAAGTTTTACAGAGAGCGGAGGCATCTGGAAGGTTACTCAAATGGAATATTGAGTTAAGTCAATTTGATTTGAACTTTCAGCCCAGACGGTCAATTCGGGGGCAAGTGATAGCCGACTTCATAGCAGAGTTCACTGTCCCTGAAGAAGATATAGCAAACGAGGAAGTGGATCCTTCAAAGTTACTTTTCGATCCTAATGCCTGGAGATTGTATACTGATGGCGCTAGGAACGACGAAAGATCCGGCGCTGGAATAGTGCTTGAAACCCCCGAGAAATGATTGATAACCTATGCAATTCGAATGGAGTTTCATGCCACTAACAACGATTCCGAATATGAAGCTCTGATAGCCGGATTAAAGATTGCAAAGGAACTAGAAGTCACAAAGCTGAACATCTTCTGCGACTCCAAGTTAGTTGTGAATCAAGTCACTGGAAGATTCCAAGCTAAAAGTGCAAGATTGATTTTATACCTAAAGAAAGTGAAAGAACTGCTGAATGATTTTGATCACTACAGCATATCTCATATTCCGCGGTCAGAGAATCAGCAGGCAGACAAGTTGGCAAAGATGGCTAGTTCTAACGATCCTGAAGTGACTGGACTAGCCCCCGTTGAAGTACTTCGGTCCCCTAGCATAGATCAGATGGAAATCGATCTAGTACTAGAGACGGAACCAGAAAGGGAGTCCTGGATGACCCCTCTAAAGAATTTCCTGATGAATGGAACGCTTCCGACCAAGAAAAGCGAGAGGCGTAAAGTGATCCGTAAAGCCGCCCGATACGTTCTGCAAGGCGGAGTTCTTTATAGACAAGGGTTTTCAATGCCCCTCCTTCGGTGTATAGCCCACGATGACATCAAACGTGTGCTGCAAGAAGTCCACGAAGGCGAATGTGGCGACAACACTGGAGGGCAAACTTTGGCAAAAAAGGTATTGCAACATGGTTATTTCTGGCCTACCATAAACAAGGATGCAGTAAGATATGCACGACGATGTGATGCGTGCCAGAGATTTTCAAAGATACCTAGAGTGGCTCCAAGTCAGTTAAAAACAATGATGAGTCCATGGCCTTTCGCTATGTGGGGAATTGATATCATAGGAAGTCTCCCCATAGCAAGGGGCGGAGCGAAGTTCGCTATTGTGGCCGTAGATTATTTCACTAAGTGGGTCGAGGCTGAACCACTAACTACAATCACAACCAAACGAGTGATCAACTTCATCATGAGAAACATCATCTGTCGATTTGGGATTCCAAAGATTGTAATAACAGACAACGGAACTCAGTTCGATAGTGCTGAATTCAGAAACTTCTGCCAAAAATACCACATCGAGAATCGGTACACCTCTGTGGCGCACCCACAATCGAACGGGCAAGTCGAAGCGGCAAATAAAGTAATTAAGTCCATTCTGAAAAGAAGAATGAAGCGGGCTAGAGTCATGTGGGCTGATGAATTGCCCTTGGCACTATGGGCCTACAGGACAACATATAAATCGGCAACAGGACATACCCCGTTCTCCCTTGCTTTTGGAACGGAAGCAGTCATCCCGGTTGAGATAAAGGTACCTTCTCATCGGGTGACCTATTATGATCCAATGACCAATAATGAATTGCTCCTTGAGTCCCTGGATATGATCGAAGAAAAGAGGGATGAAGCAGACCTGCGTGCCCTGAGATGCAAACAACAGGTCGCCCGATATTACAACAAAAGGGTCCGAGCCCGAACCTGGGAACCCGGAGACTTGGTTATGAAACGTGTCTTTCCACCCCCAACTCATATGGGAGCGAAGTGGGAAGGACCGTACTCTATTCTGAGCAAGCTTGATAATGGAACCTTCAAGCTGGCAACCGTAGATGGAAAGGAAATCCCCAGAGTGTGGAATGCCCAACATTTACGGCCATATTTAACATGAGAGTTTCAAATCTATTCTTTTGCTTTGTTAAAAAACTATGTACAGGGCATGACTTGCCTAGAATAGTCTGATTCCTTAAAGCAAGAGATTATAAAGTGGACGTAGGTCATGATTCGACCGAACCACTATAAAAATACTGTGTGTCATTTGCCTTTATTGCATCTTTATTTATTTGCCTGTTTATTTTTATGAAAATCAATGTGAATAATGCAGGTACCCGAAGTCTGGTGCCAACCATTCCTCCCGTAGACTGTTCGGAGGAACTCAAAGCCTTGGCAAATGCTCCAACTGCTTGTTCGACTGGTTTTAATCCTCGGAGCTTGGATTAAAATGTAAACCTAGGACGAGATTGATGAGCGTGCATGATTGCAGGCTGCTTGATCCATGACTCTAATTCTCCAGAGTAGAGAGAGAGTATAAAGGACACGAAAATCGACATCCACGAATAACGGCGGTGTACCATGATCGGAGCTGCCTAAGCACGAACTCTAACTCTCCAGAGAGAGAGAGTATAAAAGCGTCTCCGATTGAGCGCTGAGAAAGAGCTCCTTTCCCGCTGAAGGATCGGGGAGCGAGTGAATCGCTGAGCTCGAACTCTAACTCTCCAGAGAGAGAGAGAGTATAAAAGCGTCTCCGATTGAGCGCTGAGAAAGAGCTCCTTTCCCGCTGAAGGATCGGGGAGCGAGTGAATCGCTGAGCTCGAACTCTAACTCTCTAGAGAGAGAGAGTATAAAAGCGTCTCCGATTGAGCGCTGAGAAAGAGCTCCTTTCCCGCTGAAGGATCGGGGAGCGAGTGAATCGCTGAGCTCGAACTCTAACTCTCCAGAGAGAGAGAGTATAAAAGCGTCTCCGATTGAGCGCTGAGAAAGAGCTCCTTTCCCGCTGAAGGATCGGGGAGCAAGTGAATCGCTGAGCTTGAACTCTAACTCTCCAGAGAGAAAGAAAGTATAAAAGCGTCTCCGATTGAGCGCTGAGAAAGAACTCATTTCCTGTTGAAGGAATAAGGGCCGACCGCGCCACTGTTATCCCGTGAAATATCCTAAGTCCCCCCGTATTCAGAAATAAGGGGCAACCTGCCGACAGTACTGATCAATCCTAAGTAAACCCCAGTCAGATGCTACAATGACAACTGATTGGGGGCACATACACTCGTATACATACACTGGACTTTGATACAGCAGTGTGACATAGCATGAAAATTCTTCTGCCTTTTTGATTGACTGATTTGTAGTTATTATTAGTTAGCTAATGACTAAACATGGAAAGTTTATTTGAATACAGGTACACAATGATGCAAGGAGAGATAAACTCTTGTTTATATGCTGCGAATCAACAAAGTGAAAAACAACCTAGAAACAAAAGTGAGGACCAGTCTCACAATTACACTTCCTGGCCAGTGGAAAACCTAAAGACAAAATATCAACATACAACAAACATCCTATTTACGCTTTGACCTCTTCTCTTGCTTCTGCCTCTCCAGCCTCTCCTTGTCGGCTTCAGATGGATCCCCTTTTTTCCTCTTCCGCTTGTCTATGAGGGGAACATCCGACTCCTCTGAAGTCTCCTCTTCCACCTCTTTCCTCTTGCTTCTGCCAGAGAGGGAAGCCGGGAAGTCATCGGGGTTTGCGAAGTGAAGCTGCCGGCTGATGGATTTGGGCTGGATTTTCACAATCATCCCAGTTTTGGGATCGAATTCTGCAAGAGGGACTACGTCCAAAGCCTCATCTCCCACCTTCTTTGAAGCCAACTCTTTCTCCTGTCTGGCTTTTCGGCTGGCCAAGGTTTCCTCGTCATCATCATCGGCCTTTTTGGTGCCGATAATGCCCTCTTCGTCATCTACATGACGACCATCCATGTCTTTCAAAGCTTCGATAGCCTCAGCATCTGTGGGTACATCAGTGCTAGGGGCCGGGATGCTTCTTTCTGCTGTTGTGGCCTCAGCCTGTCTTGATAGATCAGTACCGGCACCCTGTGAGACAGCCTCCTCCGCTTCCTTTTCTTTTTCAGCACCCATGTCGACGGGCTCGCCACCTGTATAATGAGGAGCACACATTACTAATTCAATTGGTTGTTCTGCCAGACAACGACAATTCGCAATTGCTTTAACAAATTGCGGGGAAAAGAGAGAGATACCTTCAGCAGATGCTCCCTCTTGAGTAGTTCCATATGCTCCAACAACCACGGGAGTTAGGCCCAAAGGGATTAGCGGATCATCAGGATGGTACTCCTCAACTCCGGAGGTTTTAGGCTTCGCGGCGGAACTGGAACCTTCGTCAATTTTGCTTTTACCTTTAGCCAAGGTTCTCTCCTTTTCCCTTTCCGCCAGGATTAGGCGACGACCCTCTGCCAGGTTCTCAGGCTCATTGTCTCTTAGGATGCTCTTCATCAATTCATCCTCATCGATCTCTTCGACCCCCAATCTGTATTTTTCGCCCTCCACAATGGCATCCCATAAATTGGCCAAAGTAACATGGTAATCTGGGATCCACGAGATGTTACGAGTTTTGAGAACCTGGCCAAGAAAATCGAAAATCATCTCTTCAAACCCCTCAATCTCCTTCTCTCTTGCAAGGAGCTTGTTGTTAGAAGCAGTGGCCAATTCAATGGCACTTTCAACGTTCTTTTCGGCAAGGGCTGCCCTTCTCTCCGCGTCCGAGACCTGGTCGTTCAAAATCACCTTTTCTGCTTTAGCCAGAGTCAAACTCTCTTTTAAACTCGCTTTTTCTGCCTCCCAAGCAACCTTTTCAGTTTCAAAATGGCCTTGCGCTGTTTTCAACTCGATGTTGGCCATTTTGAGATCTTCAACCTCCTTCTTTAAGGCCATTTTCTCTTGGCTATTGGAGTCCAGTTCTGAATGAAAGCGCTGCTTGGCATTCTCTAATTCAGTCTTGTAATTTTCAGCGTCCCTCCGTGCTAAAGCAAGCTGGGCCTGAGCATCTTCCAGGTCCTTCTCCAATTTTGTCCTAGTCCTTTCGTTATTTTCAAGTTTCGCTTTAGATCTGTGTGCTTCTATTTCGAGTGTTCGGATGACTTCCGAAAGGTTGACCGCATGCTTTTTCATCATCTTATATTGCCTGGCAACATGGCGGATATGTCCGACAACTTCGCTATCCCAGTTCTTGGGGACCGGTTCCAAGGCTGGAACAAATGTCATCCGGTCAAAGAATATGTCTGGGAATTGTTCCCGAAGCTTTTCCAACCTGCCTTGAATCTCGGAACCATGCATGTAATCCCGTGACCCTGGGGGAGCCAACTCTGGCTGACTAGAAAGAACAACATCACTTCTCTCCTTTTCAGACTCTTTGGACAAATCCTTGCCCCTATCTTTAGATTCGTGATGCCTCTTGGATGACCGGCTGTGAGAAGGAGCACTCTTTGGAGGAGTTAACTCTTTAGGAAGCTTCTTTCCCCCTGTAGGAACTACTGGGAGACTGGAAGGTTTGGTAGAGGTCGATTTTGGGGGAGATCGAGGTTGCGAGGAACTCGGCCTATGAGAAGGATCGCGAGAGCGCTCAGTATCCGGGCGAAGGCTGGGTGTACCCTCACGAAGAGAACGATACGAATAAGATTTCCTGCGGGACATCGTTCCTGTAAAAAAGAGAGAAGAGCATATTAAAACTTTGAATACCCACGATATAAGAGTGCTGGGTCAGATAGTGTGAGTGATGTGTGCATCCCATATAATTCCCCCTAACAGACCCGGGCCCAAAGACAGGCTTGTCTGACCAGTTTCTCGTCCTCTAGTTGGAACACTGATCTCTTCAGGAGCAAGGAAGAAAGGCCCCTCTTCAAAGTCTTTTTCTGTATATACAATATTGGGTAGAGGGATTTTATTCAGCTCGTCAAATAACTGCTCTTCTGTCAAGTCATCGGGAGCAACGGTTTCAATTGGAGCAGAAATAGGAATTTCCTTGGACACGTCATCGCGGACCTCATCCCCTCTGTATATGTTCAGGTCCTCATCGTCTTGGATGACTATCGGAAAAGGGCTCTTGCGAAACTTAGTTGTTTCTGCCGCTTGCGAAGTTCCCTCTCCTTCCGTTGGGGGCACATACTTATAAGGTTTGCCGCCGGTCCCTAGTCCAAATCTTCTGTCCAGAAGACGATGCTTATGAAGATTGTGATCAGTAATGCATTTTTTAATCCTTAAAAAGTCGGATCTGCTTTGATGAAGAATAGATAACCGATGGTTGTATAACGGACCCTCCGTTTTCGGGAAGATGTGATCTGTTTAAGACAAAGGAAAAAGCGGAAGAATGTTATTATTTAGACTCCTTGAGCAAGATATTCGACTAGGTGATCAAAGTTTACTTGATTTGAGCCATCTTCGTGAGCATCCAGCCTGTTTCCTTATATAAAACCAGTCGGACTTAGGATCCCCAATGTTGCTGTATCCGTCGTACAGAACTTTCCTATTCGCAACCGATTCAAAGAAAGAGAAATTTGGAGTTGCCGAAGAACGGTGCTTGAAAAGAAAGAAGAACACCAGATCTCTGAATTTAAGTTCGGCGTGCAGGATCTCCGCATATGCAACATATAGAGAGTATAGAGATGCGTAGGCGTTTGGATGAAGCTGCATCGGAGCAATACCTAGTCGTCTTAAAGTTTCGATGGCGATCGGAGGAAACAGAGGAATTGCTCATACTAGACACATTGTTCGACTGATCGCCATATACCCTTCTGGTGCTAGGTGGGGTCTATCTTCGCTTCCAGGCGTCAAGACATCGTCCCAAGGAATTCCGTGTCTTAAGCAGATTCTTTTAAGTTTTATCTCGTCAAGCTTGGATGCTAAAGAATCGGAAAATTTATCTATCCCGAGTGCGCCTGGGATCTCGTCAGGAGTTCGCTCATCAGTCTCAGAATCGTTGCCGGATGAAGTACTTTCTGTCGGATCTGATTCTGTGGCTTCGTACTCAGATCCAGAATCTTCACCTCCCGGATTGATTGGAGGAATTTCAGGGTTGTACTGTTCAGGAATCTCGGATTCCGCTTCTGTCACGGATCTTGAAGAAGAGTGATCATTCGACATTGCTACTAGGACGAGAAAATATGAACAATAAGATTAACACAACCCGTCCCCCGTGTGTGCAAGTACTGGTGTGTGTACTCGTGTGTGCATTTAAAACAAAGCGTGAAAGCAATCAAGATCATCAAAATATTAGT
Organism: Allium sativum; assembly: GCA_030737875.1. NCBI lineage: Eukaryota > Viridiplantae > Streptophyta > Magnoliopsida > Asparagales > Amaryllidaceae > Allium > Allium sativum. The sequence continues at coordinate 278,470,744 of CM060918.1, forward strand.
CGTCGTATGCAGTCAAATTATGAGGTCATTTAGTCCAGAAAGTCCAACGTCAAGGCTCTATCCTAACTGTTCAGAGTTTTATGGTGACAAGGCTTTGATTAAAGTCTGAAATTTCTTCGTATCGTCAGCTATGGGTCGGATCGCAAAGCAGAGGGATCGCTCCTTTCGACTCGCATGGCAGAGGGATCGCCCCTTTCGACTCGCATGGCAGAAGGATCGCCCCTTTCGGATCGCAGGGCAGAGGAATCGCCCACCATCGAATCGCCGGGTGAAGGGATCGCTCCTTCACAAACCGTTGCGACCCCCACAGTACGTCCCTTTGCTGCCACCACGATCTTTCGTCTCGTCACTCGCTTTCGTCATCTCTCCTTGCCCACGATCCGAACCGGCCTCCTCTCTTCTTCTTCGTCTTTTGTTTTCCGTCTCTTCTTCTCACCCTCGAACTCCAAGCTCCACGCCCATCAGCCATGGTGTCTCGATGGATTCTCCAAAGATCACAAATTTCCATCGTTTTTTTTTTACAAATTGTTCGAAAAAGTTCGTGAAACAGTAGCGTTAACAAGTAAGGATGTCTTCCGTGGATTTACCTTTCTAAAAAATTGGGAAAGTGATCGGATATTTGAAGGTTCGAAATACTGGGGTTCGTTCCTCGAAGGAGCAGGCGAAACGATTCGGCAGAAAGAAAGAAGAATGAGAATGAAGAGGAGAGGGTCGGCTTATATAGGCAAAGAGGGCGACCGTTTGTCTCCCTTTCTTTGTCCTATTCGGTCCACGAAACACCATACAGGCCACGATCCAAAGCTTGTGTCGCATAGAAGCCCACGGACCGCCTCAAACGATGGCCCACCAAGCTCGAAGCCCGACATGGCTCGAAGAAAAGTCTGCCGCGTCTCGCACAAAAGCCTAGATACTCAGCTCGAGACGAGCACGTGACCACTCGGACCGTGGCGCTCTATGGCGATCCGATTCATGCATACGTTGATTTGAACCAATGCGACTGTTGATTTGCGTCCTTTCAGGAAAAGGCAGATCAGAATCTTCGAAGCATGTTCCATCATCGATAAAACATACTTCGAGGGGGCAAAATGTTGGCTCGCTTTTTGACCAAGCCACCCAGGATCATTCGTAAGAAGAAAGCAAGAAACCACGTTCCCCAAGAATATGAAGGAACGGATTGCACTCTATCGACTCGCCCAGGAACGGATCGCACTCTATCGACTCGCCCACGAAGGATCGCGTCTCGACGGATCGCCCACCGAGGATCGCGTCTCGACGGATCGCCCTCATCTCATCAGCGAACGGCACATCCAGGCGATCCGATCCAAACTTATATTGTTGCCCAGAGCGAACCGATCCGATCCCTTGGTGCATGGCGAACCTTCTGACCCATTCAAGCGCGAGCTAGTCTTCAGCGATCCGAATCGCACGGATCTGGCGACACGTGTCCCTAACCGTCATCTGGACCAATTCTCCCCATCTGCAAGATCCGATTTTCAAGCAGATCGCGACACCTGTCCACAACGGCTAATTTGACCATTTCCTCAACGGTGGCGATGCGATCCGATGTTCTCGGGATCTGTGCCACGTGTTATCACGACCCGCCTGACAAAATCAGCTATGAATAGCCCAGAACTTGGCATTTTTCGGGATCTTTTGGCAATATTGAGTACTGAATCCGCCATTGTTGTCAAACTACTGAAATATTGAGAGAAATCCTTGTTGTATTAGCTTTCAAAGCATAAACAATAATATATAAAGTGGACGTAGGCTCGTTAACGCCGAACCACCATAAATTCTGAGTGTTATTTTCTTTTTCCTCGTTCTTCATTTGAAATTCTATAACATTCATAACAATTTGGGTGTTAGGTCCAAATTTCGATCTAACATGAATGAAATTAATTTGGAAAGTGACAGATGTGTACAATTAAGTAGTTATAAATAGAAGATCCTTTGATGCATCATTGGACTGAGCGAATATGAATTTTTTTCATTTCATGAAACTTTGTTTTAAACCATGGATTGTTTATTTTGTATTCTATACCTGGAAATTTGGTTATCACCACATGATTTTATGGTTTTAAAAGTTTAATTTTGACTGAAACTATCCATGCAAGTAGAAATAATTGGACGTCCCCATGTAAACATTGTCAGTTCTTTTTAAATAGGCCTGTACATTATTCAGTTTCATGATTTCCAAACCACTTCAGTACTACAATGGTTCTTGCTTTGATATTTTCATGATCCACATAACCAAAATATAACCTCCCAAGTCCAGCACCAACTTACCATCATCTCACATGAAACTCAAACATAAAAATATTGAATTCAAAATAACATAATGAAATCGGACAAAACAAGGACCGTATATTTACATCTAACATTATAACTCATTGCAACACACTTGCTTCTAAACTCATACCATGAATTTTTCGAGTTCGTAGCACGAACCACTCACTTATTTACCAACTTATTAGGTTCCCTCCGACTAATATTTTCATCAACCGCAATTCCAACGCGACAACCAAAATTATTTAACATCCTATTGCCATCCTCATTTCTATTCTTTCAAATATAGCATAAACATAAACTAAACATTATCAGTGTGCGAAGCACGGGATACTTACTGGTTAAGAAGAGTCTTAATGCAAGTGGATGGTAGAGATTAATCACCTCCCGTATAATGAAAAACTTTCCAACTGACTTTGACATTTTCTCCGACTCCAGCGTAACAAATCCATTGTGCACCCACTAATTCAGATTGCTGTTTCTACAACCAGCATAACTCTGAGCAGTTATGTTATCATGATGGGGAAATACAAGATCCATTCCTCAACCATGTCCGTTAAATGAATGGCCCAGATAAGATTCACTCATCGCAATGCATTCGATGTGTTATCCAGGTCTTCATGGGCCCCATGGACTATCCCAACTTGGTTACCCGGGCTTAGCAGACTTCCAAAGGGTATAATCAGCAGGATTTTGCTTTGTAGAGTTAACAGTAACCTTGTCTTACGCTATGTTGTCCTCTAATTTGCGACCAGATAATTTCCATTATCCGGATATTTATTAACAGAGAAGCAAACATCTTCATCAGTTTGGTAGGCGCAGCCATTATCAAATATTTCTTTAACCATGTCTATGATCTGGTTAATGTGAGTAGTGATGCGTGATTCAACCAAAGGACGCAAGCAATGAACATAGGCCATGTCAGTATGAAACTCAGCACAAAAGTGGCTATCAAACGTAAAGGGTCCTCTTTTAATTCATTTCGTCAGACAATAATCTTCAGAATTCCAAAATTCCAGAACTCAAGTATCCTTATCGTCAACATCAGTAAACTTTGTCGCATAGACAACTTCATGCTTCATGTGTTCAAAATGTATATAAAGAACATTGACCGTGACAACTTCATGCTTCATGTCAGTTTGGTTACTTGCCATAACTTTATACATGATTCTTCCCTTTGGTAATGGCGTCTTCTTACTCCAATCTTGATTCGTCGTCTTCTTCTTTACTTGATTCGTCCTCTTTTCCCTCCCTTCCTCCTCCCCCCGACCCCCCTGATCCTTTGTCCGTGTCAATTCCTGATTTGGATCTTTCTTCGTCTATGATTGCTTCTGAGATTTTGGATGATATATTGAACTCTATCCTTAATGGAGTTGTTGATCTAACTGCTAAGACTCCTATTGATGGGAATACGGATTCCATTGCTAATTTTTCTGGATCTGGCATTCCTTCAATCAATTTGCCTTCGAGTAGCAAAGTTGAATAGAATTTTGTTCACATTTTTTTTTGAAGTGTGAACAAAACACTTTGTTCCTATTGGAGGAACTGAGTGGGTCACACATGGACCCCTCTGAATTCCTCCAATAGGAACCGAGAGTTTTGTTCACACTTTGAAAAAAGTGTGAACAAAATCGGACTCAGCAAAGTTGGGTTTAATTCGGATGCTTTCTTGAATAGTCAGGGTTTTGCAAATGGATCTGTTCCCTCATCTTCTGTTCGTATTCCTGAACAGCCTGTTCGTTCTAATCCTTCCTCATCTATTCCTAACCCTGATATTCGTTGAAATCTGCCAAGAATCTTGCCACCTCTGCTAAAATTGATTATCTTTCATTGTTCTACTCTCTTCCAAGGAATGCTGGTAGTTACAAGCCAATGGTGTTTGAGAAAATTAAAGTTGGCCAAAAGAAGAATCCTCCAGAAATTGTTAAAGCTGAAGGAATTAAATATTGGAATCAATATTTGGTGGGTTTTTTTCTTGATGGATCTCTATCTTATCTGTCAGTTGTCAATTTTCTGAAGAATTTTTGGACTCTACATGGTGATGTTGATATTAAGTCGGATGGGCTAAACTTTTACTTCAAGTTTTCAAATGATCTTGATCGAGATAAGGTGTTGAAAGCTGATCCTATTTTCATACGTGGTCGTATGTTCATCATTACTAGATGGGATCCATCAATTGGGAGTGCTCAATCTCAGATTAAAAGGGTTCCTATTTGGACTCATCTCCATCGTATTCCTCTACTGCTCTGGACGCTGATGGGTATTAATTGGTTTGCTTTCCAGGTTGGTAGGCTAATTTATTTTGATTTGAATACAGAGAGGATGCATAGAATTAGATATGCTAAAGTTTTAGTTGAAGTTGATGCTGATTATGTTCTACCTCAATGTATTGAGTTGGGTGATTTGGGAGAGAATTGTCCTCCTGTAATAGTTTCATATGATTGGAAACCTGCTATTTGTACTCTATGCAAGGTGTTTGGGCATAATACTAGCAGTTTTGATGTGCACAATAAAGATTGTAAGGCTAATGATTATCCATTTGAAGATGGGAATGAATATAAACATTTGGATGCAGCCATGACTGAAAGGAATATGACTGGTAAGGCACATATTATGCATGATAATAATGGTTGGAATAAGGTGTATAATAAGAAGAAAATGGTTTGGCAAATAAAGCAAGGAAAGATTGGTTCTCTAATTGGAAAGGAAATTAATAAAAACTTGGAGGAGGTTGTTGAGAAAGTCGGAAATGGCAAGTTAGAGGTTGAATGTAATAATGATGTGCTGAGGAATTATGACCATGTTAGAGGAACTTTTGGAGCTAATAACATCATGGTTTTTGATGAACATGGAGTGTGTACTGTGCAAAAAAAGAGGGTTTCATTTGCTGATGAACAGATGGATGTGAAGAATAAAGGAAAGGAAAAATTAGTGGAGAATGAAGTGCACAATGAATTTAGCACTTTTAATCCCTTTTCTATGCTATCTGATAATTCCACCTTGCCATCTTCATCCACTAGTAATTATGCTAATCCTAGTGGATTTTCTCCACATTTAAATACTCAATCATGTCCTATTTCTTCTTCCAGTAATTGTAATCCTTCAAATGACAACTCCTCATTAAATCTTAATGTTGATTCTTGATCCAAATTCTGTTCCAAGTTTTTTAATTCTGCTAATCCTTCATCTTCACCTTACTCTAACTTATCACCTCATGCTGGCACTACTCTTCCTCCTCCTTCTAACCATTCTTCTACTTCTTGATCTTTGACTAAAAAGACTTACAAAGCTTCAATGGCTAAGGTCAGTGATTATGTTGATGCTGCTCTGTCCTCTTCAAAATCTGATTCTAAAGCTGTGTTAAAGTCAAAGAGCGCTACGAAGAAGAAGGAAAATTCAAAAACAGTTGATCCAGATGATAATGATGAAGGTTGTTATTTTAGTCAAGAGGATGTAATTCCATTGAGCAATCAAAATAAGCCTTTGAAGAGGAGTACCATAAAAAATTCTGGTCTTGCTGATAATTCTGGTATCATATTATGATACACAACATATCATTTTAGAACATACGAGGGATGAATCTTCCCTCCAAGCAAAAAGAGATTAAATTTCTCATGAGGAAGCATAATATTCATCTAATATGTTTATCTGAGACCAAACTTGATATAGGTTCTACTGTACTGGCTGCTAATTTCATAGTTCCTAACTGGAATTGTGATCATAATCTTGATTATGATTCTTTTGGTCGTCTCCTTACTCTTTGGAATCCGTCTGTTTTCAAGCTTTCTAAGTTGTCATCTTCTGATCAATCCATTCATCATATTTGTACTTATCAACCCACAAATATTTCTTTCTTCTTGACATCAGTCTATGCTCATAATGCTGCTTCTCTGAGAATTCCTTTTCTTTCTAACTTGAGCACTCTTCATCCCTCTACTGATCCCTGGTTATTGGGTCGGGATTTCAATTGTATGTTTTCTGCTTCTCAAAAATTGGGAGGCTGTGCCCTTGCTATTAATGATATTGATCCTCTTAATCAAGCTTTAATCTCTTCAAATCTCTCTCCTATTAATTCTTTTGGTCATTGAAGCGACCCGAACTTCCCCAGTCTCCGAAGAGAAGTGAAAGAACGAATTACTGTGAGGACAGGACAAATCAGAACGCAGACGGGAGAACATTTCATTGCTTATTACAACAATTCCATCAGAATACAAGAATATACAGAGTATAAATGAATATTACACAGAAATATCAGAGATTTAAATTACATTTAAATACATAGCAGCGGAAAATAATACAAAATACAACTGAAGGAGATATACGGATACAAAGCTTTCCGGATATCGTTCCAGCTGTAAACCAGGATCCTGTGAATATAAATCTGCAAAACCGAAACTACTAGCTGCCCGTGTCAAAATAAGGGCACCTAGAGTTTAGGTTAAAACAATAAACTCCAGGTCAGTCATGGGACTGGTGTGAGAACTAAAACAGTTATTATTCTTTATTTTAAAGTTAGGTAAATCAAGGGACCACGCCGTATAACACGGAACGGGTTTCCTCCCAAGAATACCAGTGCATAAAACAACAGCGCAATGCTAAATAAAGAACAATGAAGCTATTATAAGACCCAGTTCCCATCACACAATGCAACGCAAGCCGGAGGATAGGGTTTTTACCTTATAATAGCCAAGAATGCTTGATACGTTTAAAACAAATCATTTATTATTACTATAAGTGTATAGTGTATAAAACAACTTCAAATCATATCAATCATAGACGGCATAAGCGCCCCATCCCACTATGTCGCCATACTAGGCTCTACAAATAAAACCGCAAATGTCATGTATTTGGAAGTTGGATTTCCATCTGTAAACCGAGACCAGGGATCGTCCTCTACCAATTCGAGACAATCTAGCCCATGTCTCAGGACCCAGACTCAGGTGGGCCTTGGATTGTCAGGGTCGGTAGAGAACGATCCCTGGCCTCAGTTCATAGATGGAAATCCAACTTCCAAATACGTGACATTTGCGATTTTATTTGTAGAGCCTAGTATGGCGACATAGTGGGATGGGGCGCTTATGCCGTCTATGATTGATACTTATGATTTGAAGTTGTTTTATACACTATACACTTATAGTAATAATAAATGATTTGTTTTAAACGTATCAAGCATTCTTGGCTATTATAAGGTAAAAACCCTATCCTCCGGCTTGCGTTGCATTGTGTGATGGGAACTGTGTCTTATAATAGCTTCATTGTTCTTTATTTAGCATTGAGCTGTTGTTTTATGCACTGGTATTCTTGGGAGGAAACCCGTTCCGTGTTATACGGCGTGGTCCCTTGGTTTACCTAACTTTAAAATAAAGAATAATAACTGTTTTAGTTCTCACACTAGTCCCATGACTGACCTGGAGTTTATTGTTTTAACCTAAACTCTGGGTGCCCTTATTTTGACACGGGCAGCTAGTAGTTTCGGTTTTGCAGATTTATATTCACAGGATCCTGGTTTACAGCTGGAACGATATCCGGAAAGCTTTGTATCCGTATATCTCCTTCAGTTGTATTTTGTATTATTTTCCGCTGCTATGTATTTAAATGTAATTTAAATCTCTGATATTTATGTGTAATATTCATTTATACTCTGTATATTCTTGTATTCTGATGGAATTGTTGTAATAAGCAATGAAATGTTCTCCCGTCTGCGTTCTGATTTGTCCTGTCCTCATAGTAATTCGTTCTTTCTCTTCTCTTCGGAGACCGGGGAAGTTCGGGTCGCTTCATTTTGGTATCGGAGCTGCTCCGTCGAATTCTGAGACCGTTTGAAAAATGGTCATTTTCCAGTCGATTAAAATCAACTAAAACTGGTCAAACGCGTTTTCCTTTGCCACGCTCACATATTGAATCGAAAAATTATGAAATTTGAAACCTAGCAATAACTTGACATCACGGATCCAACCAAAGTGGTTTCGTCGAAATCCGAGGTCGTTTGCAAAATTTCCATTTTTAAGGGCCTGAATCCCATTGCGACTATTCAGAATTTTCAACTGGACATATCTTTTGATTCCCCCTATGAAATTTCAATTTTTCGGATTCTTTGGAAAGATGGTCACAATTAGATTCCATTATTTTTGGTTTCACTAAAATCCGGTTTGTTTTGCACCCGGAACATTCATTTGAATTTTGAAATCGAATTATCAAACTACCGCGCCATTTTCAATTCCTTTTATATATATAAATAAATATTTATATTCTAACGACGAACTATATAATATACACGTTCGAATTCTATTCAAAATAAATTTTTCGTCGTTATTATTTGAAATAATTCATTTTAAATAATCAAACTTCGCTAAAATTGCCAAAATAAATTTTTTAAACTGGCCCAGATTTCCGGGTTATTACAGTTATGCTTTTACTTGGTCTAACAGGAGTCATGTTAGCAAACCTACCTTATGTAAACTTGATCATGTGTTTGCTGATTCTTCATTTTTTCTTACCTGGCCTAATTCCTTTTATCATGTTCTGTCTCCTTCAATATCTGATCACTGTCCTTTACTTTAATATTGGGGTAACTCTGGTGCTATTGTTAAAGGGAAGTCCTCTTTTAAATTTTTTAATTTTTGGTGCTCTCATAAAGATTTTTCTAGTATATTACTGTAGGTCTGTCAAATGCATGTGGAGGTAGCCCTTTGGAAATTCTGTGTTTCAAGTTGAAGCATTTAAAGATTCATCTTAAAGCTTGGTCTGGTCAAACTTTTGGGAATGCAGCTTTACAGTCTACTTTGATTAGAGATCAGTTATTTCAGGTTCAGAATTTACAAGCAGTCTATCTTTATGATACACAGCTTCAATCTTTTGAGTTAGAATTGCAGGATCAGTTTAAGCAAGTTTTGGATATAGAATTTCAGAGTTCATGGCAGAAATCTTATGCTAAGAAGGAATTGGAAGCTAATAGGAATACAAGGTATTTTCATGATGCACTTAAGGTTAACAAAATCAAGGAGAGGATTCATATGATTAGGGATGTTGATGGTAATATTTTATCCTCTCAAAGTGATATTGATAATGCTTTTGTACAATACTTTACTTCTCAATTTGCTCCTGCTACTTTGCATTTGCCATGTGTGGACCCTCTGTTTCATTTAGAATTACCTTGTCTATCAAATTTTCATGCTCACAATATTATTATTCCTGTTACTAGTGATGAGATTAAGATAGCTGTGTTTGGTCTTGATTCTCTAGTTCTGGTGGGCCTGATGGGCATAATGTTTGTTTTCTTCAGAAAAGTTGGTCAATTATTGGTTCAGATATCATTAAAGCTATACAATACTTTTTCCTGAACAATTTTCTACCTCAAATGTTCACAGCTACCTTTATTGCTTTAGTGACAAAGGTTGATAATCCCTCATGTGTTTCTGAGTTTAGACCCATCTCGTGTTCTAGTGTGTTTCATAAGATCATATCCAAGGTTTTGGCTAATAGAATTCAAGCAGTGCTTCCTATGATTATTTCCAGTAATCAGTCTGCCTTTGTTCCTGGTAGGTCTATAAGTGGTAATATATTAATTACCCAAGAACTGATTCATGGTTATGATAGAAAATTCATTTCTCCTCGATGTATGATCAAGTTAGATATAAAGAAGACATTTGACAGTGTCTCTTGGTCCTCCATTTTAGCCATTTTATCTCGGATGAATTTTCCTAAACCTTTCTTGGCTTGGATTTATACTTGTATATCAACTCCTAAGTTCTCTATTTCTAGACATGGTGAGCTTCATGGATTTTTTAAGTGTAAATGTGGTGTAAGGCAAGGAGATCCTATTTCTTCATATTTGTTTATTATTGTAATGGAGCTTTTTAATGTGTTGATTAATAAGCAAGTGCAAGAAGGAAATTTTCAGCTTCATCCTCGATGTAAGAATCCTGTTATTACTCATTTATGCTTTGTTGATGATCTCATTGTTTATACTAAGCCTACCATGAGCAATATTCAATGTTTGATCAATGTTCTTAATTCTTTTCATGATATCACTGGGTTAGAGATTAATCTGCATAAATCACATATTAAAATTGCTGGGTTAAATTCGAATGAGGGAAATGAGTTGATTGCTTTTTCTGGGTTAAGAAATCTACCTGATAATTCTAAGTATTTGGGTTTACCTTTAATCACTGGTAGGATTTCCAAGAATAATTGTATGCCTCTTTATGAGAAAATAATTGACAGGATGAAGCAATGGTCTTCATGTAATTTGTCTTAGGCTGGTAGGTTAGTGATAGTGCAGTCTATAGTTATGTCCATGACTACTTACTACACTAGGCAATATATCTGTAACACCCCACATCCGTTAAGGTCACTCACAAAGGGAATGCATTAACTTCAGTGGAGCATTATGGGTACTGGAACATAAATATTACAAGACAGACATATATAAAACAGCGGAAAGTAAAGTGGAAGTACTTTAAATCATTTATTAAATATAATTGTTTACAATAAAAGCCCATCAACTTCCAATACCCAATTACATAGCTAAAATATCTGTCTTGCTCAAAAACAAAGAAGCATAAAAATAAATTGTGATATTCCCCAATAAAGCAAAGCAAGCCATAGCCAAGGGAAATCCAAGTCGTACATGAAAGAGCCTTGGAGCTTGGTAAGATCCGAACTAAGCTGTATTCCCACCCTGCAAACCTGGGGGGGGGGGGGGACGGAAGAAAAAGAGGCAAAACAAAATGGGTCAGTCATAAAGACTGAGTAAGTCCTAGTGACTTTCAGCATAAAAATAGGTAAAGATAACATGGCATGAATAAACTGAAAATAAACATAAGCGTGATGACAAGATAAGCTACAGGCACAATAACTAAGAATAACATCATATGGTTTTGTCATGTATAACATTGCGAGGTTCCCATTCAAGATGAACTAAGTATAATTTTTGCAAGATCGCAAGATTTCTCTGCTTCACCGTTGAAATATTTCTATGATATCTATTTGCTCTGCACCACCCGTACTAGTATCCCAACACGTGTCATGTGTTGGCTATAAAATGATCCCTTGCCCAATGACATGAAATGACCCATTACTTGGTCCCACGAAACGATCTATTAATCGATCGGCTCCCTACAAGTCCAATCTCGTTCATGTGTCTGTGTCATACGGCCCTATCACGAATATAGTTACCTGTGCTGGGTCCACCATAGGGTGTATCAAGCCCTAGGGTGCCAACCCCCGACAGGAATCAAGCACGCATAGTGTAAACCTTCTGATGCCCAATGCCTGCTTTTTCAACTCCGGACTATGTGCACGACCATAGTTCGCCTGAACCTACAATGGCGCACCAACTCAGCCTTCGTTCTGGTCGCTTACAATCAGCCCAGTAATCGTGCCCCACCCTGCCTAGTTCTAGGGTACCATGATACATCTAGTGGGTTACTGCTGAAAAGGACCGCGTAACTAGGGTTTCCGTCCAGCAGGTTAAGTGTTGTCATTTAAATTTGAGACTTAACCCAATCAGTCTAGCATGTCAAGTTGGTTAAGTGTGGTCATTCAAGTTCATGACTTAACCCGTCTACATGTCATGTCAAATTGGCTAAGTGTTGTCGTTCAAGTTCATGACTTAGCCCTACGAATCATGTGTCAAGTTGGTTAAGTATGTTCAAGCGGTTCATGACTTAACCCTACCAAATCATCGTGTCAAATTGGTTAAGTATGTTCAACCGATTCATGACTTAACCCTATCAAGTCATCGTGTCAAATTGGTTAAGTATATTCAAGTGGTTCATGACTTAACGCTATCATGTGGCATTAATTCATTAATGCACCCAACCTCTCACATCAGACCTGTTGTTGTGGTCAGTGGATATGCCAGGCGGTTCCTGGCAGAATTACACCACAACTCAGTCTGACCTTGGGTTTTCAAGTGCGATATGACCAACTACCCATATTGGATCCTATTGTTTGCAGTAACTGGATTTGCCGGGCGGTTCCGGGCAGAATTACACTGCAAACTCAACCCAACCTCGAGTTGGCCATTTTCAAGTTCATTCTAAGTGTCATGTCCATGTTCAATTTTCATGTCAAGTTCGTGTCAAGTTTCTAAGCGAGTTTCATGTCAAGTTCTCATATCAAGTTTTCGGGTTTCCACTTATGCCTATTATCAAGTTCATGATTCATATTCATAACCAATTCATGTTTGCCTAACCTACCCAATTCATATCCCCATCGCATGTAAACGTAAATCGATCTAAATTATAAGTAGATCTAGGTCCAAAATAAAAGGGAATAACATCCCAACTATGATAGGCAAAAGAACGAGCACAAGGTGATAAATCTGGCATGATATAGCTTGGGATAATTGGTTACAACATCACTGGCATATAGAGAATAACAGGCTTTCAAATCTGGCATAATAAGGTGATAGTCATGATGAAAATTGACATAAAAGAATAGGCATGCAAAAGCAAGCCAAATACAAGGATAATGGATCAATGGTCTTGGTGTACAACATGGTTTTCTACTATAGTGTTATGAACAATCAACTGTAATAGTCAATTGGCCACAATAGTCATAGTCGTGGTGAATCATAAGCGATTAATCACAATAGTCATAAATTATCCAAAATAGTTCTAGACAACTACCCTAAATAGTCATAGGCAATCAACTATAATAGTTTCAAGGTCATGGTCATAGACAATAGTCTTCTGTTCATAATCATAGGCAGTAAATCATAGTCACGAGTCATAGGTGATTAGCCACAATTGTCCTTGTCATAGTCATAGGCAATAGTCTTATGTTCTCAGTTATAGGCACAGACATAGTCTTTGGCCATTAACAATAGTTTCAATGCCATAGGCGTGATAATATTTGATTTACAACATGAATTGGCCCAAGTTAATTTTCATAGCAGTATTCCAAAAGTCAAGGTCCAAGTATATGTGTAAATCAATTATCATACATGAGTCCAATTCCAATTGATAACATGAATAAGTCCAAACTGATTTCATAGCAATATTCCCAAATTCAAGATTCAAGAGAGGATAGGGTGAAAACTGAATTAACAAGTCTCATCATCAAGTCAAGATCCAAGAATTCATTTTACAATCTAGCGTTTGAATAATAAATTATTGCTAGATTTCAATTTCCGTGATTTTTGAAGTCAGTATGTGGCCGTACGGATTTTTAGAGTGAAAAACAGTCAGTATTTCGACAGTTAAAAATACGCTGCGTGAGCAAAGGGAGTCGGAATTTGATGAAACCAGTTTCGTTGGGACCGTAATGTCGAACTCTAGCTGCGTGTCCAGTTTCGTGATTTTTAGATATCGTGTGTGTTCGTAGAAATTTTTAGAGTGCATAATCTAATATAAATAAATATAAAAAAACTAAAATTGGTGATCCTAAACTAGGCCACATCCTTCATTTTTCAACCACACAAGATTTTCACCTCCCTTATAAAATCAAATACATTGAGCCGCCACTGAATTCTCAGAAAACCCAAAACGTAGCGAAACAATTCAAAGAAAAATCAGAAATCAAAACTAAAGAAAATTCTATAAATCAAAGAAAAAATATATTCGAGATCCTGGAAGCTTTCTCTTTACGTTGATACGACTCTTGGAGAGTACGATCTGAGTTCTCGAGCTCGGAAAAATGTACAGCGAGCTAGGTTTAAACGATTTGCAAGATTGGTCGTTTAATTTACGAATTCAGGGTTTTATTGGTGTAAAGGGGATCGAATGGAAGGTGTATGTTGAGTTCTGGGATTTTTGGGCACAAAAAAGGTTTGGCACTGTGATTGAAGCCGTGGGTTTTGAGATGAGGTCGGAGGGAGGAAAGCAGGTGCGAGTTGACAAAAATTGGGTGGAGCGAGGAGAGGAGATGAAGTGGAGATCGTTGGTGAGCTTTAATTTGGGTTTTGGTTGAAGGATGGAGGTGCGGTCGAGTGGAAATTCGGTGATGGAGTGTTCTGTTGGGAGAAGCATGCGTATGTAAATTAGGAACAAAGGGGAAGGTCACTATTCATACGGTGTTGTGCTAGATGGGCTTGGATGTGCCGGTTTCTAGAAAGAATTCTAAACGGTCAGATCCGTTAGGATCGTAGGGACGGACACTACACAAGGGAACTGACTGGGAGCGAATCCGAGCTCGTTACAATTTATGGCGAAATAAATTGTTTGATTCAAATCAAACAAACAATTTATTGTTCTTTAATGATGAACTGCCAAATTGAGTAAAACTCACCAACTCTGACATGTTATATTTTTATAACGTATTTTTAGAACTGTTAATCATCTGTTGATTGCTATGTGTTGACTGTTTGATTGAACTGCTAGTCAGTTAGTTGAATTTCTATATTGATTCTGTTTAACAGAATATATCATATGGAACTGAAAGTGGTGTTGATTTTATTGTGTAACATCTATGGATGCAGGGAAACAGGTTGGAGGAATCCGACTAGATTCCTCAACAGCTATTTTATTATTTTCGTATATTGTGATATATGACGTGGTTTATAATCTGTTGTTGATTATAGGTGGAAATCTTTATAGGTGAAATTATATAGAAAGGGGAAATCTTTATAAATGAAATATTTATAAAGAAAAGGGAATATTTATAAAATCATAAGATTTTATAAAATGAGATATTTATTGGTTAAATAAATAGGAGATGTTAAACGAGATACTTATTTGTTAAGTAAATAACTTATAAAAGAGATATTGACTTAGGAAACAGAATAAGTTATTAAAAGGATTATTTATTTGTTAAATAAATAGAATAAGAAAATGAGACATTTATTTGTTAAATAAATAAGATAAGATATAAGGAATATCTATTTAGAAAATAAACAGAATAAAGGATTATTTATTGAGAAAATAAATAGAGGAGTTAAACGAACATAGTTAATCAAAATGGAGTTAAACAGAAATTGGAAACTGACTAGAGATTAATAAGTTGAATGGTTTCCTGAGTATCGATCTGATGTTGGTTTCGGCCTTCCGGGTTTATACTTAGGAAGCTGTTCTCTTCTTAGTTTATAATTAGAGTCTGACAGATGTGGAAGAATAGTGATACGTAATTAAGCTATGGAATTAATAACATATATTTTCTAAACATAGAAAATAAGGAAATGTGAATATATATATATATATATATATTTATATTTATATCTATACTATGCTATAGTTACTGAGTTAGCTTTCAAGAGCTCACAGTGCTTCTTGGCTTATTCAAACTGAACCGTTTCCATATATATTATTCGTTCCTCTACTCTGGGTACTGCCCTCTTCGTTCTTGTTAGTTCAGTTGAATTTTTTTCCTCCGCATCGCCAATTTCATCTTACCCATTTCTCCCAATCGAAATCAGTCAATTCCCCTTTTCCTAATCTCTCTTGCTTTTTTTCCTCCAGTGGAAATCAATAAATCCCCTTTGATTCTTTGCTTATCCCTTTCGTTTATCTTCAAATAACCTAAGATCAAGACGTTAACTGCGTATGCCTCTCCACCCATTTTCGTCTTACCTTACTCCGCGGTTACACGATTCGTCGACGACGCTTTGTCCACGTTGTGTCTTTCAGATTTCCAACTCACGTCTCTTCGCTGTTAATTTTCTTACTCTAAGGGTGTTAGCATATTTATTTATAAGTTCTTAGCTCATTGAATTGTTCTGGGATCATCAACATCATGTAAATACGCGTAATGTTAAGGGTTCCTTCTAACATGTAAGAAGAAAGCAAAATAATGAGCTGGTATTTCCATAAATCATTAATTTATTGGAAGGTAAATAAGGACAAACAAACGTGGTAATTCTGCAGTTTATGATTTCTACTTATCATCTGTGCTTTAATTTTGCTGTTTGCTGCATTTGGTTAATTGTATCATTTGTGTTGTGCTAAAATGTTCATTTGAGGTTTGTGTGGACTTATTATTGGTTCTAGATTGTTTATTCATGAGCATGAACAATAATATTACTGCATTTATGTTACAAATTCTTGGGAACATAGTCCCTTATGTTTCATACATGATTAGGTACGATTAGTTAATTAAAAATTTGAAGCATACTATCTTATGATATGTAGTTTTTGTTTATTCATGGTTAAATATGATAAATTGACTATAAAATGTTGTCCCTTACATATAAAACATACATGAACTATAAAAGTATGGAAATACCGTTTATATCTCATAAGGTATCTTTTCATAGCATGCTTAATTCTTTCAACCCTATTTTTACTCCCAATTGATTTTTCTTTTTATGTGTTTGATTCATATTATTATACTTCATTTATTTGCTTCGCATATAACATATGTATTATTCCATGGAATAAATTAGAATTTTAATTCATGAAATTGATAAGAAACTTAATTGATGTTGGAAGGGTTTTATTTGTATAAAACAAATAGCTTGAATCATTATATAGTCAGATGCTCTTACGTATGAGAATGGACGTCAAACTATTATTGTTAGAAATTCTTACATGTAATTATAAAGTTATTGCCTAAAAGGTGACTTTGGGATAAAAATCTGTTGTTCATATCATGTTTTCAACATGTTCCTTATTTTTATTTGGATTCAATGAAATTAGCATTCAGTACTGCATTCAGATAATCGATGAAATCAACTGCGATATGTGAAAGGTCAAAATTCTTTAACTACCAATTATATAGTGTGAATGTACTGGTTAAAAGGACTAGAGGGCATCTTTTACGATATGAATAGTACAAGATGATTAAGATCATTCTTATCATATATATACATATATATAAGTAAACATTTGTTATGTTCTTTTTAGTTTAATACTGAATACCCAAATGATATTTGACCTTCTCAGCAAGACTTCTATGATGTAAGGTGAATAAGTATGTACTTTATTTCTTAATAGCCCCTTTCTAACCTTCACATAAAAATAATAATATATAAATACACATATGCATACATATACAAATGTGTTGTGCTTGGTTTTTGTATTATTATTAGCTTCATAATCTCAACCAGCAACATCTTAACCTCCCATTCTGGTGGTATACTATCAATTATTATGTATGTCATGCAATAATTTAACTTATTTATGCAGTAACATGCTTAACTAGGGCAGTAAAATGTTAACAATAGACTGAGGCTGATGGAAATGGATTACTGGATTGTTATCCTACCTTTTCAATTTTATTTCGCTGAAAGGATGTTGAAAAAATAGTTCCACTGCTTTTAATTCAGCTTCTATTCAGTTCTATATATTCATCAATTTCTTAGATTCACTGTTAGGAACTCATTAAAGTCGTATTTTGGCAATTAATTTATTCCTCCTCTCATTATATCTTCTGTTTGCTATGTTTATGAATTTATATATGTAAACTTATGTTTTGTTTCCTTGATTCAGATGTTCCCATGTTTTTTTAAACTTTGCTTACATCTTTTGTAGTTCAGTTGGCTTGACTAACCAGATATATGAATATTGATAGTTTTATGTTATATGGCTCAATGATAACATGGTTTTTATAATACCCAATCAGTTTGCTAGATCATTATATCCTACGTTTGTTCAGTCATTTGCTTCAACCTTTAATATTTTGTAATGTATTCTTTTAGTTTAGAATATCTTAATTTGGTCTCTGAAAAAATAAATCAGATCACTTATCTCAGGTAAGCATATTAGAATGACCTTGGCTGTTCTAAGCTATGAATATTTAAATTTCACTTGACGAAAATTAAATATCAATCCGAATACAATCATATTGATTTTTTTTGTGTTGAATCTTTTATACACATGTAGATCAAACAGAAAGAAGAAGGCTTTTAAATAAATTATCATTTGAGCTAAAATATTAGATGCAGATACATATTACCTAGAATCCATCTTCATACACCCACATGATCAATATGAAATTTATTCTAATATTTCCAAGGGATATCGAAGGAAGTATACTAGAGAAAATGTAATAACTTATCCAAGATAATTCACATTTAAATTTGACTTAGTATAGATATTATAATTCCTCTAACTTTTGTAAACCTCCACTAGGCAGTAATTCATTATTTTTCATATTTTATCCATAGCATGAAATGTAAACTGTTTAGGACAATCTTATATATGTATGTGTGTGAATCTCTCTCTCTCCATACATACATACATGCATATATATATATATCAATTGTATAAACCTATGATATATACAGGAGTACACATTTGTCTTCCTTTGTTATAACTTATACCAATGATTCGTTTCTCTAACCTTATGCCTTAAGCTGGGTAGATATTATAGAATATGGGGGTACTTATGTCATTAAGTATTTGATTTGTATCCTTTGACGATATACTATTTATATTTAGTTTCTTGAATACAGGTGCACTGCTTAAAAATTAACTCTAATACTCATTGGTCCTAAAATTGGGTAATACAGGTTTTATAATTTTTGTGTGAAATTGACTATCATGTTTATATTTTGCACCAAAAATCTACCGAAATTCTTTGATTATGGCTTTGACCAAAAATCCTAGGTAATCCTTCTCTTCCTTATATTAGTTGACATATTCCCATCTTTATATATTTACTTTGGAAGTTTTAAGATGGACTTTTTTAGGGACTAGATTTTGAACTTCATTTTCCAATCACTAATTTTGGTGCCCATATGTAGACATAATTTCATTATTATTGACATAGATGAAGCAATGGGTTACATTATTCTATGCTATTGTTCATTGATTTTTGCTCAGCAAAGCATGAAAAAATTTCAAGTTCAAAAATATATCATTAACCACCAAAACGATTGAAGCAAGCCTTACAAGCTTATGAAAAAAATATTTCAAAAAACTTCATGTTCATTGATATTTTTTTCTAATATTTTTATGCTATGCATATTTTCATGTTATCAGTATCAATGCTCGATTATGAAGTTACAAGGATAGCTTGCTCACCTTTTTGAGATTATTAACTTAGGATATACTACAAATTTGTTATGATTAAATATGTACAATAGAACATAATTTACTATCTAATAAACAGTATAGCAGAATTAGTTTTCATTGGAACAAAGAGATCCCAGGTATTATTCCTTTCATCAAGCTCCTCCTACATTCCTCTTGGATCATCATTTTCTAAAATGGGTATTTTATGATTATTATTTTTTGCAGGAACATCTTTTTCCTTCTTTTATGTTTTATGTTGAATTATTTTATTCATTTACCCAGTTTTTTAGACAAAGATTGAATTCTATCCTGATTTTAGCTTATTTCAAATATATTACTATTGTACTAGAACTAAAATTGGTTTCTATTTATAATATTGGACATATGATCAATTGAAAGGAACAGAAGTTTGATAAATTTATTCACTGCTTCTTCAATGTTGAAACCATCTATTTCCTTCCATGTATCATGCTTGCACAATTTAACCGGAAAAACATACTTATGACAACCTTAATATTCATATTGGTAATTGATCCATTTAACATTTTCCATGTTGTTTTATAAGTTGTAAATTACTTTTGTTTCCGCCCATGTAGATTAATAAAATTGGATGGAGGTGACTTGAATCCTCAGAGCAGAGATCTTTAAACTACCAGGGTTTACCTATTACTAACTCTATTATGTATTGAACTATTTAGGATTTTTTCCCATTCATTTTCTTCATGCACATAGGATGCTCGAAGTTGTCTGAGTTTCAGGTTATTGATGGCGCAATCACAATGCTTAATCTGATGTTCTATGTGACTTATATACTCTTTCCTTATATGCTCTTTCTCCTGCTAGATCAGGTAATTTTTCCTCGATTTGCTGCTGTTTTTTCCCATAAGTTGTAGTACCTTCTTATCTTTCTCTATTTGTTATTTTTATTGAATTACACTGTTTATCCTTCTACGCTTTTCCAAGGGTAGCTAAGCAAAAACAACCATTGCAGCGTAGTGAAGTAGCATAGTCTATTATGCATATATAAATATATAATGAGAAAACAAAATCAAACGAATTATTCTTTGAAATCACAGGTGTATATAACGAAGACCTATGGATATTAATGTTTCTAATTATCATCTTTATTAGTTGGCACTCCTTAGGCATGTTAAAATATAATGTTCTAGGCTTTTTTAAAGTTGATATTTGAAGTGCAACTATTTAAAGATCCATTTTAGGCTCTTTGTAATGGTGATTGTAAGAATATTTAGTTCATCTAATCATGTTAGTTTGTTTCTAGGAATTGGCTCAAAGGATGGAATGATATTTACATTCTATATGTAGATGGTAATAACCATAATTGAATGTTTTATATATGTAGACAAGTATTCGCTGTTTTTCATACTAAAGTAGCTGTTTTTTTGTACTAGATAAAACCAAAATTGAAGAACTATTAAACAACTAGCGAATTTGGTAGCAACTTGGCATGCAGGAGAAAACAAAATAGAAGTAATGATTTCATAAGATATACTTGAATTTGGCTCTCTTTGCATCAAGCCGTCTTTTCGGCCATCAAAAGTCGACACAAAGTGTGTTTCATGTATTTCATTGTTGAACATCCAATCATAAAGAAAAAGCATATTGTTACGGTTAAAAGAAAAAGGGGGGGGGGGAACACGAAGAATGCAGTCTAACAGCGGATCGACTATATATATAATACAATGTACATCAAAGTTAAAACAAATCCCATCAGTTGGACAATTATAAGACCCCTGACCTTATAAATAGCGATAGATAAATATAATACAGCGGAAAATAATACATTACGATAGGTTGACATATGCTGTTCTTGGAACTTATTCTTTGATCTGTTATCCTTTGTAATCGACTGGTGAAGCTCGCCATGCAAGTTTTCTTATTTTCCTTTTAGGCTTCAACCTTACCTATAAAGACAGACTTCTTCTACTGATTTTTTTTAACTCATTCATTTTTAAGAGCGGCCATTCACAAATTTCAGCGAATCATTCTCTTCGCACTTATGTTCTTTATTGAAAATACTTTTGTCTGAACGTGGTTGCTAGAATAAATTAAACATTGAAATTGTTCGGCCATTTCGAATGAAAGTGGTATCAGTGTCTATTACTCAGTCATGGTAAAATTAAGCATGTCTTCTTACTTATGAGTGGGAACTGATGTTTTGAATTTTACTGCCATGTCAATGTTTTAACATATTTTCTGTCTCCACATAACTCAAAAACCAGATTGCAAATACTAATTATTTTTCCTTTTCATCTTTTGTAAACGTAAGCTGCCTACGTTCTCCAATGAAGACTTTTGATACAAACAATGGACTGACCTATTTACAAACAACAGACTCAGTGATAAATGCATCTCTGAAATAATAAGCTCTGATCTCCCTTTTGGGTTTGAGGTATGAAGAACTAAACTATTTACAATTATAATTCTATGTAATTAACATATTTCATGCACTCTCTCGCCTATCAAACCACAGTCCTTTTTGCAAAGGAATCCAAGAGAACATTTCTTTACTTATGATTATGTCCACCAAACTGCATATAACACTAGCAGACAACCAAATAATGCAGTATTTATTTCTTATATTTTTGTCACATCTTTTAATTTGCCGGCAATGCGAGAATTGACTGCTACACTTGAACAATCTAAAAGATTTTTCTTATATATAAAAAAATTCTTCCGCTGTTGAACCAAAAACATGCTCACAAATGGTACACTGTAATCAACACCCCAAATGAGGATGTAATTAATTTGCAACCCCTCACACCGCAAACTAACCTTAGGATACTTTTTGCTCGGTTCATAAATATGCATACCCATTAAGAGAACTGGTAAAGAACATAAACTATCTTCAAAAATATGTTCCATTTTACACCGATCCACCATAAAATCGTCGATTAGGTAATTGACTTACGAAACTAGCACATATCTATCATTAAAGCTTAGCTATAAACCATTCGTGTATGCAATAACAAGTGACTGTAAGAATAAACGACTTATTGAATGGTGTCTGCATAACCAGCGAAGAATTACTTGATGTCTAAAGCACATACAACTTGAGCAATAAACTGTCCTCCAACAAACAGTGTATCCATGCTCCCAATAACACATACATGTATGTTCAATAGGATTATCCATGCACCCAATAACACATACATGTATGTTTAGATATCCTATTTACTGTAACGAATGCATGTTTCCCTGTTATTCGTAAGACAGGTTCATTATATATGAAATACTTTATCTTTGACCACCAGCAGAATAGTATCAAATGAAATGTTTGGAGATAGTAAATTAATCTTTGGGGTGGTAAATCCATCAGAATAATTTGGGATATTACATTTTATGCATACATACAGATTTGGTTCTTTTTTTTTACCACTATTGTTTGTTCATACTGTAATATAAAAATGTCAAGGGTTTAGTCTCTGTCTTGATATTGTCCATTTTCCATCTCACCTATAAGCTTTATATTTAATTTAATTTCAAAGCATCTCATTTGATAAATATGATGGTTATCTACTCTTCCTGTGTGTAGTATGTTGCATCAACCTAATTAATAGTTCTGCCTACAGTTGTGTTTGATTAGCTAGATATCATTTTTATGGAAAAAATATTCAACATAAAGGATACAATTATATTATTATTTTAGAAAAGTGTAGTTTCTAACTAATGTTTACTACATAGATAAAATGAATATTCATTTTTTTCCACAAATTCAGACTTAAAATATAATAGAAGTCAATTTTTGTTTTCTACATAAACACTGGATTTTGGTACAAAAAAAAAGGAAAAACAAGGAGTTATTCACACGAGAACTAATGGGACAAACACCAAGTGCTATAAATATAATAATACCTGGACACATTTATTTGCTAGGCATTACTACAATCAGATAAGGATACGTTTAAGTCAATATGAATCAAATAACTATCACGTTAAATTCAATATAAAACAAGTACTTGCATTATAAAACAAATGGTTCAATTTACAATAGCATTTCATGTAGTCAAGTACATGTCTGGTTCGGTATGGTTTATATTCAGCCGTTAGCTACATGTAGGCTGAGCATGCTTGGTAACAATATGCAATCATGATTGTATTTGACTTACATTTTTCTTATGTCATTTGAACATTGCTAATTTTTGGCTCCATTATTCCTCCAATGTTTAGCAAAACAGCGTTCAAAGTACCTTTAATTTTTGACTTCTTTCCGTTGCACTATTTTGACATTGTATTTCAATAGAAATATCCGTAATTTTCTGCAACCTGCATGTTCGATTACAGCAACAAATAACTTTATAGGCATAAGATAACTTTTATATACAACTAGGTAAATGTACATTTCACCAAGTAGTGAAATTTTAACTATCTTTGCATTAGAAGAATTTTTTGTTCAATATAAGTATATTTGCTATCATATATGTGCATATTCAATAAAAATATACGTCATCGTATATGCATATATCGCTATTTTGCAAAAAAAATGTATTTCAAAGAATTTAGAAACTGTTCATGTCCTAGACGAAACTATTAAATTAATTTTAGAAAATATACAATTAAATATATTTTTCTTTTGGAAATACACATGCTTTATATTCAATTAGAATGTGTATGTCAAATCAAAATAGTCTTATATATTAAGGATTGCATTGTTTGTTACTAATTTACAAAAATACCGTGCTTTATGAAATTTTAAAATCGATTAAGTTTTAGCCATATAATGAGAACTTTTAACTAAGGTTTAAAGAATAATTATAGTTAACTATAATAGTTTTAAGGATTGGCATTCTCCGTATTTAATTAATCCCCATGCTACTTATCACGGGTCCTCTATTTTTGTATTTTGTGTTAGTATGCTGATTTTCCATGATTTGCATTTAAAATTCAAATCCCCTGCTTCTGCATTTAATTTATAGAAGTGGACAATTTAAAGCATGTTATGCTGTCTGTTAAAAAAAACTATTTTGCCCAGTTTAGATTTAGAATGTTGGTCATGCATTCTTGAGTTTGCTTGGTTTCTCGGTCAACAATCACTATTTTCAAGATATATACATTTCACAGTTTGGATCTATACCTCATATTTTTCTCTTAGCGGGTTTTCAGTATAAATTACTTAGGAAACTGTCTTGCACCAGCGCATTCTTCTAACTCATTTTTAGGATGTGAGTGTTCATTATTTATTAACTGAACAAGGTTTAAGTGGATCGACATTTCTTAATTATTTAATGATTATTTTAATTAGTTACAGAAGCTTTTAAATTCAACTGACCTTTACTTCAAAAACATTGATTTCTATTTGGTGAAGAAAATATTAAATGGTTTATTAAAAAAATTCTGACGTATATTATTTATTTATTTATGAACTACTACATTTATGATTACTGTACCTTTTTTATGTTTTTGTTTTATTGGTTATATATATATATATATATCACGGTTCTTCTCATAAGATATATCTTAAAATGCTATATTTCAGTTCATTGTGTACATTGTTAACTCTGACAATGTGCATATATTGAAAACTGTTGGAGTTTAGGTGAAATGGGTAACAGTAATTAACATATGTGATCAGAGTCAATAATTGCAGAAATATTTGGCAGGTCTGATGCCAGATGACATAGGAGGAACCCCGTCAATGTGCACAAAGGGAGCAAGCTCCAGAAAGCACAGCAGATCAACTCAAATCCAAACAAATGCACAACAAACAACTATAGCTGGTGCTCTTATCCACTGAAAGGAGTCGTCATACACCAAACTGAAGTGAATGTAAGGATAGGCAAGCTTCAGATTAGTCTGCATATAAAAGTAGCAATGTTTAGAAATGGTTTTATAGTATTGAACTCACTTCGATCGCTGGAAAATAGATTCTGATGATGACAGCTGCATCATCAGTATTCATTTTCGAATTGTAAGTGACGAATTACTACCAGAGATACTGTTTTGGGAAAAACAAGCTGTGTTGAATTTCAAAAGGAA
Organism: Allium sativum; assembly: GCA_030737875.1. Classification (NCBI taxonomy): domain Eukaryota; kingdom Viridiplantae; phylum Streptophyta; class Magnoliopsida; order Asparagales; family Amaryllidaceae; genus Allium; species Allium sativum. The sequence continues at coordinate 278,495,922 of CM060918.1, forward strand.
AAAATTTGATTTTTGAAAAGAGTAAACTGTTTAAAAACTCCGAGAATTTGGTTTGTTTAATTTAAAAACAAATTTAACAGAAATTTGTGAAAGCAAATTGGAATTAAAATAAAGTCAGTTAAGTGGTAACTGAAATTGATTTAGAATGATATCGAGACAAATTGGATTTGTGATATTCGAATTTGAAGTGTAATTTGATAATCAAGTTAAGAATTTGGAATCGAGAATGAAACTCGAGTTTGAAATGATATTTGGCTTGGATATAAGCAAATGGTTGTGTTGGAGATAAAAGTGATTGGAGTTTGATTGGGATGACATTGGGATATGCTGAAATTGCAACAGATGGAAAAAGATATAATGATATGCCCAACAAAAAGGTACAATTATATATTTGATATAAGCATGAGATTTATGAGCCAAATTGGCAAGCCGCTTGGCTGTTTGATTTTCTTTTGGGTTGGAGAAGGCCCAGAAAGGCGAGTTGTGGTTTGACGTATTGGCCGGTACAAAGGAGGTGCTAGCGAAATTTTTTTGAAGAGTTAAGGCATTAGAAAATTTTCAGGATTTTTCAAAATTTTTGTTGATTAGAATTAAAATATTAATTTAATTGAAATTAAATTAGTCAAGGGAAACTGAAGTTGAGAAGTGAACAATATAGTCTAGCCAGTCGATAGGATTTGTTTCCTACCTTAATAATTTCGAGGACGAAATTATTTTTAAGTTGGGAAGAATGTAATGACCCGCATTTTCAGCAATATAATTATTAATTTGTTTAATTATTTAAAAGGTGATTAAGGGGATATAATGGTCGTTGAATTAAATAAGAGTGAATGTTTAATTAAAATAATAAATTAAATAATATATTTAATTCTGAAATAATCAGAACTGGCTGAAATGGCGATATGGTGTGAACTGGATCATCTGTGATATTTAATTCAGTTTAGAATTGAATTAGAATAACAAATATATTATTTGAACGACAGTTTGAACGTATGATTATATTATAATTAAAATCGAGCTTGAAATGGCGCTGTAGTTCGTAATTTGGCGATTTGAACTTCAACTGAATGTACAGGATTCGTTTTAAGCCGGATTTCTGTGAAACAAGATACGTGTGGAGCTGGTGGAGTATTTCTTTCTAGTGGAAGAGAAAAATCTAGATTTCGTTGGGTAGATTTTTGATTTACGTCCAAATCAAATTTTAGAAAAGTCGCTGTGGAATTCCTTTATAATTTATAAAGGAATTATTTATATTTTAAAAAGGATTTTCATTTTTAATCGAATATCGATTTAATCGGGATTTGAAATATCAAGTTATAAATCCCAGTGGAGCTGTATGGTATTCCACTGTGAATATAGACGATAATATTTAATTTTTAATATTAAATTTAATTATATTTAAATATATTTATATATTTAAATAGGCTATTTAAAGCTTTAAAAATAGCCACTTTTGCAAACGAAGTCAGAATTCGACGAAACTAATTTTGTTGGATCCGCAATATTAAATTATTGCTAGATTTCAATTTCCATGATTTTTGAAGTCAGTATGTGGCCGTACGGATTTTTAGAGTGAAAAACAGTCAGTATTTCGACAGTTAAAAATACGCTACATGAGCAAATGGAGTCGGAATTTGACGAAACCAGTTTCGTTGAGACCGTAATGTCAAACTCTAGCTGCATGTCCAGTTTCGTGATTTTTAGATATCGTGTGTGTTCGTAGAAATTTTTAGAGTGTAGAATCTAATATAAATAAATTTATAAAAAAAAACTAAAATTGGTGATCCTAAACTAGGCCACATCCTTCATTTTTCAACCACACAAGATTTTCACCTCCCTTCAAATACACTGAGCCACCACTGAGTTCTCAGAAAACCCAAAACGCAGCAAAACAATTCAAAGAAAAATCAGAAATCAAAACCAAAGAAAATTCTGTAAATCAAAGCAAAAATATATTCGAGATCCTGGAAGTTTTCTCTTTACGTTGATACGACTCTTGGAGAGTGCGATCTGAGTTCTCAAGCTCGGAAAAATGTACAGCGAGCTAGGTTTAAACGATTTGCAAGATTGGTTGTTTGATTTACGAATTCAGGGTTTTATTGGTGTAAAGGGGATCAAATGGAGGGTGTATGCTGAGTTTTGGGATTTTTGGGCACAAAAAAGGTTCGGCGCAGTGATTGAAGCCGTGGGTTTTGGGACGAGGTCGGAGGGAGGAAAGCAGGAGCGAGCTGACTAAAATTGGGTGGAGCGAGGAGAGGAGATGAAGTGGAGATCGTTGTGAGCTTTAATTTGGGTTTTGGTTGAAGGATGGAGGTGCGATCGAGTGGAAATTCGGTGATGGAGTGTTCTGTTGGGAGGATCATGCGTATGTAAATGAGGAACGAAGAGGAAGGTCACTATTCATACGGTGTTGGGCTAGATGGGCTTGGATGGGCCGGTTTCTAGAAAGAATTCTGAACGGTCAGATCCGTTGGGATCGTAGGGATGGACACTACACCAGGGAACTGACTGGGGGCGAATCCGAGCTCATTACAATTTATGGAGAAATAAATTGTTTGATTCAAATCAAACAAACAATTTATCGTTCTTTAACGATGAACTTCCAAAGTGAGTAAAACTCACCAACTCTGAATAGTTATATTCTTATAACGTATTTTTAGAACTGCTAATCATCTGTTGATTGCTATGTGTTGACTGTTTGATTGAACTGCTAGTCAGTTAGTTGAACTTCTATATTGATTCTATTTAACAGAATATATCATATGGAACTGAAAGTGATGTAGATTTTATTGTGTAACATCTGTGGATGCAGGGAAACAGGTTGGAGGAATCCGATGGAATCCTCAAAAACTATTTTATTATTTTTGTATATTGTGATATATGACGTGGTTTATAAACTGTTGTTGATTATAGGTGTATGGATGATATTTGACATCATGACTTGATATGTTAAACATCATAACATACCGGAATGTGAAAAAGGGGAATTTTCAAATTGTTTTTGAAAATAAAATATTTATAAAATCAAAAGGTTTTTATAAACGAAATGTTTATAAATGAAATATTTATAAATAGAAATCTTTATAGGTGAAATTATATAGAAAGGGGAAATCTTTATAAATGAAATATTTGTAAAGAAAAGGGAATATTTATAAAATCATAAGATTTTATAAAATGAGATATTTATTGGTTAAATAAATAGGATATGTTAAACGAGATACTTATTTGTTAAGTAAATAAGTTATAAAAGAGATATTGACATAGAAAACAGAATAAGTTATTAAAAGGATTATTTATTTGTTAAATAAATAAGATAAGATATAAGGAATATCTATTTAGAAAATAAATAGAATAAAGGATTATTTATTGGGAAAATAAATAGAGGTGTTAATCGAACATAGTTAATCAAAATGGAGTTAAACAGAAATTGGAAACTGACTAGAGATTAATAAGTTGAATGGTTTCCTGAGTATCGATCTGATGTTGGTTTCGGCCTTCGGGGTTTATACTTAGGAAGTTATTCTCTTGTTAGTTTATAGTTAGGGTCTGATAGATGTGGAAGAATAGTGATACGTATTTAAGCTATGGAAATGTTTTCCAGTGTTAATAACATATATTTTCTAAACATAGAAAATAAGGAAATGTGAATATATATATATATATATATATATATATATATATATATGCTAAATGATGATTGATCGATATAATTTCCATTTGGTAATAATATCGTTGTCTGCACACCTGTTTTATTTGATAGTTAACTCACCGACTATTGAAGTTTTCGACCATTTTAACTTTGTTAATATGGAGAGACCTGTTGGATTATTATCCGAAGAACCACTCTGTATTGGCATAAGCGTTGCGAATCATATATGCCAAAGATAATTGAAGACAGAGTAAAATGCAAGGACTGTTGTATAAATCTTAGGTAAAGATTACCTAAGATGGATGTACTGAATAGTGCCTTCGGTTTGTCCAGTCCCAAGACGACCTATATGGAAGAATGTCTGACAGAGTATATCTAATAAATCGCGTAAGTTGATCTCTTCAAACGTATTCACGTTTGGTGGCGGAGGAATTCATTTCTCTTAGCTGTATACCCATGGTATTTTTGGGGAAATCAATTTGTGATTTGGCGGGTATGACGATAGACATTCAAAGTGAATGAAGATGTGGTATGTAAAAGATAAGCGTAGCTTCTAGTCTCACATCCGGTAACTGACAGAAATCGGGCAGGCAGCATGGCTATGTAGGTCGCACCTATTAGGGTGTATAATCACCTGATCTAGAGTTTTCATTTACTTCTAAAAATCTATTGTTGATGCTGTCCCATTCGGGAAACGATTGCTGATCCCAACCGTTGGTGATATACATTCGATACACTCAAGCGAAATGAGTGGTCGGTCATGTGTGGTCGGGTTACAAGATGTTCTTGTTGAACCCAGTGTATTCCTCTCTAGAGGTACACTAGCGAAAGGTGGTTCCATACCTTGTCATAGTTGGAAATCCATTACCCAATACGTGCTTGCGGTTTTGATTGTATACTGTATATGTAGAACGTGAGATGAAAGCGTTTCTGCTAGATGATTATTATATTGTGGTTGATAGACATTATTATAATATCAATAGGTTTTTGATATAAAGATATTTTGTATTCTCATAAGGGAAAAACCCGTTCCGATATACGACGTGGTCTTATGAGATATCGTTTACTTGTTCGAACTGTTTTAAACTGTTTTACCCATACCAGTCCCATGACTGACCCGGAGTTTATTTTGCTTTGTTTTCCCTAAACTCTTGGGTGTCCAATTTCGTACGGGCAGTCAAGTAGTCGGGATTTACATATACTTGAAGAGCTGGAGTATGAGGCTTTAGGATTATATAGCTATTGTTTATTTCCACTGTGTTGTAAGTGTTGTACTCTGATAATTATGTATATTCAAGTACAGATTTATATTTCAAAGTTATGTTATATATATTATATGTTATTTGTTCCACTGTGAGATTCGTGTTACTTTGATGATGATGCTCTTCTTCTTCTTCTATTCTATAAGTTCTATCTTATCTTTCCCGACCCTCTAATTTCTTTCTAATAGTTTTCTGGATTTCAGTGCAAATTGGGTTGGACTTGCGTTATTTGGTCATCTCAATTTGGACCGGAATTTTGGGTCACTACAGTTAATCAATTAGAGTAAATCGATTAGAGTTAATCGAGTTTGAGTTAATCAATTAGAGTTAATCGATTAGAGCAAACCGATTAGAGTTAATCAGTTAGAGTTAATCAGTTAGATTTAATCGAGTTAGAGTTAATTGAAAGGAGTTAATCGAGTTAAACCTAATCGAAAGGAGTTATCAAATATTAGTAATTCAAAAGGAGTTATCGAATATTAGTTATTCGAAAGGAGTTATCGAATATTAGTTATTCGAAAGGAGTTATCGAATATTAGTTATTCGAAAGGAGTTATCGAATATTAGTTATTCAAAAGGAGTTATCGAATATTAGTAATTCGAAAGGAGTTATCAAATATTAGTTATTCGAAAGGAGTTATCAAATATTAGTTATTCGAAAGGAGTTATCAAATATTAGTTATTCGAAAGGAATTATCGAATATAGTTTATTCGAATAGAGTTAAAAGAGATAATCGAATATAGTTTATTCGAATAGAGTTAAAGGAGTTAATCGAATATAATTTATTCGAATAGAGTTAAAGGAGTTAATCGAATATAGTTTATTCGAATAGAGTTGAGAGAGATAATCGAATATAGTTTATTCAAATAGAGTTAAAGGAGTTAATCGAATATAGTTTATTCGAATAGAGTTAAAGGAGTTTAACCGAATATAGTTTATTCGAATAGAGTTAAAGGAGTAAATCGAATATAGTTTATTCGAAAGGAGTTTATCGAACATAGTTTGTTCGAAGGGAGTTAATCGATGGGAGTTAATTGATAAGAGTTAATTGATTAGAGTTAATCCAGTAGCGTTAATCGATTAGGGTTAATAAAATAGAGTTAATCCAACAGAGTTAATCAAATAGATTAAATAGAATAGAGTTAATCAAATAGAGCTAACTGATAGAGTAAATTAAATAGAGTTAATCAAATAGAGTTAATTGAATAGAGTTAATTGAATATGGCTATTCGAAGAGAGATTATCGAATATAGTTTGTTCGAAGGAGTTATCGAACAGAGATTTATTCGAAAGAGAGTTACGTAAGGAAGTTTGTTAAAGATTTGGACGGTGAAATTTATCTATTTCGAAGTTAGAAATGTTGTTCAGTTAAGTTCTGAGAGGTAGTTATATCCCAACTTGATTGACTTCGCTTTTAACTAAGGAATGGTTAAGGTTCGATAGTGAAGATTGGTTAAGTGAATTTAGTTAACGAGTAAAATGGTTTGAGTTGGCATAGTGATGTTTGATTTAAACATCCGTTTAAATCCAATGAAGGAGTTTGGAAATGTTTTCCAAATAAGAATCAGAAATGTTTTCTAATATAGAAAATAAGAAATGGAAATGTTTTCCAATGATTAATAACGTATATTTTCTAAATTTTGAAAATAGGAAATGTTGCATATATGGAAACTTGAGATGAAAAATGAACTAAAGAGATAAATGTTAAATGATGTTTGATCGATATAATTTCCATCTGGGAATAATATCGTTGTTTGCACACATGTTTTCCTTTGATAGTTAAATCACCGACTATCGAAGATTTTGACCATTTCCGTCGTCAATACGGAGAGACTGGGATCAGATTCATTATCTGAAAACCACTCTGTATGGCGTTAGCGTTGCGATCAAATATGATGAAGATAATTGAAGATGGAGTTATGCAAGGGCTGTCATGCTTACAGAATAGTGCCTTCGGTTTGTCCAGTCGCAGGACAACCTGTATGGAAGAATGTCTAACAGAGTATATTTAATAGATCACGTAAATTGATCTCTTCAAACGTATGTACGTTTGGTGGAAGAGGAATTCGTTTCTCTTAGTTGTATACCCGTTGAATTTTTTGGGAAATCAATTTGTGATTTGGCGGGTATGACGATAGTGATGGCCCGTAACTTCCCCGGTAAGGAAAGCCCGGATTATCTTGAGAACACGACAAAATAGAACGCAAACAGAAGAACATTTCATTGCTTATTACAACAATTCCATCAGAATACAAGAATATACAGGGTAAAATTGAATAAATTACATTCGATTAATACCAGAGATTACAATAAATTACATATCAGCGGAAAAATAATACAACACACAACTGAAAGTAATACACGGATACAGAACTTTCCGAGTATCATTCCAGCTGTAAATCAGGATCCTGTGAATATAAATCTGCAAAACCAAAACTACTAGCTGCCCGTATAGAAAATAGGGGCACCCAGAGTTTAGGTTAAAACAATAAACTCCGGGTCAGTTATGTGACTGGTGTGAGAACTAAAACAGTTATTTAAACTTTACTTTAAAAGAGAGTAATTCAAGGGACCACGCCGTATAACACGGAACGGGTTTCCTCCCAAGAATACCAGTGCATATAAATAAATAGCGCAATGCTTTTTGGAAAAATGAAGCTATTATAAGACCCAAGTCCCATCACATAATGCAACGCAAGCCGGAGGATAGGGTTTTCCCTTATAATAGCCAAACATGCTTGGTACGTTTAAAACAAATCATTTGATACTATTATAAGTGTATAGTGTCAAAACAATTTCAATCATAAATATCAATCATAGACGGCATAAGTGCCCCATCCCACTATGTCTCCATACAAGGCTCTACAAATAAAACCGAAATACACGTATTGGAAATTGGATTTCCGTCATGAGTCGAGGCAAGGGGCAAGCTCCTCTCCGCTTCGAGACACTCTAGCAAATGTCCCAGGACTACACACTCTGGGTAACCATTGGATGCTTCAGGGCCGGTCCTCCGTTACGTTTGAGGATTGGCAATTCCTGAACACACGTTTCCCGGTCCTTACGGACCTAAAATCGAGGCGCCTCATTCCAACAACCACATAGGTGAAAAGTTTATAAATGTCAGGGCTGGTAAGTCACTGACACTACCAAAGCTAGAAAGAAACGTCGTGCTCTCCCTGCAGTCCTTATCCCGTTTTTAACTCATACCGAGGTGTGAGGCTCGCGAATTCACGTTATACACAAAGCTACGCTACAAAGGCCATGCTTTGATCATCAACCACAAGGCTTTGCTTTTAAACAGAAGCCTTGATCAATTGCCACTTAGGCGTGCCACACAGGCAATTCATGCCATCGATATACAACCTCTGAGATCGTACGTCTCAGAGAAGGGCGTTAAGCAAGAGAATAAATTCTCCGCTGCCAAACAGATGTATATTTAATAGAGATCGATTAGCACAGAATAAAATCCAATGTCAGACACACAGTCCATTTACAAGTCCGTTTTGGGTCTGAACGAAACCGGAGGCCCTTTCCTCACATATCCATCGATCTTCAAGTACGTCTGGAAGACCACCAACTATTTCCCTCCTCTTGGGTGTACAGCCCAATCAAGATCATCAGTAATTATCCAGACGATGTGAAGACTTCCGGTCTTCGACCACCGTCATCATCTTCGACTTATTGTCGAATCGGTTATTCAGAATAGGTAAAAACCCGGCATTTCCGAATAACCCGCGTATATAATAAACAAATGTTACACAAACACAACATACGCCTCATTCCAATTCATCAGTCACTAACCGTAAATTAGCAAGATAACAGTTCCCCAAATATTAACCCCTAAGGCCGAAACCAACATCAGATCAATATCCAGGAAACCATTCTACTTAACTGATCCCCAGTCAGCTCCTAAATTTCACATTCTTAGGGAAAGGTTCCCATTAATTTTACCAAAGATAAATTCTTTAAAATTTGTTCTTTAATCATCCTTTGGATATCTTTCAAACCAAATTATGGTTTTCCAAACTAGTCGGGGTTAGCGAACCACACCGAAGTAATTATTTATTTTATTTCCCAATCCCAACCTATTCATCCCATGAAGCAAAACTGGTAATACTCCATATCTAATACCACGGTGTTATCGGTAAAATTAATTACCATTTCACGTTCAAATAAAATTAAAGATTTAACTATCGCTTGGAGAAAAACTGGTGATACTCCATTCTCGCTCATTTTCCAAATTTGATAATTTAAATTATCAATTCACATTTCAATCTAATTGCAGATTCATTAAAACTCCTTTTACTGGGCTAAAGAACTAATGTCATTTAAAATACAGTTCACGATAAACCCAAATCATATTCTATTTATTGTCGGGTTAAAGAACAAGTGTTATTTAAAGCACCGCTCACGATAAACCCACAAATCAATTCTAATTCAATTCCAATCAAATATATTAGAAATTCTGATTATTTAAAACCCATTTCAAATCCAATTTATTTGTTTAAAAATAATTGGGTTTTAAATTTAGTTCAAACTAGTTCATTTCGATAAAAATCTATTTTTATCTTTACAAATGTGGGATTTTTCATCCCAGTTCTTCACAAATCATTTCTTATTATTTTACACAAATTATTGATATTTTTAATAATTTTATCAAGGCCCGTACCGGCCATCGAACTGCACTTACACCGACCTTTTCTGAAATTGATTTGGACATATCTCCAAATCCAACCGTTAGATTTCAAATTTCTAACATTCGTTAGAAAGCTCTTTTCGATACGAACCCAACGGTTCCGGTTTTAGGAGACCGTTCGAAGTCAATGGTCGAAATGTACGAACTGCCGCGGCGCGGCGCGTTCTATTCAGGCCATTATATATATAATATATATATATATTATATATTTTGTCGATTTCTATTTAAAACGAATTTTATAAGTAGTTCTAAATTCGTTTCAAAAACATTTCAACTTCCATTTCCAATTCAAATCAAAATTGAAATTTTCCCTTATAAATTCGTTTTAAAATTCATCTCAATTCAATTCAAATTTCAATCCAATTTGAATTCATTTCAAATTGATTTTTCTTCTATTTCAATTCGTTTTCAATTCAATTTGGATTCATTTTCTATTCGAATTCATTTTATATTCAATTCAATTCAGATTCGTTTTATATTCAATTCAATTCGAATTTCTTTTATATTCAATTCAATTCGAATTTCGTTTTCTATTCTATTCAATTCAAATTCGTTTTCTATTAAATTCAATTCGAATTCGTTTTCTATTCAATTCAATTCAAATTCGTTTTCTATTCAATTCAATTCGAATTCGTTTTCTATTCAATTCAATTCAAATTCGATTTTCTAAATATTCGACTTTTAAATCTCTTTTCAATATTCATTATAAAACGAATATAATCGATATAAATATCATTCGCGTCAAAATAGCGCATCTCTAATCAACACAGCTTTATATTTTTCAATAACTTCGTTATTCTATTCAATAAATGAATCTATATTTCTTTCAATACATGACTATATTTTTGTCAACACATGACTAATCTCAACGAATGAGTACTGTCCACATGTGACTATTTTTGTTATTTAATATATTTTATAAAAATTATGGTATCTATCGTTTGATTTCAAATTAGACTCCAACCGTAAATTAGTAAGAGAACGGCTCCCTGAATATTAACCCCGAAGGCCGAAACCAACATCAGATCAATATCCAGGAGACCACTCATCTTATCTAATTTCCAGTTAGTTTCAAATTTTATATATGATAAAGATGTAAATTTTATTGTTAAAATATTTCGTTCAACACATGACTAATCTCAACGGATGAGTACTGTCAACACATGAAGCTTTATTTTATAATATTCTTTATTTTCCCAATTGGAATGAGGCCCAATCAATTACCATATAATGTTAATTATATGGATTCCATACAACGCATGTATATAATAGCAACGATAAATAATCAACCATCATCCAAAGTGCACTACTCTGTATAAGCATCAAATATAGACATCTAACGCTTATAACAGCCTGTCAATCAATCAATCGACATATAACTAATTACTGGGATTAGTGTATGCCGTATTTTATCCCAATACCCGTGTGGGGTTTCAAACAATCAAACACAGATTTTATTTGTACAGTTGGGCGATGTGTAAAATTTATCGTCCCAATCAACGTCCTTCAAATAGGTGTACATAAACAAACCATCCGGTTTGTAAATGAATATTTATTTATTCACATTCACGTTAAAAATTATATTTTTAACAACCAAATTATTTTATTCAACCTATGAATATTCTATTCGGCTCATTTATTAAATAAAATGATATCTTTATTTTTCTAACTTATTTTAGAAAATTACGACGGCATAAGGACATGATACTAGAAACGGGACGAGGCCTAGCCTTATCCCCGGTCTAATAATGGCCCACGCCATACACATATCAATCAAATCCATTCCATTTCACCAAACAATCAAATTCAAATCAAATAATCTAACCAACTATACAACCAAACAAACAAGTCCAGGGTCTGTGGACGATGGTGTCGGGTGCTACTGAACACCGTCTGCATCCTAGTATATATTTATATAACTAGAAAAGAAAAGTTAAAGTGAGAAGTTCTCACCGAGGGTTCCACTCCGTCGTGCTTTGCTTTTCAACTGCTGAATCGCCTGAATCCATTTGTAATTCCAATACAGTCTTTTCACGCTGTTCAAATAAAAATTATATTTTATTGCTTCATTCAATAAATAAAAATTCATATTTTTATTTCTACTTCATTTATTTTTACAACGCTTCATTCTATATAAAAATTATATTTTTATATTCCTACTTTTAATTCGCTACTTATATAAAAATCGAATTTTTATCTTCACTTCGTTGTAAAAATTATATTTCTATATCGCTCTTCTTCTAATAAAGATTATATTTTTATAACTCTATCTAAATAAAAATCATATTTTTAATATGCCACTAGTATAAAAACTATATTTTTAACCTTTCTATAATATAAAAATTATATTTTTAACCTTTCTATAATATAAAAATCAAACTTTTCACTCGCTATTTAGATTTTTAAAAATCATGACTTTCATATTTAAAAATCGCTTCTTTATCTCTTTTAAAAAATCCCTCCTTTCTCGAATTAAAAATCTTGACTTTTCTTTTTGATGATAAAAATCAAATCTCTACTTAAATATAAAATTCCTAACCTTTCATATATATATATATATATATATATAAACAGATTTTTATTGGTTAAATAACCTAAAATAAAACTGAAATAAAAATAAAATAAATAAGAAAACAAAATAAAACTTACCGATTAAAGAAGGGGGAGGGGTTTGCACTCGACGGTCAGAGGGGGCTTGGTCGTGGTCGGTGGTGCGGGGGACGAGGCACAGGTGCGGATTTCAATTGGAGGAGGAGGGAAAGGGGGTGTAGCGGATCGGAGGGGGTGGAAGGGAAAGGCGGCAGTGGTTTAAGGTGGAGGGAGGAAGAAGTGGAGAAGAAGAGGAGGAGGAGGGCGTCGCGGCGATGGCTAGGCAAGGGGGGTCCTCGATGCGGGTGAACGCAAGGAGGAAGAAGGAGGGAGGTCGGGCAAGAAGGAGGAGGATCATCGGAGGGGGAGCAGTGGGCGTGGAGCCAACGGTGGAGGACGCGGCGCTGCGACATAGGGGGAGGCGCGATTTTTTTGTTTTTTTCTTTCAGAAATAAAATAGAAGAGAGAGGGAGTGAGAGAGAAACGAGGTGGTTGACCTTGAATATATATAATTGTATATTTTATTATTAAATTAATTCAAAAAGCAACTTTTTATTTTGATCTCGAAACGAGACCCACCGCCTGTCGTCCATAGCTAATTACCCCCATTTCGAACACAATGGAATATGTATCATAAGCTGATTCGACCGTTTCGATCAGTTTCCATCAAAATCAACATATAACTCTATATATTTAATTTAAACGCACATTTCAATTTACTGGGGTCACATACTAACTCGAAAAATTCCAGAAAAATATTTTCTAGCTTCGTATTGACGATACGGTCCTAACAAAACTAATTTTGTCGAATTCTGAGACCATCTGAAAAATGGCAATTTTCCAGTCGATAAAAATCAACCGAAACTGGTCAAATGCGTTTTCCTTTGCCACGCTCACATATTGAATCGAAAAATTATGAAAATTGGAATGTAGCAATAACTTGACATCACGGATCCAACAAAAGTGGTTTCGTCGAAATCCGAGGTCGTTTGCAAAATTGCTATTTTTAAGGGCCTGAATTCCGTAACGACTATTCAGAATTTTCAACTGGACATATCTTTTGATCCCCGCTATGAAATTTCAATTTCTCGAATTCGTTGGAAAGATATTCTCTATTAGATTCTATTATTTTAGGTTTCGCTAAAATCTGGTTTATTTTGCACCCGGCACGTTCAATTGAAGTTTGAAATCGAATTATCGAACTACTACGCCTTTTTCAATTCCTTTTTATAATTTAAAATAAATATTTATATTCTAACGACGACGTATCTAAATATATACGTCGAATTCATTTCAAAATAAATTTCTCGTCGATATTATTTAAAATAATTCATTTTAAATATTCAAAATTCGCTAAAATTGCCAAAATAAAAATTTTAAATTGGCTCGCATTTCCGGGTTGTTACAATCTCCCCTACTTAAATGTTTTCGTCCCCGAAAAGGAAAGAAGCCGAAAGTTGTTTAACAAATCAACTCAACTTCCATTATTTTGATTACGGCTTAAGTTCTTCAACTTTTCAGTTTCTAAGAACTTTTCAAAATTTTGAAAAATTTGGCTAACACCCCAAATTTCCGAAAAATTTCGCCACAACCTCCCCTGCACCGGGAAAATCCCGAAATTGCCATACAGGCCCTTTGATCTCAAAAAGTAAAAGTAAAAGCCAAGCGGCTAGCCAGTCGGCTCATAAAATCCTCATCACCCAAACAAAACAGTAAATTATGATATACATGTACCTATTTGTCGGGCAAACAAATTTTATTCTCTGCTCTAGACTCCTTGCTATAACCTATTCAATGTAAGTACATGTATATGCAAGCAAATGCGACTAATTTTCAATACAATTCGATATCCGATTCTGTTAGGCTAAATGGTTCAAAATTATCAAACAAATAAACAAATAACACAATCATCAATCAATTAGTGAATTATAGTTTCAAATTCATAACTTTGATATATAAAAGAAATCATGTTTTTGATGCCAAATCACACAATAAATTTATATAGTTTTGGTTCTCACACCAGTCTAATGGAAATATATAGAAAATTACACCTTCGAAACTCGAACACACACTACTGATGCTATATAGTCATCAGTAGAATCATCTTCGGGCGACTAGAGTGTGATTCTATATCTATCTAGTATATTAAAATTTCGAATATACGTTCATGACGCGTATATGCAAAACATTTATATACTAGATTGTCCAAATTCAAAATAAATAAATATTCAAATACGTATAAAACGCTTTAAATTTTAAAAACAAAATTTGTTTTCAATTTAAAAACATACTCTTCACACTCGTTCTAGGACACTACTGATCCCATCTCTAACGAGTCATTCTAATTGGATATTACTAATCCAATATCTGATGAATTCTTTCGTATCGTTCTAATGTGTCTTGTTCTCGAGCTCTGTAAACCAAAGCTCTGATACCAACTATGATTGCCCGTAACTTCCCCGGTAAGGAAAGCCTGGATTATCTTGAGAACACGACAAAATAGAACGCAAACAGAAGAACATTTCATTGCTTATTACAATAATTCCATCAGAATACAAGAATATACGGGGTAAAATTGAATAAATTACATTCGATTAATATCAAAGATTACAATAAATTACATATCAGCGGAAAAATAATACTACACACAACTGAAAGTAATACACGGATACAGAGCTTTCCAAGTATCGTTCCAGCTGTAAATCAGGATCCTGTGAATATAAATCTGCAAAACCAAAACTACTAGCTGCCCGTGTAGAAAATAGGGGCACCCAGAGTTTAGGTTAAAACAATAAACTCCAGGTCAGTCATGTGACTGGTGTGAGAACTAAAACAGTTATTTAAACTTTACTTTAAAAGAGAGTAATTCAAGGGACCACGCCGTATAACACGGAACGGGTTTCCTCCCAAGAATACCAGTGCATATAAATAAACAGCGCAATGCTTTTTGGAAAAATGAAGCTATTATAAGACCCAGGTCCCATCACACAATGCAACGCAAGCCGGAGGATAGGGTTTTCCCTTATAATAGCCAAACATGCTTGGTACGTTTAAAACAAATCATTTGATACTATTATAAGTGTATAGTGTCAAAACAATTTCAATCATAAATATCAATCATAGACGGCATAAGTGCCCCATCCCACTATGTCGCCATACTAGGCTCTACAAATAAAACCGAAATACACGTATTGGAAATTGGATTTCCGTCATGAGTCAAGGCAAGGGGAAAGCTCCTCTCCGCTTCGAGACACTCTAGCAAATGTCCCAGGACTACACACTCTGGGTAACCCTTGGATGCTTCAGGGCCGGTCCCCCGTTACGTTTGAGGATTGGCAATTCCAGAACACACGTTTCCCGGTCCTTACAGACCTAAAATCGAGGCGCCTCATTCCAACAACCACATAGGTGAAAAGTATATAAATGTCAGGGCTGGTAAGTCACTGACACCTCCAAAGCTAGAAAGAAACGCCGTGCTCCCCCTGCAGTCCTTATCCCGTTTTTAACTCATACCGAGGTGTGAGGCTCACGAATTCACGTTATACACAAAGCTACGCTACAAAGGCCGTGCTTTGATCATCAACCACAAGACTTTGCTTTTCAACAGAAGCCTTGATCAATTGCCACTTAGGCGTGCCACACAGGCAATTCATGTCATGCGACTGATGTCCATCGATATACAACCTCTGAGATCGTACGTCTCAGAGAAGGGCGTTAAGCAAGAGAATAAATTCTCCGCCGCCAAACAGATGTATATTTAATAGAGATCGATCAACACAGAATAAAATCCAATGTCAGACACACAGTCCATTTACAAGTCCGTTCTTGGTCTGAACGAAACCGAAGGCACTTTCCTCGCATATCCATCGATCTTCAAGTACGTATGGACAACCACCATTTATTTCCCTCCTCTTGGGTGTACAACCCAATCAGGATCATCAGTAATTATCCAAACGATGTGAAGACTTCCGGTCTTCAAGCACCGTCATCATCTTTGACTTATCGTCGAATCGGTTATTCAGAATGGGTATAAACCCGTCCTTTCCGAATAACCCACGTATATAATAAACAAATGTTACACAAACACAACATACGCCTCATTCCAATTCATCAGTCACTAACCATAAATTAGCAAGAGAACAGTTCCCCAAATATTAACCCCGAAGGCCGAAACCAACATCAGATCAATATCCAGGAAACCATTCTACTTAATTGATCCCCAGTCAGCTCCTAAATTTCACATTCTTAGGGAAAGGTTCCCATTAATTTTATCAAAGATAAATTCTTTAAAATTTATTCTTTAATCATCCTTTGGATATCTTTCAAACTAAATTATGGTTTTCCAAACTAGTCGGGGTTAGCGAACCACACCGAAGTAATTATTTATTTTATTTCCCAATCCCAACCTATTCATCCCATGAAGTAAAACTGGTAATACTCCATATCTAATACCACGGTGTTATCGGTAATATTAATTACCATTTCACGTTCAAATAAAATTAAAGATTTAACTATCTCTTGGAGCAAAACTGGTGATACTCCATTCTCGCTCATTTTCCAAATTTGAAAATTTAAATTATCAATTCACATTTCAATCTAATTGCAGATTCATTAAAACTCCTTTTACTGGGCTAAAGAACTAATATCATTTAAAACACAGTTCACGATAAACCCAAATCATATTCTATTTATTGTCGGGTTAAAGAACAAGTGTTATTTAAAGCACCGCTCACGATAAACCCACAAATTAATTCTAATTCGATTCCAATCAAATATATTAGAAATTCTAATTATTTAAAACCCTTTTCAAATCCAATTTATTTGTTTTAAAATAATTGGGTTTTAAATTTAGTTCAAACTAGTTCATTTCGATAAAAATCTATTTTTATCTTTACAAATGTGGGATTTTTCATTCCAGTTCTTCACAAATCATTTCTTATTATTTTACACAAATTATTGATATTTTTAATAATTTTATCAAGGCCCGTACAGTCGATTTCCATCAACGACCATCGAACTGCACTTACAGCGACCTTTTCTGAAATTGATTTGGACATATCTCCAAATCCAACCGTTAGATTTCAAATTTCTAACATTCATTAGAAAGCTCTTTTCGATACGAACCCAAGGTTCCGGTTTTAGGAGAATCCGACGGTCGGATCTCCCGTAATGTCCGTTCGAAGTCAATGGTCGAAATTTACGAACTGCCGCGGCGCGGCGTGTTCTATTCGGGCCATTATACATATAATATATGTATATTATATATATTTCATCGATTTCTATTTAAAACGAATTTTATAAATAGTTTTAAATTTGTTTCAAAAACATTTCAACTTCCATTTCCAATTCAAATCAAAATTGAATTTTTCCCTTATAAATTCGTTTTAAAATTCATCTCAATTCAATTCAAATTTCAATTCAATTTGAATTCATTTCAAATTGATTTTTCTTCTATTTCAATTCAATTTGGATTCATTTTCTATTCGAATTCATTTTATATTCAATTCAATTCGGATTCGTTTTATATTTAATTCAATTCGAATTTCTTTTATATTCAATTCAATTCGAATTTCTTTTATATTCAATTCAATTCGAATTTCGTTTTCTATTCAATTCAATTCAAATTCGTTTTCTATTCAATTCAATGCGAATTCGTTTTCTATTTAATTCAATTCAAATTCGTTTTCTATTCAATTCAATTCGAATTCGTTTTCAATTCAATTCAATTCAAATTCGATTTTCTAAATATTTGACTTTTAAATCTTGTAACACCCCGAATTTCAGTTAACACCGATATTCACTAATTACAGAATTAATAATCTCAGATGTGAGAATCAGGGGAAACGGGTTACGTCATTGTGTTTGTCTCGGAAAAATACGCGAAATAGAGTCCGAAATTTTGTAAATCGGAGTCCGTATGACCCGGTTAAGGCCCAAAGAAGTTTTCGGGAAATTTGAATTTCGAAACATGCAGAAATGGGGCCAGGCGGGAAAACTCCCGCCCAGCCAAGTCGACTTGGCTGTCGACAGGGCTGTCGACTTGCCTGTCGACATGCCTGTCGAATTGGCAGTCGACAGGGCTGTCGACTTGCCCTGTCGGCTGAATCTGGCCTGGGTGCACCTGGTTGAGTTTTGGGCTGGGTTAGAGGGCTTGGGACGAAATCTGACGGACCTAAACTAACCTAGGGTTAATCTAAGGGTCTAAAACACAACCTAATCCTATAAATACACCATAAGACAACCCTAATCCATACTAAAAATAGAATCTATGCCATCATGCCGCCAAAATGCAACTTAGAAGGAGCCTCTACTAATTAGAGAAGAGGATTGCAAGCTAATCAACTACTAATCCACCTCTACTTCAACTCTAGCAACTATCTAAGGAGCTAATCTTGGAGTTTGTGAGTTTCTATCACTTTAATAACCAATTGCTAACTAAGTAGATGAGATATGATGAGATCATATGGTTTTGCTTGCGGATCAATGGGTTTTAGGTCATATGTTATGATGCTAGTTTGCTAATCACTATGTTTAACACTTATTCATGATGACACTATGTTTATGCAAGTTAAGTGTTTGGGTTTATGCATGTTAAGTGGTGGGTTTTATGCATGCCAAGTATTCGGTTTTATGCATGCTAAGTGTTTGGTTTTATGCAAGTTAAATGCTTGGTTTTATGCTAGAATCATGTGTGAAATAAGTGACATGACATGCAAGTTTAACCTATGAGTTTGGATCTATAATATGCATAATCTATGCAAGTTGTTTGGATTAGTGATATGCATAACATATGCGAGTTTACCTTTGTATGTCATACATACATGTGCAAGTTCATATGTAACATGTAATGCAAGTTATGTGCATGATTATATGCAAGTTCATATGTAACATGTTATGCAAGTTATGTGTTTGGTTATATGCAAGTTATGTGCATGATTATATGCAAGTTCATATGTAACATGTTATGCAAGTTATGTGTTTGGTTATATGCAAGTTATGTGCATGATTATATGCAAGTTCATATGTAACATGTTATGCAAGTTATGTGTTTGGTTATATGCAAGTTAACATGTGACATGCTATGCAAGTTTACCCCTTTGTATGACATAAGTACATGTGCAAGTTCATCCCTTTTAGACCTATGACATGTATGCAAGTTGACACCTTTATGATAGGTCTATGACATGAACATTTATGCAAGTTACCATCTTTATGACATAGGTGATTCATGCAAGTTTGGGTTGGTTATTTATGCAAGTTGGGTTTATGGTCATATATGCAAGTTGACACCTTTTAAACCCATGATAATGCTGATGATATGCTAAGTTGAACCCATTGTGTGTATGATGAATCTTCTCTTGTGAAGTATGTCATGTTAACGTATTTACGTGGGGACGATGGGGTAAAAATTAATGAACACATAAAATTGTGTGAAGTGGGTATGATTAAACATACCATAAAGTGGATGGACATAATTGGGAATTTACCTATTAAGTTAGGTTTACCCATATTATGGAATTGGGAATTTACCTATTGAGCTAGGTCTACCCATATTCTTAAATATTTGTAATTAATTAGGAATAATTAATACAAATTATGGGGGTGATTAATTAGGTGTAATTAATCTACTAAGACACGAGGTTGGACCCTTTTTGTAGCATAAGACTGCCCGGAACCGACCGGCAAATCCAGCGGCTACAAATGATTGGCCCAATGTGAGAGGTCTTAGTCATAAACTAAATACGTGACAAGTGTAAAGACACGAGGTTAGACTCTGTTATGGTGTAAGGCTGCCCGGAACCAACCGGCATATCCAGCTGCCATAAAAGACAGTCTAATGTGGGAGGTCTTTACAAAGGTTACGATCTTAATTAATTAAGAAACACTTAACCAAATTAGCATGTAGTAGGGCATGAGGGGTTAAGTGGGTGCCTTGGGTGGCATGTAGTAACTAGTGGGGGTGCCTTGGGTGGCATGAGGAAACTAGTGGGTTGCCTTGGGTGGCAATAGAAAATACGATTAGAATACTTAACCAAAGTGGAACATGTAATTAAACATGATTAAAGGGTTAAGTAAGTGCCTTGGGTGGCATGTGGGAATCAAGTAAGTGCCTTGGGTGGCATGTGGAAATCTAGTGGGTGCCTTAAGCGGTAATTGAAATATGATTAAATGACAAGCTTAAGTAGTAGCTTGTGGGGGCCTTAAGTGGCAATTGAAATATGATTAAATGACAAGCTTAAGTAGTAGCTTGTGAGGGCCTTAAGTGGCAATTGAAATATGATTAAATGACAAGCTTAAGTAGTAGCTTGTGGGGGCCTTAAGTGGCAATTGAAATATGATTAGATGACTTAACCAAACCTTAACATGTAAGTGGGCATGATTATAAAAAAGGGTTAAGTGGGATGCACTAGATAAAATGACAAGCTTAAGTAGTAGCTTGTGGGGGCCCATTTCAACCAGTAACCCATATGTATCTTATTGGGCTCGACACATGTCGAGGACGGGACACGCATACTGGGCTTGACTATAAGAGGCCAAAACGGGGTAGCGGTGGCAACGCAAGTCCAACGGGTTTCATATGCGTGTGTGGACCCGGGCTGGTAAGTAAGACGTTGTTGCATCGTGTAGGTATAAGCCGTGCACCGTTGATATTATCAGGTTGCCACTTTGGGGAATGATACACCCCACTGTGGGGCCAGCACGGGTATCTACGTTAGGGAGCCGATCGCTTGGGGAGTAGTGGGTACACCTAGTGGAGATAGGGGCAGACGGCACCTATGTAGTCAGCTAGGGGTACACGAAACTACTATTAAAAATTACTAAGTACACTTAGTGGGATCAACCTTAAGTAGGAATTACCCTTGGGTGGGTAGAACTGGTGTGGTGCAGTGTAGGAATTACCCTTGGGTGGGTAGATCTGGGGTGGTGCAGTGTAGTAATTATCCTTGGGTGGGTAGATGCGTCTTTACGGTTATCTTAGTTCATCCTAAGTCTAGTTGGCTGCTTAGTGTAGCCATTCATCCCCAGTCGTTACCGTATATCAAGCTTATGTCTTACTCTGGTTACTTTAATGATTGTATTGTTAAAGTTATAGGACTCGCTCAGACTTATGTCTGACCCCGTTGTTTTTATCTTTTTCCCAACCTTCAGGTTATCAGAGTGGGCCTAGTGCTAGTGGGCTTTGATCAAACTGCTTTATCTACCTCTTGGAGCTTGGACCGTGGATGTAAAGCTCAGTTTATCTTTTCTATTATGGCTATTAGTTTATGTAGTGGGATTATGTACTTTTATTTTATCAGGATGGATATTTTGTACTTGACTCTTGTTATGGTTTTGTGATGTAACCAAACATGTTCTAGTTTCCGCTTTAATGAAATGATGTTTTAAATTTTCAAGTATTCTTATATCTGTCTTGTTGTAATTTTTCTGTTCTATATTCACTTAAAATACTCCACCGATGCTATGGCATTCCCTTAGTGAGTGACCGTAGCGGGCGTGGGGTGTTACAAATCTCTTTTCAATATTCATTATAAAACGAATATAATCGATATAAATATCGTTCGCGTCAAAATAGCGCATCTCTAATCAACAAGGCTTTATATTTTTTAATAACTTTGTTATTCTATTCAACAAATGAATCTATATTTCTTTCAATACATGACTATATTTTTGTCAACACATGACTAATCTCAACGAATGAGTACTGTCCACGTGTGACTATTTTTGTTATTTAATATATTTTACAAAAATTATGGTATCTATCGTTTGATTTCAAATTAGACTCCAACCGTAAATTGGTAAGAGAACGATTCCCTGAATATTAACCCCGAAGGCCGAAACCAACATCAGATCAATATCTAGGAGACCACTCATCTTATCTAATTTCCAGTTAGTTTCTAATTTTATATATGATAAAGATGTAAATTTTATTGTTAAAATATTTCGTTCAACACATGACTAATCTCAACGGATGAGTACTGTCAACACATGAACCTTTATTTTATAATATTCTTTATTTTCCCAATTGGAATGAGGCCCAATCAATTACCATATAATGTTAATTATATGGATTCCATACAACACATGTATATAATAGCAACGATAAATAATCAACCATCATCCAAAGTGCACTACTCTGTATAAGCATCAAATATAGATATATAACGCTTATAACATCCTGTCAATCAATCGATCGACATATAACTAATTACTGGGATTAGTGTATGCCGTATTTTATCCCAATACCCGTGTGGGGTTTCAAACAATCAAAGACAGATTTTATTTGTGCAATTGGGCGATGTGTAAAATTTATCGTCCCAATCAATGTCCTTCAAATAGGTGTACATAAACAAACCGTCCGGTTTGTAAATGAATATTTATTTATTCACATTCACGTTAAAAATTATATTTTTAATGACCAAATTATTTTATTCAACCTTTGAATATTCTATTTGGCTCATTTATTAAATAAAATGATATCTTTATTTTTCTAACTTATTTTAGAAAATTACGACGGCATAACGACACGATACTAGAAACTGGACGAGGCCTAGCCTTATCCCCGGTCTAACAATAGCCCACGCCATACACATATCAATAAAATCCATTCCATTTCACCAAACAATCAAATTCAAATCAAATAATCTAACCAACTACACAACCAAACAAACAAGTCCATTGTCAGTGGACGATGGTGTCGGGTGCTACTAAACACCGTCTGCATCCTAGTATATATTTATATAACTAGAAAAGAAAAGTTAATGTGAGAAGTTCTCACCGAGGGTTCCACTCCGCCGTGCTTTGCTTTTCAACTGCTGAATCGCCTGAATCCATTTGTAATTCCAATACAGTCTTTTCATGCTGTTCAAATGAAAATTATATTTTTATTGCTTTATTCAATAAATAAAAATTCATATTTTTATTTCTACTTCATTTATTTTTACAACGCTTCATTCTATATAAAAATTATATGTTTATATTCCTACTTTTAATTCGCTACTTATATAAAAATCGAATTTTTTTCTTCACTTCGTTGTAAAAATTATATTTCTATATCGCTCTTCTTCTAATAAAGATTATATTTTTATAACTCTATCTAAATACAAATCATATTTTTAATATGCCACTAGTATAAAAACTATATTTTTAACCTTTTTATAATATAAAAATTATATTTTTAACCTTTCTATAATATAAAAATCAAACTTTTCACTCGCTATTTAGATTTTTAAAAATCATGACTTTCATATTTAAAAATCGCTTCTTTATCTCTTTTAAAAATCCCTTCATTCTCGAATTAAAAATCTTGACTTTTCTTTTTGATGATAAAAATCAAATCTCTACTTGAATATAAAATTCCAATCCTTTCATATATATATATATATAAACAGATTTTTATTGGTTAAATAACCTAAAATAAAACTGAAATAAAAATAAAATAAATAAGAAAACAAAATAAAACATACCGATTAAAGAAGGGGGAGGGGTTTGCACTCGACGGTCGGAGGGGGCTTGCTGGAGTCGTGGTCGGTGGTGCGGGGGACGAGGCACAGGTGCGGATTTCAATTGGAGGAGGAGGGAAAGGGGGTGCAGCGGATCGGAGGGGGTGGAAGGGAAAGGCGGCGGTGGTTTAAGGTGGAGGGAGGAAGGAGTGGAGAAGAAGAAGAAGAGGAGGACGTCGCGGCGATGGCTGGGCAAGGGGGGATCTCGATGCGGGTGAACGCGAGGAGGAAGAAGGAGGGAGGTCGGGGAAGAAGGAGGGGGATCATCGGAGGGGGAGCGGTGGGCGTGGAGCCGACGGTGGAGGAGGCGGCGCGGCGACATAGGGGGGCGCGATTTTTTTCTTTTTTTTCTTTCTAAAATAAAATAGAAGAGTGAGGGGGTGAGAGAGAAACGAGGTGGTTGACCTTGAATATATACAATTATATATTTTATTATTAAATTAATTCAAAAAGCAACTTTTTATTTCGATCTCGAAACGAGACTCACCGCCTGTCGTCCATAGCTAATTACCCCCATTCCGAACACAATGGAATATATATCGTAAGCTGATTCGACCGTTTCGATCAGTTTCCATCAAAATCAACATATAACTTTATATATTGAATTTAAACGCACATTTCAATTTACTGGGGTCACATACTAACTCGAAAAATTCCAGAAAAATATTTTCTAGCTTCGTATTGACGATACGGTCCTAACAAAACTAATTTCGTCAAATTCTGAGACCGTCTGAAAAATGGTCATTTTCCAGTCGATAAAAATCAACCGAAACTGGTCAAATGCGTTTTCCTTTGCCACGCTCACATATTGAATCAAAAAATTATGAAAATTGGAATCTAGCAATAACTTGACATCACGTATCCAACAAAAGTAGTTTCGTCGAAATCCGAGGTCGTTTGCAAAATTGCTATTTTTAAGGGCCTGAATTCCATAGCGACTATTCAGAATTTTCAACTGGACGTATCTTTTGATCCCCGCTATGAAATTTCAATTTCTCGGATTCGTTGGAAAGATATTCTCAATTAGATTCTAATATTTTTGGTTTCGCAAAAATCCGGTTTATTTTGCACCCGGTACGTTCAATTGAAGTTTGAGATCGAATTATCGAACTACCGCGCCATTTTCAATTCCTTTTTATAATTTAAAATAAATATTTATATTCTAACGACGACATATATAAATATATACGTCGAATTCATTTCAAAATAAATTTCTCATCGATATTATTTAAAATAATTCATTTTAAATATTCAAAATTCGCTAAAATTGCCAAAATAAAAAATTTAAACTGGCTCGCATTTCCGGGTTGTTACAACGATGTGACATTCAAAGTGAATATATGTGTGATCTGCTAGAAATAAGCGTGGCCTCTAGCCTCACAACCGGGAAATGACAAAAATCGGGCAGGCAGCATAGCTAAGTGGTTGGCTGCCAATTAGGGTGTATTATCACCTATCTAGAGATATTCATTTCATTCTATAATCTATTGTCGATGCTGTATCATTCGGGAAACAGTTGCTGATCCCAACCGTTGGTCATATACATTCGATACACTCAAGTGAAATGAGTGGTCTGTCATGTGTGGCCGGGTTGCAAGATGTTCTTGTTGAACCCATTGTATTCCTCTCTAGAGGTACACTATCGGAAGGTGGTTCCATACCTTGTCATAGTTGGAAATCCATTACCCAATAAGTGCTCGCGGTTTTGATTGTATAATATATATGTGGAACGTGAGATGAAAGCGTTCTGCAAGATGATTATTATATTGTGGTTGATAAACACTATTATAGTATCAAAAGAGTTTTGATATAAAAGATCATTATTTCTTTCAAAATGATTTGAATGTTAAATCAAATTGATTTGCATTCTCATAAGGGAAATACCCGTTCCATTATACGGCGTGGTCTTATGAGATATCGTTTTTTTTTCAAACTGTTTTAAATTGTTTACTCATACCAGTCCCATGACTTACCCAGAGTTTATTTTGTTTTGTTTTTCCTAAACTCTTGTGTGCCCAATTTTGTACGGGCAATCAAGTAGTCAGGATTTTACAGATATACTTGGAGAGCTTTGAGCATGAGGCTTCACGATTTTATAACTATTGTTATTTCCGCTGTGTTGTAAGTATTGTACTCTGATAATGTTACTGTGTACATATACTGATTTATTTCAAAGATATGTTATCTATTATATGTTGTTCGTTTCGCTGTGAGATTCGTGTTACTCTGATGTTGTATGTTTTTCTTCTTCTTCTATTCTAAGTTTCTATCTTATCTATTCTCACTCTCTAATTTCTTTCATGGACTATCCGGTGTTTCTGTTGCTTGAATAGTCGACATATGTTGTATGCCGATATCCAGGATCGCAAATTCCCCGGGTCATTACATGAAGCATATTTTTATTGATAAGTATGCATTTACAGCTTTTATTACCGGATAAGTATCAATCATTATAATATACTATTCATCAATACAATCTTATTTGTCATGGATTGTTGCATGTTAGAACATGAAATCATTTAAGCTTGGTACTGCAAAAGCAGAGAATTTGTATGGTTTGATTAACTGATGGCAACATCTACCTTTCAGCGGGCAATGAAATTAAGGTGGTTTGGTGGAAGGCCATTTTCTGCCACATTTATGGTTAGTTTTTAAAGCTATTTCATGTACAGAGCAACAACTATAGATTATTTATTTGAAATTTTCATGTTGATAGTATTTTTAGAAACCTAGTGAGCATGAAGTGAAATTCAGCAACAATGGTTGATGCATGATGTCGTAGTTCCAAATTTACAGATATCGATGCTATGATGACTGTAATATGCAGCAAAATGATGAAAAATTCATTGTGTTTCAGTGAATATGGGATGATGCAACAAGGTATTTTGTTTTTTGTTTTTAAGAGCACAGAAAATTTATTTACCTGTTGCATATTACTAATGAATATGTGTGTGTTCTATCTTCGTAAATGTTCATACGACATCTTCATCACCCGCTTTCATCTTACGAATATTGACAACTTTCGTCATCTTTTATTTTATATTTGGTTTGTGCTTGGTTTATCGTTACGTATATGAATTGATTTAACTCTTTCTTCTAACATGTCCTGCATAAAATATTTTCAAAGTTACATTTCAAATTCAGTATAAGAGAAGTAGGTAATAACTCTAATTTAATATTTTTTATTCTTAATATTGATCTCATTTACGCACACTGCAAAATGCAGAAATGTGTATACTGAGTTATTCAGTTTAGAGGAATAGCCTATTCTTGCTAATTTGCTGAGTTTTTTAGGCTGTACACACATATGGTTTGTTAGGTTAAAAATGTTAGAAGATCTTTTTGTCAATACACAATTGTATTACAAAGTTAGATCCTTTTGTCAATACACAATTGTATTACAAAGTTAGATCCTTTTGTCAATACACAATTGTATTGCAAATAGATAGTAACAATATCAATGTTACTCAATAATGCCACAATTGTCAAGTCAAACTGTGATTGCAGAAAAGACAGTAAGCAAGACCGATTGTGCACTGGATTGGAGAGGTACAGAACCGTCACCAACCGTAATGTCCGAGTCCAGAAATAATTCTGTTTCCTTAAAACAATATTGCCGTCGTATGCACTGATTGACGTGATCGCAATTTGTTTCCCAGGATAAAACGGACCGGCCCCATAGTGCAGTGCCAGCAAACGGAGCTCCGACGAACTGAAGTAGATTATAGAAACTTGAACAGAGGAATGCTTTGAAGAGGGAGTAACAATTGAGAAGAATAATTAATATTTATTCTCTCCTTTTGGGCTATGTATTTATAGGCTGGAGGAAATGCCTATACGAACATTAATGACCTTTGGAAAGGTTGCGACCCTTTAACCAAGCGGTGCTTAAATGTGCGTGCGCATTTATGATGAAACGGTTGTATCCCTTCAATAGAAGGGACATACCAGATCATAAAATGATCAAAATAACTCGTTTCAGCACAATAGGCCCAAGCTGAAATCAGCGGCCTATTTAACCATGAGATCTCAAGAGTCCCAAGGTCCAACGCCCAATTATTGACACTTATATCGTGTCATGGACTCCAAAAGTCCCCAAATCACTAAGCCCACATTTGACATCAATATAATATTGTGTCATGGACTCCAATAGTCCCATAGCACTAAGCCCACATTTGACATCAATGTAATATTGTGTCATGGACTCCAAGAGTCCCAAGGCACTAAGCCCGATTTGACATCAATATAATATTGTGTCATGGACTCCAAGAGTCCCAAGGCATTAGGCCCAAGTTGACATCAATGTAGTATTGTGTCTTGGCTTAACCACACCTAATATGAGCTCTCTTCTCCTTTATTTATATAAGATTGTAGAAGAGCTGGTACTCATATTTCATGATGTGGGACTAAAAGTTGTTTTCCTTTCTCTTCTTCCAAAATCCCTCTTTCTCTTTCTCATTCATTTCCAACAATCCCCCACATGAATGAGAAGTCGTTCTTAGTTTCACGAATCATTTATCGCATTGGTTAAAGTAGCACATGGGCCTTGAACTTTCCTAGTGATTACCTATTTGAATCACAGGCGAATCAGTAGACATTGACTGTCCTTGAACTGTAAGCCTTTTGTGTAATTCCAAAGTAGATAACACACGATAAATGTTTCTTATAACCCTTCGTTCTCTGTATGTGTTCGTTTTTGCCTTGAACACCTGCCTGGTCTCATAAGTGCTTAGAGAATTTGGCCTCATAATTCTCTTTGAAGCGGCGCCTTCGCACTTACGTAGGTGATTCTGTAAAGGGTATTCTCTTAATTCCTCAAATACAGACATCATTAAAAGTACTAATACTTATCCTTATTCAACATATAATGCACTGACTTATCATAGGAATGGTTTGTGTATAACAGTGCCATCAAGTTTCTCTTAAACTTCGTTGTCCCTTCGAACCTAGATCTTGGGATCTCCAGTCAACTAGGTGGGGTTTCCATTTTAGAGAAACCTTTAGTCTATAGGCCTTAGCCCCATTCCCTTTGATAAGATTTGAACTTTCTCTCTTGGCAAGCCTTTGGTACGTGGATCCGCTAAGTTATCTTTAGATCGAATGTAATCTATCGTGATAACCCCATTAGAGAGAAGTTGTCTTATCGTTTTATGTCTACGACGAATATGCCTAGATTTACCATTGTATAGTGTACTATTAGCTCTTCCAATAGCTGATTGACTATCACAATGTATACATATTGGAGGCACAGGTTTGCTCCAATTAGGAATGTCTTCCAAGAAGCTTGGAATCCATTCTGCTTCTTCTGCAGTCTTATCTAGTGCAATAAACTCTGATTCCATCGTAGACCTAGCGATACAAGTCTGTTTGGATGATTTCCATGAAATCGCTCCATTTCCTAATGTGAACACGTATCCACTTGTAGACTTTGTATCATTTGATCCAGTGATCCAATTTGCATCACTATATCCTTCCACTATTAAAGGATAGTTTGTATAGTATAAACCATAGCTCTGTGTATACTATAGATATCCTAGATCTCTGATTATTGCTTTCCAATGATGCTTACCAGGATTGCTGGTAAATCTACTTAGTTTGCTTACAGCATATGCGACATCAGGCCTAGTACAGTTCATACATGATACTTCCTAGTATACGAGAGTATTCCAATTGGTAAATACCATCACCAGTGTTCTTTACCCAATTTTGGTTCATATCTACTGGTGATTTTGCAATAGTTACATTATATTGCTTGAATTTCTCAAGTATCTTGGTGATGTAATGCGATTGGGATAATGCATATCCATGTGGTGTTCTCAGAATTTTTACACCCAATATCACATCAGCCAGTCCTAGGTCTTTCATATCAAATCTAGAGGATAACATATCCTTTGTAGATGTTATTATGGCCTTGTTATTGCCTAGGATTAATAGGTCATCAACATAAAGACAAACAATGACATATCCAATATGTGTATGTTTTATGTACACACATTTATCTGATTCATTTATTGTGAATCCATTTGATAACATAGTATTATCAAACTTCTCATGCCACTGTTTTTGGAGTTTGCTTAAGGCCATAAAGTGATTTCACCTATTTGCACACTTTATTCTCATTTTCTGAGCTTAGAAATCCTTCAGGTTGTTCCATATAGATTTCCTCCTCTAATTCATCATTCAAGAATACAGTTTTATCATCCATTTGATGTATTTCTAAGTCATGTATGGATGCAATTGCAATGAGCATTCTAATTGATGTTTGTCGAAATAGTCCAGGTCTTCCTTTTGTTTAAATCCTTGGACTACCAGACGAGCTTTGTACTTGTCTATTGAACCATCATGTTTCAATTTCTTTTTAAATATACATTTATTACCTAAGGTCTTACATCCTTGAGGTAAATCAACTAATTTCCATGTATGATTGGACATAATGGATTCAATCTCATTGTTAATTGCCTCTTTCTAATAAGGGGCATCGCTGGAGGACATAGTTTGTTTGTATTTCAATGGATCATCTTCTAACATAAATGTATAGAAGTCCAGTCCAAAGGTTTAACGTCCTTGACCTTTTACTTTTTCTTGGCTCCTCCACTTGCTGCTCAACACTACTTAGCTGAGTGTTATTTTGTTCAGCATCCTCAATAGAGTAATGAACTTCTTTTTTCCCTTGATCTCTTAGGTGTATGATTTTCAATACCATATTTCAAGGGAAATATATGTTCGAAAAATTTAGCATTTCTCGACTCAATGATGGTATTTTCATGAATATCATCAATTTCAGATTTGTGTACCAAAAATCGATATGCGGCACTGCTTTGTGCACATCCAATAAATACACAATCAATTGTTTTTGGTCCAATTTTGACCTTCTTTGGTTTTGGTACCTCTACTTTGGCAAGACACCCCCACACTTTTAGGTATTTGTAGGATGGTGGTCTGTTTTTCCAAAGTTCATGAGAAGATAGAGATGTTTTCTTTCGGGATATTTTATTTAAAATATGATTTGCCGAAAGAATAGCTTCTTCCCAAAAAATTATCTGGCAAGCCAGGATAAGGTATTCATCATTTCTTTAAGAGTTTTATCTTCCGATCGGCTATACCGTTGGATTGAGGTGAATATGGTGCTGTAATTAGGTGTAAAACACCATGTTCAGCGCAAGATTCTTCAAAAGGGAATACATATTCTCCTCCTCTATCACTTCTTAAAGCTTTGATTTTCTTGTTGAGTTGATCATCAACTTCCGCTTTGTATTGTTTAAACACATCAAATCACATACATTTGTATGTATTATATCTAGCGGTTCTGTTTCTCGTTCAACATAATGAAACGAGATTCTTGTCAATTTTGCTTCTGCACAAATTTGACATTTAAAAATGGTGTCTAGATTAATTAATTTGTGCAATGTATCAAAGTTTACATCCCCTAATCTAGAATATCACACGTTGGAAGAGTCAACAATATAAACAAAAGATTCACTTTTATTCATATCAGTGTGTGGTACAATAGTGATTACATTTTCTTTAAACGAATCATCACACACATGTCCTCTTACTACATACACTCCATTCTCAGCTTCAAGGATTAATCCATGTTTGCTGAGCAATGATCCTGAAATCAGGTTCTTATGAATTTCTGGAACATAGAGAACTCATTTAAAGTTAGTTCCTTTCCAGGTTGCATTCTGATATTACTGTATATAAATTCATATCAGCAATGCCCTTTTGGGGATTTCAGCCAATTTTTCTTTTTTTTTTTTTCCTTTTTTTTTTTCCTTTTTTTTTTTTTTTTTTTTTTTTTTTAAAGTCAGAAATTTGGCAAGTCCCAATGTTGTTAGACAAAGCAACATTTTTCTATTGTCAGCACTTAATATTGATGATGTTGAACTTCTCTGACCTTTCTCCATGAGGCAGAGTCATTATTGGAACCATTTGGCGCAATCAGAGCGTTGGTCACCGTCTGTGTCGGTGTAAAATTATTGTTGCTATTTTGCGACACAGCTTATTGTCGTCTGCAACAATCAATATTGTTTTAAGATTGTTAGAAGATCTTTTTGTCAATACACAATTGTATTACAAAGTTAGATCCTTTTGTCAATACACAATTGTATTACAAAGTTAGATCCTTTTGTCAATACACAATTGTATTGCAAATAGATAGTAACAATATCAATGTTACTCAATAATGCCACAATTGTCAAGTCAAACTGTGATTGCAGAAAAGACAGTAAGCAAGACCGATTGTGCACTGGATTGGAGAGGTACAGAACCGTCACCAACCGTAATGTCCGAGTCCAGAAATAATTCTGTTTCCTTAAAACAATATTGCCGTCGTATGCACTGATTGACGTGATCGCAATTTGTTTCCCAGGATAAAACGGACCGGCCCAATAGTGCAGTGCCAGCAAACGGAGCTCCGACGAACTGAAGTAGATCATAGAAACTTGAACAGAGGAATGCTTTGAAGAGGGAGTAACAATTGAGAAGAATAATTAATATTTATTCTCTCCTTTTGGGCTATGTATTTATAGGCTGGAGGAAATGCCTATACGAACATTAATGACCTTTGGAAAGGTTGCGACCCTTTAACCAAGCGGTGCTTAAATGTGCGTGCGCATTTATGATGAAACGGTTGTATCCCTTCAATAGAAGGGACATACCAGATCATAAAATGATCAAAATAACTCGTTTCAGCACAATAGGCCCAAGCTGAAATCAGCGGCCTATTTAACCATGAGATCTCAAGAGTCCCAAGGTCCAACGCCCAATTATTGACACTTATATCGTGTCATGGACTCCAAAAGTCCCCAAATCACTAAGCCCACATTTGACATCAATATAATATTGTGTCATGGACTCCAATAGTCCCATAGCACTAAGCCCACATTTGACATCAATGTAATATTGTGTCATGGACTCCAAGAGTCCCAAGGCACTAAGCCCGATTTGACATCAATATAATATTGTGTCATGGACTCCA
The DNA here is from genome assembly GCA_030737875.1 of Allium sativum. NCBI lineage: Eukaryota > Viridiplantae > Streptophyta > Magnoliopsida > Asparagales > Amaryllidaceae > Allium > Allium sativum. Next base: position 278,528,603 of record CM060918.1, read on the forward strand.
AGAGTCCCAAGGCATTAGGCCCAAGTTGACATCAATGTAGTATTGTGTCTTGGCTTAACCACACCTAATATGAGCTCTCTTCTCCTTTATTTATATAAGATTGTAGAAGAGCTGGTACTCATATTTCATGATGTGGGACTAAAAGTTGTTTTCCTTTCTCTTCTTCCAAAATCCCTCTTTCTCTTTCTCATTCATTTCCAACAAAAAAATATATAAAAAAAAGTGGATAATTAAATATTGAAATTATTCACCAACTGGAATAATTTTCTGCATATCTCTCTTCCACAGAATAAATTGTTCATCCAATATTAATTTCCAGGGTATTATATTTCAAAGTCTTGGTTTATTCCTTTGTTTACCTGTGTTCAAACTAATGCTCTCATTTACTGCCGGGTTTAGCCCTCATAAACAGAATTACTGCAACTTATATCACTGTCCATGCTAACAACTAAAACACAAATATTTTCATAACCGATTGCTTGGAAATTTAGGTAACCCAAAATATGCTACGGTACCAGCATATATGTTATATTTTCTTGCATTCATTGATTTTTAGTTTACGTACAAACTTAGCTCTATATTGCTTCAACATTCAGGGTGGATCATATAAGGTTAGCGGCAAACAAAATTATGATGTACATATTAATTTGAAGATTTGATTGATTTAAAGTTTTGCGAAAGTTGAATCATGACCTGCAGACTAAAAGGTATGTATTTTTTTTGTTTTTGTTATGTTTTTCAGTATGACTGTTAAAAGAATTGATATACAACATCCTTAAAGCATTAATTTAGCACGTTTAGTTTTTTCTTCGCGTCGGATGCGTCCGACGCATCGGACGCGAAGACCTTTTTCCCCTTCCAAATGGAACGATAGCTGAATGTTGGAAATCTAGCCGTTGGCGTCCGACGCGTCGGACGCCAACGGCTTGGTTTCAACCGTTCTTCTTACCCACCTACAAAACCATCATCTTCACCTACATTTTCATCCACACTACACCAACCCAATTCTCTTCTAATATTATCTTCAACCGAATTCGAGCAGCAATCAGTTTTTTTTCAGTTTGGTATTCATTTTATTTTCCGTTATTCAACCTAGTTTCTCCGTTGTTTTTATTAATTTATTTCTAATATATATTGTTTTTCATTTTTCAATATGGCCAATCGAAAAGCTGCACATCACTGGTCGTTTACTGCAACTCAGATTATGCTGCAATGTTCTATTGATGCATATGGTGCTTGTGGCAACAACAAAAAAAATGTGCATAAAGTGATTGCAGAAAAGTTCAACGATGCCATAGAAACCATTCTGGATATTGTACCGATTGACGAAACCAAGATCCGAAACAAATATGATAGTCTTCGACGAGATTGGATGAAATGGGATGCACTGATGAGCAAGACTGGCGCGGGTTGGGATTAAGGAACGGTCTCTGGAAGCGATGAATGGTGGGAAGATCGTGTTAAGTTCTGTAAAAAAATTTTGTTACCATTCATTTATAGACAGTTTCTTATAATTTATTTCTTACATTTAGGAATTTGGAATGAGTGTCTTGAAATATAAGAAACGTCCAATAGAAAACTTAGAGCTGATGCAACAATTATTTCGTGGGACGAATGCAACCGGTCAATCGTCGTACACTCCTGCTGCTACTGTACAACTGTCGCAAAAGCAGCATGCCGCCATCAACACAAAGCACGTTTGACAGAACATGAGCTTTCGATGGGTTTTTTAATCTATTGGATGACACGCAAAATAATCATATTCCAAAATTGAATTCGCCGTCAAATCCTCCAGTGCAACAAACTTCAATAAATCCACCAAATTATGAAGCTCCAATAATCCCTCCATCAACCCAAAATCCAATGAATCCGCCTACTCAACCAACTGCACGTCAAAATTTAAGAAGACGACGTGGTGAAAGTGACGATAAAATGGCTATGCTCATTGACCTAATGCACGAGAGACAGATGAAAAAATCTCTCATGCATTCTGATAGTCCTAATACGGGTACTAGCATAGAATCAACGGGAAGTTCTACAACTTATGCAAATACGGTAGCTCGCATGCAACGTCTTGGAGCAACGGGTGAGTTTGATGTTGCAGACGCACTATTATTTGTTTTGGACCCCAAAATAAATGATATGTTCACTGCTCTTCCAGATGAGATAGCGAAAAGCTGGTTGATAAGAGGGCTTGCAGACAAACGCCACGAAAAAGAATATCAAACTTATCTGATAAATACACACAACTAGGAGGTTCATGTCATAATGTTATTGTATTTCTGTCGTATTTATGTTTATATTTTCTTTGTGTAATGAAATGTAGTCGTTTTGTTTTACAAAATTAGTATTTAATTAAATCAAAACAAATAATTTAACAATTAAGTACCCCGCTCAGATATCACGCTCAAATACACCGTTCGCAGTTAAAAACATATTCCCCGTTCGCTACAGTACCACGCTCAAATACCCCGCTCAAATGTCACGCTCAAATACCCTGCTCGTGTTGGTTAAGAACACACCCTAACTGTTAACAACATTCTAACAGCAGTTATGTCTACGTTGAGCTGACATAATTTAGGCTGTACTAGGAACTTCTGAAGATCGTTATATAGTGATGCACATGTGAATTAATTGTTAACATTTTGATCGTTATTGTACCAAAATCATATTTTAAATTTTTGTCTGTTTACCTAAATCTGTTAATTTTTGTACATGTTTTTATATTCCCTTTTTGGTCTGATTTCAATGCTTTTTGGTCTGATTTCAATGCTATTTGTTTGTACCAGTTTAACCTGATCCAGTTTCACTCTCAACTTATAATTTCATCTCTAATTGATGATCCGAGTTATTTCAATGCCTTCTCCTTAATCTTATAAGCTTTTGACTTACTATTTCTTTCAGTATAGGAATGTTTAATTTGTAGAAATATTTATGTTCATCAACAAAAGTTATGATCCTAATTTCTTTTATATATATATATATATATATATATATATATATATATATATATATATATATATATATATATATATATATCCCCTTCTCTCTCCTTCCGCTCACTCTCTCACTTCCCACTCACATTCTTTAATATAAACGGGTGGTGGAAATCAGAGGCATTTGGGGTGCTCAATTTTTGAGGTGCAATCGAACGCTTGCCTGTATCAGGAGGGTTATATGGCACTCCGTTTTTTTAGCCTTGCTTTTGCCCCTCATTTATAGTCAAGTATTTATAGTTAAATAAGTTAGTGGAGAGAAAGAGAATTAGTGGGAGGAGAGAGAAACGAGAATCTGGTGGAAATCAGGGGGCTAAAGGGGTGCTGCACTATTTGGAGTGCTCTTGAATGCTCCCGCTGGATCGTGAATGAAATTGTTTCATACAAGCAGGCACAATGGTTGCTGAAATTGTTTCAACTCCGCAGGAAGAGCGACTCGAAATGACATGTTCCCGCTGTTGCAGAGATTAGAGTTTTATGTTATGATTGAAACTCTATAAGTCAATGAATGCCAATATATATTAATTTGTATTATGCTTCATTTTCACGCATGACTGTCCACGTACAAATTCAGCATCATTCAAGCCATGTTTTATTATGCTTCCTTGTTTTTAGTACACAATGTAACAATAATGTTACCGCAAAATAAAAGATGCATTTTCACTTTAGTGATGAAGTTAATTATTGCTTATGTAATAAAAATTTGCTGCTACAATCATACTAAATTTGGTTATAATTTTTTTTTTTGCGTTTTTTTGTTTACCAATATGCAGCAATTTTATACCATTATGTATATAAAACCGATGTAGTATTTTAATTGATCTGTAATGGAATTCAAACTACGGCTATTACGGTTGAATAATTCAACCGTCAAACCGAACTAACCATTAACACGATTACCGTCTACTACAGTGACAGTCACGAGAACGGTTAGAAATTTTAATAACCACGTTAGAATATACCAACCGCACATAATTTTTTTTTTTTGTGTAATTCATATAAAACATATGTTTTTTAATAACTAATCCTTGGGAAATGACATATATACAAATTATTTGCGTTTTTTTATAATCAAATGCACATCGATGTTTCGTTTGTTAGTTAAACATACTAATTGTTAACAAAAAAGCTAGACGTATTAATAAAATTGAATATAATCAATTTTTTTATACTACATGCAGCAAAAAAGCATATCAGATGAGTATGCATATATTTTAAATTGACTTGTAAAATTATCGTTACCTCCCGTATCGATGAAATTTTACTATAAATTTACCATTAAAATTGGTAAAGTTACAGTTCTCATACCGTTTTAACAGATATACCGATTTCAAACAAAAAAAATTGCCGATCTATGCTACTAGTAAATTTACCGTTACCATACCAGACCTACATACGAGCACAACTTTTCAGATTTGTAAACTTTGCACATCATTGTGATAATCAATATTTCTTTTCAACCTTCTACATACTGGACTAAATTAAACCCCTCAAACACATATATAACTAGGGCTGTTATGTCAATAGTTACCGCTACTGTTTGGCAAATACCGTTACCATGCTGTTTTTATTGGTAAGTCAAAATTAATTATCGATACCGTTACCAATCGACTGGTATACCGAAGACTGGTGTACCGATAATCTGGTAACCGTTACACTGCTAATGGTAAATTACCGTTCGTACACCAAAGTTTATATCTTGACATATTTTTTGTATACAGTTCGTCTTTATTATACTATATGTATTTTTGGTTACTAAAAAAACATAAATGAGAAAGAAAATGGAATTATTTCATTTAATTATTGAACTAAATATAATTATTATTTTAGTTCTACATGCATGTAATACAGTATACCATATTAATATACTATGTTCTTAATTAATTAGTAAAATTACCGTTAACGCTTGCATCGAAGAAATATTACCGATAATTTAACGTTAAAAAGGGTAAACTTACCGTTATCACACCGTTTTAACTGGTATATCAACGGCTCTATGTATAACTCAACTATAGCTGCATACTGGTCCCCGCATTATTATTGTCTGCTTTAGGGAATATGAACACTGTTATAGCAAATTGTGGTATTACATAGATGTATTTATTTTTGCTTACATCCACGCATATAATAGCTTTTTACGCTCATTTACGTTCTTCACTACATGTTATTCCCATCACCCCATGCATTAAATTTAGTCATGCAACTGGTGTCTATACAACATGGATGAGACCACCTGCTACACATTGCATTTTAAAACTTTTTCATGCAATAACAGATCTGCACATTCCCCCAATCTGTATTCACACTTATTTACTTTTAAACAACATTGGTACACAAATATTATGTTTTTCCTCTCCTAAACTTTGCAGTCCTTAGCTTAAAACTTTTATCATATACAATTTCGCTTCTTATGTTTTCTACCATTTGAGGCATGTCCATACACACTGGCTCACATATGTAATTCTGAGCTAAAATGTATTTTTCTTTCCTAATGCACATATATGCCAACTAAACATTTGCTAATACACATACTTAACCGTGTGTTTCAGTCATTCACTGTTGTTACACGACTCACATCAACCCGAAATAGTCATATACGTCTTACATCATTTTAATTAATAAATCAACATAACATGAAAACAAATATCTTCTCCTTCCATTTAATCTCCATATCCCTGCTATGCCTACGTCATTCGCAATCTATCCATTTTTTCTCCGACAGTTACTTATTTAAAACTATATGTCTCTATCCATTACAGTTCCTATAACCATTTCACAGTTTTATCTTTACGATACAGTTTTTTTTTCAATTTATTTACTTGTCCTCACACGTACCCTTACTTTACCGGTTATGAGAAACCGCACGTACTCTTCCACACACATAAATATATGTCTGTTTCACATCTCCTTACCAATCGAATCAACCCCTTTCTTATTCTCCATACTCTACTTTTCATAGCTTTCAAACAAACACGGATGGAGGAAATTTATCATCCTCTCTCGCAGCTTACTTTGGGCACAAATTGGGTCCGCATCAAAGTTAGAATTGGTCGTATTTGGCACTCTGTCAAATATGAAAGCAAAGAGCTTATTGTCTAAACCTACAACTTTTAGACGCAATGGTTTCTACTTCTTCTTGATCTACAACATTGCTTCTGCTCTCCCATTCAACATTTAACTCAACTTGTTGTCGTTTGTTAACAGGGAAATCAAAAGTTGGCCATTGTGCCAAAACCACTGCTTCATCGATATGAACCTGTCTTGAACAAACAGGATTTATACGAATTTGAAACTTTCAATAATGTCATCAAATCTGATGATAACTATCGCGCAGTTGACGATGAGCTAACCATTTTCATGTTGGGTTTCGGGACCTCCTATTTGGAGCACATGTAGTTGTTTCCCAAACCCATAATGCTTGACAGGTGGACAAGCAAACAAAATAAGAGAGTATGTGCAGAGTCTTACCTGATATGGTGCACATTTTCTTGAAAGCATGCTGTGCATTAATTGAAGGCATGCTGTGCGTGTACTCTAGGAGACTTCTTCCATTCTCTGTTTAAAGAGTGCATTACAAAACAGAGAGTGTGAGTGTGTGAGAGTTTTTTTTTCTCCAATGGTATTGTTCATTTTATCATTCCAAGATTGCTGTGTAAATCTTGATGGAAATATTGTATGCCTCTAATCAAATTAGAGAGAAGAATTGTACTCACTTTGCTAGTGAAAGAGATTAAGCGGCTTTCGAGTCCCGTGGTTTTTACTCCTTGTTTTAGGAGCTTTTCCACGCTAAAAACTGTTTGTGTTCTTGCTGTCTTGCATATTGTTCTTCTTGCTGTTTTTTTGATATCTTGCTTACATTGTGTTTGCTGCTTTACTGACTGAACTTGTTAGCTGCTGTTGGTCTGTCATACTTCATCTTGTGTTAGCTGTTGTGACTCATTTCTTGCTGCTGAGAACATACACAGCAGAAAAGAACCCCCATCAAGTGGTATCAGAGCTAGTTGATTCGGCATAAAATGGAAGTTAACACAAGTAGAATGGTGAGTTTGAAAGGCTCTTCAAATTATCATGTCTGGAAGGGTAAGATGGAAGATTTACTTTATGTGAAGAGTATGCATACCCCTGTTTTCAACAGTGAGAAACCTGAAGGCAAAACTGATGAAGAATGGAACTTGTTGCATCGACAAGTTTGCGGGTACATACGCCAGTGGGTAGATGATAATGTGTTAAATCATATTATTGATGTAAATCATGCTCGTAGCCTTTGGTCCAAACTTGAAGAGCTTTATGATAGGAAGACAGGAAACAACAAGCTGTATCTTTTCAAGCAGATGATGATCTTGAAGTATCAAGATGGTTCATCTATGACCGATCACTTGAGTCAATTCCAAGGATTGGTAAATCAGTTGGCTGCAATGAAGCTTAGCTTTGATGATGAAATACTTGGGTTATGGCTGCTTGGCACGTTACCGGATTCATGGGAAACCTTCAAGATGACTCTGTCTAATTCGGCTTCAGATGGTATTATCTCGATGAGCATGGCTAAAAATAGTATGCTAAATGAAGAAATGAGAAGAAAAAATCAAGGTTCTTCAACACATTCCGAGGTATTGGTTACTGAGTCGCGGGGAAGAAGTCAAAGTCGAGGTGCAAACAAGCAGGGTACATCCCGTGGAACTTCAAATAAATGGTCTAATGTTGAATGTCACTATTGCGGCTTGAAGGGTCATATCAGAAAGTATTGCAGAAAATTAAAAAGGGAAAACAAGAAGAAAGGCAATAGTAGCAGCTCCAATCACCTTGACAACAACAAAAAGGAAGGTAATAGTGATGATAATATCACTCTTATTAATGATTTCCTTATTGTTTGTGATAATATTGACAGTATTAACATTTCTTGTGATGAAATGGACTGGGTTGTGGATAGTGGTGCTACTACTCATGCTACCTCTAGGAGGGATTTGTTTTCTACTTATATGGCAGGGGATTTTGGCATTGTTCGAATGGGCAACGGTGGCTCATCGAAGATTGTAGGAATTGGAGACATTTGTGTTCAAACCAGCACTGGCAGTAAACTGGTACTCAGAAATGTGAAGCATATTCTTGATCTTCGCCTGAATATTCTATCCGTATTGAGATTATGCGATGACAACTATGACAGTTGCTTTTCAAAGGATATTTGGAAGCTGACAAAAGGTTCCATGATTATTGCTAAAGGAAAGAGGCAACCGAACTTATGCATTGTTCGATTTGCAGCCTCGAACTGTCAAATCAAAATTTGTGAAAATGACAGCTCCTCTGAGTTATGGCATAAACGTTTGGCGCATATTAGCGAGAAAGGGTTGGCAATCTTGGCAAAGAAAAATGCATTGCGCGGGGTTCAGAATACAAAATTGAAGAAATGTTCTCATTGTCTTGCCGGTAAGCAAAACAGAGTTTCATTCAAATTATCTACAAGTGAAAATAAGCCAGAAGTTCTCGACTTGGTGCACTCTGATGTTTGTGGACCATTGAGGACTAGGTCTCTTGGAGGTGCGTATTACTTTGTAACTTTTATCGATGATCACTCTCGAAAAATTTGGGTTTATACCTTGAAGACGAAAGACCAAGTGCTAGATACCTTCAAGACATTTCAAGCATCAGCTGAGAGAGAGACCGGTAAGAAGTTGAAGTGTATTCGCACAGATAATGGGGGAGAGTATATTGGACCGTTTGATGCATATTGTAGAGCTCAAGGTGTTCGTCATCAAAAATCGCCACCAAAGACACCACAGTTAAATGGTTTGGCCGAAAGAATGAACAGAACCTTGGTTGAAAGAGTGAGATGCTTGCTCTCACAAGCAAAATTGCCAAAATATTTTTGGGGTGAAGCACTGAGTGCGGCAGTTCATGTACTGAATCTGACGCCGTGTGTTCCTTTGAATTTTGATGTGCCAAACCATGTTTGGACAGGTAAAGATGTTTCTTATGACCATCTTAAGGTATTTGGATGCATGGCTTATGTGCACATTCCTAAAGATGAGAGATCAAAGTTGGATGACAAGACCAAGAAATGTGTATTTGTTGGTTACGATTTAGATGAGTTTGGATATCGATTTTATGATCCTGTAGATAGGAAGCTTATTCGTAGTCGAGATGTTGTGTTCATGGAAGACTACACCATTGAAGATATTGACAAGGCTGAAATGGATGCTCCTACCTCAGTGAATGAAGCAATGATCGACATTGATCCTATTCCGATTGATCCAACACCAGCCTTTACTAATAACGATGTTCCAACAGAAAATCAAGGTATGGATTTACAATATGATAATCTTCCTGATATTCATGATTATGCTGACGTTGACAACAGTGCCGAAGCTGACGTTGAACAAGAAAATAATGATACCGAAGCTTCAGCTGGTTCTCAAAACTTGAGAAGATCCACACGTGACCGACGTCCCTTCTCCAAATACTCATCAAATGAGTATGTTTGTCTCACTGACGGGGGAGAACCTGAAAGCTTCCAAGAAGCAATGGAAGATGATCACAAGAGTGAGTGGATGGAAGCCATGAAGGATGAGATGCAATCCCTTCGTGAGAACAACACATTCAAGCTAGTGAAGCTGCCAAAGGGCAAGAAAGCATTGAAAAATAGATGGGTATATCGCGTGAAACAGGAAGATCATACTTCTCAACCTCGATATAAAGCTCGATTGGTGGTTAAAGGGTTTACCCAAAGGAAAGGCATTGACTTTGGAGAGATTTTTGCCCCTGTTGTGAAGATGCAATCTATTCGACTAGTACTTGGGATAGCAGCTAGTCTTGATTTGGTGGTTGAGCAAATGGACGTGAAGACAGCTTTTCTTCATGGTGATTTGTATGAAGAAATTTACATGGAGCAACCGGAGGGTTTCATTGAGAAGACAAAGGAGGGTTATGTTTGCAAATTGGTGAAGAGCTTGTATGGTTTGAAACAAGCGCCTCGACAATGGTATCAAAAGTTTAACTCAGTGATGATCAAGCATGGGTATCAAATGACCAAGTCCGATCATTGTGTTTTTATGAGAAAATTCTCCGATGGTGATTTCATAATTCTCTTGCTCTATGTTGATGATATGCTAATTGTTGGAAAGAATATTTCAAGAATTAATGAACTCAAACGAATTCTGAGTGAGTCATTTGCTATGAAAGATTTGGGAGCAGCACAACAAATCCTTGGAATTCAGATCTCTCGTGACATAAGTGCTAAGAAGATATACTTATCTCAAGAGAAGTATATTAATAAAGTGCTTAGACGGTTCGACATGGATAAAGCTAAAGCGGTAAGCATTCCTCTTGCCTCTCATTTTAAGCTCAGTAAACTGCAATGTCCAACTACAAATGATGAGAAATCAAGCATGAAGAATATTCCATACTCTTCCGTAGTTGGTAGTTTAATGTATGCTATGGTATGTACAAGGCCAGACATAGCACACGCTGTTGGTATGGTGAGTCGTTATTTGTCGAATCCTGGAAAACACCATTGGGAAGCTGTGAAGTGGATTATGAGATACCTTCGGGGAACAACGAATCTTAAATTAACTTTGGGATGTGAGAAGCCTGCTTTGGTTGGTTATACAGATTCTGATTTGGCCGGATGCTTAGATGGTCGAAAATCCACTTCTGGGTACATGGTGACTTTTGCTGGGGGAGCTGTGGCTTGGCAGTCTAGATTGCAAAGGTGTGTTGCACTCTCTACTACAGAAGCCGAATATATAGCAGCTATAGAAGCAACGAAGGATGTGTTATGGCTGAGAAAGTTCATGATGGAGCTTGGGATAAAGCAAACCAAGTATGTTCTTTATTGTGATAATCAAAGCGCCATACATCTTGCCAGGAATTCATCATTTCATTCAAAGTCAAAACATATAGATACTCGTTATCATTGGATTCATGATATTTTAGATGCCAAGTTATTTCTGCTTGAGAAGATTCATACTAATGATAATGGCTCAGACATGTTAACAAAAGTGTTGCCTAGAGGAAAGTTTGAATTCTGTCGAAGTGTTGCTGGATTGTGTTCGCCCTCCAACTAGTCGGTCGGGGGAGTTTGTTGGGTTTCGGGACCTCCTATTTGGAGCACATGTAGTTGTTTCCCAAACCCATAATGCTTGACAGGTGGACAAGCAAACAAAATAAGAGAGTATGTGCAGAGCCTTACCTGATATGGTGCACATTTTCTTGAAAGCATGCTGTGCATTAATTGAAGGCATGCTGTGCGTGTACTCTAGGAGACTTCTTCCATTCTCTGTTTAAAGAGTGCATTACAAAACAGAGAGTGTGAGTGTGTGAGAGTTTTTTTTTCTCCAATGGTATTGTTCATTTTATCATTCCAAGATTGCTGTGTAAATCTTGATGGAAATATTGTATGCCTCTAATCAAATTAGAGAGAAGAATTGTACTCACTTTGCTAGTGAAAGAGATTAAGCGGCTTTCGAGTCCCGTGGTTTTTACTCCTTGTTTTAGGAGCTTTTCCACGCTAAAAACTGTTTGTGTTCTTGCTGTCTTGCATATTGTTCTTCTTGCTGTTTTTTTGATATCTTGCTTACATTGTGTTTGCTGCTTTACTGACTGAACTTGTTAGCTGCTGTTGGTCTGTCATACTTCATCTTGTGTTAGCTGTTGTGACTCATTTCTTGCTGCTGAGAACATACACAGCAGAAAAGAACCCCCATCATTTCATACGGTCAGATACTATTGTCAATAAACTCAACCACATAGAGACGCTGCAATTCCAATATATAAATTTTCTATCGTCGATGAAGACATACTTGCGTCAAGGGTCGGTAAAACAGAACTCCTTACGAGTATGCACTCTCATTTCATATATTTTTAAAGTTTTTCACATATTTATTCTTCATCTTTGTGTATGGCTCTGACACACAATCTTGGTTCCCTAATAATCACAGATATATCCGGCATACTTGGGGGAATCTCTAACGTCGCTCCACTGGCTACTTCAAAAGGTTTACAAATAGTGAAGAGAGATTTACAAATTCTTTGCAGAAGCTATGTATATTTACTTCAAATTAACCTTAACTTCTACTAACGTTTCTCTTAATTGAATCCATTGTTGAAAAATTATGTGGAGGAAGAGGAACAAATTAGAAGAAAATAGAATATTTTATGGAAGGAGAGAAAAAATACTTTTTTATTTCTTGATTTTTCTCATACATACTTCTTGATACCCTCAAATGAGTGATTACATCCTTAATTTATACAAGAGACAATCTCCAGACACTTCTTTTTCTAGACTTTTCTTTTACATATTCCTTAGTCTAGATTCTTCTCATTTTAATATGTTTATAATTTATTTCCATTTATCTTGCCCTTTCCTAATACAATAATTAATTATGTCACTAATTAATATTTCCTATTAAAAACCAAGTTTATTTTTCAACATCCCCCCTTAAACTTGGTTTTATTATTCCAAGCAGATTTATTTGTATCTCACGTGTTTTGGCAGAAATAAAGAAATTATCCAAATTTTCTTCTTTCGTTTCTTCCTCTTCTTTTTCACCATGAAGATCTTTAACATGATTTCTTGAATCCTTGTTGCAAAGCTCCGTTCATCTCGTCCTCCTTCATTGCCATAAAATACTCCAAAAAGTAAGCTCATCAAATTCCATCTTGGCCCCGCATCATAAATTTTGAATGAATCATACATAATATCTCTCCATTCAATTTCTTTGTATGTTTCCAAAGTTTGACAATCATAAGAGATTCCAAAATATGTGAAAAAACTAAATTAATTGACAAAACTAAATTAATTGACGAATCGGTGACAAACATGAAAGATCAGCCTGTTACAATAGTTGTAACATCTACCATCATCAAACTATACAGAGGTTTCTTACTTTGCTTTATACGACCAATTTTACATGTATACTCCACTGCTTGCTCACATGTTTCTTTGCAAGAGAATTATGCTTTAACTCAATAAACGCGACAAAAGTTTACATAAATATTGACGAGCCTCAAAGTAAAGAATTACTGACATGGTAATTAATTTACACGTTATTATGAACGAGGTTTACCTGATTTACTAAACTGTCTCAACTGTTTCAAACGATTAGGAAGCTTGACTCTGGCCTGCAGTCCAACTCGGTGGTACAACTAAATAGATTTACCTCAAATGTTACTTCACCACCTAGTCAGCCATTATCTGAAGTCCTGACTAATATCAGAAACTCGAACTCCTTAGTAACTAACTTCTCATTTTAAGTACCCACCTGTTTGTTATCATATACTAACATAGCAGCCATTCATTCTTTCACTAAGGTGCACGGTATTCCTTTACGGACACAATTATGAACGTAAACCTGAATGGTCAATGGTTCTACATATCATGTCCTGACTGCAAAAAGATGGTGAAAGATGAAAGCAACAATTTCTTCTGTCCAAAATGCTGCAAAACAATACAGACTCCAACAAACAGATTTCGCCCGCCTTTGGACGTCTTTGACAGCACAGCTTCTACGACCATGGTTGCTTTTGACAAGGAGGCTGAGAATTTGATAAAACACTCAGCTGATTACATGGTTGGGGTTACTTAATGAGATTAATGGCGAAGCACAGATTGAAACAATATTTGACTCTGTCTGCGGACTACAAGCTGAGATTGAAATAAAGATAACATAATATGATCTTTCCAACAAAAAAAGGAAATTTCACTGCCTCTAAAGTTAAGTTGCTCCATGACTCTTCCTCCACAACACCAACTACGGTTAAACAGGAGGTAACCACTCTGGAACACACTTTGGACACTGCTGATAAAAAAGTCAGCTATTTCAAAAGGAAAAAAAGTCGCTTCGCTTACCGAATGTGATCGTGGATCAAAAATAATGAAAAGGTGCAACAAGGTAGGAGGAAAAATTGCAACAACAAAGGGAATTATAATCAAAGAGCCAGAAGAAAATGAAATTGCTGTTTCCAAATCTGGTGGTTACAAGGAAGGACAAAGAAAAAGGACAATCAATAATGTTCAACTGCGCTTTCCCATCTTTGGCCTTGTGTTTTTATGTTTGTTTTCCATACCTTCCGTGTTTGACTGTGTGCATCACTGTATTTTTTCCTATATTATCCTTCCTAACCTTGCTAAGTTGTAAGTGATGTGTAATGTACTATGTTGCAACTGATGTATAATGTATGTTCAGATTTCCTTCCTATATTCTCCTATAATGTATGTTTAAATTTCTTTCGCATACAACATTACGGGTCGCAAAATGTGACAAAATATTTTAATTTATGTCACATCTAAATTTAACTAACATAACACTCTTCATCTTGAAATAAGAAAACATCCTACTCCACTACATATCATATGTGCTACACCTTTGACTTTTTTTTAATGAATTTGATCCAAAATGTGCAAACGGGCAAGTGAATATAATTACATAAGGTGTAGATTTAACATAATACCAGACAACACAAAAATTTATAAACATATTTACTGCAGAATAAATCTAACAATTTGAAGCTTGTGACATATTTAACCATTACATGAACATCATTTTTTTGGCTGTGTGTATGTATGTATGTGTATATATATATATATATATATAACACTTACACACACACATATACAAACCTTTATATATATACATACATATATATATAACACTTACACACACACATATACATACCTATTTATACATGTATAAATTTATATATATAGACGTACATACATAAATATTGAACACGAACCAAATTTAATGATTAACTAATATAATTATACATGACTAAAATGCATAAAAAATAAAAGTCACAAATTGACAACAATTTATTCAGACAATCAATTCCGCACTCTTCAAATAAATAAAACGATTAAAATTATATAAACATCTAAAAATTGTAGTGTAATATATATATATATATATATATATATATATATGATACGACAATAAAAATCACCTAATATTTTTTCATACAATATTCTTTTTCACTACAATGTTATTGAACTACAAAAGTTTGGATATCACAACTCACGTTTACTTCCATTACGCACCAAAATTTCCGAAATTTCGTAAATCGGAGTCCGTATGAAGAAGATATGGACGAACGAAGTTAGGCAGAAAAACCGAAAACAAGCCAGAATGCACTGGCGCACTTGTGAAGTGCGCCAGCACAAAAATACACTGGCGCACTTGGGAAGTGCGCCCGTGTCGAGCCAGAAACCTGCACAGCCTTCTGGCTTGACCCTGGCTGGCCTGGTGCACCTGTTTTGGCCCTTGGTCTTGTTTTGGAGGCTTGTGACGATTTTTGAGGGCTGGGATCTATCCTAGGGTTAATCTAACGGCCTAAACTACCCCTAATCTCTATAAAAAGACCCCTAACCTAGCCTAAACCCTCATTAATTGATCCTACAACTAAACTATGGCAAAATTTCTACTCTCATGGCCTCCACTCAACTATCCTAGCCTCCACTTCATTTCTATGAGAGGTTTCATGAACATGAGAGTATTAGAGAGTCCATATGTTAGTATGAGAGCCCCTCAAGTTGATTTCAAGACAAAAGCTTTGATCTTTGTTCGTAAAGATGGGGTTTTTATTGATTTGGAGCTTTTATCTTTGGGTTTTTGGATGAAGGCATGCATAAGCTTCATCACAAGCTTTAGTTTAATCGATTTAGGCCTTCATAGCAATGTAAGCCCTTCCCTACTCTTAGATATTAACTATGAAGTTAAATGTTCATGTTGAAAGTTTGGGTTTGATTAATTAGAATGATGCATGCTATCATGTTATGCAAGTTTATGAAGTCATTATCTTGATCTTATGAGCTAAAAGCCACAACCTTTATGTTGAAATGTTGCATTATGCAACATGAGAATCTTCATAATCATTATGTCAACTTGCATATGAAGTCATAATCCTTATATGATGATATATGCGAGTTTCTAGCCATCATTCCATGTCTTTTGTCACCATGATTCGCTTATGTACCAAGTTTGGGTTGATGCATGTTTTTGAGGCTTAAGAATGTAACATGCAAGCTAATGAACACATTTGTGCCTCATTTGCCACCATGATTAACTTGTGGCTTAATACCCATTTTTGTCATTCCTTTGCCAAGTCTTTTCTTTTAATCCATCACGTTGTTGCGAACGTATATGCTAGTTTAAAAAGCGTTGGGGTCACATTATGGGGAAACATAATGACATGAATATGACTTGGGTAAATGGGTATAAACATGACAACATGTAACGTTAAATATGATATGTGTTTATACTTGAAAACATGACTTGAAGTATAACATGGAAGTTGACATGTAAGTATGCATAAAAACATAAGCTTGGGAATTTACCTATTAAGTTAGGTCTACCCATTGGGAATTTACCTATTAAGTTAGGTCTACCCAATTGCTTGAAAACTTGACTATGAACATGACACTAGACTAAACATGAAAGTGGCCAACTCGAGGTTGGGTTGAGTTTGCAACGTAAAACTACCCGGAACCGACCGGCCTAACTAGTAGTTGCAAACAATAAGACCCAATGTGAGAAGTTGGTCATGTTGTGCTTGAACCCGAGGTTAGACCAAGTTGTGGTGTAAAGCTACCCGGAACCGACCGGCTTAACTAGTAACCACAACAAAGTCTAATGTGAGAGGTTGGGGTGCATTAAGTAATTAATGCCACATGATAGGGTTAAGTTAATTTGATTAATGACTCTTAACCAAATATGACATGGGTAAATGGGTTAAGTAAATTGGTTAGGCTAATGATACTTAACAAAACATGACAAGGTTGGGTTGGTTAAGTGATTTGATTTTCCTAATGACGCTTAACCATTTTTATACGACTAGTGGACGGGGATTAAGTTAACCAACACTTAATCAATCCAACATGATAATTTGGCAAGGTTAAGTAAGTTTTCTTAATGACACTTAACCATACAAGATGATTAGGGGATGGGGTTAAGTAATTTGCACCTAACTAATCCGACACGGTAATTAGATGGGGTTAAGTAATCCACACTTAACTAATCTAAACACGGTAATTCGATGGGGTTAAGTTAAACACTTAACCAATTTAAACTCGGTAATTCAATGAGGTTAAGTAACCAATACTTAACCAACTTAACGTGATAATTTAATGGGGTTAAGCAACTTATACTTAACCAATTATACATGATGATTTGATGGGGTTAAGTAACTTACACTTAACCAATCTAATACGCGGACCTGATAAGGTTAAGTCACAAGACCTTTTTAGAATATACTTAACCATTGTAGTACGATTAGAGGATGGGGTTAAGCCAACCTATACTTAACCAATCCGACTCGATAATTTGATAGGATTAAGATAATCTATGCTTAATCGATCTAGCAAGATAATCCGATAGGATTAAGGTAAGCTAGTACTTGACCAATTTGACTTGATAGGGTTAAGTCATGAGCCTCTGGGTACACTTAACCAACTTGTGGGACTAAGTCTTGAACTTAAATACTTAGCCAATCTTTGACGTGATTCTTGGGCGGGTTAAGTCATGGACTTGAATGATAACACTTAACCCAATAGACAAACCCTAGCTAGAAGAACTAGGTAGAAAACCGTGGTTAATCAAGGATAACGGGAAAGGAAGCTAAGTGGTAAACCTTAGTTAAGGGTAACTAAGTAATAATTCTTAGCTAAGGACATAGGACTAATTCTCAAAACGATGAGTAACCTGATACGGTAGGTCATCGCTTAGTATACGAGGGGGAGCAAGTTATCTGACTTGGATAAAAGCTCCAGCGCACTGGGTGCCGAAGTGGAAGCTTCGGGGGACGTGAGGATATTCTTGGGATCCCTCTGTGGGCTGCCAGGTAATTATACTAGGCCCATGAGAGGTTAAGGTCTGCGTTAGAAGGACCAAGAGTATGCCTTGGTTGCTATGCGAGCAACCTAAAGACTGGGATGGATTAGCGTGGAGTCGACGATTCTTGTTTTTGCCCTGGATAGCGCATCGCCGACTACCTACCATCTTTAGTCAATCGTGTACGTGCGGAAAGGCAGGGAACCCCCAACAGACCATGTGCTTGCTATCGAGTCATGGGTGAGGTTGGCCCGGAGGAAAGTGGGCTATAGTGGGGCCGTGGAGTGGTTCTTATACATGATTTTTCTTGGATTGCCTTTCAGTAGTTGAGGGAGGGGTCACGTGGGACCATAGCCACGGGTACAAAAACAGACCTTGATATCTGCATCGGCAGACGATTTAAAGCTCCCGACCGAGTTCCGTATTTCTTGATTTGCCCTGGCACGGAACTCGGATGGCACATTGGGGAACATGTGCATCTAGACATGGAAAACGATTCACGATACATACGTGGGATCAAGGGCGCGGTTGACGGGTGGCGTAATCCCTAGTGGTCCTAGGTGGCCAAAACCCAAACCGAGACACGGAAACGTTCATTAGGTAGCATAATCCCTAGCGGTCCTAGGTGGCATAAATCCTAAGTGGACGCGCGATAGTTCAAGGTAAGGAAACACAACTAGATCAAGGGTTGCAGTCCAAAACAACTTCAAGGATAAACCGTTTACATGGGAAAGCCCGTACAACCTACGGCAAAGAACTGAACTTATACATGGAAAGAAACATATGAGTTGAGTAACCTATATATGCGGCATATTAGGTTGACAGGGACCATTACACGACTTCTGAGTAAGGGTCATTCACGGATAACACGTAATACAGTTGGGATACTAGTACGGTAGGTGCAGAGCAGATATACAGGATAGATACCATGGGACGTTATACGTGATAGATATCTTGGAATATTATACTTGATAGGAACCTGACAATGTGATACCTTGTTTTGTCTTGACATCGTAATTTATCATGACATCTTAGTTTATCCGAGTTCAGTAGTTCATCCTGTTATTTTGATTTAGCTTACCTATCTTGTTATCATGCTTATGTTCATCTCAGTTTCTCATGTCAGTTAACTTTACTAGTTTTTATACTAATAGTAGATAGGGCTTACTCAGTCTTTTTGACTGACCCGTTTTGTTTCGCCTCTTTTCTTCCGTTTCCCCCCCAGGTTACAGGGAGGAAACACTGCTGTTTAGTTCGGACTTCTTCTGCTTGAAGGTCATCATGGATGGCTTGGACTTTTCTTGGCTATGGCTACTTTACTGTTTTTATTTGGGGAATAATTTATGAAAAAGTCTTTATGCTTCTTTACTATTGCAAGACAGGTTTTGATGTACTCTGATGTAAAAGGCTTTAGACCTTATGTATTCATGTTTATGAAAGTTCGATTTTACTTCCGCTATTTTATATGTTCTGTCTTGTGATATTTCTGTGCATGTTTACCAATAATGCCCCTCTAAAGCTAGTGCATTCCTTTGCGAGTGACCCTAGCGGAGGCGGGGTGTTACATTTGGTATCAGAGCAGAAGGTTACCAGACTGGGCAAAAGTTTTTAAAGACCTTCTGAAAACTATTTGAAAATCGTTTATAAAGAAGCATTTTTCAAGAAAATTTTCTTTTAAAAGAAAAAGGCTATTCCCCAAAGGCCATTAGCACTATCCTTGTTTCCTTAATTGAATCTCTTTTCCTTTCTTTCCTCCATCTGTAGTCACTGTGGTTTTAACTGCGACTAGTCTTTTCTATCTACAAAAGTGCTTTCCATGCGATGGAGCTGGTTCTCGAGAGACCAGTGGCCGCGTTATAAGAAAGGATAGTGAGAAAGAGGATAAAGGATACGAGCTTAAGGATGAGCAACTGGTTGGTATGGCTTAGTCCTCAAAGGAGGGAGAAAGATGAACAATGAAACCCATGACGAGAGAGTACCTTTGGCATGGTAAAACGGGGTGGATAGTTAAGTATTATGGGACAAGGACAAGATCATCGGGAGGGTAATAGTATGCTCTTATTACTAGGGTACCTCGGAAGGAGGGTAACGATCTTGTTAAAGGTTTAGCTTTTCTTCTCTATCATCCCGTTAGGACTTTGTTTTGATCATCGTATCATTTAAGTCTGCTTCGATAGTTGAGTCTCTGCACCTTAAGTACTAACGTAATAGAGAATCCCATTTTTGTCTCAAAGTCCTATTGGAGAATCAGTCCATTTATTCATGGCTTGTTTGGATTTGAGAATGTCTATGTCAAGTGTTGAGCTTGGAAATAATGCTTATGTTTATAAGCTATGGATGGATTCTAAGGATGAAGTGGTTATCCAGTAAGGGGTGCCACTCTCGGTTTTTATAGGAGGGTAGTTAGACTCTTGACTAGCCTTGGTAATACCCTCGGAGTCTCGTGTAACCTTTTGGGTTCGGTCATGATTAGTTACTTAGAATCCCGTGATGCCTTTATTGGAAATTTGAAGCCCGATCGAGTGGTTTTCGCCGATAAGATGGATGGTTTATTTCACTTATGCATGGGTTATGGAAATCACCCTAGTAAGTGCGCTTGGTAACCTGGTTGACATCTGTTTACTTTCAAGAAGAAGTTCTTCTACATGGAATACCTTATAGTATATAAACAAGATCCAAGATTCATTAGTGAATTTTGGAAAGCTTGCATAAGATCATGAGTACGCAGTCATGTTTGCGCCAAGTATTCTAGAAAAAGGATAAGTGCAAGTGGAACGAGAGGCGACGAAGAAATGAGTCCTAGCTCATGTTATGCAAACAAGAAATAAGAAGCTACGAAATCACGAAGTTAAAAGACGGTCAAGGCACAATGGGATTAAGCCCAAGGAAATATGACTTTGATGGTCAAAGACTAGATACACGCATGATATCTCTTTTTGGGAGTATATTCTTGATCCCTGTTTCGGTAGAGCTTACTTGTAGGCTATCTTTTGTGGACATCCTCTCGGTCCTATTTTCTGTTACAAACCCCGTAAGGAGTTTGTCTTGTTTATCTTCTCGACCCTGTTTCAGGGAATCCTAGGTAGAACCCTATGGATGTAAACATGTATTTGAAACATGTTATGATTGATATGGTTGCAAGTGGTTGCTCATGGATGCGCGAATACACATTAGATTCTAGCTCGACTCGGTCACATTTCATATTGCATATGCACGAGTATTTATACTTGTTTATGGATGAAATCGAATGTATTATCATGCGGTTGTTGCATATGAATGAATGATTGTGCACGCATATAGTATCTATATGACTAGGACTATTTGCATACATGTTGGATTCATGGCACTATACATATTTTTCATTAGATCACTCAGGCCTGATCATTCACATTAGATAAGTGCATATACACACACGTTTTGCATATATTCATACAGCATTAGAAATCATCTAAGGACAATGGTTGCTTGTGGATGATGTTTTGAGTAGATGGATGATGGATGGAAGGATATGTTCCTCCTAACTTGGAGATTTCAGGGACGAAATCCTTTAAGTTGGGGAGGATGTAACAACCCGAATTTTTAGCAACGTGTTAAGACAAGAATCAAGGCAGAATTAAATTATAAAATCTGAATCAGGATAAACGGCTTGCGCCATTGCGTTCGTCTCGGAAAAATACGCGAAATAGAGTCCGAAATTTCGTAAATCGGAGTCCGTATGAAGAAGATATGGACGAACGAAGTTAGGCAGAAAACCCGAAAACAAGCCAGAATGCACTGGCGCACTTGTGAAGTGCGCCAGCACAAAAATACACTGGCGCACTTAGGAAGTGCGCCCGTGTCGAGCCAGAAACCTGCACAGCCTTCTGGCTTGACCCTGGCTGGCCTGGTGCACCTGTTTTGGCCCTTGGTCTTGTTTTGGAGGCTTGTGACGATTTTTGAGGGCTGGGATCTATCCTAGGGTTAATCTAACGGCCTAAACTACCCCTAATCTCTATAAAAAGACCCCTAACCTAGCCTAAACCCTCATTAATTGATCCTACAACTAAACTATGGCAAAATTTCTACTCTCATGGCCTCCACTCAACTATCCTAGCCTCCACTTCATTTCTATGAGAGGTTTCATGAACATGAGAGTATTAGAGAGTCCCTATGTTAGTATGAGAGCCCCTCAAGTTGATTTCAAGACAAAAGCTTTGATCTTTGTTCGTAAAGATGGGGTTTTTATTGATTTGGAGCTTTTATCTTTGGGTTTTTGGATGAAGGCATGCATAAGCTTCATCACAAGCTTTAGTTTAATTGATTTAGGCCTTCGTAGCAATGTAAGCCCTTCCCTACTCTTAGATATTAACTATGAAGTTAAATGTTCATGTTGAAAGTTTGGGTTTGATTAATTAGAATGATGCATGCTATCATGTTATGCAAGTTTATGAAGTCATTATCTTGATCTTATGAGCTAAAAGCCACAACCTTTATGTTGAAATGTTGCATTATGCAACATGAGAATCTTCATAATCATTATGTCAACTTGCATATGAAGTCATAATCCTTATATGATGATATATGCGAGTTTCTAGCCATCATTCCATGTCTTTTGTCACCATGATTCGCTTATGTACCAAGTTTGGGTTGATGCATGTTTTTTAGGCTTAAGAATGTAACATGCAAGCTAATGAACACATTTGTGCCTCATTTGCCACCATGATTAACTTGTGGCTTAATACCCATTTTTTTCATTCCTTTGCCAAGTCTTTTCTTTTAATCCATCACGTTGTTGCGAACGTATAAGCTAGTTTAAAAAGCGTTGGGGTCACATTATGGGGAAACATAATGACATGAATATGACTTGGGTAAATGGGTATAAACATGACAACATGTAACGTTAAATATGACATGTGTTTATACTTGAAAACATGACTTGAAGTATAACATGGAAGTTGACATGTAAGTATGCATAAAAACATAAGCTTGGGAATTTACCTATTAAGTTAGGTCTACCCATTGGGAATTTACCTATTAAGTTAGGTCTACCCAATTGCTTGAAAACTTGACTATGAACATGACACTAGACTAAACATGAAAGTGGCCAACTCGAGGTTGGGTTGAGTTTGCAACGTAAAACTACCCGGAACCGACCGGCCTAACTAGTAGTTGCAAACAATAGGACCCAATGTGAGAAGTTGGTCATGTTGTGCTTGAACCCGAGGTTAGACCAAGTTGTGGTGTAAAGCTACCCGGAACCGACCTGCTTAACTAGTAACCACAACAGAGTCTAATGTGAGAGGTTGGGGTGCATTAAGTAATTAATGCCACATGATAGGGTTAAGTTAATTTGATTAATGACTCTTAACCAAATATGACATGGGTAAATGGGTTAAGTAAATTGGTTAGGCTAATGATACTTAACAAAACATGACAAGGTTGGGTAGGTTAAGTGATTTGATTTTCCTAATGACGCTTAACCATTTTTATACGACTAGTGGACGGGGATTAAGTTAACCAACACTTAATCAATCCAACATGATAATTTGGCAAGGTTAAGTAAGTTATCTTAATGACACTTAACCATACAAGATGATTAGGGGATGGGGTTAAGTAATTTGCACCTAACTAATCTGACACGGTAATTAGATGGGGTTAAGTAATCCACACTTAACTAATCTAAACATGGTAATTCGATGGGGTTAAGTTAAACACTTAACCAATTTAAACTCGGTAATTCAATGAGGTTAAGTAACCAATACTTAACCAACTTAACGTGATAATTTAATGGGGTTAAGCAACTTATACTTAACCAATTATACATGATGATTTGATGGGGTTAAGTAACTTACACTTAACCAATCTAATACGCGGACCTGATAAGGTTAAGTCACAAGACCTTTTTAGAATATACTTAACCATTGTAGTACGATTAGAGGATGGGGTTAAGCCAACCTATACTTAACCAATCCGACTCGATAATTTGATGGGATTAAGATAATCTATGCTTAATCGATCTAGCAAGATAATCCGATAGGATTAAGGTAAGCTAGTACTTGACCAATTTGACTTGATAGGGTTAAGTCATGAGCCTCTGGGTACACTTAACCAACTTGTGGGACTAATTCTTGAACTTAAATACTTAGCCAATCTTTGATGTGATTCGTGGGCGGGTTAAGTCATGGACTTGAATGATAACACTTAACCCAATAGACAAACCCTAGCTAGAAGAACTAGGTAGAAAACCGTGGTTAATCAAGGATAACGGGAAAGGAAGCTAAGTGGTAAACCTTAGTTAAGGGTAACTAAGTAATAATTCTTAGCTAAGGACATAGGACTAATTCTCAAAACGATGAGTAACCTGATACGGTAGGTCATCGCTTAGTATACGAGGGGGAGCAAGTTATCTGACTTGGATAAAAGCTCCAGCGCACTGGGTGCCGAAGTGGAAGCTTCGGGGGACGTAAGGATATTCTTGGGATCCCTCTGTGGGCTGCCAGGTAATTATACTAGGCCCATGAGAGGTTAAGGTCTGCGTTAGAAGGACCAAGAGTATGCCTTGGTTGCTATGCGAGCAACCTAAAGACTGGGATGGATTAGTGTGGAGTCGACGATTCTTGTTTTTGCCCTGGATAGCGCATCGCCGACTACCTACCATCTTTAGTCAATCGTGTACGTGCGGAAAGGCAGGGAACCCCCAACAGACCATGTGCTTGCTATCGAGTCATGGGTGAGGTTGGCCCGTAGGAAAGTGGGCTATAGTGGGGCCGTGGAGTGGTTCTTATACATGATTTTTCTTGGATTGCCTTTCAGTAGTTGAGGGAGGGGTCACGTGGGACCATAGCCACGGGTATAAAAACAGACCTTGATATCTGCATCGGCAGACGATTTAAAGCTCCCGACCGAGTTCCGTATTTCTTGATTTTCCCTGGCACGTAACTCGGATGGCACATTGGGGAACATGTGCATCTAGACATGGAAAACGATTCACGATACATACGTGGGATCAAGGGCGCGGTTGACGGGTGGCGTAATCCCTAGTGGTCCTAGGTGGCCAAAACCCAAACCGAGATACGGAAACGTTCATTAGGTAGCATAATCCCTAGCGGTCCTAGGTGGCATAAATCCTAAGTGGACGCGCGATAGTTCAAGGTAAGGAAACACAACTAGATCAAGGGTTGCAGTCCAAAACAACTTCAAGGATAAACCGTTTACATGGGAAAGCCCGTACAGCCTACGGCAAAGAACTGAACTTAACCATGGAAAGAAACATATGAGTTGAGTAACCTATATATGCGGCATATTAGGTTGACAGGGACCATTACATGACTTCTGAGTAAGGGTCATTCACGGATAACACATAATACAGTTGGGACACTAGTACGGTAGGTGCAGAGCAGATATACAGGATAGATACCATGGGACGTTATACGTGATAGATATCTTGGAATATTATACTTGATAGGAACCTGACGATGTGATACCTTGTTTTGTCTTGACATCGTAATTTATCATGACATCTTAGTTTATCCGAGTTCAGTAGTTCATCCTGTTATTTTGATTTAGCTTACCTATCTTGTTATCATGCTTATGTTCATCTCAGTTTCTCATGTCAGTTAACTTTACTAGTTTTTATACTAATAGTAGATAGGGCTTACTCAGTCTTTTTGACTGACCCGTTTTGTTTCGCCTCTTTTCTTCCGTTTCCCCCCCCCAGGTTACAGGGAGGAAACACTGCTGTTTAGTTCGGACTTCTTCTGCTTGAAGGTCATCATGGATGGCTTGGACTTTTCTTGGCTATGGCTACTTTACTGTTTTTATTTGGGGAATAATTTATGAAAAAGTCTTTATGCTTCTTTACTATTGCAAGACAGGTTTTGATGTACTCTGATGTAAAAGGCTTTAGACCTTATGTATTCATGTTTATGAAAGTTCGATTTTACTTCCGCTATTTTATATGTTCTGTCTTGTGATATTTCTGTGCATGTTTACCAATAATGCCCCTCTAAAGCTAGTGCATTCCTTTGCGAGTGACCCTAGCGGAGGCGGGGTGTTACATTTGATATCAGAGCAGAAGGTTACCAGACTGGGCAAAAGTTTTTAAAGACCTTCTGAAAACTATTTGAAAATCGTTTATAAAGAAGCATTTTTCAAGAAAATTTTCTTTTAAAAGAAAAAGTCTATTCCCCAAAGGCCATTAGCACTATCCTTGTTTCCTTAATTGAATCTCTTTTCCTTTCTTTCCTCCATCTGTAGTCACAGTGGTTTTAACTGCGACTAGTCTTTTCTATCTACAAAAGTGCTTTCCATGCGATGGAGGTGGTTCTCGAGAGACCAGTGGCCGCGTTATAAGAAAGGATAGTGAGAAAGAGGATAAAGGATACGAGCTTAAGGATGAGTAACTGGTTGGTATGGCTTAGTCCTCAAAGGAGGGAGAAAGATGAACAATGAAACCCATGACGAGAGAGTACCTTTGGCATGGTAAAACAGGGTGGATAGTTAAGTATTATGGGACAAGGACAAGATCATCGGGAGGGTAATAGTATGCTCTTATTTCTAGGGTACCTCGGAAGGAGGGTAACGATCTTGTTAAAGGTTTAGCTTTTCTTCTCTATCATCCCGTTAGGACTTTGTTTTGATCATCGTATCATTTAAGTCTGCTTCGATGGTTGAGTCTCTGCACCTTAAGTACTAACGTAATAGAGAATCCCATTTTTGTCTCAAAGTCCTATTGGAGAATCAGTCCATTTATTCATGGCTTGTTTGGATTTGAGAATGTCTATGTCAAGTGTTGAGCTTGGAAATAATGCTTATGTTTATAAGCTATGGATGGATTCTAAGGATGAAGTGGTTATCCAGTAAGGGGTGCCACTCTCGGTTTTGATAGGAGGGTAGTTAGACTCTTGACTAGCCTTGGTAATACCCTCGGAGTCTCGTGTAACCTTTTGGGTTCGGTCATGATTAGTTACTTAGAATCCCGTGATGCCTTTATTGGAAATTTGAAGCCCGATCGAGTGGTGTTCGCCGATAAGATGGATGGTTTATTTCACTTATGCATGGGTTATGGAAATCACCCTAGTAAGTGCGCTTGGTAACCTGGTTGACATCTGTTTACTTTCAAGAAGAAGTTCTTCTACATGGAATACCTTATAGTATATAAACAAGATCCAAGATTCATTAGTGAATTTTGGAAAGCTTGCATAAGATCATGAGTACGCAGTCATGTTTGCGCCAAGTATTCTAGAAAAAGGATAAGTGCAAGTGGAACGAGAGGCGACGAAGAAATGAGTTCTAGCTCATGTTATGCAAACAAGAAATAAGAATCTACGAAATCACGAAGTTAAAAGACGGTCAAGGCACAATGGGATTAAGCCCAAGGAAATACGACTTTGATGGTCAAAGACTAGATACACGCATGATATCTCTTTTTGGGAGTATATTCTTGATCCCTGTTTCGGTAGAGCTTACTTGTAGGCTATCTTTTGTGGACATCCTCTCGGTCCTATTTTCTGTTACAAACCCCGTAAGGAGTTTGTCTTGTTTATCTTCTCGACCCTGTTTCAGGGAATCCTAGGTAGAACCCTATGGATGTAAACATGTATTTGAAACATGTTATGATTGATATGGTTGCAAGTGAATGCAAGTGGTTGCTCATGGATGCGCGAATACACATTAGATTCTAGCTCGACTCGGTCACATTTCATATTGCATATGCACGAGTATTTATACTTGTTTATGGATGAAATCGAATGTATTATCATGCGGTTGTTGCATATGAATGAATGATTGTGCACGCATATAGTATCTATATGACTAGGACTATTTGCATACATGTTGGATTCATGGCACTATACATATTTTTCATTAGATCACTCAGGCCTGATCATTTACATTAGATAAGTGCATATACACACACGTTTTGCATATATTCATACAACATTAGAAATCATCTAAGGACAATGGTTGCTTGTGGATGATGTTTTGAGTAGATGGATGATGGATGGTAGGATATGTTCCTCCTAACTTGGAGATTTCAGGGACGAAATCCTTTAAGTTGGGGAGGATGTAACAACCCGAATTTTTAGCAACGTGTTAAGACAAGAATCAAGGCAGAATTAAATTATAAAATCTGAATCAGGATAAACGGCTTGCGCCATTGCGTTCGTCTCAGAAAAATACGCGAAATAGAGTCCGAAATTTCATAAATCGGAGTCCGTATGAAGAAGATATGGACGAACGAAGTTAGGCAGAAAAACCGAAAACAAGCCAGAATGCACTGGCGCACTTGTGAAGTGCGCCAGCACAAAAATACACTGGCGCACTTGGGAAGTGCGCCCGTGTCGAGCCAGAAACCTGCACAGCCTTCTGGCTTGACCCTGGCTGGCCTGGTGCACCTGTTTTGGCCCTTGGTCTTGTTTTGGAGGCTTGTGACGATTTTTGAGGGCTGGGATCTATCCTAGGGTTAATCTAACGGCCTAAACTACCCCTAATCTCTATAAAAAGACCCCTAACCTAGCCTAAACCCTCATTAATTGATCCTACAACTAAACTATGGAAAAATTTCTACTCTCATGGCCTCCACTCAACTATCCTAGCCTCCACTTCATTTCTATGAGAGGTTTCATGAACATGAGAGTATTAGAGAGTCCCTATGTTAGTATGAGAGCCCCTCAAGTTGATTTCAAGACAAAAGCTTTGATCTTTGTTCGTAAAGATGGGGTTTTTATTGATTTGGAGCTTTTATCTTTGGGTTTTTGGATGAAGGCATGCATAAGCTTCATCACAAGCTTTAGTTTAATCGATTTAGGCCTTCATAGCAATGTAAGCCCTTCCCTACTCTTAGATATTAACTATGAAGTTAAATGTTCATGTTGAAAGTTTGGGTTTGATTAATTAGAATGATGCATGCTATCATGTTATGCAAGTTTATGAAGTCATTATCTTGATCTTATGAGCTAAAAGCCACAACCTTTATGTTGAAATGTTGCATTATGCAACATGAGAATCTTCATAATCATTATGTCAACTTGCATATGAAGTCATAATCCTTATATGATGATATATGCGAGTTTCTAGCCATCATTCCATGTCTTTTGTCACCATGATTCGCTTATGTACCAAGTTTGGGTTGATGCATGTTTTTGAGGCTTAAGAATGTAACATGCAAGCTAATGAACACATTTGTGCCTCATTTTCCACCATGATTAACTTGTGGCTTAATACCCATTTTTGTCATTCCTTTGCCAAGTCTTTTCTTTTAATCCATCACGTTGTTGCGAACGTATATGCTAGTTTAAAAAGCGTTGGGGTCACATTATGGGGAAACATAATGACATGAATATGACTTGGGTAAATGGGTATAAACATGACAACATGTAACGTTAAATATGACATGTGTTTATACTTGAAAACATGACTTGAAGTATAACATGGAAGTTGACATGTAAGTATGCATAAAAACATAAGCTTGGGAATTTACCTATTAAGTTAGGTCTACCCATTGGGAATTTACCTATTAAGTTAGGTCTACCCAATTGCTTGAAAACTTGACTATGAACATGACACTAGACTAAACATGAAAGTGGCCAACTCGAGGTTGGGTTGAGTTTGCAACGTAAAACTACCCGGAACCGACCGGCCTAACTAGTAGTTGCAAACAATAGGACCCAATGTGAGAAGTTGGTCATGTTGTGCTTGAACCCGAGGTTAGACCAAGTTGTGGTGTAAAGCTACCCGGAACCGACCGGCTTAACTAGTAACCACAACAAAGTCTAATGTGAGAGGTTGGGTGCATTAAGTAATTAATGCCACATGATAGGGTTAAGTTAAATTGATTAATGACTCTTAACCAAATATGACATGGGTAAATGGGTTAAGTAAATTGGTTAGGCTAATGATACTTAACAAAACATGACAAGGTTGGGTAGGTTAAGTGATTTGATTTGCCTAATGACGCTTAACCATTTTTATACGACTAGTGGACGGGGATTAAGTTAACCAACACTTAATCAATCCAACATGATAATTTGGAAAGGTTAAGTAAGTTTTCTTAATGACACTTAACCATACAAGATGATTAGGGGATGGGGTTAAGTAATTTGCACCTAAGTAATCCGACACGGTAATTAGATGGGGTTAAGTAATCCACACTTAACTAATCTAAACACGGTAATTCGATGGGGTTAAGTTAAACACTTAACCAATTTAAACTCGGTAATTCAATGAGGTTAAGTAACCAATACTTAACCAACTTAACGTGATAATTTAATGGGGTTAAGCAACTTATACTTAACCAATTATACATGATGATTTGATGGGGTTAAGTAACTTACACTTAACCAATCTAATACGCGGACCTGATAAGGTTAAGTCACAAGACCTTTTTAGAATATACTTAACCATTGTAGTACGATTAGAGGATGGGGTTAAGCCAACCTATACTTAACTAATCCGACTCGATAATTTGATGGGATTAAGATAATCTATGCTTAATCGATCTAGCAAGATAATCCGATAGGATTAAGGTAAGCTAGTACTTGACCAATTTGACTTGATAGGGTTAAGTCATGAGCCTCTGGGTACACTTAACCAACTTGTGGGACTAAGTCTTGAACTTAAATACTTAGCCAATCTTTGACGTGATTCGTGGGCGGGTTAAGTCATGGACTTGAATGATAACACTTAACCCAATAGACAAACCCTAGCTAGAAGAACTAGGTAGAAAACCGTGGTTAATCAAGGATAACGGGAAAGGAAGCTAAGTGATAAACCTTAGTTAAGGGTAACTATGTAATAATTCTTAGCTAAGGACATAGGACTAATTCTCAAAACGATGAGTAACCTAATACGGTAGGTCATCGCTTAGTATACGAGGGGGAGAAAGTTATCTGACTTGGATAAAAGCTCCAGCGCACTGGGTGCCGAAGTGGAAGCTTCGGGGGACGTGAGGATATTCTTGGGATCCCTCTGTGGGCTGCCAGGTAATTATACTAGGCCCATGAGAGGTTAAGGTCTGCGTTAGAAGGACCATGAGTATGCCTTGGTTGCTATGCGAGCAACCTAAAGACTGGGATGGATTAGCGTGGAGTCGACGATTCTTGTTTTTGCCCTGGATAGCGCATCGCCGACTACCTACCATCTTTAGTCAATCGTGTACGTGCGGAAAGGCAGGGAACCCCCAACAGACCATGTGCTTGCTATCGAGTCATGGGTGAGGTTGGCCCGTAGGAAAGTGGGCTATAGTGGGGCCGTGTAGTGGTTCTTATACATGATTTTTCTTGGATTGCCTTTCAGTAGTTGAGGGAGGGGTCACGTGGGACCATAGCCACGGGTACAAAAACAGACCTTGATATCTGCATCGGCAAACGATTTAAAGCTCCCGACCGAGTTCCGTATTTCTTGATTTGCCCTGGCACGGAACTCGGATGGCACATTGGGGAACATGTGCATCTAGACATGGAAAACGATTCACGATACATACGTGGGATCAAGGGCGCGGTTGACGGGTGGCGTAATCCCTAGTGGTCCTAGGTGGCCAAAACCCAAACCGAGACACGGAAACGTTCATTAGGTAGCATAATCCCTAGCGGTCCTAGGTGGCATAAATCCTAAGTGGACGCGCGATAGTTCATGGTAAGGAAACACAACTAGATCAAGGGTTGCAGTCCAAAACAACTTCAAGGATAAACCGTTTACATGGGAAAGCCCGTACAGCCTACGGCAAAGAACTGAACTTATACATGGAAAGAAACATATGAGTTGAGTAACCTATATATGCGGCATATTAGGTTGACAGGGACCATTACACGACTTCTGAGTAAGCGTCATTCACGGATAACACGTAATACAGTTGGGATACTAGTACGGTAGGTGCAGAGCAGATATACAGGATAGATACCATAGGACGTTATACGTGATAGATATCTTGGAATATTATACTTGATAGGAACCTGACGATGTGATACCTTGTTTTGTCTTGACATCGTAATTTATCATGACATCTTAGTTTATCTGAGTTCAGTAGTTCATTCTGTTATTTTGATTTAGCTTACCTATCTTGTTATCATGCTTATGTTCATCTCAGTTTCTCATGTCAGTTAACTTTACTAGTTTTTATACTAATAGTAGATAGGGCTTAGTCAGTCTTTTTGACTGACCCGTTTTGTTTCGCCTCTTTTCTTCCGTTCCCCCCCCAGGTTACAGGGAGGAAACACTGCTGTTTAGTTCGGACTTCTTCTGCTTGAAGGTCATCATGGATGGCTTGGACTTTTCTTGGCTATGGCTACTTTACTGTTTTTATTTGGGGAATAATTTATGAAAAAGTCTTTATGCTTCTTTACTATTGCAAGACAGGTTTTGATGTACTCTGATGTAAAAGGCTTTAGACCTTATGTATTCATGTTTATGAAAGTTCGATTTTACTTCCGCTATTTTATATGTTCTGTCTTGTGATATTTCTGTGCATGTTTACCAATAATGCCCCTCTAAAGCTAGTGCATTCCTTTGCGAGTGACCCTAGCGGAGGCGGGGTGTTACAACATGCTTCACTATATAACAAAGTGTATAACAAAAAACATTATTAATAACAAATTTTACGATTACCCTAAATGAAAGGTCAAATACACAAATATAGTTTACTCTAATTAATATCTACCTCACTATATATATTACCTCATAGACACACGAAAACTACCTTACTTCTTGATTCACTATAAGCCTTTCCTATTTTTTTCTTCTGCTTCCAAGCTCATCACACTACAAATTCCGAATTCATCCGTGTGCATAGCACGGGTTCAAACCTAGTATATTATATATATATTTAATGGCCTGAATAGAACACGCCGCGTCGCGGCAGTTCACGAATTTCGACCATTGACTTCGAATGGATATTACGGGAGATCCGACCGTCGGATTCTCCTAAAATCGAAACCGTTGGGTTCGTATCGAAAAGATCTTTCCAACGAATACGAGAGATTTGAAATCTAATTGTTGGATTTGGAACTATGTCCAAATCAAATTTGGAAAAGGTCTTTGTAAGTGCAATTCGATGGCCATTTTTGGGAATCGACTGTACATGCCTTGATGAAATTATTAAAAATATTAAGAATTTGTGTAAAATCATAAGAAATGATTTGGAAAGAATTAGGAAGAAAAATTCCATATTTGAAAATATAAAAATATATTTTTATCGAAATGAACTAGAATTATAATCCAATATTTTTAAATAAATAAATTGGATTTGAAATGGTTTTAAAAATAACCAGAATTTCTAATATATGAGTTGGAATGGATTTGAATCGAAATTATATTCGGAATATTTTGTTATGGGATTCCGTGATTATACAGATATTGTGGAGGAATTTGGAAGATATATATATCGTTATTCCCAATACAATATTTGGTGATTTCAGAATTTGATATTGAATATAAGCCAATATAATTTCTATTCAGAGCCTTGTATTTAATACTGAATTGGATTTTGTGTTTGTCGTGAACTGTGTTTTAAATGACACTGTTCTTAAACCCAGTTGAGAAAAGATTAAATCTTTTAAATAAGATCTAGTAGAGTTTACCAATTAATTAATATTTAATTAGAATTAAATAGAATTGGATTTTGGGGTTGTCATGAATGGTGTCTTTATTAACACCATTCTTAAACCCAGTGTGAAAAGAATAAATCTTTAATTAAGATTTATAGATGAATGACCAATTAATTAACATTTAATTGGAATTGAAAATGGAACATGAATCGGGATTTATTGTGAACTGTGTTTTTAACGACATTCGTTCTTTAACCCGATTTACAGTGAAATGTGATTTAGAATTTATAAATCTTTTTATTAAGATTTAACGGAAATTTTCCAAAGTAAAGTTTTCTAATTTAAAATATTAAACTGGAATTGAATGGAATTCGATTTGATAATAATCAAAATGAGCTTCTGTGGAGGAAGACTGTTAATATATATGGAATTTATAAGGCTTAGTCGTTATTCCATTTATATTATTAGTTGGATACGAAAATTGATATCGATTATATATTGATCTGTTTTCCATGAAGATTCCATTTTTATGGAAGAGGATTTGGGTTTATTGTGAACCGTGTTTTAAATGACATTGGTTCTTTAACCCAGTTAAAGACAGGATTACATGGCTAACATTGTATTTCGAACTGTATGGTTGATCTCTGCTAAATATATATTTGTTTGGTGGCGAATAATTTATTCTCTTGCTTAACACTCTTCCCTAAGACGTACAAGCTTAGAGGTTATATATCAGCAGAAATCAATAGTACGGTGTAGATTGTTGATGCGATATGTTAGTGTTTCCAAAGTTAAATAATCATTAATATCGATTTTTGGGAAGATTAAAACTAAGTGGAGTTTTGATGAATCTTTAATTAGATTGAAATGGGAATTGGTAATTCAAATTATCAAATTTGGGAAATGATCGAAAATGGAGTAGCACCAGTTTTGCTCCAAGCGATAGTTAAATCTTTAATTAGATTTGAACGTGAAATGGTAATTAAATTTACTGATAACACCATGGTGTTAGATATGGAGTATTACCAGTTTTGCTCCATGGGATGAATCGGTTGGGATTGGGAAATAAAATAAATGATTACTTCGGTAAGGATCGTTAATCCCGACTAGTTTGGAAAACCTTAATATGGTTTGAATGATATCCAAAGGAATATTAAAGAATAAATTTTAAAGAATTTATCTTTGATGAAATTAATGGGAACCTTTCCCAAAGGATATGAATATTTAAATAAAAGAATATTCAGGATTGGAATGAGGTGTATGTTGTGTTTTTATAGCACTTGTTTATTATATACACGAGTTATTCGGAAAGACTGGGTTTATACCCATTCTGGATAACTGATTCGACGATAAGTCGACGATGAAGACGGTGGTTGAAGACCGGAGGTCTTCACATCGTTTGGATGATTAATGATGTCTTGATTGGGTTGTACACCCATGACAAGGTAATAAGTGGTGATCGTTCAGACGTACTTGGAGATCGACTGGATATGCGAGGACCTCTCTCCTGTACTGGACATACAGGACGAGGAATAAGGTGCCTCCGGTTTAGTTTAGATCCAGAACAAATTTGTAAATGGATGTGTGTCTGACATTGGATTTTATTCTATGTCGATTGATGTCTATTAAATATATATCTATTTGGTGGCGGAGAATTTATTCTTTAGCTTAACGCCCTTCTCTGAGATGTACTAGCTCAGAGGTTATATATCGATAGATATCAGTCACATGGCATGAATTGCCTGTGTGGCATGCAGAGATGCAGTGATCAAGGCTTCTATTGAAAAGAAGAGTCTTGTGGTTGATGATCAAAGCACGACTTTAATATAGCATAGCTTTGTGTATAGCATTAATTCGTGAGCCTCACACCTCGGTATGAGTTAAAAACGGGATAAGGGAACCCAAGGAGGACATGACGTATCTTTCTAGCTATGGGTGGTGTCGGGGTTTTGCAAGCCCATACATTTATGTTATTTTTACCTTTATGGTTGTTGGAATGCGAGGCGCCTCGGATATATCGGTCTTTACGGAGCCGATGGATATTGAGTCATCTGGCTCATAGACTCCCGATAGGGCAGGGAAACATGTGTTCAGGAATTGTCAATCCTAAAACGTAAGGGAGGACCGACCTTGGATAGTCCAAGGGTCTAATACGGGAGACCCTGAGGCATTTTCTAGAGTATCTCGAAGCCGGTGAGGAGTACATCCCTTGCCTCGACTCATGACGGAAATCCAATTTCCAATACGTGACATTTCGGTTTTGATTGTAGATCCTAGTATGGCGACATGATATATGGTACCCATACCGTCTAGGATTGATACATTTATATTTGAAGTTGTTTTGACACTATACACTTATAATAGTATCAATGATTTGTTTTAAACATACCAAGCATGTTTGGCTATTATAAGGGAAAACCCTATCCTCCGGCTTGCGTTGAATTGTGTGATGGGACCTGGGTCTTATTATAGCTTCATTTTTCCAAAAATCAATGCGCTGTTTATTCTATGCACTGATATTCTTGGGAGGAAACTCGTTCCGTGTTATGCAGCGTGGTCCCTTGATTTACCTTATTTCTAAAGTAAAATTTTAAATAACTGTCTTTTTTCTCACACCAGTCACATGACTTACCTCGAGTTTATTGTTTTAACCTAAACTCTGGGTGCCCTTATTTTCCACATGTGCAGCTAGTAGTTTTGTTTTTGCAGATTTATATTCACGAGATCCTGGTTTACAGCTGGAACGATATTCGGAAAGCTCTATATCCGTTTATCTCTTTCAGTTGTGTTTTTGTATTATTTTCCGCTGCATTGTAATTTGTAAATCTCTGTCATTTATCAAATGTATATTATTTGTTCATACTCTGTATATTCTTGTAATCTGATGTAAATTCAAGTAATAAGCAATGAAATGTTTTTTGTTTGTGTTTTGATTTGTCGTGTTCTCAACTCAATCTGGGCTTTCCTTTACGGGGAAGTTTGGGTCGTGTCAGTTTGGTATCAGAGCTTTGGTTTTACAGAGCTCGAGAATAAGGCGTATTAGAACCAAACAAAAGAATTCATCAGAGATTGGATTTGTAATATCCAATGAGAATGACTCGTTAGAGATAGGATCAGTAGTATCCTAGAATGAGTGTGAAGAGTGTTATTTTTAAAATAAAATTGAAAACAAATTTTGTTTTGAAAATGTAAACCTTATTCAATGTATTTGAATATTTATTTTAAATTGATTTGGACAATCTAGTATATGGAGATTTTGCTTATACGCATTGCAAACGTGTATATAAAGCCTCAAATATGCTGAATAGATATAGAATCACACTCTAGTCGCCCGGAGATGATTCTGATGATTACTCGAGTATCATCAGAATTTATGTTCGAGTTTCAAAAGTGGGATGTCTATATATTTCCAATTGACTGGTGTGAAAATCCAAACTAGATAGGATCTGTTGTTGTGATTTGGCATCAAAAATGGATTTTAATATATATAAAAAATTATGAATTTGAAACGTTAATCAACAAGTTTATTGTTGATTGTGTTGTTTAATTTATTAAAATTTTGAACCGTTAAGCCAGATTGAATCAAATATTGAGCTGAATTGAAAATTGTTAGAAACTGCATGCATATACATGTTTATATGTTGAACAGGTCATAGCAAGAAGGCTAGAGAACTGGAATAAAATTGTATGCTCGACAAATAGGTACATGTTTACAAATTTATTGGGTTTGGACGATTTTATGAGCCGATTGGCTAGCCGCTTGGCTTTTTCTTTTTCTTTTGGATGGTGACGGCCATGCGTGCTTAGTTGAGGTTTTAAATGTCTCCCCGTAAAAGGAGGTTATGGTGAAATTTTTCGAAAATTTAGGGTGTTAGCCAAATATTTGAAGAATTGGATTATTAGTAACTGAAAAGTTGAAGAATGAAAGCCAAACTGAAAGTTGAGTTAGTTAGTTAAACATCTTTCAGCTCCGTTCCTTTTCGAGGACGAAAAGATTTTAAGTGGGGGAGATTGTAACAACCGGGAAAATCAGAACCAATTTAAAATTTTTATTTTGGCTGTTTTAATGAATTTTGATTATTTAAAATGATTTATTTTAAATAATAATGACTAGAAATTTATTTTGAATAGAATTAGAACATATAAATTTATTTAAATCGAAATTAGAATATAAATATTTATTTTAATTATAAAAGAAATTGAAAATAGCGCGGTAGTTTGAAAATTCGATTTCAAATTTCAAATGAATGTACAGGATTCAAAATAAACAGGATTTTAGTGAAACCATAAGTATTTGAATCTGTTTGAAAATATCTTTCCAGCGGATGTGAAAAATCCAAATTTCATAGGGGGAATAAAAATTAATGTCCAGTTGAAAATTCAGAATAGTTACTACGGAATATAGCCTTTAAAAGTGGAGATTTTGCAAACGACCTCCGTTTTCGACGAGACCACTTTCGTTGGATCCGAAATATCAAATTATTGTTGTACTCCAATTTTCATAATTTTTGGAACTAATATGTGAGCATGGCAGATTTAAACATGTTTGGTCAATTCAGTTTGAATTTAATCGACTAGAAAATGACCTTTTTTCAAACAGTCTCGAAATTCGATGAAATTTGTTTTGTTAGGACCATATCTGCAATACGAAGCTAGAAATAATTTTTCTAGAATTTTTGGAGTCCGTGTATGGC
The DNA here is from genome assembly GCA_030737875.1 of Allium sativum. Classification (NCBI taxonomy): domain Eukaryota; kingdom Viridiplantae; phylum Streptophyta; class Magnoliopsida; order Asparagales; family Amaryllidaceae; genus Allium; species Allium sativum. Next base: position 278,566,627 of record CM060918.1, read on the forward strand.
CCCGGTAAATTAAAAGATATGTTTGAATTCAATATACATTGATTTATATTTTAGTTTTGATGAAAACTGATCGTAACAGTCGAATTGGCTTGCCGGGCATATCCCATTGTGTTCAGAATGGGGGTAATTAGTTAGGGGTGATAGTCAATGGGTTCGATTTGGAGTTCATGACGATGTTGATTTTTAAATTGAATTAAAAAAATAAATAATATAAAAATAAATATATTCATTTTACATATAACCCGCCCCCTATATGTTTCTTCTATCAGAAATAGATCGAGCTCCCAAATTAAAAAAAAAAACCGTCAGCCCTAGAACCACCCACCACCGCTCCTACTTTCGCCCCTCCGACGTCGCCGCCACAGCCACAGCCACCTCCGGCGGACCCTCCGATCCTCCTCCCTTCCCCACCTTCTCTCTCCAGTAAACCGCGAATCCCAGAACCCCAGACCCGCGCCCAACCTCAGAACCCCCGCGCCACCTGAGATCACCGCCGCGGCCTGCCACTAGGCGAGCCACCACCTTGGAACCGTCACCTCAGAGCGCAGCAACCCTCCTCCAACAGAAATTGATGAGTTTTTATTTTGATTTTTATTCTTTAGTTTTAATTATAAAAAGCTTTGATTTTTGAAATTAAAAAGATGTGATTTTTAAAAGTAAAAAGCTTTGATTTTTGAAATTAAAAAGATGTGATTTTTAAAAGTAAAAAGATTTGATTTTTTTGAAATTAAACATATTAGATTTTTTAAAACAAAAGGAAATTATGAATTTTATTATATGTATAGCAGTATAAAAATATTATTTTTTATACTATAAACATTGTTATAAAAATAAGATTTTTATATAGGCAGCATTGAAATAAAAATGTGATTTTTAATATAAAAAATCGTGTGAAACAGACTGCGATGGAACCGACGGGAATCAAATCCAAATCCGAACCGTTTAGAAGTAAGGAATGGAGGAGTGGATCCCTAAGGTGGGAACTTCTCACTTTAATTTATTTTCTAGTTAGAAATATGTACTAGGATGCAGACGATGCTTAGTAGCACCCGACATCTTTATTTGAAACCATGTTTGTTTGGCTGTTTGGTTGATTGAATAATTTGGTTGAATTTGGTTTGGGAAATGAAATGAATTGATTAGAATTGGTATGTACATGGCGCGAACCATTATTAAGCGAGGGATAAGGCTAGACCTTATTCCTGTTCTAGTATCACGTCTTTGTGCTGCCGAAATTTTCTAAAAATATTAGAACAATAAAAATATCATTTTTATTATATAAAAGAACCGTATAAAATATTAATGAGATGAAATAAATATTTTATAGTTAAAAATATAATTTTTAACGTTTAAATGAATAAAATAAATATTCATTTACAAATCGGACGATTTGTTTATGTACACACATTTGACTGATATTGATTGGGACGATATATTTTACACATCGCCCAACTGCACAAATAATAATCAATGTTTGTTGTTTGAAAACCCCACACGGGTATTGGGACAATACTGGACATATACTAATCCCAATATTTAGTTGTATGTCAATCGATGGGCTGACAGGCTATTGTAAGGTTTAATTATTCATATTTAACGCTTATGCAGTTGTGTAATGCACTCTGGTTGATGGTTGGCTATGTTTGATTATTGTTGTGTACATGTGTGTATGAAATCCATATAACTAAAATTATATGGTAATTGACTGTGTCTTATTCCAATTCGGAAAGAACGAATATTTCAAATTAAAGAATATTTTAAAATGCCGAGTAATAAATATTTTAAAATAACTAATATTTTAATATAATAATCAGTAATTGATCAAAATATGATTTTGATGTCCGATTTGGGATGGACACGAAAATATTAAAATATATGAAGCCGTGTTGATTAGATTAACGTCATTTTGACGAGAATGATATTATAACAATTTTATTCATTTTTATATGAATATCGAAAAGGAAATGATTTCAAAATCTAATGTTTTGAAAATATTGTCATTTATATATTAATGATATGGAATATCCAATTTTGATCTAAAATTGAATATGAAGTTGAAATCGTTTTGAAAACGAATTTAAAACGATTTATAAAATATGTTTTAAATGGAAATCGACGAAATATATATGATATATATATTTAATGGCCTGAATAGAACACGCCACGCCGCGGCAGTTCGCAAATTTCGACCATTGACTTCGAATGGACATTACGGGAGATCCGACCATCGGATTCTCCTAAAACCGGAACCGTTGGGTTCGTATCGAAAAGTGCTTTCCAACTAATATGAGAGATTTGAAATCTAATGGTTGGATTTGAAATTATGTCCAAATCAAATTTGGAAAGGGTCTTTGTAAGTGTAGTTTGATGACCGTTTATGGAAATCGACTATACGGGCCTTGATGAAATTATTAAAAATATTAATAGTTTGTGTAAAATCATAAGAAATGATTTGGGAAAGAATTGGGATGAAAAGTTTTATGTTTGAAAAGATAAAAATATATTTTTATCGAAATGAACTAGTTATGAACTAGAATTATAATCCAATATTTTTAAATAAAAAATTGAATTTGAAATGGTTTTATAAATAACCAGAATTTCCAATATATGAATTGTAATGGATTTGAATCGAAATTATCTCCGAAATATTTCGATATTAGATTCGGTGATTATACGGATATTATGGAGGAATTTGGAAGATATATATATATATATATATATCATTATTCCCAATACGATATTTGGTGATTTCAGAATTTGATATTGAATATAAGCCAATATAATTTCTATTCAGAGCCTTGTATTTAATATTGAATTGGATTTTGGGTTTGTCGTGAATTGTGTTTTAAATGACACTATTCTTAAACCCCGTGGAGAAAAGATTAAATCTTTTAAATAAGATCTAGAAGAGTTTACCAATTAATTAATATTTAATTGGAATTGAATAGAATTGGATTTTGGGTTTGTCGTGAATGGTGTCTTTATTAACACCGTTATTAAACCCAGTGTGAAAAGAATAAACCTTTTAATTAAGATTTAAAGATGATTTACCAATTAATTGGATTTGAAAATGGAATGTGAATTGGGTTTATTGTGAACTGTGTTTTTAACGACACTCATTCTTTAACCCGATTTACAGTGAAATGTGATTTGGAATTTATAAATCTTTTTATTAAGATTTAACGGAAATTTTCCAAAGTAAAGTTTTCCAATTTAGTATATTAAAGTGGAATTGCATGGAATTCGATTTGATAATAATCGAAATGAGCTTCTGTGGAGGAAGACTGTTAATATATATGGAATTTAAAGGCTTAGTCGTTATTCCATTTATATTATTAGTCGGACACGGAAATTGATATCGATAATATATTGTTCTGTTTTCCGTGAAGATTCCATTTTTATGGAAGAGGATTTGGGTTTATTGTGAACCGTGTTTTAAATGACATTGGTTTTTTAACCCAGTTAAAGACAAGATTATATGTCTAACATTGTATTTCGAACTGTATGGTTGATCTCTGCTAAATATATATCTGTTTGGTGGCGGAGAATTTATTCTCTTGCTTAACACTCTTCCCTAAGACGTATGAGCTTAGAGGTTATATATCGGCAGAAATCAATAGTACGGTGTAGATTTTGATGCGACATGTTGGTGTTTTCAAAGTTAAATAATCAATAATATTGATTTTTGGGAAGATTAAAACTAAGTGGAGTTTTAATGAATCTTTAATTGGATTGAAATGGGAATTGATAATTTAAATTATCAAATTTGGGAAATGATCGAGAATGGAGTAGCACCAGTTTTGCTCCAAGCGATAGTTAAATTTTAATTAGATTTGAACGTGTAATGGCAATTAAATTTACTGATAACACCATGGTGTTAGATATGGAGTACTACCAGTTTTACTCCATGGGATGAATCGGTTGGGATTGGGAAATAAAATAAATGATTACTTCGGTAATGATCGTTAATCCCGACTAGTTTGGAAAACCTTAATATGGTTTGAATGATATCTAAAGGAAGATTAAAGAATAAATTTTAAAGAATTTATCTTTGATAAAATTAATGGGAACCTTTCCCAAAGGATATGAATATTTAAATAAAAGAATATTCAGGATTGGAATGAGGTGTATGTTGTGTTTTTATAGCACTTGTTTATTATATACACGAGTTATTCGGAAAGAACGAATTTATACCCATTCTGAATAACTGATTCGACGATAAGTCAACGATGAAGACGGTGGTTAAAGACCGGAGGTCTTTACATCGTTTGGATGATTACTGATGTCTTGATAGGGTTGTACACCCAAGAAAGGTAATAAGTGGTGATCGTTCAGACGTACTTGGAGATCGACCGGATATGCGAGGACCTCTCTCCTGTATTGGACATACGGGACGAGGAATATGGTGCCTCCGGTTTAGTTTAGATCCAGAACAAACTTGTAAATGGATGTGTGTCTGACATTGGATTTTATTCTATGTCGATTGATGTCTATTAAATATATATCTATTTGGGGGCGGAGAATTTATTCTTTTGCTTAACGCCCTTCTCTGAGATGTACTAGCTCAGAGGTTATATATCGATAGATATCAGTCACATGGCATGAATTTCCTGTGTGGCATGCAGAGATGCAGTGATCAAGGCTTCTATTGAAAAGCAGAGTCTTGTGGTTGATGATCAAAGCACGACTTTAATATAGCATAGCTTTGTGTATAGCGTTAATTCGCTAGCCTCACACCTCGGTATGAGTTAAAAACGGGATAAGGGAACCCAAGGAGGACATGACGTATCTTTCTAGCTATGGGTGGTGTCGGGGTTTTGCAAGCCCATACATTTATGTTATTTTTACCTTTGTGGTTGTTGGAATGCGAGGCGCCTCGGATATATCGGTCTCTACGATGCCGATGGATATTGAGTCATCTGGCTCATAGACTCCCGATAGGGCGGGGAAACGTGTGTTCAGGAATTGTCAATCCTCAAACGTAAGGGAGAACCGGCCTTGGAGGGTCCAAGGGTCTACTACGGGAGATTCTGAGGCATTTGCTAGAGTATCTCAAAGCCGGTGAGGAGTACATCCCTTGCCTCGACTCATGACGGAAATCCAATTTCCAATACGTGACATTTCGGTTTTGATTGTAGAGCCTAGTATGGCGACATGATATATGGTATGTAACACTCCGTGTCCATTAATGTCACTGAAAAAGGGAATGCATTAACTTCTATGGAGCATTTTAAGTGAGTATAGAACAGAAACTTAACAACAAGACAGATATAAACAGTACTTGAAAAATTAAAAACTTTATTTCATTGCAGCGGAAAATACATATGTTTGATTACATCATCAATACCAGAGCCAAGTATATAATATCCATCTTGACTAAATCAAAGTACATAAATTGAAAGACATAATCCCCAATACCAAATAGCCATAAATAAAAGAGAGGCTGAACTTTACTTCAGCGATCCAAGCAATCTTCTAAAAGCAAGAAGCACAGCTGTCCAAAATCAAGCTCCACTGGTGCTAATTCCAACCTGAGCACCTTGGGGGGGGAGGAAGAAAAGAGGAGGAAACAAAGGGGGTCAGACATAAAGTCTGGCGAGTGCGATAACTTTAACAATATAATCACCAAAGTAACCAGGCTAAGGCATAAGTTGGAAAATCAGGAAATGACCATGAACCATTGAGTATGGCAGAGTAAACAAGGAAACAGGTTGAACAACGATATCGTTAAAGCGCACCTAACCCACTATAAGATAATTACTAAACTACACCACCACTATGAGATAATTGCTATACTGCACTACCACTAGTATACTGCACCACCACTAGTCACCCTAAGGTTGATCCTGCCTACTGAACATAAGTGATAATAATAATGGTAGATTCGTGTACCCCTAACTGTTGTCATAGGTGCTGCCTGCTCCTATCTCCACTAGTGGTACACATTACCCTCCCCATTCTAATTACAATATTCATAATATGGTAGCTGTACTCCTAGCTGCTGTCATAGGTGTCGCCTGCTCCTATCTCCACTAGTCGTACCCACTACCTTCCCCATTCGATCAGCTCCCTAACTCGTAGATACCCATGTTGGTCCCACAATGGGGTGTATCACTCCCCAAAGTGGCAACCCAATACTACCAGAGATGCACGACTTATACCTACACGATGCAACAACGTCTTACCTACCAGCCCAGGTCCACACACGCATATGAACCCGTTGGACTTGTGTTGCCACCGCTAACCCGGTTTGGCCTCTTACAGTCAAGTCCAGTATGCGTGTCACATCCTCGACTTGGGTCGAGCCCACAAAGATACGTATGGGTTACTGGTTGAAATGGGACCCCATGACTTGACACAAGCTATCCACCTAAGCTTGGTCCCCTCTAGTATTTCCCACTTAACCCACTTCTTATTCATGTTTCAATTACATGTTTAAACTTTGGTTAAGTATTTCTAATCGTATTTCAAATGCCACCCAAGGCACCCACTAGATTCCACATGCCACCCAAGTCACCCACTTAACCCCCTCATGTCCCACTACATGTTTATCTGGTTAAGTGTTTCTTAATTCATTAAGACCGTAACCTCATAAAGACCTCTCACATTAGACTGACATTTGTGGCAGCTGGATTTGCCGGGCGGGTCCGGGCAGTCTTACACCACAAAAGAGCCTAAACTCGTGTCTTTACAATTGTTACGTATTTAATTTATGCCTAAGAACTCCCACATTAGACTAACATTTGTGGCAGATGGATTTACTGGGCGGGTCCGGGCAGTCTTACACCACAAAAGAGCCTAACCTCGTGTCTTAGACGATTAATTACTCCTAATTAATCATTCCCCAATTTGAATTACTTTCCGTATTCAAATTATCAATCAATTCCAAATTTAACGATGTCCATGATTGACTCAATTATGTCCATCCATTTATGGTATGTAAAATCATACCAATTTTCATTACAAATTTATTTTATGTCTTTTAAGGCATTTATGCCAATTAAATCTTTTAATATTATCCCCTTTACCCCACGTTGTACGTTCATTCGTTTAACGTAAAATATATGTTAGACTCGTATAGTCTAACTCATGGAATAAAGAGAAGACATCACAACATACATATAATTAAAACTAGATCTAAACATAAGGGGTGAACTTGCATGTGTTAATGATGTTCTACATCTAAAACTTGCATAGGCCAAAGTTACAACTTGCATAAAATTACTTATGTCATAAATCCAAATCTAAAGGTGTGAACTTGTTTAGATAATGGTCACAAACTTGCATAAATCATGTATGTCATAGATCTATATCTAAAGGTGTAAACTTGCATAGGCAGTAACCACAAACTTGCATAACATGATTCATTTTCAAAAACATGTATTCATATAAACTTGCATATGTGATTTATGCAACATAACCATCGTATAAACTTACATCTAAACATGTAAACTAGCATGTAGAATTTGGCATATAACTCACACATGTCATAGCCTAACTTTAGATCTAAAATAGATGCCATGAAGCATATAAGGTTATACATATAATTTTCCCCAACTTGCATATGATTCATGTCTTAATAAAAAAATAATCTAAACTTGCATACATACTTATGATTTATCGTATGAATCAACATACCCAAACTAACATATGAACAACATGGTGATTCGATTATACATAAGCCAATCATAAAATTACAACATAGATGATCACAACTTTACAAGATAGCATCATAGAATTTACAACATAAACATCACAATTTTACTACATGAATAATAACATGCGGTCAATAATTCACATCATATCCAAATAGTCCACATCATAACTCAATCCAATTAATTTTCTAATTATTTTATTAAAATTATCAAACTCACAATTCAGAGAAGGTCTTGAATTCTGAATTCTGAGTTCTGAAGTTGTAATAGCTTTCCCTTGAAGAAGATTCGTTGTTAAAGTTGAAAAGGATTGATTTAGACTAGCTTTCTTCCTCTTTAATTGGTGGCGGCTATGCTGAGTTGCTATGTGGCGTCATGGAGGTCATGAATCTAATTTTGTTTTGATTTTAGGGTTTGAGTCTAGAGGTGTTTTTATAGAGTTTAGGATTAATTTAGGCCATCCGATCAACCTAGAAGCAACCTGAACCATCCAACCAAGATAGGGTGACACCTCAGCCCTAATGACTAAGCACAGTGTATTAAATGTTCATTTTTTTCTATAATTTACATATTTCTTATTTATGACAAATTCCATATGTAAATTATTCCCATTTTAATTATGCCATAACTATATTTTTAATCATGCTCACCATTAATGGTATCCTAAATATACCATTTCATGAACCAATCTATGACATGTAATTTTCATGTTTATCCTTCATATTTATATGTAAATTATAAATCTATTATTGTTAATTACATATTCTCCCTTTTACCATATACATTAATTACCCATATACAAATATCCACTTATACAAGCATAAATCTTTCTTACCTTTACTTTGTCATAAAAGCCAATCAAAGAATAAAAAAACAATCATTGACAACCAAAAATGCGCCACGTACGCCACATGATGCATACACGTCATATATATATGTGTGTATGTATATATATTTTCTATATATATATATTTTATTTTTCTTTTTATCTATCTTCCCAATTACCCATTTTCACACTAAACCACTTTTTGAACTGTGTTCACACTAAGCCATTTTAAGCCATTCCCCTAAAACAAAAATATGACGCTGGCGGGGATCGAACTCTGTACCCCTTGTATGCAAGTCACGTGTTCCAACCAAATGAGCTACTAAGACTTTTGCTTACAAACCTTAGAACAATGCTAAACATTTATTCTTTTCTCATTCTTTTTTTCCCATGTTTTGCTGCAATATTTAACTTAAAGATATCTTTTTCATACGTAATCTAATTTACGCAAACTCGGACTCTATCTCAACCAGAATTCCCGGACGAACACAATGGCGCAACCTGTTTCCCTTAATTCTCACATCTGAGATTAATTATTCTTTAATTTAGTTGATTCGATTATTCAAAAATTCAGGGTGTTACATGGTACCCATGTCATCTAGGATTGATACATTTATATTTGAAGTTGTTTTGACATTATACACTTATAATATTATCAAATGATTTGTTTTAAATGTACCAATCATGTTTGGCTATTATAAGGAAAACCCTATCCTCATGTTTGCGTTGCATTGTGTGATGGGACCTAGGTCTGATAATAGCTTCATTTTTCCAAAAAGCATTGCGCTGTTTATTCTATGCACTGGTATTCTTGGGAGGAAACCTGTTCCGTGTTATACGGCGTGGTCCCTTTATTTACCTTATTTCTAAAATAAAGTTTTAAATAACTGTCTTAGTTCTCACACCAGTCACATGACTGACCTGGAGTTTATTGTTTTGACCTGAACTCTAGGTGCCCCTATTTTCCACACGGGCAGCTAATAGTTTTGGTTTTGCAAATTTATATTCACATGATCCTGGTTTACAGCTAGAATGATATTTAAAAAGCTCTGTATCTGTTTATCGCTTTCAGTTATGTTTTTGTATTATTTTCCGCTGCATCGTAATTTGTAAATCTCTATCATTTATCAAATGCATATTATTTGTTCAAACTCTATATATTCTTGTACTCTGACTCTGATGTAAATTGATGTAATAAGCAATGAAATGTTCTTCTGTTTATGTTCTGGTTTGTCGTGTTCTCAACTCAATCCGGGCTTTCCTTTACGGGGAAGTTTGAGTCGTGTCAGGAGATGACCCCATAAACTTTTTCAAATTTTATTTTATTGATTTATGATTTTCATTAAAACATAGGCCATCCTCTCCAGGAATTCTCCCCCTGGCTTGCTTAAGCGTTCAAGGATCCCTTAACACTAGTATATACATACTAGTCAATTAGCTTTAGGCATCAAACTTATGTCAGGAAATAACAAGTAAGCCCTTTCATACTTAAAAATTCAGAGTTAAAATATTGGAAGCATTGTGAGTTGATTAATTAATTTTTAATCAACTACACACAATTAAACAAAGTGTAAATTTGTAATTTTCTTGATCTTCTAGTTATATGTGAAAATCCTAGTTTTATTAGAATTTACATGAAGCATAAACTAGGCTAATTCCATTATTTTGTGATACTTTGGTTACAGGATAAAACTGATACCAAGGTATCAGAAACTGATCATATCAAGCTAAAACCCTAGCTTAACCCTTCTCTTAAATCTCTTTTAAGCTACTAGTATTTCCCTTTTAGATACCAATTATTACAAGGCTACATCCTCAAGTTTTCATGCTACTTAAGTAGCCTGTGCCCTGTTTGTTAGCATACATACTATCTATATGTATGTAGCTATCATACTGCCACTTTCATGACGAAGAAAGTATAAAAATAGTATTAGTTCAATTAGACATTTATGGTGTCAAAGCTTCTCATGAACCAATTCCAAAGTTCTTGAATCCAGAAATCTGCATTTTAGATTTTCCCAGATGACACCTAAAATAACAAGCATTTATACATATCTTCGCCTATTCTTATAATCATACTTTGCATGCTTTTACAAATATATGCAAATGTGCTTAGCTACAATAAATTTCTTTATAATTTGCTCATGTTATAAAACAAGATGCATATTGACTCAGAGCTTGGATTTATCTCAACATTTATACTTTAGGTTTCATAACAACCTAACAGAACATTTACACAAAAACACCTCAGTAAAACTTAAGCAAATCCGTGCTACTTATATACAGTCTTGGTGCTCAAAAAACTACCATGTGCTTTATATATATATGTATGTGTATATATATATAGTTGTGTCCTATTCCTATCTTCATGCTATCATCTAAAATTATTTATATAAAAACATAGGCATAACTACAACCATACTTATTTTTATAACAGCATTGCTCCATCACATCCACACAGGTTTTCATACATACGTCCATTGTATAATATTTCTATCTATTTAGAATTCAGATTGTAATCTTTCCCAGATTATTAGCAAGTAAACAATCTCATGCAAACCCATTGTGGCATAAAGGTATAAGCATACGCATTCTAAGTCTTATTTTACTCACCACATTTTTGACAAATGTATTAGCATACGAATTCTAAGTCTTATTTTACTGCACCTCTAGCATAAAAAAGTCTTTTAATAACTTAATAGCATAACCTTTTCCAAACAGCAATCGATTAGCATATCATATATTAGATTTTAACTTCAGTAACAGTATAAAATTAAGTTTGTTGCAACCTTCTTTACACTTATTTACATGTTCGTTTTCACCAGAACTTGCTTCATAAGAAAGATATACATATATCACTCATATGTCATCCTCTCTACTCAGGAATTCTTAATATATACATGCATTTGTCAACTCTAACCATCATTGATTATTACAGAGAACATATATCATGCATCCATACTTTTGCTTAGTTTATAATTGACCATCAAATCAGTTTCTATGAAGACTTTACTATTCCTTGCATCATACATTCATATCCTCAAACAAAAAATATTACTTCATCTTAAACTACTTCCTTTTTCTAGTTTATAATACTTAATTTCACCCCATTCTTTAGACCAAACATTTGCAAAGCCAAGCATCTATTCTTGCAAACAATCACCGAGCTGCCTTATTATCAATGAGACACCTCCAAATGATTGCAAGGCAATCAAAAAGAGGAAGACATTCTTGTCTAGTACGAGTATAAAGCATATTGTATAAGCAACAATGTGATCAGATTATATATATGTCCTGTATTTATACATCTTTATACTAAGCAACTTGTTACATAAATCATATAGAGTCATATTTTCATAGTTAATTATATATGTGCATTAATCTTTATCCCAAAATCTCATCAAACATATAGTTCTACCCTTACCTTAAGCAACAACTCTTCTATTTGTACAAACGTTCTTCCATGTCACTTTCTATTTCAACAACAACTTACATTCTGGCCATGTCATTTCTAAGGTTATGATTATCTGATGATCATATTCACTGGCCATTTCATCCCCTATTAAGTACTTACCTGAGCATAATTTGTTAAATATGATTTCACATATAAATCAATACATATACTATGGATCTTATGCACATCAATTCATACAACTGGGATTCCTACAACTTAGCAAATATAACAAACAGCAAGCAATCACACATTGCCATACATATATCCCGTGTCATCTCTTTCCCTTTGCCACTTATTTTCTTTGGCTGGCTACTATATCATATCCTGAATTATTTATTTGGTTTGTTGAGTCCTTCTCTTCTTACACTGAACACTTTTGTGCACACTATGTGGTACTTCCTATCTGTTAACCCAACACACAAAGACCTTTAGAGCAATAACATGTCATTTGCACACTTGACTTCCGCCCTAAAATCAAATAGATTAATGCAAACCATGGTTCCCCGAACCACTCAAAGACTCCTTATTTATTTAATTACATGTTTATTTGTCCTTCTTAAAGCCTATTTCTAATGTTAATTTCCTCTCCCACATCCCTAGGTTAAATAAACAGGCATCCTTGATAAATATATGTACATCAAATAATTTGATTATATACATGAGTATTGTACACCGTACAACAAACATTCACTCAATCCAAGCCTAACAAGTAGGTCTTCATTCACATCCATTGCACACTAGAAACTCAGTCATTATTTTCCAAAGCATGCTCACTGTGTAATATCATATAATAATCCCTTTATATGTACCCTTAAATCTGTTTATAATTTTATTATTGTGAGCATATGATTATAGGCATTGGGAAGTCTCATCAACCCTGGTTCCCTTACCTAAAACTCTTCATAAAGGAGTATTTTAATTTGGAGAATTATATCATTGAAGAGGATCAACATATATACATTATATTGCACCTCTTCACTCTCTTAATATGGGATTAGACATAAGCTTGTGACGCCCTTGTCCATGCTGCCTAATCCCTATTATTCAATCCAACCTCACAATAATAAGTCTACGATTATCCATATGTAGGTTCTAAACTATATATTAGTTTCATACAGATCATTTCACCCATAAGATATAGTAACGTAAAAATAGAAGCTCAGCCTTTATTATACATTTATACTAAACTCATACAACATATATACATATAAGTGATGGCTGCCTCATTTAGGACTTAGTGCCTTAAATAAAATGATTTATACTCACCTATTTTTCTCCGTTTAGTCCCTAAGCTTTTATCCTTAGCTCTGCCTTTTATCCTACTAGGTGCTACTGCCATTCCCCCATTTATATTCCAGTTTTCTTTTATTTCCATTGGAGAATACTATTAACCTCTCAGCCACTGTTTCCCACCGGTTATAAATAGCATTGTACTAAGGTTTCTAGGTATGGGTTTTATCAATTTTACCCTTAGCCATGTTTGTTTTTAAAATACGAACATATCACACACTATTTTACCCATTTCTTCCTTTAATTGATTTAGAAAAGAATGGTTTATAAGGTTTAGAATGGCCTTTCTTTTTCCTGGAAAAAGCTTCCAGCAGATTTCCATTTTTGTCCTTGGATCATGCTATTTGCATGGATCTTATATTTACGACGAGCCAAAGTATTGTAATTGATGTATATTTAATATGTTTCCCTATACCACAACTTCTCTTCTTTCATGTAAAACTTGTTACATTTACATTTTCTATTATTTATTTTATAGCCATACCCTTGTCCTATGCAATCTCAACTAAGTGTTCATGCATGTATTCAGATATAAGCCTAATGATTTTATACAAAAGAAAATTGCATACGTACTTTTTTTTTTGTAAATCAGATTGCTTATATTTTAACTTAGGCTTTTATTTTCAAAGGCTAACGTATTTCAAACACTCTTGTTTGATTAATTTCCATAATTTATTCACATATATAGCCATGACTGATCATATCCTTAGCATATACTTCCTATTACTTTCAATAGTAATAACACACATTTTCATATTTTATTTACTAGTGGTTCCAAGCATTTTTAACTTTTTAATCTATGCATACTTTCCTTTTTATAGGAAATACCTATTTCGAAACATATTGGATATCTTCTTGTGCACCTTGCACACTTTCTATGCACCCTTGCAAAGTTAATATACGTCATATATATTCCCAAAATCATTCTTTAATTATCCCAATTAAATATTTAAAAAAATTTAGGGTCATCACATACACCCCTCCATTTAGAAATTGTGTCCCACAATTTAATCATACTTATTTAAAGTATTAATTTCACAAATCAGTATAAAACCCGATTCTAAAGTATTCCATGCTATTATTATAACTTATATGCATATGCAAAAATTTCTAGATAGAATATCAACTTTTAAGGTGAATCGAACCATCTCAAGCTATCATATGGCTTACATACATATATTTATCTTTAAGGCACATTTTCAAGGCATACATTCACTCAGCTACTTAAAGAAAACAATGGATTTAAAATGGAGCACTACTATGGGCCATTTTCATTTTGATCTCAACTCCTTCAATCATAAAGTCCTGCTTGTTTTTAGCACTTGTTGCATATATATATATATATATATATATATATATATATATATATATATATATATATATATCCAGTAAACTCAAACAAGTGTACGTAATACAAACACCAACCATGTCAAACATACGCATGCACTTAGTTTAAAGAAAGCATTTATATTGCCGCTTAGATTTAGCAAAGTTATTTGCAAAAATATTTTCAAAACTAGGTCATAACAATATTTGCGGTAATACACTTCAAAATTTTCTTCAACCTCTTGTCCTTTTATAAAAAATGTTTACCCTAGTCTTTCTATATACATAAATGAACATGAGCCTGTAGCTTGTGCATATGCACTTTTTTCAGGCATCAAGTTCAATTTCTTGTTTTTTTCAAAACATTTATTGTCATATAATAACCTTATTCATTTTACATAACAGTGCTTCTCATATGTATACTATTTTCAAGGCTGTAGTTAAGCCATAGCTGTGACATTTTCAAAGACATTCAAGTATTTAAAATAGATAGATAATTCTCCTTGTCACAACATCTATTATATTTAGATAAAAATTTGACATACCAAAAATTTTATAAGTTAAACATGCATCTGGTATAGCTAATTCTGCTTGTCACAACATCTATTATATTTAGATAAAAATTTGACACACCAAAATTTTTATAAGTTAAACATGCATCGGGCTATACCATATATATATATCATGTGCTTGTACTTCACAATATATATACATTGGAAAAACTATGGCACTTTATTTCCTATTTCCATAAATATATATTTGTTCACTCACATTTCAGCATGTGGCTTTCTTACTTTTTACTCATCTTGTATAAAAACCTTGCTACTTCCAACTCATACCATCAAAATCAATTCAGGGTTGTTAGTAAAAAAAAAATTAGTATTTCCAGCCAAGAATTTGTATTGCTTATAAATCAGTTTATTGTCAAAAAAAATTCTTTTCAAAATTAGTGATTATGACAACCATTTCTACTTATACTATTACCTCAGCAAATTAATAAGTTTTCATCTAGGCACTTTGATTTAAGAAAATATGTTTTTTTTTACATGTCATATCCCATGACCTTATCCATATACACACATACATAGCCATGTCATATCCTGTTAATTGTTCCAATAACAGGTATATATTCAAATTATTGCTAGATATGTGTATTCTCGGGCATTCCATATCAAGCATACATGTTTTAAACAATCTGGTTACTACATCCAAGCTTATTTATGCCAGTCTAATTCAGAATACACTCAATCGTTAAAACATCACTTTGAATACTAATATCATATCGACTAATCAAAATTTTCAATACATAACATATTTTCCAATCACGACTAGGTATATTTTAGTAACTTGATTTATATTTCCAAGCCCATTATTAATAACTCTTCCCCAAGCTAGAGTGATCAATTTCCAAAGTTCTAAATCCCTATCCATTTATTTTCTTCAAACTTTCAAATATCTATGTGTAGCATAAAGTGTCTTCATATAAGATCATGGGTGAGTCACTTACTGCAACTTATTCCCATTCAAATGTACTTAGAGGTTTAACCATAGATTATCTGGTAGCTATTTTCTCATATTAGCATGCAAGCATAACCATCAAAAACATAAGCATCAAACACTAAGCCATCGACCTAATTAGTACTTCATTACCCCATTTCTTTCTACTCAGGGACTATTATTCCTCAACTAGCAAATTTATGCCTTTTTATTAATAGCCTTAGTTATTTTACTAAGTTATCATGCTTATTTCACTTACTTTATTCACACCCTTCTCGTAGGTATTAATTTACAACCAAAACTAATTTCATTCATGCAACATTAGTTTACATATGGATAGCAACCAAGGCATTACTTAATGGGGATATCAATAAGGTTATTCATTTTTCCTGTATATTTAGAATCTAACATGTATGTCATAGTTAGTCACTTCATTACCTTAAAATAAATATACGCATCATGCTTATTTTATTAAATAACCAGAGTTGGCTTAATTATTTATTTAAGAAATGATATGATTTTCCAAATTAACGGTATCTTTTAAAAATCCTTCTAGTCAATTTACACCTAACATGATTCCTGTCCAAGGGTGACATAAAAATCAAAATCAGAAATGAATTTATTCCAATAACATGTAGCAACAATTCACTTATATATAATCTGCTACAAATACTTTAATATGCTTTCTAATAGTCATTCCTTTATATTTATATTGCATCCAATACACATTCATTCTAAATGTAATCAGGTTATCCACTCCTGTTTATTTAGTAATTAATCTTGCACATCATTGTATTTAACATGCATATACAAGTTTTTTTTATTATTATTATAATGAGCAGCAACTATTTCTTGCATACCCCTATGTCATTCATCCGATTGCTCATTTTTATTAGTCATCCCACTTCTTGGCTTGTTATATATCTCTAGGGATACTTATAACTAAATCACTTTAATCCCCCTGAATTTTTCTTTGCTTCTTCAAACAGACAAGTAGTCTCAGCCAAATACTCGGTATTTATGCACACTCATCAATATGTTCTATCAATCAAACATTCAAATTTTAATTACTTTAGTTGTGTATTACGTTAACACAGCTCTAATACCAACTGAGATGACCCCATAAACTTTTTCAATTTTTATTTTATTGATTTATAATTTTTATTAAAACGTGGGTCATCCTTTTTAGGGATTCTCCTCTCTAGCTTACTTAACCCTTCCAGAATCCCTTAACAATAGTATACACATACCCGTATATTAGCTTTAGGCATTAAACTTATGTCAGAAGATAAACTGCAAGCCTTTTCATACTTAGGAATTCAGAGTTAAAATATTGGAAGCACAATAAGTTGATTAATTAATTTTTAACCAACTACACACAGCTAAACAAAGTGTAAATTTGTCATTTTCTTGATCTTCCAATTATATATTAAAATCCCAGTTTTATTAGAATTTACATGAAGCATAAATTAGGTTAATTCCATTATTTTTAGATACTTTGGTCACAACATAAAACTGATACCAAAGTATCAGAAAATGATAGCAAATTAAAACCATAGCTTAACCCTTCCCTTAAATCTCTTTTAAGCTACTAGTAGTTCCCTTTTATATACCAATTATTAATGGACTACATCCTCAAGTTTTCTTGCTACCCAAGTAGCTTGTACCTTGTATGTTAGCAGGCATACTATTTATATGTATGTACCTACCATACTGGCACTTTCATGAAGAAGAAAGTATAAAAATAGTATGTTTAATTAGACATTTCTTGTGTCAAATCTTCTGATGAACCAATACCAAAGTTCTTGAATCCAAAAATCTGCATTTTACGTTTACCCAGATGACGCCAAATATAATAGGCACTTATATATAACTTTACCTACTATTATAATCATACCTTGCATGCTCTTACAAACCTATGCAAATGTGCTTAGCTATAATAAATTTCTTTATAATTTGCTCAGGTTATAACACAAGATGCATATTGACTCAGAGCTTGGACTTATCTCAATATTTATACTTCAAATTTCATTATAACCCAACAGAAATTTACTCGAAAACTCCTTAGTAAAAATTAAGCAAATCTGTGGTACATATATACAGTCTTGGTGCTAAGAAAACTACCATGTGCTACACACACACACACACACACACACACACACATATATATATATATATATATATTTGTTTCCTATTCCTATTTTCTTACTAACATTACTTATATAAAAACATAGACATAACTACAGTCATACTCCTTTTCATAACAGCATTGCACCATCACATCCACACAGGTTTTCATACATATGTCCATTGTATAATATTTCTATCTCTTTAGAATTCAGATTGTATTCTTTCTTGGATTATCAGTAAGTAAACATTCTCATGTAAACCCATTTTAACATAAAGGTATTCTTCTCTGTTTCTATATTTAGCTAAGTCGATACAATCTTCAGAGTCAATTATTAAAGCTTAATAATTCCCCTAATAACACATTTTTGACAAATGTATTAGCATCACATTCTAAGTCTTATTTTACTCACTGGTCTAGTATAAATCAAGTCTTTAAATAACATAATTGTAACAACCCTGAAATTTGGGGTCAATTTAAAATTTTCATTTAGGGGTGTTTAAAAATTTAAAATAAATTATTTCAAATAAAAGTGAATGGGAATTTGTTTTGAGCAAAGTTAATGCAAAGTTATTCAAATAAATTGCATAGAGAATTAGAAATAGGAAGGTAGTTTGAAAAGTCAAACTTGAACTTTGACTGACCGCACAGGATGCAGAATAAACCGGATTTTGGTAAAACAAAAAATATCTAAATCTGTTTATGAGTATCTTTCTAACGAATCCGAAAAATCGAAGTTTCATAGCAGAAATCAAAAGTTATGGCCAAATGAATTTCCAGAAAAGTCGCTATAGAAAATATACCGCCCTTAAAAATTGGCATTTTGCATACGACCTCGGAATTCAACGAAACCACTTTTGTTGGGTCCGGAATGTAAAACTATTGCTAGGTTTCAAATTTCATGATTTTTGAAGCTAGCATGTAAGCGTGGCAAAAGAATATGTGTTTTGTCAGTTTCGGTCAAAATTAATTGACTGAAAAATAGCCATTTTTCAAACAGTCTCAGAATGAGGCGAAATAAATTTTGTTAGGACCGTATTGACATAAGAAAGTCAAAAATAATTTTTTTGGATTTTTCTGAGCTAGTATGTGGCCCTGGTGGAATTAACAAGTACGTTCGAATTTAAATTAAATGATTTATTTTAAAAATAAAAGAAACATGACTGTAACTTCAGAATTAGACCTTGGCAATAGCGCCATCGCGTTCAGAAGACGTCAAAACATTAAGTTTGACAGTCGTTGAGCTTCGTTTGGAGGTCGTACGAGAAAACACTAATTTCTAGAATAAATTAAATAAATAAATAAAAAATAAAACCTTAAATACTAGTATAAATACGGTATGCTACAGGGCCATCGTCTTCCTTATTTGTTACAGCCGCCGAACCCATGAACTGCTCAATTCTTTGAGCTTCGATTTCTCCTTCTATACTCAACGAAAATCCGCAAACCAATATCCGTTTCGAAGCTCTTCCCGAACTCTACGACCTCCGACAAGAATCATCGCGAACCGTGCCCTGCCGAAGTCGCCCCAGCCCCTCGAAGGTCCGCCGGTCGCGCCCCTCTGGGCTCCACACGCCGCCGCCGAACGCCACCCCCCTCTGGCCGAACCTGCGCCTCTCCTCCCCGGTCCTTCTCCAACAAACGGTGCCCAAATCCGTTAACTACAGCTCGCGAAAATCGGATTTGAAATTTTGAACAAAACTGAACTATAAAAGGTATTATCTATTTCAGATTTAGCGACGCTTCTAAGCGTTGCTGCAGCAGTTGTTAAAAGTCTGTATATATTTAAAACATTGATAAATAATTCGTGTGAACTTCAAATCAGAAAATTTCAGATCCGGGTGAAACGTGACAACAAATACTTCGACCTAGGATCAATTGGGACATTTTCTGGATTTTATTTCGATTTTAGATCTAGATCTGAAGTCGAGGTGAGCATTCTGATTTTTAACTGATCTATTTTAATTTAAATTCAACGTGGTTGTGGTTCATAAATCATACTATATGGATTCGTGATTCTGATCTATGTTATTGATGTTGGTTATTGATTTATGTGAGATATTACGTGTTATCCCATGT
The DNA here is from genome assembly GCA_030737875.1 of Allium sativum. Taxonomy (NCBI): domain Eukaryota; kingdom Viridiplantae; phylum Streptophyta; class Magnoliopsida; order Asparagales; family Amaryllidaceae; genus Allium; species Allium sativum. Next base: position 278,586,882 of record CM060918.1, read on the forward strand.
TAGTAATTCATCTAGAAAACAATTTACACCATGTTTGTTTGATGTTGAAAGTACACCTTGCTCGCTAGATTCACATTTTCTTGTCAGCTATTTAGATCTGTAAATTTTGGTTGCAAATAAATGAATGTTGGGGGATGAATATAGAAAATAAGAAAGAAAATGTGACAACACGAGTATGAATTACATTATGATGTGATGAAAAGACGAGATCTTGGAAAGATAAGTAATTTACATTGTATGAGAAATTGACATTTTGTTTAATGTTAATAATAAGTAATTTACAATGCATGGAAAATTAACATTTATCTTTAATGTTAATATTCAAAGTAAGTTTCATCGTATGTCAATTTAACATTATTTTTGAATGTTAATAAAAGAAGTTTCATCGTATGTCAATTTAACATTATTTTTGAATGTTAATAAAAGAAGTTTCATCGTATGTCAATTTAACATTTTTTTTTGAATGTTAATAAAAGAAGTTTCATCGTATGTCAATTTAACATTATTTTTGAATGTTAATAAAAGAAGTTTCATCGTATGTCAATTTAACATTATTTTTGAATGTTGATAAAAGAAGTTTCATCGTATGTCAATTTAACATTATTTTGAATGTTAATAAAAGAAGTTTCATCGTATGTCAATTTAACATTATTTTTGAATGTTAATAAAAGAAGTTTCATCGTATGTCAATTTAACATTATTTTTGAGTGTTAATAAAAGAAGTTTCATCGCATGTCAATTTAACATTATTTTTAATGTTAATAAAAAGAAGATTCATCGTATGTCAAGTTAACATTAATTTTTTTTAATGTTAATAAATAGAAAATTCATTGTATGTTAAGTTAACATTATCTTTGATGTTAATATGATAGAATTCCACCGTAGGATGATTTAACATTATTTTTAATGTGAAAATAAAAGAATTTGACCGTACGATGATTTAACATTATTTTTAATGTGAAAATAAAAGAATTTGACCATAGGATGATTTAACATTATTTTTAATGTTAAAATAAAAGAATTTGACCGTAGGATGATTTAACATTATTTCTAATGTTAAAATAAAAAAATTTGACCGTAGGATGATTTAACATTATTTCTAATGTGAAAATAAAAGAATTTGACCGTAGGATGATTTAACATTATTTTTAATGTTAAAATAAAAGAATTTGACCGTAGGATGATTTAACATTATTTTTAATGTGAAAATAAAAGAATTTGACCGTAGGATGATTTAACATTATTTTTAATGTGAAAATAAAAGAATTTGACCGTAGGATGATTTAACATTATTTTTAATGTTAAAATAAAAGAATTTGACCGTAGGATGATTTAGCATTATTTTTAATGTTAAAATAAAAGAATTTGACCGTAGGATGATTTAACATTATTTTTATAGTGAAAATAAAAGAATTTGACCGTAGGATGATTTAACATTATTTATATTGTGAAAATAAAAGAATTAGACCGTAGGATGATTTAACATTATTTTTAATGTGAAAATAAAAAATTTGACCGTAGGATGATTTAACATTATTTTTAATGTGAAAATAAAAGAATTTGACCGTAGGATGATTTAACATTATTTTTAATGTGAAAATAAAAGAATTTGACCGTAGGATGATTTAACATTATTTTTAATGTGAAAATACAAGAATTTGACCGTAGGATTATTTAACATTATTTTTAATGTTAAAATAAAAGAATTTGACCGTAGGATGATTTAACATTATTTTTAATGTGAAAATAAAAGAATTTGACCGTAGGATGATTTAACATTATTTTTAATGTGAAAATAAAAGAATTTGACCGTAGGATGATTTAACATTATTTTTAATGTTAACATAAAAGAATTTGACCGTAGGATGATTTAACATTATTTTTAATGTTAAAATAAAAGAATTTGACCGTAGGATGATTTAACATTATTTTTAATGTTAAAATAAAAGAATTTGTTCGTAGGATGATTTAACATTATTTTTTTAATATTAATAAAAAGAGATTTCATCGTATGTTAAGTTAACATCATTTTTAATGTTAATAAAAAGAGATTTCTTCGTTTGTTAAGTTAACATTATTATTTTTAATTTTAATTAAAAAGAAATGTACGCCGTAGGGAAAGTTACATCACTTGTAAAGTAATTAAAAAGGATTTACACCATAAGATTAATTTGCATTTTATTTAATGTATAAGAAAGAGAGAAAATACGTCGCATGATAAAAATTACATTTTTCTTTGTAATTAAGAATGTGAATTGACACTGCATGACAAAAATTTCATTATTTATGAATATATATATAAATATGCGAAGGTTATTTGGAAAGGCCGAGTTAATCTCATTCCGAATAATCAAGCGAGGTTAAGGTTTGAAGTAGAGGGCAACGAATGAAGACCGTTGACCTTCCCATCAGGAGGACAGCGATTTAGGCTTTGAATTGATTTGCTCCCAAGTCAAGGTCAAGGTCATTGCCCGAACGAACATGTTGATTGAACAGATTAGGCTTTCGCTCAGACCCAGAGCATAAGCTATTAAATGGATTGTGTGTCTAACATCATACTCTATTAAATATCACGTTATTGATCTTTTGTCGAAGGTATGGATGTTTGGTGGCGGGGAATTTATTCTCTTGCTTAACACCCGTTCATATATTTCGGCAAAGGGTTGGTAGTATGGTATGGGGTGATGATGTGGCACGCTAAGGTGCATATGATCAAGGTTTTGTTGAAAATCAGGCCTTGTGGGACGATCAAAGCCTAGTCTGTTTAGGCATAGCTTTGTGTACAACGTGACTTCGCGAGCCTCACACACCGGCGGAGTCTAAAACGGGAGAAGGGAACGCAGGGAGAGCAACACGTTTCTTTCTAGCTAGAGTGGTGTCAGTGACCTACCAGCCCTGACATTTTACTTATGTGGATGATGGAATGAGGCGCCTCGGATAGGTCCTATAGGATCGGGAAACGTGTGTTCAGGAATTGCCAATCCACGAAGCTGTATGTGTGGACCGGCCCTGCAGCTTTCCAAGGGTTCACTGCGGGGAATCCTGGGACATTAGCTAGAGTGTCTCGAATCGGTAGGAGCTCCTCCCTAGCCTTGACTCAGATGGAAATCCAAATTCCAAATACGACCCTACGGATTTGATTGTATTACTAGTACGGAGGCATAGTATATGGTACCTATGCTTCCTAGGATTGATACTTTTATTTTGAAATGTTTTGTTATATATACTAATAATAATATTAAACCCGTATTTGCCGTATTTAGCATGTTTAATCACCATAAGGGAAAACTCTATCCTCTGGTGTGCGTTGCATTGTGTGATGGGACTTGAGTCTTTTGGTGATTCCATTTTTCTAAAAAGCATTGCGTTATTGCACGATTTATTTCTCTGCTTGTTCTGACACTTTTAAAGTTATGCACGGCAATCCATTGAAATAAATCCGTTCCGCATTAGCGGCATGGTCTTTGGATTTGCCATATTATTAATAGTATGTTAGTTAAGAATTCTCACACCAGTCCCACGACTGACCTGTAGTTTGTTTCACCTTTTCGCAAACTCGGGTGCCCTCTTTTCTACACGGGCAGCCAAGTAAACAGGTTATCTTTCGCTTGGAATCTTTCCTTGGAGCTGCTTATTATTTCTCTTGGATTTGCTTGTGGGAAGGTGATGACTAGTAGATTTGAAGACTCATCATTCGCTGCTCTTACATTTTTCTGTTTCTTTTTATTTCAGTCATGAAAATTGTTTAATTCCACGTTGTTTAAGTTGAAGTTGGAACTTATTTCTTTTCTGCGAATTTGGTGTAATAATGTAGAAGTTTGTGACTGTGGATTTTCTGTGATGGACGACATTATATTTCCGCTGCTATGATGTTGTTACTCTATGAATTCCCTATGCTATTTTGTATCTGTGATATGTATTATTGTATTTATGTTGTATTCCAAATGATCATCTCTTACTTTCACTTCGTGGAAGTTCGGGGTTATCACAGTTGGTATCAGAGCCTTAGTTAAACTTAGATTTGGAATATAGCATATTTATGATAATTCGTTTACATAGAATCATAATATTCTGTGGCGAACATTTCATGTGAATACATAATAGTCGATCATTCTATCATTATCTTTTATCCGTCCTTCTATCTTGATCAACTCTTCAAATCACCGTTATAGCTGTTCTGACTCTTTCCTTGATCGTAAAGAACTAACTAAAAATGAGTACCGCTGCCGCTAGAGCCGCTAGAGCTAGAGCAAGGAGGCAGAATGCTGCTGGAACCGAAAAGGCTACTGTCCAACAAGCACCACCACCCCAACCCTTTGATTTAGATAAGACGGCTAAGAAGTACAAAAACTTGGGAGGGGTGCCATTTAAGGGTATGGAGACTGTGACACAAGCTTAAGCTTGGCTGAGGAACTGCGAGAAGATTTTTGGAGGATTGGAGCTGGAGTATCAGAGGAAAAGATTAGTGGCTTCATGGCTGTTACAGGAGGAAGCTCAAACTGGTGGGACACTGTCACGGTTGGAGGAATTGCAGACAATATGACTTGGACGAGGTCTAAGGAGCTTTTCAATGAAAAATATATTCCAAGTCAAGAGGTAGAGAAGCTACATGATGAGTTCGCCAATCTGAAGCAAGGCGACAAGACCATTTCAGAATATGTATGAAGATTTGAAGATCTTTCCCGCTATGCGCCTAAGTTGGTTCAAGATGACTTTCAAAAGAATAAGAGATTCATAAATGGGCTTGCGAGGAAGTATATTGATAGAGCCACTGAAAATTATTGGCAAAGAAACTAGGGTGTTGAGGAATAAAAGAATCAACCTAGTCAAGGTGCAGTGGAGTGGTGACCCTAGAGACTGCACTTGGGAAACGGAAGAGAGTATAAAACAGGCCTATCCCAACTGCAAAGTGGATACCTCCGATTAGGTTTTGTTTTGAGGTACGTTTAATCTTTTCAGTATTCTCTATGTTGTTACCTACTCTTCTATTTTTCCTTTTTCCTTTTCGAGGACGAAAAGTTCTTAAGGAGGGGAGATTGTAACAACCCTGAAATTTGGGGTCAATTTAAATTTTACATTTAGGGGTGTTTAAAAATTTAAAATAAATTATTTCAAATAAAAGTGAATGGGAATTTGTTTTGAGCAAAGTTATTCAAATAAATTGCATAGAGAATTAGAAATAGGAAGGTAGTCTGAAAAGTCAAACTTGAACTTTGACTGACTGCACAGGATGCAGAATAAACCGGATTTTGGTAAAACAAAAAATATCTAAATCTATTAATGAGTATCTTTCTAACGAATCCGAAAAATCGAAGTTTCATGGCAGAAATCAAAAGTTATGGCCAAATGAATTTCCAGAAAAGTCGCTATAGAAAATATATCGCCCTTGAAAATTGGCATTTTGCATACGACCTCGGAATTCAACGAAACCACTTTTGTTGGGTCCGGAATGTAAAACTATTTCTAGGTTTCAAATTTCATGATTTTTGAAGCTAGCATGTAAGCGTGGCAAAAGAATATGTGTTTTGTCAGTTTCGGTCAAAATTAATTGACTGAAAAATAGCCATTTTTCAAACAGTCTCAGAATGAGGCGAAATAAATTTTGTTAGGACCGTATTGACATAAGAAAGTCAAAAATAATTTTTCTGGATTTTTCTGAGCTAGTATGTGGCCCTGGTGGAATTAACAAGTACGTTCGAATTTAAATTAAATGATTTATTTTAAAAATAAAAGAAACATGACTGTAACTTCAGAATTAGACCTTGGCAATAGCGCCATCGCGTTCAGAAGACGTCAAAACATTAAGTTTGACAGTCGTTGAGCTTCGTTTGGAGGTCGTACGAGAAAACACTAATTTCTAGAATAAATTAAATAAATAAATAAAAAAATAAAACCTTAAATACTAGTATAAATACGGTATGCTACAGGGCCATCGTCTTCCTTATTTGTTACAGCCGCCGAACCCATGAACTGCTCAATTCTTTGAGCTTCGATTTCTCCTTCTATACTCAACGAAAATCCGCAAACCAATATCCGTTTCGAAGCTCTTCCCGAACTCTACGACCTCCGACAAGAATCATCGCGAACCGTGCCCTGCCGAAGTCGCCCCAGCCCCTCGAAGGTCCGCCGGTCGCGCCCCTCTGGGCTCCACACGCCGCCGCCGAACGCCACCCCCCTCTGGCCGAACCTGCGCCTCTCCTCCCTGGTCCTTCTCCAACAAACGGTGCCCAAATCCGTTAACTACAGCTCGCGAAAATCGGATTTGAAATTTTGAACAAAACTGAACTATAAAAGGTATTATCTATTTCAGATTTAGCGACGCTTCTAAGCGTTGCAGCAGCAGTTGTTAAAAGTCTGTATATATTTAAAACATTGATAAATAATTCGTGTGAACTTCAAATCAGAAAATTTCAGATCCGGGTGAAACGTGACAACAAATACTTCGACCTAGGATCAATTGGGACATTTTCTGGATTTTATTTCGATTTTAGATCTAGATCTGAAGTCGAGGTGAGCATTCTGATTTTTAACTGATCTATTTTAATTTAAATTCAACGTGGTTGTGGTTCATAAATCATACTATATGGATTCGTGATTCTGATCTATGTTATTGATGTTGGTTATTGATTTATGTGAGATATTACATGTTATCCCATGTTAGTAATTCATCTAGAAAACAATTTACACCATGTTTGCTTGATGTTGAAAGTACACCTTGCTCGCTAGATTCATATTTCTTGTCAATTATTTAGATATGTAAATTTTGGTTGCAAATAAATGAATGTTGGGGGATGAATATAGAAAATAAGAAAGAAAATGTGACGACACGAGTATGAATTAGATTATGATGTGATGAAAAGACGAGATCTTGGATAGATAAGTAATTTACATTGTATGAGAAATTGACATTTTGTTCAATGTTAATAATAAGTAATTTACAATGCATGGAAAATTAACATTTATCTTTAATGTTAATATTCAAAGTAAGTTTCATCGTATGTCAATTTAACATTATTTTTGAATGTTAATAAAAGAAGTTTCATCGTATGTCAATTTAACATTATTTTTGAATGTTAATAAAAGAAGTTTCATCGTATGTCAATTTAACATTATTTTTGAATGTTAATAAAAGAAGCTTCATCGTATGTCAATTTAACATTTTTTTTGAATGTTAATAAAAGAAGTTTCATCGTATGTCAATTTAACATTATTTTTGAATGTTAATAAAAGAAGTTTCATCGTATGTCAATTTAACATTATTTTTGAATGTTAATAAAAGAAGTTTCAACGTATGTCAATTTAACATTATTTTTGAATGTTAATAAAAGAAGTTTCATCGTATGTCAATTTAACATTATTTTTGAATGTTAATAAAAGAAGTTTCATCGTATGTCAATTTAACATTATTTTGAATGTTAATAAAAGAAGTTTCATCGTATGTCAATTTAACATTATTTTTGAATGTTAATAAAAGAAATTTCATCGTATGTCAATTTAACATTATTTTTGAATGTTAATAAAAGAAGTTTCATCGTATGTCAATTTAACATTATTTTTAAGGTTAATAAAAAGAAGATTCATCGTATGTCAAGTTAACATTATTTTCTTTTTTTAATGTTAATAAATAGAAAATTCATTGTATGTTAAGTTAACATTATCTTTGATGTTAATATGACAAAATTCCACCGTAGGATGATTTAACATTATTTTTAATGTGAAAATAAAAGAATTTGACCGTAGGATGATTTAACATTATTTTTAATGTTAAAATAAAAGAATTTGACCGTAGGATGATTTAACATTATTTTTAATGTTAAAATAAAAGAATTTGACCGTAGGATGATTTAACATTATTTTTAATGTTAAAATAAAAGAATTTGACCGTAGGATGATTTAACATTATTTTTAATGTTAAAATAAAAGAATTTGACCGTAGGATGATTTATCATTATTTTTAATGTTAAAATAAAAGAATTTGACCGTAGGATGATTTAACATTATTTTTAATGTGAAAATAAAAGAATTTGACCGTAGGATGATTTAACATTATTTTTAATGTGAAAATAAAAGAATTTGACCATAGGATGATTTAACATTATTTTTAATGTTAAAATAAAAGAATTTGACCGTAGGATGATTTAACAATATTTTTAATGTGAAAATAAAAGAATTTGACCGTAGGATGATTTAACATTATTTTTAATGTTAAAATAAAAGAATTTGACTATAGGATGATTTAACATTATTTTTAATGTGAAAATAAAAGAATTTGACCGTAGGATGATTTAACATTATTTTTAATGTGAAAATAAAAGAATTTGACCGTAGGATGATTTAACATTATTTTTAATGTGAAAATAAAAGAATTTGACCGTAGGATGATTTAACATTATTTTTAATGTGAAAATAAAAGAATTTGACCGTAGGATGATTTAACATTATTTTTAATGTTAAAATAAAAGAATTTGACCGTAGGATGATTTAACATTATTTTTAATGTTAAAATAAAAGAATTTGACCGTAGGATTATTTAACATTATTTTTAATTTGAAAATAAAAGAATTTGACCGTAGGATGATTTAACATTATTTTTAATGTGAAAATAAAAGAATTTGACCGTAGGATGATTTAACATTATTTTTAATGTTTATAAAAGAATTTGACCGTAGGATGATTTAGCATTATTTTTAATGTGAAAATAAAAGAATTTGACCATAGGATGATTTAACATTATTTTTAATGTTAAAATAAAAGAATTTGACCGTAGGATGATTTAACATTATTTTTAATGTTAAAATAAAAAAATTTGACCGTAGGATGATTTAACATTATTTTTAATGTTAAAATAAAAGAATTTGACCGTAGGATGATTTAACATTATTTTTTTAATATTAATAAAAAGAAATTTCATCGTATGTTAAGTTAACATCATTTTTAATATTAATAAAAAGAGATTTCTTCGTTTGTTAAGTTAACCTTATTTTTTTAATGTTAATTAAAAAGAAATGTACGCCGTAGGGAAAGTTACATCACTTGTAAAGTAATTAAAATGGATTTACACCATAAGATTAATTTGCATTTTATTTAATGTTTAAGAAAGAGAGAAAATACGTCGCATGATAAAAATTACATTTTTCTTTGTAATTAAGAATGTGAATTTACACTGCATGACAAAAATTTTATTATTTATGAATATATATATAAATATGCGAAGGTTATTTGGAAAGGCCGAGTTAATCTCATTCCGAATAATCAAGCTATGTTAAGGTTTGAAGTAGAGGGCGACGAATGAAGATCGTCAATCTTCCCGTCAGGAGGATAGCGATTTAGGCTTTGAATTGATTTGCTCCCAAGTCAAGGTCATGGTCATTGCCCGAACGAACATGTTGATTGAACGTATTAGGCTTTCGCTCAGACCCAGAGCATAAGCTATTAAATGGATTGTGTGTCTGACATCATACTCTATTAAATATCACGTTATTGATCTTTTGTCGAAGGTATGGATGTTTGGTGGCGGGGAATTTATTCTCTTGCTTAACACTCATTCATATATTTCGGCAAAGGGTTGGTAGTATGGTATAGGGCGATGATGTGGCACGCTAAGGTGCATATGATCAAGGTTTTGTTGAAAAGCAGGCCTTGTGGGATGATCAAAGCATAGTCTGTTTAGGCATAGCTTTGTGTACAACGTGACTTCGCGAGCCTCACACACCGGCGGAGTCTAAAACGGGAGAAGGGAACGCAGGGAGAGCAGCATGTTTCTTTCTAGCTAGAGTGGTGTCAGTGACCTACCAGCCCTGACATTTATGTGGATGATGGAATGAGGCGCCTCGGATAGGTCCTATAGGATCGGGAAACGTGTGTTCAAGAATTGCCAATCCACGAAGCTGTATGTGTGGACCGGCCCTGCAGCTTTCCAAGGGTTCACTGCGGGGAATCCTGGGACATTAGCTAGAGTGTCTCGAATCGGTAGGAGCTCCTCCCTAGCCTTGACTCAGATGGAAATCCAAATTCCAAATACGACCGTACGGATTTGATTGTATTACTAGTACAGAGGCATAGTATATGGTACCTATGCTTCCTAGGATTGATACATTTATTTTGAAATGTTTTGTTATATATACTAATAATAATATTAAACCCGTATTTGCCGTATTTAGCATGTTTAATCACCATAAGGGAAAACTCTATCCTTTGGTGTGCGTTGCATTGTGTAATGGGACTTGAGTCTTATGGTGATTCCATTTTTCTAAAAAGCATTGCGTTATTGCACGATTTATTTCTCTGCTTGTTCTGACACTTTTAAAGTTATGCACGGCAATCCATTGAAATAAATCCGTTCCGCATTAGCCGCATGGTCTTTGGATTTTCCATATTATTAATAGTATGTTAGTTAAGAATTCTCACACCAGTCCCACGACTGACCTGTAGTTTGTTTCACCTTTTTGCAAACTCGGGTGCCCTCTTTTCTACACGGGCAGCCAAGTAAACAGGTTATCTTTCGCTTGGAATCTTTCCTTGGAGCTGCTTATTATTTCTCTTGGATTTGCTTGTGGGAAGGTGATGACTAGTAGATTTGAAGACTCATCATTCGCTGCTCTTACATTTTTCTCTTTCTTTTTATTTTAGTCATGAAACTTGTTTAATTCCACGTTGTTTAAGTTGGAGTTGGAACTTATTTCTTTTCTGCGAATTTGGTGTAATAATGTAGAAGTTTGTGACTATGGATTTTCTATGATGGACGACATTATATTTCCGCTGCTATGATGTTGTTACTCTATGAATTTCCTATGCTATTTTGTATCTGTGATATGTATTATTGTATTTATGTTGTATTCCAAATGATCATCTCTTACTTTCACTTCGTGGATGTTCGGGGTTATCACAATAATAGCATAACCCTTTCCAAACAGCAATCCAGTAGCATTTCATATATTATGTTATAGCTTCAATAACAGTATAAAAGTAATCCTTTTGCTACCTTCTTTACACTTATTGTAGCAACCCGAACTTCTCGGTCGGCCTAACCGAACAAGAAGATGGACTGCTTTGAGAACACGACTCATCAGAACACAAACAGGAGAACTTCTCATTACTATTACAACAATTTTCATCAGAATACAAGATATCGGAGTGCAAATGAATAATATGCAGTGGAAAATATTAGCAATTTAAATTACATAGCAGTGGAAATATCATGCATGAATACAATGTGCAGCAGAAAACATCTACTACCACAGCCGAATAAAATACACAGATACAAAGTGTTCCATAGTATAGCTCCAGCCGTAATCCAGGATCCTGTGAAAAGAAATATCTGTGAAAACCAAAACTACCGACTGCCCATGTGAAAAATATGGGCACCCAAAGTTTAGGTAGGAAACAATAAACTCCGAGTTGGTCATGGGACTGGTGTGAGAAGTAAAACAATTATTAACTTTATTTTAATGTTGGGTAAATTAAGGGACTACGTTGTATAACACGAAACGGGTTTTCTCCTAAGAATACGATAAAACAAACAACACCATGCTAAAAGGAAAATTGAAGCTATTAAAAGACTCAGGTCCCATCACACAATGCAACGCAAGCCAGGGGATAGAGTTTTACCTTATAGTAACCAAACATGCTTGATACGCGAAATTTATCTTTTATTATTATAAGCGAAGAAATCAGTTTCAAATATACATGTATCAATCGTAGGCGGCATAATTACCATTATATTATGTCACTATATAGGTTTACTACTAAAACCGTAAAATCATGTATTTGAAATTGGGTTTCCATCTATGAACCAAGGCAAAGGATATTCCTTTTCGATTTCGAGACACACTAGCAATGCCTTAAGATCACACCTCTGGGAAACCCTTGGATCTTGTAGAGCCGGTCAGTCGTCGTTGATTAGTTATACCATAAACTATACGTTAGCCGGTCCTATCGGATCTTTTACCTGGTAAGTATGTCGACTAATCAAAGGCCATGGGCGGGCAAGTCAAATCCGAGGTAGCTCACTTTCCAACATCCAACATTTAATATCCACATAAGTAAAATGTCCAGGCTCCATACCATGACATCACTCATATCTAGAAACCAACGTATGTCCATTTCCCTGCGTCCTTAATCCCGTTTTAGTTTCATACCAGGGAGTGAAGCTTGAGAATTGACGCTACACAAAGCTGCTCTGTATTAAGCTATGCTTTGATGATCAACCACAGGACTCTGCTTTTCAACAAAAACCTTGATCCATGCATCTCAGCATGTCACATTGTCAATCCATACCATACAATTGATTTCCACTAATACATAACTTTTAAGCACGTATGTCTCAGAGAAGGGTGTTAAGCATAAGAATAAATTCTCCACCACCAAACAAATGTATATTTAGTAGAGATCAATGAATACAACGCGAAGTACAATGTTAGACATACAATCCATTTGCAAGTTCGTTTAGGGTCTGAATGAAACTGGAGACACCTTATTACTCGTCCCATATGTCCAATACATGAGGGAGACCCTCGCATATCCGGTTGAACTCCAAGTACATCTGGACGATCACCACTTTTTACCTCGTCTTGGGTGTATATCCCAATCAAGACATCAACAATAATCCAAACAATTTGAAGATCTCCAGTCTTTAACCATTGTCTTCATCTTCGACTTTTAATCGTCATATCAGTTATTCAGAATGGGTTAAACCCGGTATTTTCAAATAACTTGCATATCTTATAATCAAGTGGTATAAAAACACATCATACGCCTCATTCCAATCCATAATATTCCTTTATTCAAATATTCTTTTCACAATTTAAACCGAATTAAGGTTTATCAACTAGTCAGGATTAACGAGCCTTATCGAAGTAATCATTTATTTTATTATCCCAATCCCAACCTATTCATCCTATGGAGCAAAACTGGTGATACTCCATATCTAACACCCATTGTGTTACCGGTAAATTCAATTGCTATTTAATGTTTTAAATCTAATTAAAGATTTAACTATCGCATGGAGTAAACCTAATGGTACCCCATTCTCGAACACTTTTCAAATTTGGTAAATTTGACTACCACATTCACATTTCCATCTAATTAAAGACTCATTAAAACTCCACTTAGTATTAATCTTCAAAAATCATTGTATAATGATTATTCAAATTTAGGAAATAAATCCTGTCTTTAAATTGGTTAAGGAACCAATGTCATTTAAGACACAGTTCATGATGAACCCAAAATAATCTTTCATTTAATATGGAATCTTCATGGAAATCAGATCAGTCGTAATCAATATGAATTTCCATATCATGCTAATACTATAAGTGAAATAATGGCAAAGCCTTTTAAATTCTATAAATAGTAATGGTCTTCCTTGAAAGAAGCTCATCTCGATTATTACCAAATCGAATTCCAATTAATTCCAATTTAATATATTAAATTGGAAAACATTACTTTGGAAAATTTCATTAAATCTTAATTAAAAAATTTATAAATTCTGAATCATAACTTCGTTGTTAATTGGGTAAAATACCTAATGTTATTCAAATTATCATTCATGGTAATCCCAAAATCAACTTCCATTTAATTCCAATTATATTTATTAATTGGAAAACTTCACTTTTAGGTGGGTTTAAGAATAGTGTTATTAAAGAAATCATTCACCACAAATGCAAAATCCGATTTAATATTACATATAAGGCTCTGAATAGAAATCATATCGGCTTATATTCAATATCAAATTCTGAAACCAACATATATCATATTGGGAACAACTATATCTCTATCTTCCAAATTCGTCGACTGTATTCATATAATCACGGAATCCAATACTGAAATATTCGAAGATAACTTCCATTCAAATCCAATCCAATTTTATATTGGAAAATTCTGGTTAGATAAAAACAATTCACAGTTCTTTTCAATTCTTTTACTCAAGTTGCAGAAAAACTTATTTTGATAAAAATATCTTTTATCTTTACAAACATGGAATATTTCATCCAAAATCATTTCAAATCATTTATTATGATTTTACATAATTTATTCAGATTTTTAATAATTTTATTAAGGCCCTTACAGTTGGTTTCAAATATTGGCCACCAAACTACATCGATAGTGACCTTTTCCAAAACTGATTTGAACATATTTTAAAATCTAACCGTTGGATTTTAAATCTATTATATTCATTTGAAAAATCTTTTCGATTTGAACCCAATGATTCAGTTTTAGGAGAATACGATGGTCCGATCTCCAGTTACGTCAATTCGAAGTTATGAGTTGACGTTCGCAAACTGTCGTTGCTCGACGCGTTCTACTCAAGCCCGAATTCGGTTTATAATTAGAATAATCGAAAAAGTTTTCAAAGTAATTTATAAATATTATAAATTATTCACTACTACCATTTGAAATTTTATTTCAATCTTTTTAATTCAAAATCAAATATCTTCATTCTAAGCCATTATATTATATATAATAGATTTTGTCCATTTCTATTCAACACATATTTTATAAAACGTTTATAAATTCATTTAAAAACGATTTCAGCATCCTTTTCAATTTTAGATTAAAATTGTACATTCCATATCATTATAATATTAAAATGATAATATTTTCAAAATGTCATATTTTGAAATTCAATCTTTTCTATATTCATTATAAAAATGAACAAAATCGATAGAAAAACCCATTCGAGTTAAAATGGCATTTATTTACTTAACTCGACTTCATATTTCATTATTTTCGCGTCCATCCAAAATTGGACATCAAAATTTTATTTTGATTCTTCTCGGAATATTATATTAAAATATTCGTTTATATTCTGAATCAAAATGTGACTCAATCAATTACCATATAATTTTAATTATACAGATTTCGTACATCGCATGTATTCAAACGTAGTGATAAACAACTACTAAACATTCAATTCACATCTAGAGTGCATCTACATCTGTATAAGCAAATAATTAAGTAACGCTTACTACGGTCTGTCAATCAATCGGTTGACATATAACTAAATCCAAGGGAGATGTGTGAATTAGTTATCATACCCAGACCCTTGAGGGGTTTTCATCCATCAACAATGATTTTTATTTGTATACTTGGGCAATGTGTAAAATTATCGTCCCAATACCCGTGTGGGGTTTACATCACAATCCATGTGAACTTATCTATTAGTTGGGAGACGGGTGGGTAAATTGTCATCCCAGAACAATTCATAATATAAACGTTTTATTTGACAACGTATATATATAAAAACATTTTAATAATAATAACATTAAAACTGTAAACATTCATCAATCACCAAGCAAATATTGCAATCACAGGCAATCAATATATATTCAGTTATAAAAATAAATAACTGTACAAAATATTTGAGTGAGAGAGTTCTCACATCGATCGGTTTTGAAATTGTTATTAAAACGGTTGTTTTAATAAAATTAAAAAGATGTTTAATTTTATCAAAAATTCCAATAGCTTCCTTTTCTGTTCTGGTCTGTTCTATGTTAGTGTTTTTCACCACGATTCCAACGCTTTTAAATTTGCTCGATTATGTGTCCGTTTGAACAAAATATGACAGTTTAAACATTTAATTACATTAATTACCAATTAAAAATATAATTAAGCTTATTATAATTCTTAATTACATTTCTCCCTTGCTAATCCATCTTCACATTTTAACACCCAGGCAAACCCGATTGTCTCTTCAAACTCGACACTGCCTTAAGGCTTAACGCCGTCGTCACCACACAACGCCGACCATCGATAAGACATTGCACTTCAAAGTACCTTCCCCTCGCCTGCTCGCGCTTCAACCATCATGCAACTCGATGCCAGATCGAGCTCCCAAAACCCATTCGAACTGCTACCCTATCGGCTACTATTCAGTCCTCCACGTCTTGTAAAAAGCCATCTCCAACGGTCACTTCTTAGATCTCCCTTAGGTCAATATTATTTATGTTGAAAATTCCTTGTATGGGTTAATGAATTAAGAGAAAACAATGAAAGAAGAATTGAACGATATGAATCATTCATCATGGGTAGCGGCTATAGAAACGGGTTGACTATGAGATGTGAGAAATTAGGGTATAGACCGGTGTATTTATACCATATTTTATTATTAATTAAATTCATTTATTGTTTAGTTTTTAATTTTTGCCTCCGAACTCCAAACAAAACCCAACGACTATCGCCACTAGATAGATACCCTTATTCCAGACACAATGGATTATGTTTCGTAAGCTGATTCGAATGTTTTGATTAGTTTTTATTAAAATTAAAATATAAATCAATATAACATTCAAAATTGATTTTCAACATACATTTAATTTACCACGGCCACATACTAGCTCCAAAAATCATGAAATTTGAAATCTAGCTATGTTTTACAAATACGGTTCTAATAAAACTAATTTCGTTGAATTTGGAGACCGTTTGAAAAATGACCTTATAACTAGCTTATTTAATTTACAACTAAAATTGACCACGCGTTTGAATTTACCATGCTTACATATGAATTCCAATTGACCTGAAATTTTAAGCCTGATAATAATTTGACGTTTCGGATCCAACAAAATTAGTTTCGTCGAAAATGGAGGTTGTTTGAAAAATGACAATTTTTAAGGGCTTAAATAGTATTAAAATATTAACAAATTTCATAACGACTATTTGAAATTTTAATCTGGACATAACTTACGATTTATAAAATGAAATCTAAAATTTTCACATTCGTTAGAAAGATATAATTAAATAGATTTTAAAATTTCTTGTTTTATCTAATTCTGACTTATATTGAATTCTGTATAATCATTTAAAGTCCAAAAACAAATTTTCAAATTACCGCGCCATTAATTAAATTTTAAATTTATACATTCTAACTTTGTTTTTAAATAAATTTCAAGTCCATTTATCAAAATAAATTATTTTAACATTAAAAATCCATTAAATTAATTAAAAATAAAATTTTAAATTAGTTCCAAAATTAGGGTTGTTACACTTATTTGCATAACCAGTTTCACCAGAACTTGCTTCATAAGGAAGACAATATGCATAAATATCACTTATATGTCATCCTCTTTCCCAGTAACTCTTAATGCACATGCATTTGTCAACTCCAACCATCATTCATTATTACAGAAAAATCATGCATCCATACTTTTTCTTAATTGATAATTGGCCATTTAAATCGGTTTCTAGGAAGACTTAACAATTCCTTGCATCATATATTAACATCCTCAAAACAATAAATATTTCTACATTTTAAACTACTTCCTTTTTCTAGTCTATAGAACTTAATTTCACCCCATTCTTTAGCCCAAACATTTGCAAAGCCAATTATTTGTTCCTATAAATAATCACTGAGTTGCCTCGTTATCAATGAGACACTCCCAAATGATTGCAAGGCAACCAAAAAGGGTCAGACACTCTTGTCAGGTATGAGCATAAAGCATATTATAAATACAACAATATGATCGTATTATATATATGTGTCCTATATTTATACATATTTATACCGAGCAACTTTTACTTGTTACATGAATCATATAGAGTCATATTTTCATAGTTAATTATATACATGCATCTATCTTTATTCTAACATCCCATCAAACATATAGTTCTACCATTGCCTTAAGCAACAACCTTTCTATTTCAACAAAGACATACATTCTGGCCTTGTCATTTCCAAGGTTATGATGATCTAGTGATCATATTTACTGGCCATTTCATCCCTTTTAAGTAGTTACCTAGGCAAAATTTGTTAAACATGATTTCACACATAAGTCAATACATATACTATGGATCTTATGCACATCAATCCATACAATTAGGATTCATGCAACTCAGTAAGTATACCAAACAACAAGCAATCACACATTGCCATGCATATATCCCATGTCATCCCTTTCATTTTGCCCCTTATTTTCTTTGGCTAGCCACTTTATCATATCGTGAATTATTTTATTCAGTTTCTTGAGTCCTTCTCCTCTTACATTGAACACTTTTGTGCACACTGTGTGGGACTTCCTGAAAGTGTGCGTGTACGTGCTAAGTATAATACACACACTGATCGTGTAATATGACAAACAATATTCGACTATGAAGTAATAAATAATCACAGAACTGTATAATAGTAAATGCAGTAAAAATAAAAAAATCACACCAGGGATTTTTATACTGGTTCGGAGCACCGACCTACGTCCAATCCCAGACTTCTATCTGGATTTTCACTAATCAACAACCTCACTTCACCCGGAGGAATAGGTATACAACACCCGAGCAGCCGAACGGGATTTCACGCCTCTCACAACATGAGGACTTCACAACTTGCCTCTCACAACACGAGGACTTCACAACTTGCCCCTCACAACATGAAGGACTTCACATAAGATGAGTAGACTTATAATTTGACAATGTGTGTTCTTAATAACAAGAATTTGTCAATTCTTGTACACCCTTCCTATAATCTTATCCTCAAATAGAATTTGAATTTGTGAAGATTTGGAAGATGATATCATGTTTGAATCAAAAGAATAATATATAGACTCTAGGATTCAACAGCGATATAAGAAGATTATGAGCGTTTGAGTGCTTTAAATGATCAAGAATGAAATCAACAATAGATAGAATAGATAACAAGAAATTAGTTGTTAGTATAGATGATTTCATTTTGTTTTTATAGAGGATAAAGAGTTGCAACCATTAGTGAAGAGAAGTATTGAAGAGAAATGATGATTTAGAAATTAGTTCCTTGATGATGAAGGAACATTAGGCATAGGTTGATAAACTCCATGTCTTTCGGTGCCACAGAAAAATGAGGCCATGCATTCCAAAAGAGTTAAACGATTAGACATAAATTTTTGTACGTAATGGAGTTGACGTTGGAGATCCATCTGATGTTTCTGGTAGTGGTGAATCTCACTTATCTTTTCTCTAGTTCGTGGGGAGCAAAATAATGCCTTCTTTGCATGTTTGGACTTTGGTATATGTTCAGGGTATGAGTACATTTTGGTTTACTTTTTGGTGTCTCTGGAGAAAAATATTCCTCCGGTTCAGTACTGGTGACCGAAATGTGGGATCGCTAAGCGCATTCGTCGCAAATGTGAGCCATTTAGGTAGAATTGAATTTGTTTAAGAGTAGTATGGACTCAAAGATCGGAGATGAAGAAAAGAGACAGTATAAACTCATATATATAGGTTTTTCTAAATAAAGAATAACGGTTGAAAACATTCAGAGTTTATATACCATAAAAAAATGTAAAGCTCATATCTTCTTACTAAAAATAGAGGTGGCTACTTGAAAACTACAATATGAAAAAAAATGAACACCGATTTCAGAAATGAACTTGATAATTCAAGTATATATAACTTTAAAATTCATACATCAAGTTTAGTTCTAGAAATCAATCGAAGCTCTCTATGTAAAGAAATAAAACTTGATTCAAGTAGAGGCTTAGTAAAAATGTTCGCTAGCTGATGTTCCGTCTAGACATATTCGAAACATATTGTTCCTTTTTCAATATTATCTCTTAAGAAATAATGTCGAATATCAATGTGCTTTGTTCGAGAATGATTTACTAGATTTTTTGATAAGTTGATCGCACTTGTGTTATCATAGTATATGATGGAGTTTGATAAATGAATATCAAAATCACGAAGTGTTTGTTGCATATATAATACTTGAGTACAAGCAAGAGATTCTGATATATACTCAGCTTCATATGTCAAGAGTGAAACACAATTTTGTTTCTTACTAAACCAAGAAACAAGTGATTTTCCAATAAAATGGCACGTACCACTTGTACTCTTTCTATCCGTACGAGAGCCACCAAAATCAGCATCACTGTAGGATACTAATTTGAATGGACAATCTTTTGGGTAGAAAAGACCGAAATCTTTGGTATTATTAAGATAACGAATTATACGTTTTACAACTCGTAAATATGATTCTCCAGGATTGGCTTGAAACCTTGCACATAGACAAATACTCATCATTATATTGGGATGATTTGAGGTAAGATAAAGAAGAGAACCAATCATGCTTCGATATAACTTCTGGTCAACACTCTTACCATGTTCATCTTTCTCAAGATGTGTAGTTGTACTTATAGGAGTAGGTTTACAAGATGTATTTTCTAAACCGAAGCGTTTGATAAGATTTCCACAACATTTTTCTTGATTAATAAAAATACCGTTAGAAAGTTGTTTGATTTGAAGACCAAGAAAGTATGATAGTTCTCCCATATGAGACATTTCAAATTCTTTGGTCATAATATTTGCAAACTCTTTGCAGAGTTTATCGTTTGTTGAACCAAAGATAATATCGTCTACATATATCTGGATAACCAATATATCTTTTCGAGAATGTTTGATGAATAAAGTCTGATCGACTTTACCAATTTGAAATCCTGAATTAGTAAGATAGCTTCGTAAACATTCGTACCAAGCATGAGGTGCTTGTTTTAATCCGTATAAAGCTTTCTTCAGTTTATATACGTGATTAGGATGTTTTTCATGTAGGAACAAGGGAGGTTGTTCGACATATACATTCTCTTTGATAAATCCATTTAGAAAAGCACTTTTGACATCCATTTGATAAACTTTGAAATTATGATGACAAGCAAAGGATAATAAGATTCTAATAGCTTTTAGTTGTGCAAATGGCGCAAAAGTCTCTTCGTAATCGATACCTTCTTCCTGATTGTATCCTTGTGCTACTAATCTTGCTTTATTTCTAGTTATATTTCCTTGTTCGTCGACCTTATTTTTGTAGACCCATTTCGTACCAATAACTGACTGATCAGTTGGTTTTGGAACAAGTTCCCAGACATCATTACGCTCGAGCTGGTTTACTTCTTCTTGCATGGTAATGATCCAGTAATCATCAGTAGCAGCTTCTTTTGGATTCTTAGGTCCGATATTTGAGAGAAGCGCGTCATGATCCATTTGATTGAGTTGACTTCTTGTTCGAATTTGTGATGTTACTTCTCTAATTACATTTTGAACTGGATGATCTCTTAGAATTCTCTAAGGAGATCGAAATCTTGGTGGAGAAGGTATCACAACTAGCTGAGGAATATCCTCAAAAGTTTCCGAGTCAGAGTCATTATTTGTGATGATAGGATTTTTAGTGACTATAATTTCGTCGTCATCTGATATGTTATGAGGCAATTTATAGAATTCATTGAATGAGACATGAAGTGATTCTCCAATAGTTTTAGTTCTTTTATTAAATATACGATAGGCCTTGCTTCGTTCCAAATATCCAACAAATATACCTTCATCGGATTTTGAATCGAATTTTCCAAGATGGTCTTTCGTATTTAAAATAAAGCACGTAGAACTAAAAAAATTGAAGTATGAAATATTTGGCTTTCTTTGATTAAATAACTCATAAGATGTATTCTTGGTGAGAGGTCGAATGGATACATGATTCAAAACATAACACGCAGTTGCTACAGCTTCTGCCCAAATTTTTTTTGGTAAAGTAGATCCATTTAATAATGTTCTTGCACATTCTTGTAAAGTCCGATTTTTCTGTTCTACAACTCTGTTTTGTTGTGGAGTTCTAGGAAAGTAAAAATTATGATATATACCTTTCTTTGCACAAAAATGTTCAAATTCATTATTTTCGAACTCTCCACCATGATCATTTCTTATGGTCTTAACTTTAAGCCCTTTTGATTTTTGAATTCTCTTGACGAACGATTTGAAATGATTGAAAGTGTCACTTTTGTTTTTCAAGAAAATCACCCAAGTATAACGAGAGTAATCATCAACAATTACAAACACATACCGACTATGATTTATTGACTGAACCTGTGTTGGTCTGAATAAATCCATATGTAATAGCTCAAGTGGTTGTAATGTTGATATGTCTTTCTTGGATTTAAATGATGATTTAGTCAATTTTCCTAATTGACATGCATAACAAATATCAACCGTAAAGCTTATTTTGGGTAGTCCTCTATGTAATAACCCGGAAAATGCGAGCCAATTTAAAATTTTTATTTTGGCAATTTTAGCGAATTTTAAATATTTAAAATGATTATTTTAAATAATATCGACGAGAAATTTATTTTGAATATAATTCGAATGTATATATTTATATAGATCGTCGTTAGAAAATAAATATTTCATTTTAATTATAAAAGGAATTGGAAATGGCGCGGTAGTTCGATAATTCGATTTCAAAGTTCAAATGAATGTACCGGGTGCAAAATAAACCGGATTTTAACGAAATCAAAAATATTAGAATCTAATTGAGAATATCTTTCCAACGAATCCAAAAAAATTGAAATTTCATAGCGGGGATAAAAAGTTACGTCCAGTTGAAATTTCAGAATAGTCGCTATGGAATTTCGGTCCTTAAAAATAGCCATTTTGCAAACGACCTCGGTTTTTGACGAAACCACTTTTGTTGGATCCGTGATGTCAAATTATTGCTAGGTTTCAAATTTCGTATTTTTTTGAATCAATATGTGAGTGTGGCAAAGGAAAACGCGTTTGACCAGTTTAAGTTGATTTTAATCGACTGGAAAATGGCCATTTTTCAAACGGTCTCGGAAATTGACGAAATCAGTTTTGTTAGGACCGTATCGTCAATATGAAGCTAGAAAATATTTTTCGGTATTTTTTCGAGTTAGTGTGTGGCCCTGGTAAATTGAAATGTGCGTTCAAAATCAATATATGGAGTTATATTTTGATTTTGACGAAAACAGATCGAAACGATTGAATCAACCTACGATACATATCCCATTGAGTTCAGAATGAGGGTAATTAGCTATGGACGACAGGCAGTGGGTCTCGTTTCGAGGTCGAAATAAAAAGTTGCTTTTTGAAATTAAGTAAATAAAATAATTTAATAATATACTTCCTTTTTCCCCATCCCTTATCATCAATCAACACCCCACTCCCCTTCACTCTTCGTTCAAACCCGATATCCAGAAAAGAAAAAAAGAAAAAAGAAATCGCGTCGCCCCCTATTTTTCATCGCCGTCGGCGATTGCCGCTACCCCTTCCTCCGATGAAACGCCGCCCTCCCTCTCTTCATCTCCTCCGCGCCCTCCTCCCTCTTCTCTCCAGGAACCGACTCCCCCAAATCCCCAATCGAAACGCCCCTCCACGATAACCCTAGCGCCGCCATTGTGGGCCTCCGACCCGCCACCAGACCACTGCGCAGCCTCCCACCACCTCAGGCGAACGACGCAACACCCTCCCCCTCCTCAAAGCCGAATTCAGTGAGTCCTTTCTTTTTTTTAATTTATTTATTTCCTTTGTTTATGTGATTGTTTTTATAAATATAAAAATCGGGTTTTTAGCATAAATTAAAGTCAGTCTCTCTCTCTCTCTCTCTCTCTCTCTCTATATATATATATATTATAGCATTATAAAGAAATGATTTTTGTAGCTAGAAGGGCGGGATTTTAAGCATGAAAAGATACGATTTTTATAACATAAAGATTTGTTTTTTTTTAGTAGAAAGTACAGATTTTCATTTAAACAAAGTTAAGAGATTTATTTAAATAAAAATATGATTTTTATATCATAGAAAGTATAAAAATATGATTTTTATATTTTAGAAAGTACAAAAATTCGATCTTTATTATGTAGGAGATAAAAAATATGATTTTTATTCATGTAGAGTAATAAAAATATAATTTTTATCATGGAAGTAGCGTTCTAAAGGAGTGATATTTACATATGAAGCCGTGATATAAAAATACGATATATATATATATATAATTTTTATATAGAGAATAGCGTGATAAAAATATAATCTTTATTATATGAACACCATTGTAAAAATAGAAATTTTTATCTATATAGTAGCGGTGTAAAAATAGAATTTTTATATACACAGCAGCAATATAAAAATGTAATTTTTATATATGTAGTGGCTACGGGCGATGAATTTGACAAAAGGCGAGCACGACGAAGATTTCTACATAAGAAGAGTCATGCCATTTGGTTTAGCTAGTAGGTAAGAATTTCTCACTTTAAATTTTCTTTTCTAGTTTAAATTATATACTAGGATGCAGACGGTGCTTAGTAGCACCCGACACCCGTCGTCCACAGACCATGGATGGCTTGTATGTTTGATTGTTTATTGTGGTGAAAATTGATTGTGTGATGTGAAATGAAATAAAATATTTATATAGTTAAAAATATTTTATCGTTAAAAACATAATTTTTAACGGGTATGTGAATAAATAAAAATCTGTGTTCGTTGATTTGAAACCCCACACGGGTATTGGGATAAAATACGGCATACACTAATCCCAATAATTAGTTGTATGTCGATCGATTGATTGACAAGCTGTTATAAGCGTTAGATATCTATATTTGATGCTTATACAGAGTAGTGCACTTTGGATGATGGTTGATTATTTGTCAGTGCCATTATATACATGTGTTGGGGGGAATCCATATAATTAACATTATATGGTAATTGATCGGGCCTCATTCCAATTGGGAAAATAAAGAATATTAGAATATAAAAATAGTCATGTGTTGACGATGCTCATGTGTTGAGAATATTCATGTGTTGAAACTATTCATGTGTTGAGTAAAATATTTTAACAATAAAATTTACATCTTTATCATATTTAAGATTAGAAACTACTTTACAGTTGGAGTCTGATTAAAAATCAAATGATAGATACCATAATTTTATAAAATATATTACATAACAAAAATAGTCATGTGTTGACAGTACTCATGTGTTAAGATTAGTCATGTGTTGAAAGAAATATAGATTCATGTGTTGAATAGAATATATATTCATTAGTTGAATAGAATAACGAATTTATTGAAATATATAAAGTTGTGTTGATTAGAGTTGCGCTATTTTGACGTGAACGATATTTATATCGATTATATTCGTTTTTGTAATGAATATAGAAAAGGTAGTGATTTCAAAATATAACATTTTGAAAATATTATCATTTATATAGTAATGATATAAAATATTTGTAACAACCCGCAAATTCTGAACCAATTTAAAAATTTTATTTTATAAAATTTTAATGAATTTTGAGGATATAATATAATTTATTATTAATAATAATGGCTAGAATTTATTTTTGTTGAAGTTAGAACGAATAAATTTAATTTTAAATATAAATGGAGTTAGAAATGGCGCGGTAGTTTTAAAATTTGATTTTAAACTTTAACTGAATGCACAGGATTCAAAATAAATCAGAATTGAGTGAAACAAGAAATATTTAAATCTGTTTAATCATATCTTTCTAACGAATCTGAAAAATTGAAATTTCATAGCGGAAATTAAAAGTTATGGCCAATTCAATTTTTAGAAAGGTCGCTGTAGAATATATATATACATATATATATATATATATGGCTCGAAAGGCTACTTTTCACATATGAAGGAATTTCGACTCGAAACCACTTCCATTGAGTTCGGAATGACGTTTCAGCATTGAAAAACAGTAAACACTTATATATTTCGAGTTTCAGAAATTATTTGTTTAAAAATGTATTTTTAATATTAAATATATTGGCCTTAAAAATAGCCATTTTTCAAACGACCTCCGTTTTCGACGAAACCACTTTTGTTGGAACCGGAATGTCAAATTATTACGAAGTTTCAATTTTCAGAATTTTTCGAATTAATATGTGAGCGTGGCAAAAGAAAATGTGTTTTGACTATTTTAGTTAAATTTAAACGACCGGAAAATAGCCATTTTTCAAACAGTCTCAGAATTCAACGAAAATAATTTTGTTGGATTCGTATCTTCATAAGAAAGCTAAAAATATGTTTTTTAGAATTTTCTGAGGTCGTATGTAGCCCCGGCATATTTATATGTACGATCAATATTTAATTAAGTGAATATTAGGCTCACGTCCCTATTTTGAAACTTAATTAGGCTCACATCCGGTCATAAACTTATTGTAAATTAGGTCCCTGTTTTCAAAACTTATAAAATCATAATTAAATAAAAAATAAAAAAAATTTGTAAATTAGTAATAAAATATATTACGCATTATAAAAAAAATTCAGTTCAAAAAACAACAAAAATAATGTCAGAAAGAAGAAAACAGCAAAATAACAGAAAAAACTGCAGTTAAATGCATAATATTATGCACCTTTTTGATTTTATTGCATGCATATATGCAATTATTGCAGTTCTTCCAGCGGATAGATTTAACATAATTTTTCTGTTCATTTTTTTTGCATCCAAATGTGCAAATTTCTCAAAAAAATGCACACATGTGTGCAACATTTTTATAGGATAAAAAGTAGGGACCTAATTTATAAAAAAAAACAAAGTTCTGAAAATTTTTAAACCCGCCCCCTATTTTATTTTTGGGTGCGTTTTTTACAGGTCCCTATTAAGTTTCAAAATATAAAAAAAACCCAGCGATAAAAATAATATAGAAAACATCCCTATTTTTGAATTTCCGCTAAAAAAATTCCAGATCTACCCTTACACACCTAAAAAACTATCCAACAACTGTTTGTCCTCATTTACTCAGTCTATTGCTCCTATTATCTCGCTCATAGACCTAATCCTACAATTCTGGAAAACAGTCGATCACTCCAACAACGATTTTTTTATTAATTTTTTTGATTTTTACGAAAAACTAAACAATTATATACATATATTATGTAAAATGATTTTTTTATTACTTTTTTTATTTTTACGAAAAACTAGACAATTATATACATATATTACGTAAAATTGCATATATTTATGCAACTAAGTGTAATAATTGCATACATATATTAATATTATGCATAAAATAAATTATTAGTTTTGCGCAACTAAGTGAAATAATTGCATACATATACAGAACTATACTGCATAATTGCTGAAACAAAAGAAATGACAAAAAAGTAAATACATATAATTATAACAAGATGCATATATATATATATATATATATATATATATATATATATATATATGCAAATAACACAAATATGTGCATACTTACATGAATAATTTCATAACATTTACATGTACTACATCAAAAAATAAGTACAGACCACATTTACATGTACTACATCAAAAATTTCAGAACATTTACAAAGTAGAGATGATGGTCTTTTGAAGAACAAATAATTTTGTTAAGACCCAGCTTATTGCGCAAACCACATCCAGTAGTCTCTGTAGAAACACATGCAGATTTCAGTAATTTGGAAAAAGATGGACGACCAATCTTCAACAACACGATAACACCAATATCCGCCGGAACACTGTTATAAAAAAAAGAAAATCAACATTAATAAGCTTAATGTGCAGTAACCTAAATTACAAAAACTGCTTCAGAATTATATAAATACATGCGTACAATTCAGCAAAATAACATATAATTTTTGAATATTTAAATGCAAGTATTCTACATATATGCATAGAAATATGAATATATTTGTAAAATAATATGTTTTTTTGTTTGTTTGATAAAAAAATGCATACAGATATGCATATATTTAGAATAGATGCATATTTGTCCGCAAAGTTTTATCAAAATTTCAGCAAAAACCCACAAGTTCTAACAATGGTTTCATGGATATATGTTTTTTCAGGTCCTTATCATATGAAAAATCGCATTTTTATGCAAATAAAAACCTTATATTTATCCTACAAATAAAATCAGAAAGAAAAGAAAAAATAATAGCTTCAGATTAATATAAGTACATGCGTGCAATTCAGCAAAATAACAATAATTTCTGAATATTTATATGCAAGTATTCTACATATATGCATAGAAATATGAATATATTTGTAAAATAATATGTTTTTCAGATTGTTTGATAAAAAATTGCATACAGATATGCATATATTTAGAATAGATGCATATTTGTCCGACAATTTTTATTAGAATTTCATCAAAAACCCACAAGTTCTAACAATAGTTTCATGAATATATTCAAGAACTTTACAATTGAAATGTCGCCTCCAGATCTGAAATCAGTTTTTATAGCGATAAAAAAAATCAGTTTTTATAGCGATAAAAATCAGAAACATATAGAGATTAAAAATCAATTTTTATAGAGATTAAAAATCTATTAAAAACTCACCTTTCACTGTATATTGTTTTCCTTAATCCCTCTATGTGTCATCGTCTTCACGTTTGAATTCCTGATCCCTGGGCCGATGCTTCATCTTCTCGTTTCACCCAGTAACCAGCAACGCTCACGAACCCACACCCGATACTTAGGGTTTAAATTGCACCTCCAAATACGCAGCTGGAGTTGGATCCGCCGCCACCACGGTGATCGCATTCTCGAGTTCTACCACCGGCCAGAGTGTGGGCCAGCTCGGTGGCGATTCTCGTTCGGATTTGGGGGAAGCTGCTGGTTCTTCGATGGAGCAAGGGGAAGGAAGGGGAACGATGCAAGGAGGGAGGCGCCGGGCGAGAGGTTGTGTGCTTCGCCTTCTTCCCCAACCGCCATGGATTAGGTTTGGTTTTGGATCCAGCCGCCATGGATTTCAAAATTATGTTTCTGAAAATAATAGAACCCTAATACGTAACATATACACAAAAATGAACCGTGAAAATCGAGTGAGGGCATTTCCGGAAAAACATAAGCTGTGTTTTGAAAATAGGGATGAGATTTATAAGTTTCAAAAGGGGAGGATGTGAGCCTAATTAACTTTAGTTTTAAGGATGTGAGCCTAATTTTCACTTTATTTTTTCCGCCTTTTTGTATTTTTTTTAAAAAAATGTGCGTACGTTCATAAAAAAAAATTCTAAAATATGGAAATAATGTCAGGAATATACGGAAATCGAAAAAAAATAGTTGCATACATTTATGCAATTATTACTGATAATTGCATATATGTATGCAACTTTTCTGTAAGCTGTTTTCAGATTAAAATCTGAAAATAAACCTGCACAAATGTTTGCAAGTATTTGAAATTTTTGCGCATATGTATGCATTTATTTGCATGAATAAAAATCAACGAAGATGTATGTAGTGAAAAATATGCACGGATGTATGCAGGAAAGTGATATATGTGCATACTATTATGCATTTAACTGGAAAATTCGTTTTTTTTCTGGTTTTTTTTATTTTTGACGCCTTCGTTGATGGTTTTTTTGTTATGAATTTTTTAGTGTTTACTTGTTTTATTTAAATACGAATTTACGTGATTTTTTTTATTTTTTTTATGACTTTTCAAAAAATAGGGACCTAATTTACAAAAAGTTTATGACCGGGTTTTTTTTATATTTTGAAACTTAATAGGGACCTCTAAAAAACGCACCCTTTAATTAATTAATTTTTAATGCAATTTTAAATAAAATCGTACAGATTTCGGAATTGGGCCACGGGACCTATCCCATTGCGTTCAGAAGGTGTCAAAACCTTAAGAACGATAGTAAGCAGGCCCAAATCAGAGAAAGTCCGACAATCCACCTTTTAAGCACGATTTTCGAGATTTAATATTAAAATATTATTAAAAATATTCAGGCCGAAACCCTAATTTTCATAGCAGCCGCCACCTAAACCGAAGGCCAGAATTTCTCCAATTTCAAACGCTCATAACCTTTGATCCGCTCAACGAAAATCGACAAACTTAGTACCAAATCGAAGCTCTCGGAGTGATCTTTCAATCCATACGGTCAAGATCGGGTTTTGGTTCACGGATTTCACGAATTCTGGGCTGAAACATGGCAGGTTTGGGTTCGAATTCCGAGGCAAGGGGAGGGTCGAGTTCGATGGGGTTTCGGCCGAAGGTGGAGCTCGGCTAGGGCTTCGACGTGGCGGGGTCTGATCGACGGTCGGTGGCTCGGAGGGTGGCGTGCGCAGAAGGGGATGACGACGTGATTTTGGGTTCGGCCATACTCAACAACGAGGAAGAAGAAGTATATTATATTATTATTTTATTTATTTAATTTATCCGATCTTTAAAAATCAATATCTCTTTCATACGAGGTCTGATTGACGAACCGTAAGTTGCGTTGGACTCGTCTTTCCGAGAGCTTCGCGATGGCGTAGACCAGAGCTGATTCTGAGACAGTCGAATTTTCAGCAAAAATCAATGTGAGAATTCTGAATTTTATTATTTAATTAATTATAATTTATTTTTCTTGCGTTAAAAATAATTGTATTGTGATGTAATTCAGATCTGAAATGTTCTGTGATTGATGAATGGTTGATTGTGGTTGGTGGTTTGTTTTATTGCTCATGTTATGCTAGATCCGCATTGAAGTCTCATACATGGTTGAATTTTATTTGCGATTAGAAAATGAAAAAAAATTAGATTTAAATAATATTTTATTTTGATCTAGTTATTCTAATTTAAAATAAAAAAATATATTATTTTTATTATTCTGAGATGAACCAAAGAATTGGATCGACAAATAAAAACTAATTTTTATTTGTTTGTATTACAATAGAATTTGATCGACAAATTAAAAATTTTATTTTTTTCTTTATTTTTTTACTTTGCAACAGAAAATGAACAACAAATAAAACCTTACTTTTATTTGTTTACTTTGCAATAAGATTTGAAAAGACAAATAAAATATTCTTTTTATTTGTTTATTTACAATAGAATATGAACAACAAATAGAATATATTTTTATTACGACAGAATTTGGCTAACTAATGAAAATCCTATTTTTGTTTGTTTACATTTAGAACACGGTTTATGAATTACAATAAAAACATAAAACGTTCATTTGTTTGAATTGAAACCATGTTAACGATAAAAATTTACATTTTTACCGTATATATAGAATAGATTAAAAATGTTCATCTATTTGAAAAGAAAACATGAAACATTAAAAATCTTATTTTTAATGAAAAGAATTATTCATATGAAAATTGTTCATGTTAAAATAAAAGTTTTGAAAACATAAAAATCACATTTTTAATGTAAAGAGTGATTCATATGAAAATTGTTTATGTTAGAATTGTCGAAAAACAAAGTTATCTTTTTTATTTGTTTTTGTTGAAATGTTAGAAATAAATCAAAAAGATTACATTTTTAATGTAATTAGAAATAAATTAAAAAGATTACATTTTTCAATGTAATTAAAATTGAAATAAAATGATTACATTTTTCAATGTAATTAAAATTGAAGTAAAATGATTATAATTTCAATATAATTAATATTGAAATAAAAATAACATTTTGGTTAAAGCATAAGTACTGAATTAAGAGATAACATTTTTGGCCAAAACTTTGTTAGTGAAATGAAAATATCACTTTTGTTAAAACTTGACTATTGAATTGAAATTTTCATTTTTGTCAAAATATGATTATTGAATTGAAAATATCATTTTTGCCAAAACTTGATTATTGAAATGAAAGTAACAATTTTGTTTACATTTTATATGTAAACAAGAAATTATTTTCTGAAGTTACATAGAAATTAAAAGGTTGCTTTCCATTTGCCCTTTTCAATGCAAATATAGCATGAAATAAAATCCATTTTCCTCAATTGCATCTCACAATGTAAACATAACTTGAAATTAAAGTACATTTTTATTTGGTTTCGACAACACCAATAAAACATATATTAAAAAATAAAGTTTGTTCTTTATTTTGTGTTAAAAAATGTGAACATGTTTTGAAAATAAAGTTTGTACCTCTATTTACATTCAGCCATGCAAATATGTATGGTAAATAGAAATTGTTCTTTTATTTGCATTTACCAATGCAAATGTACATTGAAACAAATTATTCAATTGCACTCACCAATGCGAATACATACAAATATATTGAAAATAAAGTTTATTTCTTTGTTTGCATTTATCAATACATATATGCATTGAAATTAAGGTTTATTCTTTTATTTGCATTTATCAATGCAAATATTCGATGAAACTATAGTCTATTTTCTTTATCTACAGTTACCAATACAAATGTACACACTTTTATACAATTAATAGAACTTGTTTAAAATATACTTTGAAAATTTTATTCTTGATTTATAATTTTGATATGAATAAAGATTGTTTGAAATAAATGATAGAATTTAAAAGTTACATTTTAATAACTAAACATTCACATTTTTTATCATTAAAGTAGAATAGACAAAAACACTCACTTTGTCTAAATTAAAAGAATGAAACAAAATAGAACATTGGCATATTTTATTAGAATCGAAACACAAATTATTCATTTCGATAAATTTATATTAGTTAAAAACAATTATTCATTTTTGTTAATTTACATTAGTTAAAATAATTATTCATTTTAGTCAATTTATACTAGTTAAAAAAAATTACATTTTGTCAGAAATATTCATTTTTGTCAAAATGAATTAGTTGAAGCAATTTATATATATATATATATATATATATATATGTGTGTGTGTGTGTGTGTGTTTGGCAAGATATATACTTGTCAAGATAGGTTAGTTAAATCAAAATATTTATCATTTTGCCTCATTAGAATTGCCAAAACAAAATAACCATTTTTGTTTAGAGTTTAAATTAGCAAAATAGAAATTGTCAATAACGACGAAGTTATTATGCTTATTCATTCATTGCAATAGAGATATTTTCTTGTCATCATTATATGTATTGTGTATTACACTCCCATTCTTAAGTTACCCGACTTGTGTATGTGATTGGGACGATAATTTTTCACACATCGCCCAAGTGCACAAATTAGTTTATTATTTGTTTGTTGGTTGAAAACCCCACACGGGTGTTGGGATGAAAATTTATATACACTAATCCCAATATTTAGTTGTACGTTGATCGTTAGATCGACAGGCTACGATGAGCGTTATTGTTGAATTTTAACGCTTACACAGTGGAAATTACACTTTGGATGTAGATGGATGATTTGATGGTTTTACTGTTATTATCATATATATGATGTGTGTGAAATCCATATAATCCAAATTATATGGCAAATGTTTGAGTCGCATTTCGATTCAGGTGCTCTTTTAAATAATGATATTTTTACATTGGAAATCCTTTTTATATAAAGTGCATATGTTTTCATAATATATTTTTAATCAACTATATGTTAAAACAAAGAATATTTTTACGATTATTTTAAAATATGTGTTTTAAAAGATTACTAGCATTTGCAATTATACTTTGTGATATGAAATAAATTGCGATGTGAAGTGGATTTATCGTGGACGATGTTTTAAACGACATTTGTCCTTTAATCCAATTTACATTGAAATTATTATTTGGAATTTATAATCTTATTTTATAGATTTAAAAAGGGCATTTTCTAAAAATCAAGTTTTT
This sequence comes from Allium sativum, assembly GCA_030737875.1. Lineage (NCBI taxonomy): Eukaryota > Viridiplantae > Streptophyta > Magnoliopsida > Asparagales > Amaryllidaceae > Allium > Allium sativum. The sequence goes on from CM060918.1 coordinate 278,620,057, forward strand.
CAATTTAATATATTAAATTGGAATTTAGTGGAAATTCGATTGGTAATAATCGAAATGGACTTCTGTAAAAGAAGACCGATATTATATATGGAATTTAAGAGGCTTTCCCGTTATTCCATTTATATTATTAGTCTGATACAGAAATCTATATCGATTATGTATTGATTAGATTTCTGTGGAATTCCATATTTTGGAAATTGATTTATAGATTTTATTTTCAGTGTCTATCTTTGATAAAATAAATGAGAATCTTTTAAAACGAATATCTTATTAAAAGAATATTCTGAGTTGGAATGTGGCGTAATGTGTGATTTTCCAATATTTGCTTTTTAATCCCAAAATACGCGAGTTATTCAGAAAGACCGGGTTTAACCCATTCTGAATAATCATCACGACGATCAAGAGTCGAAGATGAAGACGGTGATTGAAGACCGAAGGTTTTCACATCGTTGGGATGATGATGACTAGTATCTTGAATTGGGATTGGCCTTCCAAGGCAAGGTATTTGATGATGGTCGTCCAAATACATTTGGAGATCGACGAGACGTTGTTTCGCCCAGACACAGGGCGGACTTGTAAATGGATTATGTGTCTGACATTGTATTCATTTCTGTTGTATTTGTTGAACACTACTGATTATATATTTCTGTTTGGTGGTGAAGAATTTATTCTTTACTTATCACCCTTCTCTAAGATGTATGAGCTTAGAGGTTGTATATATATTGGTAGATTGTAACACCCCACGTCCATTAATGTCACTCACAAAGGGAATGCATTAACTTCCATGGAGGTTATAAGTGAATATAGAACAGAAAAATTACAACAAGACAGATAATAAATAGTACTTGGAAATCTAAAACTTCATTTTATTGCAGCGGAAATTAAACATGTTTGTTACATCATAAAACCATAGATCATAACCAAGTACAATATCCATCTTCATAAAAACAAAATACATAATCCCATTACATAAATAGCCATTAAAAAGATAACAAGCTGGACTTTACTTCAACGTTCTAAGCTTTCCAAAGAGAGATGAAGCAATTCAATCAAACTCCACTAGAGCTGGGCCCAACCTGAGGACCTGGAGGGGGAAAAAGGATAGAAATAAAGGGGGTCAGACATAAAGTCTGGCGAGTATGATAATTCTAACAATACTATTATCAAAATAACTAGACTAAGGCATAAGCTGGAAGACAAGTAAATGTCTATGAACTCTTAGGAAGATAAAGAAAGCGTTTAAGATAACGTTAAAGATAACGGTAAAGGCACACCTAATTACTAAAGAATGATTACTACACTGCACCGCACATTACTACACTGCACCGCACCAGTCATCCTAAAGGTTGATCCCACTTGCTTCACACAGAAACTTTATAAATAGCCTTGCGTACCCCTAGCTGACTACATAGGTGTCGTCTGCCCCTATCTCCACTAGGTGTATCCCACTACCCACTTTCGATCGGCTCCCTACTCGTAGATACCCGTGCTGGCTCCACAGTGGGGTGTATCACTCCCCTAAAGTGGCAACCCGATACAACTTGAGAATGCACGGCTTATACCTACACGATGCAACAATGTCTTACCTACCAGCCCGGGTCCACACACGCATACGAAACCCGTTGGACTTGCGTTGCCACCGCTCCCCGTTTTGGCCTCTTACAGTCAAACCCAGCATGCGTGTCCCGTCCTTGACTTGGGTCGAGCCCACAAAGATACGTTTGGGATACTGGTCGAAATGGGCCCCCACAAGCTACCCACCTAAGCTTGTCACTAGTATATCCCACTTAACCCTCTTAGTCATGTTCATTTACATGTGTGTTTGGTTAAGTCTTACTAATCGTATTTCACATGCCACTAAGGGAACCCCCTAGATTCCTCATGCCACCCAAGGCACCTACTTAACCCCCATGTCCCACCTTACATGTTTATCTGGTTAAGTATTTCTTAATTCATTCAGGCCATAACCTCATAAAGACCTCTCACATTAGACTGGCATTTATGGCAGCTGGATTTGCCGGGCGGGTCCGGGCAGTCTTACACCATAAAAGAGTCTAACCACATGTCTTTACAACCGTTATGCTTTAGTTTAGGCCTAGGACCACTCACATTGGGCTGACATTTGTGACCACTGGATTTGCCGGGCAGGTCCGGGCAGGTTTACATCACAAACGAGTCCAACCTCGCGTCCTAAGCATTGATTAACACTTAAAATCTTTTACCCCAGTTTTAATAATTCCCTATTCAAATCATTAATTAAGTCAACTTTTAATGATGTCCATAATTGACTCAATTATGGCCATCCACTTATGGCATGCAAAATCATATCAATTACACCCCAACTTTTTAATATTAAATCCTTAATATTACCCCTACCCCATGTTTATACGTTCGCTTATTCAACGCATAATATAGGCTAGACTTGTATAGTCTAAAACCTAGCACAAAGATAAATTATCACAACATATAGACAATTAAAATAAATCTAATCATAATAGGGGTGAAACTTGCGTAAACTACACATGTCAAGGATCAAAAGGTGTCAACTTGTTAAATGTCTCAATTTATATCATATGATCATAGCCCAAATCTATACATAAACTTGCATATAGGGTTTTTAGGGAACATAATGATGGTGTGAACTAGCATAAGATATCACATATGTTATAGCATAATTCTAGATGTCATAATAGATGTCTTGGTATATGTTCATAACTTTTCTAATCAATCTAACTTGCATATGTGACTTGTCATATAGATCAACATAACCCAAACATGATGATTTAATTAATATGAACTAACTAGCATAGACGGTAACATCATGGCCTTTTTAACATGTATGATTCATCACAACTTAGCATAGAAACTTTCAACATACATAACATCATCATAGCATGATTTACAACATATAAGATATCATCATCACGTAACATTGGATTTACAATATACATGATAGCAAAAGGGGTTTACAACAACATATATGATAATTCACATCATCTACTCATAATCCATTCATAACTCAACCTAATTAAAATGATAATAATCTTGTTAAGATCATCATACTCACAATTTAGAGAAGAAAAGAGAGAGTTTTGCTTTTCCTTAGGGTTGAGAGAATTAGAATTGAATTTGCTTTTCTTCTTTCTTAGTTGGCGGCGGCTCCATTGATTTCCATGGCGATGGTATGACGGTAACTATTCTATTTTAATTAGGTTTAGGGTTAGCATTAGGATGTATTTATAGGTGTAGGAAGTTATTTAGGACCATTAGATTAACCCTGAATCATGAGAACCAATCAAATGCAAAATCTGCATTTGAGCGAATCGGCCCACGGGTTGACAGCCAAACACCCTGGATTAACCCCTAGTCGACCTAGCGGGGCTTGGGTCGACCTCAAAAATGGGTCGGTTTGGTTATTCCCCCTCCCAATTCGCTGTTTTGAACTTTTTTGCATATTTATTTAATTTTTAATATATATATGTATATATATATTTCTCTGCGCAACCCATTTCACTTAATTCTTTTCTAAAAATTAAGTATACTTTAATTTGTGAATTTTAATGTTATAAAATTACGGGGTGTTACATTCTCCCCTCCTTAAAGGATTTCGTCCCTGAAATCTCCAAGTCAAGAAGAATGTATATCCTACCATCTAATCGTCCATATATAGATTTTCTTCCGCCCTTGAGAGAAACTTCGCCTCGAACCTACGTCTGAAATCCGCCCAAGAGTCAACAGGACGCCCCCCATTAGTGACCTCCCACCAAAACGAGGCCTCTCCCTTCATCAACCAAGCTGCTAAACGAACTCTCGTCCCTTCTTCTACTTCAAATATTTCTAGCAATTCTTCCACCTCCTTAAGCCAATCTCTAGCTTCCACAAACGTTTCTGACCCTTGAAATGGTTTTCCACCCATAGCCTTGAATTCCTTGCACGTCTTTGCAAAAGTATCTACGCGAGGAGGAGGAGGAGGAACGGGTGCAACTGGTGGTAGAGGAACATTGGCTGGACCTGCAGCGGCCCTAGCCTCTAATAACCTCCTATACCATCCTGGTATCGTTACACCGTCGGGTAGATTAAGATCTTCAGCCATGCTGAAACGAAAAAGGAAAGATTCAGAATGGAGAATTCGAAAGATAAAGATATGGGCTATTGGGGATTATGTTTTTCTTAAAAACTTTTCTCTTTAAATTTCTCATTAAAACATGTTTTTGAAAACACTTCATCCAAAAATAACTATTTTTCTAAAGTATTTTTATCTGTTCTAGTAACCTTAAGCTCTGATACCACGTGTAACACCCCACGTCCATTAATGTCACTCACAAAGGGAATGCATTAACTTCCATGGAGGTTATAAGTGAATATAGAACAGAAAAATTACAACAAGACAGATAATAAATAGTACTTGGAAATCTAAAACTTCATTTTATTGCAGCGGAAATTAAACATGTTTGTTACATCATAAAACCATAGATCATAACCAAGTACAATATCCATCTTCATAAAAACAAAATACATAATCCCATTACATAAATAGCCATTAAAAAGATAACAAGCTGGACTTTACTTCAACGGTTCAAGCTTTCCAAAGAGAGATGAAGCAATTCAATCAAACTCCACTAGAGCTGGGCCCAACTTGAGGACCTGGAGGGGGAAAAAGGATAGAAATAGAGGGGGTCAGACATAAAGTCTGGCGAGTATGATAATTCTAACAATACTATTATCAAAATAACTAGACTAAGGCATAAGCTGGAAGACAAGTAAATGTCTATGAACTCTTAGGAAGATAAAGATAGCGTTTAAGATAACGTTAAAGATAACGGTAAAGGCACACCTAATTACTAACGAATGATTACTACACTGCACCGCATATTACTACACTGCACCGCACCAGTCACCCTAAAGGTTGATCCCACTTGCTTCACACAGAAACTTTATAAATAGCCTTGCGTACCCCTAGCTGACTACATAGGTGTCGTCTGCCCCTATCTCCACTAGGTGTACCCCACTACCCACTTTCGATCGGCTCCCTACTCGTAGATACCCGTGCTGGCCCCACAGTGGGGTGTATCACTCCCCTAAAGTGGCAACCCGATACAACTTGAGAATGCACGGCTTATACCTACACGATGCAACAATGTCTTACCTACCAGCCCGGGTCCACACACGCATACAAAACCCGTTGGACTTGCGTTGCCACCACTCCCCGTTTTGGCCTCTTACAGTCAAACCCAGCATGCATGTCCCGTCCTTGACTTGGGTCGAGCCCACAAAGATACGTTTGGGATACTGGTCGAAATGGGCCCCCACAAGCTACCCACCTAAGCTTGTCACTAGTATATCCCACTTAACCCTCTTAGTCATGTTCATTTACATGTGTGTTTGGTTAAGTCTTACTAATCGTATTTCACATGCCACTATGGGCACCCCCTAGATTCCTCATGCCACCCAAGGCACCTACTTAACCCCCATGTCCCACCTTACATGTTTATCTGGTTAAGTATTTCTTAATTCATTCAGGCTATAACCTCATAAAGACCTCTCACATTAGACTGGCATTTATGGCAGCTGGATTTCCCGGGCGGGTCCGTGCTGTCTTACACCATAAAAGAGTCTAACCTCGTGTCTTTACAGCCGTTATTCTTTAGTTTAGGCCTAGGACCTCTCACATTGGGCTGACATTTGTGACCACTGGATTTGCCGGGCGGGTCCGGGCAGGTTTACGTTACAAACAAGTCCAACCTCGTGTCCTAAGCATTGATTAACACTTAAAATCTTTTACCCCAGTTTTAATAATTCCCTATTCAAATTATTAATTAAGTCAACTTTTAATGATGTCCATAATTGACTCAATTATGGCCATCCACTTATGGTATGCAAAATCATATCATTTGCACCCCAACTTTTTAATATTAAATCCTTAATATTACCCCTACCCCACGTTTATACGTTCGCTTATTCAACGCATAATATAGGCTAGACTTGTATAGTCTAACACCTAGCACAAAGATAAATTATCACAACATATAGACAATTAAAATAAATCTAATCATAATAGGGGTGAAACTTGCATAAGCTACACATGTTAAGGATCAAAAGGTGTCAACTTGTTAAATGTCTCAATTTATATCATATGATCATAGCCCAAATCTATACATAAACTTGCATATGGGGTTTTTAGGCAACATAATGATGGTGTGAACTAGCATAGGATATCACATATGTCATAGCATAATTCTAGATGTCATAATAGATGTCTTGGTATATGTCCATAACTTTTCTAATCAATCTAACTTGCATATGTGACTTGTCATATAGATTAACATATCCCAAACATGATGATTTAATTAATATTAACTAACTAGCATAGACGGTAACATCATGGCCTTTTTAACATGTATGATTCATCACAACTTAGCATAGAAATTTTCAACATACATAACATCATCATAGCATGATTTACAACATATAAGATATCATCATCACATAACATTGGATTTACAATATACATGATAGCAAAAGGGGTTTACAACAACATATATGATAATTCACATCATCTACTCATAATCCATTCATAACTCAACCTAATTAAAATGATAATAATCTTGTTAAGATCATCATTCTCACAATTTAGAGAAGAAAAGAGAGAGTTTTGCTTTGCCTTAGGGTTGAAAGAATTAGAATTAAATTTGCTTTTCTTCTTTCTTAGTTGGCGGCGGCTCCATTGATTTCCATGGCGATGGTATGACGGTAACTATTCTATTTTAATTAGGTTTAGGGTTAGAATTAGGATGTATTTATAGGTGTAGGAAATTATTTAGGACCATTAGATTAACCCTGAACCATGAGAACCAATCAAATGCAAAATCTGCATTTGAGCGAATCGGCCCACGGGTTGACAGCCAAACACCCTGGATTAACCCCTAGTCGACCCAGCGGGGCTTGGGTCGACCTCAAAAATGGGCCGGTTTGGTTATTCCCCCTCCCAATTCGCTGTTTTGAACTTTTTCGCATATTTATTTATTTATTTTTTAATTTATATATATCGATATATATATATTTCTCTGCGCAACCCATTTCACTTAATTCTTTTCTAAAAATTAAGTATACTTTATTTGTGAATGTTAATGTTATAAAATTACGGGGTGTTACATAGATGATCAATAATATGGTAGGGTCTGACAATGTGATAATGTGACATGCTAAGATGCAAATGATCAAGGCTTTGTGGCTGGTGATCAAAGCATAGCCTGTTTAGGCATAGCTTTGTGTATAACGTGACTTTGCGAGCCTCACACCCCGGTATGAGTCAAAAACGGGATTAGGACTGCAGGGAGTGCACACGTTTCTTTCTAGCTAGTGGTGTTTGGGCTTTAACATGGCCCGATATTTTACTTATATGGATTTTGGATTGAGGTACCTCGGGTTTTTATTGACCGGAAGTGGTCATACTATAGGTTCAAAGGAACCGGGAAACGTGTGTTCAGGAATTGCCAATCCACTACCGTTAGGTGGGGACCGGCCCTGAAGATCCAAGGGTTCACTACGGGTGATCCTGAGGCATTTGCTAGAGTGTCTCGAATCGGAAGAGGACGATCCCTAGCCTCGATTTCATGACAGAAAACCAGTTTCCAATACGACACCACGGTTTTGATTGTAAACTTATATATGGCGACATAGTAGGATGGGGTACTATGTCGTCTAAGATTAATACATTTATATTGAAATGTTTTAAGTATATATATACACACTAATAATAATATCGTTTTTACGTATCAAGCATCTTTTGACCATTATAAGGTAAAACCCTATCCTCTGGTGTGCGTTGCATTGTGTGATGGGACCTGGGTCTTATAATGGTTTCATTTTTCTAAAAACATTACGTTATTTGATGATTTACTTTAATTATGCACTGGAAATCAAATGGAGTAAACCCGTTCCGCGTTAGCGGCATGATCCTGTGATTAGCCTACTTATTAGATAAGTTAAGTTAAGAATTCTCACACCAGTCCCACGACTGACCTGTAGTTTGTTTCACTTTGCAAACTCGGGTGCCCTCTATTCACACGGGCGGTCGAGTAGCTTTTTGCAGATATAGTTAAGCAGGATCCTGGATTGAAGTCTAAAGCTGGGTCCAGAATATTGATGGCCTTCCGCTGAGATTAGTTCCGCTGCAATGTATTCAATTTATTGTAAATGTATCTTCCGCTGTATTATTTATTGATGTACTCTGATATATTCTGTACTCTGATGTAACATTTATTATTGATGTTATAAAAGTCTGTGTTGTTGTTTTGATGTGTTGTATGCCCAAAGTTAACGTACGCGGGTTTTGAACGGTCTTGATCGATCTTGCGATCGATTGGGGTTGGGCAAAATCTAGGTCGTTACAGCTGGTATAAGAGCTCAGGTTAGCTCAAATCTTTGGGGTACAACTCATTTGAACTAAACAGAACACTCATCAGTGGTTGGATTAGTAATATCCAATAGGAATACTCATTAGAGATAGGATCAGCAGTATCCTAGAATGAGAATACTCGTTAGAGATAGGGTTAGCAATGCCCTAGAATGAGTCAGAGTGAAGAAGAATTCATAATTAACGTACTTGTTATTATATATAATTCGATTTTAGAAATTATGGTTTTGAATATATAAAAAGTTATATATTTTTGAAAATTTAATCAACTAATTGATTGATGATTGTGTTGTGTGAATATGAATTCAACTAATAAAATGATTAAACAATTAAAGAATGAAAATTAATTAATTAGTTAAATAAACAACTTTAGCTTCATTTCCGTTTCGAGGATGAAAAGATTTTAAGTGGGGGAGATTGAAACAACCCGCAAATTCTGAACCAATTTAAAAAATTTATTTTAGAAAATTTTAATGAATTTTGAGGATATAATATAATTTATTATTAATAATAATGGCTAGAATTTATTTTTGTCGAAGTTAGAACGAATAAATTTAATTTTAAATATAAACGGAGTTAGAAATGGCGCGGTAGTTTTAAAATTTGATTTTAAACTTTAACTGAATGCACATGATTCAAAATAAATCAGAATTGAGTGAAACAAGAAATATTTAAATCTGTTTAATCATATCTTTCTAACAAATCTGAAAAATTGAAATTTCATAGCGGAAATCAAAAGTTATGGCCAATTCAATTTTTAGAAAGGTCGGTGTAGAATATATATATAATATATATGGCCCGAAAGGCTACTTTTCACATATGAAGGAATTTCGACTCGAAACCACTTCCATTGAGTTCAGAATGACGTTTCTGCATTGAAAAACAGTAAACACTTATATATTTCGAGTTTCAGAAATTATTTGTTTAAAAATGTATTTTTAATATTAAATATATTGGCCTTAAAAATAGTCATTTTTCAAACGACCTCCGTTTTCGACGAAACCACTTTTGTTGGAACCGGAATGTCAAATTATTGCTAAGTTTCAATTTTCAGAATTTTTCGAATTAATATGTGAGCGTGGCAAAAGAAAATGTGTTTTGACTATTTTAGTTAAATTTAAACGACCTGAAAATAGCCATTTTTCAAACAGTCTCGGAATTCAACGAAAATAATTTTGTTGGATTCGTATCGTCATAAGAAAGCTAAAAACATTTTTTTAGAATTTTCTGAGGTCGTATGTAGCCCCGGCATATTTATATGCACGGTCAATATTTAATTAATTAATTTTTAATGCAATTTTAAATAAAAATGGTACAGATTACGGAATTAGGCCACGGGACCTATCCCATTGCGTTCAGAGGGTGTCAAACCTTAAGAACGACAGTAAGCAAGCCCAAATCAGAGAAAGTCCGAAAATTCACCTTTTAAGCACGATTTTCGAGATTTAATATTAAAATATTATTAAAAATATTCAGGCCGAAACCCTAATTTTCATGGCAGCCGCCACCTAAACCGAAGGCCAGAATTTCTCCAATTTCAAACGCTTATAACTTTTCATCCGCTCAACGAAAATCGAGAAACTTGGTACCAAATCGAAGCTCTCAGAGAGATCTTTCTATCCATACGGTCAAGATCGGGTTTTGGTTGACGGATTTCACGAATTCTGGGCTGAAACGTGGCGGGTTTGGGTTCGGATTCCGAGGCAAGGGGAGGGTCGAGTTCGATGGGGTTTCGGCCGAAGGTGGAGCTCGGCTAGGGCTTCGACGTGGTGGGGTCTGATCGGCGGTCGGTGGCTCGGAGGGTGGCGCGCGCAGAAGGGGACGACGACATGATTTTGGGTTTGGCCATACGCAACAACGAGGAAGAAGAAGTATATTATATTTTTATTTTATTTATTTAATTATTTAATTTATCCGATCTTTAAAAATCAATATCTCTTTCGTACGAGGTCCGATTGACGAACCGTAAGTTGCGTTAGACTCGTCTTTCCGAGAGCTTCGCGATGGCGTAGACCAGAGCTGATTCTAACACAGTCGAATTTTCAGCAATAATCAATGTGAGAATTCTGAATTTTATTATTTAATTAATTGTAAATTATTTTTCTTGCGTTAAAAATAATTGTATTGTGATGTAATTTAGATCTGAAATGTTCTGTGATTGATGAATGGTTGATTGTGGTTGGTGGTTTGTTTTATTGCTCATGTTATGCTAGATCCGCATTGAAGTCTCATACATGGTTGAATTTTATTTGCGATTAGAAAATGAAAAAAAATTAGATTTAAATCATATTTTATTCTGATCTAGTTATTCTAATTTAAAATAAAAAAAAATTATTTTTATTATTTTGAGATGAACCATAGAATTTGATCGACAAATAAAAACTAATTTTTATTTGTTTGTATTACAATAGAATTTGATCGACAAATTAAAATTTTTATTTTTTTGTTTATTTGTCTACTTTGCAACAGAAAATGAACAACAAATAAAACCTTACTTTTATTTGTTTACTTTGCAATAAGATTTGAAACGACAAATAAAATATTCTTTTTATTTGTTTATTTATAATAGAATATGAACAACAAATAGAATATATTTTTATTACGACAGAATTTGGCTAACTAATGAAAATCCTATTTTTGTTTGTTTACATTTAGAACACGGTTTATGAATTACAATAAAAACATAAAACGTTCATTTGTTTGAATTGAAACCATGTTAACGATAAAAATTTACATTTTTACCGTATATATAGAATAGATTAAAAATGTTCATCTATTTGAAAAGAAAACATGAAACATTAAAAATCTTATTTTTAATGAAAAGAATTATTTATATGAAAATTGTTCATGTTAAAATAAAAGTGTTGAAAACATAAAAATCACATTTTTAATGTAAAGAGTGATTCATATGAAAATTGTTTATGTTAGAATTGTCGAAAAACAAAGTTATCCTTTTTATTTGTTTTTGTTGAAATGTTAGAAATAAATCAAAAAGATTATGTTTTTAATGTAATTAGAAATAAATTAAAAAGATTACATTTTTCAATGTAATTAAAATTGAATTTGTTGGCTAGCTTTTTGACCAAGCCATCCAGGTTCATTCATAAGAAGAAAGTATGAAACTGCGTTACCTAAGAGCATGAAGGGTCGGATCGCCCCTCATTGAATCGCACGATCGGATCGCCCCTCACTGGATCGCACGATCGGATCGCCCCTCATTGGATCGCACCGTCGGATCGCTCCCACTTCATCAGCGAAACGACACCTCTATGCGATTCGATCCGTGCATGTGTTATTGCCAAGTATTGACCGATCTGATCCCCTGATGCGTGGCAGAGCCTCTGACCCGTTCAAGTATGAGCTAGTCTTCAGCGATCCGAGACGCACGGATCTAGTGACACGTGTCTCTAACCGCCATTTTGACCGATTCTCCCCATCTGCACGATCCGATTTTGAAGGGGATCGCGACACCTGTCCGCAACGGCTAATTTGACTATTTTTTCAACGATGGCGATGCGATCCGATGTTCTCGGGATTCGTGCCACGTGTTACCACGACCCACCTGAAAAAATCAGCTATAAATAGCCCAGAGCTTGGCACTTTTTGGGATCCTTTTTGGCAATATTGAGTACTGAATTCTCCATTATTGTCAGACTATTAGAGTAATCATTGATTGTATTAGCTTTCAAAGTATAATCAATAATATATAAAGTGGATGTAGGCTCGTTAACGCCGAACCACTATAAATTCTGTGTGTTATTTTCTTTTTCCTCATTCTTCAGTTGAAACTCAATAAGATTCAGAACAATTTGGGTGTTAGGTCCAAATTTTGATCTAACATTTTGGTGCTTTCACTGAGAAAACAGTCCTAAAGTTTCATTATTCAGTTCTTTGAAGATTCCAGCGATTCGGATATCATGGCTGGGAAAAGATCTAAGGAAGCACGAGCTTCACAAACCAATGAAACAATTGAAGAGAGTGTGCACGAGCTAGGCAATGAGGAAACTCTGGATCGCGGAGCGCAGGGGGCGAACCGATCCGATGAAGACACCACGCTCGGAGTCGACGAGAACGAGGCGATCCGGACTGCTGAAGGGGTTGTTACTCGATCCCGAGGTAACGCCTCGAATCCTCCGCGCACCGCGACCGCGAATCGTTCTCAGGGGGGCGTTGCGAGCCGCCATCCTCGAACCACAGCGATTCGAATTGATGATCAGACTACAACTCGACCTGGAAAGGAGCCTATGGCTCGCTCCTACCGTCCTGGCCCCTCCGCTCGACCCGGCTCAAGCTCTTTGCACATAAGAGAAAGTGATGATGACCAATATGATCCTGCTGCCCCCGTCACTGAGGGGGATCTCTCTCGCTTCTCCGAAATGTGGGAGAGATTGTTTGATGAAATGGCTGCCCAAAGGCAGGAAAGCTCCGTCCTGCGACAAAATTTGACTGCTATGGATAGAAGGCTTGATGAACTCGCAAGGCAAAGGACCCCGCCGGTCCATCCACTCACTCCAGGATATTCTTCTTCGTCAGAAGAATCGCCGAAACCTCCGCGGCGACCATATGAGAGAGCCGAAAATATAGAGCAGCTTCGGTTCGGAACCCTGCCATCGCGGGAAGAAGAAGCACTGGAGGCGGGGCCCTCAAACCGTAATGTGAACAATCAAGCTGCAGCTCCCAGGGCTCGAGATGTGGACAGTCCCGTACATAACAGACTACCTCAGCCCCGTCGCCGCGCACATGCTCATGGTAACAGGGGGCAACGAAGCCCCATCCGAGCCCCGGATCTCGTGACTGCTCCCGGAAGAGAGATTAGAGAACCCCGCCGAGCCAGAGGCACTGACCCTGAACCTCCGCTGACCAGTGCAAAACGTTGCAGCCATGATCCATCAGATTCTGGCAGATAGCCGTGGACAACGGAATGAAGATTGGGGGATCGACCACAGTCACACCCCTTTCACAGATGATATTTTGGATGCAACTTTCCCAAGGCGTTTCAACATGCCACAGATGAACCGATACGCGGGCAGGTCTGATCCTGTCCAGCATCTGATGAGATACTCTTGGTCAATGACCGCTGCCGCTGCTTCTGACGTTGTCAAGTGCAAAGCATTTCCCATATTCTTGGAGGATGTAGCATTGTTATGGTTTACTCGCTTGCCAGCAAGATCGATTTCTAGCTTCAGGGAGTTGAGTGAGAAGTTCGTAGAACAATTCTGTATCTATGCACAAAAAACAAAGAGTGTGATTGACTTGTTCCTTGTCAAGCAGCGACCAGGCGATAGTTTGAGGATGTACTTAGACCGTTTCAACTTGGCCGCCACTGAAGTTAAAGATCCCCATGAACCAACCGTTGTCGCAGCACTGATTGATGGAGTAGATAAAGATACCGAATTCGGGAGATACTTAGCAGGCAAGCCACCCCATATTAGAGAATTATTCTACGAGAAAGCCAACGTACACTTGCGCCGGGAAGAAGTATATGCTAACCGAAAGGCAAAAACGACCGATAAGGAGGAAATCCAGAGCAATGTCGCCATTAAGCAAATAGGAGACAGCTCGGGGAAGGTCGAAGTAAATGTTGGAAATCGGAATCAGGGTGGTCGTCAGTCAGGGAACAACGATAATAATGGTAACGGCAACAACCGGAAGAGGAACCGAGGGAACGACTCCCAGAGAAGGACTCATCCCAGGGCCTTTGAAAGTTATACACCAATAAATGATACTCTGGAAAATATCTTCATGGATGCGTATGAAGTCCTCCAGAATAAGACGCCACCTCCCAGAGAGTCGACGGAGAAAGTGCGTGAAACGGGGAAGTTTTGTCTCTTTCATCAGATTCATGGTCATTTGACAAATGAATGTCGTCACCTAAGAGATGTAGTCAAGAGGCTTCTTCGAGAAGGAAAATTAGATGAATACAGAGTGACGCCCAGAGATAGGGGGCAAGCAGTGCAGGCCCCAAATCAGAACCAGAATCAACTTGCTGCCAGCCCAACTGCCCAGCAAAAAGGAAAGAATATCGTTATCAATACCGTAATCGGAGGACTTTATCTCGCCGGGCATAGTTCCAAGGCATTGGATCAATACGTCAATGCAGCCAAACAACACCTTGAGGTAGGGGAGTGTAGCAACCCCGAGGACAATATCCCGGTGAAGCAACAGAAGATGATGACCGACGATGTCGTTTTCCGAGAACGAGAAAGCATTGGAGTCCATGCTCCGACTGAAGATCCATTTGTAATTACAGTACCTATTGGACCAGCCACTGTTCATAAGGTTTTAGTGGACAACGGGAGTTCCGTCAACATTCTTTTCAAAAGGACATTTGACCAGATGAAACTCGAAATAAAAGACTTGAAGCCCTATCAAGGATGGATCCGTGGATTTAACGGAGCATCCACCGCTCCAGTGGGTTATGTAGAGTTACCGGTTACGCTTGGGGAAGGAGAACGCCAGAGAGTGAGAATCCTTCCCTTCGTGGTTTTGGACGTTGAATCGCCCTACAATGCCTTCTTGGGCCGACCGGCCCTCGCAAAGTTTAGAGCCTGTATAGCCCCCTGGTGCTTGTTATTGAAATTCCCCATAGAAGCTGGCATTGGTATCGTCAGAGGAGATCAGGTTGCTGCGCGAGCATGTTATGTTGCCGAGCTAAAGTTACTTCGCAATGGAGGGGACATAGAAACCAAAGGCGCTTCTCCCCCTACAGGGGCGGAGACCTTATAGCAACTAAAGAGGATAGCCGTTAGAGAGTCGCCCAGGGAGCTGCCTGAGGATATAGATCCCAGAGAGGATCAAGAACCTGGGGGCAGAATGGCGACTCCCAACGAGACAACTGTGGATGTACCGATCGATGATAGTGACCCGGAGAAGGTCCTTAAGATTGGATCCCAGTTAAATCCAAATCTCGCTAAAGAATTGACGGATTTCTTAAGAAACAACTTGGATGTATTTGCTTGGACCCACGCAGACATGTGCGGGATATCCCCATCAATCATGAGCCATTCATTAAGCATTAACCCTAAACACCCTCCGGTAAAGCAAAAAAGGCGAATGTTGGGCCCAGAGAGGTCCGCTACCTTGAAATTAGAGGTCACAAAGCTGAACATCTTCTGCGACTCCAAGTTAGTTGTGAACCAAGTTACTGGAAAATTCCAAGCTAAAAGTGCAAGATTGATTTTATACTTAAAGAAAGTGAAAGAGTTGCTGAACGATTTTGATCACTACAGCATATCTCATATTCCGCGTTCAGAGAATCAGCAGGCAGATAAGTTGGCAAAGATGGCTAGTTCCGACGATCCTGAAGTGACCGGGCTAGCCCCTGTTGAAGTACTTCGGTCCCCTAGCATAGATCAAATGGAAATCGACCTAATACTAGAGACGGAACCAGAAAGGGAGTCCTGGATGACCCCTCTAAAGAATTTTTTGATGAATGGAGCGCTTCCGACCAAGAAAAGCGAGAGGCGCAAAGTAATTCGTAAAGCCGCCCGATACGTTCTGCAAGGCGGAGTTCTTTACAGACAAGGGTTTTCGATGCCCCTCCTCCGGTGTATAGCCCAAGATGACATCAAGCGTGTGCTGCAAGAGGTTCACGAAGGCGAATGCGGCGACCACACTGGAGGGCAAACTTTGGCAAAAAAGGTGTTGCGGCATGGTTATTTCTGGCCTACCATAAACAAGGATGCGGCAAGATACGCACGACGGTGTGATGCGTGCCAGAGATTTTCGAAAATACCTAGAGCACCTCCTAATCAGTTAAAAACAATGATAAGCCCATGGCCTTTCGCTATGTGGGGAATTGATATCATTGGGAGTCTCCCCATAGCAAGGGGCAGAGCAAAGTTCGCTATTGTGGCTGTGGATTATTTCACTAAGTGGGTCGAGGCTGAACCACTAACTACAATCACAACCAAACGAGTGATCAACTTTATCGTGAGAAACATCATCTGTCGATTTGGGATTCCAAAGATTGTAATAACGGATAACGGAACTCAGTTCGATAGCGCTGAATTCAGAAATTTCTGCCAAAAATACCACATTGAGAATCGGTATACCTCTGTGGCGCACCCGCAATCGAACGGACAAGTCGAAGCGGCGAATAAAGTGATTAAGTCCATTCTGAAAAGAAGACTGAAGCGGGCTAGAGCCATGTGGGCTGATGATTGCCCTTGGCACTATGGGCCTACAGGACAACATATAAGTCGGCAACAGGACATACCCCGTTCTCCCTTGCTTTTGGAACGGAAGCAGTCATCCCGGTTGAGATAAAGGTACCTTCTCACCGGGTGACTTATTATGATCCAATGACCAATAATGAATTGCTCCTTGAGTCCCTGGATATGATCGAAGAAAAGAGGGATGAAGCGGACCTGCGCGCCTTGAGATGCAAGCAACAGATCGCTCGATATTACAACAACAAGGTTCGAGCCCGAACCTGGGAACCCAGAGACTTGGTTCTGAAACGTGTCTTTCCACCCCCAACTCATATGGGAGCAAAGTGGGAAGGACCGTACTCCATTCTGAGCAAGCTTGATAATGGAACCTTCAAGCTGGCAACCGTAGATGGAAGGGAAATCCCCATAGTGTGGAATGCCCAACATTTACGGCCATACTTAGCATAAAAGTTTCAAATCTGTTCTTTTGCTTTGTTGAAAACCATGTATAAGGCATGACTAGCCTAGAATAGTTTGTTTCCTTGAAGCAAAAAATTATAAAGTGGACGTAGGTCATGATTCGACCGAACCACTATAAAAATATTGTTTGTCATTTACCTTTATTGCATCCTTATTTATCTGCCTGATTATTTTTATGGAAATCGGCGTGAATAATGCAGGTACCCGAAGTCTGGTGCCTACTGTTCCTCCCATAGACTGCTCGGAGGAACTCAAAGCCTTGTCAAATGCTCCAACTGCTTGTCCGACTAGTTTTAATCCTCGGAGCTTGGATTAAAATGTAAACCTAGGACGAGTTTGATGAGCGTGCATGATTGCAGACTGCTTGATCCGTGACTCTAACTCTCTAGAGAGAGAGAGAGTATAAAAGCGTCTCCGATTGAGCGCTGGGAAAGAGCTCCTTCCCCGCTGAAGGATCGGGGAGCGAATGAATCGCTGAGCTCGAACTCTAACTCTCCAGAGAGAGAGAGAGAGAGTATAAAAGCATCTCCGATTGAGCGCTAAGAAAGAGCTCCTTCCCCGCTGAAGGATCGGGGAGCGAATGAATCGCTGAGCTCGAACTCTAACTCTCCTGAGAGAGAGAGAGAGTATAAAAGCGTCTCCGATTGAGCGTTGAGAAAGAACTTCTTCCCTGCTAAAGGAACAGGGGCCGACTGAACTACTGAATTCAAACTCTAATCTCGGCGACCGTCAGGAGAGTGTAAGAAAATCTATGATTAAGCACTGAGAAAGGTGCCGGAAATTCGGTACCACAAGAACAGTTATCCCATGAAATCCTCTAAGTCCCCCACATTCAGAAATAGGGGGCAACCTACCGACAGTACTAACCAATCCTTAGTAAACCCCAGTCAGGCGCTATGATAACAACTGATTGGGGGCACATATACTCATATACATATACTGAACTTTGATACAGCAATGCAGCACAAAAGTTTTCTCTCTGATGTTTGACTGATTTGTAATTATCATTAGATGGCCTATTACTAAACATGGAAAGTTTATTTGAATACAGGTACACAATGATGCAAAAAGAGATAAACTTTCATTTATGTACCGCAAACCTACTAAGAAACAACCTAGAAAGGAAAGTGAGGGCTAGTCTCACAATTACACTTCCTGGCCAGTGGAAAACCAAAAGACAAAATATCAACAAGCAACAATATCCTATTTACGCTTTGGCCTCTTCTCCTGCTTCTGTCTCTCCAGCTTCGCCTTGTCGGCATCAGACTGATCCCCTTTCTTCCTTTTCCTTTTATCTATGAGAGGAACATCCGACTCTTCTGAAGATTCCTCCTCCACCTCTTTTCTCTTCCTTTTATCAGAAAGGGAAGTCGGGAAGTCATCGGGATTTGCAAAATGAAGCTGTCTGCTGATGGATTTGGGCTGGATTTTCACAATCATCCCAGTTTTGGGATCAAACTCTGCAAGAGGGACTACGTCCAAAGCCTCATCTCCCGCCTTCTTCGAAGCCATCTCTTCCTCCTGCCTAGCCTTTCGACTGGCCAAGGTTTCTTCGTCATCATCGTCGACTTTTTTGGCGCCAACAATGTCTTCCTCATCCTCTACATGGCGCCCATCCATGTCTCTCAAGGCCTCGATGGTCTCAGCATCCTTGGGAACATCAGTACTAGGTACCGGGATGCTTCTTTCTGCCGTTGTGACCTCATCCTGCTTTGATATATCAATACCGGCACCTGGCGAGACAGCCTCCTTCTCCACTTCTTTTTCTTTTTCAGCACCCTTGTCGACGGGCTCGCCACCTGTATCATGAGGAACACATGTTACTAATTCAATTGGTTGTTCTACCAGACGACGACAATTCACAATTGCTTTGACGAATTGCGGAGAAAAAAGGGAGATACCTTCCGCAGATCCTCCTTCTTGAATAGTCGCAGGAGCTCCAACAACCACGGGAGTTAGACCCAAAGGGATTAGTGGATCATCGGGATGGTATTCCTCAACTCCGGAAGCCTTGGTCTCCACGGCTGAACTCGAACCCTCGTCAACTTTGCCCTTACCCTTAGCCAGGGCCCTCTCCTTTTCCATCTCCGCTATAATCAGACGACGACCCTCTGCTAGGTCCTCAGGCTCATCATCCCTCAAGATGCTCTTCATCAATTCATCCTCATCGATTTCTTCGACCCCCAATCTCTGCTTTTCACCCTCAACAATGGCATCCCATAAATTGGCTAAAGTATCGTGGTAATCCGGGATCCATGAGATGTTGCGAGTTTTGAGAACTTGGCCAAGGAAGTCGAAAATCATCTCTTCAAACCCCTCGATATCCTTCTCTCTTTCGAGGAGCTTGTTGTTAGAAGCAGTGGCCAATTCGATGGCACTTTCAACATTCTGTTCGGCGAGAGCTGCCCGTCTCTCCACGTCCGCGACCTGATCATTTAAAATCACCTTTTCTGCTTTAGCCAAAGCCAAACTTTCTTTTAAACTTGCTTTTTCTGCCTCCCAAGCAGCTCTCTCAGCTTCAAAATGGCCTTGTGCTGTTGTCAACTCGATATTGGCCATTTTGAGATCTTCAACCTCCTTCTTTAAGGCCATTTTCTCTTGGCTATTGGAGTCAAGTTCCGAATGAAAGCGTTTTTTAGCATTCTCCAATTCAGTTTTATAATTCTCGACGTCCCTCCGCGCTAGAGCAAGCTGGGATTGAGCATCTTCCAGGTCCTTCTCCATCTTTGTCCTGGCCCTTTCGTTGTTTTCATGTTTCGCCTTTGATCTATGTGCTTCTATTTCAAGCGATCAAATGACTTCTGAAAGGTTAACTGCACGTTTTTTCATCATCTCATATTGCCTGGAAACGTGACGGATGTGCCCGACGACTTCATAATCCCAGTTCTTAGGGACCGGTTCCAAAGCTGGAACAAAGGTCATCCTGTCAAAGAATATGTCTGGGAATTGTTCCCTCAGCTATTCCAGCCTACCTTGAATCTCGGGACCATGAATGTAGTCCCGTGACCCGGGGGCAGCCAACTCTGGCTGGCTGGAAGGAACGACGTCACTTTTCTCCTTTTCAGACTCTTTGATCGGATCTTTGCTTCTGTCTTTAGATTCATGATGCCTTTTTGACGACCTGCTAACGGAAGGTGCACTCTTTGGAGGAGTTAACTCTTTAGGAAGTTTCTTCCCCCTGCAGGAACTACTGGATAACTGGAAGGCTTGGCAGACGTCGATTTTGGTGGAGACGGGGATTGCGAGGAAGTCGGCCTGTGAGAAGGGCCGCGAGAACGCTCAGTACTCGGATGAAGACTGGGTGTGCCCTCACGCAGGGAACGATAAGAATAGGATCGCCTGTGGGACATCTTTCCTGCAAAAAAGAAAAGAGCATATTAAAACCTTGAATACTGACGATATAAGAGTGCGGGGTCAGATAGTGTGTGTGATTTGTGTATCCCATATAATTCCCCCTAACAGACCCGGGCCTGAAGACAGGCTCATCTGACTAGTTTCTTGTTTTCTCGTTGGAGCGATGGCCTCCTCAGAACCAGGGAAGAATGGCTCCCCTTCAAAGTCCCTCTCTGTATATACATCATCGGGCAGAGGAATCTTGCTCAGTTCTTGGAATAGCTGCTCGTCTGTCAAGTCATCGGGAGCAGTGGATTCGATTGGAGTAGAAACTAGAATTTCCTGGGACTTGTCTCCACGGGTTTCATCCCCTTTGTATATATTCAGGTCCTCATCGTCTTGGATGACTATAGGGGAACGACTCTTGCGGAACTTAGTTGTTTTTATTGCTTGCGATGTTCCCTCTCCCTCCGTTGGGGGCACGTACTTATAAGGTTTGCCGCCAGCGCCAAGTCCAAATCTTACATCCAGAAGATGATGCTTATGAAGATTCTCATCAGTAATGCATTTTTTGATCCTTAGAAAGTCAGACCTGCTTTGAAGAAGAATAGACAACCGATTGTTGTATAACGGACCCTCCGTTTTCGGGAAGACGTGATCTGTTTAAGACAAAGAAAAAGGCGGAAGAATGTTAATACTTCGGCTTCTTGAATAAGATATTCAGTTGAAAGCTTGAAGTTTACTTGATTTAAGCCATCTTCTTGAGCATCCGGCCTGTTTCTTTATATAGAACCAATCAGACTTAGGATCCCCTATATTGCTATATCCATCATACACAACTTTCCTATTCGCCACCGATTCAAAGAAAGAGAAGTTTGGGGTTGCCGAGGAACGATGCTTGAAAAGGAAGAAGAATGTCAAATCTCTGAATGTGAGTCTGGTGTGTAGGATCTCCGCATATGCAATAGATAAGGTGTATAGAGATGCGTAGGCATTAGGATGAAGTTGCATCGGAGCGATGCCCAGTCATTTTAAAGTCTCGATGATGATTGAAGGAAACGGAGGGATAGCTCCTACCAAGCACATAGTCCGACTGATTGCCATATACCCTTCCGGAGCTAAGTGGAGTCTATCTTCGCTACCGGGTGTCAGGACATCATCCCAAGGAATCCCATGTCTCAAGCAGATTCTTTTAAGCTTTATATCATCGAGCTTAGATGCTAAAGAATCAGAAAATTTATCTATTCCGAGCGCGCCAGGAATCTCGTCGGGAGATCGCCTGTCTATCTCAGATTCTTCACCAGATGAAGTACTTCCAAACGGATTTGATTCCGTTGCCTCGTATTCAGAGCCAGAATCTTCACCTCCTGGGTTAATTGAAGGGACCTTAGGGTTATATTGCTCAGGAACCTCGGACTCTGTTTCTGTAGCGGATCTCAAAGAAGATTGATTGTCCGACATTGCTGTTAGGCGAGAAAACATGACAAATGAGATTAAAACTACCCGTCCCCTGTGTGTGCAAGTGCCGGTGTGTGTGCTTGTGCATACATTAAAGATAAAGCATAAAAGCTGTCAAGATCATCAAAATATAAGCCATCATATGCAATTAAGTTATGCGGTCATTAAGTCCCGAAAGTCCAAATCAAGGCCCTAGCCTAACTGTTCAGAGTTTTATGGTGACAAGGCATCGTCTAAGGTTCAAAAATTGGTTTGGATCGTGAACTACAAGTCGAACCGCGATGTATATGACAGATCGCCCTCCTTCGGATCGCAGGGTAGAGGGATCGCCCTCCTTCGGATCGCAGGGTAGAGGGATCGCCCTCCTTCGGGTCACAGGGTAGAGGGATCGCCCTCCTTCGGATCGCAGGGCAGAGGGATCGCCCCCCCTCACGAATCGTGACAGTGAGTAATCGGGGTCTTTGCTGGATCGCAGCAGTCCCTCGCGAAGCGCGCCACTGCCGCCACCACGACCCTCCGACTCGCCACTGGCCTTCATCTTCTTCCTTCCCTCTCCTTTCCCACGATCCGAACCGGCCTTCTTCTTTTCCTTCCTCCTCCGTTTTCCTCCTCTCCTTCTCGTTTCCGAACTCCAACCTCTGAACCTACCATCCATGGCGCTTCGCTGGTTCCCCCAAGAATCACAAAATCCCATCGTTTCTCCCTCAAACCAGTCGAGAAAAACTCATAGAATTGAGAGTGACATCGCATAAGGATTCTTTTGATAGATTACCTTTATAAAAATTGGAAGAACGGTCAGATTATTGGAGGTTTGAAAAACTCGGGTGTTTCCTCAGCAAGGCAGGCGATACGATACGAAAGAAGGAAGAAGGAAGAAAGTGAAGAGGAGGATCGACTTATATAGGCAAAAAGGCGACCGTTTGTCTCCCCTTTTTTGTTTTATTCGATCCGCGAAAATAGGCGGGCCGCGAACCAAAATCCCACCACGTCTCGGAGAGAAGCCCATTTCGTTCCGTTCCGTAAAGAAGCTCAACCGCTCACCAAAGAACGAGACGAACGGCTCGAATGGCTTGCTAACGGACCGCGACTCGACTACGCGATACGAATCAATAAATGACCGACGGATCCAGCAATAAAGACTCTGAAAAGTCCCAGAAAAGGAATCGTTCACCGATTGGCGACTCGTTGTGAAAAGACAATCCTAAAGTATTCGAAGCATGTTCCATCATCGATAGAGCATACTTCTAGGGGGCAAAATGTTGGCTAGCTTTTTGACCAAGCCATCCAGGTTCATTCATAAGAAGAAAGTATGAAACTGCATTACCTAAGAGCATGAAGGATCAGATCGCCCCTCATTGAATCGCACGATCGGATCGCCCCTCACTGGATCGCACGATCGGATCGCCCTCACTGGATCGCACGATCGGATCGCCCCTCATTGGATCGCACCGTCGGATCGCTCCCACTTCATCAGCGAAACGACACCTCTATGCGATTCGATCCGTGCATGTGTTATTGCCCAGTATTGACCGATCCGATCCCCTGATGCGTGGCGGAGCCTCTCCCCGTTCAAGTACGAGCTAGTCTTCAGCGATCCAAGGCGCACGAATCTAGCGACACGTGTCTCTAACTGCCATTTTGACCGATTCTCCCCATCTGCACGATCCGATTTTCAAGGGGATCGCGACACCTGTCCGCAACGGCTAATTTGACTATTTCTTCAACGATGGCGATGCGATCCAATGTTCTCGGGATTCGTGCCACGTGTTACCACGACCCACCTGACAAAATCAGCTATAAATAGCCCAGAGCTTGGCACTTTTTGGGATCCTTTTTGGCAATATTGAGGACTGAATTCGCCATTATTGTCAGACTATTAGAGTAATCATTGATTGTATTAGCTTTCAAAGTATAATCAATAATATATAAAGTGGACGTAGGCTCGTTAACGCCGAACCACTATAAATTCTGTGTGTTATTTTCTTTTTCCTCATTCTTCAGTTGAAACTCAATAAGATTTAGAACAATTTGGGTGTTAGGTCCAAATTTTGATCTAACAGAAATAAAATGATTACATTTTTCAATGTAATTAAAATTGAAGTAAAATGATTATAATTTCAATATAATTAATATTGAAATAAAAATAACATTTTGGTTAAAGCATAAGTATTGAATTAAGAGATAACATTATTGGCCAAAACTTTATTAGTGAAATGAAAATATCACTTTTGTCAAAACTTGACTATTGAATTGAAATTTTCATTTTGGTCAAAATCTGATTATTGAATTGAAAATATCATTTTTGCCAAAACTTGATTATTGAAATGAAAGTAACAATTTTGTTTACATTTTATATGTAAACAAGAAATTATTTTCCGAAGTTACATAGAAATTAAAAGGTTGCTTTCCATTTGCACTTTTCAATGCAAATATAGCATGAAATAAAATCCATTTTCCTCAATTGCATCTCACAATGTAAACATAACTTGAAATTAAAAAGTACATTTTTATTTGGTTTCGACAACACCAATAAAACATATATTAAAAAATAAAGTTTGTTCTTTATTTTGTGTTCAAAAATGTGAACATGTTTTGAAAATAAAGTTTGTACCTCTATTTACATTCAGCCATGCAAATATGTATGGTAAATAGAAATTGTTCTTTTATTTGCATTTACCAATGCAAATGTACATTGAAACAAATTATTCATTTGCACTCACCAATGCGAATACATACAAATATATTGAAAATAAAGTTTATTTCTTTGTTTGCATTTATCAATACATATATGCATTGAAATTTAGGTTTATTCTTTTATTTGCATTTTCCAATACAAATATTCGATGAAACTATAGTCTATTTTCTTTATCTACAGTTACCAATACACATGTACACACTTTTATACAATTAATAGAATTTGTTTAAAATATACTTTGAAAATTTTATTCTTGATTTATAATTTTGATATGAATAAAGATTGTTTGAATTAAGATAGAATTTAAAAGTTACATTTTAATAACTAAACATTCACATTTTTTATCATTAAAGTAGAATAGACAAAAACACTCATTTTGTCTAAATTAAAAGAATGAAACAAAATATAGCATTGGCATATTTTATTATAATTGAAACACAAATTATTCATTTCGGTAAATTTATATTAGTTAAAAACAATTACTCATTTTTGTTAATTTACATTAGTTAAAATAATTATTCATTTTAGTCAATTTATACTGGTTAAACAAAATTTTACATTTTGTCAGAAATATTCATTTTTGTCAAAATGAATTAGTTGAAGCAATTTGTATATATATATATATATATATATATATATATGTTTGGCAAGATATATACATGTCAAGATAGGTTAGTTAAATCAAAATATTTATCATTTTGCCTCATTAGAATTGCCAAAACAAAATAACCATTTTTGTTTAGAGTTTAAATTAGCAAAATAGAAATTGTCAATAGAGACGAAGCTATTATGCTTATTCATTCATTGCAATAGAGATATTTTCTTGTCATCATTATATGTATTGTGTATTACACTCCCATTCACAAGTTACCCCGACTTGTGTATGTGATTTGGACGTTAATTTTTCACACATCGCCCAAATGCACAAATTAGTTTATTATTTTTTTGTTGGTTGAAAACCCCACACGGGTGTTGGGATGAAAATTTATATACATTAATCCCAATATTTAGTTGTATGTTGATCGTTAGATCGACAGGCTACGATGAGCGTTATTATTGAATTTTAATGCTTACACAGTGGAAATTACACTTTGGATATAGATGGATTATTTGATGGTCTTACTGTTATTATCATATATATGATGTGTGTGAAATCCATATAATCCAAATTATATGGCAAATGTTTGAGTCGCATTTCGATTCAGGTGTTCTTTTAAATAATGATATTTTTACATTGGAAATCCTTTTTATATAAAGTGCATATGTTGTCATAATATATTTTTAATCAACTATATGTTAAAACAAAGAATATTTGTAAAAGAAAGAATTCATAGTATAAAGCATACCTTTCATTTAGAGTCTTTATATAAAGAATATTTTTACGATTATTTTAAAATATGTGTTTTAAAAGATTACTAGCATTTGCAATTATACTTTGTGATATGAAATAAATTGCGATGTGAAGTGGATTTATCGTGGACGATGTTTTAAACGACATTTGTCCTTTAATCCAATTTACATTGAAATTATTATTTGGAATTTATAAATCTATTTTATAGATTTAAAAAGGGCATTTTCTAAAAATCAAGTTTTCCAATTTAATATATTAAATTGGAATTAAGTGGAAATTCGATTGGTAATAATCGACATGGACTTCTGTAAAAGAAGACCGATATTATATATGGAATTTAAGAGGCTTTGCCGTTATTCCATTTATATTATTAGTCTGATACAGAAATCTATATCGATTATGTATTGATTTGATTTCTGTGGAATTCCATATTTTGGAAATTGATTTATAGATTTTATTTTCAGTGTCTATCTTTGGTAAAATAAATGAGAATCTTTTAAAACGAATATCTTATTAAAAGAATATTCTGAGTTGGAATGTGGCGTAATGTGTGATTTTCCAATATTTGCTTTTTAATCCCAAAATACGCGAGTTATTCAGAAAGACCGGGTTTAACCCATTCTGAATAATTATCACGACGATCAAGAGTCGAAGATGAAGACGGTGATTGAAGACCTAAGGTTTTCACATCATTGGGATGATGATGACTGGTATCTTGAATTGGGATTGGCCTTCCAAGGCAAGGTATTTGGTGATTGTAACAACCCATATTTTGAATAATAAGTTATAACATAAATCAAGGTAGAATTCAATGATAAAATCTGAATCAAGGGAAACGGGCTGTGCCATTGCGTTCGTCTCGGAAAAATACGCGAAATAGAGTCCGAGTTTTTGAAAATCAGAGTCCGTATGACCCAATTAAGGCCCATGGAAGTTTTCAGAAAATTCAAATTTAAAAATAGATTTCAAATTAGCTGGGCAGGATAGGCAGGAAAAGATCCCGCCACTCCCCAAGTCGACTGGGGAGTCGACTTGGGAGTCGACACACCCCAGGTTGTGTCGACTGCCCAGTCGACACCCCTGTCGACTTGGGTGGTCGGCCAGTCTGGCCTGGGTGCACCTGACTTGTTTCTCAAGACATGTTTGGAGGCTAGTGACGTGAATTGATGGCCCAGATCTGAATTAGGGTTAATCCTATGGTCTAAACTAACCTAATCATCTATAAAAAGACCCTAATACCTAGCCTAAGTCATCATAAATCAATCCTACAACTAAACTATGCCAAAATGTTTAATCATGGCCTCCACCCTCTTGTCATAGCCTCCATCTTCATTCATATGAGAGTTCCTAAGCTTGTTTGAGAGTTTCTAAGCTTGATTCAAGGCCAAAGTTCAATCTTTCTTCATCAAAGCAAGGATCTTCTTCTTATTTCTCAAGGGTTTTCATTGAAGCTTGCTATTTGGGGGTCTTTAGAGTTGCTAGTGGCTTCGTCTCAATCTTATTTATATTTTATAAGTCTTCATAGCATTGTAAGCCCTATACTACTCTTAGATTTTAACTATGAAGTTAAATATGACATGTTGCAAGTTCGAGTTTGGGCCTAAGTCTGATATGTGCTTTGATCCTATCATGTTATGCATAGATTTATTCTATGCATGTTTGTAAAGCTATCACCTTTACCTTATGCATAGAAAGCTATGAGCTTTGATTGGAAATGTTGCATAAAGCAACATAGAAACTCTCATAAACCTTATGTTATCTTGCATATGATGTTATATGTGAATCACTAGCTATCATCCTATGTCATCTATGACCATGTTTCACCTATTTGCTAAAGTTTGATATCATGCATGTTTTGAGGCTTATAATGTAATATGCAAGTTTATGATCTCTCATAAACCTTATGTTATCTTGCATATGATGTTACATGCGAATCACTAGCTATAATCCTATGCCATTTATGATCATGTTTCACCTATTCGCTAAGTTTGAATGTTATGCATGTTTTGAGGCTCATAAAGTAACATGCAAGTTTAGATTAACATATTTATGCCTCATATGTCACCATGTTTAACTTGTGGCCAACCTTATTACCTTATGCCCTTTTTGTCATGCTTTGCCAAGTTCACTCTTTTGATCTATGTTATGTTATGCGAAACATACATGCGATGGGAATGCGTTGGGTTTGGGTAATATTAATGACATGAAAACATGGTTTTAAAATATGACATGAACATTGACTTGTGATTATGTTTGTAAACATAATGATGGACATGACACTTAGAAAATATGAGTGTGGCCAACTCGAGGTTGGGTTGAGTTTGTAGCATAAATCTACCCGGAACCGACCGGTTTAACTAGTGGCTACAAACAATAGGACCCAATGTGAGTAGTTGGTCATGTTGTGCTTAAACCCGAGGTTAGACTAGGTTGTGGTGTAAAGCTACCCGGACCCGCCCGGCTTAACTAGTAACCACAACAAGGTCTAATGTGAGAGGTTGGGTGCATTAAATTAATTAATGCCACATGGTAGGGTTAAGTCATGGACCACTTGAATACTTAACCAATTTAAAACGATGGGTTGACGGGGTTAAGTCATGAACCTTGGGTACACTTAACCAACTTGATACTTGATTGGATAGGGTTAACCACATTTAACCCGTTAGAAACCCTAGTTACGTGGTCCTTTTCACCAGTAACCCTCTTGGTTGTATCATGATACCCTAGGGACTAGGCTAGGGTGGGGCACGATTACTGGGCTGACATGTAAGCGACCAAAACGACGGTTGAGTAGGTGCGCCAGTGTAGGTTCAGGCGGACTATGGTCGTGCACATAGTCCGGAGTTGAAAAAGCAGACACGTGCACCAGTAGGTTTAGACTGTGCATGCTTGATTTGTGTCCGTGGTTAGCACCCTAGGGCTTGATACACCCTAGGGTGGACCTAGCACAGTTTGACTACACTTCGTGATTGGGTCGTATGACACCGACACTAGACAAGTTAGGCTTTTAGGGAGCCGATCGACTAAACCGTGTTGTTGGACCTTGATCTAGGTCATCTCGGGATGTTGGGCCAAGATTGGGCCAAGGGATCTTTTCTTGTTGATACTTGACATAGATTACTAGTACACACTTGGTGCAACTTAACCTTGTATATGCGATGCCACACTTGATATATCTCTTCACCATGCCAGTTATCACCCTATGTTTCATCTCTGCTTTACATGTCCAGTTAACTTTATTAGTTTTTATACCAATAGTAGACAGGACTTACCAGTCTTTTTGACTGACCCGTTTTCTTTCGCCTCTTTTCTTCCGTTTCCCCCCCCCCCCAGGTTTGCAGGGTGGGAACACTGGTACCTAGCTGGATCTTTAGCTGCTTTTCTGGATAGCTCATGTACGGTTTGGACTTGAGCATGCTATGGCTTTATTCTACTTTGGGGATAGTTACTTTATGTTTTTTTCCAGTTTTCAGTTTATGTTCTAGACTTTGTTTTGTGGGAAAATAATGACCAAGTACTTTGATGTAACTTGACTATGGTTTTGAAATGTTGGTTTTATCCGCTGCTTTACTACTCTGTTTTACTTATAGGTTATGTCTTGTGATATCTGCATGCATGATTACCTTGTTTAACGCCCCTCCAAAGCTAGTGTACTTGCAAGAGTGGCATTGGCGGAGGTGGGGTGTTACAGTGATGGTCGTCCAAACGCATTTGGAGATCGACGGGACGTTGTTTCGCTCAGACCCAGAGCGGACTTGTAAATGGATTGTGTGTCTGACGTTGTATTCATTTCTGCTGTATTTGTTGAACGCTACTGATTATATATTTCTGTTTGGTGGTGAAGAATTTATTCTTTACTTATCACCCTTCTCTAAGATGTATGAGCTTAGAGGTTGTATATATATTGGTAGATGATCAATAATATGGTAGGGTCTGACAATGTGACATGCTAAGATGCAAATGATAAAGGCTTTGTTGAAAAGCAGGCCTTGTGGCTGGTGATCAAAGCATAGCCAATTTAGGCATAGCTTTGTGTATAACGTGACTTCGCCAGCCTCACACCCCAGTATGAGTCAAAAACGGGATTAGGACTGCAGGGAGTGCACATGTTTCTTTCTAGCTAGTGGTGTTTGGGCTTTAACACGGCCCGGCATTTTACTTATATGGATTTTGGATTGAGGTACCTCGGGTTTTTATAGGCCGGAAGTGGTCATACTGTAGGTTCAAAGGAACCGGGAAACGTGTGTTCAGGAATTGCCAATCCACTACCGTTAGGTGGGGACCGGCCCTAAAGATCCAAGGGTTCACTGCGGGGGATCCTGAGGCATTTGCTAGAGTGTCTCGAATCGGAAGAGGACGATCCCTAGCCTCGATTTCATGACAGAAAACCAATTTCCAATACGACACCACAGTTTTGATTGTAAACTTATATATGGCGACATAGTAGGATGTGGTACTATGCCGTCTAAGAATAATACATTTATATTGAAATGTTTTAAGTATATATATACACACTAATAATAATATCGTTCTTACGTATCAAGCATCTTTTGACCATTATAAGGTAAAACCCTATCCTCTGGTGTGCGTTGCATTTTGTGATGGGACCTGGGTCTTATAATGGTTTCATTTTTCTAAAAAGCATTACGTTATTTGACGATTTACTTTAATTATGCACTGGCAATCCAATGGAGTAAACCTGTTCCGCGTTAGCGACGTGGTCCAGTGATTAGCCTACTTATTAGATAAGTTAAGTTAAGAATTCTCACACCAGTCCCACGACTGACCTGTAGTTTGTTTCACTTTGCAAACTCGGGTGCCCGCTATTCACATGGGCAGTCGAGTAGCTTTTTGCAGATATAGTTAAGCAGGATCCTGGATTTAAGTCTGAAGCTGGGTCCAGAATATTGATGGCCTTCCGCTGAGATTAGTTCCACTGCAATGTATTCAATTTATTGTAAATGTATCTTCCGCTGTATTATTTATTGATGTACTCAGATATATTATGTACTCTGATCTAACATTTATTATTGATGTTATAAAAGTCTGTGTTGTTGTTCTGATGTGTTGTATGCCCAAAGTTAACATACGCGGGTTTTGAACGGTCTTGATCGATCTTCCAATCGATTGGGGTCGGAAGAAATCTGGGTCGTTACAGTATTCAATTTTGATTTGAAATTGAATATAGAGTTGAAATGGTTTTGAATACGAATTTAAAACGATTTATAAAATACGTTTTAAAAGGAAATCGACGAAATATAATATATATATATATATATTATATAATGGCCTGAATAGAACGCGCCGTGGCAATTCGTAAATTTCGACCGTTGATTTCGAATTGACATTACGGGAGATCCGACCGTCAGATTCTCCTAAAACCGGAACCATTGGGTTCGTATCGAAAAGAGCTTTCCAATGAATATTAGAAATTTGAAATCTAACGGTTGGATTTGGAATTATGTCCAAATCAAATTAGGAAAAGGTCGTTGTAAGTGCAGTTCGATGGCCGTTGATGGAAATCGACTGTACGGGCTTTGATAAAATTATTAAAAATATCAATAATTAGTGTAAAATCATAAGAAATGATTTGAAAAGAAGTGGGATGAAAAATCTCATATTTGTAAAGATAAAAATAGATTTTTATCGAAACGAACTAGTTTTGAACTAGAAATAAATATATTGAATTTGATGTGGTTTTAAAAATAATCAGAATTTCCAATACGTGAATTGGAATGGATTTGAATCGAAATTATCTTTGGAATATTTCGATGTTGGATTTCGTGATTATACAGATATGGTTGTGGGAATTTGAAAGATATATTTATATCGTTATTCCCAATACGATATTTTTTGGTTTCAGAATTTGATATTGAATATAAGCCGATATATTTTCTATTCAAAGCCTTGTATTTAATATCAAATGTGATTTGGGTTTGTCGTGAATGGTGTCTTCATTAACACTGTTCTTAAACCCAGTTTAGAAAAAGATTAAATCTTTCTATTTAGATTTAATGAAGTGTACCAATTAAATAATATTTCATTGGAATTGAATTTGAAAGTGATATTGGGTTTATCGTGAATCGTGTTTTAGGTGACATTGGTTCTTTAACCCAGTTAAATACCAGGATATTGATTTGGGGGAAAGATTAAAACGAAGTGGATTTTTAATGAATCTGTAATTAAATTGAAATGTGAATTGATAATTTAAATTATCAAATCTGAAAAGTGATCGAGAATGGAGTATCACCAGTTTTGCTCCAAAACGGTGGTTAAATCTTTAATTAGATTTGAATGTGAAATGGTAATTAATTTTACCTATAACACCATGGTGTTAGATATGGAGTATTACCAGTTTTGCTCCATGGGATGAATAGGTTGGGATTGGGAAATAAAATAAATAATTACTTCGGTGTGATTCGCTAATCCCGACTAGTTTGGAAAATTATAATACGGTTTGAAATGATATCCAAAGGAAGATTAAAGAATAAATTTAGAAGAACTTATCTTTGATAAAATTAATGGGAACCTTCCCCTAAGAATGTGAATTTTTGAATAGAAGAATATTCTGAATTGGAATGAGACGTATGTTGTGTTTGTGTAACCTTTGTTTATTATATACGCGGGTTATTCGGAAAGGCTGGGTTTATACCCATTCTGAATAACCGATTCGACGATATGTCGAAGATGAAGACGGTGGTTGAAGACCGGAAGTCTTCACATCGTTTGGGTGATTACTGATGATCTTGATTGGGCTGTACACCCAAGATGAGAGAATTAGTTGGTGATCATCCTGACGTACTTGGAGATCGATGGATATGCGAGGAAAGTGCCCCGGTTTCGTTCAGACCCAGAACGAACTTGTAAATGGACTGTGTGTCTGACATTGGATTTTATTCTGTGTTGATTGATCTCTATTAAATATACATCCGTTTGGCGTTGGAGAATTTATTCTCTTGCTTAACGCCCTTCTCTGAGACGTACGAGCTCAGAGGTTGTATATCGATGGACATCAGTCGCATGGCATGAATTTCCTGTGTGACACGCCTAAGTGGCAGATGATCAAGGCTTCTGTTGAAAAGCAAAGTCTTGTGGTTGATGATCAAAGCACAACCTGTATGGCATAGCTTTGTGTATGGCGTGAATTCGCGAGCCTCACACCTCGGTATGAGTCAAAAACGGGATAAGGACCCAAGGAGGGCATGACGTTTCTTTCTAGCTAGTGGTGGTGTCAGTGCTTAAACTGACTGACATTTATATATACTTTTCACCTGTGTGGTTGTTGGAATGCGAGGCGCCTCGGATATAGGTCTGTTAGGACTGGGAAACGTGTGTTTAGGAATAATTAATCCTCAAAAGTAAGAGAGGACCGGCCTTGGAGGTTCCAAAGGATCATAGTGGGGTCCAGAGACATTTGCTAGAGTGTCTCGAATCGGAGAGGAGCTTGCTCCATGCCTCGACTCATGATGTAAATCCAATTTCCAATACGTGATATTGCGGTTTTAATTGTAGAACTAGTATGGCGACATGATATATGGTATCCATGCCGTCTATGATTGATATTTATGATTGAAATTGTTTTTGACACTATACACTTATAATTGTATCAAATGATTTGTTTTAACGTACCAAGCATGTTTAGCTATTATAAGGGAAAACCCTATCCTCCGGCTTGCGTTGCATTGTGTGATGGGACCTGGGTCTTATAATAGCTTCATTTTTCCAAAGAGCATTGCGCTGTTTTGTTATATGCACTAGTATTCTTGGGAGGAAACCCGTTCCATGTTATACGGCGTGGTCCCTTGAATTACTCTCTTTTAAAGTAAAGTTTTAAATATCTGTTTTAGTTCTCATACCAGTCACATGACTGACCTGGAGTTTATTGTTTTAACCTGAACTCTAGGTGCCCCTATTTTCTACATGGCAGCTAGTAGTTTTGGTTTTGCAGATTTATATTCACAGGATCCTGATTTACAGCTGGAACGATGCTCGGAAAGCTCTGTATCCATGTATTACTTCTAGTTGTGTTTTGTATTATTTTTCCGCTGCTATGTAATTTATTATAATCTCTGATATTTATCGAATGTATAATATTCCTTTATACTCTGTATATTCTTGTATCTGATGGAATTGTTGTAATAACAATGAAATGTTCTTCTGTTTGCGTTCTATTTTGTCCCGTTCTCAAGATAATCCGGGCTTCCCTTACCGGGGAAGTTACGGGTCGTCTCAGCTGGTATCAGAGCTTTGGTTTACAGAGCTCGGAGAACAAGGCACATTAGAACCGAACGAAAGAATTCATCAGGAATTGGATTAGTAATATCCAATGAGAATGACTCGTTAGAGATAGGATCAGTAGTATCCTAGAACGAGTGTGAAGAGTATATTTTTCAAATGGAAACAATTTGTTTTGAAATTTAAATCATTTTAAACGTATTTGAATATTTTATTTGTGTTGAATTTGGACAATCCAATATATAAAGATTTTGCATATACGAGTCATGAACGTATATTCGAAGTTTTAATATACTGGATGGATATAGAATCACATTCTAGTCACCCGGAGATGGTACTGATAATTGTCATGACATCATCAGTATTTATGTTCGTGTTTCGAAGGTGTGATATCTATATATTTCCATTAGACTGGTGTAAGAATCAAAACTAGATAGGTTTATTGTTGTGATTTGGCATCAAAACATGATTTTCTGTATATATATATATCAAAGTAATGAATTTGAAATGATAATCAACTAATTGATTGATGGTTGTGTTGTTTATTTATTTGTTTGATAATTTTGAACCATTTAGCCTAATTGAACCGAATATTGAATTGTATTGAAAATTAGTCGCATTTGCATGCATATATATGTACTTACATTGAACAGGTCATAGCAAGGAGGCTAGAGCAGGGAAATAAAAAATTTTGCCCGACAAATAGGTACCTGTTAACCATAATTTACTGTTTTGTTTGGGTGATGATGATTTTATGAGCCGATTGGCTAGCCGCTTGGCTTTTTCTTTTGGATTGAAGAAGGTCATGGGAGGCTATATGAAATATCCCGAAGTCCCCGGTGCAGGGGAGGTTATGGCGAAATTTTTCGGAAATTTAGGGTGTTAGCCAAATTTTTGAGAAATTTGAAAAGTTCTTAGAAACTGAAAAGCTGAAGAACATAAGCCATAAAGAAAATAATGGAAGCTGAGTTGATTAATTAAACAACTTTCGGCTTCATTCCTTTTCGAGGATGAAAAGTTTTAAGTGGGGGAGATTGTAATAACCTGTAAAATGCGATCCAATTTAAAATTTTTATTTTGGCAATTTTAGCGAATTTTGAATATTTAAAATGATTATTTTAAATAATATCGACGAGAAATTTATTTTGAATATAATTCGAACGTATATATTTATATAGATCGTCGTTAGAAAATAAATATTTTATTCTAATTATAAAAGGAATTGGAAATGGCGCGGTAGTTCGATAATTCGATTTCAAAGTTCAAATGAATGTACCGGGTGCAAAATAAACCGGATTTTAATGAAACCAAAAATATTAGAATCTAATT
Organism: Allium sativum; assembly: GCA_030737875.1. Taxonomy (NCBI): domain Eukaryota; kingdom Viridiplantae; phylum Streptophyta; class Magnoliopsida; order Asparagales; family Amaryllidaceae; genus Allium; species Allium sativum. The sequence continues at coordinate 278,655,507 of CM060918.1, forward strand.
GAGAATATATTTCCAAGAATCCGAAAAATTGAAATATCATAGCGGGGATAAAAAGTTACGTCAAGTTGAAATTTCAGAATAGTCGCTATGGAATTTCGGCCCTTAAAAATAGCCATTTTGCAAACGACCTCGGTTTTCAACGAAACCACTTTTGTTGGATCCGTGATGTCAAGTTATTGCTAGGTTTCAAATTTCGTAATTTTTCGAATCAATATGCGAGCGTGGCAAAGGAAAATGCATTTGATCAGTTTCAGTTGATTTTAATCGACTAGAAAATGGTCATTTTTCAAACGTTCTCGGAATTTGACGAAATCAGTTTTGTTAGGACCGTATCGTCAATATGAAGCTAGAAAATATTTTTTGGGAATTTTTCGAGTTAGTATGTGGCCCCGGTAAATTGAAATATGCGTTCAAAATCAATATATGGAGTTATATTTTGATTTTGACGAAAACTGATTGAAACGATCGAATCAGCCTACGATACATATCCCATTGAGTTCGGAATGGGGGTAGTTAGCTATGGACGACAGGCGGTGGGTCTCGTTTCGAGGTCAAAATAAAAAGTTGCTTTTTGAAATTAATTTAATAAAATAATATAATAATGTACTTCCTTTTTCCCCATCCCTTATCATCAGTCAACACCCCACTCCCCTTCTCTCTTCGTTCAAACCCGATATCCAGAAAAGAAAAAATATCGCGTCGCCCCCCTTTTCATCGCCGTCGGCGATCGCCGCTACCCCCTCCTCCGATGAAACGCCGCCCCTTCCTCTCTTCATCTCCTCCGCGCCCTCCTCCCTCTTCTCTCCAAGAACCGACGTCCCCAAATCCAAAATCGAAACCCCCCTCCACGAAAACCCTAGCGCCGCCATTGTGGGCCTCCGACCCGCCACCAGACCACCGCGCAGCCTCCCACCACCTCAGGCGAACGACGCAACACCCTCCCCTTCCTCAAAGCCGAATTCAGTGAGTCCTTTCTTTTTTTTAATTTATTTATTTCCTTTGTTTATGTGATTGTTTTTATAAATATAAAATTCGGGTTTTTAGCATAAATTAAAATCAGTTTTTTTATATATATATATATATATATTGTAGCATTATAAAGAAATAGTTTTTGTAGCTAGAAGGGCGGGATTTTAAACATGAAAAGATACGATTTTTATAACATAAAGATTAGTTTTTTTTTTAGTAGAAAGTACAGATTTTCATTTAAACAAAGTCAAGAGATTTATTTAAATAAAAATATGATTTTTATATCATAAAAAGTATAAAAATATGATTTTTATATTTTAGAAAGTATAAAAATTCGATCTTTATTATGTAGGAGATATAAAAATATGATTTTTATTCATGTAGAGTAATAAAAATATAATTTTTATTATATTGCTAGCAAGATAAAAATATAATTTTTATCATGGAAGTAGCGTTGTAAAGGAGTGATTTTTACATATGAAGCCGTGATATAGAAATACGATCTTTATATATATATATATATATATATATATAAATATAATTTTTATATAGAGAATAGCATGATAAAAATATAATCTTTATTATATGAACACGGTTGTAAAAATAGAATTTTTTATCTATATAGTAGCGGTGTAAAAATAGAATTTTTATATACATAGCAACAATATAAAAATGTAATTTTTATAAATGTAGTGGATACGGGCGACGAATTTGACAAAAGGCGAGCACGACGAGAATTTCCACATAAGAAGAGTCGTGGCGTTTGGTTTAGCTAGTCGGTGAGAATTTCTCACTTTAAATTTTCTTTTCTAGTTTAAATTATATACTAGGATGCAGACGGTGCTCAGTAGCACCCGACACCTGTTGTCTACAAACCATGGATGGCTTGTATGTTTGATTGTTTGTTGTGGTGAAAATTGATTGTGTGATGTGAAATGAAATAAAATATTTATATAGTTAAAAATATTTTATCGTTAAAAATATAATTTTTAACGGGATGTGAATAAATAAAAATCTGTGTTCGTTGATTTGAAACCCCACACGGGTATTGGGATAAAATACGGCATACACTAATCCCAATAATTAGTTGTATGTCGATCGATTGATTGACAAGCTGTTATAAGCGTTAGATATCTATATTTGATGCTTATACAGAGTAGTGCACTTTGGATGATGGTTGATTATTTGTCAGTGCCATTATATACATGTGTTGAGTGGAATCCATATAATTAACATTATATGGTAATTGATTGGGCCTCATTCCAATTGGGAAAATAAAGAATATTAGAATATAAAAATAGTCATGTGTTGACGATGCTCATGTGTTGAGAATATTCATATGTTGAAACTATTCATGTGTTGAGTAAAATATTTTAACAATAAAATTAACATCTTTATCATATTTAAGATTAGAAACTACTTTACGGTTGGAGTCTGATTAAAAATCAAACGATAGATACCATAATTTTATAAAATATATTACATAACAAAAATAGCCATCTGTTGACAGTACTCATGTGTTGAGATTAGTCATGTGTTGAAAGAAATATAGATTCATGTGTTGGATAGAATATATATTCATTGGTTGAATAGAATAACGAATTTATTGAAATACATGAAGCCGTGTTGATTAGAGTTGCGCTATTTTGATGTGAACGATATTTATATCGATTATATTCGTTTTTATAACGAATACAGAAAAGGTAGTGATTTTAAAATATAATGTTTTGAAAATATTATCATTTATATAGTAATGATATAAAGTATTCGATTTTGATTTGAAATTGAATATACAGTTGAAATGGTTTTGAAAACGAATTTAAAACGATTTATAAAATACGTTTTAAAAGGAAATCGACGAAATATAATATATATATATGTTATATATATATAATGGCCTGAATAGAACGCGCCGCGCTGCGGTAGTTCGTGAATTTCGACCATTGATTTCGAATTGACATTACGGGAGATCCAATCGTCCGATTCTCCTAAAACCAGAACCGTTGGGTTCGTATCGAAAAGATCTTTCTAATGAATATTAGAAATTTGAAATCTAACAGTTGGATTTGGAATTATGTCCAAATCAAATTAGGAAAAGGTCGCTGTAAGTGCAGTTCGATGGCCGTTGATGGAAACCGACTATACGGGCTTTGATAAAATTATTAAAAATATCAGTATTTAGTGTAAAATCATAAGAAATGATTTGAAAAGAACTGGGATGAAAAATCCCACATTTGTAAAGATAAAAATAGATTTTTATTGAAACGAACTAGTTTTGAACTAGAAATAAATTAATTGAATTTGAAGTGGTTTTAAAAATAATCAGAATTTCCAGTACATGAATTGGAATGGATTTGAATCGAAATTATCTTTGGAATATTTCGATGTTGGATTTCTTGATTATACATATATGGTTGTGGGAATTTGAAAGATATATTTATATCGTTATTCCCAATATGATATTTTTTGGTTTTAGAATTTGATATTGAATATAAGCCGATATATTTTCTATTCAGAGCCTTGTATTTAATATCAAATGTGATTTGGGTTTGTCGTGAATGGTGTCTTCATTAACACTGTTCTTAAACCTAGTTTAGAAAAAGATTAAATCTTTCTATTTAGCTTTAATGAAGTGTACCAATTAAATAATATTTCATTGGAATTGAATTTGAAAGTGATATCGGGTTTATCGTGAATCGTGTTTTATGTTACATTGGTTCTTTAACCCAGTTAAATACCAGGATATTGATTTGGGAGAACGATTAAAACAAAGTGGAGTTTTAACGAATCTGTAATTAAATTGAAATGTGAATTGATAATTTAAATTATCAAATCTGAAAAGTGGTCGAGAATGGAGTATCATCAGTTTTGCTCCAAAGCGATAGTTAAATCTTTAATTAGATTTGAACGTGAAATGGTAATTAATTTTACCGATAACACCGTGGTGTTGGATATGGAGTATTACCAGTATTGCTCTATGGGATGAATAGGTTGGGATTGGGAAATAAAATAAATAATTACTTCGGTGTGATTCGCTAATCCCAACTAGTTTGGAAAACCACAATACGGGTTGAAATGATATCCAAAGGAATATTAAAGAATAAATTTAGAAGAATTTATCTTTGATAAAATTAATGAGAACCTTCCCCTAAGAATGTGAATTTTTGAATAGAAGAATATTCTGAATTGGAATGAGGCGTATGTTGTGTTTGTGTAACCTTTGTTTATTATATACGCGGGTTATTCGGAAAGGCCGGGTTAATACCCATTCTGAGTAACCGATTCGACGATATGTCGAAGATGATGACGATGGTTGAAGACCAGAAGTCTTCACATCGTTTGGGTGATTACTGATGATCTTGATTGGGCTGTACACCCAAGATGAGGGAATCAGTTGGTGGTCGTCCAGACGTACTTGGAGATCGATGGATATGCGAGGAAAGTGCCCCCGGTTTCGTTCAGACCCAGAACGAACTTGTAAATGGACTGTGTGTCTGACATTGGATTTTATTCTGTGTTGATTGATCACTATTAAATATACATCAGTTTGGCGTCGGAGAATTTATTCTCTTGCTTAACGCCCTTCTCTGAGATGTATGAGCTCATAGGTTGTATATCGATGGACATTAATCGCATGGCACGAATTTCCTGTGTGGCACGCCTAAGTGGCAGATGAGCAAGGCTTCTGTTGAAAAGCAAAATCTTGTGGTTGATGATCAAAGCACAGAGTGTGTGGCATAGCTTTGTGTATGGCGTGAATTCGCGAGCCTCACACCTCGGTATGAGTCAAAAACGGGTTAAGGACCCAAGGAGTACACGACGTTTCTTTCTAGCTAGTGGTGGTGTCAGTGCTTAAACTGGTTGACATTTATATATACTTTTCACCTGTGTGGTTGTTGGAATGTGAGGCGCCTCAGATATAGGTCTGTTAGGACCAGGAAACGTGTGTTCAGGAATAATTAATCCTCAAAAGTAAGAGAGGACCGGCCTTGGAGGTTCCAAAGGATCATAGTGGGGTCCTGAGACATTTTCTAGAGTGTCTCGAATCGGAGAGGAGCTTGCCCCTTGCCTCGACTCATGACGGAAATCCAATTTCCAATACGTGATATTGCAGTTTTAATTGTAGAACTAGTATAGCGACATGATATATGGTACCCATGCCATCTATGATTGATATTTATGATTGAAATTGTTTTTGACACTTTACACTTATAATAGTATCAAATGATTTGTTTTAACGTACCAAGCATGTTTGGCTATTATAAGGGAAAACCCTATCCTCCGGCTTGTGTTGCATTGTGTGATGGGACCTGGGTCTTATAATAGCTTCATTTTTTCAAAGAGCATTGCGCTGTTTTGTTATATGCACTAGTATTCTTGGGAGGAAACCCGTTCCGTGTTATACGGCGTGGTCCCTTGAATTACTCTCTTTTAAAGTAAAGTTTTAAATAACTGTTTTAGTTCTCACACCAGTTACATGACTGAACTGGAGTTTATTGTTTTAACCTAAATTCTGGGTACCCCTATTTTCTACACGGGCAGCTAGTAGTTTTGGTTTTGCAGATTTATATTCACAGGATCCTGATTTACAGCTGGAACGATGCTCGGAAAGCTTTGTATCTGTGTATTACTTCTAGTTGTGTTTTGTATTATTTTTCCGCTGCTATATAATTAATTGTAATCTCTGATATTTATCGAATGTATAGTATTCCTTTATACTCTGTATATTCTTGTATCTGACGGATTGTAATAACAATGAAATGTTCTTCTGTTTGCGTTATATTTTGTCGTGTTCTCAAGATAATCCGGGCTTACCGGGGAAGTTACGGGTCGTCTCACTCTAACTAGGTCATTTTTTGGCTAGCTTATCAATAGTTCTGAAGTTTATATGACAGAAACATTTGTGCCATAGCCATGGATCATTATCATTTGCTACAAGACACATATCTGAATTATGATTGACATTCATATTCAGAATATAAATATTTTTGTCTCTATAAATGTTTCAAATTTCTAACTAGCATGACATTAATAATAACAGGTAAGTTTGATATACCGCAATTGCTCACATCGCCTTTGCCGATGATATAGCCTTTTGAATTATCTCCAAAAGTGACGGAGCCACCATCTGAATAAGTGATATTTGTCAATAAGCTCTTGTCTCCAGTCATATGCTTGGAGCAACCACTGTCCAATATCCACTTTCCTCTTTTCTTAAGTGGGACCTGTAAAAAATAAAATTAAGTCCATGGTACCTACTTGTTATGGGGTCCTAAGAGTTAGGTCTTAGGATTCCAAACCCATACGGGTCCGGTATCCCCTTTATATAGATAATTGGAATTACGGTGCACAGTATTCAAAAAATTCTGAATATATTTGTTCCTAATCAAATTGTTATTTGTTTTTGGAACCCATATTTTGATAGTCTTGACATTTTTCTTTTGAAATCTCACAACCGGTTTTGGCTTGGAATATAATAAACTAAGATTTTTCTTAGCTTCAGTTTCTTGTACTATTCTATTTTTCCTTTTTCTTTTATTGCCAAGATATTTCTTGATATCTTGTTTCTTATACCCCAAACCTTGTTTATTTGAAGCAGATTGTGAATTTTCAATAATTTTTGTCAAGTTTTCTCGACCTTTGTTGAAGTTAGAAACATTTTGAGTAATGTTGTCTAACTTAGTTTGTAAACTAGATTTTTCTAGATCTAGAATCTTGACTTTTGCCTTAAGCTCATGATTTTCAGTAGTAAGAGCATCATTTTTCTCTTTTTGAATTTCAATTTCTTGACTTAAAAGAGATAATTGAGAATCAATATTAGATGATGATTCTTGAACTATTTTAAGTTCCTCCTCTAATATTTTCTTCTCGTCTTTTAACATATCTCATTCAAATTCTACTGTACTTAAATCTTCTTTGGCTTGTTTGCATTGTCGTTTCATATCTTTGAATTTAAAAATTAATTCAGTATTAATATCAAGAACTTCTTTAAAAGTAGGAATTTGTACCTCATCTTCTGTTGCCATGAAACATACATTAGCTTGTTCATTGTCTGTGTCACTTTCACTATCAGATGAAGATGAGTCTGAATCGTCCCATGTTACTGAGAATGCGAGTTTCTTTGACTTGTCTTTCATGTATTTGATTTTGTCATTTTCTGACTTCTTTTTTTGCACTGGACAACCCTTTTGCATATGCCCCTTTTTATGACAATTGAGCCATTCTATATTTGAAGAAGATGGTTTATTTGAACCGAACTTCTTTCTGTTGTATCGACCGGCCTTTCGTTCCTTTAAGAATTTCTTGAATCCTTTTGTAATGAACGCTAGATCTTCATCTTCGGAATCTGAGTTGTCCTCATCTTTTTCAGCATGAAAAGCTACATTTTTCTTTTCTTCTTTTTGTTCTTTTCTAGTCTACAAGTTAGCTTCATAGGACATTAGATTTCCTATCAATTCATCTGGCTTCATGGTGGAAAGGTCATTAGCTTCTTCAATGGCAAATACTTTTCTTCCCATTCACTAGTCTAAAAATGTAGGACTGTCGAGACAACATCAAAATCAGAATATTTTTGCCCTAAACCAATAAGTGCATGATGAATAGTTTGAAACCGTGAATGCATATCATTGATAGTCTTATTTGACTTCATATTGAAATTTTGAAACTGACTTTTCAGCATGGCTATTTTGGCTTGTTTAACCTTGTTAGTACCTTCATGAGTGGTTTTTAGCGTTTGCAAAATTTGATAAGCAGTGGTGCAAATACTAACACAGTTATATTCATTTTGGTCTAATGCACAAAACAACATATTTATTGCTTTTGCATTTACGGCTGCTGCCGTTTTCTCAGCCGGTGTCCATTCTGAATACTCAGTTTTTGGATTTACTTTTTCTTTCTTAGTAGCATTCCAAGCATCATAGTTAGTTGATTGCACGTAAAAAGCCATACGTGTTGCCCAATAGCTATAGTTAAGACCATTGAAGAAAGTATGTAACACCCCCACTCCCGCTAAGGTCACTCATAAAAGGAATGCCTTAGTTTTGGTGGAGTATTTTTAGTGAGTATAGAACAGTAAAATTACAACAGACAGATATAAGTAATACTTGAAAATTTAAAACATCATTTCATTGCAGCGGAAAGTAAAACATGTTTGGTTACATCACAAAACCATAACAAGAGTCAAGTACATAATATCCATCCTGATAAAATAGAAGTACATAATCCCACTACATAGATAATAGCCAAAATAGAAAAGATAAACCGAGCTTTACTTCTACGGTCCAAGCCCCAAAAGATAGATATAGCGGTCTGATCCAAGCCCACTAGTGCTAGGCCCACTCTGAAAACCTGAGGGTTGGGAAAAAGATAAACAACAACGGGGTCAGACATAAGTCTGAGTGAGTCCTATAACCCTAACAATACAATCATTAAAGTAATTAGGGTATGATATAAACAAGGTACGGTACCTCTGGGGATAATGACTACACTAAGTAGCCAACTAAACACAGGATGTACTATGATAACCGGAAGGACGCATTTATCCACCCAAGGATAATTACTAGCTTACACCACCGCAGATCTACCCACCCAAGGGTAATTCCTACACTGCACCACACCAGTTCTACCCACCAAGAGTAATTCCTACTTAAAGGTTGATCCCACTAAGTGTACTTAGTATTTTTTACCCAGTAGTTTCTTGTACCCCTACACAGGTGCCGTCTGCCCCTATCTTTACTAGGTGTACCCACTACTCCCAAGCGATCGGCTCCCTACCGTAGATACCCGTGCTGGTCCCACAAAGTGGGTGTATCATTCCCCAAAGTGGCTACCTGATAATATCAACGGTGCACGGCTTTATATCTACACGATGCAACAACGACTTACCAACCAGCCCGGGTCCACACACGCATATGAAACCCGTTGATCCTGCGTTGCCACCGCTAACCCTTTTTGGCCACTTATAGTCAAACCCAATATGCGTGTCCCGTCACCCGACTAGAGTCGAGCCCACAAAGATACGTTTGGGATATTGGTTGAAATGGGCCCCCACAAGCTACTACTTAAGCTTGCTACTTTTATCTAGTGCATCCCACTTAACCCCTTATATAGTCATGCCCACTTACATGTTAAGATTTGGTTAAGTCATCAATCATGTTTCAATTGCCACTTAGGGCACCCACTAGATTTCCACATGCCACCCAAAGCACTTACTTAACCCTTCACCCATGTTTTAATTACATGTTCCACTTTGGTTAAGTATTCTAATCGTATTTTCTATTGCCACCCAAGGCAACCCACTAGTTTCCTCATGCCACCCGAGGCACCCCCACTAGTTACTACATGCCACCCAAGGCACCCACTTAACCCCCATGTCCCACTACATGCTAATTTGGTTAAGTGTTTCTTAATTAATTAAGACCGTGATCCTCATAAAGACCTCTCACATTAGACTATCTTTTATGACTGCTGGTTAAGCCGGTTGGGTCCGGGCAGCCTTATGTCATAACCGAGTCTAACCTCGTGTCTTTACATTAATCATGTATTTAGTTTGTGCCTAAGACCTCTCATGGTTAAGCCGGTTGGGTCCGGGCAGTTTTACACTACAAATGAGTCCAACCTCGTGTCTTAGTCGATTAATTACACCTAAGTAATCACCCCCATATTTATTAATTATCCCTAATTAATATTCACATTTACAAGAATATGGGTAGACCTAACTCAATAGGTAAATTCCCAATTCCATAACATGGGTAGACCTAACTCAATAGGTAAATTCCCATGGGGTAGACCTAACTCAATAGGTAAATTCCCACTTATGCTTATTCATTTTATGGTATGCTTAATCATAACCATTTCACACCATTCATTAACATGTCTATTATCCCCATCGTTTCCCCACGTACTTATGCTAACACGACATATTTCCAAGAGAAGATTCTTTCACATTTAACATGGGTTTCACTTAGCATACATTAGCATTAACATGGGTTAAAAGGTGTCCACTTACATCATGACATTAACCCAACTTGCATGAACATACATATGTCATGTATAAAGGCGACTTGCATAAGTGTTCATAGGTTATACAAAGGAGAACTTGCATGTGTCTTAAAGGTGTGAACTTGCACAACATGTTACATGTTAACTTGCATAACATCATACACATAACTTTCATAATATCATAAACATAACTTGCATATCAACATACACATAACTTGCATAGCATCATGCACATAACTTGCATAACATCATACACATAACTTGCATATGAACTTGCATAACAACGTGCACATAACTTACATAACGTCATACACATAACTTGCATAACATGTTGAGCTTGCATATAAGCATACACATAACTTACATAACATGTTGAACTTGCATCATAACTTGCATATGAACATATATCATAACTTGCATATGAGCTTGCATCATGACTTGCATATGGACTTGCATCATAACTTGCTTATGAACTTGCATAACATGCCATACTTAGTGACAACTTGCATATATTATGCATATCATAAAAAGAGACAAACTTGCATAAAACCAAACACTTAGCATGCATAAAACCAAATACTTAGTATGCATAAAATCAAATACTTAGCATGCATAATACCAAATACTTAGCATGCATAACACCAAATACATAACTTGCATGGCATCAAATACTTAGCATGCATAAAACCAAACACTTAGCATGCATAAAACTACATGCATAACTTGCATATCATGTTACATATAACTTGCATATACTCTCACATATAGTTTGCATAACATGTTACATATGCATAAATGTTCAACATAATGTTTTGCATCATAAAACATGGCATTAAACTTGCATGTAGCATAAAACTTGCCAAACACATAACATACAATATACTAAACTTGCATAAACATATTTATCCACAAACATAGCCATGTCTTATCATATCCTACCATAATCAATTTAACAATTGATTATTAAAGCTATAGGAACTCACCAAAACCAAGATTAGCAAACTTATGAAGTAGAACTAGTTGCCAAATATGAAGAAGAAGATGATTAGAGGTTGATTAGCTTGCAACTTCCTTCATAAACTAGTGGAGGCTCCTCTCAAGTTTGATTTTGGCGGCATGATGGCATCATTTCTATTTTTAGTAGGGATTAGGCTTGCATTAGGGTATATTTATAGGATTAGGGTGTGTTTTAGACCATAGGATTAACCCTAGGTTAGATTAGGTCCGTTAGATTTAGGAAATCTCTAGAACTCAGCCCTCCAAGCTAGCCTAAAACCCAACCTGGTGCACCCAGGTTCTCTGGACGCCGCGCCCAGGTCGACAGGCAAGTCGACTCCCCAGTCGACAGGCCTGTCGACAGCCCTGTCGACATGGGTAGGGCGGGAAATTTCCCGCCTGGCCCCCTGCTGACTCCAATTTCGAAATCTAGTTTTGCATTTCTAAATCTGTTTTTAACTTGATTTTTCTGCCAACTTCATTGGGCCATAACTGGGCCATACGGACTCCGATTTACAAAATTTCGGACTCTATTCTGCGTATTTTTCCGAGACGAACGCAATGACGCAGCCCGTTTTCCCCCAATTCCCACGTCTGAGATTATTTATTCTGCGATTAGTGAATTTTAGTATTAACTAAAATACGGGGTGTTACATTCTCCCCTCCTTAAAGGATTTCGTCCCCGAAATCTCTAAGCTAAGGAGAATGCATATCCTACCATCCAAACAACCATCTACTCAATCCATCAAACACAGGCATCCATTGTCCTTAAAACAATTTCTAATGATGTATGAGCATATGCAAAAAGTGTGTGTATATGTTCCCTATCTAATGTATGAACATATGCAAACCATGATAGTGCCATGCATCCATTATGTATGCGAGAGAACCCTATCGACACATACAATATCTACATGAGTGCACAATCATTCACCAAAATGCATCATCCATATGATAACACAATCATTATACATCCATAAATATAGCTACCTACACACAATTATATGCAATATGCAATATGGAGTGACTGAGCCGATCTAGTGCCTAGAGTGTGTGTATATGCATCCACGAGCAACCACTAGCAACCACTTGCATCCACATGCATCCATCAACCATAACATGTCTCAAACACATGTTTCAACCATAGGTTCACCCTATCTAAAGGTCAAAGGTACTAATGAGAGGACATACTACAGATAAGATAAGTACTAGTCAAACGATAAAGGAGAAATTAAAAGATATATCCTAAAAAGGAATAGGTATAATGAACGCATCTTCTCTTCCGTCTCTAAGGTAGCGTTGCTCTCATCTTCTCCCCATTGCACTTTGACTAGTTGAACCTCTCGACTCCTCAACTTCCCAGTCTCTGACCCAAGGATGCGAGTAGGAGCTCGTCGAATCGTCTCATCACGCTCTATCCCTACTTCTTTAAGCCAGCTCGGCTCTACCACCTCAGCGGTCTCATGTAGGAACTTCCTCAAATGTGACACATGGACTATATCATGTACACCACTAAGCCTGTCGGCAACTCCACTCTATATGTCATCTGTCCAATCCTTTCCTTAATAGGAAACGTTCCAACAAACCTTGGTACTCACTTCACAACAGATCCAAAGCGAACCACATTTCGTAACGGAGACACTTTGACAAAGACCATGTCCCCAACTTCAAACTCAAGATCCGTCCTTCTCTTGTCCGCATAAGATTTTTGCCTATTCTGCGCTGCTTTCATCCTTCTTCGAATCAAGTCAATCTTCTCAGAAGTCTCCCTAATCATATCAGGCCCAAGCAAGATCTTATCCGTAGATTCCCACCAACATGTAGGTGATCGACAAGGCCTTCCATAGAGAGCTTCGAAAGGAGCCATACCAATACTGGACTGAAAGCTGTTATTACATACGAACTCCACCAATGGAAGATGCTCTTCCCATGTACCTCCAAAATCTAAGATACAAAGCCTCAAAAGGTCTTTTAGAACACGATTCACCCTCTCAGTCTGGCCGTCCGTCTGAGGATGATATGCGGTGCTCAGACACAATTGAGTCCCCACTGCTTCTTGCAAACTTCTCCAGAACTCGCTAGTGAAGATAGGATCTCGATCACTCACTATGCTAGAGGGTACCCCATGCAATCGAACTATCTCTCGAAGATATACTGAAGCTAGCCATGGAGCAGTCCTCTTGCTCTTCACAGGTATGAAATGGGCGCTCTTAGTAAGTCTGTCTACCACCACCCAAATTCCCATATTACCCTTTCTTGATCTGGGTAACCCGTCAATAAAATCCATCGAGACGCTATCCCACTTCCATTGCGGAACTTCCAATGGGTGAAGCAACCCACCAGGTTTCTTTTGCTCCGCCTTCACTTGTTGGCACACCAAGCATCGAGCGACATACTCGTCCACATCTTTCTTCATACCGGCCCAGAAGAAAACCCTCTTCATGTCTTGGTACATCTTGTCCCCACCGGGATGAATAGTCATCCTAGAACGGTGTGCATCATCAAGAATAACCTTCCCCAACCCTCGTCTTGCGGTACACACAGTCTACCGTCCCTTCGCAAGCACCCCCTATTGTCTAGGGTGTACCTACTCAAATGGCTGGATGACTCCCCCTTATGAGCTTCTCCACCAACTCAACCAACTGTGGGTCGTCCCTCTGTGCTTCCCCAATCCGCCCCAAAAGAGTAGGTCTAACCTCCAAGGAAGCTAGCAAACCGGGTACATAATCAACGGAAGGTCTGAAATCAAACATCGAGATAAATAAACTCTAAGCTCCGTCGTTCAACGAACAATGAACTCAAGGACAAGCTTTTTCTACTTAAGGCGTCCGCTACCATGTTTCCCTTGCCATGGGTATACGCTATCTCAAACTCATAGGTTGCTAAGAATCCCATCCAAAATCATCACAACTGTCCATCTCTCACGCAGACCACCCTAGTCGAACTCGACATCCCCCAAATGCAAGCCCCAAAGGCCTAAACCAATATCAGACAAACACCCAAGGGATATCTCCTTCGAGTTCAGGCGACCTACGTGAGATGATACTAGTAAAAATGGCTAATCAATTAAGCCTTTGACCAACTTTGGATGTCCTCGCCAGTCTCGCTCCAAAACCACCGTTTTCCCATAACTGGCTTTGCTCACCCCATTGAGCACATACGAAAACTTATTTCGCTCCTAGAAAAGACCCAGATGTCATCCACAAAGACCATCACGAACTTATCTAGGTACTCCCTGAACACCCTTCTCATCAAATCAACAAAGTTTGCGGGGGCGTTCGTCAAACCAAATGGCATCACCAGCCACTCATAAAAAAAATCATCCGGAGTCCTAAAGACAGTCTTCTCTATACTATCCTCAGCCACTCTCAACTGATGAAATCCCGTGGCTAAGTCCTACTACAAAAATACTGAGGCGCCAGCCAACTGATCAAAGAGATCATCAATCCTAGGCAATGGGTGTCTATTCTTCTTTGTGAGTTTATTTAGTTCTCTTTAGCCTACACAAAGTCTGAGGGACCCATCCGCCTTCGTGACAAAAACTACTGGAGCACCCCACTCCGATATACTTCGTCTTATGAACCCCTTCTCAAGCAAATCGCCTACTTACTTATGGAGTTCCCTCCTCTCACGAGGAGCCATGTGGCACACTGGCCAAGATACTGGTTTAGCATTATCCACCAGATATATTCGGAAGTCAATCTCCCGCTTCGGAGGTAAGCCCTTCACCTCCTCACACACATCCGAGTATTCCCGGACCGCTCTAACAGATCGCAAACTCTAGACCGACGTGTCAAGTGATTCTAGATAACTTAGCATAACAGATTCTATGGGATTACAAGAGATCTCGAGAGTGTTACCCAAGCGGGTCATAAGCCTAACAACTCTCCCTTCAAAATCAAGAACGGCACCCCTACTGGATAACCAGTCCATGCCCAAAACTAACCCATAGCCCGTGAAGCCCAACAAGCATCACACCTAAACTCAACGCTAAGTATAGAAACTTTCAAACCCAAACACATCATGGAGCCCAATTGGGTTTGAAACAACTAAGGGATCATCTACCAAACTGGTGTCTAAGTGCAGTGACTCAACTAACAATGATGAGATAAACGAACTCGATGCATCATAATCAAATAAAGTTTGAACCGGATAATATAGAAATCCAAATTCCAACCTAGACGGTCCTATCCCCATCTGGTACACTAGCTGTGAGGGAATACAACTACCCTCCAGGAGATTCCATACCTTGTCCTTGCTTCTTTGGACAATCCTAATAAGGTGTCCTATTCCTCCCAAAAGGATAACTACTAGCCTTCTTCTTCCCTATTCTCCACTCGTAACCTCCCACCAATGAGGTTTCATCCTTCATTAACCAAACAACTATTTGAGCCTTCCTCTCATCGTCTATCCTATAGGTACCTACCCGTCCTCCTCCTTCTTGAACCAACTTCTAATCTGATTAACGTCTAAGTCCCTTGAAGTGGTTTTCCATCCTTATCTATCTTAGAAAGATCATCTATACGCGGAGGGGAAACTCAAAATGAGAGAAAGGAAGAGATTCAAAATGGAGAATTCGAAAGATATAGATATGGCTATTGGGGATTATGTTTTTCTTTCAAAAACTTTTCTCTTAAAAGACATGTTTTTGAAAATACTCCTTTCAAAAATATTCCTAGAAAATAGTTTTTCTAAAAAATTTATCTGTTCTGGTAACCTTAAGCTCTGATACCACGTGTAACACCCCCACTCCCGCTAAGGTCACTCATAAAAGGAATGACTTAGTTTTGGTGGAGTATTTTTAGTGAGTATAGAACAGTAAAATTACAACAGACAGATATAAGTAATACTTGAAAATTTAAAACATCATTTCATTGCAGCGGAAAGTAAAACATGTTTGGTTACATCACAAAACCATAACAAGAGTCAAGTACATAATATCCATCCTGATAAAATAGAAGTACATAATCCCACTACATAGATAATAGCCAAAATAGAAAAGATAAACCGAGCTTTACTTCTACGGTCCAAGCCCCAAAAGATAGATATAGCGGTCTGATCCAAGCCCACTAGTGCTAGGCCCACTCTGAAAACCTGAGGGTTGGGAAAAAGATAAACAACAACGGGGTCAGACATAAGTCTGAGTGAGTCCTATAACCCTAACAATACAATCATTAAAGTAATTAGGGTATGATATAAACAAGGTACGGTACCTCTGGGGATAATGACTACACTAAGTAGCCAACTAAACACAGGATGTACTACGATAACCGGAAGGACACATTTATCCACCCAAGGATAATTACTAGCTTACACCACCGTAGATCTACCCACCCAAGGGTAATTCCTACACTGCACCACACCAGTTCTACCCACCAAGAGTAATTCCTACTTAAAGGTTGATCCCACTAAGTGTACTTAGTAATTTTTACCCAGTAGTTTCTTGTACCCCTACACAGGTGCCGTCTGCCCCTATCTTTACTAGGTGTACCCACTACTCCCAAGCGATCGGCTCCCTACCGTAGATACCCGTGCTGGTCCCACAAAGGGGGTGTATCATTCCCCAAAGTGGCTACCTGATAATATCAACGGTGCACGGCTTTATATCTACACGATGCAACAACGACTTACCAACCAGCCCGGGTCCACACACGCATATGAAACCCGTTGATCCTGTGTTGCCACCGCTAACCCTTTTTGGCCACTTATAGTCAAACCCAATATGCGTGTCCCGTCACCCGACTAGAGTCGAGCCCACAAAGATACGTTTGGGATATTGGTTGAAATGAGCCCCCACAAGCTACTACTTAAGCTTGCTACTTTTATCTAGTGCATCCCACTTAACCCCTTATATAGTCATGCCCACTTACATGTTAAGATTTGGTTAAGTCATCAATCATGTTTCAATTGCCACTTAGGGCACCCACTAGATTTCCACATGCCACCCAAAGCACTTACTTAACCCTTCACCCATGTTTTAATTACATGTTCCACTTTGGTTAAGTATTCTAATCGTATTTTCTATTGCCACCCAAGGCAACCCACTAGTTTCCTCATGCCACCCGAGGCACCCCCACTAGTTACTACATGTCACCCAAGGCACCCACTTAACCCCCATGTCCCACTACATGCTAATTTGGTTAAGTGTTTCTTAATTAATTAAGACCGTAATCCTCATAAAGACCTCTCACATTAGACTATCTTTTATGACTGCTGGTTAAGCCGGTTGGGTCCGGGCAGCCTTATGTCATAACCGAGTCTAACCTCGTGTCTTTACATTAATCACGTATTTAGTTTGTGCCTAAGACCTCTCACATTGGGCTAACATTTGTAGCAACTGGTTAAGCCGGTTGGGTCCGGGCAGTTTTACACTACAAATGAGTCCAACCTCGTGTCTTAGTCGATTAATTACACCTAAGTAATCACCCCCATATTTATTAATTATCCCTAATTAATATTCACATTTACAAGAATATGGGTAGACCTAACTCAATAGGTAAATTCCCAATTCCATAACATGGGTAGACCTAACTCAATAGGTAAATTCCCATGGGGTAGACCTAACTCAATAGGTAAATTCCCACTTATGCTTATTCATTTTATGGTATGCTTAATCATAACCATTTCACACCATTCATTAACATGTCTATTATCCCCATCGTTTCCCCGCGTACTTATGCTAACACGACATATTTCCAAGAGAAGATTCTTTCACATTTAACATGGGTTTCACTTAGCATACATTAGCATTAACATGGGTTAAAAGGTGTCCACTTACATCATGACATTAACCCAACTTGCATGAACATACATATGTCATGTATAAAGGCGACTTGCATAAGTGTTCATAGGTTATACAAAGGAGAACTTGCATGTGTCTTAAAGGTATGAACTTGCACAACATGTTACATGTTAACTTGCATAACATCATACACATAACTTTCATAATATCATAAACATAACTTGCATATCAACATACACATAACTTGCATAGCATCATGCACATAACTTGCATAACATCATACATATAACTTGCATATGAACTTGCATAACAACATGCACATAACTTACATAACGTCATACACATAACTTGCATAACATGTTGAGCTTGCATATAAGCATACACATAACTTACATAACATGTTGAACTTGCATCATAACTTGCATATGAACATATATCATAACTTGCATATGAGCTTGCATCATGACTTGCATATGGACTTGCATCATAACTTGCTTATGAACTTGCATAACATGCCATACTTAGTGACAACTTGCAGATATTATGCATATCATAAAAAGAGACAAACTTGCATAAAACCAAACACTTAGCATGCATAAAACCAAATACTTAGTATGCATAAAATCAAATACTTAGCATGCATAATACCAAATACTTAGCATGCATAACACCAAATACATAACTTGCATGGCATCAAATACTTAGCATGCATAAAACCAAACACTTAGCATGCATAAAACCACATGCATAACTTGCATATCATGTTACATATAACTTGCATATACTCTCACATATAGTTTGCATAACATGTTACATATGCATAAATGTTCAACATAATGTTTTGCATCATAAAACATGGCATTAAACTTGCATGTAGCATAAAACTTGCCAAACACATAACATACAATATACTAAACTTGCATAAACATATTTATCCACAAACATAGCCATGTCTTATCATATCCTACCATAATCAATTTAACAATTGATTATTAAAGCTATAGGAACTCACCAAAACCAAGATTAGCAAACTTATGAAGTAGAACTAGTTGCCAAATATGAAGAAGAAGATGATTAGAGGTTGATTAGCTTGCAACTTCCTTCATAAACTAGTGGAGGCTCCTCTCAAGTTTGATTTTGGCGGCATGATGGCATCATTTCTATTTTTAGTAGGGATTAGGCTTGCATTAGGGTATATTTATAGGATTAGGGTGTGTTTTAGACCATAGGATTAACCCTAGGTTAGATTAGGTCCGTTAGATTTAGGAAATCTCTAGAACTCAGCCCTCCAAGCTAGCCTAAAACCCAACCTGGTGCACCCAGGTTCTCTGGACGCCGCGCCCAGGTCGACAGGCAAGTCGACAGGCAAGTCGACTCCCCAGTCGACAGGCCTATCGACAGCCCTGTCGACATGGGTAGGGCGGGAAATTTCCCGCCTGGCCCCCTGCTGACTCCAATTTCGAAATCTAGTTTTGCATTTCTAAATCTGTTTATAACTTGATTTTTCTGCCAACTTCATTGGGCCATAACTGGGCCATACGGACTCCGATTTACAAAATTTCGGACTCTATTCTGCGTATTTTTCCGAGACGAACGCAATGACGCAGCCCGTTTTCCCCCAATTCCCACGTCTGAGATTATTTATTCTGCGATTAGTGAATTTTAGTATTAACTAAAATACGGGGTGTTACAAAGTAGGTCTTTGTGTTGATTGACCTTCAGTGTAAGTGGTGTTAGTGCTACTACTAGGGTTATTTGCCATATTACTAGAATATATCAAATAACTCTGTTATGGTTATGTGATGATCGTGCTCTGATACCAATTGAAAGTGTGCGTGTACGTGCTAAGTATAATACATACATGGATCGTGTAATATGACAAACAAAATTCGAGTATGAAGTAATAGATAATCACAGAACTGTATAATAGTAAATGTAGTAAAAATAGAAAATTCACACCAGGGATTTTTATACTAGTTCGGAGCACCGTCCTACGTCCAGTCCCAGACTTCTATCTGGATTTTCACTAATCAACAACCTCACTTCACCCGGAGGAACAAGTATACAACACCCAAGCAGTCGAATGGGATTTCATGCCTCTCACAACACGAGCACTTCACAACTTGCCTCTCACAACTCGAGGACTTCACAACTTGCCCTTCACAACACGAAGGACTTCACACAAGATGAGTAGACTTATAATTTGACAATGTGTGTTCTTAATAACATGAATTTGTCAATTCTTGTACACCCTTCTTATAATCTTATCCTCAAATAGAATTTGAATTTGTGAAGATTTGTAAGATGATATCAAGTTTGAATCAAAAGAATAATATATAAATTCCAGGATTCAACAATGATATAAGAAGATTATGAGTGTTTGAGTGCTTTGAATGATCAAGAATGAAATCAACAATAGATAGAATAGATAGAAAGAAATTAGTTGTTAGTATAGATGATTTCATGTTGTTTTTATAGAGGATAAAGAGTTTCAACCATTAGTGAAGAGAAGTATTGAAGAGAAATGATATTTGGTGAAAGGTAAAGGAAGCAACTTTTGATGAGAAGAGATGTCTGTATGAAGAGTTTCTTTCAGTTCGAAAATCGGTCGAGAGGTCAAAAATAACCAGTAGACTGAATTTTGAAATATATAAACGTTACATATATGTGTGCACGTTTATTGTGCATTCTGCCCAGAAACGGTCGACTGCCTAAATTTAAACCAGTCGACCGGTTTCTGGCAATATGCACAATAAATGTGCAATCATATATATACATATATATATTTACAATATAGAGGTATATGATTATTTGAGGATAGATTTTAGCATTTATAACACGGCTAAACCACTAAATAATCAACCTTTAACTTACGTTATCGTTGATTCTCTTTTTTTCGATCATGAAACTTCTCCTTGTCATTAATCAAAATGCTATGAATTCCAAGACTCAACACATCCTATCTATTAACCCAACATACCAAGACCTTTAGGGCATTAACACCATATGCACACTTGACTTCCTCCGTGGAATCAAGTAGATTAATGCAAGCCATGGTTCCCGAACCATTCAAAGACTCCTTATATGTTAAATTACACATTTATTTGTCCTTCTTAAAACTTGTTTCTAACATTGATTTCCTCTCCCACATCTCTGGGTTAATCAAATAGGCATCCTTGATAAATATATGTACATCAAATAATTCAATCATATACATGAGTATTGTACACCATACAACAAACGTTCACTCAATCCAAGCCTAACAAGTAAGCCTTCATTCACATTCACTTCACACTAGAAACTTAGTCATTATTTTTCAAAGCATGCTAACTGCATTATGTCATATAATTACCCCTTTATATGTACACTTAAATTTGTTTATAATTTCATTATTGTGAGCATATGATTAGATGCCTTAGGAAGTCTCATCACCCCTGGTTCTCTTACCTAAAACTCTTCATAAAGAAGTATTTTAAGTTGGAGAATTATATCAGTGAAGAGGATCAGCACATATACATTATATTGCACCTCTTCAATCTCTTAATATGGGATTACATATAAGCTTGTGAGTCCCTTATCCATGCTGCCTAATCCTTATTACCCAAACCTACCTCACAATAATAAGTCTAAGATTATTTATATGCAGGTTTTAAACTATATGTTGGTTTCATACAGATCATTTCACCCACAAAATATGGTAACATAAAAATAGAAGCTCGGCCTTTATTTTACATTTATACTAAACTCATGCATATGCAGTGAAACTTCAACATATATACAGATAAGTGATGGCTGCCTCATCTAGGACTTAGTACCTTAAATAAAATGATTTTACTCGCCTATTTTTCTCCCTTTAGTCCTTGAGCTTTTATCCTTAGCTCTGCTTTTATCCTCCTAGGTGATGCTGCCATTCCCCCATTTTTATTCCATTTTTCTTTTTATTTCCATTAGAAAAATCTATTAACCTCTCAGCCACTAGTTTCCTACCAGTTATAAACAACATTGCACTAAGATATCTAGGTATGGGTTTCATCAGTTTTACCCTTGGCAATATCAGTTTTTAAAATACCAATGTATCACAAACTAGTTTACCCACCTCTTCCTTTAATTGATTGAGGAATGATTGGTTTATAAAATTTAGAATGGCCGTTTTTTTTCTCGGAATTAGCTTCCTGCAGATTTCTATTTTTGTCCTTGGATCATGCTATTTGCATGGATCTTATATTTCCCACGAGATAATGGATTGTTATTGATGTATATTTAATATGTTTCCCTATACCACAGTTTCTCTTCTTTCATGTAAAACTTGCTGCATTTACATTTTCTTTCATTTATTTTATAGCCATACCCTTGTCTTATGCAATCTATACTCAGTGTTCATGCGTATATTCAGATATAAGCCTAATAATTTTCTATTAAATAATTTACACACATACTTTTTTTGGTAAATCAGACTACTTATATTTTAACTTAGGCTTTTATTTTCAAAGTCTAACATATTTCAAACACTCTTGTTTGATTAATTTCCATACCTTATTCACATATATACCCATGAATGTTCATATACTTTGCATAAACTTCCTATTACTTTCTATAGTAATAATGCACATTTTGATATTTTATTAATGTTTCCATGCATTTTTATTTTTGACTTTTTAATCTATGCATACTTTCCTTTTTATAGGAAATACCTATTTCAAAACATACTGGATATCTTCATGTGCACCCTGCGCACTTTCTATGCACCCTTCCATAGTATATATATATATATATATATATATATATATATATTCCCAAAATAATTTTTTAATTATCCCAATTAAATATCTAGAAAAATCTAGGGTCATCACATACACCCTCCTTTAAGAAACTGTGTCCCATAATTTAATCATACTTGTTTAAAGTACTAATTTCACAAATCAGTATAAAACTAGATTATAAAGTATTCCATGCTACGATTATAACTTATATGCATATGCACAAATTTCTAGATAGAATATCAACTTTAAAACTGAATCTAACCATCTTAAGCCAGTTATATTGCTTACATACACATATATATCTTTAAGGAACATTTTCTATGTATACATTCACTCATCTACTTAAAGCAAATAGTGGATTTAAAATGGAACACTACTATCGCCAATTCCTTTAATCATAAAGTCCTGTTTGTTTTTAGCACTTATTGTGCGTGCACACACACACACACACACACACATACATATATATATCCAGTAAACTCAAACTTGTGTGCTTAATACAAACACCAACCATGTCAAACATATGCACGTACTTAGTTTAAAGGAAGCATTCATATAACCATTTAGATTTAGGAAAGCTATATGCAAAAATATTTTCAAAACCTGGTTATAAAAATATTTGTGATAATACACTTCAAATTTTCTTCAACCTCTTCCCCTTTTATAAAAAAATGTTTACCTTGGGGCTCTTCTATATACATAAATAAACAGGAGCCTGTAGCTTGTGCACATTCACATATTTTTCAGACATCAAGTTCAAATTTCTCGTTTTTTTTAAAACATTTATTGTCATATAATAACCTTATTCATTTTACATAACAGTGCTTCACATATCTATATTGTTTTCTAGGCAGTTGTCAAGCCATAACTATGGCATTTTCAAAGACATTCAAGTATTTAAAATAGATAGCTAATTCTCCTTGTCACAACATCTATTATATTTAGATAAAACTTCGACACACCAACATTTTTATAAGTAAGTTAAACATGCATCCGACAATACTATATATATATATCATATGCTTGTACTTCACAATAAATATACATTAGAAAAACTATGGCACTTTTTTCCTTATTTCCAGAAATATATATTTATTCATTCACATTATGTAACAACCCAGATTTACAAAACAAAATTAAAATTTTTATTTTAGCTATTTTAATGGATTCTGGATATTTAGAATGATTTATTTTAAATGATAACGACTAAAAATTTATTTAAAATGAAGTTAGAACGAATAAATTTATTTTAAATATAAAACGAGCCTGAAATGGCGTGGTAGTTTGAAATTTCGATTTTAAATTTCAAATGAATGTATAGAATTCAAAATAAATCAGATTTTAGTAAAACAAAGAAATATTTGAATCTGTTTAATTATATCTTTCTAATGAATGTGAAAAATCCAGATTTCATAATGAGAATTGAAAGTTATGACCAATTTAGAATTTAAAATAGTCGCTGTGGAATTTAATATAATATATAGCCCTCAAAAATAGCCATTTTTCAAACGGCCTCCAAATTCGACGAAATTAGTTTTGTTAGGATCGTATCATCAAAATATAGCTAGATTTATTTTTCTGAAATTTTTACACTACAAGAAAAATAGCATATAGCAGCGACACAATATACTGCTAATCCATCGCTAAACAGGCATCAGCGACGGATTTCCTACATAAAGGTATGGTCGATAAAAACCATGACAGTATCTGTGTCAGATTTTGTGACGGAATTCAGCATGAATTTTCCGACAATTTACAATCATTTTACTAATTTCATAATAAAAATAAATATTATTTATTAATTTACTTTTATTTTAATTTTAATTTATATACCGATGGATTATTAATTTAGAATAAAATATTATTTGCAAAAACTGTCGGTAAACTGTTAATAATTTCCAAAGGATTAGCGACGGAAAATAAATTGGGGTAAACTTAACCTCACTTTTTTTGTTGGTAATCAACCGCTATTCCCTTTCTGATCCTAATATATATATATATATATATATATATATATATATATATATAGAGAGAGAGAGAGAGAGAGAGACACCACATATATATACAATAAACATCATTCAACACTAAAATAAATAACATATTTAAAAAACAAAGATAAATTAGCCAACAATATTAATTTAGAACTAAAAAGAACATTCATAGTCACATACAAAAAGCGCAACATCCATAATCTTTCATCAATTCATGCACCAAATGAATTATGAACAACAAAACTATTTAGTTGGTGCTAACATTATCCATAAAATTACACTGTTGTGATTAATCTTTTGTCAAATCATAAACCATGGGCTACTTCACTTCATCTTCAGCTCTCAAACTCATACTGCCAATTCTCAGACTCGTACTTCATTTAGGTTCGATTTTCGAATCTCGATATAGATTTCTGTTGAAATTATTAGTAGTCTTGCGTCGGTGCTTGGAGCGCCTATCAAAATGGATCAGATCACAAATGGAATGATAAGTTTATCATATGCCCGAGTTTTTGTTGAAATAGATAACAACTTCACTTTCTCTTAACAAATCCCTATACTACTTGAAATTAACGAAATAGTGTCGCGGCTGGTGATATATGAGTTGACACTGATGAAGTGCAACAACTATAAATGTTATGGTCACATAGAAAGAAAATGAAATGTTAATATGGCTTGGATGCCAAATTCTCAGGACAATCGGGTGTACAATACTGCTGCAAGTAGATAATTGTAAATCCAGCAAAGGTTCAAAATATCAGTTCTTTAGTTTCTTTGTAAGATGTTTCAGCTGAAAATCTAACAGCAGGTAATCATTGTGATGAAAATAACATAAACAATAAGGAACATGAGATTAATCCTACACATCCAGATCGAGCAAAGACACAATTGACATTTAGAGTTTAGCAATTCTCAGACTAATACTGCCTTCTTACTTGTTGGAAACCACTCACTATTGATAGCTAGAAACATTACATAGCTGCGCATTGGCCTCTGCATAACATTAAAAAATGGCACGTACAGTACCTTCATCTTTCCATGTGCAGAACAAGGAACACAATCCAGTTTGTACTGATTCAAAACTAAAATTTCACGTAAATTGCAACACTGAAGAAAAATGAATTTTAGATACAATTTTAATAGTGAACAAAAAATTCATAAAACTAAAAGGAATTAGTAAGCCCAAAGTCAAATCTGGTAAAGGAAATATTGGTAATCCATGAGATCGCAGATGTGGAAAATAGAAAATAAACAAACAAAGTAACAAACAACAATTTTGACTTGTCGAATTTTATACCACAATGCTAATCTGCTAGTCTGAACATCATCGGAGGCAGATGCGATTTGAGGCGGATGTGGAACATCATAGGTAATTCTGAAGCACCCAAATAACATTGTATCTCTATATGTAAATAGCCTGGAATTTAGGTCAATGATAAGAATTGAAGGCAGATATGGAAATTGTAGGCGACGGTGGTCTATTTGGATCGATCGCCATTTTCTACAAACGAAAGCAAAATGAATTTAATCGAAGAGCACAGGGGATCAGTCGCCATTTTGTTTGATTTGGGGAACTTGAATAAGTGGATGAACAAGGGAAGGGGATGCACGTTTTATTATTATTTAATGGAATGGTTGGGAGCTGGCATGCACGGATGGTCATGGCCAATAGAAAATGACGGTTTACAGAGCGAAATACGAAGAGTTAAGCCAAATTTTCCACAAAAAGTAGCGGTAAAAATTTTAATTTGGAGAGAAATTTTGAATTGGAGCCTAATTTTCAATTTAAGGGGAAAATGTTAGTTAAGAGTCAAATTATGCACTTAAACTGAAAAAATATTAGCACATACAAAATAAAAAATGTTACTAATGAAAACTACAAATGTATAGAGAAATAAGCATTTACAACATACTATTTTACACTTTCCAAAGTCTGAACTTTTTAACATTTATGAGTTTTCTTAAATTTAAAGATTATATTTAGTTTAAATTTATTTAAAGTTTAATTGTTTTTGGTTTTATGAAAGTTTCAAAAGTTGGTTTATAAATATTATGAATATTCCAAAATTTAATTTAACAAATTTCAAATTTTCTAAAATAATAAAATATAATTAATAATTATAATTAGCATGTAACAAATAAAAAATTGGAATTAACACGAGAAAGTTAGTTTCTAATTATTACTTATTTACAATTAATTATTAATTATTACATTTTAGTTATAATTGTGAGTTCTGGAACTTTCTAAATTTATGGGAAGAGGGCATCCGCGGGAAATGAATATCATTGTGCGGGAAATGAAAATAAAGGTGGAGAATGGATATCAATATGCATGAAAATAATAACTTGTATGGTAATGATTGAATTTTTAGAATTTTGAAATTCTTTAATATTTATTCAATTTCTTATTTTTAAACTTTGACCATTTTACTTTTCTTAATTACTAATTATTTATTAATTAAAATGTACTAATCAATTTCTAAAAAGCATATTTATTAATAATTTCTTGATAGTAATTTCTTTAGACGTATTGAAGATTACTTATTAATCATTGATTATCAAAATAAATTTAAATAAACATTGAATATTAATCTATTTTATTAATTATTATTACCACTTATTTATATTTTATAGTAATTAATAATTAATAAATACTAACAATTGAATATTATTTACTTTTAATAGTAATTATTTATTATTAACATTAATTATTTAAAATTTATATTTACTTATTAATTACTAAGTAAAAACACAAATGTAAAACATTTTATAAATAATAAATATAAAAGTCCTTTTCAAATTTCTTGAAAAACTGCTGCAAAAATAGCTTCAAAATTCTGATGACGGTAAACAGCCTCTATCTACAACAGAATTTAGCGGTAAATTTTTGATGATAGTAAAGTGCTGCAATTTCCATTGATTTTGTGATAGAAAAGAAGATTCGACGGTTATAATTTAAAATAAGTTGACATATAAATCTGAAAAAATTATCTCTTATAAAGTCCACGAAAATCCGTCGCTAATTTGCAACGGAATTTGCCACTGCTAGAAATCTGCCGCTATTTACAGCTTTTCTTGTAGTGTTAGATTCAGTATGTAGCCCCGAATCAATTTTGAACATTAAATTAATATATATTTTAATTTAAAGAAAAACTAATCGAAACAGTCGAATTGGCTTACGGGATATATCCCATTGTGTCCGGAATGGGGTATTTAGCTAGGAACGACAGTCGTTTGGTCTCATTTGGAGTTTGTATACGAAATCACACTTTTTGGGAAAAAAATAAAAATAATAAAAAATTATATATACCCCCATCCAATTAAAACCCTAACCCCAGAAAAAACTCGTCATTCTTTTTAGAGTCGCCGCCCCCCTTTCTTCCAGCACCGCCCGTACCCCTGGAGCCCCCACCACTTCGCCAAAAGCGTCGCCGCCCCCATCCATCGTCGCCTCCCCTCCAGTAACCCCCTTCCTCCTCCTCCACCCCCTTCTCTTTCCTTCTCCACTCGTAAAACGCCCAAAACCCTCACCCCAGCCACCCAATGACCGTCGTCGGTCGCCTGACCATACCCCCGCCACCTCCAGATTCCGGCGCCGCACCTCCATAGCCTCCAGCACTGGTGTGGACCCCACCAACCCCCACCAATTAAAAATCAAATTTTTATTATTATCAGTTTTGCAAATAACACCCTGTGCTTCCACAGCCCATAACTTCCAATCTAGGGGTGTAAATCGGTCGGACCGGACCGGACGGAGGTATGTTCAGTTTCTGTCCTAAAAAAAATCGGACCGAACACGGACCGGACCAAAAATTTTCTCGGACAAATTTCGTTGTCCTAATTCGTGTCCTAAATAAAATCGGTCGGACACGGACATAATCGGACTAGTCGGACTCGGTCGGACATGGCTATTTATATCACATTTTGTACATTTTACTAGATTTTCTCTCTACTATACGACGAATTTCAAATAATTCGGACGAATTCGGACGAGCCCGGACCGGACATGATTTTTTCTCGTACAAATCTTGTTGTCCTAATTCGTGTCCTAAATGAAAATCGGACGGACTCGGACGGACGTATTTCGGTCACGGACACGAACGGACGTCGGACATTCGAACAAAATTTACAGCCCTACTCCAATCTGAGCACTTCTGGCCAAAACTCCACATTACCAAAATCGAAGAGCATGATTTTCTCTTCGATTTGAGTATATGGAAATCAGATTTTGGATTGCGGAGTTGTTTAGAAAACGCGTCCAAAGTCTGCTATCCAAATACCGTCTTTTCGCGATTTCTGGTGAAATGGACCGATTTTGGGAAAAAGTCCATTAGGAGAAAGTTGTCCAGAATGACGCACTCAGGCTAGGTGAAAGACGGTGTGAAGATTGGAGCTTGTTTGCAAATTCTGGGATCAGAATAACGAATCAGAACGTCAGAAAAGCACGGCGGAGTGGATCCCAAAGTGAGAACTCTTTCTCACTCAAATTATTTTACAGTTAAAAATATTTTAGGTTGCAGACGGGGCTTAATAGCCCCCGACAATATTTATTGTACAAACCATTGTTTTTTGTTTGAATTGTTTTACGGTGAATTGACTGTATTGTGATTGTGATATTGAAATGGAGTAAATAAAAACATATATATATATATATATATATATACACATGCATTGTATAAATTATATATATATATATGCGATATATAAATTATTTATATACGTTATATAAAATTCTCCAGAAAATAAAATAAATATTCATTTACAAATCGGACGGTTTGTTTATGTACACCTATTTAACTGATCTTGATTGGGACGATAATTTCAACACATCGTCCAACTGCACAAACAATAATCAGTATTTGTTGTTTGTAAATCCCACACGGGTATCGAGATGATATTTGACATACACTGATCCTAATAATTAGTGGTATATCAATCGATGGGTTGACAGATTGTATACGCGTTATTTATTTATTTTAATGCTTATACAGTTGTAAAATGCACTCTGCATGTGGTATGAATTTTTGATGATTGTTTATCATTATCGTTGTATAGATGTGATGTATGAAATCCATATAACTGAAATTATATGGTAATTGATTGAGTCTAATTCCAATTCAGAATTAACGAATATTTATAAATAATATTCAGTGTATAATCAAAATCAGATATTTTGAAAACATTATCATTTTTATTATAATGATAAGGAATATTCAAATTTGATTTGAAAATTGAAATGAAGTTGAAATCATTTTAAAATGAATTTATTAAGGAATATTCAAATTTGAGTTGAAAATTGAAACGAAGTTAAAACGAATTTATTAAGGAATTTCAAATTTGATTTGAAAATTGAAATAAAGTGAAAATCATTTTAAAATGAATTTAAAACGAATTTATTAAGAAATATTCAATTTTGATTTAAATTGAAATAAATGTGGGAATTGATTTTAAAACGGTTTATAAAATATGTTTTAAACGGAAATCGACAAAATATATATGATATATATATTATATATATTTAATGGCCGGAATAGAACGTGTCGCGTCGCGACCGTTCGCGAATTTCAACCGTTGACATCGAACTGACATTATAGGAGATCTGACTGTCGGATTCTCCTAAAACCGGAACCTTTGGTTTATATCGAAAATAGCTTTCCAAGGAATATAAGAGATTTGAAATCCAACAGTTGAATTTGAAATTATGTCCAGTTCAAATTTGGAAAAGGTCGCTATGGATGCAGTTCGGTTGCCGTTATTGGAAACCGAATGTATGGGCCTTAATAAAATTATTAAAAATATGGAAAAATTATGTAAAATCATAATAAATTATTTTGAAAAATCCATACTTGAAAAGATAAAAGTATATTTTTATCAAAATGAACTAGTTATTAACTAGAATAATAATCCAATATTTTTAAAGAAATAAATTGGATATGAAATGGATTTTAAAAATAACCAGAATTTTCCAATGAACAAATTGGAATGGGTTGGAATAGACATAATCTTCGAAATATTCCGATGTTGGATTCCGTGGTTATACGGATATTGTTATAGGAATTTCGAAGATACAGATATCTTTATTCCCAATACGATATCTGTTAGTTTCAGAATTTGATATTGAATATAAGCCGATATAATTTCTATTCAGAGCCTTGTATTTAATATCAAATTGGATTTTGGGTTTGTCGTGAACGGTGTCTTAAATAACACTGTTCTTAAACCCAGTTGAGAAAAGAATAAATCTTTTAATTAAGATTTAGTGAAGTTTTCCAATTAATTAATATTTAATTGGAATTGAATAAAAGAATTGGATTTTGGGTTTGTCGTGAATGGGGTCTTCAGTAACACTGTTCTCAAACCCGGGTGAAAAGAATACATCTTTTAATTAAGATTATTAGAGTTTCCAATTATATTTAGTAATTGGAATAAAATGGGATGTGAACTGGATTTATTTTGAACTGTGTTTCTAACGACATTCTTTCTTTAACCCGATTAACAGGGAAATGTGATTTGGAATATATAAATCTTTTATTAAGACTTAATGGAAATTTTCCAAAGTAAAGTTTTCCAATTTAATAAAATAAATTGGAATGGAATGGAATGGAATTCGATTTGGTAATTATCGAGATATGCTTCTGTGACCGATACTATATATGGAATTTAAAAGGCTTTGTCGTTATTCCATTTACATTGTTATCCTGATACGGAAATCTATATCGATTATATATTGACCTCTTTTCCGTGAAGATTCCGTAGTTAATGGAAAAGGATTGAGTTTATCGTGAACGGTGTTTTAAATGACATTGGTTCTTTAACCCAATTAAAGATAGGATTTATTTTCCTAAAGTTGAACAATCATTAAGTAATGATTTTTGAGATTAAAACCGAACTAGAGTTTTAATGAATCTTTAATTAAACTGAAATGAGAATGTGATAATTTAAATTATAAAATTTGGGAAATGATCGAGAATGGAGTACCACCGGTTTTACTCCAAGCGATAGTTAAATCTTTAATTAGATTTGAACGTGAAATGGTAATTAACTTTATTGATAACACCGTGGTGTTAGATATGGAGTATTACCAGTTTTGCTCCATGGGATGAATAGGTTGGGATTGGGAAATAAAATAAATGATTTCTTTGGTAAGGTTCGCTAATCCCGACTAGTTTGGAAAACCTTAATTTGGTTTAAATTGTGAAAAGAATATTCTAGATTGGAATGAGGCGTATGTTGTGTTTTTATAGCACTTGTTTTTGAAATACGCGAGTTATTCGGAAAGACCGGGTTTATCCCATTCTGAATAATTGATTCGACGATAAGTCGACGATGAAGACGGTGGTTGAAGATCGGAGATCTTCACATCGTTTGGATGAATACTGATGTCTTGATTAGGCCGTACACCCAAGACAAGGTAATAGGTGGTGACTGTCCAGATGTACTTGGAGATCGACCGGATATGCATGGACTTCTCTCCTGTATTGGACATATGGGACGAGGAATAAGGTGCCTCCGATTTCGTTCAGACCCAGAACGAACTTCTAAATGGATGTGTGTGACATTGGAATTTATTCTGTGTGATTGATTTCTGTTAAATATATATATATATATATCTGTTTGGTGGCGGAGAATTTATTCTCTTGCTTAACACCCTTCTCTGAGACGTACAATCTTAGAGGTTATATATCTATAGACATCAGTCGCATGGTGTGAATTGTTAGTGTGGCATATTGAGAAGTAAATGATCAAGGCTTCTGTTGAAAAACAGAGTCTTATGGTTGATGATCAAAGCACGACTTTAAATAGCATAGCTTTGTGTATAGCGTTAATTCGCGAGCCTCACACCCTGGTGTGAACCAAAACGGGAGAGGACCTCAGGGAGAACATGAGTTTCTTTCTAGCTAGGAGTTGTGTCATGGTATGGAGCCCAGACATTTTAATTATGTGGATGATGGAAAGCGAGGCGCCTTAGATATATCGGTCATTACGGGGTCGATGGATGATATGGTCGACATACTGACCATTACGCCCCATAGGGTGGGGAAACGCATTATTTAGGAATTATTAATCCACTAACGTAAGTGTGGACCGTACCCGGCGCTCCAAGGGCTTGACTGAGTACTTGCCCTGAGACATGGTGCTAGATTGTCTCGAATCGGTAAGGACGATCCCTTGCCTTGGTTCACAGACGGAAATCCAGTTTCCAATACGTGACATTTTGGTTTTAATTGTAGAACTAGTATGGCGACATGATATATGGTACCTATGTCGTCTATGATTAATACATTTGTATTTGAAGTCGTTTTATACACTATACACTTATAATAGTATCAAATGATTTTTGTTTTAAACATACCAAGCATGTTTGGCTATTATATGGTAAAACTCTATCGTCCGGCTTGCATTGCATTGTGTGATGGGACCTGAGTCTTATAATAGCTTCACTTTTCTGTTTAGCATTGCGTTGTATGTTTTATGCACTGGTATTCTTGGGGTTAAACCCGTTCCGTGTTACACGGCGTGGTCCCTTGATTTATCTAACTTTAAAATCAAGCTAATAACCGTTGTTAGTTCTCACACCAGTCACATGACTGACTCGGAGTTTATTGTTTTAAACTGAACTCTGGGTGCCCCTATTTTACACACGGGCAGCTAGTAGTTTTGGTTTTTGCAGATATTTCATTTTAGAATCCTGGATTTACACCTGGAACTATATACGTAAAGCTCTGTATCCGTGTATTTCTTTCAGTTGTGTTATGTATTATTTTTTCACTGCTATGTATTTAAGTGTAATTTAAATCTCTGAAATTTTATGTTGAATATTATTTATTCATACTCTGTTATATTCTTGTACTCTGATGTAATTGTTGTAATAGAAATGAAATGTTAAGTCGTTTATGTCTTGATTTGTCATGTTCTCAACTCAATATGGGCTTTCCGTTACAGGGAAGTTTGGGTCGTTTCACATTATAGCATGTGGCTGTCTTAATTTTTACTCATCTTGTATAAAAATCTTGCTACTTCCAACTCATACCATCAATATCAATTTAGGATTGTTAGTAAAAAAAAATTAATATTTCTAGCCAAGAATTTGCGTTGCTTATAAAACAGTTTATTCTCAAAAAAATTATTTTCAAAATTAGTGATTATGCCAACCATTCCTACTTATGCTATCACCTCAGCAAATTAATAACTTTTCATCTAGGAACTTTGATTTAAGCATATATGAATATATTTTTACATGTCGTACCCCATGACCTTGTTCATGTATACACATACATAGCCATGTCATATCCTGTTAAATGCCCTACCAACAAGTACATATTCAAATTATTGCTAGATATGTGTATTCTCAGGCATCCCATACCAACCATACATGTTTTAAACTATCGGTTACTACATCCAAGTGCTAACCTAATTCAGAATACACTCAATCAATAAAATGTTACTTTAGAATACTAATATCATATCCACTGATCGAATTTTTCAATACAGAACATATTCACCGATCATGATTAGGTATGTTTCATCAACTTCATTTATATATCCAAGCCCGTTATTGTTAACTCTTCCCCAAGCTGGAGTGATTAATTTCCGAAGGTCTTAAACCCTATCCAGTTATTTGTTTCAAACTTTCAAATATCTATGCGTAGCTTAAAGTGTCTGCATATAAGCTAATGGGTGAGTCACTTACTACAACTTATTCCAATTCAAATGTGCTTAAAGTTTTAAACATATATTATATAACAGTTATTGACTCATATTAGCATGCAACCATAGCCACAAAAAAACATAAGCATCAAATATTAAGCCATCTGCCTACTTAGTATTTCATTACCCAATTTCTTTCTACTCAGGGCCTATTATTTACCCCTTCTCCTTAATTTCATTCATGCAACATTAATTTACATATGGATGGAAACCAAGGCATTACCCAATGGGGATATCAATCGGGTTAATTATTAATTCATTATATTTAGAATCTAACATGCATGTCATAGTTAGTCACTTCATTACCTTCAAATAAATATACAGATCATGCTTATTTTATTAAATAACCAGAGTTGCCCTTATTATTTATTTAAGAAATGATAGGAGTTTCCAAATTAACAATGTCATTAAAAAATCCTTCTAATCAATTTACACCTGACATGATTCCTATCCGAGGGTGACATGAAACATCTAAATCAGAAATAATTTATTCCAACAATATACACCAGAAATTCACTTACATATAATCTGCTACAAATACTTTAATATGCATTCTAATAGCCATTCCTACGTAATTTTATTGCATCCAATACACATTCATCCTAAATGTAATCAGGTTATTCACTCTTGTTTATTTAGTAAATAATCTTGCACATCATTATATTTAATCTGCATATACAACAGGTTTTATTATTGTTATTATTATTATTATTATTATTATAATGAGCAACATCAATTTCTTGCATACCCCTATGCCATTTATCTGATTGCTCATCTATATTAGTCGTCCCATTTCTTGGCTTACTATATATCTCTAGGGGTACTTATAACTAAATAACTTTAATCCCATAAATTTTGTATGCTTCTTCAAGAAGACAAGTTGTTTCAACCAAATACTCAGCATTCATACACACTCATCAATATGTTTTATCAATCGAAGAATAAAATTTTAATTACCTTAGCTGTGTATTATGTTAACACAACTCTGGTACCAACTGTGATGACCCCATAAACTTTTCTAGTTTTTATTTTTATTGATTTATAATTTTTTATTAAAACCTGGGTCATCTTCTCCAGGGATTCTCCTCCCTGGCTTACATAACCCTTCCAGGATCCTTTAACACTAGTATATGCATACCAGTATATTAGCTTTAGGCACTAGACTAATGTCAAAAGATTACACAAATCCTTTTCATACTTAGTAATTCAAAGTTAAAATATTGGAAGCAGAATAAGTTTATTAATTAATTTTTATTCAAACACATTCAGCTAAACAAAGTGTAAATTTGTAATTTTCTTGATCTTATAATTATATATAAAAATCACATTTTTATTAGAATTTACATGAAGCATAAATTAGGCTAATTCCATTATTTTGAAATACTTTGGTCACAGCATAAAACTGATACCAAAGTATCAGAAACAGATCATACCAAGCTGAAATGCTAGTTTAATCCTTCTCTTAAATCTCTTTTAAGCAACTAGTATTTCCCTTTTAGATACCAATTATTACAGGGATACATCCTCAAGTTTTCTTGCTACTTAAGTAGCTTGTTCCTTGTATGTTGGCATACATACTATCTTTATGTATGTAGTTATCATACTGGCGCTTTCATGAAGAAGAAAGCATAAAAATAGTATAAGTTTAATTAGACATTTATGGTGTCAAAGCTTCTCATGAGCCAATATAAAATTTCTTGAATCCAGAAATCTGCATTTTATATTTACCTAGATGACACATAATACAATAGGCACTTATACATATCTTCGCCTATTCTTATAATCATACCTTGTATGCTCTTACAAATATATGCAAATGTGCTTAGCCACAATAATTTTCTTTATAATTTGCTCAGGTTATAAAACAAGATGCATATTAAGTCAGAGCTTGGACTTATCTCAACATTTATATTTCACATTTCATCACAACCCAACAGAACTTCTACTCAAAAACACCTTAGTAAAACTTAAGCAAATTCGTGCTACTTATATGTAGTCTTGGTGCTTAGAAAACTACCATGTGCTTTACATACATACATACATACATATATATATATATATATATATATTTGTGTCCTATTCCTATTTTCATGTTGTTGTTTAACGTTATTCATATAAAAACATAGGCTAGCTATAGCCATACTCCTTTTTATAATAGCATTGCACCATCACATCCACATAGGTTTTCATATAAATGTCCATTGTATAATATTTCTATCTCTTTAGAATTCAGATTGTAGTCTTTCCCAGATTATCAACAAGTAAACAATTTCATGCAAACCCATTTTAGCATAAAAGTATTCTACTCAATTTCTATATTTAGCTAGGTCAATACAATCTTCTGAGTCAATTATTAAAACTTAATAATTCCATTAATAACACATTTTTGACAAATGTATAAGCATACCCATTCTAAGTCTTATTTTACTCAATAATTTTAGTAAAACAAGTCTTTTAATAACTTGATATAGCATAACCCTTTCCAAACAGCAATCCGGTTGCATTTCATATATTATGTTTTAGCTCCAATTTGTATAAATATAAGCCTTTTACTACCTTTGTTTACACTTATTTACATAATCAGTTTCACCAGAACTTGCTTCATAAGGAGACACTATGAACATATATCACTTATATGTCATCCTCTCTTCCCAGTAACTCTTAATGCACATGCATTTGTTAACTTCAATCATCATTCATTATTACCGAAAACATATGTCATGCATCCACACTTTTCTTAATTTATAATTGGCCATTTAAATCAGCTTCTAAAAAGACTTAACAATTCCTTACATCATACATTAACATCCTCAAAACAACAAATATTACTTCGTATTAAACTGCTACCTTTTTCTAGTTTATAGTACTTAATTTAACCCATTCTTTAGCCCAAACATTTGCAAAGCCAATCATCTATTCCTAAAAACAATCACTGGGCTGCCCATTATCAATGAGACACCCCGAAATGATTGTAGTCAATCAAAAAGGGTCAGATACTCTTGTCTGGTATGAGTATAAAACATATTATATAAACAACCATGTGACCAGAATATGTATATGTCCTGTATTTATACACCTTTATACTGAGCAACTTTTACTTGTTACATGAATCATGTAGAGTCATATTTTCATAGTTAATTATATATATGAATTAATCTTTATGTCTATATCTCATCAAACATATAGTCATACATGTTCTTCCATGTCACTTTCTATTTCAACAACATCTTACATTCTGGCCATGTCATTTCCAAGGTTATGATTATCCAGTGATCATATTTACTGGACATTTCATCCCCTATTAAGTACTTACCTGAGCATGGTTTGTTAAACATGATTTCATGCATAAGTCAATATATATTATGGATCTTATGCACATCAATTCATATAACTAGGATTCATACAACTCATTAAGTATACCAAACAACAAGCTATCACACATTGCCATACATATATCCCATGCCATCCCTTTCCCTTTGCCCCTTATTTTATTTGGCTATCCACTTTATCATATCCAGAATTACTATATTCGGTTTCTTGAGTCCTTCTCCTCTTATATTGAACATTTTTGCGCACACTGTGTGGGACTTCCTATCTGTTAACCCAACATACAAAGGCCATTAGGGATTTAACATGCCATGTGCATACTTGACATCCTCCTTAGAATCAAATAGATCCATGTAAACCATGGTTCCTCAAACCACTCTAAGATTCATTATATGTTTAATTACACATTTATTTATCCTTCTTAATACCTATTTCTAATATTAAATTCCCCTCCCATAATCTTGGGTTAATCAGACAAGCACCCTTGGTAAATATATGTACATCAAATAACTCAATCATATACATGAGTACTGTACACTGTACAACAAACATTCACTCAATCCAATCCTAACAAGTGGGTCTTCATTCACATCCATTTCACACTAGCAACTCAATCATTCTTTTTCAAAGCATGCTCACTGCATTATATCATATAATAACCCCTTTATATGTATCCTTAAGTCTGTTTATAATTTCATTATCGTGAGCATATGATTAGAGACATTAGGGAGCCTCATCAACCCTGGTTCTCTTACTTAAAACTCTTCATAATATGGGATTATTATATTTAATAATAATCAATGAAGAGGATCAGCGCATATGGGATTATATTTAATAATAACTCATTGAGTTATTATTCCGAAATTACAATTACAATTACAATCACACAATTACTCGAAATCAATGAATATTGCTCTCCGAACATCCAATATGATAGATTTCGTATATAATAATCGAGAATAATCATCAAGAAGCATAGAAAAACAATCAACACACGAGATGTATAGTGGTTCGGCTTTAACGAGCCTACATCCACTTTATAATTTCTCATTTCATTCCGAAATTACAATTACAATGAATACGTTCACACAATTACTCGAAATCAATGAATATTTCTATCCGAACTCATTGATTTTCATAGGAGAAGAAGGTGGTTATCTATATAGGAATTCTGCCATAGCAGCCATGAACAAAGCAAGTGCGAAAATCCTCTTGAAAATGGTGCATGGACCTGTATATTATGGCATAGAATTGGTCAAGGATGAGTGGCCATATGGCAGCATCAGAGGAAAACTCGCAAGTAGTGGAGAAAGTGGAGAAATGGGCTTTATTCCGTGCGTTGCCAAGTGTACAGTGATCCAGTCTCCACACTTAGTGAATAGGCCTTCATTCCTACATGTTTACAGCTCCTGGCAGATCAGAAGTTGTTCTATGCGATATGGTGTTTGTGTGGCAACTTCTTTAGACTTCTTCGTAAGCTGCTGACATAGGATCGGGTCGAGTTCGACCCGAGCCGATAATTCGATCCGCGAATAAGTAGAGAGCCAAGCTGCTTTAGGTGAGGGGATTGGGTCTAGCTTCATCCGATCCGAAGCGGGGAGCATTTATTGATTGGTTCAGGGCATAGGGCGGATCGGGTAAGATTCTATGCGATCCGATCCTGTTGTGACATGGTAACAGTTATCCGAATATAGGTGGACCGGGTCGTGTATACTCGACCTGAGACGGTCGGCTTCATGCTTGTTGATACACGAGTTTTCCACCTTGGTTCGAGACTTCCCTATTGACTCGAGCTGACTTCGTTACTCATGAATGTTCATCTAAGCTTTTGTGGCCTGGTCACAAAGCAGGTTAACATTTTTCCCCCCAAAGCACGTCTTATCATAGATGAGACATGCTTTGAATAAGTTTAACTTAATCTTTCTGGAATGTCATCCATTCTTATGAAGGCATTATCAGCTTGTCGTGTCCTCTTGGAGGTTTCTGATATTTCGACTCTTCGTCGTATAGACGGCTTGTCATATATCACACCGCTTCCATGGGTGTTCCTCAGTTCATGTTCTATAGCCAAAGCGGACAAAATGATCAAGTGATTGTTTAGACTTCGTCAAATCAAGGGGTTCAACTCTTTCACCATAAGTCGTGCTGGATCATTGGCTCCCGAATGTGATTTCACACACATTGGTCATTTCCAAGTGTCGTCGTCTTCTTACATAATTCAAGTGCATGGTCGAGTCTGATTTTCTTTTATGTTCGAGTCAATGTATGGAGTAGTCATCCAAGTCATAGGGTAGTATCAGAATCTTTGGGCCCTGAGGTAGCATCTAGCTTATTGGGATATAGTGCTTCAGAATTGGCATATGGATCTGTCATTTGTGCTTGGATTTGGACTATCTCGATATCAGGATATTAATCTAGGGCTCCACGATCACATCGTATTGTAGCAATAAGGTATCTGAAAGCCATGATCACTCCGGGTCGTTTTATAATCCTGTGATCACAAACGAGTCAATATGAGATGTTGCTGAAAACATGCAAGCCAATAACTGGTAGGATCATCACAATCGTAAGGTAACAGAGCAGTTTATCACACTCTCCATTTGATGCGGTTGTGGATTAAGTATTTGGATTCGTGATTGATCTATTAGCTGGATTTCTTGAACGATTAGGATGAATCATATCATATTTCAGCTTGTGTGTTCTAAATTATGTGCAACGTCAAGGTTATATGCCAATTCAGTCTGCGAGTTAAAGCTCATGCTCCTAATGTCAGCGGAGGACAAATGAAGTCAATGTTTATGCCCCCCAGCATTGATAGGTGTTGGACCAGGTCAATCAGACATCTAGTCTTCTAGCCATTTTACTTTTCATTATCGCATTGGGATAGAGTTGCAGGTTAAGCAATCTCAGTTGACCCGAGTCGTTCTGTTCTCTTTCTCAAGTTAGCAAGAGTTGGAGTTGTATACGCAAATGGTCGAATTACATTCGATTTAGCGTCATCCCTTTACTTTTAGTCGAAAGCGGGGATTGCCTCACCGGGCGTCAATGAACTCAGTTACCCTCGTCGGATCAGTCATGGAGTCGGGTAAACTCACCAAAAATGTAAGGTAATGAATGTCATTAGGAAGTTAGTCGAGCCTCTCCATTCATGCTTCAGCAGCCTGGAACATCTATCACAGTTTTGCTGAGTCTGCTTCTCTTACTCGGTTCCATTGAACTTAACAAACTTGGCCAATGAAGTTGGGTCTCTCAAGAATCACACAATCCTATCATTCTTTTCTGGGTCTCTTCCGTTGCCCTTATCATTTCAAGAGTCGGATGGTTCTCCATCCTTCATCATGAAAACATTTCGATCATCATTTCAGCACTAGCACATTCTTGTTACAGGATTCTATTTGTCTCACGATAGAATTCACCTAAGTTTCTAGGCAAATTTCAAGGTAGAAAGATATTGAGGTTTGTCTCAGAGGTGAATCTGCCAAGGCCTCTTGGTGTGATTCGTTGAGGAGAGACTTTTAAGTCTGAGTTATCCAAAATACCGGATATTGCCGCTATAAACACCATAAATGGTCCAGGTCAATCTATAGATGTTGCTGCGGCTTTGAACCTATGGAGGACGAATGCAGGATCTCGCCAGACCTTTATTTGATTGAAGTGAGAAACATGACATTCTTAGACCGACAGATGTTGACCTTTGAGTGCTCAGTGAAGTGGGTGACCAAAATGCTCTGATAGTTGATCAGCTCGGATGCATGCCACCAAAAATTGTATAACAACAATGTAAGTCAAGATTCAGAAATGGTAGCTTGAAGTGCGGGGAATTGTTGAAATACCTAATGTCTCATGAAAAAGAATTTTGACTGATATTGCCCACGTCGCCCTTGAAGTGTGCCATCTCTAGTGAAGCATCAATTAACGTTGGCAATATATCCTTTGTTCTTGAGGAGTCATCGCCAATTTTTCAATTTAACGCTGGTGCCCCCAGCATAAAGTCTTGAAGTGGGTGGAAGCCGGTCTCTGACTTCTCAGGTCCGCATATGTAATATTCGTCAATCAGGCTTCCGTCCTTTAATTCTGGATGTTGATCCGCTGCTCGGATGTATGCGGGTTAGTCTTGGGTCTCCCATCCAAGCTCTGAGGATCGGAGTTGGGTTCGATAAGATTAAATTATAGGTAGATCAAATGCTTCCACTTGCCCCGTACATTAAGGAATGAGGAGCTTGATGTTGAAGTTGAGTTGTTTTGGATTTGAAACATTCATCTGAATTGGAGCAGAGGTTGGTCGGACTCTGTTTAAGTTTCCAGTGGCTCTTGCATTGCCATCGCTTTCATTCAAAATGTTACGTCAGAAGTTACATGCTGCATATGTCTAGGACGAGGTTGATTTCCCCTTGTTTCATTCAAGATGATGTTGCCAACTTGTCATAAGGTCTTATGCGATATGAACTGCGGAGCATGGAGTGTTCGATCCAAGTTCGTTGTTGCTTGAATTCCCACGGTGCTCACTCCTGCGAGTAAATCGTAGTTGCTCGGCCTTCCATCTATTCAAGTAAAGAAGCTATTCATCATTTTCCATTGGTTCTGGAGAAGTTCATCTTGCCGAGCATTTGGCTTCTCAATTCAGTAATGGAACCATCCATTTCATATCTAGTTTGACATGCTAAGGGATCATTGCGAAAAGAAATCTCTTGACTTCCCTCGTTCCTAGTGCCTTCTGCGCCAACATCCTCAGCATGAAAGAAAGTTCTATCTTCTTTCTATTAACCCTTGGTTCGGAGTACCAAGCAATCTTCTTCCTTGCAAGCTAGAAGTCAAAGTAATGGCGTGCCCCCTTATCCAGGGTCTTTCAGTCGGGAAGTCTATCGGAACTAGCAAATGAATGTTCACTCTGCATCCATTCTATGGTCCTCAAGCGACCTATCAAGTTCGAGGTGTAAGTTAGACACAGACATATAAGCTACGCCATTCATAAATATTTTCAATAGCATTCCCCTAGTTCAGGGGTAACGTGAAAGATTGGTAGTTGTATCACATCCCTTTCAAATTTAGACATGGATGTATGGAAAAGAGACATTGCTTTCAAAACTTAAGTGATTGAGTTCTCCAAGTGCTCAAGTTATCGCACTTTCCATTCAGTGTATTCGCGAGGTAGCACTTGTCGTTGCACTTGGGCTATGGCCAGTCACATGTGGGTGTGTATACTGATTTGATATATCACTCTTAAGGCCTCCTTTCGGTCGTTGCCTTGATTCGCATGAGAAGTTTAGCATTGGGCATCAGTGCCAGCCTTCTGGACGTGGCCCTTTATTTGTTTTCCACTGGCCTGCTACGGTTAACGCGAGTGCGGCCCTCGCATTCTTGTC
The DNA here is from genome assembly GCA_030737875.1 of Allium sativum. Classification (NCBI taxonomy): domain Eukaryota; kingdom Viridiplantae; phylum Streptophyta; class Magnoliopsida; order Asparagales; family Amaryllidaceae; genus Allium; species Allium sativum. The sequence continues at coordinate 278,698,363 of CM060918.1, forward strand.
ATGTTATCTTGTACGAGCTTGTACTCTGTAATGAATCTCTAAGTAATAGGTAATAAAGCATATCACAATCAAATAAGGGTTTCAATTCAGAATCCCTGCAATCAAATAGCATCTAACAAATCATATAGAATTTATCTAAGGAGGGTGATGTGTGTGTATGTGCCCCTAATCAATCATGAATAAAGTGCATAGTCAGGGCTTGTTCGACATTGTGTTGCCCCCAATCCTTCCGTGGGGATGCCAGCTCAGCTTCCAATCTTATCCCCAATCTTTCAGTGGGGTAGGAGCCTATTGTCTTTGGTGCTTAATCTTAGCACCTTTACACTCTCCTGACGTATGCCCAGTTTAGAGTGTAATCAAGGCGGTCTTTTAATCATGGTGCCCCATCACGCCTTGGGGACTTAATCTTCCCGTCCTTTATACTCTCTCTTGAATCATGGGAGTTAGAGTTAATTAGGCGAACAGTCATGTCATTCGCCCCGGCTTTCCTTATGCACTCTAATTCTAAGAGAGGAATTCTATCGGCTCGAGTGTCGTTCTCAAACTCGATTTTAATCCATACTTCCCACTTCGCTCTGGCGGATGTACATTATCGGGCAAGTGGTCGGGCCACACTTGCCGAATCTTTGCATTCCTCCATTCAATCTGTAGGAGGATTAATTGGCACCAAACTTCAGGTACCTGCATCAATCATGTCGCACGAGTTAGTCATGTCAATAATTCAGGAATCATGTAAAAGTAGATCGCATAATTGAAAAGTAAGCATATCAAGGGGCAGTGCTGCCTCCTTTATTTGGATTCATGTAATCTGGTGGCGTTGTGCATATGATCGAGCCATGTAGCTAGTCGGGTTGCGTCTATCTGGAGTTAGATTCCGAGCTATACAACTCTATTTAGATGGAGGGCGTGGCTTTGTATATGAGCAGTTCAGTCGAGCCCGTATTCCATAACTCCATATGCGGGTGCTAGAAGTATGACCGATGTCAAAAACGGGTACATGGTGTAATGTTCCCATCTATCCAACAGCTCCTCTATCCGTTCTAGGTAAGCTGCGAGTCATGGTCCCTTCATGTTGAATTCCCTCCGAAACTGGAAAATAATAATCTGAGAATTACAAAGATGTTCAAAGGCGCTACTCCCAACTCCTTAACTAGTTTCAGGACGACAATCAGGGCCTCGTATTCGAAATCGTTGTTGGTAGCGGAAAATTCCAATCCTGAGGCATAGAAAATTGACCATTCTTCAGGAATTATCGGCAAAACTCCGGCTTTAGACCATTGATCATTCCTTGCATCGTCTGTATATCTTCTAGGTGCTTGTTTTCATCTTTCTTTTTATGGGGTCATCTTCTTCATTTATTGCATCCTCTTCGGGAATGGTAAACTCAGTGATAAAGTCGGTTAATACTTTCCGCCGTATGGACTTCTTTAGGAGGAAATTGAGATCAAACTGGTTCAGCTCGATGTTTGGTTCGAGAAACCATCCAGATGCCTCAGGTCATTGTAGGACCTGTCATATTGGCCAATCAATGTGTATCACAATTAGATAAGCATGGAAATAGTTGTGGAGCTTTCTTAAAGTAATCAACAAGCTATAAGCGAGCGTTCCAATCTTTGGGCAATTGCTTCGTTAGTTGTCGCCCTTCTGCATCCTGAATCTTCATTTTCTCTTAGATTTATGTCTTTGGGCAGATCATCGGGCAACTCTTTATGTGATATCTCCTTTGCTTGCTAAGTCAATGCCTCCTTCCACTCCATATCATTAGGAGGGAAAGCATATTTGGGTTCCATCTCTGATTTGTAGTATATTCCATTTAGGCAAATAGTAGGCTCTTCCAGTGACTTGGTCATTATTGACCATTCCCACTCCATCTTCGGTTAGGACTGAGTAGTAGACACTAGGGTGCAATGTAAGCTCTGAATTCTGCTAGAGCTGGTCAGTCTAGACCTTGATCGGATAAGCTTGAGTACAACAGTATAGCTTGCAAGACTTCAAGTAATATTCATGCGCTATGTCACAACGGAAATAAGAGTTATAGAGCTAATGGTTGGTTCATATTTACTTTAATCTCGAGTTCTCATCAAATTGATAAAGGGCGTATGGTGGCTGGTGAGCAGTCAAGTTGCTATAATCCGGGAAAGGATCCATAGGTCCAATCATGGCGTGTGGTGGTTCAACTAGTACCTAACTCTGGGCACTAATGTATGTTGACCAAACCCTTATTCGATGGAAATCAGTCTTCCTCGATGCGGTTGACAACAAATATCCATTGCAAAGGTTATCCAAGTTCTTCGGGAGGTGAACCGCAAGACATATTTCATTCATCACATCATACAACAGTTATCTATATAGGGAAGTCTTGAACCAAGGTGGAAAACTCGTGTATCAACAAGCATGAAGCCGACCGGCTCGGGTCGAGTATACATGACCCGGTCCACCTATATTCGGATAACTGTTACCATGTCACAGCCGGATCGGATCGCATAGAATCTTACCTGATCCGCCCTATGCCCTGAACCGATCAATGAATGCTCCCCGCTTCGGATCGGATGAAGCTAGACCCAAACCCCTCACCTGAAGCAGCTTGCCTCTACTTATTCGCAGATCGAATTATCAGCTCGGGTCGAACTCGACCCGATCCTATATCAGCAGCTTACGAAGAAGTCTGGAGAAGTTTCCACACAAACACCAGATCGCATAGAACAACTTCTGATCTGCCAAGAGCTGTAAACGTGTAGGAATGAAGGATTATTCACTAAGTGTGGAGACTGGATCATTGTACACTTGGCAACGCACGGAATAAAGCCCATTTCTCCACTTTCTCCACTACTTGCGAGTTTTCCTCTGATGCTGCCACGTGGACACTCAGAGCTAACCAATTCTATGCCATTAAATACAGGTTCATGCACCATTTTCAGGAAGATTTTCGCACTTGCTTTGTTCATGGCTGCTATGGTCGAATTCCTATATAGATAACCACCTTCCTCTCCAATGAAAATCAGTGAGTTCAGAGAGAAATATTCATTGATTTCGAGTAATTGTCACATTTATTTGTCTGGTTTAATAATAACTCAATGAAGAGGATCAGCGCATATACATTATATTGCACCTCTTCACTCTCTTGATATGGGATTATACATAAGCTTGTGACTCCCTCGTCCATTGTGACACCATACATCCCTTAATATCACCCAGGTAAGGATGCATTAAGCTTTGTGAAGCTCAATAGGTATAAAGAAACAAATACAGAGACTATAATTCAGAAGACAAAATGTAAAACACAGTGGAGAGCTTCTAAAAAAGCATTTATTATTAAACCAGTTAGAACAATATAGTTTAAAATACCATAGAATCATAATCGTAAAACATCTGCCTCGTGGCAAGAAAGACGTCAGAGTACAAATATAAAACCTCAAAAATATATCCCTCACGTGTCATAACAATATCCATAGAATAAGTATTGAAGCAATACATGAATTAAGAAAGGTTCCAAGTCCAAGCTGAATCAAAGGATCAAATGTCACTGCTGCGATCCACCTTCCTGAGAATCTAGGGAGGAGAAAGGAAGAGAGAGAGTGTGTGTGTGAGAAAAAGAAACTAGGTCAGACAATAAGCCTGACGAGTTCCAGTGATTTTTAGAATAAGCATAAGATAAAGAAGTATATGACAGTAGTAGTGGACATGAAAATACTGTAAATTATAAAAGTATGAAATAAAACAAGATAAGGTAAGATAAGCTTCTCATTCATATCCCTTGAATTTCTGCACCAACTATCAGAATATCAAGATTAGGTTTTACCTAATTTCTACCCAGTGATCGACTCCCTAAATAGACACGAATAACCTGTGCTAGCTATGGCATTAGGGGATATTAGTTCTGAACCCATCAACTAAAAAGACACAACCCTACCCACAGGTATTACAGTGTCTTATCTTCCTAAATCGGAACAATGCAAGCTCATGGTTCCGCCAGAACGTGCCTGTACCTACCTCGGAATTTAAAACTATTACAATCAAGAATCAGTAAAGTGTGCCCTAGTTCCTACCTAGTGCAAGAATCATGTGATAACAAGTGGTACTGATTGATATGGGTTCCAGACAGATAAATGAGCAAGCATATTGACTCCCTAAGTTAACTAGGCGTAACAACCCGAAAATCTGGGCCAGTTTAAAATTTTTATTTTGGCAATTTTAATGAATTTAGAATATTTAAAATGAATTATTTTAAGTAATAACGACGAAAAATTTATTTTGAATAGTAATAGAACGTATATATTATATAGCTCGTCGTAAAAATATAATAATTATATATAATTATAAAAGGAATTGAAAATGGAACGGTAGTTCGATAATTCGATTTCAAACTTCAATTGAATGTACCGGGTGCAAAATAAACCGGATTTTAGTGAAACCAAAAATAATAGGATCTATTTGATAATATCTTTCCAACGAATCCGAAAGATCAAAATTTCATAGCGGGGATAAAAAGATATGTCCAGTTGAAAATTCAGAATAGTCGTTATGGAATTTCGGCCCTTAAAAATAGCCATTTTGCAAACGACCTCGGATTTCGACGAAACCACTTTTGTTGGATTCGTGATGTCAAATTATTGCTAGGTTTCAAATTTCATAATTTTTCGAATCAATATGTGAGCGTGGCAAAGGAAAACGCGTTTGACCAGTTTCAGTTGATTTTAATCGACTGGAAAATGGCCATTTTTCAAACGGTCTCAAAATTCGACGAAATTAGTTTTGTTAGGACCGTATGTCAATACGAAGCTAGAAAATATTTTTCGGGAATTTTTCGAGTTTGTATGTGACCCCGGTAATTTGAAATGTACGTTTGAATTCAATATATATGGATTTATATTTTAATTCAAATGAAAACTATCGAAACCGCCGAATCAGCTTACGATACATATCCCATTGTGTTAGGAGTAGGGGTAATTAGCTAGGGGCGACATTCGTTAGGTTCATTTTGGGATTCGAATGAAGAAGTTACTTTTTTTTGAAAATTAAAATAATTATATAATTATAGAATAAACAAACCTCCCTATACCTTCACTCTCCCCTCCCCTTTTTCCTTTAGCCCACGATCGATTTCAAAACAAAAAAAAATGCGTTGACCAAAACCCTAGCGCCGCCTGCCACCGTTCCCTCCACCCTCCTGCACCTCGTTAGCCGCGCCCTCCACTTCTTCTTCTCCACTCTCCTCTTCTGTGCGATGAAGCCCCCTCCGTTCGAACGCCCTGACCGCCTGAAGCAAGCAACCCCTCTGACGCCGCCCCCCTTAAGCCGCCACCTCCCTCCGACCTGCTGAGACCCCCACCTCGCCTGCCGACCACATAACGCCCCTTCTCCCTCATCGTACAACCACAATAAGTTTTCTTTGTTCTAATTATTTTATTTTCAGTTTTTAATGTAATAAAAATTCGATTTTTACTTATTTGCAAGAATAAAAATTAAATTTTTATAATATAGAACGGTTTAAAATATAGTTTTTATACTAGCGGCATATTAAAGATATGATTTTTATATGATAAGGAAGTTAAAAATATAATTTTTATCATATGTAAAGGTTGAAAATATAATTTTCATATTATATAGATAATAAAAATATAATCTTTTATATTGTAGAAGTATAAAAATATAATTTTTATATAGGTAAGATAGTAAAAATATCATCTTTATAGATATAGCGAAATAAAAATGTGATTTTTATAGTGATGAAATAAAGGTGAAATCTTTATATTTGAAAAGGCGAAATCTTTATATTTGAAAAGGCGAAATCTTTATATAGAGAATAGCGTGATAAAAATATAATCTTTATTATATGAACGCAGATGTAAAAATATAATTTTTATCTATATAGTAGCGATATAAAAATAGAATTTTTATCCATATAGGAGTGATTATAAAAATATGATTTTTATATACATAGCAACAATATAAAAATGTGATTTTTATATATGTAGTGGCTGCGGGCAACGAAAGTGACAAAAAGGCGAGAACAGTGATGATTTCCTACATTAGGAGTGTCGTGGAGTTTGGATAGCTTTGGTTAGAATTTCTCACTCTTCAATCTCTTTTTCTAGTTATATATATACTAGGATGCAGACGGTGCTTAGCAGCACCCGACACCCGTCATCCACAGACCATGGATGGCTTGTTTGTTTGATTGATGTGTTGTGGAAATTGTTTGTGATGTTGATGTGAAATAGATAATAAAATATATTCATAGGTTGAATAAAATAATTTGGTCGTTAAAAATAAAATTTTTAACGTGAATGTGAATAAATAAATATTCATTTACAAACCGGACGGTTTGTTTATGTACACTGATTTGACTGACATTGATTGGGACGATAAATTTTACACATCGCCCAACTGCACAAACAAAATTTGTGTTTGTTGATTTGAAACCCCACACGGGTATTGGGATAAAATACGGCATACACTAATCCCAATAATTAGTTGTATGTCGATCGATTGATTGACAGGCTGTAATAAGCGTTAGATATCTATATTTGATGCTTATACAGTGTAGTGCACTTTGGATGATTGTTGATTATTTATCGTTGCTATTATATACATGTGTTGTATGGAATCCATATAGTTAACGCTATATGGTGATTGATTGGGCCTCATTCCAATTTAGAAAATAAAGAATATTATAAAATAAAGGTTCATGTGTTGATCGTACTCATCCATTGAGATTAGTCATGTGTTGAACGAAATATTTTAATAATAAAATTTACATCTTTATCATAAATAAAATTAGAAACTAATTGGAAAATAGATAAGATGAATGGTTTCCCGGATATTGATCTGATGTTGGTTTCGGCCTTCGGGGTTAATATTTAGGGAATCGTTCTCTTACTAATTTATGGTTGGAGTCTAATTTGAAATCAAACGATAGATACCATAATTTTTATAAAATATATTAAATAACAAAAATAGTCACACGTGGATAGTACTCGTTCGTTGAGATTAGTCATGTGTTGACAAAAATATAGATTCATTTGTTGAATAGAATAATGGAATTATTGAAATATATAAAGCCGTGTTGATTAGAGATGCGCTATTTTGACGCGAACGATATTTATATCGATTATATTCGTTTTTATGTTGAATTGAAAGAAAACGAATTTGAATTGAATTGAAAAGAAAACGAATTTGAATTGAATTGAAAAGAAAATGAATTTGAATTGAATTGAAAAGAAAATGAATTTGAATTGAATTGAAAAGAAAACGAATTTGAATTGAATTGAAAAGAAAACAAATTTGAATTGAATTGAAAAGAAAATGAATTTGAATTGAATTGAAAAGAAAATGAATTTGAATTGAATTGAAAAGAAAACGAATTTGAATTGAATTGAAAAGAAATGAATTTGAATTGAATTGAAAAGAAAATGAATTTGAATTGAATATAAAACGAAATCGAATTGAATTGAAAACGAATTGAAATCGATTTGAAATGAATTCAAATTGAATCGAAATTTGAATTAAATTGAAATGTAAAGCGAATTTATAAGGAAAAATTCAATTTTGATTTGAATTGGAAATGGAAGTTGAAATGTTTTTGAAACGAATTTAAAACTATTTATAAAATTCATTTTAAATAGAAATCGACGAAAAATATATTATATATATAATATAATGGCCTGAATAGAACGCACCGCGCCACGGCAGTTCGTAAATTTCGACCATTGACTTCGAATGGACATTACGGGAGATCCGACCGTCGGATTCTCCTAAAACCAGAACCGTTGGGTTCGTATCGAAAAGATCTTTCTAACGAATATTAGAAATTTGAAATCTAACGGTTGGATTTGGAGATACATCCAAATCAAATTTGGAAAAGGTCGTTGTAAGTGCAGTTCGATGGCCGTTGTTGGAAATCGACTGTACGGGCCTTGATAAAATTATTAAAAATAGTAATAATTTGTGTAAAATCATAAGAAATGATTTGGGAAAAATTGGGATGAAAAACTCCATATTTGGAAAGATAAAAATAGATTTTTGTTAAAATAAACTAGTTTTGAACTGAAATTAAAACCCATTTATTTTTAAATAAATAAATTGGATTTGAAATGGGTTTTAAATAGAATTGATTTGGGTTTATCGTGAAGGGTGTTTTAAATAACACTTGTTCTTTAACCCGATAATAAATAGAATGTGATTTGGGTTTGTCGTGAACTGTGTTTTAAATGGCATTAGTTCTTTAACCCAGTAAAAGGAGTTTTAATGAATCTGCAATTAGATTGAAATGTAAATTAATAATTTAAATTATCAAATTTGGAAAGTGAGCGAGAATGGAGTATCACCAGTTTTGCTCCAAAGCGATAGCTAAATCTTTAATTAGATTTGAATGTGAAATGGTAATTAATTTTACCGATAACACCGTGGTGTTAGATATGGAGTATTACCAGTTTTGCTTCATGGGATGAATAGTTTGGGATTGGGAAATAAAATAAATAAATAATTACTTCGGTGTGGTTCGCTAATCTCGACTAGTTTGAAAAACCATAATTTGGTTTGATATGGCATCCAATGGAAGATTAAAGAATAAATTTTAACGAATTTATCTTTGATAAAATTAATGGGAACTTTTCCCTAAGAATTGAAATTTAGAAACTAGCTGTAGGTTAGTTAAGAAGAATGGTTTCCTGGATATTGATCTTATGTTGGTTTCGGCCTTCGGGATTAATATTTGGGAAATTATTCTCTTGCTGATTTACGGTTAGTGGCTGCTGAATTGGAATGAGGCGTATGTTGTGTTTGTGTAACATTTGTTTACTATATACGCGGGTTGTTCGGAAAGGCCGGGTTTATACCCATTCTGATAACCGATTCGACGATATGTCGAAGATGAAGACGGTGGTTGAAGACCGGAAGTCTTCACATCGTTTGGGTGATTACTGATGATCTTGATTGGGCTGTACACCCAAGATGAGGGAATCAGTTGGTGGTCACCCAGACGTACTTGGAGATCGATGGATATGCGAGGAAAGTGCCTCCGGTTTCGTTCAGACCCAGAACGAACTTGTAAATGGACTGTGTGTCTGACATTGGATTTTATTCTGTGTTGATTGATCTCTATTAAATATACATCTATTTGGCGGTGGAGAATTTATTCTTTTGCTTAACGCCCTTCTCTGAGACGTACGAGCTCAGAGGTTGTATATCGATGGACATTAGTCGCATGGCATGAATTGCCTGTGTGGCACGCCTAAGTGGCAATTGATCAAGGCTTCTGTTGAAAAGCAAAGTCTTTTGGTTGATGATCAAAGCACAGCCAACGTGGCATAGCTTTGTGTATAGCGTGGATTCGCGATCCTCACACCTCGGTATGAGTCAAAAACGGGATAAGGACCGTTGGGAGAACACGACGTTTCTTTCTAGCTTTGGTGGTGTCAGTGACTTACCAGCCCTGACATTTATATACTTTTCACCTATGTGGTTGTTGGAATGAAGCGCCTCGATTTTAGGTCTGTAAGGACCGGGAAATGTGTGTTCAGGAATAACTAATCCTCAAACGTAAGAGAGAACCGGCCCAACCGATCCAAGTGGCTGCCCAGAGTGTGTAGTCCTGAGCATTTGCTAGAGTGTCTCGAAGCGGAGAGGAGCTTGCCCCTTGCCTCGACTCATGATGGAATCCAATTTCCAATACGAGATATTTCGGTTTTATTTGTAGAGCCTAGTATGGCGACATAGTGGGATGGGGCGCTTATGCCCTCTATGATTTATATTTATGATTGAAATTGTTTTGACACTATACACTTATAATAGTATCAAATGATTTGTTTTAAACGTACCAAGCATGTTTGGCTGTTATAAGGTAAAAACCCTATCCTCCGGCTTGCGTTGCATTGTGTGATGGGACCTGAGTCTTATAATAGCTTCATTTTTCGAAAAAGCATTGCGCTGTTTATTCTATGCACTGGTATTCTTGGGAGGAAACCTATTCCGTGTTATACGGCGTGGTCCCTTGAATTACTCTCTTTTAAAGTAAAGTTTAAATAACTGTTTTAGTTCTCACACCATTCACACGACTGACCTAGAGTTTATTGTTTTAACCTAAACTCTAGGTGCCCATATTTTCGACACGGGCAGCTAGTAGTTTTGGTTTTGCAGATTTATATTCACAGGATCCTGGTTTACAGCTGGAACGATGCTCGGAAAGCTATGTATCCGTGCATTACTTTCAGTTGTGTTTTATATTGTTTTTCCGCTGCTATGTAATTTATTGTAATCTCTGATATTTATCGAATGTAATTTATTCAATTATACCCTGTATATTCTTGTATCTGATAGAATTGTTGTAATAGCAATGAAATGTTCTTCCGTCTGCATTCTGGTTTGTCCTGTTCTCAAACGATCAGGGGTTTCGAACGGTCTAGATCGGTTTAACGACTGATTCGGGTCGAGAGAAATTCCTTGCCATTACATTTGGTATCAGAGCTTTGGTTTACAGAGCTCGAGAACAAGACACATTAGAACCATACGAAAGAATTCATCAGATATTGGATTAGTAATATCCAATTAGAATAACTCGTTAGAGATAGGATCAGTAGTATCCTAGAACGAGTGAAGAGTATATTTTTCAAATGAAAACAATTTTGTTTTGAAAATTTAATTCGTTTTAAACGTATTTGAATATTTTATTTGTATTGAATTTGGACAATCAAATATATAAAGATTTTGCATATACGCGTCATGAACGTATATTCGAAGTTTTAATATACTGGATAGATATAGAATCACATTCTAGTCGCCCGGAGATGGTACTGATAATTGTCATGACATCATCAGTATTTATGTTCGTGTTTCGAAGGTGTGATATCTATATATTTCCATTAGACTGGTGTGAGAACCAAAACTTACATAGATTTATTTGTTGTGATTTGGCATCAAAAACATGATTTTCTGTATATGTATCAAAAATTATGAATTTGAAACGTTAATCCACTAATTGATTGATGTTTGTATTGTTTGTTGATTTGTTTGACAATTTTGAACCATTATGCCTAATTGTACCAAATATTGAACTGTATTGAAAATTGGTCGCATTTGCATGCATATACATGTACTTACATTGAACAGGTCATAGCAAGGAGGCTAGAGCAGAGAATAAAATTTTTTTCCCGACAAATAGGCACATATTTACTATAATTTACTGTTTTGTTTGGGCGATGATGATTTTATGAGCCTATTGGCTAGCCGCTTGCCTTTTTCTTTTTCTTTTTGAGATCAGAGGGCCTGTATGGCAATTTCGGGATTTTCCCGTTGCTCCCGATGCAGGGGAGGTTATGGCGAAATTTTTCGAAAATTTAGGGTGTTAGCCAAATTTTTGAAAAATTTGAAAAGTTCTTAGAAACTGAAAAGTTGAAGAACTTAAGCCGTAAAGAGGACAAAGGAAGTTGAGTTGAATTGTTAAACAACTTTCGGCTTCGTTCCTTTTTGGGGACGAAAAATTTTAAGTGGGGGAGATTGTAACAACCCGAAAATCTGGGCCAGTTTAAAATTTTTATTTTGGCAATTTTGATGAATTTAGAATATTTAAAATGAATTATTTTGAGTAATAACGACGAAAAATTTATTCTGAATAGTAATAGAACGTACATATTATATAGCTCGTCGTTAGAATATAATAATTATATATAATTATAAAAGGAATTGAAAATGGCGCGGTAGTTCGATAATTCGATTTCAAACTTCAATTGAATGTACCGGGTGAAAAATAAACCGGATTTTAGTGAAATTAAAAATAATAGGATTTATTTGGTAATATCTTTCCAACGAATCTAAAAGTTCAAAATTTCATAGCGGGGATAAAAAGATACGTCCAGTTGAAAATTCAGAATAGTCGCTATGGAATTTCGGCCCTTAAAAATAGCCATTTTGCAAACGACCTCGTATTTCGACGAAACCACTTTTGTTGGATCCGTGATGTCAAATTATTGCAAGGTTTCAAATTTCATAATTTTTCGAATCAATATGTGAGCGTGGCAAAGGAAAACGCGTTTGACCAATTTCAGTTGATTTTAATCGACTGGAAAATGGCCATTTTTCAAACGTCTCAGAATTCGACGAAATTAGTTTTGTTAGGACCGTATCGTCAATACGAAGCTAGAAAATATTTTTCGGGAATTTTTCGAGTTTGTATGTGACCCCGGTAATTTGAAATGTACGTTTGAATTCAATATATATGGATTTATATTTTAATTCAAATGAAAACTATCGAAACAGCCAAATCAGCTTACGATACATATCCCATTGTGTCAGGAGTAGGGGTAATTAGCTAGGGGCGACATTCGTTGGGTTCGTTTTGGGATTCGAATGAAGAAGTTACTTTTTTTTTTGAAAATTAAAATAATTAAATAATTATATAATAAACAAACCTCCCTATACCTTCTCTCTCCCCTCCCCTTTTTCTTTCAGCCCACAATCGATTTCAAAACAAAAAAAATGTGTTGACCAAAACCCTAGCGCCGCCTGCCACCGTTCCCTCCACCCTCCTGCACCTCGTCCGCCGCGCCCTTCCCTTCTTCCTCTCCACTCTCCTCTTCTGTTCGATGAAGCCCCCTCCGTTCGAACGCCCTGACCACCTGAAGCACGCAACCCCTCTGACGCCGCCCCCCTTAAGTCGCCGCCTCCCTCCGACCTGCTGAGACCCCCACCTCGCCTGCCGACCACCTGACGCCCCTTCTCCCTCATCGTACAACCACAGTAAGTTTTCTTTGTTCTAATTATTTTATTTTCAGTTTTTAATGTAATAAAAATTCGATTTTTACTTATTTGCAAGAATAAAATTTAAATTTTTATAATATAGAAAGGTTAAAAATATAGTTTTTATACTAGCGCATATTAAAGATATGATTTTTATATGATAAGGAAGTTAAAAATATAATTTTTATCGTATGTAAAGGTTGAAAATATAATTTTCATATTATATAGATAAGAAAAATATAATCTTTTATATTGTAGAAGTATATAAATATAATTTTATAGGTAAGATAGTAAAAATATCATCTTTATAGATATAGCGAAATAAAAATGTGATTTTTATAGTGATGAAATAAAGGTGAAATCTTTATATTTGAAAAGGCGAAATCTTTATATAGAGAATAGCGTGATAAAAATATAATCTTTATTATATGAACGCAGATGTAAAAATATAATTTTTATCTATATAGTAGCGATATAAAAATAGAATTTTTATCCGTATAGGAGTGATTATAAAAATATGATTTTTATATACATAGCAACAATATAAAAATGTGATTTTTATATATGTAGTGGCTGCGGGCAACGAAAGTGACAAAAAGGCGAGAACAGTGATGAGTTCCTACATTGGGAGTGTCATGGAGTTTGGATAGCTTTGGTGAGAATTTCTCACTCTTCAATCTCTTTTTCTAGTTATATATATATACTAGGATGCAGACGGTGCTTAGCAGCACCCCACACCCGTCATCCACAGACCATGGATGGCTTGTTTGTTTGATTGATGTGTTGTGGAAATTGTTTGTGATGTTGATGTGAAATAGATAATAAAATATATTCATAGGTTGAATAAAATAATTTGGTCGTTAAAAATATAATTTTTAACGTGAATGTGAATAAATAAATATTCATTTACAAACCGGACGGTTTGTTTATGTACACTGATTTGACTGACATTGATTGGGATGATAAATTTTATACATCGCCCAACTGCACAAATAAAATCTGTGTTTGTTGATTTGAAACCCCACACGGGTATTGGGATAAAATACGGCATAAACTAATCCCAATAATTAGTTGTATGTCGATCGATTGATTGACAGGCTGTAATAAGCGTTAGATATCTATATTTGATGCTTATACAGTGTAGTGCACTTTGGATGATGGTTGATTATTTATCGTTGCTATTATATACATGTGTTGTATGGAATCCATATAGTTAACGCGATATGGTGATTGATTGGACCTCATTCCAATTTAGAAAATAAAGAATATTATAAAATAAAGGTTCATGTGTTGACCGTACTCATCCGTTGAGATTAGTCATGTGTTGAATGAAATATTTTAATAATAAAATTTACATCTTTATCATATATAAAATTAGAAACTAATTGGAAAATAGATAAGATGAATGGTTTCCTGGATATTGATCTGATGTTGGTTTCGGCCTTCGGGGTTAATATTTAGGGAATCGTTCTCTTACTAATTTACGGTTGGAGTCTAATTTGAAATCAAACGATAGATACCATAATTTTTATAAAATATATTAAATAACAAAAATAGTCACACGTGGACAGTACTCGTTCGTTGAGATTAGTCATGTGTTGACAAAAATATAGATTCATTTGTTGAATAGAATAATGGAATTATTGAAATATATAAAGCCGTGTTGATTAGAGATGCGCTATTTTGACGCGAACGATATTTATATCGATTATATTCGTTTTTATGTTGAATTGAAAAGAAAACGAATTTGAATTGAATTGAAAAGAAAACGAATTTGAATTGAATTGAAAAGAAAATGAATTTGAATTGAATTGAAAAGAAAACGAATTTGAATTGAATTGAAAAGAAAACGAATTTGAATTGAATTGAAAAGAAAACGAATTTGAATTGAATTGAAAAGAAAATGAATTTGAATTGAATTGAAAAGAAAACGAATTTGAATTGAATTGAAAATAAAATGAATTTGAATTGAATTGAAAAGAAAATGAACTTGAATTGAATATAAAACGAATTCGAATGGAATTGAAAACGAATTGAAATCGATTTGAAATGAATTCAAATTGAATCGAAATTTGAATTAAATTGAAATGAATTTAAAGCGAATTTATAAGGAAAAATTCAATTTTGATTTGAATTGGAAATGGAAGTTGAAATGTTTTTGAAACGAATTTAAAACTGTTTATAAAATTCATTTTAAATAGAAATCGACGAAAAATATATTATATATATTATATATGTAATATAATGGCCTGAATAGAATGCGCCGCGCCGCGGCAGTTCGTAAATTTCGACCATTGACTTCGAATGGACATTACGAGAGATCCGACTGTCGGATTCTCCTAAAACAGGAACCGTTGGGTTCATATCGAAAAGAGCTTTCTAACGAATATTAGAAATTTGAAATCTAACGGTTGGATTTGGAGATACGTCCAAATCAAATTCGGAAAAGGTCATTGTAAGTGCAGTTCGATGGCCGTTGTTGGAAATCGACTGTACGGGCCTTGATAAAATTATTAAAAATAGTAATAATTTGTGTAAAATCATAAGAAATGATTTGGTAAAAATTAGGATGAAAAACTCCATATTTGAAAAGATAAAAATAGATTTTTATCGAAATACACTAGTTTTGAACTGAAATTAAAACCCATTTATTTTCAAATAAATAAATTGGATTTGAAATGGGTTTTAAATAGAATTGATTTGGGTTTATCGTGAAGGGTGTTTTAAATAACACTTGTTCTTTAACCCGATAATAAATAGAATGTGATTTGGGTTTGTCGTGAACTGTGTTTTAAATGGCATTAGTTCTTTATCCTAGTAAAAGGAGTTTTAATGAATCTGCAATTTGATTGAAATGTAAATTAATAATTTAAATTATCAAATTTGGAAAGTGAGCGAGAATGGAGTATCACCAGTTTTGCTCCAAAGCGATAGCTAAATCTTTAATTAGATTTGAACGTGAAATGGTAATTAATTTTACCGATAACACCGTGGTGTTAGATATGGAGTATTACCAGTTTTGCTTCATGGGATGAATAGGTTGGGATTGGGAAATAAAATAAATAATTACTTCGGTGTGGTTCGCTAATCTCGACTAGTTTGAAAAACCATAATTTGGTTTGATATGGCATCCAATGGAAGATTAAAGAATAAATTTTAACGAATTTATCTTTGATAAAATTAATGGGAACCTTTCCCTAAGAATTGAAATTTAGAAACTAGTTGTAGGTTAGTTAAGAAGAATGGTTTCCTGGATATTGATCTTATGTTGGTTTCGGCCTTCGGGGTTAATATTTGGGAAATTGTTCTCTTGCTGATTTACGGTTAGTGGCTGCTGAATTGGAATGAGGCGTATGTTGTGTTTGTGTAATATTTGTTTACTATATACGCGGGTTGTTCGGAAAGGCCGGGTTTATACCCATTCTGATAACCGATTCGACGATATGTCGAAGATGAAGACGGTGGTTAAAGACCGGAAGTCTTCACATCATTTGGGTGATTACTGATGATCTTGATTGGGCTGTACACCCAAGATGAGGGAATCAATTGGTGGTCGCCCAGACGTACTTGGAGATCGATGGATATGCGAGGAAAGTGCCTCCGGTTTCGTTTAGACCCAGAATGAACTTGTAAATGGACTGTGTGTCTGACATTGGATTTTATTCTGTGTTGATTGATCTCTATTAAATATACATCTGTTTGGCGGCGGAGAATTTATTCTTTTGCTTAACGCCCTTCTCTGAGACGTACGAGCTCAGAGGTTGTATATCGTTGGACATCAGTCGCATGGCATGAATTGCCTGTGTGGCACGCCTAAGTGGCAATTGATCAAGGCTTCTGTTGAAAAGCAAAGTCTTTTGGTTGAAGATCAAAGCACGGCATACGTGGCATAGCTTTGTGTATAGCGTGGATTCGCGAGCCTCACACCTCGGTATGAGTCAAAAACGGGATAAGGACCGTTGGGAGAACACGACGTTTCTTTCTAGCTTTGGTGGTGTCAGTGACTTACCAGTCCTGACATTTATATACTTTTCACCTATGTGGTTGTTGGAATGAGGTGCCTCGATTTTAGGTCTGTAAGGATCGGGAAACATGTGTTCAGGAATAACTAATCCTCAAACGTAAGAGAGGACCAGCCCAACCGATCCAAGTGGCTGCCCAGAGTGTGTAGTCCTGAGCATTTGCTAGAGTGTCTCGAAGCGGAGAGGAGCTTGCCCCTTGCCTCGACTCATGATGGAATCCAATTTCCAATACGAGATATTTCGGTTTTATTTGTAGAGCCTAGTATGGCGACATAGTGGGATGGGGCGCTTATGCCCACTATGATTTATATTTATGATTGAAATTGTTTTGACACTATACACTTATAATAGTATCAAATGATTTGTTTTAAACGTACCAAGCATGTTTGGCTGTTATAAGGTAAAAACCCTATCCTCCGGCTTGCGTTGCATTGTGTGATGAGACCTGGGTCTTATAATAGCTTCATTTTTCGAAAAAGCATTGCGCTGTTTATTCTATGCACTGGTATTCTTGGGAAGAAACCTGTTCCGTGTTATACGGCGTGGTCCCTTGAATTACTCTCTTTTAAAGTAAAGTTTAAATAACTGTTTTAGTTCTCACACCAGTCACATGACTGACCTGGAGTTTATTGTTTTAACCTAAACTCTGGGTGCCCTTATTTTCGACACGGGCAGCTAGTAGTTTTGGTTTTGCAGATTTATATTCACAGGATCCTGGTTTACAGCTGGAACGATGCTCGGAAAGCTCTGTATCCGTGCATTACTTTCAGTTGTGTTTTATATTGTTTTTCCACTGCTATGTGATTTATTGTAATCTCTGATATTTATCGAATGTAATTTATTCAATTATACCCTGTATATTCTTGTATTTGATGGAATTGTTGTAATAGTAATGAAATGTTCTTCCGTCTGCGTTCTGGTTTGTCCTGTTCTCAAACGATCAGGGGTTTCGAACGGTCTAGATCGGTTTAACGACTGATTCGGATCGAGCGAAATTCCTTGCCGTTACACTAGGATTTTAAGAGTCCCCACATATTTTACCAGAATGGGCATCTTAGCTTATTAATCAAACATGTTTAACTTAGCAGGTTTAAGTTCATTAACAAGCTTAGTATAACACTATGTTATATTCCCAGGTTGTAAATAACATTTCTTATTAAATATAATTCTTTACACAACCCTTCCCCAAGTTAGACAGATCCCAACTCAAATGTTTTACAAATACAGATTACAAGTTACTTAATATTCAATAAAGAATATCCTATTCCGATTCTTATGTTTAATGACATATTTAATTAATTGTATAATTCAGTACAGATTATTCTAATTCATAGGTTTACATATTCTTCCTTTCTAATTTACCCTAGTTTACAGTCCATGGTTCTAATTCATAATATGCCCAAATCTTCTTATCAAGTATTATTTTAGATTATTCCAAATTTACGTGAATCAAAAGTTAAAGGCATAAGCTCTTGTTGGCCTTAGCTTGGTGCAAAACAAAGGAAATTAATGAAAAATAAATGTAGGCAAAAAAGAACAAAATGAATAAACAGGTATTATAAGACTGTAAATAAAATAATGACAGAGAAGTGGGTAAGGAAGAAGGATGTACTTATGAACAAATAATAAGTAAAAAGGGATAAATTATAGATAGAAATTAAAATGAACATTAACATGTAAAAGATAAACTTATAAACACTATAACAATCAAGCTTTCACATAATATAATTTACTGACTAAATCTTTTTTATTTAAATCGTTAATCTAAAATAACATAGAACTCACAAAGAATTGTTGTAGATCTAGGAAAAGGCCTTTAGAAAAGAAGTAGAAGAAGAATATCCTTTCATATCTATATTTTGATAGCACCCTAACTTTTCCCTAATTTTTATTATTTTTAAAGCATAACAGAGTAGGAAGAAGATGAAGAAAAATTGATGTGGGGGAAAGAGTGAGAGTGGGTAGTCTATTTATAGATGTGATAAGATAGTTTAGGCCATATGATATTAGGGTTTTAATTCAAACCATAGAAAACACCTCATCATGAGTCAGCAAAAGAATTATCTAGAAATAGATGTGCATGGCCAGGCACAGGTTCGTGACTGACTCGAAGTGGGTCGACTCACCTCCTATATGGGTTGACATATATGTCGTCACCCGATTACCGTTGCATTATTTTGAATTTATTAATTATATTATTCATTTTAATTTCAAACTTCGATTGATCATATCTTGTTCATACTTAGTCTAGTTTATGTAAACTAAAAGTCTATCTGAATCAAAATCTCATAACGAATGCAATGATGAAATCCATTTTATCCGGTTTTAACTATTTTATTAATTAATATTATATTTTTTAATCATCTTCATATAATTATTGTTTTTTAAAATTTGGGGTGTTATATTCTCCCTCCTCCCCATAAATGATTTCATCCCCGAAATCTTCAAGTTTAGAAGAATGTTATTTATATTATCAACCATACTTACACCAATCTACTCATCCATCAACCACTGACATACATTGTCCTTAAAATTTCTAATGCTCTTGTTACGACTAATTTTCAACACAAAAGGAAAGCCAAGGCGAAAGGGTATTGGGAAAAAGCATATCTGAAAGGCGAAAGCATATCCGAAAGGCGAAAGCATATCCAAAAGGTGAAAGGATATCCAAGAGGAGGGTCAATGCCATAGCCCAGAAATGAGCTAAGCGTTATCGGCCACTGAAAGGGTTGATAATAGTGAAAAGATAAAGTCAAACATATATAAGTCGATTCATTATCCGAAAGAGCATCACAAATAACCGAAAGCAAAATAAGAAAGAAAATTCAAAGGTTCATAATCCAAAACTAAAGGCGTAAGGGAAAGTGCAAACCCAGATTAAGAGAGACGAAAAGGCTATCGAAATTAATTTACTTAATGCTGATGCAAGAGAAAGAAAATACACCGAAATCATACTGCCGGAAAGAAAAAACTCACTCCAAAGATTCACTGAGAACAAGCAGAAGTTCCTAAGAAGAAGAGTCATCCACACTAATTTGCTTAGTGTCGATACCGAAAGGGGTAACGACTTCTGGAACATGAGAGATTGGAGCTCGAAAGCAAACATCATAAAGACCAAAAGATAAGACCGGGAGCTTATGACCAAAAGCTCTTCCCAAAAGCTTATCTCTAAAAGATGGAGGCTATACCCGAGGCTATCAATACCAACAGGTTGGTATCAATATGGAAGGAAGAAATAACTTCAAAGAGAAGATCCAAAGACGGGAACAACCTTTCCGAAAGCTAAGGCCGACACATTGAAGGCTATGTCATATCCTTCAACAACAGCCGAGACCCGGGCAACCGGAACCGAAAGGTGAAAAGCAGCCGAAACACAGCTGCCGCACCCAAAAGAGGCCTCTGCTGACCCAATGTCAATAGGGGTCACGACTTGTCTATAAATAAGACCCTAGAGATCACAATTTCGAGGCGAAATCTCATTCTTTAATCATGTACACTTTTATTCGAGAGCAAACCCTAATTTCTCAATCGAATTAGGGATTTCTATCATTGTAATATATATATATGAAATAAATAAAAAGGAGAAGTCTGTGACTTAAATATTTCACGATTCTATAATCATATTGTGTTTGTAATGGTTAAACAGGGAGTTAACGATAATCTTTCTCATGGGAAGGTTAATCACATACGTATTGGAAGAGGAAAGGCTTTGGGTAAAACCAAGGAATCTTCCCTTTCGATCCCTCAATATGTGGCTTAACCCTTTCATAACGAGTCTAATAAAACATAACCCCGTAAGCAAGCTTGTTGTAAACTTGTGACTCAATAAGTAATGCAACCAAAGTCTTTTCCAGGCTAGTTAGATGTGAAAGTATCATTTAAGTCATTGATTGTTAAGACATGCCTACAACCGGGCAGTTGTGAAGCATTAGCCTGTTTTCTTTTCAATACAGTGTATATTATGTTATCCTGGGTCTAAGGGTAATCGTTGCATAATGGCATCAGCTTCCTATAAACTTGAGCACCTTTCTCCCAAGGCTATTATCGACCCTACAGTTTCGTAAGCGTGATACTCACCCTTGAGGGAAGAGTAACTATTCTTTGGACTTAAGGCTTTAATGCCTAGGAAACAGTGGAACCCATGTAGCATGCTGAAATCAAGTTGCTCTTAAACATCCTTTAAATTCATCAACCATTGTGTTATAGTACACATCATTGTTTAACCTAGTTCGGGTCTTAACAAAAAATGTCATTAACATTTTGACACTAGAAGAAGGGCTTGAACCTCCAACCCTGCGTTTACCTTATTAGGAACTAATTTGATGAACTCGATGTCTCATGGCAGGAAAAGATGAAGTCAAAAAGGCTGGAAGAACGAAATAAGGAACCAGTTCCTAATACTGCTATTGAGGAGAACGTGCGTCCAACATTCAACCTGAACAACAACGAAGAAGGAAAAACTTCCAATCCAAATGCCATGGAGTAGAACACCGCTAAGCTCATAGCTTTAGAGAAACAAATTCAGTAAATGAAAGCTCAAATGGATGCTAATCAAGTACAAAAGTTTTCAAGGCTTGCCAAATCCAGCCAAAGGGAGGAGGATGAATCTCCAAAGAGAAAGGGTCCCACCCAACACTCTGAGGGAAAGGAGAAACTCAAAGCGACATCCTCTAAGAAGAAAATATCCATTTTGACAGGGGTAGATCATCAAATAAATCAATGTAGCCAGGAGCAATCCGGGAGCTCTTCTAAAGGTTATAACCTTAAGAGGGCAAATTATGATAACACGGAGGCTTATCTCAGAGACGTTACCAAGGAAACTGTCAAAGACTTGTTGGGAAGCAAAGGAAAGAGAACTCAAGATGATAGGGTCAATGATGATGAGAGAGTGGCCCCTTTTACCGACGAGATCATGCACACTATGGTACCATTTAGGGTAAAGGTTCCAACCATAAAATATCTTGGAACCACTAACCCATATGACAATCTAATGCCTTTCGATAGCCAAATGGATCTCTATAATACTTCGGGGGACGTTAGATGTCATCTTTTTCCAATAACTCTTCAGGGAGCAGCAACTAAGTGGTATCATCAATATAGGGAGAATACCATCTATTCATGGAAACAATTTGCTTATGAGTTCTCTGTGCAATTTTTCATCTGTAAAGACCCGACAGTTGATTATATGGTTATTGCCAATATCATGCAAAGGCAGGGAGAGTCCCTCGAGATTACTTAAAAACATTCAATATAGAAGCCTTAAACGAAAAAGATATGAATGATCGCGACAAGTTGACTGCTGTTCACTCAGGGTTAATCAAGAACACACCCTTCTGGAAAGAACTATACATTCATTTTTGTAAATATATACAAGACTTCAACTTCCAAGTAGACGAGTTCATCCATATGGATGAATTATACTTTACAAAGAAGAAGTTCGGGCTTTGAGGAGATGGTGGAAAGTTAGGCTTCAGCCGAAAGCCACAAGGTGCAAGGTTTGGTTTAGATGGAAATTAAAAAAGGCCAAGATGGGAGGACTTCAATTCCAACTAGGTAGCATTAAGCAAACTCATCTCCTTTGTCTATGTTGTGGCCAAAGAAAGGGTCAATAACTTCCCCATCTCATATAAAGCCAAGACTTGCCCTGAGCCCCATAGTAGAGGAAAATATTGCGAATATCACAAAACAAATGGGCACAAAACTGAAGAATGCAAGATTTTGGAAGGAATCATTCAAAAGCTCATCCATGAAGTACATCTGAAAGAGTTTGTTTTGAATAAGCCACCATCAGCCCAGCATGCAAATAGCCAACCAAGGGCTTTGGTAAATGTGGTGGGAGCTCTAGTTGACGAAGGTCACCTAAATAAGGGCGCTCCGATAAACTGAATCAATGTGATTCATGGCGAACCACATCCCATTGGAAACTGCCCAGCGGCCTAGAACTGATATCTATGGGAAGCCCGCGAGGGAATATTCTCTATCCAGGAGGATCCATCATTGGAAAATGTCTGCTTCAACCTCAAGATGCACAATTTGGTAATTTCTCCAAAAAAAATGAAGAAAGGGGCCCGTCATCTGCACAATGACCCCCTCATGATAACAACACAAATTGGGCTTTCTATTGTGGCCTAAATTCTTGTTGATACAGGGAGCGCAGTCAATGTCATCTTTAAACATGCTTTTGATCAAATGGGGATCTCCGAAGAAAATCTAGAACCAAGAAATGAGCCTATCTTTGGATTCAACAAAAAAGGATCTACTCGAGTGGGGTAATCAAGCTCCTGGTTCAAGTGGGATTGTCTCATATCCATGGGACCTTCGAGATTCTGTTTGTCGTTATCGACCATCCTTCCTACTATAATGCCTTTTATGGTCGACCCGCTCTGGAGGAAATGAATGCTTTTGTCTCTTTCTTAACCTTATGTTGAAGTTTTTGACAAAAGAAGGATGGGGTACCATCAGAGGAGAACAATTCGGTTCTCGCGAGTTGTATTTCGCAACAGTTGACAAATATAAAAGGGAGTATTTTGCTTACTTTGATTCCTCTGCTATTTTTCAACCTTTGGATGCTGGATTCTTACATCCAACATTCGAAGCACAAAACTGACAAACGTATGAATGTTAGGCACACTCCTTTGAGAATGCAACACCCCACGTCCATTAATGTCACTCACAAAGGGAATGCATCAACTTCCATGGAGGTTATAAGTGAATATAGAACAGAAAAATTACAACAAGACAGATAATAAATAGTACTTGGAAATCTAAAACTTCATTTTATTGCAGCGGAAATTAAACATGTTTGTTACACATAAAACCATAGATCATAACCAAGTACAATATCCATCTTCATAAAAACAAAATACATAATCCTATTACATAAATAGCCATTAAAAAGATAACAAGCTGGGCTTTACTTCAACGGTCCAAGCTTTCCAAAGAGAGATGAAGCAATTCAATCAAACTCCACTAGAGCTGGGCCCAACCTGAGGACCTGGAGGGGGAAAAAGGATAGAAATAGAGGGGGTCAGACATAAAGTCTGGCGAGTATGATAATTCTAACAATACTATTATCAAAATAACTAGACTAAGGCATAAGCTGGAAGACAAGTAAATGTCTATGAACTCTTAGGAAGATAAAGATAGCGTTTAAGATAACGTTAAAGATAACGGTAAAGGCACACCTAATTACTAACGAATGATTACTACACTGCACCGCACATTACTACACTGCACCACACCAGTCACCCTATTGTTTGATCCCACTTGCTTCACACAGAAACTTTATAAATAGCCTTACGTACCCCTAGTTGACTACATAGGTGTCGTCTGCCCCTATCTCCACTGGGTGTACCCCACTACCCACTTTCGATCGGCTCCCTACTCGTAGATACCCGTGCTGGCCCCACAGTGGGGTGTATCACTCCCCTGAAGTGGCAACCCGATACAACTTGAGAATTCACGGCTTATACCTACGCGATGCAACAACGTCTTACCTACCAGCCCGGGTCCACACACGCATATGAAACCTGTTGGACTTGCGTTGCCACCGCTCCCCATTTTGGCCTCTTACAGTAGAACCCAGCATGCGTGTCCCGTCGTCGACTTGGGTCGAGCCCACAAAGATACGTTTGGGATACTGGTCGAAATGGGCCCCCCACAAGCTACCCACCTAAGCTTGTCACTAGTATATCCCACTTAACCCTCTTAGTCATGTTCATTTACATGTGTGTTTGGTTAAGTCTTACTAATCGTATTTCACATGCCACTAAGGGCACCCCCTAGATTCCTCATGGCACCCAAGGCACCTACTTAACCCCCATGTCCCACCTTACATGTTTATCTGGTTAAGTATTTCTTAATTCATTCAGGCCATAACCTCATAAAGACCTCTCACATTAGACTAGCATTTATGGCAGCTGGATTTGCCGGGTGGGTCCGGGCAGTCTTACACCATAAAAGAGTCTAACCTCGTGTCTTTACAACCGTTATGCTTTAGTTTAGGCCTAGGACCTCTCACATTGGGCTGACATTTGTGACCACTGGATTTGCCGGGTGGGTCCGGGAAGGTTTACGTCTTAAACGAGTCCAGCCTCGTGTCCTAAGCATTGATTAACACTTAAAATCTTTTACCCCAGTTTTAATAATTCCCTATTCAAATTATTAATTAAGTCAACTTTTAATGATGTCCATAATTGACTCAATTATGGCCATCCACTTATGGCATGCAAAATCATATCAATTGCACCCCAACTTTTTAATATTAAATCCTTAATATTACCCCTACCCCACGTTTATACGTTCGCTTATTCAACGCATAATATAGGCTAGACTTGTATAGTCTAACACCTAGCACAAAGATAAATTATCACAACATATAGACAATTAAAATAAATCTAATCATAATAGGGGTGAAACTTGCATAAACTACACATGTTAAGGATCAAAAGGTGTCAACTTGTTAAATGTCTCAATTTACATGATATGATCATAGCCCAAATCTATACATAAACTTGTATATGGGGTTTTTAGGCAACATAATGATGGTGTGAACTAGCATAGGATATCACATATGTCATAGCATAATTCTAGATGTCATAATAGATGTCTTGGTATATGTTCATAACTTTTCTAATCAATCTAACTTGCATATGTGACTTGTCATATAGATCAACATAACCCAAACATGATGATTTAATTAATATGAACTAACTAGCATAGATGGTAACATCATGGCCTTTTTAACATGTATGATTCATCACAACTTAGCATAGAAACTTTCAATATACATAACATCATCATAGCATGATTTACAACATATAAGATATCATCATCACATAACATTGGATTTACAATATACATGATAGCAAAAGGGGTTTACAACAACATATATGATAATTCACATCATCTACTCATAATCCATTCATAACTCAACCTAATTAAAATGATAATAATCTTGTTAAGATCATCATACTCACAATTTAGAGAAGAAAAGAGAGAGTTTTGCTTTGCTTTAGGGTTGAGAGAATTAGAATTGAATTTACTTTTCTTCTTTCTTAGTTGGCGGCGGCTCCATTGATTTCCATGGCGATGGTATGACGGTAACTATTCTATTTTAATTAGGTTTAGGGTTAGCATTAGGATGTATTTATAGGTGTAGGAAGTTATTTAGGACCATTAGATTAACCCTGAACCATGAGAACCAATCAAATGCAAAATCTGCATTTAAGCGAATTGGCCTACGGGTTGACAGCCAAACACCCTGGATTAACCCCTAGTCGACCCAGCGGAGATCGGGTCGACCTCATAAATGGGCCGGTTCGGTAATTTCTCCTCCCAATTCGCTGTTTTGAACTTTTTCACATATTTATTTATTTAATTTTTAATTTTTATTTATATATATCAATATATATATTTCTCTGCGCAACCCATTTCACTTAATTCTTTTCTAAAAATTAAGTATACTTTAATTTGTGAATTTTAATGTTATAAAATTACGGGGTGTTACATTCTCCCCTCCTTAAAGGATTTCGTCCCCGAAATCTCCAAGTCAAGAAGAATGTATATCCTACCATCTAATCGTCCATCTACTCAACCATCAAACACCAGCATCCATTGTCCTTAAAAGACTTCTAATGCTTTAATGTTTATATGCACAGTGTGTGTATATGTCCATATCTAATGCAAAATTAGGCGGTCTACTGATTCAGTCGACCTCCTTAGTGCAATTCATGATAGTGCCATGTGTCCAATATGTATGCAAAAGATTCCTAATGATACATATTAATTCTATATGCGTGCACAACCATCCACCCGGATGCAGCAACTATATGATAATACAACCATTATACATCCATTTTACTAAATACATCCATATATATGTAATATGCAATATGAAGTGACTAAGCCGATCTGGTGCCTAATAGTGTGTGTATATGCATCCACGAGCAACCACTAGCAAACACTTGCATCCACTTTGCATCCACCATACATAACATGTCTCAAACACATGTTTCAACCATAGGATTATCCTAACTAAAGGTCAAAGATACTAGCGAGAGGATATACTAAAGATAAGATAAGTACAAGCTAAGAGATAAAGGAGAAATTAAAAGACATACCCTCAAAAAGGAAAAGGGTATCGTGAACGCATCTTCTCTTTTGTCTCCCAAGTAGCGTTGCTATTATCATCTCCCCATTGCACTTTGACTAGTCTGACCTCTCGATTCCTCAACCTCTTGATCTCCGACCCAAGAATGCGTGTAGGGGCTCGTCGAATTGTCGCATCACGCTCTATCTCCACCTCTCTAAGAAAGCTCGGCTCTACCACTTCCGCGGTCTCGTGCAAGCACTTCCTTAAATGTGACACATGGAATACGTCGTGTACACCACTAAGTCTCTCGGGCAACTCCACTCTATACGCCATCTGTCCAATTTTCTCCTTAATAGGAAACGGCCCTACAAACCTTGGTGCTAACTTCCCAACAGACCCAAAGCGAACCACGTTTCATAATGGAGACACTTTGACAAAGACCATGTCCCCAACTTCAAACTCGAGATCTGTCCTCCTCTTATCCGCATAAGATTTATGCCTATCTTGCGCTGCTTTCATCCTCCTTCGAATCAAGTCGATCTTCTCCGAAGTCTCCCTAATCATATCGGGCCCCAGTAAAATCTTATCCGTAGATTCCCACCAACATGTAGGTGAACGACAAGGTCGTCCATATAGAGCTTCGAATGGTGCCATACCAATACTGGACTGAAAGCTGTTATTATATGCGAACTCCACTAATGGAAGATGCTCTTCCCACGTACCCCCAAAGTCTAGGATACATAGCCTCAACAGATCCTCTAGAATGCGATTCACCCTCTCGGTTTGGCCGTCCGTCTGAGGATGATATGCGGTGCCCAAACATAACTGTGTCCCTACCGCCTCTTGTAAGCTTCTCCAAAATTCGCTAGTGAAAATAGGATCGCGGTCGCTCACTATGCTAGAAGGAACACCGTGCAAACGAACTATTTCTCGAACGTATACGGAGGCTAACCATGGAGCAGTCCTCTTACTCTTTACGGGAATGAAATGGGCGCTTTTAGTAAGTCTATATACTATAACCCAAATTCCCGTATTACCCTTCCTTGATCGCGGTAACCCATCCACAAAATCCATCGAGACACTTTCCCACTTCCATAGTGGAACCTCCAATGGGTGAAGCAACCCACCAGGTTTCTTTTGCTCCGCTTTTACTTGTTGGCACACCAAGCATCTAGCGACATACTCGGCCACATCTTTCTTCATGCCGGCCCAAAAGTAAACTCTCTTCATGTCTTTGTACATCTTGTCCCCGCCGGGATGAATGGTCATTTCGAATGATGTGCTTCGTCAAGAATAGTCTTCCTTAAGTCATCGTCTTTTGGTACACAAAGTCTATCATCCCTACGTAACCAACCCTTATCGTCTAGGGTATACCTACGGAGATGTCTGGACGACTCCCCTCCTTTGAGTTTTTCTACTAACTCAACTAACTGCGGGTCGTCTCGCTGTGCCCCGCCAATCCGTCCCAAAAGCGTAGGTCTGACCTCCAAGGATGCTAGCAAACCGGGCACGAAGTCAACGGAAGGTCTAAAGTCAAACATCGAAATGAATTCTAAACTTTGCCGCTCAACAAACAAAGGACTTAAGGATAATCTTTTTCTACATAAGGCATCGGCCACCACGTTACCCTTGCCAGGGGTATATGCTATCTCAAAGTCGTAGGACGCTAAGAACTCCATCCACCTTTGCTGCCTTAAGTTCAAGTCCTTTTGAGAGAATAGGTATTTTAAAGATTTGTGGTCAGTGAATAATTCGAATTTCTCGCCAAGAAGATAATGACGCCAAGACTTAAGCGCGAAAACAATAGCGGCCAATTCTAGGTCATGTGTAGGATAATTTTTCTCATGCGCTCTCAACTGCCTTCCACCATAGGCTATTACCCTACCCTCTTGCATTAAGACTGCGCCTAGTCCTGTCCCACAAGCATCAATATAAACGGTAAACGGCTTACTCTCATCTGGCAATACTAAGACTGGGGCTGAAGTCAAAGCTCTCTTCAAACGTTGGAACGCATCATCACAATCTACGTCCCATGTGAAAACTAGTTTCTTTTTCGTAAAGCGTGTCAATGGAGCTGATATCTTTGCGAAGTCTTTGATAAACTTCCTATAGTAGCCAGCCAACCCCAAGAAACTTCTCACTTCGGTAGCATTTTTAGGGACCTTCCAATCTTGGATGGCCACCGCCTTCACGGGATCAACGGCTATCCCTTCTTTGGAAACCATGTGCCCCAAGAACCGTACTTCCTTCCTCCAGAAGTGACACTTAGAAAATTTAGCCTTAAGGCTATGCGCTCGTAGGGTCTCCAACACTTCCCTAAGATGTAGGGCATGCTCTTCTTCATCCTTAGAAAAGATCAAGATGTCATCTACAAAGACTACCATGAATTTGTTAAGGTACTCCCTAAACACCCTACTCATCAAATCAACAAAGTATGCGGGGGCGTTTGTCAAACCGAAGGGCATCACTAGCCATTCATAGAAACCGTCTGGAGTCCTAAAGGCAGTCTTGTCTAAGCTATCCTCAGCCACTCTCAACTGATGGAAACCAGTGGCTAAGTCCAACTGCGAAAACACTGAGGCGCCAACTAACTGATCGAAGAGATCGTCAATCCTCGGCAGTGGGTGTCTGTTCTTCTTAGTAAGTTTATTAAGTTCTCTATAGTCCACACACAGTCTAAGGGACCCATCCGCCTTCGTGGCAAATACTACTGGAGCACCCCACTCCGATATACTTCGTCTTATGAACCCCTTCTCAAGCAACTCCTTCACTTGCTTATCGAGTTCCCTCCTTTCAAGTGGAGCCATGTGGCGTACTCGAAAAGATACTGGTTTCGGATTATCCACAAGATATATTCGAAAATCTATCTCCCGCTTCGGAGGCAAGCCCTTCACCTCCTCAAACACATCCGAATATTCTCGGACCACTCTAACAGATCGTAGATTTTCCTCAGATGCGTCAAGCGATTCTAGATAACTTAGCATAACCGAATTTATGGGATTACAAAAGATTTCGAGAGTGTTGCCAAGGCGAGTCACGAGCCTAACTACTCTCCTTTCACAATCAAGAGCGGTCTCATTTCTGGATAATCAATCCATTCCTAAAATTAGCCCATAGCCCGTAAAGCCCAATACATAAGCATCACATCTAAATTCAACGCTAAGTATGGAAATTTTCAAATCCAAACACATCATAGACAAATAAGCTAAGCCCCCAATTGGATTACAAACAACTAAGGGATCCTCTACTAAACTGGTGTTTAAGTGCAGTGATTCAACTAATGATGTAGAGATAAACAAATGTGATGCGCCCGAATCGAATAAGGTACGGACAGGATGATCAAACAGAAAAACTAAGCTTTCAACAGAAATGGTTCTACCTCGTTCTTGCAGCGGTGGGACCGCGAGAGCCTGAACTTGTCCCCTAGCCTGCCCTGGTGCCATAAGAGCCTGCACCTGTCCTCCCGTGGTAGCTCCTTCCCTCTGCCCCTTCTTTGGGCAGTCCTTCACTAAATGTCCCGCATCGCCACAATGAAAACAGCTTGTCTTCTTTTTCTTTCGGCAATCCTTGCTGAGATGGCCTGGTGTCCCACAGTTAAAACATTTCTTCTTTCCCTTGCTGTTATTGTCTTTACCACCCTTCTTGTTTTGCTGTTGTGGTTTCTTCCGATCCCCCTTCTTCTCGGGTGCCTTATTAGCTTTAGCGCTTTTCTCCTCATGCATGAGCGCCATTTCTACTAACTTCTCAAAGGTGGCCCCCATCGGGATGTGGGTCATAGCCAACCCTTGCAATGGTTCATTCAAGCCATTCACGAACCTTAGAGCCTTCTTCTTCGGCGTGTTTACTAAGTCCAAGCCAAACCTTGCTAACTGATTAAATTTATTGACATATTCTTTCACTGATGAGCTTCCTTGCTTCAATGTCAAGAACCTTCCATATATAGATTTTCTTCCGCCCTTGAGAGAAACTTCGCCTCGAACCTACATCTGAAATCCGCCCAAGAGTCAACAGGATGCTCCCCATTAGTGACCTCCCACCAAAACGAGGCCTCTCCCTTCATCAACCAAGCTGCTAAACGAACTCTCCTCCCTTCTTCTACTTCAAAGATTTCTAGCAATTCTTCCACCTCCTTAAGCCAATCTCTAGCTTCCACAAACGTTTCTGACCCTTGAAATGGTTTTCCACCCATAGCCTTGAATTCCTTGCACGTCTTTGCAAAAGTATCTATGCGAGGAGGAGAAGGAGGAATGGGTACAACTGGTGGTGGAGGAACATTGGCTGGACCTGCAGCGGCCCTAGCCTCCAATAGCCTCCTATACCATCCTGGTATCGTTACACCGTCGGGTAGATTAAGATCTTCAGCCATGTTGAAACGAAAAAGGAAAGATTCAAAATGGAGAATTCGAAAGATAAAGATATGTGGCTATTGGGGATTATGTTTTTCTTAAAAACTTTTCTCTTTAAATTTCTCATTAAAACATGTTTTTGAAAACAGTTCTTCCAAAAATAACTATTTTTCTAAAGTATTTTTATCTGTTCTGGTAACCTTAAGCTCTGATACCACGTGTAACACCCCACATCCATTAATGTCACTCACAAAGGGAATGCATTAACTTCCATGTAGGTTATAAATGAATACAGAACAGAAAAATTACAACAAGACAGATAATAAATAGTACTTGGAAATCTAAAACTTCATTTTATTGCAGCGGAAATTAAACATGTTTGTTACATCATAAAACCATAGATCATAACCAAGTACAATATCCATCTTCATAAAAACAAAATACATAATCCTATTACATAAATAGCCATTAAAAAGATAACAAGCTGGACTTTACTTCGATGATCCAAGCTTTCCAAAGAGAGATGAAGCAATTCAATCAAACTCCACTAGAGTTGGGCCCAACCTGAGGACCTGGAGGGGGAAAAAGGATAGAAATAGAGGGGGTCAGACATAAAGTCTGGCGAGTATGATAATTCTAACAATACTATTATCAAAATAACTAGACTAAGGCATAAGCTGGAAGACAAGTAAATGTCTATGAACTCTTAGGAAGATAAAGATAGCGTTTAAGATAACGTTAAAGATAACGGTAAAGGCACGCCTAATTACTAACGAATGATTACTACACTGCACCGCACATTACTACACTGCACCACACCAGTCACCCTATTGTTTGATCCCACTTGCTTCACACAGAAACTTTATAAATAGCCTTACGTACCCCTAGCTGACTACATAGGTGCCGTCTGCCCCGATCTCCACTAGGTGTACCCCACTACCCACTTTCGATCGGCTCCCTACTCGTAGATACCCGTGTTAGCCCCAAAGTGGGGTGTATCACTCCCCTAAAGTGGCAACCCGATACAACTTGAGAATGCACAGCTTATACTTACACGACGCAACAACGTCTTACCTACCAGCCCGGGTCCATACACGCATATGAAACCCGTTGGACGTGCGTTGCCACCGCTCCCCGTTTTGGCCTCTTACAGTCGAACCCAGCATGCGTGTCCCATCCTCGATTTGGGTCGAGCCCACAAAGATACGTTTGGGATACTGGTCGAAATGGGCCCCCCACAAGCTACCCACCTAAGCTTGTCACTAGTATATCCCACTTAACCCTCTTAGTCATGTTCATTTACATGTGTGTTTGGTTAAGTCTTACTAATCGTATTTCACATGCCACTAAGGGCACCCCCTAGATTCCTCATGCCACCCAAGGCACCTACTTAACCCCCATGTCCCACCTTACATGTCTATCTGGTTAAGTATTTCTTTATTCATTCAGGCCATAACCTCATAAAGACCTCTCACATTAGAATAGCATTTATGGCAGCTGGATTTGCCGGGCGGGTCCGGGCAGTCTTACACCATAAAAGAGTCTAACCTCGTGTCTTTACAACCGTTATGCTTTAGTTTTGGCCTAGGACCTCTCACATTGGGCTGACATTTGTGACCACTGGATTTGCCGGGCGGGTCCGGGCAGGTTTACGTCATAAACGAGTCCAACCTCGTGTCCTAAGCATTGATTAACACTTAAAATCTTTTACCCCAGTTTTAATAATTCCCTATTCAAATTATTAATTAAGTCAACTTTTAATGATGTCCATAATTGACTCAATTATGGCCATCCACTTATGGCATGCAAAATCATATCAATTGCACCCCCACCTTTTTAATATTAAATCCTTAATATTACCCCTACCCACGTTTATACGTTTGCTTATTCAACGCATAATATAGGCTAGACTTGTATAATCTAACACCTAGCACAAAGATAAATTATCACAACATATAGACAATTAAAATAAATCTAATCATAATAGGGGTGAAACTTGCATAAACTACACGTGTTAAGGATCAAAAGGTGTCAACTTGTTAAATGTCTCAATTTACATGATATGATCATAGCCCAATTCTATACATAAACTTGTATATGGGGTTTTTAGGCAACATAATGATGGTGTGAACTAGCATAGGATATCACATATGTCATAGCATAATTCTAGATGTCATAATAGATGTCTTGGTATATGTTCATAACTTTTCTAATCAATCTAACTTGCATATGTGACTTGTCATATAGATCAACATAACCCAAACATGATGATTTAATTAATATGAACTAACTAGCATAGATGGTAACATCATGGCCTTTTTAACATGTATGATTCATCACAACTTAGCATAGAAACTTTCAACATACATAACATCATCATAGCATGATTTACAACATATAAGATATCATCATCACATAACATTGGATTTACAATATACATGATAGCAAAAAAGGGGTTTACAACAACATATATGATAATTCACATCATCTACTCATAATCCATTCATAACTCAACCTAATTAAAATGATAATAATCTTGTTAAGATCATCATACTCACAATTTAGAGAAGAAAAGAGAGAGTTTTACTTTGCTTTAGGGTTGAGAGAATTAGAATTGAATTTACTTTTCTTCTTTCTTAGTTGGCGGCGACTCCATTGATTTCCATGGCGATGGTATGACGGTAACTATTCTATTTTAATTAGGTTTAGGGTTAGCATTAGGATGTATTTATAGGTGTAGGAAGTTATTTAGGACCATTAGATTAACCCTGAACCATGAGAACCAATCAAATGCAAAATCTGCATTTGAGCGAATCGGCCCACGGGTTGACAGCCAAACACCCTGGATTAACCCTTAGTCGACCCAGCAAAGCCCGGGTCGACCTCAAAAATGGGCTGGTTCGGTTATTTCTCCTCCCAATTAGCTTTTTTGAACTTTTCGCATATTTATTTATTCAATTTTTAATTTATATATATATATATCAATATATATATTTCTCTGCGCAACCCATTTCACTTAATTCTTTTCTAAAAATTAAGTATACTTTAATTTGTGAATTTTAATGTTATAAAAATTACGGGGTGTTACAGAGAAGGAAAAGAAAGAGAGTTGATGAAACAAATTTGGCAGAGGAAGAGGAAATTGTGACAAATTTAGAATCCCGAGGGGATACCGAAAGAATCAAACGAATAAAAGACTTGGAAGAAATCGGTGCTGACCCCGCCTAGAAGGGAAAAACTATCAAATTAGGGAAAAGGTTAGCAGAACCCTTGAGAAGTGACCTAGTTCGGTTCCTGTAGGACAACAGGGATGTTTTCACCTGGACTTATTCGGACATGATTGGAATAAACCCTTCTGTTATGAGCCATGCTTTGAATATCAACCCTTCTTTGATCCATGTTCGGCAAAAGAAGAGGCATACAACAGAGACCAGCCAGAGGCTTTGAAAGAAAAAGTTAAGAAGTTAGAAACAAATTGGTTCATCAGGGAAGTCTTTTATCCCAACAGCTAGCCAACCTTGTATTGGTGAAGAAGTCTAACGGAAAGTGGAGAACATGTGTTGACTACACGATTAAACAAAGCTTGCCCAAATGATTGTTATCCCCTTCCACGAATAGACCAGTTAGTTGATGCGACAAGTGGAGATAGGTTGTTAGCCCTTATTGATGCCTACTTGGGATACAACCAGATTCCCATGCACAAACCTGGTGAAGAATATACAAGTTTCATTACTGATTGGGGAACATTTTATTACAAAGTAAAATCAACCAAGGTGGAAAGCCATATGGAAGACCTAGAAGAAATGTTCAACATCTTGAGAGATTATCAAATGAAATTAAACCCACAAAAATGTTCTTTGGGGTTTCAGTCTAAAAAGTTCCTGGGGTATGCGATCAACGAGCATGGTATTGAGGCTAGCCCTAATCAAATCCAAGCCATAAGAGATATGGAGGAACCCAAGACAAGCAAAGAAGTCATGGGCTTAAACGGGAAGGTAGCAACCCTTAGTCAGTTAATTTCCAAAGCCATAGACAAGTCGGTCCATTTCTTTGATGTCATAAAGAAAAAGAAAATTTTTGAATGGAACAAAGAATGCAGAAAAGCCTTTCAAGAATTGAAGGACTATATGGGGAAACCCCCAGTTTTATCTAACCCCGAGAAAGGGGAAGATTTATACCTTTGTATGGCTATTTCAAAATATGCGGTAAGCTCGGTCCTCATGAGAGAAAAGGATGGAAGTCAACACCTAATTTATTGTGTTAGCAGAAGACTAAAGGATGCTGAGACCCAATATCCTGTAGTGGAAAAACTAGCCTATTGCTTAATACTTATAGCACAGAAACTCAGGGGTTATTTCCAAGAACATCCTATTAAGCTTTTGACCAACTTTCCACTTAAGCAAGTTTTCAGTAAGCCGGAGACATTGGGAAGTTTGGTAAAATGGATAATTGAGCTTAGCCAATAATAAATCGAGTGTCATCCTCGAGCAGCGATCAAGGGACAACTCTCGCAGATTTTGTAAATGAATGCATGACCTTCATCACAGAGTCGACAAAGGAAAATGATCTAAAGGAAGAGTGGCAGTTGTTCGTAGATGGAGCTTCGAACGAGCAAGGAGTAGGGGCAAGATATATAACAATCACCCTTGACGGACATCGCCTAATTATGCAAAGAAGATGGGCTTTGTAGCGATAAACAATGTAGCAGAGAACGAATTAATAACGGAAGGGTTAAACCTAACACTACATTTAGATACCCCGGATTAAGATCTTTAGTGACTCACAACTAATGATCAATCAAATCAAGCAAACCTACCAAACTAAGGATCCTCGGTTGGCTTTATATGTGGAAAGGATACTAAAGATGCTTTCTCAGTTCGAGAATTTTTCCATACACCAAATCCTAAGAGGGGAGAACTCTCAAGCTGACTCATTAGAAAAATTGGCTAGTTCCCGAGGGGCACCCGAGACTAGAATAATCCCTATAGGATATTAGGAGAGAAACCAAGCATTAAGCAAGAAGCATCTGAATCAGGAAAGGAATTGTTAGTTTTGACTAGATCCCAAGCCTTGGGAAGGGAAAATGATGTAGAAAGGATATTGCTTCCAGAAACCCGTTTCCATTGAAAAAGGATACCATTATGGGAACACTTGGATGGCTCAAATCATAGACTAGATCCTAAATAAAGTACTACCTGTCAACAAGCAAGATGCAAGGAAAATAAAACACCAGGCTCCTACATTTGTGATCATGGACAAAATGCTTTATAAAAAGGGCATTCACTCCCCTACTTAAGGTGCGTAAGCCTTAAGGACGGGCTCAGATTATTAAAAGAAGCACACGAACGTCTATATGGAGATCATTCAAATGGAATTATATTGTCTAAGAAAGCCATGCGGCAAGGCTTCCACTAGACACAGACGGTTAAACAAGCCATTGAGTATGTCAAGAAATGCGAGAAATGCCAAAAGTACTCTAAAATACCCCAACTATGTCTAAGTGACTTAACCGCTATCTCAAGTTCATGGCCTTTTAATGTATGGGAAATAGACTTGATTGGAACACTGCCAATCTCCAAAGGAGGAGCTAAATATGTTATAGTGGCTATCGATTACTTTACCAAATGGGTAGAGGCAGAACCCCTTCCAACCATCACATCTAAGAAGGTGTTGAGATTTGTAATAAAGAATATTGTCACATGCTTTGGAATTACTTACAAAATCAAATCAAACAACGGAACGCAATTTGAAAGTGAGGAGTTCACATGATTTTGTGATAAGAATGGAATCATTAAGAGTTTTTCCTTAGTAGCACGCCCAAGGGAAAATGGGGCCATTGAAGCTGCGAACAAACATAAAGACAATCCTTAAGAAACAACTAAACCAAGCTAAGGGAAATTGGGTAGAAGTGCTTTGGGCATATATAACTTCCGCTAAAATGGCAATATGACATACTCCATATTCTCTAACGTATGGATGTGAAGCTATGCTTTTAACCGAGGTTGAGATCCCCTCGCACCGAAGGATAGCCTATGCATTTGATCCAAATCAGGAATTAAAGAAGGAATCCTTAGACCTGGTATAAGGGTTGAGAGATGAGGTCACGATTAGAATGGATGAATACTAGAGGAAAATCACTAAATATGACAGCTCAAGGGTTAAAGCTAGAGCCTTCTCAAAGGTAGATTTGGTCTTGCGAAGGGTAGTGTCCAACACAAAGAATATGTCGGATGGTCCGCTTGGCCCAAACTGGGAAGGACCCTTAATCATTCATCAAGAAGTCATATCTGGAACGTATCAAATTTGCAAACCAAATGGTAATCTCGTACCAAGGACATGGAACTCAGAACTCTTCAGACCGTACTTCTCAATGATAAATGAATAAAGAAAGGTTTTCTCCAAAAATACTCACACAAACAAGGGAATGGAAACCCTCACAAACTTTGGAATAACCCGAAAAAGGGTCAAATTACGAATGGACAAAAACCCTTGTCATCACCAAGTTGGTCATGGTAAGGTACCTTTTGCTTGGAGGTGATGTATAAGTCTTTAACATCATCCAAGACAGAAAGGACCGGGTTAAAGCATCAAAAGCGTAAGCCTCTAATCCACAACATAAATGGTCGGGATGGAGCACCTAATTAGCACGCCCTGCCTATGCTCGTAGAAGAGTACGGCCTGCCTCTGTTATGAACTAAGCACGTCCTACCTCTGCTCACAGAAGAGCACGTCCTACCTCTGCTCATATTCCTCGTATCTGATAGAAGGGAATGAACAAGCACGCACGGCCTCTGCTCGCAGAAGCGCACGTCATTCCTCTGCTTCAACTAAGTACGTCCTGCCTCTGCTCGTAAGAAGAGCACGCTCTACCTCTACTTATGTCTCCTCCCGCAGAAGGGAGAAAAAGCCCAGAGAGTGCTCATGAAGCACGTCCATCCTCTTCTTCGACAATCAAAACCCCATAAAGTGGCTCACAAAGCACGTACATCCTCTGCTTCATATACCAAACTTGAAGGGTGTAATAAAAATAATTGCTAGAAGTAGATTTATAGGCTTCTATCTTAAATACCTGATTTTGGGTTGGTTTAGGACATCTATTATTACCAAAAGTGGATTTCTGGGCTCCTACCTAAAATACCTGAATCTAGGTTGGTTCAGGACTTCAATTTTTACCAAAAGTGGATTTCAGGGTTCATATATTTAAAACATGAATCTGCGTTGGTTCAGGACTTCTATTATACCAGAAGTGGATTTCTGGGCTCCTATCTCAAATGCCTGAGTCTGGGTTAGTTCACGGCTTCTATTATTACCAGAAGTGGATTTCTGGGCTCCTATCCTAAATACCTGAATCTGGATTGGTTTAGGACTTCTATTATTACTAGAAGTGGATTTCAGGGCTCCTATCTAAAATACCTAAATCAGAGTTGGTTCAGAACTTCTCTTATTACCGGAAGTAAATTTCTAGTCCTCTATCTTAAATACCCGAATCTAGATTGGATCGGTAATTTTACTCTTACCAGAAAGTGGATTCTTGGCCTTTTGCTAAATATTTCTGTTTTTGCCGAATAAGGACCCCTGATCTTTCATCTAATACCCGAATACAGGTTGGTTCAGGATTTCCCCTATCTCTAAGAAGCAAAGTCATTCTTTTCCATTATGAACTTCTTAGTATGGGTTTTCTGGCCTTTCATCCAGTTTCCAGTAACAAGTTTTAAAACCCACCATCAGAATGATATCATGGACACCTCATCGTGAAATTCAGTATTAAGGGTGAAATCTATACATATTCCATAATCAGGGAGTTTCTCTAAGCCTTATTTCTTGTTTTCCCAGTAAGACGTAAAGTGTTAACAATTATAAAACCATAAAAGTCTAACATGCCATTAAGGCTTAGTCCTGAACGACGTCTAATATAGAATAGTCAATATAATTACAAAAATTACGATTAAGGCTAAAGGACTAACACAAATATTAGTTGTTGGATTCCATGCAGGGGAAATGTAGGAAAAAGTTTAAGCAAAAATGTCGTCAGTTGAAAGGAACAAGCTGACTTGAAAAGTCAGCGATGCCCCTTCACTAAGGAGGGTGAAAATATTAGTACCAATTTTCAATAAAGGAGGAAAGCCAAGACGAAGGGGTATTAGGTGAAAGCATATCCAGAAGGCAAAAGAATATCCGAAAGGCGAAAGCATATTCGAAAGTTGGAAGCATATCCGAGAGGAGGGTCAATGCCATAGCCCAGAAATGAGCTAAGCGGGCCACCAAAAGGGTTGATACTAGTGAAAAGATGAAGCCAAACATCTATAAGCCGATTCGTTATCCGAAAGAGCGTCACAAATAACCGAAAGCAAAACAAGAAAGAAAAGTCAAAGGTTCATAATCTGAAACTAAAGGCGTAAGGAAAAGTGCCAATCCATATTAAGGGAGATGAAAGGGACATCGACATTAATTTAATTAATGT
This sequence comes from Allium sativum, assembly GCA_030737875.1. Classification (NCBI taxonomy): domain Eukaryota; kingdom Viridiplantae; phylum Streptophyta; class Magnoliopsida; order Asparagales; family Amaryllidaceae; genus Allium; species Allium sativum. Next base: position 278,738,017 of record CM060918.1, read on the forward strand.
CGATACAAGAGAAAGGAAATACATCGAGAGCATACTGCGGGAAGGCCAGAACCCACTCCAAAGTTCCACCAAGAACAAGCCAAAGTTTCTAAGAAGAAGAGTCATCCACACTAACTTGCTTAATATCGATACTGGAAGGAGTAACAGCTTATGGAACATGAGAGATTGGAACCCGAATGCAAACATCATGAAGACCAAAAGACAAGACTGGGAGCTTATGACCGAAAGCCGAAAGATCTTCTCAAAAGATTATCTCTAAAACCTAGAGGAACCAGATGCTATCGGTACAAGTAGGCTAGGTATCCATACAAAAGGAAGAAATAACTTTAAAGATAAGGTCCAAAGACCGAAACCACCTTTCTGAAAGTTAAGGCCGACACACTGAAGGTTATGTCATATCCTTCAATAACAGCCGAAACCCAGGCAACCAAAACCGAAAGGTGAAAAGCGGCTGACACACAGCTGACACACCTGAAAGAGGCCTTTGCTGACCCAATGTCAAAAGGGGTCCCGATTTGTCTATAAATAAGACCCTAGGGGTCACAATTTCGGGTCGAATTTTCATTCTTCAATCTTATACACTTTTCTTCAAGAGCAAACCCTAATTTATCAATCGAATTGGGGATTTCTACTATCCTTGTAATATATCTGAAATAAATAAAAAGAAGAAGTCCGGGACTTAAATATTTCACGATTCTATAATCGTATTGTGTTTGTCATGGTTAAACAGGGAGTTAACATTAATCTTTCTCATGGGAAGGTTAATCGCATATGTATTGGAAGAGGAAAGGCTTTGGGTAAAACCAAGGAATCTCCCCCTTTCGATCCCTCAATATGTGACTTAAGCCTTTCATGATAAGTCTAATGAAACTTAACCCCGGAAGGAAGCTTGTTGTAAGCTTACGACTCGATAACTAATGCAACCAAGGTATTTCCAAGCTGGTTCGATGCAAAAGTATCATTTAGGTCACTGAGTGTTATGGCATGCTGACAACCCAGTCGTTATGAAGCATTAGCCTATTTTCTTCTCAACACAGTGTAAATTGTGTTATCCAGGGTCCAAGGGTAACCTGGAACACCTTTCTCTCAAAGCTATTATCGACCTTACAGTCTCGTAAGTGTGATACTCACCCCTTCAGGGAAGAGTAACTAATCTTTGGACTTAAGGCCTTAACGCCTAGAAAATAGTGGAACTCGTGTAGCATGCTGAAATCAAGTTGCTCTTAAACATCCTTTAGATCCATCAACCACTGTGTTTCAATACACATGCATTATTTAACCTAGTTCGGGTGTTGATGAAAAATGTCATTAACAACTCTGTTTGAACATATGCAAAGGTATTGTGTATATGTTCCTGAGTTAATGCAAAAATCGGGCGGTCTACTGATTCAGTTGACCTCCTTAATGTAATTCATGTTGTGCCATATATCCAATACGTATGCAAAAGAGTCCTAATAATACATATAAATTCTATATGTATGCAACAACCATTCAACAAAATGCAACATCCGAGCGATGATTCAACCATTTCCATCCATACTTAAAGTAAATTAAAATGCACACACATCCATATGCAATACGTAAGTGCTCTAGTAAACCGGTCCCTAATCTAAAGCCTAGTATGTGTATATGCATCCACTAGCAAACCCACTTACAGCCATCAAACATAACATGCCTCAAACACATGTTTTAAACCATTTCCATCACCCACAGAATTCTACCTAAGAATCGAGATTCGAATGATAGGAAAAATAGATTCAAACTCAAAAGCTTTGAAAGGAGGAATTAAGAACGTACCCTCAAAGAGAAACGAAAAAGAAGCGTGAATCTTATCTTCAGGTTCCCAAGTCGCATCATCACGATCTTCTCCCCATTGTACCTTAACCAGCTGTAACTCCTTATTTCGTAGCTTCTTAACTTTAGATCCAAGTATCCGGGTAGGAACTTTTATGATTGATGCCTCCTTCTCTATCTCTACATCCTTAAGGGTACTCGACTCAACTACCTCTGCGGAATCATGTATACACTTCCTCAAGTGTGAAATGCGGAACACATCGTGAACTCACGCCAGTTTGTCTGGTAGTCGAACTCTGCAGTCCGTCTGACCTATCCTTTAAACTATGAGGAATGGCCCTGCAAACCCTGGTGCCAACTTCCCTGCCAAGCCAAATCGAACAACATTCCTTAAAGGTGACACCTTGATAAAAACCATACCTCCTACCTCAAAATCTAAGTCAGTCCTTCTCCGATTGGCATACGACTTCTGTCTGTCCTGAGCTGCTTTCATCTATCTCCGAATCAAGTCTATCTTCTTTCAAGTTTCTCTAACCGTCTCAGGCCCAAGTAGAAGTCTGTCCATAGACTCCCACCAACATGTAGGTGATCTTCAGGGTTGTTCATAAAGTGCCACGAAGGAAGCCATACCAATACTCGTCTAATAACTATTATTGTAGGCAAACTCTACCAATGGAAGATGTTCCTCCCAAGTCCCTCCGAAGTCTAGGATACACAATCTCAATAAATCCTTGAGAACCATATTGACCCTCTCTGTTTGTCAATCCGTATGAGGGTGATCGTGGTGGTAAATCATAGTTGTGTTCCTAGTGCCTCCTACAAGCTCCTCCAAAACTCACTCGTAAAGATGTGGTCACAGTCACTAACAATACTGGAGGGTACCCCATGAAGTCGAACGATCTCTCTAAGATATATCGATGCTAACCAAATTGTCATCCTCTTGCTCTTAACTAGGATAAAGTGAGTGCTCTTAGTCAATCTATTGACTATAACCCAAATACTGGTGTTGCCCTTCCTCGATCTTGGAAAATCATCTATAAAATCCATAGAGACGCTCTCCCACTTCCACTATATTATGTCTACAGGCTGAAGCAATCCACCAGGTTTCCTTTGTTCAGCCTTAACTCACTATCATGTTAAACATCTGGCTACATACTCTGCCATGTCCTTCTTCATTGCAATCGAATGAAAAACTCTCTTTATATCTCTGTACATCTTGTCACTACCCTGATGGACAGTCATCCGAGAAAGATGAGCCTCCTCGAGAATTGATCTCAATAAATCATTAACTATGGGAACACACAGCCTCCCATCTCGACGTAGTCACCTTCTTTCGTCCACATAATACCTAGTAAGGTGGCTAGAGGTCTCTCCTCCACTATGTCGATCCATGATACCTACTAATTGCTTATCCTCGCGCTGAGTGGGTCCAATGTGTTCCAAAAGAGTAGATAGCACCTTAAATGACGCCAACAATCCGCGTGCAAAATCCGTAGATGGTCTAAAATCAAATGACGAGTTAAACTCCAAACTCTACCACTCTACGAATATTGGACTCAAGGCCATTCTCTGTCTACTCAATGCATCTACAACTACATTCCTCTTCCTTGGGGTATACACTATCTCAAAGTCATAGCACGCAAGGAACTCCATCTAACGGTGCTGTTGAAAATTGAGATATTTCTGTGAGAACAAGTACTTGAGTGACTTTTGATATGCATAAAGATCGAACTTCTCTCCTAATAAATAGTGTAGACTTGAGCGCAAACACTATTTCCGCCAACTCCAAATCATGGGTATGATAGTTCTTCTCATGTACCCTCAAATGTCTACTCCTGTGTAGAAACCCTACCTTCTTGCATCAACACAACACCCAAACTCATGCCGCAAGCATCCGTGTATATGGTAAACCTCTTGGTACCATCAAGAAGAGTCAAATTGGAGTTGATGTATGAGCCTTAATTAATATCAAGAATGCATCCTCGCATCTATATCCCAAACAAAAACCTAGGTTCTTCTTCGTCAAATGGGTAAGCGGAACTGAGACCCATGTAAAGTCCTTAATGAAATTTCTGTAATAGCCCGCTAATCCCAAGAAACTCCTAACCGCTGTTGCATTCTTAGGGGCTTTCTAATCTTGAACTACGAAAACCTTAGCGGGGTCCACCGCTATTCCATCCTTGGAGACAACATGTCAAAGGAACCTTACCCCTTCTTCCAGAAATGACACTTAGAAAACTTAGCTTTCAGCAGATGTGCTTAAAGAGTGCGGAGAACTTCTTCTAAGTGTGTGGAATGCTCTTCCTCTCTCCTCGAGAAAACTAGGATATTATTAACAAAAACTACAAAAAAACTTATTCGGGTACTCCCTAAGTACCCGACTCATCAAATCCACAAAGTATGCCAATGCATTGGTCAGCCCAAAAGGCATAACCATCCACTCAAAGAATCCATCGGGAGTCCTAAAAGCAGTCTTGTCTATGCTGTCATATGCTACCCTAAGCTGATGAAACCCGTGGCTAGATCACACTGTGAGAAAACTGAAGCACCCACTAACTAGTCAAACAAGTCATCTATCCGGGGGAGTGGGTGTCTATTCTTCTTGGTGAGCTTATTCAACTCCCTATAGTACACACATAGACGGAGGTAGTCATCTTCCTTTGTTGCAAAGACGATTGGTGCTCCCCACTTAGAAATTCTCTGTCTAATAAATGCCTTCTCGAATAACTCACCCACTTGCTTATTGAGCTCCCGTTTCTCTTTAGGAGCCGTGTGGCGCACTAGTAAGACAACAAGCTTAACATTCTCCACCAAGTAAATCCATAAATCCAACTCGCTCCTAGGAGGTAATCCTCTTACCTTATCGAACACGTCCGGAAAGTCTCTGACTATTGGTACCAAACTGAGATCATCAGCAGAAGCATCTAGAGAATCTAGGAAACAGAGAATAACTTACCTCTGTGGGTCACAAGAAATCTTGAGAGTTCTACCATGGCATGTCAAAAGTCTAACAACTCTCCTCTCAAATCAAGGATGACACCATACATGGCTAACCAATCCATCTCTAGAATAAGTCTATAATCCATAAAACCCAGAACATATGTGTCACACTCAAACTCAACACCTATAACAAAAATTCCCAAACCCCCTACATAACATAGACAGTGAGTCGTACCTCCTCTGGGGTTTGAGACCACTATAGGATTAGAAACTAAACAAGTATCCAGGTGCAGAGTATCAACAACAGAATTGGATATGAAAGAATGAGAAGCAACGGAATCGAACAAAGTCCTAATAGAAGAGTCAAAAAGAGAAATCAAACTTTCTACGATGACTTTCCTACTTCGGTCCTGACTACATATCTGAGTTGCCTCAAGCGCATGAACTTGTGCTCTGGATGATACGACCCCCTGACCCTACTTCTTAGGGCACTGCCTGGTGTAGTGTCCAATTTGTCCGCAATGAAAACAGGCATTCTTAGTCTTTCTACTGTCTTTGACAAAGTGTCCTGCACTCCTACGGCCATGACAACTAACTTTTGTCTTGATTTGTTCCTTATCAGGTTTTCCTCCCTTCTTCTGCTCCCTTCTTGGGCCACCACTTTTTCTTTTCTATTTTGGGCTTAGCCTCTTTGGCCTTTCCCTCTTGCTTGTCCACTTTCCCATCCTAATGCATCAAAGCCATATCCACTAGTCTCTCAAATTTAGCTTCGATAGGTATATGTGACATCGCCAGTCCCTGAAGGGGTTGATTCAGCCCTCTCGCAAATCTCAAAGCCTTCATGTGAGGAGAGTTAACTAGATCCAAACCAAACCTTGCTAATTTACTAAAGTTATTCACATACTCTTTCACCGTCATACTTCCTTGCTTCAGGCTTAAGAACTTTTCTAGTTGCATTCCTTCCTCACCTTGTGATAAGACCTTCATTTCAAATCTTTCCCTAAACTCACCCTATGTTGTTATCATCCATTCTGACTGAGTTACCTCTCACCAGTAATGCTTCCTCTTTCTGCTGCCAAGGGGCCAACTAAAGCTTCCTTCTGTCGTCTAGCTCCAACAACTCAAATACATGCTATGTCTCCCTAAGCCAATTGCGAGACTCTACATAACTCTCTGTTCCACGAAATGGCTTGCCGCCCATCACACATAAATCCTTACAGAGCTTAGAGAAGTTAACAACTGGATTAGGTGGAACTACCACGACTGCAGCTGGGGGTGGGACATTTCCTTGCACTTCGGCAGGTGTCGTAGCCTCTACATATCTACGGAGCCATGTCAGAATGTGAATGCCATTGAGAAATTAGGATCCCCTAGCATACTGAAAAGAGAAGAGACAAGGATTCAAAAAGAGATCGAAGGAACATTATAATTGACTTGAGGATATATATATATTTTTCAAAAAAAGGTTTTACTTGAAAATTCTTTGTATTGAAAACACTTTTTGAGAAACTTTATCTCTAATCCTGTAACCTTAGGCTCTGATACCAAATGTGGCACCCCACATCTCTTAATGTCACCCATATGAGGATGCATTAAGTTTTGTGAAGCACAATATGTATAAAGTAACAAATACAGAGGCTAAAATTCACAAGACAAAATGTAAAACACGACGGAAAGCTTCTATAAAAAACAATCATTATTAAACATTTCACAACATTACTGTTTAAAATACCATAGATTCATAATCATAAAACATCTTCCTTGTGGAAAGAAAGACGTCAGAGTACAAATATATAACCACAAAAATCGTATCCCTCACAAGTCATAACAATAGCCATAGAATAAGTATTGAAGCAATACATGAATTAAGAAAGGGTCCAAGCCCAAACTAAATTAAAGGATCAAATGTCACTGCTGCGATCCACCTCCTTGAGAACCTGGAGGGAAAAAGGAAGGGAGAGAAACAAACTAGGTTAGACAATAAGTCTGGCGAGTTCCAGTGATTTTTAGCATAAACGTAAGATAAAGAAGTATTTGACAGATGAATAGTAGTGGACATGAAAATACAGTAAAGTGTAAAATTATGAAATAAAACAAAATAAGGTAAGATAAGCTTCCCATTCATATCCCCCGAATTTTTGCACCAACTATTAGAATATCAGGATTAGGTTTTATCTAATTTCTACCTAATAATCGACTCCATAAAAGGACATGAATAACTTGTGCAAGCTATGACATTCGGGGATATCAGTCCCGAACCCATCAACTAAAAAGACATAGCCTTACCCATAGACGTTAGAGCACCTTATCTTCCCTATTAGTAACAATGCACACTCATGATTCCGTCAAAACGTGCCTATATCCACCTTAGAATCTGAACATCTTACAATTAAGCATCAGTAAAACGTGCTCTAGTCTCTACCTAGTGCGAGACTCATGTGATAATAGGAGGGTACCGATTGATATGGGTTCCAGACAGACAAAAAAGAAAGCAGATTAACACAATCCACCCTAAGCTTGGCCCCCCAAGCTAACTAGGATTTTAAGAGTCCCCACATATTTTATTAGAATGGAAATCTTAGCTTATTAATCAGACAGAATTAACTTAGCAGGTTTAAGTTTATTAATAAGATTAATATAACCCTATGTTATATTCCTAGGTTGTAAATAACATTTCTTAATAAATGTAATTCTTTACACAACCCTTCCCCAAGTCAGACGGATCCTTGCTCAGATATTTTATAGATACAGATTACAAGTTACTAAATATTTAATTAAGTATATCTTATTTCGATTCTTATGTTTAATAACGTATTTACTTAATTGTATAATTCAGTATAGCTTAATCCAATTCACAGGTTTCCATATTCTTCCTTTGGAATTTACCCCAGTTTACAGTCCACGGTTCCAATTCAATATATGCCCAAAATTTCCTTATCAAGTATTATTTCAGATTATTCCAATTTTACGTGAATCAAATGGTAAAGGCCTTATTGGCTTAGGCTCGGTGCAAAACAAAGAAAAATAAGGAGAAATAGATCTAGGCTTAGAAATGAACAAAATGAATAAATAGGCATTATAAGACTGTAAATAGAATATTGACAGAGAAGGGGGTAAGGAAGAAGGATGTACTTATAAACAAACAATAACTGAAAGGGGATAAATAATAGACAGTAATTAAAATGAACATTAACATGTAAAAGATAAACTTATAAACACGGTAACTATCAAGCTTTCAGATCCAATATATTTTATTATCGAATTCATTTTTATTTAAATTGCTAATATAAAAAACATAGAACTCACAGAGAATTATTGTAGATCCAGAAAAAGGCCTTTAAAAGAGAAGTAGAAGAAGAACATCCATTCAGATCTATATTTTGACAGCACCCTAACTTTTCCCCAATTTTTATTTATTTCTAGAGCATAATAGAGTGGAGGAAGAAGATGAAGAAATATTGGTGTAAGGGAAAGAGTGAGGGTTCGTAGTCTATTTATAGGTGTGATAGGGTAGTTTAGGCCATAACATATTGGGGTTTTAATCCAAACCATAGAAAACACCTCAGCATGAGTCAACAAAAGAATTATCTAGAAATAGTTGTGTTCGGCCAGGCACAGGTTCGTGTCTTGCTCGAAGTGGGTCGACTACCTCCTATGTGGGTAAATATAGGGGTCGACCCATATGGGGCCTTAGTTGCCCAATTACCGTTGCATTATTCTAAATTTATTAATTAAAATATTTATTTTAATTTCAAACTTCGATTAATCATATCTTGTTCATACTTAGTCCGATTTACGCAAATCAAAAGTCTATCTAACTCAGAATTTTGTAACGAACGCAATGATGAAATCCATTCTATCCAGTTCTGACTATTTTATTTATTAATTAATATTCAATTTATTAACCTTCTTCATATAATTATTGTTTGTTAAAATTTAGGGTGTCACATCCATGCTGCATAATCCCTATTATCCAATCCTACCTCAAAATAATAAGTCTATGATTGTTCTTATGCAAGTTGTAAACTATAAATTGGTTTCACATAGGTTATTTCACCCATAAGATACAATAACATAAAAATAGAAGCTTAGCCTTTATTTTACATGTATACTAAATTCATACACATGCAGTGAAACTTCAACATATATACATATAAGTGATGGTTGCCTCATCTAGGACTTAATTCCTTAAATAAAATGATTTATACTCACCTATTTTTCTCCCTTTAGTCCCTAAGCTTTTATCCATAGCTCTGCCTTTTAACCTCCCAGGCGTTGTTGCTATTCCCCCATTTTTATTCCATTTTTCTTTGTATTTCCATTAGAGAAAACTATTAACCCCTCTGTCATTTGTTTCCCACTGGTTATAAACATCATCGCACAAGGGTTTCTAGGTATAGGTTTTACAAAATTTACCCCTGGCCATGTTAGTTTTTAAAATACCAATATATCACACACTAATTTACCAATTTCTTACTTTAATTGATTGAGAAAAGGTTGGTTTCTAAAGTTTAGAATGGGTTTTCTTTTTCGAGGAAAAAGCTTCCTGTAGATTTCCATTTTTGTCGTAAGATCATGCTATTTGCTTGGATCTTATATTTCCCATGAGCCAAAGGATCGTTATTGATGTATATTTAATATGTTTCCCTATACCGCAGCCTCTCGTCTTTCATGTAAAACTTGCTGCATTTACATTTCTTTCATTTATTTTTACCCATACCCTTATCTTATGCAATCTTTACTCAGTGTTTATGCATGTATTCAGATATAAGCCTAATAATTTTATACTAAATATTTACACATATACCATTTTTCGTAAATTGAACTGCTTATATTTTAACATAGGCTTTTATTTTCAAAGCCTAACATATGTCAAACAATCTTGTTTGATTAATTTCCATAGCTTATTAACTTATATACCCAGGAATGCTCATATACTTAGCATATACTTCCTATTACTTTCCATTGTAATAACACGCATTTTGATATTTCGTTTATTAATGTTTCCATGCTTTTTTATTTTTAACTTTTTAATCTATGCATACTTTTCTTTTTATAGGAAATACCTATTTAAATACACATTGGATGTCTACCTATGCACCCTTCTCTTTTCCTATGCACCCTTGCATAGTTAATATATATCATATATATATATATATATATATATATATTGTCAAAATCATTCTTTAATTATCCCCATTAAATATTTAGAAAAATCTAGGGTCATCACAAACTCTCTTCGTCGGTTTGCTTCCTATCATAGGTATGAGCAAAGATATTCCATTATGCCATAGGATTCTGTGTGACCTCTCCCGAAATAATTAAAATAATAATAATAATGTTTTAATAATTATTTGTACATAAGTAACTTAAACTATGAAAATGTAATATTTTTTATATTCATAATTAATAAATTACCGAGTCCTCCTAATGATATTGAAATGACTCGGAACCACCATGAAGTGTCACTGAGTTCTTATTTCTATTTATTGAGTTCCACTCCGACTATTTGTACATAATTGAATTGAAAATCATGCTAAATCATGTAAATATATGCAGTATTTTGAACTGAAATGTGGTAAAATTACCTAGAATTCCTCGTTGCTCCACAATGCAATCAATGCATCCTATGCCCCAGTGCCCATCCATTTGAGTTTTTTCCCTGATCATCTAATGAAAACATAATATCCTTTTTTTTTTACTTTTATTGTTCCAATTGCACTTAACTCACTCAACGTTGGCCTCCTCAAAATCTACTGCATCCTACACATTAAGAAAATGAAAGTATAAACTTATAAATGGTCTACAAAATATAAATTAATGATATATAAATTTGCACTTACAAGAAAATCCTACCAAACATTCACTTTGTCCTGTGCTAGGGTCTTGCTCCACTTGGGCTAGCAAGGAATCATCATGCTCATGTATGCCTAGCAAGAAATAGAAAGAATATCATCGGATGGCTCAATCTTAAAGCTCTGATGTTAAAAATGTGAAATAAACGTGTGATAAATCATGTTTAGTATATAATATACTATACATAAGATAAATTTAATACTTATAACCCATCATCCTTTGGCTGTAATGTCACTATAGGACGAGCTGCCTCATGTGATGGGTCGTTGCCATCACCTCAGTGATGTTCCTTCTCAGAGAAGAAGAAGTAGAACGTAACTAAAAAGAACCACGTTTCCTAAAAAATGACAAAATATGTGCCATAGACATAATATCATTAATGAGAAACATGTCATTTAATTTTTATAAACATATATTATGTTAGAACATATTACTTAACTATGAGAAATATTATTATGATAAAATTATCATTTAGCAAATACAACATTTTATTATGGAAAACTTATCTTGGAAGAACATATCACTTAATGACGAGACACTTATCATGGTAGAACATACCATTTAATCATCGGAAAAATGTATAACATAAATTACCGTCTATCAAAATATGCATTATTAATCATTCGTCACTACTTTCCAATTCAGTCTCTATCTCGTACTCTCTATTATTTTCTTATATGGCCTCAAATGCTTTTAATAATACATTCAATTCATCTCTTAGAGTTCCAAAATTGGTTTGATTGTCGGTTATTATTATTCTATTGTTTTCCTCGATATCTGCTTGATATATTTGTTCATTTGGAATAATTTATCCATCAAATGTAAATCTTACCTTGAATTTAAAAACAACCAATCTATTTGCTTTATCTCTTCTTAAAGATGGATAAGGAGCGTAACAAACTTAAGAGCTTGTTTGATCAGTACAAAAGGATTATATATATATGATAACACAATGTATGCTTTATTTCAATAAGATTATATCTTGGGTGCATGTTGATTCAAGAACCTAGAACATTGCTGAACCAATTGCATTTAAACGAAAAACTTTCTCCAAAGTCTTGTGAAATATGTCAATTGCAGAACCTAAGTTAAGATGCCATAAAAATCATTTATATGATCATTTGGATCATTACTACCTTTAACAAACACATCGCTAGTGTTAGTTAATTTTTAAGGATCATAATCATTAGTGTTAAACTAATATCCACACGAAGAATATTGGATAAGCCTTGACTTTTCTTTTTGGGCATAGCTAAATGTGCCAATCCTTCATCGACCACACAATCTATTGTATCATAAACATAATTCGAAAACCAAATAGTGAAATTTTTGTTGATATCATCATTTGAATTCGTGATTCGTAAATACTGCGGATATAAATAAAATACTGCATTATAAAATACATATGTATATATGTGTATAGACATATGTATAAATAATATATTATGTATAAAGAAGAGTAAATATATATTAACTAAAAATGGTGAAACTTTAGAGTAATTAAGAAGAGTATATGTGCATGATTTCTATACTTATTTATAAATTATACTGGCAAACTCAACAAGTGTATGATGACTATATGTGTGTGCTTTCTATACTCAACAAGAATATATGTACAATGACTAACAAAATCAACAAGAATATATGTGTGTGCTTTCTATACTCAGTTCCATTGGTGTAACTAACAAATTGTATATGAAGTAGATATATGATTTACAAACTAAACTTTCAACTCATGCTTTCTATCTCACTTTTTTGTTTAAATGATTTAAGTATCAATCATGAATTATTCCAAATTATAATTTAATTACATATATAATTAAACTAATGTTTAACATATTAAATATTAATATCTCCAAAATGGATACTTCCATACATATTGCCCAAGCCCTCAAAGCCATGCTTCAGTTGGCAAATGTATAGTTAAATGCTTATTACATTAAAGAAACCTAGATGAAACACTTTCTCTAGTTTGCAGAGCAGTATAGGGATTTCTTCCTTAACTTTAAATAGATAAGCAACTTTTAACATAGTAGAACAAAGCTCCTTATAAAAGAAACTTTTTCGTTTTAATTGTCTTAACTTTCATGGATAACGGTTCTTTCAAAGTGATTAATAACAAAATTTCCATCATTACATGACAATCATGGTTTTTCATCCCATTAAACTTCTGTATCACGTCTTTCCACCCATCTACGAAGATTAGAAGAAATACTATCGAGAAATCTTAAGTTTTCCACCCATTCTAAAAATATTTAAATTTGGTCATTGTCTAACTCATAACATGGTTTTGGTTTTTTAGTGGCATTTGGCTTGATATGAAGCTTAGGACGATTACATAATACTTCTATATCATGTTTTGATTTCAAATCATCCTTTGTCTTTTCTTTAACGTTCAAAATTGTATTAAACACATTATCCAACGTGTTTTTCTTGTTTTGCATCACATTAATATCATAACGAATTCATGAGATTCCAAAAATTCTAGAACGGATATAATGGCAGTCCCTATAGCTGTTATTCCTCTCTCCTTTCTCCTTGCTACCTCGAGCGTTGCCCCTATAACATCTCTTGCTCATCCTCCGCCCCTCTAGACCCTCCTCCTGCTTCTTCGGTTGTTTCTCCAATCCTGATTCAACCTACGTTGTCACGTGATCCTTGTCAACTGGAATGGACTTCATTATTCAAGCACAAAACCAAGAAATGATGGGAAGTACATCCTTGCTAACATGAAACCTACCTTCTTCGGTGAAGTTATGGAATATAGATGAAGTGGTAAAGGCAGGTGCTTTATACTTCGGTTGCGCGCGTACACACACGCATGCACACGCGCGCGCGCACACACACAAATATATATATATATATATATATATATATATATATATCAAGTTATTTTTCTAATCAGAAATAAAGTACGCATAGTATTGTTCGATACGATCTCAACACAGCTGATCACGTGTCAACCCAACTTCGTATGAGCTAGATACGATTGTTACGAGTTAATATGAGAACAAAAAACATTTAAACTTAAATTATTTAATTTAAACACCTCCTCACCTTAACGTACGTGCCTCCATCTTCACCTCCCCATTTCAAAACCCAACCCGCCCATTCACCTGTATACAAAGCTAACCCTTGACCGAGTCATTGACCGACTCTACCCATCACCTCAGTCACCAGTCAGCCTCACAACCACCACCATTTTACTCAGTGCCGAAATCTCCACCCCACGATCACCACCATGCCATGCCTGATGCCTTCGTGTAGAACCCGACCTACAGTTCCAAAAAACCATGTAGCCACTGTAGCGTTCTGATTCAGGCCACCGGAGCTCCTCCAGTTGATGTCATTCTGAATGTCGTGCCACCACAAACCTGACCGACACCATGATTCCACCTCTGGTCGTTCCTATTTCTCCGTAGCCTAAAACTCTAGCTGCGCTGCATTATTTTTGAACGAACCCAAATAACATCGCACAAAAATATGGAGCTATGGTCATGAAGCTCTCGCTTATGTGGTTCCAACGAATCCAAACTTAAGTAACTTCATGGAGTACCGAGGGAGATTTAATTGTTTGAAGTATATACTTGTGGCGGCCTCTTTTTTTCGATTTCTCAGATAGAAAATGAATTAGGTTGTAAGAGGATGAAGGGTTATTAATACCCAAGATATTTTTAGATATTTTAATTATAACATTAACTTAAACTGTCGTCGAGCATTTTATACTCGTAAGACCCTGCAGTAGTCCCGACCACTATAAAACTTGACATTCTGCTATAATTTAATATTCTGAATCCGATGAAACTAGTTTCATTGAAATCCGAGGTTATTTGTAAAGACACTATTTTCTTGCATTATTAAAATCGAATTATTAAAATCGATTTCAAAACATTATACTTCTGTAATAATAAATTACTGTTATCGTTACATTCAATTAGAATTTTATATAAGCTACAGAATCAATTTAATTTTACATTAAATTCCAGTTTTACTTCACTACAACAAAACATTATATATATAGCACAATATTATAGCATTATAATTAGAATGTTATGTAAAATTGATTAGAGTAGAATATGAAAAAAGTCGGTTGTGCACGACTTGTGCAGGATCTATAATATGGCTATGCGGAACGTATGTGATAACTTAAGCTATTCAATAGTTATGCGAATAAATATTCGCAAACAATATATATATATATATATCACAAATAACTATAAATGCAGTAAAGTAAAGTAAAGTAGTGTAACGACACCAGGATTTTTATACTGGTTCGGACCTCCAGTCCTACGTCCAGTCCCGAAGCTTCTCTTCGGCTTTTCACTAAACAACACCCTCGCTTCACCCGGAGGAACAGGTTCACAACTACTTGATTTACGGGCTACAAGTTTACCCACTTGATTTCACGGGCTACAAGCTTACCCACTTGATTTCACGGGCTACAAGCTTACCCACACAGGACAATTACAAGAGTTTGACTTCTGATTGTGTTCTTCTTTCAACACTGATTTGCCAACGATTGAGTACACCCTTCCTATAATCTTATCCTCAAGTATATGATTTGAATGCAAAGATTTAAGGAAGAAAGATTGCTTGTTGAATCAAATGATATAAAACTGATTCAAGGATTCAACAAGTATTGACTATTTGAGAGAGCTTTTAGAATGCAAGAGAGTATAGAGTTAAGATCAGAAAATAGAAGAAGATTCGGTGATTTGAAAGAATGATTTCAAGTCTATTTATAGTGTAGAATAGTTGCATTCCTTCATGAAGAGTTTTTATAAAGAGTTGTGTCCATTTCTCTTGAAATTGAATAGAAATCTCTTCACAAAAAGAAGCATCCTTTCAGAAAAATTACAGCAAGAAAAAAGGTCGACAGGTCGAAATTAACAGGTCAACAGGAATATGAAAAAATAGCCGTTATGCACAAAAGACAATAGGACCGGTCGACAGGTCCTTTTTGGGCGGTCGACCGTTTTCTTGCTGTGGACCGGAGGACCTCGGTCCACAGTCTATATCACTCTGCACTCTTTCCCGGTCGAAGCCTGGACCGTTTGGGCTTTTTCTGTGACTTTTCAATTCCTCAAATATACAGATTTCAGCCCCAGCTAATTTCAGTTTCTAAATTGTTTTGTGCATTCGTGTTATACTTTGAGGATAGATTTTAACATCAATCTAACACGACTCCATACCTATATATATATATATATATATATATATATATAATCTTAGCTCCATGTCATGATTTCCATTGATCTTCACTATGATCTTTATTGATTTCCACTTTGATAAATGTGAATTCAGCTCGTCAATGATCTCTATTTCTATGTTGTCATTAATCAAAATCTTGTGTATCAACATTCTCCCCCTTTTTGATTGATGACAACATCTTGCATATATTTTTGAGATACTGAGTAGCTCTCCCTGAATATATGCTTATATATTTCTATCTCCCCCTGTCCAAAAGCTTTCTGCACATTTTGTTAGTATATATAATAAAAACTTACTGTTTCCTGTAACAAAATGTTAGTGCATATAAAATGAAGAAATATATGATACATGAATATATATATTTATATATGCATATTTCTCCCCCTTTGTCATCGATTAAAAAGAATAAATATCATGATAGAACAGTAATCGAACATAAGACATAAATTAAAGTACCTTCGGGAGATATTGGATCATGTGCAATTTGATAAACTGATTTTTTTTTTCCAGAGACATTTGGAGAAATCAAAATCGCCTTCCTTTTATTGTGGTGTACCTGCAAAAAAGTAGAATATATATACTTTGGTACCCACTTGCTTTGTTTGGGTCCATGGGTTAGATGGAAGGTAGCCATACCCAAGAGGGTTTAATGGAACCTTTAAAGATAAAATTTTCATTATTAACTACTGAATCAAAATAATCATCAATATATTTTTCTCTGTTTTTCCAACTTACAGGAACCCAAATACTTAAGTAATCTCTATTGACATTCCTTTTCATACTTCTAGATCTATTATACAGATCTCTAGTCATAGAAGTATTCGAATTTCTATAATAATTGGATCTAGGATGAGCATTAGTACTAGCAGTAATATTTTTATTGTACATGAAAGCATATCTAGTACTATTTCTAAGATTAGTTTTATTATATCCTAAACCACTTTTGTCATGTAAAGGTCGAGATCTAGATAAAATCATATTTAAATCATTTTGACCTTTATTAAATTTTGCGAACTTATTTGCACTTTTATCAAATTTATTTCCAAAGTCGTTATTGACATTTTCAAAAGAAATTTTGTTATTCTTTAAATCATCAATTTCCTTATTTAATTCAGAATTTTTCCTTTTTAAAGTACCATTCTCAGTTTTGAGACCTAAAATTTGAGATTCTGAATTATCTAAAGAAGATTGTAACTTTTCAAAATTTTCTTTTGAGTCAGAAATTTCATTTTGCAAAATATTATTATTCACCGTTAAAAACTCACATTCTTTAGATAGTTCTAAATTCTTTTCAGTTAAAGCTCCATTCTCTTTTTCAAGAGACGAAATTAAAGAACTAGAATTATTTTAAAGAATCTTTTAATGATATATTTCTATTTTGCAAAAGATCGATTTCCTTTAAAAGAACATTGTTTTCATCTTCTAGTTGCTCATTTTCTTTTTGAAGGAAATCTTTTTGAGAAACAAGCTCTTCTAAGGTATCTTCAAAACATTTGGCTTGTTTTACCAAACGATTGTTTTCTTCTTTTAATTTGGAATTTTCTTCCTTGTACTTTTTTGACATAGCTAAAACGACTGTATTGAGTTTCAATAATTTTTCATGGTCTAACAAAAGATCTTTAAATAATGAATCTACACATACCGATTGTGATCTGACTTTAGCCATGGGACACTGGTTTCCTTGCTCTCCTGATTCTGCTTTGTTGCTCTTCCATTTTCTAATGCCTTGACTAGATTTCTTTATTGCCATTTGTTCTAGGATGTTGTTACGATCTCTAGAACACCAGGCTCTGATACCAATTGAAAAAAGTCGGTTGTGCACGACTTGTGCAGGATCTATAATATGGCTTTGCGGAATGTATGTGATAACTTAAACTATTCAATAGTTATGCGAATAAATATTCGCAAACAATATATATATCACAAATAACTATAAATGCAGTAAAGTAAAGTAAAGTAGTGTGACGACACCAGGATTTTTATACTGGTTCGGACCTCCAGTCCTACGTCCAGTCCCGAAGCTTCTCTTCGGCTTTTCACTAAACAACACCCTCGCTTCACCCGGAGGAACAGGTTCACAACTACTTGATTTACGGGCTACAAGTTTACCCACTTGATTTCACGGGCTACAAGCTTACCCACTTGATTTACGGGCCACAAGCTTACCCACTTGATTTACGGGCCACAAGCTTACCCACTTGATTTCACGGGCTACAAGCTTACCCACACAGGACAATTACAAGAGTTTGACTTCTGATTGTGTTCTTCTTTCAACACTGATTTGCCAACGATTGAGTACACCCTTCCTATAATCTTATCCTCAAGTATATGATTTGAATGCAAAGATTTAAGGAAGAAAGATTGCTTGTTGAATCAAATGATATAAAACTGATTCAAGGATTCAACAAGTATTGACTATTTGAGAGAGCTTTTAGAATGCAAGAGAGTATAGAGTTAAGATCAGAAAATAGAAGAAGATTCGGTGATTTGAAAGAATGATTTCAAGTCTATTTATAGTGTAGAATAGTTGCATTCCTTCATGAAGAGTTTCTATAAAGAGTTGTGTCCATTTCTCTTGAAATTGAATAGAAATCTCTTCACAAAAAGAAGCATCCTTTCAGAAAAATTACAGCAAGAAAAAAAGTCGACAGGTCGAAATTAACAGGTCGACAGGAATTTGAAAAAATAGCCGTTATGCACAAAAGACAATAGGACCGGTCGACAGGTCCTTTTTGGGCGGTCGACCGTTTTCTTGCTGTGGACCGGAGTATCTCGGTCCACAGTCTATATCACTCTGCACTCTTTCCCGGTCGAAGCCTGGACCGTTTGGGCTTTTTCTGTGACTTTTCAATTCCTCAAATATACAGATTTCAGCCCCAGCTAATTTCAGTTTCTAAATTGTTTTGTGCATTCGTGTTATACTTTGAGGATAGATTTTAACATAAATCTAACACGACTCCATACATATATATATATAATCTTAGCTCCATGTCATGATTTCCATTGATCTTCACTATGATCTTTATTGATTTCCACATTGATAAATGTGAATTCAGCTCGTCGATGATCTCTATTTCTATGTTGTCATTAATCAAAATCTTGTGTATCAACAGAATATAAAAAACAAATTAAGCTATAAAAAAGAATAAATTAGCTACTTCCGCTGTATGAAACCCAAACCACTTTGAACGCGGGGGCTTCAATAAAGCAGCCTTCTCATAAAAAAATTAGGCCGCGAAAGCTAAAATTTTTAGGCCGCGAAAGCTAAAATTTCCTCTTTCCTCTCAAAATCATTTTTCTACCCTAATTCAATCCTGCCACTGCCAGCCATAAGCGATGCATCCTATCCATTCACTCTACTACAAGTACCTCCCATTCCACATCGATTCTTACAACCAGCAAAGACTTCGAATCCGACATCGATTAGCATCGACGTCGATTGTATTGGTTCGCTCCACCAGCCGATTCACTCGAGGATCGTTTGCATGGATTCAGTGTAGTATTAATGACTTCATCGGCCATATTCTTTGATTATCTGGTAATTTTGATTTTATTTTTTGCGTTATTAATATTTTATAGATTGGTCCTGAGTTTGATTCTGAAAGTTCCCATTTGCAGTCAGGATTCATGTAGTTTTTTTAGTTTTCTAGAAACCCTAAATTTTGCTGGCGGTTATGATTTATATTAACTGAAAATAGATATTTTGTCATAGTATAACAAGTTAATAATATTAATCTATTAATATAGTTAAACGATTTTAATTTAGTGATATAACATTGTTCAAAATCAGTTTAACGTTTCCAATAATTCCACCTTGAATTAATCTTTTATTTAACAGTAAAAGATAATGGGAAATTAAAAATTAATTTACTATATATTGAGATCTTAGAAATTCAACCTTGAATCAGCGAAGCGGAAGAAATCAAGAGTTATTCCTACTAAGGTATTGAATCAACTTGAGCCTATCGTTTGATACATTATATGTTGTAAATAGTATTGTCTCTGCATTCTTTTTTCAAAACAATTTTCATACAAGATATTCATTGGCAAATTGTTCTTGATAATATTCATATGCCAATTGCTAATTTGATATTAAAATGGAACCCATATCCACATGGGCTATCTCTTGCACTTGCAGAAATATCAGTTCAGGTTCTGTCATTTTATTCTTTGTTTTAGCTGCGGTTATGTGCCTTTGTGCCTGAACAATACGATGGAAGGTGTTCATGCAAGTTTTGTTCGAATATTTCCTTTTAAATACTCAACAGGGTACTGTTCATAAACTGTTAAACATATATGCATTTACTTTAGAATACATATCTTGGATAATTTGTACACAGAACCAAATCTATTTGGCAGCAGCAATCTTTTGCTAAACAGGTTAGGAAGAAACGGTCTCCCACCAGGCCTTCAAGTGGGGTCTATCAATGACCAAACAGGCCTTCTTAGTCATCATGAGCACATTGAACCATACTATATGGCAACAGTCCGCAAAGGTGAGCTCCTCTCCGGTGAGGTGCTTGCTTTTGGAAAGTCGGGCTTTTTAAATGACGAGGATGATGAAGTCAATAGCGTGTTTCTCTGTTGCTTCCTCGTCTATGACCATGCCGAGTATAGGCTTGATTAGAAGCTCGAATAAGACTTTGGATATCAACTGTGAGGATTATTACGACTCCACTTTCAACCATATTTCTATTGCTGCCATTTCTGCTGCTGTTTTAGCAGGTAGGTATGTCCCTGACTCTTTGTACTTGGTTGCTAGTTACCAACGTATAGCTTATGATACTGTACATTTTTATTTCTATCAATGATAAATGAATTCGTATGTGTATGCACATATGGACGCACACCCATCCAAGTTCTTAAATCTGCGTTTCATCCCTATATGATCATCGTAATTTATTTTAAATTTGTAAATTTTAAATTTGTAAATTTCAAAGTTTGCTTTAAAAATAAAATGAATGGTGTCAATTGCATGGCTAATTTCCACGTATAAATTCCCCTTATGTTGCAGGACTATGAAAGAAAAATCTCTAGTCTTAACTTAGGCAATATTTTATGAATTATCGCTTACAATATAGTTTTATGTATAAAAACATATGATAGTTGAGGGGCCAACCAGTGAAAGTAGTACGTTGATGGTAGATTACTACCATTTGTTTTTGAGAATATGTGACAACTAAATCTAATAGCCAGATTAGTTATGGTCTTCAAATGTATTTTTAACTGGTTTTCTTTTCTATGGCATGACCTACTGATAATAGACTTTTGTACAATCAGTTATTAGTTTGTTTACATATTTCGGTATAAGCCTTACTTTAGAACCCATATTTATATCCCCAAATCTGGGTGCCTTCACTTTACCAGTTCAACATAATTCACTGGAAATTAATTGATTTCAAATAGTAAATGAAATTGGAAAAATGGCGGTGATTGCACGGTTAGATGTCCATATATAAATTTCCCTAGCACTACTGACTATGAAACAAACAAAGCTTGAGTCTTAACTTATTAAGCCAGTAATGCTACAAATTATTGCTTACAATATATTTTTGTATGTGGAAACAAAAGGAAGTCAGAGGGGGCCAACCAGTGAAAATGATATGCTCACCTGCTTCCAAAATTGAATGGACTCTTCTTGAAGTTCTAGATGTAGTTCTATGGAGATCAACTTCTGATCTTGTCTGCATTGTAGATGCTGCAGGCTTTACAATAGCGTGGCTAGTCCCAAATTTGTAATGGAATCAAGTTTTGGTAAGCATAATTTTTTTTTTGTTATGAAATTTTAAGATTCGTACATAGTTGAACATATGATTTGATTCTTAACGTTGTACCATTTTTATTTGGTAACCATCGTTAAATTTGTTAATAGATCAGAAGAAGAAAAAACACTTTCGTCCTCATTGCAAGTTTAGAATTTTTTGTAATTCTCCATATCAAGTTTATCATTTGTTACCCAGAAGTTTAAAACTGAATTTATGTTGAAATACTTTTGTTCGCTTTTTGTTTCAATTTGCATTCATAGTTATTTACCTATAATATTTTGGTAATAGTTGAATTGTTGTTACGGATTTGATGATCTTCTTTTAAAAGGTGCATGTTCCTTAAATAAGATCCTAAATGTCAGTTAGTTTTCTCATTGTAAAAAAGAAAATCATAAAGTTACCCATTTTATTTTTGTTCTGTCCATTGACATCGGTCTCCTCTTAATCCTGAGTTGTAAACATGAGTGTTTGGTATATGAACAAATAGAATTTATTCAAATGATAGTATCTATGTTTAAAGTGATCTATCCACTGTATTACCGTTCACTACAGATGATACAAATTATAATACTTCCATTAATGATGACTTGACATGCTTTCTTCTCCCTGTAATCACTATGCCAAGCATTTATGTGCATATCCTGATATTTTTATAATTTAGAAATTACAAATCATTTTGTGAAAAAAAATCATTAACATAGGCTTTTTGAATTAAAACTTATCATCATTCATGGTAATTAGTTAGAAAATATTGAGCAATGTAACGATGATTTTTTCTGATATATACTAAAATAATTCAAGAGAATATAGTTTAAAAAATCATGAGGGAAAACTGTTACATATCAGAGGCATCATCCTATTCTACGATATATGGTGAGCACTAACAGGACATATGCCACCCTAAGTAATATAGCTTACCATATGATATACTTAATAACTTTCAAAGCTTTTATAAAATCCTTCATACCACTTCCAGTCTCCCTTTCTTTCAGATGTCTCCATTGCAAAGAAGATCCTCAACGAGCAAATCCACTGCCTCTCGACCACTTTCTCAATCCCCAATGAACAAATTTTCTATTAGTCAATAACCTCTTGACCACTTGCTGATGTAACTGGTGGCTTGGCAAGGCTGTAGGGTGAACCGAAGGCTTGTCTGGTCCGGTCGATGAAGAGGAAACTAGCCAGGTGTTGCGAAGTGGAGGCTACAGCTAACGTTGGTGAAGCCAAATGTTAGAGGGCTGTGGCATGGTGCTGGCCAAGGCAGAGGAAGGCCCGGGTCTGCTAGTCGGTTTCAAATGCATGGATCTCGGTGAGGCTGACGTACGGGCGGAGGAGAGGGAGGAACTGACTGGACAGCGGGGGGGGGGGGGGGAGCTAGGTGGAAGTGGTGATGAGAGGGAGGCGCACAAGTGAAGCTGAAGGGATAATGGACTTTCCAAATTTTTTTTCTGTTGTGAAGTTTCGATCTGTAAGAAGGTGAGGAGCTCGGAAGGAGAAACACAATTTGGATCCCAAAATCGATTTCTTTCAGATTTCTTCATTTATCATGCTTGTTCCACTTCAAATTGCATAACCCAAATCTCGTGAGATGGCCTAAATCAGAAAATCGGTCATTGACTCAACCACTTGCGCGATGCTTGGTGCTTAATCATGTGAGTATTTTTCTTTTTTCCTTTTCTTTCTTTTTTGTTGATTTACTTGAAGTATAACGTAGCAAATATCCTAACGTGGTATGAATTTTTTGTGCCTTTTTGTGAATTATGGACCTTTACAAAGTATCGTTCTATGTTCTCATTTATCTGTGGAGTGAGAGCATATATAACACCTACTAGAGAGCAGGTTAGGTTGAATTGCAGTAGCCGAGGCTCTTTTGCCTCACTTTTACGTTTTCCTGCGTTTCCAATAAAAAATATGTGAAAGACCATTCGAGCTGTGTTTCCTCGCCAAACAAAATGAAAGGTGCTGCAATGTCATGGGCGGCCCTGGCCTAGTGCCAGCCGTGCGACCGCACGGGGCCCATTAAGTCAGGGGACCAAAAAAAAAAAAAAACTGTATTAACTTGTCATGATGCGTGTACTTGATAGTTATTTATCTATGCAGAAGTAGATATGACTGTATGCTTTGTTGACATCAATCAATATATTAAAATGTAGATGTGGCTTGTGTGGATCTCTAGTTGCCAGGTTGAAAATGTAGGTAAAAACTTTATGAATTTTCTGAAACACGCAATTTTCTCAATGGAGATGCATAGTAGAAAAAACACATTTTCACTTAACTTCAATTTCATAAAATAAAAATAAAAATTAAGGGTCTAAAATTTTGGGTCCGCACCAGGCCTACAAATACTCAAGGTCGGCCCTGTGCAATGTTGATGGACTTGGACAATGAAATGGTTTAAGAATTCTACCATAAGTATAGTATAATGCAAGTCGTATGGTTCGCACACTGTTTACTTTCGGCTATTTCTTACGTTGAATAGTTATAGGTAAACAATTTGTACGAGATAGGTACATTACATTTCCATCATATTACATATATATTATTATATTATAATTTGATTTAATGTTTGTATTCATGTAGTTTTAAATGATATTCAGATATATTATGCCATTGCCCTTTGGTTGTTTAAAACCACCTGCACTTCCAGAGTGAAGATTTTGGATGTCCTCCTCTAGAATTTTTTTTTCTGTTAAATATGGACTTAATGTACTATGATAAAGTAGTCAAGCTAAGCAAGTGATTGAAAGCAGCTAGCCTGTATAGCAAAAGAACTTCACTAAATTAATTAGATCTACAAGTGGAAATATGGTTGATTTTTTTGCTGAACTGCATGCTTTCATTATCTCTTTCATAATACAGTACTGTGCTTAAACTCATTGGAGGCAATATATTTTCTTCTATTAACTTTGTACCTAAAGAATTTGCAACCAATATATGTATTATTTAACTAAGAATGAGATGAAAATTATTCATGTAATTTTTCTTAAAAGTAAATAAATATAGACTGCTTGTGTTAATCTGCAGTTTTTATTACAGATTGTGCATAGTCAATGATGCATTTGCCTCAATCTCGCTTGTGATTCCAGAGATCGTAGCATTTTGAATTGATAACTCATATCCATATTTCGTTTTCTTTTTCATACTCATATGAAAGTCCTTTAATTCATACTCATATGCAGTAAAAGCTAGAGAAGCTGGTTTAAAGATCTTAACTTGTATATTTGTATAGGCATGTGTAAGCATATTTCTGGATTTTGCATAATACTCAAACAATTGAAAAACATCACTTAATATATAAAAATATATATCAGAAATATATATACGATTAAGGGTTTGGTGATTACCTTCATTTTATTGGTAGTGTCAACTGCAGGTTGATTCAAGATTCTTGTCATCCCTGCCGGTGCATGTCCATTGAACTCTACCGTGCTCTCTTCTAACTCATATGTACAACATGCCAAAATAGAAATAATCTTCATGGGCTTAAAGAAAAAAAAACACATAAGAGACATGATGATTAAAATTAATACAGGGTATGCCTAATTTAATTGTACGTTACATCATAGCATGCAGTTGCAACCAATAAGTATGCGCAGCCTAGCTACAACTCTCCTTTTTAAATTCGTCATAAATTTACAATATTACAGTTGATACTAAATAAAGGATGCTATCAATCCTAGATATACACACAAAAGCACATGTTCACACTAATTTTACTATATTACTATATATTTAAAGGAAACTTAAGGATCAGACATTGCGGGTGTTTAATTGACGACTTGTAGCAGAGATTTGTTCAATCATTTTAGAAGTTCAAGTAAATATCTGGATATGCAGTGTAATTTATAGTGTTAGTTACACTGTACATCAGATAAATTTGCTTCTTTTTGCTGGGTCAATTTTATTGATTTGTAAAGAACTGATTAGTTTAGATTGTTTTCTTAATCTATTGAAACATTCATGATGGAATGCGAAGAATCAATGTCAAATGGTATTACAGGTAGCAGTCAAGGTTTTGATGCTCTAGGAAAACATTTAGGTGGAAATAGAATGCAACCTCCATTATCTTCTCTAGGTCAGACCGTTGTTGCTGCAGCAGCAAAGCGGGTCTGCATCTATGTCTTGTTACCTTCTGGACTAAGACACTTGGGTGGTGGTAACAAAATAATGACTGCATCGAATCCGGCTTCCAGAAAATGCTTTTGAGATCAAAAGTGAAACGGATATGAGGGTTATGCATAAGTTTTCCAAATATGGTTTGTGTACCAAGGGGCAATATTAACTATTCCTGTTATTTCGTTTTCCAGTGGATTCTACTTCATTTACAAAGGATGTTATCCAATTTATAGAAGTTTCAAAAAGTAAGAAAATCCTCATTTGAAATTATAAATTAATGACGTAAATTCAAAGTTTCACTTAATTTTTGAATAACAGATGGTTATTACAAATTTTGAGTGGAATCAGGCCAATCATTTGAATTCTAGACTTCCTTTTTTCAGCTGTTGTGTTATATTCGATTCCTTCACACCACTTGTCCTTAAGGTAAGCATTAATTCGAAGTTTTAATTTAGTAAAATCTCCAAGCCAAACAATATTATTTTGTTTCTTATTTTGATTTCATTAACAGAGCGGTTGTGCCAACAGAAACTGTAATTTGGTTGCAGGATAGAACATATGAATGGCGACCATGCAGTTGATGGAATGATAAAGCTCTGACTGGTAGGGATATCTATTTTTTATTTTGCTTTTGGAATGCTTATTTAATTTTACTTCTGAGCTTAGTTTGATTTGTCTATTTTCAAATATCCACCTTTGGTTTCTGTTGAAATGTCACAGGTTTGCCTATGCAAAATAATGGGTACATTAGAGTCGATTGCTATGGCGGTCTCAACCAAATAAGATGGGATATAAGTATAATTGCATGTTCATTACGAACAATTTTATATATTATGGATAAATAACATCCCTTACTAAAATTTGTTATGCAAACGCCCGATAGGCAATAACATTTTTTCTATTCCTTCAAAACTACACAGAATATTTCTGACTTGGTTGCTGTTAAGTGACTTCATATGAATTATAAAAAGTATAGATAAGTTGAAAATTTGTTAACATTTAGTCTTGCAATATGAAATAAAAATAAGCAAGTTTTTTAATTGCGATTATGAATTTATTTGCTACTTCTAAATAAAAAAGGTAAGCTGTTATCAAACAATACAAAATAAATAAATAAATTATAACCTTTTTCTTCCTAATTAGAAGCCATTGCCAAACATTCTATAAGTATGGATTTTTGATGCAGTTATTTGATGGCTTTGGAATTGAACGTTTATTGAATGCAACTTTAGTTTTTCTGAAATTTGAAGTTGCAGCCTATTGGAATGAAACATGTTGAGATAATAAAAATATATCAGTTTGATCTGATTCATATGTCACGTAATTGCTGATGTAAAGTTTTAATCAGTGGATTTGCAGATGTGTTTGATGTAGATTACTTTGTTGAAACATCAAAAGGATTTATTGATATTGTAAAAGAGTTGCCTGATGGCCTTGCATCAAAGGAGCCATTTAAAGTAGACTGTAGCAAAAGGAAGGGCGATTTTGATTATGTTGAGGTTGTTATGTTGGAGCATCGATATATCTCTATTATGCCAGCAGTGAGAAAAAGAAGAGTCAGGTATTTCGTGAATGCTTAAATTCCTTGTGAATCATATTTTGTTACTTAACCATGACATGTCTGTAAAACCATATCAGTAGCAAGCTTGATTTGGATAAAAGCTTAATATTGTATGGTGGTTATTATTTAAACATGAGCAAGTTTTGATAGTCAGACAAAGGCATTTTGATTTGGGTTGATATCTTTATTTTTGAAACACAATATAACAAGTAGAATGACATGAATATCCATCGTCAACAAAGGCATTTTGTTCTGTTCATATTCTGCTGCCTTGGTTGTAAACATCAAGGTGGTCAGCAAATGATACTTTAAAGTCTAATATTAAGAGGACGATCAAGTTGTATTCTAATGTTAAATCAAACATATTTACAATATGATTTCTTACAAACTGCTGGTCAACATTACTAATAGAATTATCAATTTGCAACAGCAGATTTTACAAGTTTTTATTTTCACTTGCATATATCTAATCAAATTGGCATCCTTATTTATAACATAGTTCTATGATATAAAAATTGAACCGTATGAATTTGTATATGAGATTATTACCAATTTTCAACACAATTAACCTATTGACTTTCAGTAATTTGGCAATAGAATATAATTTAATATCTATTGTTCATATTGCTTGGTCGACTAATTTTATTGGTAACGATGTGTTTATTTTTTAGCAAAAGCTCAAAGCTACCAAGCATGCATGATGACTTTGGTCCAGAAGCATGCATGAAGACTAATTTTATTGGTAATGATATGTTTATTTTTCTATTTGAATTCAAAATAAAATTCAGTAACTGAAAAAAAGGGTCAAAGGTTTACTAGGAAAATGTTAGAAGAGTCATTGATGCAATACGATGCAACTGGGTTAGTGACAAGTAAGTCAGTTGAAAAAAGTCGAGATAAGTACAGCTTAAATCTTACTGTAATTTCACGTGATGCAACTGGGAATTCAGTTTCTGCAATCAATCTTATTCGCTTATCATCCATGATTTCAGGAGATAATCCGTATATTACAGAAATACTACAACACATCTTTTTGGTAAGCCACTAGCTTTTCTGTTTGTTTAAAACGTTTTAGTGGTAACTAAAATAGAACTTTTGTAAAAACACCTTCTTGAGATTTCAAAATGCAGTCTTCCCTTCTTGAAAGCATGTTTTGAAGAACGCCTCCAATTTTAGTTATAGGTAGACTGCAAACATAAAGCAGAAATCTGCTGCGATGTACAGATTTTATTTTTGAGAAGAAAGTAAAATCTGTCAAAAATAATTTCAGAAGTGTAATTTAAAACCTGTTTCTGACGAGGATTTTTCGTGTATCAAACTTGAAAGTAAGGGATGAATCTAAATCTTTAATAACTAATATCCATCACTAATAAAATTAATCATCTATATTCATTATTTGATGCGGGTGATGCATGTACTTTAATTAGTATATAATCGAGAAGCTGATAAAATCGATCTTAATATCAATATTTGCAAATACTTATTTTTTGAACCTATCAAATTTCGCTCAACATTTTACAAGGGGACAAACATATATGGTTACCAATAATTATGGATTTGGTTGCTGAGGTAATCAGTGATAAAACGTGAAACAACCTTCATCTTATAAATTTGATGAAGCTGATGTGAGGCTGCTATCTCAGGATTTTACCTTAACACATATAAAAAAGAAATAGATCTTAATGCTAGTTTTGATTACGGTATGCAGGCAGTATTTGGAAAAAGATTGAAAAGTCATAGCATTGTCGTTCCCCTAATGTGTTGTGCAGTGGATATGCTCTCGGTCCCATCAAGTAAAGATGTAGTTCTAGTTGGAAATAAAAATAGTGCAGAGTTAAATGACATGGTAGTTGCAGTATGTGCGTCTTATGATCCTAACAAAACAGTAAGTTTTCAACTTTAAGATATATTATCCTCTATTTATTTATTTATACATCATTACATGCTACTTGAAATGAAACTGGTCTGGCAAAAACAATTGTTGTTCCCCTAACTTGAAAACAAATGTTACACGTATGTTTGTTATACAAATACATCGGAACAACGAATAAGATAGAGAGTTTTGGGAGAAGAATAATCCAAATATAGCTCGAATGGCAAAAGGGAACCTGCAGATAAAGCAGTGGTTGCTCATGTAAAGATTTCGTTTGTAACCCAGGTAAAGCCAGAACCTGATTCCAATTGCAACCCAGGTTAATATGAGTTGTTGTTCCAACAAGTTATTGGTCATGTTAATCAATTCTCATGTAACTTTACGGTATGACCGAATAAGTTGTAAAAAACGATACATTGAAATGCTAGCATGCTTACAAATACTTCGTGTTTTTCACAATTTGCTTGTGTTTCTTCCATTTTTCTTTGTTATAAGACTAACTTGTACTTATGAATTGTAGGTTCTAGAAGTTGGACGAGCTTACAAGCTGAAGACTAAGTGATTTTTCATATCTTGTTTCGAAACGATGTTTGAACAACATGTATGTTAACTTATTTCTATATATATTTGTAGATTTTATTAACTATAACTTTGTAATTGACATCAAATATGCTTTTACTATTAATTTTTTGCTATTGACAGTTTTGTCTTGTGAGTCTACTGCTTAATTGTTTGAACTATAGACAAATTAAATAAGAGATTTGCTATATGAAGATCATAGTTGTAATAAATGTGTTATATATTAGAACTATTAATAGTGGAAAATTGCACTTACGGAAGTAAAAGGTGAAATGCTATGTAAAAATTAAATAGTGTAGGAAACATTTTCATATCACTGAATGTGTGCTACGAAAAGACTGAAAACGCGATATATACTACAAATATTCATAACGGAAAACTCCACTTATGTAATCAAAATGTTAAATGCTATATAAAATGTAAACCGTATGGAAAACTTTTCATATCACTGAATATGAGCTATAAAAACAGTGATAATGCTATAAAAAAAGCGAATATTTAACATAGTAAGGTTTGAACGCTATATATCATTGGGGAATTCAATAATAGCATATTTTTTAAAAAAAACAAAATGGAAATTTTTTTCATAGCAATGAATATATGCCATGAAATTATTGATAACGCTATAAAAAAATAAGCTGAGATTTTAGTAAGCAAATATAATTGCAAAGTCTGAACGCTATGTAAAACATTTCATGCTGGTGAATGTGTGCTATAAAATGTATAATACTATAGCGTTTAGATTTGAGCTATAAGATATAACAGGGCTATTATTACATGTCATTATATAGCGTCGTCACTAATGCTATGGTAACCTATGATAGCGTTTTTTACGTGCTATTAGAAGGTAAATCTGTTGTAGTGCTTATTCGAGTAATTTCAATATTTAAATTAATATTTCATGATTCAGTTATATTAAATGACTAATATATTCAACTTCTAATATAATCACATTTATATTTAAGTAAATTAAATATTCAGATACTGAAATTCCGGGTCATTACATACGTCTTCTATACCTTATCGTGGTCAAACCCATGTTCTCCACTCCATCCACTACGTTGCCACATGGCATGCCAAACCGGATTCATCCTTAACTAGAAATACATGGATTCTGAGCATTTCAGGATCTTCTTCCTCTAGAACTCTGATACATGCACAAGGACATTGTAATGGCTTTCCTCAATTCTTTTCTCCATTTTCTTACTGAGAAATCAATTGTATTTACAATCGTACAATATAATA
This sequence comes from Allium sativum, assembly GCA_030737875.1. Taxonomy (NCBI): domain Eukaryota; kingdom Viridiplantae; phylum Streptophyta; class Magnoliopsida; order Asparagales; family Amaryllidaceae; genus Allium; species Allium sativum. Next base: position 278,768,957 of record CM060918.1, read on the forward strand.
AATGATAGATTGCATCAAGTGGATGTAGACCTGATTGCCGAACCACTATAAATCTTGTTATTTTTCTTTTTCTTGTTTCAATTTGTTGCTTCCTTATATTTTATGCTCTACACACGATCCTATGGTGTTTAGACCTTTTTTGGTGCAAATAGAAAGTATGGTAGGAATTGCCAAACCATTGCAAAATACTGTATGTCATTAACTTTCTACACTTCACTTTTTATGCTCTAAAATATTTGATTGTGGTTTGTGGTCAAATTAGAGTAAGAGCCTAATATATTTAGTGGCTGAAGATCGCACATTCTAAAAATTAACATAAGGTCACACTCAAGATTTTAGGCACTACCAAATCTCTATTTTCGTACATTGATCATTTTAGTGGGTAATGGTATGTATTGAAAGATAGTTGATGTATTGCAAGTCCTTTAGTATCATATTTAATACTATATATTAGACCATGTGCCCTTTGTCATTAGAGATTATGTATTGACCTTTTTCTTCGTATTATATATAACTTTCAAGTAGATAGAGATCCATTTTAAAAGCTATAAATAGATGCCAAATTGAGAACCATTACATCATCATTTAATGCAAATTGATAATGAAATATGTTTCTTCAAATATATCAACCTCCCTATCCTTCAAATTCTCATAGAAAGTAAACTAAAGTCAATTAAAATGAAGCATCCAAAGTCATTAGCCAAAATACACCAAGAATCTACTTATTTTTAGTTAGAACCGTACCTTGTCCGGTGCAAAGTTTGATTCGTCGAATGAAAGCGTTAGAGTTTGGAATATCGTTTTGGTATTAGCACCGAAACAATCAAATGTAGACAACCACTGTGGTTAATGATGAAAAGTTTCAAAAAATGAGGCTAAAATGGAAAAATTCTTGAAGATAATAAGCAAGTGCTACAAAATTATAAAATGTGGTTTTGTTTAAAAGAAAACAAAATAAGTGATATTGTTTATATTATTTTTATTATTCTACACATTGGGTTGAAGCGGTTGTTTGGAGTATATTATGTAAATATTCTATGTCAAACTCACAAGCATTTACCTTTTGCGTAAAAATAAAATTGATAACCCTTGATTAGGTATGCAAAATTCGTTTTGAACTACATCTATCAATAAGTCCAAATTGAATTTTAGTAAATGGTTTTGCTCGAAAATATTCATTTTGGATTTGGATGACAAATTTAAAAAAATCGCTTATTGGTTTCATTTTCGATTTTAAAAATTTTAGTTGGACTAACTAAATTACCCACCTTAATACCGAGTATCAATTTCTTTTATCTTAATCATCTACATATTATATACAAATCTAGGTAGTATGCATCATACTGTCAGTCAACACATGTTCGAATCACAATATGCAAGTTTCGAACCTTCGATCCCTTGCATCCAAGTCAAGTCAACTACCATGCTCGAGTATCAAATCTTCTTTAGTTGTATTATAATACCTTTAGCATTACATCTTTTTTTAGCATGACCTATCAAAAACGCCTCTTTGCAGATATTATAAAATATCGGCACTACTTAAAAATAAGATCTTATAGTATTTTATATATAAATTCAAAAGTCTTCTCCGTGAATATCGCTAGAAATAAATATTACTTAAAATAAGATCTTACAAATAACATTTAAACTAACATAAAAATTAGATGTTGCAACCTAAAAGTAAAAATTCAAACCAACCGTAAAAGACTTCAACATTAAAATACAGCTAAATATTTATCTTGAATGTGTTAGACATATATGTTTGTAAAAAATACAATTCATGCATATATGCTATCATCGCGTGCTGAAGCGCTTTCCGTGACGCTCGTAGTTAGAACTTACTTCCTTTTTTTTTTGGGTCTGTTAAAGGGACTCCACTTTTGGTTAAGGGGAGTACCATTTTTAGTTTATTTTAAAATTGTTAAGGGGAGGTTAAAATAAATTATCCTCCCCTTAAACATATTAATAAAATTTCCAATACTAACTCTATATTCGTCATTAATGTAACCTTAAAACATTAACTCTAATTTAATTCTGCACATAGAAAAATAATAATACATGAAACATAAACGTTATGCACACATGAAAATTAGATATTCAGACATTGTTTACTTTAGTTTTCATCGTCACAGTAGGCATGAACCATAATAATAACAAATAACATATACAAAACACACTAGACACAGATGAATAAAAGTACCAACATACAAATAAACTTAACACAACATAAACATAAGCATAAATTCACTTAACAAACATTTGTTTTAATGTTGGAATATGTACACTATTTTAATGTAATTACTTTTGGTAAATCATCTCATCCGAGGTTGTTTCTCTTATTAAACCGTAAGATCTAAACTGTAACATACTATATTTACTCGAACAAAATCCAAAATTTCAATGAGGAACTGTATTCATCGTTCGCGCAAATGAATGAAATTCATCCGCTTTCTACAAACTGTATCTATCTTTTTCAACAAAACCTAAAATTTCAAAAAGTGATTTATCAGCATTTGAATTTTTTTCCTTTTTTTCTTCACCTTTAGCGTGTTTGGATTAAACATAAATTGAATTTAATTGATAGGTTTTAAGGGGTGACGAGGTCAGGGGTACTTTAGTCTATATTTTATTTTATTTTCAAAATTCCAAACCCCCTCTTAACAAATAAAAAATAAGATTGAGTCCCCTTAAATTTGTCTCTCCCTTAACAAAAAATGGAGTCCCTTTAACAATCCTTTTTTTTTTATATAAATATTTTGCTTTAGACTGTTATATTTATTATGTTATAATAATTTATAATGGTTTAAAGCACAAGCAGATAATTAGGAATGGCAATGGGGCGGGTTGGGGCGGGTTTCTCGTGCCCCAGACCTGACCCGGACTTTTTAAACTCCGCCCCAAACCCGCCCCGTAGACCCGATGCGGGTCGGGAATTTCGCCCCGTACCCTAAACCCGTACGGGTCAGGGTAGACCCGACCCGCCCCGCGACCCGGTGATATTATGTTCTAGTGTACACAAATTTATATTTTTTTATCACTAAATGATGAATTATATGCATATTATAATGTGTTCACAATGACAAGAGAATATTATAAAATGAGTTGTAAGATAATAGTTCAAAATATATGCATTTGTTATTGTATGATTATCATTGATGCAACTTAATACAATGAAAATTTTATAGTTTGTCAATTGAAATAATATAATATTCAAGTTATAACCATGTAAATTTAAGAAGATTAACAAGTAATAGTTATAGTTATAAAGTGTTTGAATGATGTTTCGATCATGCGGGTCGGGTTGGGGCGGGATAGCCATGCCCTAGACCCGACCCTAGACCCGGACTTCCAAAAGCGGGTCGCGGGTCTACCCGCCCCGAAGACCCTATGGGGCGGGTCTAAATGGGTCAAAACAGGGGCGGGTCAAGCGGGTTTGGACCCTAGACCCGCCCCATTGCCATCCCTAGAGATAATCATGGAAAAAATATTAGATTATTAACATTTTTTCTTTCATTATTAACAAATCAAGCTAGTGATAATGGGACAATTCGACTAAAGTTCCTATGAAGTTTCAAATTAGCCTAAATATCATTGTTCAAAAAGGTATGTAAATTATGCCCTTAAAATTAAGTTAACAAATAATTGTATAAATTTATGCAACTATTCGGTGAATAGTTGTAGGCATTTATGTAATTATATCAGAAATTGTTGCAATTATTCGGCTTAAATTTACGGAAATTTCCGCAATTTTTAACCAAAAAAATTGCGGAAACATCTAGAATTTTTCACAAAAAATTGCACATAGATATATAATTTTTGATATAATTGCATAAATATCTGTAATTATTCGTTGAAAAATTACATAATCTCGTGCAGTTTTCAGTAATAGGAAAAAGTGTGAAGGACAAGATTAGAGAATAATTTAGGCATATGGACAATAGACCAAAAATTTAGACTGAACGACACTTGCAAAATAGGAAATGATGGTGGATCCCTGAATTCCTATAATTATACTAAAAATTGTTCTTGTGTCCAAATTTTTCTCTAATTACATTTGACCTAATTTACACTATTTTTTGAGGAGTTTTTGTGTATTAAATTTGATTTTAAGGATGTAAGCATAATATTCACTTTTTTTAAATACTTAGTCGAATTATTTTGAAATGGTTGTAAATCTATTCTTAGAAAAGAATTATTTGTTTCACATTGATTTTCAAGATACATCAATCAGTGTAGAAAATCCTCTAACGTTCTGAATTGGACAAACAACTTCTCTAGTCCATTTTCTCCTAAAAAGGAAATACTCATATTCAAGCTGGGAATTAGGATCTACTCCTTATTTTCAAAATTAATACATTAAATTTGTCCGAAAATAAGTTATATTGCAAAAAAGGTATGTAAAACCATTTTTTATTTATTATATTTGCAAGCAGACGTTCTGATTGTAATTATTCCGAGGCAAACATAGTAGGGCTTAAATGCATGGATGTTTATGAAAACTTATGAAGCGGGAGGGAAGGGCTACCGGAGCAATGTCCTTTGTCGATTGAAAATACAAAGTGTCGCTTAAAAATTAATTGGGCTGCATCGCAAAAGACGCCTTACCAAGTCAACATTTTTAAACCTCCGATTTGTATTGGAAATACAATAAAAGAGCGTTAGTAGACATGGCTGTCACAGTCACCTAACAACGATCATGAAATAGTGTATGATCAAATGAGTCTCAAACTCGAAACCAGTAATCAGATTGGCACCAAAGATAAGCCAATTGTAGTGGCTTCTTTTGGAAATTGTTTGGAAGGAACTCCTAGTAAACCCATTTGCTTAGAAGATGAGGCGGAAATAGCTGTTGGTGATTCTGAAAATCCGATCTCAGTTGATGATTACGTATGTAAAAACGTGCTTTTGGATGGAAATCCAATCGTTGTTGATGATTACCTATGTAAAATTGAGATATCGGATGATTTGGAGATGTTCGATGTAAACCCTAGTGATCCAAAAGGCAAAAAGGTAAAAAGGGAACCAGGGTCTACGTCTAGAAAAAGATCGATCCGTGAAAAGGGAGAGAGCTCTAATACAAAATCTGCTAAACCGGACTCGTATTGCAGCATTTGCATGGAATCGAAGTTCGCCTACGAGTGTTTTCCTATACCGAACTGTCCACATTATTATTGCACAGCATGTGTTTGTCAGTATGTGGAGGCAAAGGTCGAAGAAAATGAAACTGACATTAAATGCCCGGACCCAAACTGCAAAGACGGGCTTTTACTGCTTGAGAATTGCAAACCTATTTTAAAGTCGGAAACTTTTGATAGATGGGGTGGTGCATTGTGCGAAAAAACGATCGAGGCAATGAAATTCTACTGCCCATTCAGAGACTGTTCTGCTTTGTTGATTGATGATAGAGTGGATGGTCATACTGAGATTATAGCTGAATCAGAATGTCCTCACTGTTATAGATTGTTCTGTGCACAGTGTAAAGTACCATGGCATCTAGGTATGAAATGTGAAGACTTTCAAAAGTTAGGGGAAGATGAGAGAGGTCGTGAGGATGTGATGCTAAAACTTATGGCACAAAATAAGAACTGGCAGAGATGTCCAAAATGCAAGTACTACGTTGAGAGGATTGATGGGTGTATGTTCATTAAGTGCAGGTGCGGATTTACGTTTTGCTATGGATGCGCAACCGAAATGAAACAGGACCACTATTGTAGGAAGTGCCGCCGTTAAAATTTCCTTTGGCATGCTAACATTTGGGAGGTAGTGAAGGTACAACCATATATAGTGTTTTTTCAATAAATTTGATGTTATGGAGTAAAAAACATGTTTTATTTTGAAGTAGTTGATTTCCTGGGTGGGTAAGTACTGAATATTGCATGACCCTTAGTATAACATTTTTAAATATCCAAGAAATATGTGTTTTGGCAATATTGCGGTCTTCAGAAATAGGAATATGCTTAATTATCTGAAAGTAAAGACATGGTATTTGCACGAGATCAAGTAGACTGGCATAGGGGATCACAAATTTGTGGGTCCACTCTGTGATAGCCCATTTGATCCATGTAAATTTTGCATCCTATTCTAATTATTGTGTAGATGATGATGAAATTATGTATCCCTACTGCTAGGTAATAATAACTTCCTCTTAAGTATATCAACAAAAACATATGATTGAAGAGTGCATGATGATACTATTCTACATTATATAGTTTACTCTTTTCAGCATGGTTAACTTATCTCATATAATACAAAAAAGAGAGTATCATTTACTCAAGGTACGGGGTTCCAGCTGGAACTCCGAGATTCTGACAATCCCAGTTCGGTTCTGGCTGGAGGCGTGACAAGATTAGGGAAAAACTCATTCCGCTTAAACTCAGTAAAGAAAAACAATCTTTTTTTTTAATCTACATGTAGGTACAAGCATAGATTAAAAGTAGTAAAATCAGCAAAATCAAACTAAAATAGCAACCGAATCAAAGAAAAATAAAATCAGAAGACTAACGACCTCGAACCAATATCAAGTTGAGTGAGTTGAGCAAGTAGCATGAAAATTGAAAAGCTGATCTGAAGTTGATTTGAGGTCGAGGGGCCGTCTCTTCTTCTTTTAGGTCAGCATCAGCTCCCTAAAAAAATTGAAGATGAGTGGCTTTGCTTTTGGAGAGAAAAAAGTCGAGGACGAGATTGTTTTAGGAAGTGGTTTTGTGATTTTAGGATTAGATGTTTGTGAGAATATTAATTGGTCTGTAAGATAAATAAAATATAACATAAAGGTGGAGGCGTGACAAGATTAGGGAAAAACTCATTCCGCTTAAACTCAGTAAAGAAAAACAATCTTTTTTTTAATCTACATGTAGGTACAAGGGAAGATTAAAAGTAGCAAAAACAGCAAAATCAAACTAAAATAGCAACCGAATCAAAGAAAAATAAAATCAGAAGACTAACGACCTCGAACCGATATCAAGTTGAGTGAGTTGAGCAAGTAGCATGAAAATTGAAAAGCTGATCTGAAGTTGATTTGAGGTCGAGGGGCCGTCTCTTCTTCTTTTAGGTCAGCATCAGCTCCCTAACAAAACTGAAGATGAGTGCCTTTGCTTTTGGAGAGAAAAAAGTCGAGGACGAGAGTGTTTTAGGAAGTGGTTTTGTGATTTTAGGATTAGATGTTTGTGAGAATATTAATTGGTCTGCAAGATAAATAAAATATAACATAAAGGTGGAACCCAGTGCTCGAGGCTTCCACGCAATAGCGGGCTTGAAGGAGGTTGATTGTACGCAGTCTTTTCCTCACACTGTGAAGAGGTTGTTTCCGGACTCGAACCTAGGCGTCCAGGTCGCTAACCCGGTGACCTTACCGTTGCAACAAGGCTCCACCTCAAATAAAATATAACATAATTGGGTTAAATATAATGTTTATTCTACTTAATTGGGTCTGTCTAGTCTACTTTAGGTAGTTTAATTATAATGTTTCAGTCTTGTATAGGTTAGGAAATAAATTATAATATTTAGTTTGATTTTGATGTTTTAAATTTAATTTTAGGTACACTACGGAAAATCAATCCGCAGTTATGTCAGTTGGGACCGAAACAGAAATTAAAGCCGAAACTTTGCAAAAAAATCCAAAATCGATCAAATCGGGAAAATTTTGAATGATTGGAACCAAAATTGAGTTTTCGAACCTTGCTTTTACTTTTACAAGCCTTATTATCGGAGTAGATTCTGGACATTTTAATCCCGGTAATAAATTTGTAAATGATGATCTTCCTATAATATTCAAAAGTTTCAACTAATTGCTAAACTATAGTAGTTGCAGTAGTAGAGAAATGTCAACTTATTTTGAAATGTACACATTAAGTCAATTTATATTTTGTTTCCTTTTCTTATATGTAAAATGTTAATAAAATTGATGTGAGCATGAATTGATTTGGTTGGATCAACGTAATTATATAGACCCTATCAGCTTGCATAAGTTATCTAATTTATTTTAGATTTACCGAAAATATATTTAATGAGATATAAATATGAATCTTACCCTTAACATACTATGATTGAAACGTAACTGTAAATTATGTTGGCCGCCAAATAAATGAAATCATAGTAATGTACAAAAGTTAAATTGATAGAAAAAGATAGATTTAAAAAATGGTTTTGTAGAATATCATAATAAACATAAAATCAAATAAAACTACAGTAGGAACAACATATATATTGGATCGACAAATAGGCAGAAAAATTTAGTTTCCAGAAACAAAAAGCAAAAAAATATTTATCTTATGAAATTAAGGTAAATCACTAGTTACTCTATTGAAGAAAATGTTGACATATTGTTCTGGGAACAAAACACAAGTGGTCTTTTTTATTCTTAAAAGAATTTTTATTGAAAATATAATTTAATGGAAACAAATGGTGATATACGACTAATTACTAATTTCTTAGGATATATCGATGTTTATCAGCTTATGAATTGTCAAAATTTTAATTTTGAATTACTAAGCAATGTGTAGGAAAAACGAATATGTGCCATATGGCCCATATCTTTATTATTATTTTTACTACAAGAAAATAAATGTGAATTCTATGTTCGCCACCAAATCAAATAAATCAAAACGATATACAACTAAATTGGTTTTAAAAACTCAGTATAGAAAATGGTAGTGGAACATAAAAGCTTCAAAATTTATACTTCAGTTGTAATGAGGTAAATAAATTTTTAGATACGTAGTGTATGGGTTATTATCTGTGGTGGGATTGCTTTCGAAAGTGGAGAGTTCAAGTCCCATGCCTAACGCGTATTGCGAAGGCTTATTGGCTAACGGCAAGTGAGGTTTGCACATTCTGGAGTTTTACAAGCCGTTGGTTGCTTGGTTCCTTTGTGATAAAACACTATGAATAAATGATGCCACAATAAGGACTTAGAACGATTGGCCAGAATAGCTGGAACTCATTGATAAATCCAGTTGGCCTTCAATGTATTTGTCAGCTGTAGGTTAATAAATAATATATATTTAGCTAAGTTATGATATACAAAGTTGAAAATTTACAACATCCCTTAGAATTTGGTGCCGTTGGGTGAAGATTGGCCCTTCTTGTAACTTTTCAAATCAAAATAAAGAAAGTGATGCTCACCGTAGCAACTTAATCTTTGTTAAATGCTATAACTTCAGTTTCACGTTTTTTTAGCAAATACCTAAACACCTTTTTTTTTTTTTTTTTTTTTTTTTTTTTTTTTTTTACCTTTTTGTGTTACTTTCTTTCTTGGAATAACCTATGTAATCAATTAGCTTGTGTAAATGAGTGCCATAGTGTCAGGGTACTCTAGTTTTTGGGATGTGACGACAGATAGTCATAATTATAT